>JACVBY030000550.1:0-1313365 GCA_017589505.3 Metroxylon sagu
TCAGCTTAACATGTAAAGGATTTGACTGCATCTAATCTTGAAATATTGTCAATCAATATAACTAGGCACTTCTACATTGTATATATGCCTGAATTCCTGAATAAATAAGCCACACTTAACGATGTGGGTTCTCAATTTAGATGGCCCCTATGTACTTTGCTTGATAGAATTTGGGTTGCATCCTGTCATTGTAAAGTGCATGGTGGATCATCAAATTTGAGAATTCACGCTATTTACAACATTTCTTTGTCTAAAACCTGAAAAGAAAATGCTCGAGAGATTTCCAATCTATTATAAGTGTTAAAAAAATGAAGGATGCCAGTAAAGCTAGACCTCCAACCTGCTTGGTAGGTGATATGAGAATCCGCACATCTGAAAGACACAATGCTCAAAGATTAATGGGTTGGGATATTCTAAACAAAAATATCTGATTAAATCACTGTATAATGTCACTGAGATAATCCATCGTCTGACAATTTGTTACACATCTTAGAAACATTGACTGTGGCTACGCAACCGGCTTATCATGTATTTTACATAAATCTACATGCACACACAGAGGGGGGGGGGGGAGAGAGAGAGAGAGAGAATCAAAACTATTATGGTATATATATAGTTGTGATAGGAGGTGGTGTTAGTATTTATGTAATATCTTTCTTCTGATGAATGAAGCCCATGCTTGTTCAGATATGCTGTACCATAGCCTGAAACTGTTGTCAACTGTTATAACTTGTTTTAAAATAATAGATAACCTAGGGTTGCTAATGTTAGGTACACACAATGCATGTGGGGAGATAATGTATGCCTGTGATCTCATTTTAATCAAAGTTTTTTCTTCCCACAATATTGTGCAATTGTGAAACACTTACTTTTGGCTGGAGCATTTATCCTGCTGAAAATAAAGTAAGAAATGTACCAAGGTGAGTATGAAGTGCAGATGGTTGTGACATCTGTGTTGCATGCAAGCCAAGGGTTTTGTGCTATCAGTATGGCAGCAGAAAGGGCTGGTGGCCATCTATGGGCCTTATCCACCCATGGCTTTCTTTTCCAGTCTGCATATTGTTAAAAAATTAAATTACAGAAAGCCTGCAAGGGCTAGTCTGTGCCAGACTGATACAATGCCATTGCTTGGCACATATTGGCTCATATGGTGTGAAACATATTCTACTAATGCCTCATAGGCGTGCAACATTAGCACAGAACTGGCTCATCCAGTGCTTGGCATGTTCTGTTCTAATGTTGCATGCCTATTAAGGCATTAGTAGAATATGTTTCATGCCATATGAGTTACGCTGACTAGCACTTCAATCCATGACAGTCATATCTGACCTTTTGTGCTTTTTACTGCTTTTTACTGAATTATTTATGTAATCTTAAACTCAAAATTAATATTGTACTAGATGAACAGTTAAATGGCTGTTATGACCATTAACATAACATCAGTATTGATCATGATATTTATATAACGTCCTTAATGATATTTCGTCGTTATATTATTGGCAATAACAGTGTTTTCCCAGAACTGGTGTTATAGTCGTTATTCAAAACCTGGTAGTACAACTCTTATAGGCACTGGATCGAACAGATAAATCACCACTTGCAAGTGCATCATGTCCCCTTGTATGTCGAAGTAAAATTTGAACTACTCGTTTTGAGCAATCAATAGATTATAAATGAATTTGTGCCTGGAAAAATAAATGATCTTTCAAAATTTGAAGCTAAAATTAGTTTGAATGTTGAATATGTCTAGTGCATGTAATAGATTCAGTATCAATTATTTCTTTGAATTTTCAACAACAATGCAATTTTCAGCTTGTGAGAAACATATATGCTTGTTAGGTTTGGTTCTAGGATTCAAACTGATTCGCTTTTATATTCTTCACAGGCCAAGGGCTTGGGGTATGCTATGAACACCAGTGAGGAGCTTAAATTTGTTAAAGATATAGCAGCAGCAACAGGGGTTGTTCTTGACCCAGTTTACAGGTGAAGTACAGAGTTATCAATCATACTTAATTTTTCAGTCCTTTTTTTTTTTAACTGCTTTTAAGAAAGTGATGCAGGCAAGCAGCATCTTGTCACCAAGGCACTGCTTGCCGTACAGAAAGCTGAAGTGATAAGTTCACTTCTTAAACAGAACTCTACTGTTTCCTGTTCATCATGAACTCCTCCTAGGGAGAACTGATAAAATGTTAGAGAAATTGCAACTGAATTATAACATCGGCCTAACTGGCTCATTTGATGAAGACAAGATATGGATTTCTTTTCTGGACAATAAGTACCACTCAGTTCATGAACAGCGCTCATATTCATCCTTCCAAACTCAAACATGATGGCCTACAGTCATCAGATCATTTGAGATGTTCCATGTTACACTTTCTGACATCCAATCCAAGAGAAGCCTTTCAATAGAAGGCTCTCTAATATAGATGAGCAGGGGGCAGTACTTGAGCTAAAAGGTGACAACCAGATCCAAGATTCTATCTCGAAGTTATTGCAGAAAATGAACTGTGATTCTGTTTTGCCTTTTTATAAAATATCTATAAGGAAATTAGTTATTGATGCAAACTTGAATGAATTAGGTGAACAAATAAGTCTGTCTCGATCAATATTCCTTCAGCATTACAATTGGAAGCATTGTACCAGGAAAACTTTGTTGTCTTGTTGTGTGTTCCATTTGGGCTAGTAAATTAGCTTTTTACTATCAAAATACGGAAACATGTTGAACTATGAAATGGATCTAAAATTGACGTTCTTGGTAAATGAGGATCTATAAGGCCGACTAATGCAAATAATTTGGATAAGGTTTGATGGTCATGATATTATGAAAAATCTAATGCACACCTATTCCTCAAAAAGTTATGATCTCTTTTATTATAAGGCAAAGTCTTAGTGGTGGGGACATGCATCTCCATCCCCTCCCTTTCTATCTCCATTCCATGTTTCTAGGACTGCTTGGCATGCTTCTGTGCTTTCATATGTTCACCTCTTTTAATAAATACACCCTCTATGTTCACTCTAAAATGACTGATAAAGAAAGAGAAGTACACAAGATCGAATTGAATATATTTGGGAGATCAGCTCCAAATATTGTTGATCATTAGGATCACCATTCATTCTAGTGCTCCGTCTTGATTAAGCCATGTGCATCAGCACGTGCCAGATTCTAGTTCTTTTATCAAGAAAACTCACTCTTTTTGTTAGAGATTAGTTGAAAAGGTTTATAATGTAAGCACCAGACTTTCTAGAAGTTATCAGCCAACTGATTTGGCTTATAAATCTAAACTAGGTTGCAAGTCAACATATCTATTGTTTCTTGTTTTGCGTTTTCCAGCCTTGCAAAAAATATATAGTATTTTGTCCCTCCTAAGGTTGCTTCTTTCTACTTTGTTAAGAAAAGAGAGAGAATGGATGGTTTGGGCCGGGGGGGGGGGGGGGGGGTGGGGGCGTTGGGTTGACGAGATGCAGTTCTGTTGCATGGGAATAAGTGTGGCTGCAGTGCTATATGTGCTTCTGAAGACTCCTTATGTGATGGTCAGCAACTTGTTTTAGCAAAATTTTGCCATTAGTCATTTCAGATTTATGTCAGATTGAAGTGTTATATTTTTGTATAATGGATACTTTGACATTGTTGATCTGCATTGCCTGATCCTTCATGTTTGCCTAGCGTTTCCTGATGTGTCTGCTTCACATAGATATTGAAAAAATATATGTATATTTGTATTTATGTTCGTATCCTTCTCATAGAGCCGTTCCAATCTTTGCTTAGCCAAGATGAAGTCTAGAGCCCTGTCCAGGATTTGAGAATCAAATGGATTGATTTCACATTTACCCAACATTACAATCGCTACCCAATGAAATCTATCATGGATTATCCATCTTTAATGCAATTAATCTTCCATTGACTTGTATACCTAGTATAACAATGTGCTTCATACTCCAAGAATTATTATCATTTGCTGTGGTCAGAAACCTTGTAATCCATGACAGTCCTCCCTTACAAATCATGAATTTGTCATTTACATCAAATGATTTGTTATTCTTACTGATCAGATGCTATACCTAATCTTTTTGAGTTTTAATAAGTTTTGTCCTATAAAGGCACAAAACCAATTCCTAGTGAAGTTGTGAGATTTCTATAATCATGCTGAATAATTTGTATATTCTCTGTTTTGTAGTGGAAAAGCTACCTGTGGTATGCTGAAAGACATGACTGCCAACCCAGCTAAGTGGAAAGGGAGGAAGGTTCTGTTCATTCATACAGGCGGTCTCCTTGGGTTGTATGACAAGGCTGAGCAAATGGCATCCATGGTGGGGAATTGGCGCAAGATGCAGATTGATGAATCCATCCCACGTAAAGATGGAACTGGGAAGATGTTCTAAGTGGAGTCTTCTCTCCTTCCAACTTAATAGAAGGCAGACAGCTACTCTGGGGTCCATCATCATAGAACATTTGAAATTTAGTTGGAGCTGTTCAGGATGGCTGACCCAATTATTTTGGGATAAAGACTTTGTTATTGTTGTTATTGGAGCTGCTACATGAAATCTTCCTTCAAATAAATAAGTTTTATGTGTTTTATTGATGGGGAAATTTATGGGAAAAGAGTAGCTGTTGTAAGCTAAATATCTCTACACAGAATTGCAGCCAGTTGAAACTTGTAGCTAGGATTAGAAAACAAGCGATACAATAAGTACATGCAAAATTAAAATCAGGTAGCTATTTGCAGAGCTGATAAAGGACTCTTAATTAGCATGAAAGGATTTAATATATATATATATATATATTCATGCAGGGATGGTCAAGGTTTGAATTAGTAGGAGATGCAAATTAGCCATTGATTTTTTTTTTTTGAATAAATATTTTTTATAACAAGTAGTGATCTGACAGGTAATGTTAATGGTTCTACCTCTCCCTCTCATTTCGCAGAGCAATTAAAAGGCAATTAAAATAAACACCCTGGATAACTTGGGGATTCTGATACTTGTCCTTGTGGCAATTAAAAAGCAATCTGGTCAACCCAAGGAAAAAAATTACTTGATTCCATCCATGATTAAAAGGAATCAAGCAATTAAAAGGAATCAAGAAAGTAACACTAAAGCAAAGAATCTCTACAAATGAATTAATTCCATGATCCCATCCATGGAGAACCTTACATGATTCCAACCTACAAGCCAAAAATACTTGACCACAAGAACTTCTCTCCACCTCAGAAAGGCAAGCAAAGCACAAGAATCCCCCTTTTTTCTTGCATAAATATACCCTCTAGCCCAGCTTGTTGTAGGAGGCCACACAGCTGAAAAAACAAAAAGCCAGCCATGGTGCTGTCGGTGGTGCAACGACGGCCGATAGCCCGCGTCTCTTCCGTCGGCCCAGTATTCGCTTCAAGATATATCCAAGAGCCGGTTCCAAGGTTTATATTTCCTCCCTTGCCATCCTGCTATCATATTATCAGACATCACAAACATGAATCCAAGCCATTTAATAAATAGATCAGGTTCACATTAGTAGTTTTATTGCTTTTATTTTCAAATTATAATGATATTAATGCTCTTTGGAAATGGTTCACAGGTATGTGTTGTCAAAGCACTCGGTTTCTAAGGATGCTGCATACCAGATAATTCATGACGAATTGTTGCTAGATTCTAGCCCGAGGCTTAATTTAGCTTCGTTTGTGACCACTTGGATGGAGCCAGAGTGTGATAAGCTGATGATTGAAGCAGTCAACAAAAATTATGCTGACATGGATGAGTATCCAGTCACCACAGAGATTCAAGTAAGTATTTTCTGTAGCTCATTTCATACTTTGGACTTGCTTGAATGTTCCTAAATTTTAGTTCGCAGAGAATGATGGATTTCATTTGGATAGCAACAGTTTCATAAAATATCCTGAGGAATCATAAATGGTCATGAGAATTATGACCCAATGATAATTTCTTTTGTTATTTTTGCATCTTGATGTATATAATTTATTTCTTGGCCTAAAACACTTGCTTTTAGATCTGTTAGTAGTGGCCAATAATTTGCTAACCCTATCCAAAACCAGCCTGAAAGACAAATTTGGTTATTAAACAGAGAAAGGTTTTTAGGTTAGGTTTGGGATTCAGCATTAGACCTAAAATCTTGTCATGTCGAGTTTGAATTTAGGTTGATCCATATTCAAAAACTTGAAATCCAAACCGATTTAATCCATTTAGAAAGGTGATCTTAGGTTTTTTTTTTGGGAAAATCTTGGGTTTGTAGGAACTGGCAATCTCCAATTTATAAACTTCTTTGCATTGTCTCTTCCTCAAAGCCAATTCCATCTCATGGTAGATTGCATCAAAATGATAGATTGACAACCAGATAACAAGTCCTACCTTGAAAACTAGGTAAGCAATTCTGTGATAACCTTCTGTTATCCTCAATGTTTACTGCGGGTACTGGGATAAAATGGGATCAGGCAGGATAAAAAACCTATATTTAATATGTAATCAGTACATAATACCATGGTAGGTTGACACATGCTGGCTGCTTTTTGTTAGGATGCCCTTGCTTTTTTGGTTACTTTTTGCTAATCAAAACTTTTTGCCATTTAATAATCTAGTGGGATAAAAAATAAATTGTAGCTTGGGGGACATTACAATGATCCAACCCCATCTTTTGGAGTGTTTGGTTATGTTATCCCAGGATAACTCCCTTATCCCGGAGGTTATCCTGCTAGTTCTAAGGGACCAGTCCACCCTTGACTCATTTACTTGTTAGATATGAATGCCAAATGTGTCATTGAAGTATAGTAAATCAAGGCTCACACAAGCCTAATGGTTCTTATATTATTCAAGGCTTTAGAGATAATAATACTTCAATAGTGTTTCTTTTGAGTAATTATTTTCCTCTTTTTTCCTTTTGATTGTCCCTTAGAACCGTTGTGTAAATATCATAGCACACCTATTCAACGCTCCGGTGGATGAGAAAGAAGCAGCAGTTGGAGTTGGAACAGTGGGGTCTTCTGAAGCAATAATGCTAGCTGGACTGGCATTCAAGAAGAAATGGCAAAATAGGAGAAAGTCTGAGGGGAAGCCATATGACAAGCCTAACATTGTTACAGGAGCCAATGTGCAGGTGAGAGATATTTGTGACATTCTTTGATCATTAAACTTATTTCTAATCATTTTCTCTCTTTTGATACATCCCCAACATAGGTTTGTTGGGAGAAATTTGCGAGATACTTTGATGTGGAACTCAAGGAAGTGAAGCTAACGGAGGGATATTATGTGATGGACCCTGTAAAAGCTGTGGAAATGGTGGATGAGAACACCATTTGTGTGGCAGCAATCTTAGGTTCAACATTAACAGGAGAGTTTGAAGATGTTAAACTTCTTAATGAACTCCTCACGGAGAAGAATATGAGAACCGGGTATGTTTAAATATGTATATATATATATATATAGTATTCGTTTTGATCTTCATGACATATAACTAGATTGGCTACAAAGCATCGTTTGTCGCTTGCATAAAGCAACTTCCACCACCTCTTTCAAGACTATTATTCATTTTCTAACTTAATTCACTTAGTCCAGTTAATGATTGAGTGCTGAAGTTTTTAATCTCTAATGTTCCTCTTAGCATCTTTATTGTTTAGCTAGCAATTATGAAGCATCTCCCAAGAGAGAGAGAGAGAGAGAGAGAGAGAGAGAGAGAGAGAGAGAGCTAGAAATAATGAATGCAATAAAGTTAGATAAGACATAGCTAC
Source organism: Metroxylon sagu (assembly GCA_017589505.3). Taxonomy (NCBI): domain Eukaryota; kingdom Viridiplantae; phylum Streptophyta; class Magnoliopsida; order Arecales; family Arecaceae; genus Metroxylon; species Metroxylon sagu. The sequence continues at coordinate 7,728 of JACVBY030000550.1, forward strand.
GAACAACATGGGGCTCACAAAAATATCCCCTTTATTCCAAAAAGAGTATTTGTGACTATATTTAAGACCTAGTTTTTGGATGAGCCAAATCATGGTATTATCAAAAATAAAAAAGTGCTTGCTATAAATCAATATCATTGTAATAAATAAACTATGGGGAAGTTCTTGGCTTCTCCATCTTTCTATCCAAAAAAAAAAAAAAAAAGAATCAATATCATTGTATCTTAAATAGTGCAAAAGAACTAAAGTTTCATTATCATATATTATGTTGTAGCATAGAAATTTAGACTACTATGTTCTATTTGTAGCTTGTGAGAGCTCCTACTGGTATGTATTTAGTTTCATATTGGTTATATAACAGGCAAATATTAGTTAATTATATAAGATTAAGAAGCTAAAATAATATCTTTTTGGTTAACCTTTTTGGATAAGATTTTCAGTTGTTATACAATCCATGTTTTGATGCTGTGAAAAGCCTTAAATATTAATTATAAGATTTAGTTTATTTGCGCTCTTAACAAAGTTACTTATGCTAGCCAGCATTATTCTTTTTTCAAAAAACTAAAACAAGAATCTCCAATTGACAGGCTGATTTGATGTCACATTTTTTCACCCTATTGCATGTCTTAGTTTTATTGAATCTGTGATAGGTGGGATACTCCAATCCATGTAGATGCTGCAAGTGGTGGCTTCATTGCACCATTCTTGCATCCTGAGCTAGAATGGGATTTTCGGCTACCATTAGTGAAGAGCATCAATGTTAGTGGGCACAAGTATGGCCTTGTGTATGCTGGTATTGGTTGGGTTATATGGAGGAATAAAGAAGATTTGCCTGAAGAACTCATCTTTCATATCAACTATCTTGGAGCTGATCAACCCACATTCACCCTTAACTTTTCCAAAGGTATGCTATCTATCCTAAAATGACATAAGAAAAGAAAAATCTTAGAATCTTTATTGGTTCTTATTTCAACATGATATTCTAAAACAAGTACTTAACATACTTGCCTCTGTAAGAATTCATCTATTTTATGGCCCTTTTGCAACTATGGATGATGAAAGGATTTTGATGGAAAAATTCTGGACTTGTCCCAACAATTCTTATTGATGACTCGAATTTATCCACACACTCATGGGGATCTTATGCCTGTTGTTTGCATAGCATTTACTTTTCTCGGTAGCCATAAGGTAAAACTATTCATCCTTTTATGCAGGATCCAGTCAAATCATTGCACAATACTACCAATTCCTAAGGTTAGGTTTTGAGGTAAGGTGTATTTCTAATTTTTCTTTTAATATATAGATGAATGCCAAAATTTTTCTAAGATTCTTCTTAAAAGTAATGCTTTACTTTCATTCATATTTATCAACATGGTAAGATAGCATTGCAACAACATTCTCTCTCAAAACCAATGTTAATACAATATTAACACATGCACGTCGTCCAGGGTTATAAGAATGTCATGAACAACTGCATGGCGAGTGCCAGGATCCTAAGAGAAGGGCTTGAGGCTAATGGGAGGTTTGATATCATCTCCAAAGAACAAGGGGTGCCACTCGTGGCCTTCTCCTTCAAAGACAAAAACAAGGCGTTGGCCTTCGAAGTATCAAAAAATCTGCGGCGGTTTGGTTGGATTGTGCCAGCTTACACGCTGCCCGCCGACGCAGAACACATGACGGTTCTTCGTGTTGTGGTTCGAGAGGATTTTGGCAGGCCATTGGTTGAGAAGTTTCTCTCACACTTGAGTGCTGCATTGAACGAGCTGGACTACATGATTAAAGCACCCATTCCCACCATTAGATACACCATCGAGTTGAGGCCTGGAGATAAAGTGGAAGATGATGGCAGACTTCCTCTTCCAAAGGTTGTGCTTTTAAAACAAGAAGTAGAGCCAACGGATGAGAGCATACCATTAATTGGTGGGAAGACTAAGGGTGTTTGTTAAATGGAATTGCTTAAGGGCAATGGACCAATCTTGTTCGTTGCTCCACGTAGCATCTTTTAAACTTTAGAAGATTTACTTGCTTAAGTGCTACCTGCTCTTTCAAGACACAATAAATATTACTTGTAACCATATTCATACGCAAGGATACCATTTTACAGCATCTATGCACCAACTAGAAATGAATGAGGGAGAATAAGGTCAAAAGAAAATATAATTATAAACAGGGAGAATGAAGAGATTAAAAATTCCATAGCTTTTTTTTTGAGAAGAATTAAAATTTTCAGAATAGTATGTATCTGTATGTAACCTTTTAAATAGGACAGCTGAGTGCCATACAGCCATTCCTACATGCCTCTGAGTTCTCCTAAAATGTGCATCAATTTTAATAAGAGCTTATTGCTTTACCTTGGTGATAATGAAGGTAGAGGTTGTGACTTCACATGTTTGATGAATTGTAAGCTCGGCAAATTTACTGTCAACTACCTTGGTTTCTCTCTCCACTGTGGAAGATTTAGGAAACTAGATTCATAGGAGATTCAGGTTTCTCTCAATTGGTGCGAGACTAGGCTCCACAACCTTGTATGTTGATGACAATTTAGTTTACGCATGTGTTTTATCAATTTCCTTGCAGTTCCCTTTCATCCTGTATCCCTTGAGAAGTTAGACTATGTGGCCCCCATGGATAGGGCTGATTTGATTAAATAGCTGCTTGGAGGAGGTTGGTGCTGGTCCAACCCATTCTCTCAAGCCTCATTATTTCATTCCAGTCTCACTTAAAGAATTAATAAAATCATCTTAGGTCTCTTGTGGAAGGTCATGTTCAACATTAATGGAGGCCACTTAGAAAGAGCCTTGATAGATAGGCATGGAGGATGAGATAGATGGAAAACAATAGTGATTAATAAGTAACTCTAAAAATTGATATTTAAGTCATGTAATAATATCAAGATATTATTTAGGTTCTATAAGCACCTAAGATCTCTTCAATGCACAACATAGCACGAACTCTTACTTACCCTTCCAATTTAAGTACTAGCGTATTTGTTAAACTAAGAGTCTAAATTTGATTAAATCTAATTACGAATACTATAATTCACTAGTGGACAGTCTCAAAAGAGCTTATGTTACATTATCTATTAGTCTACACGAACCATAGGTTAATCAGATCCATTATAATATTATTCATAATAATTTTAGACCTCACCTAGAAAAACTAGTTGAAAAGATGTTATATGAATTTCTTAGCTTAATATAAAATTTGCTGAATACACAATCATTATGGAATTAAATACTCTTTAGTACAAACTCTCACATAAAAGGTCTTATTGAATTAATTATATAATTTTTATTTTAAAAAATAAATTCATTTTTAATCTACTAGTAGCTTTGTTACATGTGATGAAAAGAATGGTGCAATCTATGGAGAAACTAAAATAAAGAAGGTTGTCAACCAATTGATAACATAACAAAGAGAAAAAGATGAAGTTTGCACAATTTTTAGGTTTAAGAATTAAGAACTTTATTTATATAGGGATATTTATCTTATGCACTCATGCAAGATAGTTCAGATAATTCTTGTAAAATTGACGAACCATCTTCATTACATGATCTTTGAAGGTCATCGAGTTTATAAAATTATTTTTTGACCGGCTCATTATGTCTTGCAAGATCCAATGACACCTCCCCTCTGGTCCAGCTCTCTCTCTCACACACATGTTAAGATCCCATCCTGTTACTTAATACATGATCTCTCTATCTCCCCTTCGTGCCCCCACTTCATTTCTCTTACTAATATTTTGCATGCATGTCCAAGATTTAAATTTTTGAAAATTTCCCTCCAACCTAGCAACCTAAGGAATGGAGGTAACATAATACCCTCTACATACATTAGAGGTTTTGTCATCCATATCATCGAGAGGGCATTTGGTTGGTGGCAATCTCGGATGATAATTTAAGATTACCATGCAAGTTACAATGCTTGGCAATTGAATATGATAATTTGGATGCTAATATTTGATTCTTAGAAATCTAAAATTGCAACAAATTATAGTAATCCAATTTTTATATGAATGGTGGGTATTATCAAAATCTAATAACCTCATATTATGCTCTTGACTTCTATGTAAATATATAATAATATTTAATCTAATTATATATTCAATATATATTTAGTAATATTAAAATATTTAATATTATATTTTTATTTAATATTAAATATATTATATAGTATTAAATATAAGATTTAATATTTTATACATCATTATATATTTATTTAATAAAACAATATTAAATTTAAAATCATTAATTTTATAATTAAATTATTATATTTAGATAATTTTTAATATATATTTCATATTATTTATATTATAAGGTTAAATAATTTAATAATATAAATATTATTTTTAATAATATTATTTATATTAGAAAATTTTTAATATTAAAATAATATAATATATTAAATAATTTATATTACTTAAATATTTTAAAATATAATATATTATTAAATATTTATATATTATATATCTTATATAATTCTATATTTAATAATATTATAATATATATTATATTATACTATTATATTAAATATTTATAATATTAAAATATATAATATTTATAAAATGACTTTATAAAGAATCCTTTTGTTTAAGAACATTTTATATTCTAGTAAAAAAAGATAACCACTTAAAAAATAATAAAATATAATAAAATATAAATAGAAGTCAAGAATATGATAATTTGGTTGTTACATTTGGTTTTTATGAATCAAACACAGTAATATTGCATTCCTTCAAATCTAAGCTAATATTACTAAAAAAAAATCAAACATGCTAACCTTGCATTCTTGGAATCTAATTACTAAGTATAAGATTAATAGAAATATAAGATTCTTAATAATATTATATTTTCGTAGATCAAACACCTTCTAAAGGTTAACTAATTTTTAATTTTATTTTCATTTGATTTGATTTGATTTTCTTGTTTTTATATTGATTTGGACCACATTTTTTAAAGATTGCAGAAAACCTAGATTTTTTGATCATTACAAAGAGTTTTGTTATGTACAAAGGATATTTTTCAAAGACCTAGAGCAAGAATTTGTTTCCACCCAAATGTGAAAAAGGAGATGGAAGATGAAAAATAAATATAGCTTAGTGCAAGAATTAATTCAATTAATTTAAAAATTTTCTTTCTGGATGACAGATAGGATTATATGCAGGTCATTGGAATTTAAGTTTTTTTCTTGCTATTGAATCATTGTAGAAAAAATAAATAAATAAATTGAAGTTTGTGCCCCTTTTTTATTTTTGTAATGTACATGCTTTCCTCCTAGTTTTCATCTCCCTTTTTGCTCCTAAACTTGAAGCCATAAAAACAAAATCCCATAATTTTTAAACTCTTTGTTTTTAAAATACTAATGTTCCAAAGAAATGAATTAAAAGATCATTTAACAATTTTAAATCATAAGGATTGATTGAGAATAATTGTAACCTGTGATAAATTTGCAATTTATAAAATATTTTAGTGGAAGAAAATTATAAGTATATTTTTAATTAAAATTTTATGTGTTTTTTATATATTTGTTTGTGATAATTAATATTATCACTATGATGCGATTATAGTTGTAATTGCTAGCTCCAACACTATAAAAATATAGTCTTACCCAAACTACTAAAAATACAATATTCATTGGCAACCTAAACATTAGAAAATAAAAACAAGGACAAACGCACGCAGGAAGCAAACTAGATGCAGAGCTTCTCTTGAAAAGATCATTGCCTCTTAAACTAAGAATTTGAGAGACTGAGAAAAGAAGTCCCCTTATTCTTTGATCAAAAAAGGTGTACATAAGAAGGTAGAGGGTATTTGGGGTCGAAAAAAAAAACAGTGGAGTTTCACTTAGAAAGTAGGTCGTAGGTAATGTGTTAGATTAGATCAGTTTTCTTTTAGTAGTCTTTTAAGCAGGCAAAAGAAGTAGTTAAGAAGTGGACTTTTGAAAGCTTCTAGATCTGCTGAGGGTGTCATTAGAGTGGGCATTAGGATTAATGAAGCAGTGTTTTAGATAGTAACTAACATTCGAAAGGTTAAAAGCTAAGAATCATGCATTGAACTGCAATTATAAATTTGATTGTTGCATTCATGAAGTCATACCGCATGCATTTGTGATATTCGTCCATTTCCTCGCATCCTCTGTTTTAGGGAAACTTCTCTACTGCAAATCCCAAATAAATTCCCTCCTTGAATTACTCCGGGATCTTTATGAAGGGCAAGAATTAAGGATCCCACCAAAAGAAATCAACGAAAGATTAGGGGGCAGAAGAAGAAGAAGAAGAAGAAAATCTGGAATGGCTCGTCCCTTACCTTTCATACTAATCCCCTGATTTTATGAGATACTGCTGTGAAAATTGATCATGAACTCGGTCCCCTGAATCATGAGCAGTAGAGAACTTGCCGTATGAACGGCTTGATGGGCGCGGGTACCCGGATTCTACTCCACGAGTTTCTCTTCCGCTACCTTCTAAAGCTTTCACACTATGGTCTTCCATAGCATCAAACTACTTTGTTCCCCGTGGATCGAAGGCGCCGGCCATTAGAGGACTTCGTTGGACACAGAGGACGTGCGAACAGGGGAGAGTAGGGTGCCGCAAGGTTAAGGATCAGTTCATTCTTTTCTCTCTGCTTTCTATTGATCGGCTGGTTGATTAACCAATGATCGGTCACCTATTGACCGTTGATCGGTTGATCTAGGATAGGCTGATATTGACTAGACCAGGGTTAATACATGTTTTGAACCTTGAATCCAGATCCTGGATCCAGATTATAGATCATGAATCTTGGGATTGAAGCTAAGTTTAATTAATTAAACTTATTATTTTGATGCAGGATTTATAGATGGAAATTGAAGTGGGCTTCGATAAATGCACTAAGACTTGCTTGTGAGAAATATAAGAATCCCTTGCATATTTTCCTATGGATAGTATCTACATGAATGATTAAAAGTATATATAAAAAAATTATGAATTTTATACATAACTAGTAGAATTTGGTATGGGTTAAGATTAAGATCTAAATAAATAAAGATTTTAATTGATATCATTGAAGTAGCTACATATTGTGGATTGCCTGCTACAAACCTCAATATAGCACTATGGATTACCACTTCATAGGCCAAGTATGGTATTACGGATGGCCTGTTAAAGGCTGAAGTATAGTATTATATATTACTTGTCATAGGCTATCATAGGTCAAAGCATGAGCGTTGTTAGTCCAAAGTCCAACTGCATCCATGTTGTGTTGATATATATTTTGCAGATATTTATGTAGGCATGTGATTGTCTTATTCTACTTTATCTATGGTAGATGTCTAGCCTAAATAAATGCCATATAGAAGCTTCACGATGCATATGTTATTTATTTTATTAGGATTTTTATTAGGCTTCTTTTAGCTTATTATATCTTTTGAATTTTTATTATTTTGCAGAGTTGGCAAACAATTAACTTGCGGTGGAATTGGGTAGCATATAAATGTCTACATAAATTAACTCTAATGTTGTTAGAATATGTGATATAGTTTAACTTTTATCTTTAAAATATTTTACTCAATCTTTATTTTAAATTAATAAAAAAAATTATTATTATTATTATTATACAATTATTATGATTTAAATGTTCTAGCATGCCTTCCATATTTCTTTGAGATTTATTCTAAGAAATGTGTGGTCGTGTCATAGATCAGCTTATCTATTGGGCTTGGGTCATGGCAGAATTAACACAGTCATCTGGAGGTTTGGTCCTAATTTTTGGAGTCAAATTGCGAGCAGGAAATTAAGAGTTTTCCCTGCAGCAAGCAACCATCAGCTACCTCAAAGCAACAAACAAACAGGCTATTTTCATTTAACTATGCTTTCCTTGTAGCAAGCAACCATCAACTACCTCAAAGCAACAAACAAACAGGCTATTTTGGATCATCTTTGACATGAACAGTTGATCATAACAAGATTTGATAAATTTCAGCATACGTATCGTCACATTAGATTATGTTTATCTAGCACCACTTGTACCATACTTGAAGCGTTTTAAGCATGTTTTGCACCATTTTTTTATTCAAGCACCTACCCAGTTTTATGTCTTGGTCTCACCAACACCACCGCCTTTTGAGGGACATGGAAACGAGTGCTCTCTTGCTGATTTTTTCTTGGGTTGCACGCATGTACTGTAACGAAAGATTATTACGCATCTGTTTTCCTGGATTATATTTGTGAATGGATACGAGAAGTGTCAGCAATTGCGAGCCCTTGCCTTAACATTGCTCCCTTGAGTAGTTTTCAAGAATCCCTGCTTTTTTAAGTCTGTTAATTATCAGTCTAATTTGTAGAAGTTGTTTTCCATCAATTCTGATAATATATCACTTACCATTATGACCTGACATTAATTATGTCCTTCAACACTTTTGGTGGAAGAAGTTAACAACTTGTGAAAAATTGGCTTGATGCATATCTTCGAATGCCCTTAATACTGCATTAAAAGGCAACATATTCGTACACTTAAATTGATCGTTGAAGTTGGCCATGATTTCAAGTAAATTATCAGCATAGATGATGATTCTATTGTATATTTAACCTGCACACTTAACAGTGCATTAGGAATCCTATAACGAGAGCTAGCAATAAAATTATACAAACACTTTCTGAGCTAGAAATGAGATTATATAAACACTCTCCTGGATAAAGTGTGTGAACATTTTCAGTGTGTGGAATGGAGAGAAGTGCTGACTGCTAACCAACATAATCATTCGTTTCTTTCTATCAGATAAAATTGACAAGGATTAATGAACTAGCAGAAAGGGGAATAAACGTCTCTTCAATTTTCTAAGCATGATATAAAGGTGTTGGATTCCATCAAGGTAAGTATAGTATGCATTCCTAAGCATGTATCATTTTCCAATGAGATACTCACCTTCCTTTCTTCTTATGAGAAAGGATACTGCTCTCCTTTTCTTGTACCTAATACCCAAAAACATATTTTGAGATATTTTCAAAAGAAGACAAATGCTTTAGTTAATCCTCCGCTTGAGTTTCCTGACACAATGCATCTATACAACATTAACCATGTCATCCATACGTAGCACAGGAGCACATGGAGTTGGTGCCTTTGTTTCATTATAAAAATCAGTTATTTGAACAGTTTAGATTTCGTATTCTGGTCCAATAATTTCTACCGCAAGCTTGGCCACTCGAATTGCTTCACCAATCCAGTGGTTATGGTATGTCTATCTGAGTTTGACCTATACTCGATATGGGACGCCTACCTTTTAAGAATTAGTTGAAGGTGAAACATAGTGATAGGGGTGTGTATGAGGTTAGGTAAGGTAGGTGGTTTGATGGAACTAGTTGAGAAACATATTTGCCTTTAACAAGTCCCTAGTGATTCAGTTAGGAAGTCAAAGATATTTAACTTCCACATTCAGAAACCCAGATCCTAACTTCGAATAGTTTAAGGCGAACTTGAAGGATTTAGTTTTGTGCTAGAGAGATAACCCAGAATGGAATGAAAGGGGATCTTAAACCTGTGGCTTTTATATTGGAGGAGAGAACTTTAGTCAGCTTTTCCACAGAGGCATGTGGATGTGGTACATATTTTATGAACAAGAATCAATCATGTGTAGGTGGTAGAACGCCGCTTAAAACATTCCTTTCATCCAGTAATTGTGTTTGCCATCCAATGATGTTGATGGTCACGGCACTACATGATCGCATATGTACTAAATTATTCCTAGAAAGGTAGACTGCAATGCTTGAAGTGAAAGCTGATTGATGTTGTGATCCACTTTTTGACCTTCATCTGAAGAAATCCACTATCTATGCATATTATTTATGGCCAAAACAAATCATTCCAATTTAGTTGATGTTGTTTTAGGCTATCTTTTTTCCTTGCAAGTTCTGTTCCCCTCAAAATAACTCTAAAAAGCAAATGAAAGGTGCAAGTTAAAACGCGTACAGCTAGGAAGAAAAGCATTTTCTTAAGAGGGTGGGGCATGGTTCAATGATAATGCTGCTCCATTTTGATCTGAGATTCTTGAGTTTGAAACTCAAAAATGGTGTCTACAAATGTAAACATGAGGCTGCATACATCTGATCCTATGGGAGTCTCTGCATTTTGATGAGCAATAAGAGCAATTTTTCTAAGAGACTAAAATATGGAAGCAAGATTTTGTCTTTTTAATTTTTTCCGTAAGACTAAAATATGGAGACAAGATATTTTGCTTTAAAAGCAAAGGAAGAGCAAATGTCAGTCACACAAATTAAGGTGGCAATCTTGATGGGACTGTCCTCCCTGAAAGCATCCTATGGCATTGCATTGACAAATAACTCTACCCTATATAATAGATTTTTTTATTTTTCAAATAGTAGCTTTTAGTAAATTCTTTTAATATCCTTTCAATAATAGGAAAGCTTGCATTATATGTTTCTATTGGAAGCCAAATTAGTTTAGTATTTGAGTAAGGTTTACTTTTATAAGACCCATTTTTTCAGATGGTGCCTTGACAAGGGGCTTCATGCACCTTTCCACCAAAAATGTTATGGCTGTACTATATTGAAAGTGTTTGAACGTTCATTTCGATGGCTGATGGTAATGTTCATAGGTTAACATGAGATAGAAATAATAACACAATGAACATATGGTTATTTTCTGGTCCCTAGGATCTCTTGCTCAACATCTAAGAGAGAGTAAATTTTGACTGTGCCCACAGATGTTTCCTTGTTCCTACCAACATTCGAGTAGCACAAGATATGAAAACCAGGTGGAAACGAGAATAAGAGACACTTCTAGCATGCATCTTGGAGGGTGGTGTTGATGGGCTGGTGTTAGTTCAACTGTAAGTCTACACTACAGTCCCAGCAACCACATTGCCAAAAAACTAAAATACGTTCTTAGATTAATAGTCACAATCTCTAGAATGTTACTCGATAAAAATAAACGTTCTCTCCTAATAGTATGTTCCCGTAAGTATCCAATCAATAATGCAAGTGTAGTCCTAATTTGAGACTAGTTGCCTGTAACGATAGCAAACCACCACCTCAGATCTCAAAGGACAAAATATTTTAGAATAAGAAACGTACAACATTATATCTTATCTTGACCTCCAGAATTTTAAGGGCACTTGTTGGTTTGGTTAGGTCAGGAGACCAACAAAACCGGAAACCCTGCAGGCATCTCTTACACTCTCCTTGTTTAACATTTGTGGAGCTGCCAACTCCATTATATTACATTTACCAAAGAAAAAAACAAGAACTCCATTATATTATGCACATATACCATCAGAACTACTCGTATAGCTTTATCCATCTTGGCCTTCTAGTTGATGGACCATTTGTAAATAGCAACACTAACGGTAGACTGGAAGGGGATTGTTGCTTTGCATGGGATCTGATAGATTATTTAGAGATGGCTGGCATACAAGTCTTCATTTGTGTGCAATGTAATACTCACAGGTTATACATTTCTATAGTATATACGCTCTCATGTACGTAGAAGGATGGAAGAAGATGTAGGTTGGTTCCAAGTAGAAGTTTTAGGTTGGAATTACATGGAGAGATGTTGAAAGGGGAACAACATTCACTCCACCAAGCAACCTCTCCTTCTCTCTCCGTTTTCCTTAAAATACCATTTGTTAGCCTCCACGTACCATCAACCACAAGCGCGACAATCTTTGAACTCTCTCTCTCTCTCTAACGAGAAAAAGCTCTTTCCTCTTCCTTTGTCTCTTTATATTTATCTCCTCACCTTATTCTTCTCTATCTTCTCTCTCCACTCGAGGCATAGATAACAAACAGAACTCCGTCTGGGTCCTCCTCTTAGTATAAATCCCTTGGCTCCTGTCTCTCTTGGTCTTGGTCTTGGTCTTGTTTGGGGGGAGAGAGAGAGAGAGAGAGAGAGAGAGAGAGAGAGTCCATCAAAAGTTAGAAGAGAAGCCACCATCAAAGCATAGTCCTTCTCCTTCCCATATTTGTGCACTCTTCATCTTTTTGTGATCAGATGTGCACCAAAGGGCACTGGAGGCCAGCTGAGGATGAGAAGCTCAAGGAATTGGTTGCCCGCTATGGCCCTCATAACTGGAACGCCATCGCCGAAAAGCTTGAAGGGAGATCAGGTGCCATACTGGCCTATATTTGGTAGTTTCCTTATTTCTCTTGGAGAGGAAAAAAAAAAAAAAAAAAGAAAAAAGAAAAATGGTATTAAAATTTTTTCAGTGCATAATTCTTGTTCTTTTCTTCAATCACAAAAAAAAAAAAAAAAAGAAAAAGAAAAAGAAAAATCTCCTTTTACTTTGTGTCAATATTTTTTGCTTGGGAAACCGTCATCATGTATTATTTTGCAACGTTTTGCATGAGAAACGAGGCAGGAAAGAGTTGTAGGTTGAGATGGCATAATCAATTGGATCCAAGAATCAATCGGAACCCCTTCACAAAAGAAGAGGAAGAGCGGCTTATTGCATGTCACCAAATCCATGGAAACCGATGGGCAATCATCGCCCGTCTATTCCCTGGGCGGACCGATAATGGAGTGAAGAACCAATGGCATGTGATCATGGCTCGGAGGTGCAGGGAGAGGTCTAGGTCCCATGGTAGGCGAGCACCTCGAACTTCAAAGAAAGAGGAGTCGTCCAGGCAAAACACAGAGACAAAACCTCAGCTGAGAAATATGGTCTCCTTGATAGAGAACTACAGTGGAAGATATCAGAACCACCTTGTTCATAGCCATCATCATGACCACTATTCTAACATGTATCGAGGTAGCAAAACGAAGTATTAATCTTGTTTGATTAAATGTTGGAATTAGAACAAAATTTTATTAACGACGTAGTGTACGTTTATATTGACAGCAGATAGAGAGAACTCAGTTGAGTTCTATGATTTCTTCCAAATAAACAGTGAATCTAGCAATACTGAAGATACTCCACCAAGAAAGGAGGAACAAGAGGAGGGCAAGGAGCAGGAGAGTGAGGCCAGTGTTCAGTTCATAGATTTTTTGGCTGTCGGAGGTTCCTAACAATGGGTGTTAGGAAAGAGAAGTTGCATGTTTAGTACCAATAGATGCACTGCACATATAATTTGGCATTGTACAAATTAATATAAATGGTACAAAAGAGACCAGGATTAATTTATATGAGTTGCTTAAATGTCATATGAAAGGAAGAGTCTCCATAAATAAATTAGCATTGGCATTACATAGCGATCTCAACAAATTGTACTTGTAGTATACCAATGAAACTGAACTTGGGCACATGCAGATTAATGTAATGTTTTCTCCTGCAACTTTTAGTTAGATTATGGATTCGTGCTGTTATTTTCCTTGAACATATTGTTTTTCTTGAGGGAATGTATATAAATCACATTGTAACTTATTAAGCATGAAATTTTTGCCTTGGAGTCCCACAGTAACTTCAGTCCTGCTATATATAAAATCAAAAGACACAAGTACTTGTTTTAGTTGGCCTTTACTCTTGAATAATAAATATCTTTTCTGTCCTAAAGAGGATTGTAGTGGAAAAATTTAACAAGTAGGAAACTGGGCTGCAGTCCTCATGTTGCACCATTCCTCCACAAGGGAGAAGATTAAGTACGCTCGAAACATGGGAAGGGTTTTTCTATTTTTCCTTTTCTTTTGTGCAAATTAAAGAGGTGTTTCCTAATGTTTAGCCCAGGTAATTTTCATTGGCTCTCACTATTGCCTTCACATCTGTGTGGATGCGCGCCGAGTTGCACAGACGTAAAGAAAAAGGATACATAAAGGTGTCTTAACACGCAATTAGTTTTATTGCCAATTGGCAATGCAATAGTCTTTTTTAACTGTTTTCAAAGTCTTTGTTAACTGTTTTTTGACAGCCAGTCTTTCCTTAACTCTTTTTCTTCAGTAAGTTAAACTACAGTTGTCCCGATCTGATGGTGATTGGCCTACTTCGCTTGTTTTACAGTTTTTATAGGTACTTGTTTAAGACTTCATTTCTTCTGTGGCCATAATTTCTTTTGACTTTTGACTACCACAGTTCGACTTTGGGCATCTTTCCTACTAATTTAAACATATTCTCTATCATAATTCCATGGATTTGTGTAACTTGTAGTCTAAAGCAATGACTTAATGACACAACCTACAACTACCCCAACAAATTGTCTCCTATCTAGTGAACAACAAGCTCCCGTATCGTGCAAATTTTGACCCAGCCCTTTACCTTACACTGTCATACTTAATTTTTTACTGACCTAGGTGCTCATGTACAAGACTAGCCGGATGATATTAATTGTTTAAATTTTTTAATTTTATATCAATATTAAAGATTTTTCTAATATATAATTAATATGATGCGAAACAAATGCATGCCAATGGAATTTCTCAGTGCATAACTATAGTAAACACACACTGGCATGAATCCTAATAAATTTACTCTTAAATACAAACAAAAGGTTGCTTAGTGGGATCAACTAATGCAGGATCAAACACCTGCAGTTCACAAGTCTACGTACACGTTTGTTCCCAATAAATTGCTTATTTATTAATCCATTGGCAACAGTTATACCAACAGTTGTTATCTTGGTTGGTTGGCACCACCGACTTGCTCCGGAGGTTTTGGGATTCAAGTCCTGGATATTGATAAAAAAAAAAAATCTAATAAAAAATCCCACCACAGTCTGGTCTCTTGATTAAACATTATATAAACTTCATAATAATTCATTACATTGATCTTCTTGACTAAATCAACCACAGATACTTGTATTGCACTAGTTCTCTTGTACGATGTGCTATAGGATGCTTATCTTTCATACTTATTTTATTCTCAAAGTCTTCGCTCATCTAGAGTTTCATGTCTTGATTATACCATGTTTTCTTTTAATAACTCGTGCAAGAACAAGGCTAGCGGTTTAGCCTTATCAACTCCATTGGCAGAAGAGAGCATGAAGAATATTACTTACTCCACCTTGCAAGGCAACCATCAGGTGCAATCATGAATTTGGTCAGAGTTCTATTGAATATAATGTGGATGACTGTTCCAAACTATTGGATACGATACTTATACAATGGTGTACGTCTTTATAAGGTTTAAGGGTATCATATATTGAACCAGTCAGAAGGATTGTCCCCATCTAGGAAGGTGTCAAGATTCTAAGATAATGTAGAACAAAACTCTACAACCTACATCACCATAAAAAATAAGAATGAAGCAAAGCACAGCATTCTTAGATAACTGCTGCTATGAGTAGACTTTCAGTATACTTTCTCTAGGATGCAATGGTATATTTGAGGAAGCAGTTTTTCTAGTGATCTTTGACATCATGCAAGCCATGTAAGTTGAAGATATTCTACTGCCTGATTTCCTCTAATGTGCCTATCTAGAGACATCAATCATCAAACGTCCGACCTGCAAACCTAATTTTAAAAATTTCCAGGCTGAGTCATGATGTGAAGCCTGTTCAAATCTTGCATTTGATTTGACTAGGCACTACCCACTGGCATTCCTAGATCAATTTTTTGTGAAACATTGAAGGAGTTTGACATGTTGAGTGGCAAAGGTGCAATGCATAGATAGAAATATTCATTTTTTTTTCTAAATAAATACTGGTTCAAGCAACCATATATTTTTAATTAAATTTTATTTTTTTTAAAAAAATCTTGCGCCATGTGTTCTTAGAAAAGAATCAAATAACTTGCACCTTTTTTTGGGAATAACATTGAGAGATTTAGAACTCCATCAATTAGAATTACTTAACACTTGAGGAGAAACACCTCTCAAGGTCCAAATTTAGAATCCTGTCCAGTATTAATTCTAGCTTGATGTGCTATTAAATAATTTTTAGTATAATCGTTAATAGTTGCATTAGGACTCTTAGCAATTGCAAACTACTTATTTCATAAGGACCTAATTAAATTTTAAGCATTTAGTAACTAAGGAAGCAAAGTTCTATAGGTCTTATATAAATCTTCAAGTTGAAGTAGAACTCTCCTTGATTGCAACTTAATCACTTTGGATGGGCTTAATTAAGTTGTAGTATTTGAAGAGCTTTTTAAGAAGAAATCACTCTGCAATTAATATTAACTATAGTGCAAATGAAAGCCCATATAGTATGCATCTATAGTTTGTTGGTTTATATTGATTTTTTAAAAATTTAAATTAAAATCAAACCATTTTTCGATTTCAGAAATTTTTAAACTGAGATCAAATCAAGAGATAAAATAAACCAATTCAAACAAAGGCTAAATTACAATTCGAATCAATTTTGCGGTTTAGATAGTTTTCTTGCTCACTGCTCAACTCAAGTGGCACAAAGTGGCTTCACTAATTTTGTCATGATTTAATTTGTATTTATTTCAATACTCCAAATGAATTGATAAGATGTTTCATCCTTAAAAAATAAAAAACCAAAATTATCACCTTTTTTTTATTTATTAATAAAACTTATTTTCCTTTGGTGCAAGAGATTTTAACTTTTAAATTAAAAATATATAATAATTTCTCCCTCCTCAACCAAGAATATAAATCTTGTTATGGTGGCCCTATTTTGAAACGATTATTAATCTTTACAACACTTATAATGATTATTATTTATCACAAAAAGAAATTTTTAAAATTTTTAATATTAACTATTATTGTAATAATAATTATTATAATATTCTTATAACTGAAAAAAATAAACAATGACAAAAAATAATGACATCATCTTTTTTTAATATTTACTAGATAAAATAATATAATTTGAGATTTCAAATTATTTTGGAAAGAAATTTGGAAATTTTGAAAATTCAAAATAATATTTTATTTGAAAGAAAGTATTGTACTTTTGCTCTTATTATAACTATCCGTCATATAAAAAATAACAGAAAATAATAAAAAATACAGGTCGTCACAATTTTTCATGCTATTTACCGCAAAACCTTTATATTAACGATCATTATGACCGTCATAACGCCGTTAATTTAGACCACGTTCTCAACCAAGCTTTAAGCAAAGATATCGTCACGCTCGCCACGAACTCTACGCCGCCCACATGCTCTTACCTCCCTACCCGTCCCCAACCTTCCGCCTTAAAATCACCGCCCGCTTAGCCTTAAACATCCCCCTCCCTCGCCTCTCCACCGCCAATCTCCACCCCTCGCCATGGCTCCCAGCCATCCGCCACGCCGCCCTCGCGGGCGATCTCCGCCTCGGCCGCCGCGCCCACGCCCTTATCGTCACCTCTGGCGCCTCCTCGGACCGCTTCCTCGCCAACAACCTCATCACTATGTACTCCAAGTGCGGCTCCCTCCTCTGCGCCCGCCGCCTGTTCGAACAAACGCCCCGCCGCGATTCCGTCACCTGGAACTCCCTCCTCTCCGGCTACGCCCTCCACGGCCAAGCCGCCGACGCCCTCCTTCTCTTCCGCCTCATGCTCCGCTCCGCTGTGCCCTCCACCCACCTCACATTTCCGCCCATCCTTAAGCTCTGCTCCAGCTCTCCTGACCTCCTTTCTACGTCCCAGGTCGTCCATTGCTGCTCCGTAAAGAATGGTCTGGTCTCGGATGCGATGGTTTCCAGTTCTCTGGTCAATGTGTATTCGAAGTTTGGATTTTTGGAAGACGCTCAGTATCTGTTTGATGGAATGCCTGAGAGAGATGTTGTGCTGTGGAATATAATGATTAAAGGGTATGCCCAGATGGGTTTGGACAGAGATGCGTTTTTTATGTTCTCGGAGTTGCACCGGAGTGAAACACTCCGTCCCGATGAGGCCAGTGTCTGCTGCTGCATTGTAATGGGTCGAGAAATGGG
Source organism: Metroxylon sagu (assembly GCA_017589505.3). Classification (NCBI taxonomy): domain Eukaryota; kingdom Viridiplantae; phylum Streptophyta; class Magnoliopsida; order Arecales; family Arecaceae; genus Metroxylon; species Metroxylon sagu. Next base: position 25,470 of record JACVBY030000550.1, read on the forward strand.
CAGGCATGTGGAGCAGGTTCGGGCTTTTGGGATCAAATCATGCCTTTTTGATGACAGTTCTGATGTGATAAGTTGGAATAAAACTATGTCTGAACACATCAAGGCTGGTGAGAATGACTCTGTTTTGGCTTTCTTTGTGGAGATGAAGTGGTTGAATGTGGGCCAAGATAATGTGACATTTGTAATTGTGCTTAGTGCAATCACAGATGCTGAGTGTTTTGAAATTGGGAAACAGATCCATGGAATGGCTGTAAAGGCAGGATTTTGTTCAGATGTCTCTGTGTCAAATAATCTTATAAAAATGTATGCAAAGATGAATAGCATGAATTCTGCAAGGCAAGTGTTTCAAGAGATGGAAGAACTGGATTTGGTTTCATGGAATTCGATGATATCCAGCAGTACACAAAATGGTTTGGAGGAAGAATCAATTGGACTTTTCATTGACATGTTAGAGCATGGGATAGTCCCTGACCAGTTCACTTTGGCAAGCATTCTCCGGGCGTGCTCGGGGATCACCAGAGGCTCTTCCTTTCATGAACAAGTTCACAGTTTTGCCATAAAATTGGGCCTATGTATGGATAACTTCGTATTGACTGCACTTATTGATGTCTATGCGAAAAACGGAAGGTTGGAGGGAGCAGAAATTCTTTTTGGTGGCATGGATTGGTTTGACCTGGCTTCTTGCAATGCACTAATTGCTGGATATGTAACAAACAATGACAATTATAAGGCATTAGATCTATTTATGTCAATGAAAAGAAATGGTGAGAGATCTAACCATTTTACATTAGCAACTGTTCTTAAAGCTTGCAGTGGTTTAGTTGCCTTGGAACAAGGGAAACAAATCCATGCTCATGCAATAAAACTTGGTTTGGATTCAGATTTGTGTGTTAGTAGTGGGATAGTAGATATGTACATCAAATGTGGCGATATCAGGGATGCAACTGCCACCTTCAATGATATCAGTGAACCTGATGATGTTGCTTGGACAGCCATGATCTCAGGATGTGTAGAGAATGGGGATCAGAAGTATGCTCTTAATCTATACCATCAGATGAGGCAGTCAGGGCCTTTGCCTGATGAATTTACTTTAGCCTCCCTCATTAAAGCGTGTTCTTATTTGGCTGCATTGGAGCAAGGAAGGCAAATTCATGCAAATGCCATTAAGTTGGACTGCGCTTCAGATGCTTTTGTGGGGACGTCAATTATGGATATGTATGCAAGATGTGGATATGTAGAAGATTCATACAATTTATTCAAGAGGATGGATGTGAAAAATGTAGCCTCTTGGAATGCCATGGTGCTTGGTTTTGCCCAGCATGGAAATGGCAAAAAAGCTCTAGACGTTTTCAAGAATATGAGATCAGAGGGCATACAACCTGATAAGATCACCTTCATTGGTGTTCTTTCAGCTTGTAGCCATTCAGGATTAGTTTCAGAAGCTTATGGCTATTTCAACTCCATGTGTGCAGATTATGGCTTGGAGCCTGACATAGAGCACTATTCCTGCCTGGTTGATGTTCTTGGCCGTGCAGGGCTTCTTCCTGAGGCAGAAAAGGTCATTGACACGATGCCTTTTAATCCTTCGGCATCCATGTGTACGGCATTGCTTGGTGCATGCAGAATTCGGGGAAACATAGAAATTGGACAACGGATGGCAACTAGGCTTTTGGATTTGGATCCACATGTGTCTTCAGCATATGTTCTACTCTCTAATATGTATGCAGTTGCCAACAGATGGGATGATGTAGCTAGTGCTAGGGAAAGTATGAAAACCAGGAATGTGAAAAAGGATCCTGGTTATAGTTGGCTTGAGGTGAAGAACAAGGTGCACTTGTTTGTTGCCGATGATAAATCTCATCCTGAAACTGATGCTATTTATGATGAACTGGAGGATTTAATAAGAAGGATTAAAAGTGAGGGATATGTCCCAGATGCAGATTATGTGCTTTTAGATGTTGAAGAATAGGAAAAAGAGCGTTCACTTTACTATCACAGTGAGAAACTGGCTATTGCTTATGGCCTTATAAATGCCACACCGCCAGCTAGAATTTGAGTTATTAAAAACCTGCGTGTATGTGGAGATTGTCATAATGCAATCAAATACATATCCAAGGTTGTTGGACGTGAGATTGTATTAAGGGATGCTAGTCGCTTCCACTGCTTTAAAGATGGAGCATGCACCTGTGGGGATTATTGGTGATTAGCTATTCTTTCTTGTACGATTTGTTCTTCAGACCTTGTACCATTAGTTCCAAAGTAGATCATTCAATGATAAATTATACTTCATGCAATATATACTAGCAATTCTTTGACACCTAACTAAAAATGTCTTGATAGTCTCTCTCATGGTCTTCCTAATTTTTATACAGTAATCCATTTGATAATTTGGCTACGTGTTCTAGGGCAAAAATGTGACTTCAGTCTAACTTTATCTGCCTTTGCTGTAAAATTATATGTTTTTAAGGTGCATTATCTCAATTTGCCGAGTAGGATATTCTTCTGATCAGCTGTAATAGTCGATGCCATTTTCATTATGAATTATAGCTTCTCCTCAGTGGCGTAATTGTTTTTTTTCCTAATATGATGCGGGTTTCCTTTCATAAACTTTGATCTGGATTGGCAGAGATGGAGATGGTCGTCGGATGTAGGGTTAGCGACATATTGGGAGGACACAGCCAATAGCTGAGGGAATGCTTCCAGCACTGGCCGTGTGAAAAGAAGAATTGGAATTTGGAAATGCTAGAACCAGGTAGTTGGACCAAGGACTAGGTCAAACATCCATTCCAAGGCATTCCAAGGCACCAGGGAATCTAGCAGGCTATCTTGAAATTTAGTTCTTCTACCTTGCTTAAAAATATCCTAAATATTTTTGCTGCAGATGATCTACATGACAAAATTGTTGGGTAAGCACCCATTAGCAGTTAAGTGTGCCAAGAGCCATCTGTTTTGGTGGTAGGTACGTTGGGGAAGCATCTTGGTTCCAAACCCAAACAGATCTAGTGTGAGGAATACTGTTCCTCTATTGAATAAAAAAAAAAAGACTTTTTGTTAGAAAATTTTCCGTTACATGGACTAGTATAGCTATTCTTTAAAAATTCAGGTTAATTAAATATCAAATTAATGGAATAATTTTGTGTAGGCCGATTATAGTTTATGATCATCGTTTATATTATCGGGCTACTTGATACAGACTTATGTTAAGCGTGGATCTTCTGAATAAGTAGCTCATAATTAGTAGGACATGCATCAATTTAATTATCATCAGGAAAGATTTTTATCCTCATCCTATAAATATTATAATAGACCCATTGATCTGTAATACTTTTACTATATGTAGGATAGAGGAAAAAAAAGTCTTTTCTCCTATCACACATGTATGTAAGACTCTAATCAGGTTCTGTATTATAGAGGAGTTTTGGATTTTGTGATGAATATAGGTATGATTTATTTTATATTGTACTTGCAAATATACTCATAATATAGAGATTATCAATTTTATTTTGGATATATGAAATTTATATTTTTTATTAATTGGTACTAAAGCCTTGATTAATCTCATGTATGAGTTGTGTATGCATGAAAATAAACTATTATTTTTTGTGAAAGATTAGATTTAATCTTTAATCTTTAGGGTTATTATATTGAGGGTTATTGGTTCATAATTTGATGGATTTCATATATATTTGTTTTATGGATGTATGTTTTGGAGAGAGAAAACATGTTTGATATTTCCTTCTCAAAACCTCATCAACTTATTCCTCAATGAAAACCCTGCAACTTGGATGGATCTATATTCCCTAAAAATGAAAAGAAAACCCTTGAAATTTCTTTTTTTTATGGGTCTATGATATTTGGAGAGAACAATATGCCTGCTTTTGCCTCCGGAAACTTGAGATTTTTTTTTTTTTTTTTAAACTTAAAACTGATGAAAACCTGGAAATTTTTTCTTAAGCTATTCGACTATTCTTGGTCTGTTTCCATCTTATGTCCTTTATTCTGGGGTTATTCCAGCCCTCTTCTTTTTCCCCATTTTGATTCCTTTGGTCTTGGGCAAAACCCAGATGGCTCAATAGCCACCATGGATGGGATGCTGATGGGCCGGCTGGAGGAGGTTAATGACCGGAGGTAAGGCCGACCGGTGAGGTCTTATACTTCCAGGAATATAAACATATTCCAGTGCGCATGCTTATGATCTTTCTCATGGACTATTGGAAGAGAGATCTTACTAGGGACATATTTATGATTGCATAACAAAAATAAGTTCTTAAATCCCTCTATATAGCAAGCTTGTGTTTCTGTTGATCTGAGAAATTTACACATCTTAGTTTTTTTGATTGGGTTTGAAGAATGTTAGCAGCAAGAACACGAACAAAAAACCGTGCACTTAATTATCCAAAATCGTGTCACCATTGAGGGCAAGCATCAGGAATACTTCCACCCCTCCTAAGAGAAATTTTCAAATCAGATTCTCCTGCAAGCAAACCTCAGCCTGGTCAAAAACAACATTATTGCTTCAGGGAACGGAAGTCAGGTCAGCACCAATGGAAGAGGATACCGTCAAGGTTGCCACTACTGAACGTATTGTTGAGGAAAGCGACAGTTTGAATCTAACTGGAATTCTCAATCGACTTAAATTCTGTTGTTTAAGAACTTTCCTTCGTCATGTGGAAAGAGTCGGATGCTACTGTTTGCACGCGAGGACTAAATATTCATCGGTACGCTAACAAACCTGACCACAGGTTGACCTTTCCAAAAGCCTGATTGGACGGGAGCCCAAAGAAATCAAAGGCAGAATAAACAAGTGAGCATCTGAAGGTGATTCGACCGAACATTAATAAAGTTGGTGGTTTTCGTTGAATCTGAATCGTGTAGGACTTGTTCAGATGGTTACCGTTTTGTCCACTAAATTTAGTCTAGAATTCCATGGTGCGTTCACAAGGGCTGTTCGGTGGTAGAAAATGTCTTCCTTTTTTTTTTTTTTTGATCGCGAGGTTTCCTTTCTTAGTTTTCTTCTACCATAAGAATATTAAAAAATATATTTATTTATTAAAAATAAGAAATTATTTTTAATTTAATTTTTTTTTTTAAAAAAATGGGTTATAAAGGATGATTGACGATGAATCAATAATTGTGGGTGGCGAAGAAGTATGACAATGGTAATAGATGGTGTAAATATAATGACGGTGATAGTAGATAGTGAAGGTATGATAGCGATGGTAGTATAGAAAGGTGGCGAAGGATGGCAGCGATAATGAAGGTACGGTAGTAGATAGTAGAGGAAGATGATGGTGGAGGTATGGTGGTGATGATGATGATGGTGGGTAGTGGAAGTATGGTGATGATAACGGTGATGGTGATGGTGGTGGTGAATGGTAAGTCTGGTAAAAATATGATAGTAGTGAAGAATTATGGAGGACGATGGCAATAGTGAAGGTATGGTAGTGAAAGTGGATGGTGAATGTATAGTGGTGGGTAACAAAGATGGTGATAAAGGTGGTGGTGGTGGTGGAGGTATGGTGATGATGATAGTGATGGTGATGAAGGATGGTGAGTCTATAGAAATATGATAGTAGTGAAGAATTATGGAGGACAGTGGTAATAGTGAAGGTATAGTGGTGGAAGTGGAAGGTGAAGGTATAGTGATGGGTAACAAAGATGGTGATGACTATGGGTAGGAGAGGCATAGTAGTAATGAAAATGGTGAGTGATGGTGGTGATGGTGTTGAATGTGGTGGAGATATGGCAGTAACGATGCAGTAGAGCAGTAGTGGTGATCGTGGATGGTGGCGGCAGCGGTGGTGGTGGTTGTAGAGGGTGACGATGGTCGTGGCGTTGGTGATGAGTTGTGAAGGTATGGTGCTAGTCATGGGTGGTGGTGATATAATGATAGTGATGGTTGTGGCAGTAGTAGTTAATAGTGAAGGATGATTGATGATAGAGATGGTAGATGGTGAAGACATGATGATGAAAACATAGAAAAAATAGTACTCCATTTTGAATGAAAAAATAATAATAATTATTTTTTTGGATCTGATATATATTTGAAAAACTAAAAAATATAATTTTTTAATTTTTTATTTAAAAAATATTAGATTTGAATATAAAATTTTATTTTCTATTTTTTTTTTGATAAAATTTTCTAAAAACTATCCCTAGTTTTCTGCAACTAAATAGTTCCCAAACCATTTAAGTTGAGGATCATGAAAACATGGTTAAGATCACATGTACCAGATAAAAAAATTCTAAGATAAATCTAATCTATTACATAGCTTATAGATTAGGCTTATCAGAGCACACAGATTGATGGGAGCCATTATAGTGTGTAAATCAGAGCCATTATAGTGTGTAAATGGGAACTACAGCACTGCGTGCACTGGTAGGCCGGTCTAACAACCATATGGGAGATCAGGTCCATTAACGAATGGGCTCTGCTAGTCATGTCCTAATCAATCTGATCCGGGTTTTTAAGATTGTTTGAGTTTTTAACATAAACCAAAAGAAGGTGCAATCATCTCCACACTTGGATGGTTGACCAGATCAATTAAAGAATGGCTCCGCTAGCCATGTTCTAATCAACTAGTTTAGCATTGCTGCTCTGGGTCTTTGAGATTATTTGCGTTTTAACATAAACAAAAGAAGGTGACATCATCTTCACACCGACATTTGCTTGGAAGAAGGGGGGTGGTGGTATTGTTTGGCTCTGTTGCTCATCATACCAAGCCAGGAACATGTCTTTATTAGTTAACTCATCCAAAGGTTCTAGCCCATGGATCATAGCATTCTTTCAAATCCTAGATTATCTCTCTATTGGGAACATAGCCAATTCCACGTCATTTACAAGGCTATATATACTACAAAATTATAGCATCAAGCCATCACTGGATTTGCCCCTTTAAATAAATGCATGGAGGAATAGATAAGCTGTCCTCTAATTTGGGGTTTGTTTCTGGTGTCTCCAATCTATCACCAGTTCCCGTCCAAGGCTGCGATTTGCGAATTGTGATCAAAGAAAAAAAATGCCTTGGGCCATCTTCCAGACGTTCAGAAGATCCTCAGGCCTGCTGGTGCTGCGTTGGCAACTTGGAATTTTAACCACACCTTATGCATCGCACATCTCCACAAGTCATACCAATCCCCTTGCACCATTTAGCAGGAAAACGGCATTGCTGTTGATTAAACTGTACTTTAGAATCACTTCTCATCAAATCAAATTCATATCATCATTCAAATACAAAGCTAAGACAAGTTAATCAGATGGATTAGTCTAGGGAGAACTTGGACTGCAAGCTAAAAGTCCAACTTTGGATCAAGTCAATGAGAGACCGCAGCCCCTGGCTCCAAAACGCGGGAAGGGCTGCCATTCCCCGCAAGAATCCTTTTGGAAGAACCGGTCTTCTCTTCTCCAGCCCTCACCACCCTCGTCACCTATTTAAAGCTGGCCACAGCTCACCACCCTCGTCACCTCTTTAAAGCTGGCCACAGCTCGCCACGAGACCACCTCACTCCTTCGTATCTTAGCCTCCTCCGGCACGAGACCACCTCACTTCTTCGTATCTTAGCCTCCTCCGCCGCCGCCGCAGTCCAAACGAAGGTTATAAAGCCATGTCGGCGAACTCCGGCCACCGCGTTCCCGAGCTCCGCCACCCACGGCGGCGGGGCCAAAGCATTGAACCCGGGACGCACCCCCGCTACGTCCCGAAGCGGGGGATGGTGCTGAAGCGAGTCCTTAAACGTCTCTTGGGCTTGCCGCTCGGTCTCTTTAACGCCGTTCGGGTTCGCCCTCAGGCCGACGACCACCGGAGATAGCGTGCTTCTTCTCCGATCGCCCGCATAGACATTTCTATGCGGATGCTTGGGTTGGCTGCCATCCTTCTTGCAAGTACAATGGAAGGGATTCCCCCACGCGAGCAGAGTGGCGTCTGCATCGAAACTATCATGCGGGCGTTTGTAGAGTGGAAACGTTGATGTTTGTGTTGTATGGAACGTAAAGCAGGGCACAGATGCATGGCAGAGATTAACAAAGCAAAAGTTTTGGTCTTTGTAATTTTTATACCACTTTGAATAATAACAAATCATCAATATTTTTTGCCCATGGTTATGATTTTTTACACAAAAGTTAGCAGTGGTTGACAAAAAAAAAAAAAAAGGGCCAGCTTTTTAAGATTTACATCATTTTAGATACTAAGATCTATAGAAATATTGTAGGAGACTTCATCGATTTAATTAGTTAATTGACGAAAAACTAAGATTCTAATATATTAGTTTTGAAATAATATAAATTAGCATGGATTGAATCACTTTGACGGAATGATTGTCTTCAGATGTTGATTTATTTGATATACTAAAGGCATGTGCTGAGATTATATGAGATGCTCAATCCTCCCTCCCCCCGCCGAAAAAAGGGAAAATCTACCATCCAAAATGAGAGACGCTAAATGGAGCATAAATTCCCGATATGGCCGTATATGGCAAAACGAGATTGTCTCAATTCACTTTCACAGTTTAAGTGCCAAATATAGCGGAATTAGCGGCATAAAGTATCAGCCGTCCACCGTCAGATTAAGCCATATTTTGGTATCAGATGGGTTCCAACGTGTTTCTCCAAACAAGCCACGGAATTGGAATCGATCCAATTCGGAACAATCACAGGAAGACTTCCGTCAATCGATGGCATATATGATCCTGCCGACCAGAAAGCGCCACCAAATCAATCTTTTCTTCGTAGTGGCAGTCTTACTCACCAGTGAGCCCACCGTGGTTCCATTTAAAACCAAGGGCTCTAAGCCTCCTGCTTCTCAAGTCTCAACTGCAGTCTCCTAAGCTCGCTGCCAACTTCATGGATGAAGCTCCAGCCACAGCTTTCAAGCGACCGGGGACCTACTCACGCTCCATTCCAAGGAGGGGTGGAGTCATGTACAATATTTTGAAGCTCCTCTGTTTTCGCCCGACCCAAAAGTGTTCGTCATAGGGCGAGAAGATGGATAGGGCGAGAAGATGGACAGGGCGTAGTCCTGCTCAATTTTGACGACCAAGTGCGAGTGAAGCTAGGTATGCTTGGCTATTTATGATGCAACGATGCTTTATGTTGCTTTGAAACAGGGGATTGCCTTCTAGTGTTAGTGTTCCCCACCTAAGTAGGTGGGTGTAAACCCCTGCAACATGCAAATTTTTTTAACAATATACGCGGCGTGGGTGCGTGACACGCGGTGCGCTGCATGCGTGCCAGCGCGTGCGCACATGGGGCACAGGGGAGGGCTCAGCCCTTCCCTCGCTAAAAGAGAAATGGCAGGGGAGAGGACTGAAGCCCCCCGTCTCCTTCTTCCCTCCTCTTCGCGAGCTCCCGTCACCGTGCCGCCCTCCGCTCGTCCCCGACACCTCGCCGCCGTCCGGTAAGCCCCCCTTCATCGGTGAGGAGAGGGAGAGAGAGAGAGAGCGGGGAGAGAGAGGGAGAGGGCCGCAGGAGGGCCCTCCCCTGACGCGGGAGCCAAGCGGGCTCCCTCGCTTGGTTCGGGCCCGGCGGCGTGCCCGCCGGCTCGTCGGGCCCGATCCTCGGGCGGCAGCCCCCACCGGCGCTAGGGCGGCGTCCGCCGCCGTGCCGCCGGGTGCAAGGGAACGGCCCTCCCTTCACCGTGTTCGGTGCCCGGCGGCGCGGCCCGCCGGCCCGCCGGCCCGAGCCCAGCCGGCGACTCCGCCGCACGGCCGGCGCGTCCGGCCGGGTCCGCCGGCCGCCGATGGCCGACCGTGTCGCCGACGGGGAGGAATCGAGGGAGAGGGCCAAATGACCCTCCCCCGCCGCGGGAGCCGCCCCGCCCGCCGGTGGCCGGCCGTGTCGCCATAGGGGAGGAATCGAGGGAGAGGACCAAATGGCCCTCCCCGTCGCGGGAGCCAAACCGGCTCCCGCATTCGTCCGTGCCCGGCGGCCCTCACCGGCGCCGGCCATCGTCCGGTGAGGTCCGGCCGGCCAACGGTGGCCGGCCATGCCGCCGCACGTTGAGGAAGGAGGAGAAGAAAAGGAAGAAGAAGAAGAAAAAAAAAGAAGAAAGAGAAGAGGGAGGGGTTGGCCGCCGTCGGCGGCGCCGGCCCGGGGCCGGCCGTTGGTGGCCACCGACCCCGGGGAGGGCCGGCGGCGGCCCTAGGCCGCCGCCACCAGCCACCACCGACCACCCCCGGTTCGGTGAACCGGGGGAAGAAGCAGGGGAAAAGAAAAAAAAAAAAAGAAAAAAAAGAAAAGAAAAAAGGAAAAACTGGGATTGGGCCGGGTTCGGCCCAGTCCAGTTAGCCCCATTGGGCTGAATTTTCGGGCTCCAATTTGGGCTCGGTCCAATAAAAGAAAAATATGATTGTGATCAGCATGGATCTTAGTTTGTTGGAGAATTTTTATTTCCCCATTTGGGCTTCTATATTTAGAGATATTCAAGCCCCAAGTTGGGCCCAGGATTAGATTGGGTTAAGTGTAGGAGTCAGTTTGACATCCTAAAATTGAAATTTAAGAATCTGAAAAATTATGTTATAGATACCCAGAGATCCCTACAGCTGATTTACGATTTTGGATTAGCGTTGTGAGGTAAGTAAGCCAGTTATAATGATTTTTCTTAAATCATTATTAAATTATGTCATTATTGAAATAATAAAATTAATTTATAGTATTATTTGAAAAATGATAGTTGTGGTACCACATTTATGTAAATGAATATTTGACTTGATTATTGTTAATTTCGGTAAATTAAATTGGCATTTGATACATGCAACTGGTTATTATATGATTATGAAAAATTACCAGATTTTGGTAAAACATGAAAAGTAAATTGAACATATGTTTGCTATTATGCGAATAAATGTTATTTGTGATTGTGATATTATATGTCGTCACGGTCCACACTATATGTTACATGACTCCGGGACCCACCTCCACAGGGGGAATATGTGGAGAACACACATCCTAGGGATGTGCTGTGACAGGATATAGCATTAGATGCTAATTGACTCCGGCACCCTTCCTCCATTGGGGGCGTACAGGAAGGTTACATCCTTGGGATGTTATTACGTGGACGTGGGACATTAGTATGAAATGAGATTTACAATGATTTGAAATTGAAATGGTATGTTGAAATATTATTTCATATTAATTGCTTCCAATTTATTCGAATATGAGATTTGTACAATTCTATAATATGATGAAATATTTTTTTTAAATTTGGAAGGATGACATGTATTTGACTTGATAAAAATTCTTATTTGGCTATATCATGTAATAGTAGGCTTACTTACTGAGTGTAAACTCATTAAATCTTACAATGTTTTTCTAGAGCCACAGAATTATCAGGGGCAACAACAGGGGTAATTGGAAGTTCTTGATGTAAATTGATTTTATTTTGTTATATGTAACCCTATTTGGATTTATTTTGAAACTTTGGTTTGTTGCCCAACATTACATAATTTGTATTATGAAGGATTGAACTTTGTATGTTATATAGTTGTTAATCCTCTTTGTTTATAAATGATATTGTACTGGATGCCTTGCATGCCTGGCATGCGGCGAGCCGGTCACTTCGGGCCACCACCACTCGGGTCCGGGCGTGATGTTCTTTGTAGTGGTATCAGAGCAAGGTTTGACATTAGGGCCAAACACATGATTAACTTTAGGCCAAATATTGACATGACATCAGGAGGGTAATAATCTAGGAAAAATTCAAGTGACTTGTTTAAAAATGCTTGAGATTTGATGATTTATTATGATATTGATTGGAATCTAACCATGGCAGGATTTCATAATGCATCGTCGCACCAGTGGTCAGCGACATGAGGGGGACTCTCAGGCTGGTGACCCTGACCAGCAGGGAGGCCCGGAAGTCTCACTAGATGCGGGTTCCGTTGCCCCAGTTGGCAACGACCCATAGCAGCTGCAGGCCGAGTTACTCCGAGTATTCTTGGGGGTGACTCAGGCGGTTCAGGCCATGCAGCAGCAGATTCAGCAGATACTGCCTGCTATATCTGGCTCTACTGTTCCGCAGACTCCGTCTGCCCCTCCTACTCCTCAGACCCAGCCGGCCCAGCTCGATCAGTCTGCTCAGCCCGCTCCATCTCAGCCCTGGCAGGGAGGGGGTCGTAGCTTCTCCGAGTTTAAGAGCTTGGCCCCTCCTCCCTTCTCTGGATCCACCAACCCACTTGATGCGGAGAGGTGGATAAGAGAGATAGAGAAGGCCTTTACGGCCCTTGGTAGCCCGGAGGAGGAGCGGATCAGATTTGCCGCCTACCTCCTCCAGGGGGAGGCATACGATTGGTGGCTGATGTTGGAGCAGCACTCTGGAGGTCGGGCCATCTCTTGGGAACAGTTTAAGGAGGCCTTTTATCGCCAGTATTTTTCCAGGAGTGTTCAGAGACAGATGGAGTCTGAGTTTATGAGATTAGAGCAGAGGAACCTTTCTGTGGCCCAATATGAAGTCGAGTTCGTACGATTGGCCGCATTTGCCCCTAGCATTTTGTTATAACCGAGAGAGCCAAGATCACCAATTCACCGAGGGACCGCACCCCAGCCGAGGCAAGCAAATCATGTATTTGAGCTCCCCACTTACAGTGAAGTGGTGAGCAAGGCTCTGGTCATTGAGAGGGACATGACTGCCATTCAGCAGATGAGAGAGCAGCAGATGAAGAGGAGAGGACCTCCTTCCGCCGCCCTTCGTGTAGAGCTAAGAAGAAGAAGGGTTTCTTTCGTGCTCCCTCGTGCGTAAGGATAAGGAGACCCGTTGTCCTTATTGCGGGAAGGCCCATCGTGGCAAGCAGCGTCGGTGGCCGACCGGTGCTTGCTTTATTTGTGGGAAGATGGACCACAAAATGGCCATCCGTCCCTCCGAAAGGACCCAAGCAGCCTCCCTCCGCATCGGTGGAAGAGCCGCAGCAGCCTCAGACCCAAGGGAGGGTCTTTACCCTTACTCAGCAGGACGCTGCTGCCTCTAACACTGTGGTGATAGGTATGTTTGTTAAATTAAATTATTTCTTTAAAAATTATTGCATTCATACCTGGTATAATGCATGGATTATGGTAGTAGATAGAGGAAAAACATATGATGCCGCATGACATCTAAGTTAAGTTAATCTTTATGACAGTATGTTTAAAGTAGGCAACACTTATGCTCAAACTTTAATTGATCCGGGTGCCACACATTCATTTGTATCTGATAGTTTTCTTGCCAAGAATGCATCATTGACACCCGTTCCTCTAGAGCAAGAGTTGCATATTGCATTTCCTAATGGAGATGTTGTGATGGTAGACTCGCATGTAAATCCCGCTCGATTGACATGGAAGATAGGAGGTTGAATGCTGATTTGATAGTCCTCCCACTGAAATTCTTTGATGTAATCCTGGGGATGGACTGGTTGGCCTCCTATCATGCTTCTATTGACTGTTTCAGGAAAAGGGTAATATTTAAAATTCCTAATCTTCTTGAATTCAATTTTAGTGGGAGTCAAGAACATCCGGCTTCGCATTAGTGTCACTTCCGCAAGCTGGAAAATACTTAAGAAAAGGTGGTCAGGGGTTTCTTGCTATGGTTAGGGACCTTCAGCAGGATGAACACCAGTTGAAAGATATTCCAGTGGCTTGAGAGTTTCCCGATGTCTTTTCGGAGGAATTGACTGAATTACCCCCGGATCGTGAAGTCGAGTTCACTGTTGATTTAGCCCCTGGCACTGGACCTATATCCAAAGCTCCTTACCGTATGGCCCCACCGAGTTAAAAGAGTTAAAATGTCGCTTGCAGGTGAACTTCGGATCGAGGATTTATCGTACCTAGTGTCTCACCTTGGGGTGCTCCAAAGATTATTTGTTAAAAAGAAGGATGGCAAGTCTTCGGCTCTCGCATTGATTACCGAGAAATTAATAAGGTAACAGTGTGGAATAAGTACCCTTTGCCGAGGATTGATGATCTATTTGATCAACTTCAAGGAGCTCAGGTATTCTCAAAGATTGATCTTCGATCAGGGTACCATCAGCTTAAGATAAAGGCTGAGGATGTTTCTAAGACTGCATTCAGAACTAGGTACGGCCATTATGAGTTCTTGGTGATGCCGTTTGGGTTGACTAATGCCCCGGCAGCATTCATGGACTTGATGCACAGAATCTTCAAACCATACCTGGATTAGTTTATAGTGGTCTTTATTGATGATATCTTGATTTATTCTAAAAGTTATATGGAGCATGAAGACCACTTAAGGATTGTTCTGTAGACCTTAAGAAGATTGAGGCCGTCGTGAACTGGTGTCGGCCTTCCAATGTATCAGAAGTCAGAAGCTTCTTGGGGCTGGCTGGTTATTATCACAGATTTGTGGAAGGCTTCTCTCGCATTGCTTTGCCTCTGACTCGCTTAACTCAAAAGCGAGCAAAGTTTGTTTGGTCAGAGGAGTGTGAGAGAAGTTTCCAGGAACTCAAGCAGCGCCTGGTGTCAGCTCCTATCCTTACTCTTCCATCTATATATGGAGGATATACGTTATTCACTGGCGCCTCTCGGAAGGGATTGGGAGGTGTTCTGATGCAGGAAGGGAAGGTGATAGCCTATGCCTCCAAGCAGTTGAAGTCTTATGAGCAGAACTATCCTACTCATGACCTGGAGTTAGCCGCCGTGATCTTTGCACTGAAAATTTGGCAGCATTATTTATATGGGGAGACTTGTGATGTGTATACAGACCATCAAAGTCTGAAATACATTTTCACCTAAAAGGAGCTAAACTTGAGGCAGAGGAGGTGGCTGGAGCTACTAAAGGATTATGACCTGAACCTGCATTATCATCCAGGGAAGGCCAATGTGGTAGCTGATGCCTTAAGCAGAAAGTCCTCCTCAGAGCTAGCTTCCATAATTACTTCTCAGCCTCACATTCACAGAGACCTTGAAAAATTGGAGGTTGGTTTGCGAGTACAGCGATCTGATGGGCTTCTTGCAACACTTGTACTTCAGCCAACCCTGATTGACAGGATTAAGTCTTCCCAGAAAGAAGACTTGGAACTACAAAAGATAAAGGAAGCTGTGCAATCAGGGGTTCAGAATGAATTCAGAATAAATGAGGATGGATCCCTGAGATTTAATACTAGGCTCTGTGTGCCAAATGTGGAAGATCTAAGGGCTGAAATTTTGAGGGAGGCTCATTATTCTCCCTATACTGTTCACCCAGGAGGCACCAAAATGTACAGAGACCTACGAGAAAATTTCTGGTGGAAAGGAATGAAAAGAGAAATTGCTCAATATGTGGCCAAGTGCTTAGTGTGCCAACAAGTGAAGGCCGAACATCAAAGGCCTGCGGGACCTCTTCAGTCTCTAATGATCCCTCAGTGGAAATGGGAGAAGATCACTATGGATTTTGTGACAGGTTTACCCAAAACTCCCAGAAGCAATGATGCGGTCTGGGTTATTATTGATAGATTGAACAAGTCAGCCCATTTTCTGCCGTTCAGAGTTGGGGTCTCTAGCGAGAGATTGGCCACCATGTACATTGAGCAGATAGTGAGACTTCATGGTGTCCCCGAGTCGATTGTGTCAGATCGGGATACCAGGTTTGTGTCCCAGTTTTGGAAGAGTCTTCATAGGGCTCTGGGGACCAAACTGAATTTCAGCACAACTTTTCACCCCCAGATAGATGGACAATCTGAGAGGACCATACAGATCTTAGAGGACATGTTGCGAGCCTGTGTAATGGACTTGGGTGGTGCTTGGGACAACCACCTACCTTTGGTGGAGTTTGCTTACAATAACAGTTACCAAGCCAGCATCAAAATGGCTCCATTTGAAGCTCTGTATGGTAGAAAATGCAGATCTCCCTTGTGTTGGAATGATGTGGGGGAAAGAAAATTGTTGGGCCCTGAGCTAATTCAGCAGACAGTAGAAAAAGTGCAGCTGATTAAGGAAAGACTCCGAGTAGCTCAGAGCCGACAGAAAAGTTATGCTGATGTTAGAAGAAGGGAGCTGGAATTTCAGGTTGGGGACCATGTCTTTTTAAGGGTTTCACCAACCAAAGATGTGATGAGGTTTGGGCTTAAAGGAAAATTGAGTCCACGATACGTTGGCCCATTTGAGATCTTGAGCAGAGTGGGGGAAGTGGCTTATAGCCTCGCATTACCTCCTGCACTCTCTGGGGTACATAATGTATTCCATGTCTCTATGTTGAGGAAATACATTTCTGACCCCAGTCATGTCATAGAAGCGGAGCCCATTTTGCTAAAGAAGAATTTGACATACGAAGAGCATCCGATACGTATTGTGGACCATAAAGATCAAGTTCTGAGACGGCGTAGCATTCCCTATGTTAAGGTTCAGTGGAGCAATCACTCTGAACGGGAGGCTACGTGGGAACTTGAAGAGGAGGTGAAAAAGAAATATCCTCATCTATTTGTATCTGAATAGATATTTGTATATAAGCACAAAAGTGTAATTACTGTTGTATTTTGACCAGAAAGATAGATAAATACAGCTAGTAATTTTCATTTTGGGCCTCAAAATTTTTATTCGTGTTGTGCATTAATTTCGAGGCCGAAATTTTTATAAGGAGGGGAGGATGTAAACCCCCCCGACATGCAAATTTTTTTAACAATATACGCGGCGTGGGTGCGCGACACGCGGTGCGCTGCATGCGCGCCAGCGCGCGCGCACATGGGGCGCAGGGGAGGGCTCAGCCCTCCCCTCGCTAAAAGAGAAATGGCAGGGGAGAGGACTGAAGCCCCTCCCCCTGTCTTCTTCTTCCCTCCTCCTCTTCGCGAGCTCCCGTCACCGTGCCGCCCTCCGCTCGTCCCCGACACCTCGCCGCCGTCCGGTAAGCCCCCCTTCACCGGCGAGGAGAGGGAGAGAGCAGAGAGAGAGAGGGAGAGGGCCGCAGGAGGGCCCTCCCCTGACGCGGGAGCCAAGCGGGCTCCCGCGCTTGGTTCGGGCCCGGCGGCGTGCCCGCCGGCTCGCCGGGCCCGGTCCTCGGGCGGCAGCCCCCCACCGGCGCCGGGCGGCGTCCGTGGGGTCCGGCCGGCCGAGGAGGCCGGGCCGTGCCGCCGGCAAGGGAAGAGGGGGAGGGCCGTTCCACGGCCCTCCCTTCACCGTGGGTTCAGGCCGGGCCGGCGTGCCCGCCGGCCCACCGGCCCGAGCCTTGGCCGGCGACCCCCGCCGGCACCGGGCGCGTCCGGCGGGGTTCGGCCGGCCGCCCGGTGGCCGGCGGTGTCGCCGGCAGGGAGGAATCGAGGGAGAGGGCCGAATGGCTCCTCCTCGTCGCGGAGCCAAACCGGCTCCCCGCGTTGGTCCGGCCCGGCGGCGTGCCCGCCGGCCGGCCCGGCTCGGCCGGCGGCCCTCACCGGCGCCGGGCGGCGTCCGGTGAGGTCTGGCCGGCCAACGGTGGTCGGCCGTGCCGCCGGCATAGTGAGGAAGGAGGAGAAGAAAAGGAAGAAGGAGAAGAAAAAAAAGAAGAAAGAGAAGAGGGAGGGGCTGGCCGGCGGCGGCAGCCAGCCTAGGGCGGTCGCCGGCGGCCAGCTGACCTCGGGGAGGGCCGGCGGCGGCCCTAGGCCGCCGGCCACCAGCCACCCCTGGTTCGGGTGAACCAGGGGTGAAGCAGGGGAAAAGAAAAAAAAAAAAGAAAAAAAGAAAAGAAAAAAGGAAAAACTGGGACTGGGCCGAGTTCGGCCTAGTCCAGTTAGCCCCTTTGGGCTGAATTTTCGGGCCCCAATTTGGGCTCGGCCCAATAAAAGAAAAATATGGTCGTGATCAGCATAGATCCTAGTTTGTCGGAGAATTTTTATTTTCCCATTTGGGCTTCTATATTTGGAGATATTCAAGCCCCAAGTTGGGCCCAGGATTAGATTGGGTTAAGTGTAGGAGTCAGTTTGACATCCTAAAATTGAAATTTAAAAATCTGAAAAATTATGTTGTAGGTACCTAGAGATCCCTATAGCTGATTTACGCTTTTGGATTAGTGTTGTGAGGTAAGTAAGCCAGTTATAATGATTTTTCTTAAATCATTATTAAATTATGTCATTATTGAAATAATGAAATTGATTTATAGTATTATTTGAAAAATGATAGTTGTGGTACCACATTTATGTAAATGAATATTTGACTTGATTATTGTTAATTTCGGTAAATTAAATTGGCATTTGATACATGCAACTGGTTATTATATGATTATGAAAAATTATCAGATTTTGGTAAAACATGAAAAGTAAATTGAACATATGTTTGCTATTATGCGAATAAATGTTATTTGTGATTGTGATATTATATATCATCACGGTCCACACTACATGTTACATGACTCCGGGATCCACCTCCACAGGAAAAATATGTGGAGAACACACATCCTAGGGATGTGCTGTGACATGATATAGCATTATATGCTAATTGACTCCGGCACCCTTCCTCCACTGGGAAGGTTACATCCTTGGGATGTTATTACGTGGACGTGGGACATTAGTATGAAATGAGATTTACAATGATTTGAAATTGAAATGGTATTTTGAAATATTATTTCATATTAATTGCTTCCAATTTATTCGAATATGAGATTTGTACAATTCTATAATATGATGACATGTATTTGACTTGATAAAAATTCTTATTTGGCTATATCATGTAATAGTAGGCTTACTTACTGAGTGTAAACTCGTTAAATCTTACAATATTTTTTCAGAGCCACAGAATTATCAGGAGCAACAACAAGGGTAATTGGGAGTTCTTGATGTAAATTGATTTTATTTTGTTATATGTAACCTCATTTAGATTTATTTTGGAACTTTGGTTTGTTGCCCAACATTACATAGTTTGTATTATGAAGGATTAAACTTTGTATGTTATATAGTTGTTAACTCTTCTTATTTATAAATGATATTGTACTGGATGCCTGGCTCTTCTTATTTATAAATGATATTGTACTGGATGCCTGGCTCTTCTTATTTATAAATGATATTGTACTGGATGCCTTGCATGCCTCGGGCTGTCACCCCTGGGCTACCACCAGCTAGGTCCGGGGTGTGACAGTGGGAGACTGAGTCATGTACATGATGTATTGTTGAAGTTAGTATAAATCGGCAAAATCTATGTTATAGTTTCATGTATCGAAGTTTTCATTCAGATTGAGGTGCGGTGCCATCTAACTCCTAGATTTGAGTTCTGTGCGTGCAATTAGCTAATGATGCGTGTTAACGCAGTAGTTATAGATCATAATCCCATGCTTTCGCCGGTTCGATTGCACGTTTCCCCAGGCAGTTCAGTGATCCAATTTAATCACCCCCACCACCGAATCCAGGTCATGCGCATGAAAATTTAATCGAGGAATGTTAACCAATCACTCTACAGCCAAAAATTTGAGCTCTTAGGAAATGCGTCAACAGTGTAAAAAGGTTTCATTCACCCTGGCCACGATGCTTCCCGCAGCGAACAGGTGAAGAGCCCCTCCCCTGTTTCAGAAAGCGGGAGAGACAGAGAGATGAGGATCAGGGTCCTCGTCGGCCGGCCGGTATCAGGCCCCCGTCGACGGCCGGCGATGCTCCACGGTGGTCCAGCAACCACGATGACAAGGAGAAATTGGGCTGCGGTGGCCGGGAGTTCGGTCAAGAGAAGCGGGCGGCGGTTGGAACAGGGGATTTAAATAGAGAATGAGATGAGGCCGGAAGGGAAAGTCCCTCCCCGGAGATTACGACGGAAAAACCGGTAGAGCAGCCGCCGCCTTGATCTGCCGGTGACGGTTGCTGGGCTTTCCGATTCAGAGTTCTTCGACTCAGCTCCGACGAATCGACTCGGACGCAATCAAGACTGGCTCCGGCGGAGGATGTCACAAGCGTGCGTTATTTTCATTCATAGTGTCATTCGAAGACAGATTCGTTTCAAATTCATGAACCCCGGCCGTTTACCTTGACTTGCACACGAAGCAATCGCGATGAGGTCATGGTTACTTTGGTGAGTGGAAAAAAAAAAAAAATTCCTGTCGTCCAGGCGTTAGGCAAGTATTGTGTGTATCATCATTCGTCTTTATCTAAAGTTGCAGCACTTAAAATAAAATGTCTCGATCATTATTTAAAATAAAATGTCCCAATCATTTTATTTCCCTTCTCAATTCTTTTTTGATGAAAAGAAATTTTCATTTTAATGTAACATTTTTTTTAAAAAAATCTTTTTCTTTCAACATCACATCATGATATTTTTGCTTATATTAAAGAGCGAATATCTATCCACAGTTGGCCATAAGAGTACTTTAAATTTTTTATTTTTATTTATTTCAGATAGTGAGGAGAACACTTTATATTATAGCTATTTAGTAGGTAAGCAAACTAAGATGATCTTTAGAATAAGGCATAATGTATAAAAGAACTTAATATTTATCTTTGCTTCTATTTCAATGATGTATTGATGATACAGCAATAAAATCAATCCTCATTAAAGCATCTAAATCTTAAACTTTATTTCATCCTCATTAAAGCATTTAAATCTTAAACTTTATTTCGAACAAGATATCTCTCGAAGTGAAGACTCTATGGCCAATCAGAACCAATTTAATAACAAGTTGCAAACGCCACCAATTATTCAAAAATAAATAAACTGGCACGAATAGATAGTTGGTAATCAAAGGATCAAACTAGAAAAGTTGAAAAATCCAAATGAAACAATTTTATCTAAATTGATAAATTTTATGCCATTTTTGTCTGTTTGTAGCGTGATATTGTAAATAATAACTCCTTCAAATACTGTAAATTTAAAATATATTTTTAAAAGATATATAAAAAAGCATGATGACCGAATCTAAATCAAATTAGAGTTGATTCAATATTGTTTTAAAATTCAATCATCATCAAATCTACTCCTAATCTTACATTAAGAACCTAGAGGATATATACAGTAGGACACAGTCTAACTCTTCTCGAAAGGATGGTTTACAATTTTTATGACACAACTTAAAAATAATAAATAATAATAAATAATTAAATTTAAATATAGTGATAAATAAATATACATAATTTTATAAAATATAAAAAACTTGGCTGGGAAATTCAAGCCCATGCGATCCTTGCAGGCCTTTTGGACGACAGCAACAATTCTTAGGTTTCGTTGGCTTGTCCAAGAGTCTTATCTAGGTCTACAAAATGGGTCAGGGCAAATTAACCATTTAGGTCAAATTGTTGGCTCCATTTGAGTTTGTTCACACCGGGTTTAGTTTTTCATCTTAGATGCATGATATAATGTGTGCATCAGTTCTTGGAGGATAATAAGCTACAATAGAAGGCATTATACTCAAGAACACAAGGCTATTTACATTATAAAAAAAAAAAAGAATACAAGGTTACAAAGCATAGATCCAATTCTACTTATCATAATCTTGTGATTATTTCTCAGAATTATATTCATGTCCACGAGGCATCGTCAACCAGGTGCTTTCCTTGGAGAAAATTTTCTTTTGACTCGCATTTTTTATCGAAAGGATGGCCTAACCTTCTCCAAGGCCTCGCCCCTTCCGTTGCTTTTCTTGTCAGCCCTTGGTTTTTAACGATTGAGAGTTAGAGAATATGAAAGAGGGGATGAAATGCTTGCTTGCCCTACTTCGCTTCTAACCACCACCATCAAAATTTCTTTTACGAAAACAAAGCAAGGAGGCCCTCTCCCTCCTCCATTCACTCCACTCCTTTGTGGATTCCATTGGGACGCCTCCTCTCCTGCCAGCTTGTTGCCAGCTTGAAGCAACCACCATTGGTCCTCATTACTTTGATAAAGGGGGATAATTTGTGCGTTTAAGAGACTAAGGGGGTTGACCTGTGTATTTGACTGTGACCTCACAAGCCCAAACTTGGATCAAGATCAAACCTTTGGGTTGCAACTCGGTCAGAGCATATCCAAGTCATGCTCGGTCGGCCATGTCCGAGTTATCTAACTAATTCTTGAGGCCAAACTGAGTCCATTTGGCTTTGATGGGTTTGACTCATTTCTTCGCGTGTGCAACAATTTTTTCAAGGAGTAAAGTGCTAGAACATTACCTTTTTTTTAAAAAAAAAAAAAAAAAAAAAATCAAAGATGGTTCAATGCACAGGACCTGAATCATGTCTCTGAAGAGATCGTTTTCGTATTTTGAAACTTTTGACTTCCAGATTTCAATGGCTTTTTTTTGTTTTTTTATTTTTTTTTTGTGGGATAACAACCAATAGAGTAACCTTTATCCCTGCTGAAGATTATATTTAGTGAATACAAAATTATTTTTATTAAAAGGACAGTCTCAGATATATATATATATTTTATTAACAAACTATACTTCAATCAAGCCACTGACCTAAATTGCCTTGATCCAGCCATCCGTACAAGCTTGGCTCACTAGTTGCAGATGGTTATATCTCATTACTTGCACAATTAACTTTTATAAATCCAAATTATTTCAGCCATGATTGATCCTTTCATAATTGTGTAATTGGTGGAAGAAAAATAATTAATTATGTCCTTTAAAGAACATTGTGCTTGCACCATCCTGGATAATCGGATACAAGGAGAAAAAGATGAGCCAAGATGACCTCCTCCTTTTCTCTGGTTTTTAACGGTCGAGAGTTAAAAGGAGCTGGAAGAGAGAATGAGATGATGATTGCTGTCCCTTGTAACATTCACCACCAAAATATTCTATTCCACGAAACAAAGAAGTGAGAACCTATTCTCCTCACTCCATCGTAGAATGAATTGGGAGGCCGCCTCGCCTCTTTGGTCTTCATTATTTTGACAGCGGAGAATTTACGCGTTAGGAGGCAACCCGTTGGCCGTGGCTCTTTTGACCAACCAACGCTCTGCTTGGGAGTGAAGGCGCTAAGGTGACCTGTGTATTTAATGGCGACCACTCCATGACAAGCGTCAAACAAGGGGTTTGAGCGAGACCATCATTTCCGCTTAAACTCTCCGGCCAACTCCATGGACCAAACTCCGGCCATCGGGTTTAGCTCCCGGATCGTCTGCCGGCGGACCGAACACCGCTATGTCCCCCAGCGTGGCGGCGTCTTGAAAGGCATTGTAAGCAGCCTCTGCTTCTGCTTCTGCTCCTGCTGGCGTCGAGATGGCTCCAACGATGAGGAGGATACAGCGCCTAAACAGATTACTGGAGAGGTGAAGGGAAGAGTTCTGCATAAATAATGTAAGCTTGAATCTAGCTTCGCATACTGGCAGATAGATATGCACAAATACTCATCCCCGGGAAACAGGGGAACTTGTAAACTGACCAAAGTATAGTTGTTTCTAAAATAAAAATGCTTATCTAATGTTAGATCCATGTTGTGTCTCTTCTTGACAAGATCCAAAGTTATAACTTGATGAAGTATATATTCCTTTCTTTCTTTCTTTCTTTCTTTTTTTTTTTTTTTTTTTTTGACTGTACGTAAATGTGGAATCATGACTGCATGTTGTGCAGAGCATAGGTTATAAGTAGCAATGAGCATGGTACCCTTCTTAAATTTATAAGAAAAAAATTTTAAAAATCTTTTTTGTTCTAATGAATAATAGTCAGATATTTACATGAGAATTATACTGTTATAGAATATTATTCATAAAATTCTTCTTGAGTAGCTAGTTGATTATGTCGTTCATCAAGGTCGTCTTGCCCCAACCATATGTTTTCTTTAAGAAACTGTGTTATGTGTGACTGTATTTAGTCCTAAGCTTGACAATACATGAATTCATGGATTATTTATCTGAAATCATTCATGACACAAAAAATATTTGATGGTCGCATGACTTGGGCTATGTTGCCAAGCAAGTGAGAAGATTCATGTAATGAATCATGATATATTATCATAATAATTGTCTGATTTGTTAGTTTTGCTCGATGGCGGCGCAATGGTTACAAGATTAGTGGACCAATTCCCAGTGTATGGGATTGATAAATTTGTTTTCAGGTCCGGTAAGAGTGTTTGGTAGGAGAACATAATTAGCGATCCTCACTGCGTCTGAATGGAACCTATACGAAAAAAAGTTTGATTCCAGCCAAATAATATTAGCTTTTCATATGCGTTTAGTACTTTGGATTTTAGGCCACTTTCGTATGCTTTTTTTTTTTTTTTGTGGGGAGAACTTTGACCCTGCACAGTTCCAATGGCCTTTGTCCATTATAATTATGCTTATCATATTTTTAAGATAGTTCAATAAATATTAATATATTTTATGAAAATATCATAATGAACTTCTAGTAAAAAAAAATATTTTTATTAAAAAATGGCTATTTTTTTTTTTTAACAGACTGTATCATTTATTCAAGTCACTGATCTAAATTGCCTTGTTCAATGCTCTGTTATGAGCTTGGTCTGAAACAGAGCATCCCTACTTCTAAATGGTGTAGATGGTTATATCTTTAAGTCCAGAGGAAAATTCCCTGCGACACGTGAGGAAAGCTTGTATGTTTCCATTTTGCGAGTCAAAAGCAGGGCATTTCTTTTTCATTTGTGCTTATGCTTCCCAATTAAGCAAACTAGAATTTAAAATTTAAAAATTAAAAAAAATAAAATACATGCCTTATATATTTTATTTTCATGTTTAAATAATGGTTAAAATTTATTTAACTGAGCAATTAAGGAACGGCGTCTCTACTATCTTTATTTAATATAAAAATAATATTTTTATTATGCGTCAACATCCTTACGTCGGCATGAGCTCCGCATTGCCCGCGTCATGCTTCCACGTCGGTCAGCCCTTTGCTTCGGTCAAAAAGAAAAAGATGGTCAACCCTTTGTCATGATGAAAAAAAGATGCGATGCTGATGCCCACACCGGTCGGCTTACCAACGGCGGCGGAGCGACATCAGGCAGCGCTGCAGTCGCCGGAGCCCACAACATGATAGGGACAGCCTGTCCTGTGGCTGGGCGGAGAATCTATCTCCGGCAAATGAACAGGAGGAACGGAGGAGGAGGAGGAGGGAAAAGGGAGTCGGGGAGGGTCCCCCGTTACCGAAACAGGGGCGGTCTCGGCTGGGCCAAATCTAGAGAGAGAGGGAGAGAGAGAGAGGGGGTGTGGGAGTCTGCCCTACGGTGGATCGGAACAGGGGAAACCCCCGCAGCAGGTACCGAAAGAAATTGAGGAAGAGGGGAGGTGGTCTTCGGCGTCGGACCCTGGCCATGACGCCGCCTGCCCCGTATCGGCGACTGGGGAGGCCTTTCGTTGTCAGAAAAACCGAGAGCGAGAGAGAAAAAGAGGGGGATAAAGAGATGAGGACCTGGGTCCCCGTCGGCCGGCCATCATCAGGCCCCGGTCGACGGCTGGCAATGTTCAATGGAGGTGCAGCAACTGCGGTGGCCGGTGGCTTGGTCGAGAGAAGAGGGTGACGGTTGGAATCAAGAGAGGGGTGTGGCGAGCGATTTAATTGGAGAATGAGACGAGGCCGGGAGGGAAGTCCGGCGTCCTCCCTCGCAACGGGATCTCCGATTCAGAGTCCCTCGACTCAGCTCCGAGCGAGTCGACTCGGACCGGATCGAAACTGAGTCCGGGACAGGATACCACGGATGCTGTTCTATTTTCAACTGTGGTATCATACAAAATTTACTCTTCGAGGCCAGACTCGCTTCAAATCCACGAACACCGGCCATGAGCCTTGCCTTGGATGCGGAGTTAACGCGACAAGATTGTGGAATCCAGTCGAGTCGAGGTGACACATGTTAGCACGCCAAGATGCGCATCAAAATCATGTCTCGATTGGAACTTAAAAGGCTCCGCATCGTTATCTTGGTGAGTTTGACTTGGTCTACGTTACCCTTTGGGAGACGCTGCATTAGCCAAGCTTGAAGGCCACGGCTTTTCCATTCCATCTTAGATTCGGTCATGTAACAAACAAGAACAACAGGCTGTATTTCAGCAATTTGAGGTTCCTAATATACGTCATGATCCATCATTCATCTTTATCTAATCTTGCAGCACTAAAAATAAAATGTCTCCATCATTTTCTTTCCCTTTTTTTTTTAATTTTTTTTTGGTGATAATATATATATATATATATATATATATATATATATATATATTTACAGTCTAACAAGAATTTTTGAAGACCGGCAATGGGAATACTTTTAACCTCTTATTTTTATTTCTTTAGAGAATGAGGGAATGCATTACTAAGCTTTGAACCGAGAACTACGGTGACTAAGTAGAAGCTAAGACAAGTCAATGTATAAACGTAACATTTATCTTCACTGTTTTTATCAATGATATATTGATAATATATGAATAAAATCAGGCCTCGTTATCATGTCTAAATCCTAGACTTGGAACAAGGTGTTCCTTGAGGTAGAGTTGTAAATATCACCATACATTCAATAACAAAGGGAGCAGCGTGAATAGATGGTCAGTGACCAGATAAGATTGAATCAAAAAAAGTTCCAATCTCCAATTAGAATATTTTTAACTCTTCTTTAGGACTTGTTGTAGTTCCAATGAGGGGTCAAGGATGGTCTACAATTTTAATGACACGACTCAAAAAAAAAAATTAAAAAAAATAATTAAATTTAAAGCTAGTGATAACGCGTGCGTCGATTATCGGAGGATAATAAACTGCAATAGAGGGCGTTATAGCTCAAGAACACAAGGTCACAAAGCATAAATCCAATTCTATTTATCATAATCTTGTGACGACTTTTCTCGGCGCATGCTACCAAAAGTAGTTGAATTTTGCGGAGCCATTTCACACCTCGTTTCGTTGTGAGCAGAGCGAGGGAACTCCCACTACACGTCTCAATCACCATTGAACAGGTGGTTTGCTTGCCAACCCTTTCCACAGAATTGTTCTTTCCCAGCCAATGATGGCCTCTCCTTCGTCAAAGCCATGCCCCTTGCATTGCTTTAGCATCAGGGAAGCCACTTCCATTGGTTTTAACTACAGAGAATATGAAACAGAGGATGAAATGCTTGCTTGCCCTCCTACTCCACTTCTAACAACAACCATCAAAATTTCTTTTGATAAAAGAAAAAGAAAGGAGACCCTCTTCCTCCTCCATTCCTTGGTGCCAGCTTGAAGCAACAACCATTGGTCCTAATTATTTTGACAAAGTGGGGTTAATTTGTGCGTTTAAGAGGCAACCGAGTAAGGGGGTTGATTTGTGTACTTAACCGTGACCATTTTGCCTCACAAGCATACGAAACCAAGGGGCTTGAGACTATACTTCACTCTCCAGCCAACTCCATGAATCAAACTCCAACAATCGGTTCCTGCGAGGGGACCGAACGCCGTCGTGTCCCCAAGCGTGGCAGAGTCTTGAAAGCCATTCTAAGGTTCCTCTGCTGCTGCTTGCCGCGAAATCGCTCCAACAATGAGGAGGATGCAGCGACCTAAGAGATCATTGGAGAGCCGAAGCTAAGAGTCCTATGCTTGACATATGCTTGAAATATGATCAAACTTTGTACGTATGCTTTTCTTTGAGAAACTAGTTATGTGTGATTGTATTTAGTCCTAAGCTTTGACAATAAATGCACTGATGGACTCTTTATGGGGAATCATTCATGACACAAAAAATTAAGGCCTTGTTAGGCCTAACAGCATAAGAAACATTTAATGGTCAGATGATATGGGATATGTTGCCAACCAAGTGAGAAGATTCATGCAATGAATCATGATATATTATCATAATAATTAGCATGATTTATTAGTTTTGCTGGAAGCCCTAGTAGTTGCAAAATTAGGGGACCAAAGTTGTGATCCGGGACCAATTCCCAGGATTTGGGATTAATAGATTTGTTTTTGGGGCCAGTAAAAAATGTTTAGAAGGAGAACATAATCAGTGGTCCTAATTGTGTTTGAATGGAGCCTGTATGACAAAAATTTCAATTCCAGCCAAATTATTTTATCCTTTCATAGCCACCCTCTAATAAATAAAAAAAGTTATTCTATTAAAAAGGTGGTTGAATTTTTTTGTTTTTTTAACAAACTGTATAATTTATTCACTTGCATCAGCTTGGCCTGAAACAGAGCATATCCCTACTTCTAAATGGCGAAGATGGTTACGTCCAAATATTTGGCTCTGCATAACCTTTATAAAGCCAAATCATTTCAGCCATGATAAATCCTTCATGACAGTGTAGTTCTTGAAGAACTTAATTTCGACCACTTTCAGGGGAAAGAAAAGTACTCCATTTGTCATTTAGAAGACTTTGAGCTTGCACCATCCAGTGGGATTGAATAAAAGAAGAAATGATCAGAAAAAAAGAACCAACATGGCTTTGTCTCCTCATACTGCATGGTCCTGCGCTGTGTGGCCGACGTATGATAATTTGAATCTCTGAGCATGAACAAAGTCCAGGGGAAAAGAAGGAAGCTACTTTTTTTTATTCCTTCCTCTTTATCTCTCAAAAGAGGCTGCCTTTGTACTTTCTCTGGAACCCTGCGACCTGAACATTCTCAAAGCAAGCAAGTACTCTTTAAATTCGTCAGTCAAAGGTCACCCATTTCTTTTTCTTCTGAGTCTACTCTTCGCCATGAAGCAAGCCAAGTACATGCTCGTGCATCGCATGGAAGCCAGTGTAACTTAAATTTTGAAAATAAAAAATAATTATATTGAGATTTTGATTTTATATTTAAATAATATTTAAAAACTACTCAAAATACAAAGCAACATAAGATAAATAAAATACTATCGCTTAGATAAAAAGTTTTTCTAAACTTTAAAAAGAGTTTAATAGATATTGTAGATTAAAAAATTGATGAAATTCTTTCTTAGAAAATTAAGTTGTTAAAATTTAGTTTTACGGTTAAATAATGTTTAAATGCTGGCATAAAACTTAAGCAATTGAAGAAATGGCACATTTGCTACTATTTTTATTTAAAATAAAATAATAATTTTATTATGTGTTAGTAGGCGCATCCTTACGTCAAGGTATGTTCAGCTTAGGAATCCATTTTCTTTGGGGCAATACACGAGCACTAATGTGATTCATAAAATAAATAAAAATATAGTTTTTTTAATTATATATTTAAATTTAAATGTTAAAATTCTTCATTTTTAATTAGAAAAATAAGAAAAACAAAAACAAAATACATGTTTTAAATATAAAAAAAATTCAAAATTTAAAGGGCCATCAAAAATGCTGTTGCCAAAACAAAGAAAGGAAACGCTCTTCCTCCTCCATTCCTTGGTGGATTCAATTGGGAATTCTCCTCTCCTGCCAAATAAAATTGCAGCAGGAACCATTGGTCCTCATTATTTGGACAAAGGGGGGTCAATTGGTGCGTTTAAGAGGCAACCATCGGTCCTCGTTATGTTGGCGAAGGGGCTTAACTTGTGTATTTAGCTGCGAGCACTTTGCCTCACAAGCATCAACCAAGGGGTTTAAGACCATCAGGTGTTTTGCTTGCCAATCTTCTCCACGGAATCGTTTCTTTCTCAATTACGGATGGCCTTACCTTCTTCAATGCCTTGCCCATTCCAGTGCTTTAGCGTCCGCAAAACCATTTCCATTGGTGTTAACAATAGAGAATATGAAACAGAGGATGAAAGGCATTCTAAGTTGGCTTATCCTTTGCTCCTTTGCCTTGCGAGGTAGCTAGCTTCTGCTCGGTGCCCACAAGACTACACCATTGTCTCTTAAAAGTCACCAGCCAAAATCCATAGGGGACTCCACCCACGCCCTGTGGCCAAGCGCGGCCAGGTGATTCCGTCAGCCCCAAATGGTAAACGAGGAAAAAACAACGTATTGTTGTTGAGTGCTGGAAGTAGCAGAACATGAATAAACCATGCCTTGAACTCATTAACTACTTTTGTTGATACATACATACATACATACATAGTTTATATATTTTATATAAGATGGCACAAGCTGCCCAACCTTAAAAAAGATTTAGGGTTGGATTTGATGAGACTTTCTAGTGTAATTCAATCCTAATTTAAAATAGAGGATCCCAGTACGTTGTCTGTGGAGGTTTGCCATATATTCAAGGAAATCGCTTTAGGTGTTTTAAAATTAGATTCTCAAGCCAGGTTCAGTCTTGTACGGTCAAAAGTTAAATGAGCTGGGGGCCGGTCGCGGGCTAAAAAATGTAAAGAAAGTTAAACTATATCCAATTCGGAGTCCAATATGACCCAACAAAGTGCCCGAACATGATTGGATCTGGTATTGGACCCTTAGTTCAAACTAAATGTTAGAGGATAAATTTTGAGTCAGAATGAGATCTGACAGAGCTAAATTATACTATCAACCAACTAGTATTTAACTAAGAGACATATGGCCATCAGCTCTTATAATTAATATCTGTCATGTTAGAGTAGCGTTAGAAGAATACGATCAACTAAGCTTCTCGCTATTTTGTCCTATAAAACTACAAATCATATAAACATAATAAGACTGGATGCTCACGTTCTTGGAATAGTTCCATTTGCTAACCAGCTTCACATAACAAGGCACATCATCGCATTATGAACAACTTCGACATTCACTCTTAAGCCCATCTATAAAAGTAGATCCTATTTGAAGGCAAGAAGGCTTTTTTCTTTCCTTCCTCTTCTCTCCCTTTTGCTCCACTAGCAATATGCCCTAAAACTTTCTTCTCTCCCAAATATTTATTCTTCCATTAGAGTGGCTACAAGGCACGCCTTTGGCCTCCTCTTTTTTCTCTCTCTGACTTGAGCATTGGAGGGCATTAGTCAAGCAGCCTTCGGCACTTCTCATGCTCGCCTTTTGTCCTTGTAGGAGTTTCAAACTGAACATAGAGCCTATTTTTACTGGACTAACTATCACTTACATTCCAAGCTCATTATCTTTATCATCATCTTTGTAGGTGTGTGGGGTCTCCCTATCAAATCTTGGTACTATTAGATTGGCATTGTATGTGGGAATGAGGTGAAAGCTATTTAGCTATAAGGCTCTCACCAGTAGCAATGATACTATCTGGATTGGGTTAGAGATTAGATCCCTCTTCGTAGTCCATTTGGAAGCAATGACTATTGAGTCACTGTAGTAAGATCCCAAGGTGCATGAACATTCTAAACATGAGGATGAATAAGGAAGAAGTAGGATGGTCCACGAGTAGGGCTGGTGTTGTGGAGCTCCCTTGGACCCTTAGGGTGCGATTCGAGGACTCCAACTTGAGGCGATAATATGAAGTCCTATACAAGCATCTTCGAATCATCATGAGTAACAACAAAGTCAGGTAAGTTGAGAAGCAAGTTGAAGCTGAAGAAACACCCAAAGGCAAAAGAGAATCTGATGCATTCTCCTAGGAAAAAACGCTTGCTAATTGATAGGACAGTGACTATGATATATTTGAAGGAGTATTAGCAACTAAAGGGCAAAGTTAAGAGCCCCATCAGAAGAAGGTTGCCTTATGAAGTATATTTAGGGCTTTGAGGGCTCATCCAGCAAGCTAAGAGCTTTGGACCCTCTAGCAATACCAAGCCATGGCGATCGCTGGCTTACTGCCAGGGTGATGAACATAATCTTTGGTAGGTTTGCTGCTAGCAAAAAGAGTTTCTTGATTAGAAAAGTATATGTCCAATAGCATAAGGCCAAGTTATTGAAGGGACGGAGGGTAGAGGAGCATATCCTTCTATGACACTAGCCTAGGAGGGGTCTAGAATCATCATGATGATGCATTGGTGGTATCCATGCTACTCACTAACTATCAAGTAAAGAAGATCCTAGTCGATAATGGAAGTTTGATTGACATTCTCTACTTTGAAGCCTTTAAGAAGATGGGGATCAATAGAAACCACTTGAAGTTTTTCAATGGTCCATTGATAAGTTTCTCTAGGATCTCTATCCCAATCAAGGCCACTATCATCCTTTCAATGACTACCATGAAGGAGCCTTGTCAAGTCATGGTGATATTGGACTTTATCTTGATAAAAGCCTCATTATCTTATAATGTTATTTTGAGTGCTCCAACATTAATGCCTTAAAGGCCGTCACATTGAGTTATCACCCCATCAAGAAGTTTGTTATTGAGAATAGAGTTAGAGAACTTAGAGGTGACCAAATAGTAGCAAGGCAATGTTATGTCACTATGCTGAAGAGGAAAAACAAAGCAACCAAGACTCTCACTTTAGAGAGCCCTAGTTGAGAGGTGAGTCAGATTTAGATGGTTTGGTAGCCTCATGAAATTGAAGTGCATAAATCCTTAAAGGATCACACACTTGCTATGGGTAAGTCTCCATTATTTCTTCAAAAAAAAGAAGAGAGAGAAAAGATGAGGGATGATGGCAAACATTAGAAGATATAAATTAAATAGAGTTTTTTTAAAAATTTTATTTCATTAAATCAAAAGGTGGCTTAAGGCTATTACACAAGCCTAACCCTTGGTTATTGGTTGCTCACAAGAAAAAAAAAAAAAGGAGTTGGAGGGTGGGAAGAGGGAAGAAGTAAGAGAAGACCAGAAGAGGGAGAAAGAGAAGAAGGGATTAAAAGAAGAAGAGAAGAAGATGAGAGAAGAGGAAGAAGTGGTATAGGAGGCACATAACCTCCATGTCTTCTCCCATATCCTCTTTTACTATCTCTTCCTGGGATGGGATCTAGGATATCTACCAAATGCTATTGTAGTCCATCTTAAAACTGATGGTGAAGATACCTACATCAAAATGGGTCAGATTATTGTTGAAGGCATCTGACTATTGGAACTTCTTGATGGCTTAAGCAAAGGTGACAGACAGCTTCCCTTCGAGTATCTTGATCTCTCGGCAAAGCTCCAAAATTTTCTTTTGTTGCTGCTACATGGTAATTTAGAAATGCTGAAGGTCAGAGCGAGGCTTGCCCATGGCTATAGCAAAGAGACGAAGGAGTAGGGTTGCCAACGGCCATCGAATTGCATCGTGGCCCATCTCAAAACTGATGGTGAAGATATCAATACTAAAACGAACCACCTCATTGTTGAAGGCATTCTAACTACTAGAACTCTTCGATGGCTTGAGAGGTGACAAATGGCTTCTTTTGGAGACTCTCGATATCTTAGCAAAAATTTTCTCTTGCCACCATTGTATGATGACTCGAAGATGCTGAAGGTTAGAGCGAGACTTGCTCATGACCACAATAGAGAGACGAAGGAGTAGGGCTCATGACCACAATAGAGAGACGAAGGAGTAGGGCCAAGTGATACTCATCCTCCATCTTATATAGAAAATAGGAGTGAGAGTTGTCCTATCTAACAAAACTCTTCTCAGAAAAAAAAATGACATCACATAAAAATCACTCAGAAGGGCTTTCCTTATCGAGCAAAAGGAGGAGTCCACTCCATTAGAGAACCAGCCTACCTAGAAGAACTCTACTTAAGATAAAGAGAGTAAATTACTAAAATATTGCCAAAAAAGAACTTTCATCGCTGAGAAAGAGAGGGGACCTGCTTTTCTAAAGGGCTGAACTATTCAAAAGAATTCTATTCAAAAGAAAGAGAAGGTGGATTATATGAAGACTGCTCAGAAGAACTTTTCTTACTTAGCAAAAGAGACAGCCTACTTTATTAGAGAGTCAGCCTGCCTGAAAGAACTCTATTTGAAATAAAGAGAGAGCGAATTATACAAAAATTGATTGGAAGAATTCTTACTAGAAAAGGATCTCTTGAAAGAATTTTCTTCATCTGAAAAAAAGAGAGAGCCCCACTCCATCAAAAAGCCAATCTATCTAGAAGAACTTTACTCAAAAGAAAGAGCAAATTACACGAAGTCTATTTAAAAGAATTTTTCTTGCCAAGTAAGAAAGGGGGGCTTGCTTTGCTAAAAAGCTAGCTTACTTAGAAAAACTCTACTCAAAAGAAAGAGAGAGAGTGTGTAGATTGTATAACTATTGCTTGGAAGAACTCTTCTCGTCGAGTAAGAGAAGAGACTTGTTCCACTAGAGAGCCAGCTTACCTAAAAGAACTCTATTAGGGAAAAAGAGAGAACGACATACCAATTTCACTAAAAGCCCTCTCCTTGTTGGAAGGAAATCAAAGACTTGATCCCCTAGGAAATCGATTGGCCTAGGAGGAACCTTTCTCAAGCATAGAGGCAAATCAAAGAAGGTGAATTGATCTAATTTGTAGGCCCAACTAGGAATATACAACCTCTCTTATGGAAGAAAGAAGCCGTTCTCCTATGAAAGTGCTTCGCTAGAAGGAAAGGCTTCGCTTAGCAGGCTCCATAAGGCCACCCTCGCTAGGAGGGGACTTGATAAAAATAAACCATCAGGAATGTGAAGAATAGAGAGAGTGCATGACTTAAACATTCACATAAATAAAGAGATAAGCAAATTCCATTAAGGAAAGAAGATACTTGGTTCACTAAGCCCCTCAAAAAGTTTTACATGTAGAAAAAAGGAAAGAAGAAGAAAAGAAAGAGAAAAAAAAGGAGGAAAATGAAGGCCTACGAGAGGTAACATGGTAAAGGCAAAAGTGACTCAAACGAAATTGTGAGGGGAGGGCATTGTAGACCTCCTTGATAGCTATGGAGCCTTATCCTCTTCCTTCTTCTCGTTAGGAGAAATAATCATCATTGTGACCTTATTTCAACCTCCATTGACAATACTATTCCAACTAAACCATCTTAGCAATTAAGGCTATAGGCGGAGTCTCCTCTAAAGATTAGCTGGTGACCGCAACAACTTCAACTAATAAAGCAATGCCCTCTCCTACCATGTTAGCCATGATGATGAATAAAGTATGGCTGCCTCCGCTACTTGGGCCGCCTCTGTATCCTTTGAAGATAAAAGGTTGAGGTTTGGATACTTGGCCATAATCTCCACCATAATGTTCTATCATGTTATAAAGTAAACCTTAGTAGAGCAGTCTAGCAAGATTAACCTAAGCTGGATCGACTTTTTCAACTATTTTACCACCTTCTCCACACTCCTCTTGGCGAATAGTTGATGGTCCTTGGCCAAAATCATCTCCTATTAGGCCTTCATCAACTTAGCCTCAGTAGCCCATGCTCTCGCTTCCATTTCAATGGTTTTTGCTTTTGCCCTGATTGCCCTTACTTCAACCTTTGCTATCTTGGTCTTAGCTTTTGCTAGCTTCATTGCAAGCTCGCCAACCTTCATCTCCATCCTCTTCACCTCCACCGTAGATGTTACCTTGGCTCTCTTAGCCTCCAATTGAAATTCTTAAACTTTTTCTTAGCTCATCAGCCTCAACCAAGGAGGCCCCAAGTCGATGGTGCCGCTTGAAAAGAGCTAACATGCACCAAACAGATAACATGCAGGCAGGGAAGGTGATGTTTATTGGCTATTGATTTGAGAGAGCCTTAAGATAATTATCGTTTATCAGGGGCATGGCCCTCACGGAAATGGTATGGGCCACCGTGCTACATCAAGTAGACTGTAGGAAAAAATTAGGCATAGCAGTGTCGAAGACCAGCGCTGAAGTTCCTGGATAAAGCATCGGGTGTGAGGCCATTTGAGTTAGGATTAGGTATTCCAAGTGAAGAAGGGGCATTGTCTATCTTGAAAATGAAGAAGATCGATACAAACTCATAGGAATATGGGGATTCGAAGGAGAGGATGAAGCCTAACACTTAAATGGTATAGCAAAAGGAGTTACAGAAGTGGAGATGGCCACCCTCGAAAGTGTGGATAGTCCTAATACATAGAGCACCACTTATTTGAATGGTGGAGAGAGGGAACTAGGTGACACCATGCCTTCCTTGATTAGTTTCTCTTCACTAGACCCCCTCTACTGCTTTCTCACAATAGCACACTCTCTAATTTATACTAAGCTAAATCGAGAATAATCCACTCTTGAAAAAGCAAAGTTCCAAAAATTAGCACCACAACATGAGCTAAGAAGACAAATAAAGATTGCGGGCTCTAGTCTTCAGATAGGATTAAGCAATTAGAGTGCCCTTACCCACATCCACGAAGTCAGGGAAGGCGCACGTACCTATGAAGCACCGAGTAAAAAAGGAGCCAAGAAGTTAGAAAAGAAGCTTAAGTGCACAGAAAGCATCAAGCGCGAGTATGTTAGAAAGGTAGCTACAAAGCTAGAGCATTTATTCTTAAAGGCAAGGAAGAGTTATCGCCTATTAGCCATGGATTTTGGACTAGATTTATAGCTTTATCGCTATAATACATGTCCCATCCCATGGGGTAAAGAAGGAATGCATAAAAATTAAGTCTACCAAGAGTCTCTAGAAGGCTACGCATAGATGTTGCATTCAACGTGGCATGGCCATTGTAGCCAAAAATCACGAAAGCATCTCATCGATATTTTACCAACCCATTCAGGGCAGCTTGATAACCGACCTCTTGGCTCAACTGAATGCCTTTTGAGGCAAAAGATGGAGTAAGACTAGTAACTTAGAAGAACTCTCCCTCATAAGAGGAAAGAGCTTGGAACATGCTTCCTCTCAACTGCTAAGAAAAATTTATAGGCCCAATACTCAAAGCATGAAAGAGGTCTCAAAAGTCCACCTTAATTATGGAAGATCATCCTGCTTTCAGAAAAATCGATGCTTAGTCAAACCTACTCCTTTGCTCGAGAAAATTGCCTCAACCTTATGATGTGGGGCATATGATAGAGTTAAATTACGCTAATAACCAACTAATATCCAAGTAAGAAATATGTGGCCATTAGCTCACATCGTCAACACCTATTGTATTAGAGAAGTGACAAAAGAACATAGCCAACAGAGCTTTTGGCCATTCCATTGAACAGAACTATAGACCACACAGGTGTGATAAGATCGAATGCGTATGCCCCTGTGGCAGAGTGTACAACTTATAGTAGTTAGAGAGTTTTGTCCACCGATCAGTTTCATTATAACAAGTCATGTTTCTCATATATAAGTAGCTCTAGTATTTAGTTTCAAACCTGTTGATAAATGAAAATCCCATCCAAAAGTAAGGTTGCTTTTTTCTTTCCTTCCTCATCTCTCCCCTCTACTCCACTAGAAGTAAGATTTAGAACTTTCCACTCTTTTCAATATTTATTTTTCTATTAGAGTAGCTATAGGGCATGGCTTTTACCTTCACTTTCTTTCCTCGTAGACTTGAAAGTTGGAGGGCCTTAGCTGGGTAGTTTTCGGCACCCTTCATATTTATCTTATATTCTCATAAAAGCTCTGGCTTAAATGCATGATTTTTTTTTTGTTAGACTAATCCTGTCTTTATTTTCAGCTCAACATCCTTATAATTATCTCTATTATGGTGGGGCCCCCTATCGAATCATGGCCCCATCAGAATCCCCTCTCCAATGCCATTGGTGTGATTTGATGGGTTCCATTTGATATGCGGGAGTCCTGATGAATTCAAAGGAGCATTTATATATGTTGCGTTCATGATCGGCACACTCATGCCTTCTTGTAGCCCCCAAATTCGATCAAGTCTTGCTTAAATTACAGGCCCAGTGAAAGCCGCGGCACAGAAGCAAACATTACTGGCTTATTAATCATGGGAGCTCTACAAAACTAGAGATTTGATGATGTTCTACCAAACTCATTCATGATGAACTTCTAGACTTTTAAGCTTCTGTGATGTTGCCCGCCTTGGCTGATGCTCAAGAACAATGGTTTCTCGCCGATGAATACGATAGTTTCTGAACCGTAAATAAGAATAAGAGGACACCTTCTCGGTCACTGTGAGGTTTCATATAATTTTACTCCCCGCAGTGTCCTCCATCGTGCGGAAAGGGTCAACTAAGACGGCCGGCCTTTAACTAATCATATTGCCACACTTGGCAACACTCCGTTCGTTGATAGGAAGACATGCTGGATTCTATTCAGATTTCCTAGTTTAGTGGGCCTCCTGCGGAGTAGGAACGGAGGAAAATATTAAGCGTTTCCGGATCTTCCTCCCCTGTAACTCAATTTAACCTACCATAAATTTCCCCGAAATCATGTGGGAGCCTCCTCGAAATCATGGGGAGTCTCCCTTTCCATTTAAATATTCCATCCCTTCCCTCATGTATCAAACTATAAAGAGAGAGAACGAGAGAAGAGTGACCTCACCACCTTCATCAGTTCTTGTCTCTTAGCTTATTGGCATTCGCGATGGATTCGTCCAACTCCGGCGTTCAGGGCCAAAGAGGGGAGGCGTCATGAGGAGTATCCTGAAGCTCCTCTGCTGTTGCAAACCACCAAGCGAATAGATGATACTCTCTTCATGGAGTGGGTGCTCGTGGACGAATGATACTACT
The DNA here is from genome assembly GCA_017589505.3 of Metroxylon sagu. Classification (NCBI taxonomy): domain Eukaryota; kingdom Viridiplantae; phylum Streptophyta; class Magnoliopsida; order Arecales; family Arecaceae; genus Metroxylon; species Metroxylon sagu. The sequence goes on from JACVBY030000550.1 coordinate 63,500, forward strand.
CATGAATAGCAGAAGCAAGTAATATGGAATTAGTGCTTTAGTTTTCTATGTTATATGTTTGCTCGGTGGCTCATGTAATCAAAAGGGTAGATGGCCTTCCCGTTTGGAGGATTACCTTTCTTTAGGCGTACATGTCAACTCAAGTGAGAGGGTCAATCATTTATGGATTCAATAACGTAGGTCAGATTTGTTTATTTAAGTGTTTCTACGTGCCACCTTATTTGTGAATTGAGAGCGACTTGGTTCCCTTTGTTTACATGCGATATTGTTCCTTTAAATGTCTGATACGTGTCGGCATTGTCATTGTTAAAAGAATTAGTGTGCCATAGTTGGATTGCCGTATTTTACAGTTTGCATGTCTGAACCATTTCCATTGGATCTCTTGGATATATTATGGACCAGTAATATGTAGTACTTCTTGATGTTTATGCATTACAACTTAACAAGTGAATGCTTTTATTCTGTGGTGGTGTAGTTTTTCTTTTTTTTTTAATAATTCATTCGCTATTTTTCCATTGTAGTTTTTTATTTCTTTTTGATTTTGTGATACATGTGACATCAAAAAAATTCGTGGTTGTTTTTTGAGATTGATAATGTAATTATTTTGCATGGAGAGGCACTGCCCCAGAAAGATCCTAGTTGCACTCCTGTGCTGCTGAATGGAGTAAATGATTTGATTTGTCTCTCAGGTCTAAATCCTCTCGTTATTTTTCTCTGCATGTTTTTGACGCTAGTGTGATTTTTTTTTTTTTTTCCTTTTTTCTGAATAGGGGAAAGGAATAACATATGAAGTTATGGCTTCCTTCTTCTGAAGGACAGACAGTATCTAACGTCTTGCCCAGTTATGACTTTAGTTTTTGGATCATTTCCTTTCACATATTATGAACTGAAACATGGCGTGCTTGAGAGCCAACATGATCCAGATGACTTTCAGACATGCTTAGATTAATTATATTTGTATCTTGCAGCCGGTTTTATATCATGTTGAAATTTCTGATAATCTCTAAGACCGTGTTGTGACAACGAAGTAGAAAGATGTATCAGCAAATCAAAGAATGTAAGGCCAAACATAATATGAAATACTTCCTTCCCCTCCTTCAAGACAAATTAAGCCATCAATGAAGTTCCTCAAGACCTTGTGGAAACCTCCTGATCCAACAAAAAGGAAGGAAAATGTCAACAGTAAGATGTCTATATCATTATCTAGGCATTCTCAAGCCAAAATGTGCCAAAGCTCAAACCAACAAATGTTGAAGAGTGAGAATACTACATTTTCAGAGGCCTCTCTTTGCATTGCTTATATGCACAAGGGGCTTTTGACTATTGATTATTTTGAGACATTATACCATTAAAACTATCCTTAAAAATGGAAATAACAGCCCTTATTCCGTATTCCTGTCATTCATTTCAGTAGAATAATGTCTTTATTTCCACTTTTAAGATGATTCATGAGCATGGTAAATAGTGTTCTGGAACTAGAAAGCCTCCCATTTTTTTAATTATCATCCATTATTCTCCATTAAAACAGGTAACAAAGGCTATTATCGCTGGAATATTTAATTAAGGCATCACAAACAGCGATCTAGCGAACTCCAAGTAATAGTACTACACTGCTATTCGACAGGGCTTGCTCTAATCATAAGCAAACCATTGGTTTTTCCTGGAAAATGGAAAGCTAAGTCGGCTTTTCATTTTAAGGTCCTATATAATTCTATAGTTCCTGCGTCGGGTTGCCAAGCTGTAACATTTATTTTTGAAGAAAAATGATCTCCCATCGGTTTCATTAAGGCAATGAAAAAGTTACACTGAGTGATTTGGATAGTGGAGAAAGAGTAATGGTGGGAAGGGTGATGAAAGGAGCAAGTCCTTTTCTCTGAAGAGATCTCAACAGCTAGATTATTCACCTCCTCTTTGACCATGGAGATATCCATCAGGCACCAAGTAGCTTCCTCTCATCTCTGATTGGATGTAAGGTAATCACCTGGAATATTTGGAGAAATTTCCAGTGGAGATCAGTATTGTCCTCCTCACCTTCGAGCGAACCCGGCCGGCACTACTCCTGAAACTCTGAATTGTATGTTACTTGTCTCTTCTAGAATTAATTTTGTGGATGCTATTGATATCAACCATTTATATGCGATTGATTGGTCTCAGACAAAAGTAAAGTATTTTGTATAGGACTTAGTTTTCAGCTTTCAAGAAAATTTAGGAACAATAAGAATTTTATGCAAAATCCCAAACACCAAATGAGAATAAAAAGATACGAGTATGGAGATGAACTAGAAAGAGAATTTAAGGAAGACCCCTAAAGAATTCCGAGGAGAATGTTAACAATCGTTTCTCATAAAAACGAAACCGTGTCATCTCAAATCCCCATTGGGAGTCTCATAGAACTCGTATAATGACTTGAGAGACACGTTCCTGGTAACCGCGATGTCTTCTGTAACTCTTATTTCTTGAGATCGGCCGGCCGACCTATAACGTAACGCAAGGGTCACAGGATCCAACCTTCACTTGAAAGCAACCACCCTTGGAAGAAGGCGAGAATATCTCCAGAAAAAGAAGAAGACAAAAAAAAAAAAAAAAGGAAAGAAACTAAGGTATTGCATGCATGTAATCGCTTCTCTCGACCAGAAAAAAAAAAAAAACACATAACTTTCGAAAACCTTTCCACGAAACCATGGGGAAGCCTCCTAACAAGCATGCTAACGGTTAACAGTTGGTGGCCTTTTTAAGCAAGCCGTTCCCTTCTCTCAAGCCACCACTCAGGTTTTTGCCTCTCAATTTAGCAGCGTATCCATGGACGGAAAGAGAGCAGCCTCCAAAAGGGTTGGTTCCCGAAAGTATTCTGAAACTATTCTGCTCACTCCGGTGGGTGCTTGATTCTGTTTATGGATCAAGCAATAGAGATGGCTGCCACAAACCATGTGGAGTTCATGAGAAAAACAATTCATGGAGGGTTTCTACAGTATTATAAATATTTGTGCTTAGTGGTTTGCAATTACCATATCATATGTTCTTTCTTTTTGATGATATATGATACAAGTTCTTGCTAGTGGTTAGATAAGATGGATAACTTGATTGTTGGTAGGTGATCTATATCCTGCTCTTTGTTGTGTTCTCGCTAAAATTTTGTACCTAGTATCCATATGGCTCAGTGGTAGCGCCCCCCAGCTCGCATGGCAGACCCCGAAGCTGTGCTGTCTTCCCTTCAGGCCAAAATTTGACTTTGCCAAGATAGAACTTGCAACCGCGTGGTTTCGTACCGTGGCCCGAACCGGCTTCTGTTAGCGGCCGTGGTTGGGACGGCCTGCGATGCCCCGAGAGGCCCAGCACAACCCCGCCCCGTGACCCAGCCTTGCCCACCCAAGAGCTCCGACGGATCAGACTTTTTTTTTTTTTTTTTTAATTTAATTTAATTTTTTAAATTAATTTTATAAAAATTAAATGTACATGCCTTTGTTTTATCATGGTTGCGTGGTCTGTCACGGTGTCGTTTGATCTTCTTCTTCTTTGCTGGTTCAGAGAGAAGTCTTTAAATTAATTATTTATCTACTCAAATTATTTGAACATAAAATTTTTAAACTAATTTTATAAAAATTAAATGAAATTAATTAAACATACATATGCTGTTTATTACTGTAATGCCGTTTCATCATTTTATTTCTTGATTTTTTTTTTTTTTTTTTCGTTGCTACACTTATCGATCTTTATAGTTATTCGGAAGAGTATCTATTTCTTTAACATTTCTTCAATCAATTCCTCTTATCGTTAAGTGCTCAACCTTCTATAATAAAAATAGATTCTAATATTATCATGTCAAGAATAAATTTATCTTTTTAAGTAATAGATAAAATATTTTTAAAAATTATTATTATTATTTTTTAATGCTTGATCGTGTGCTTGTTCAGGTGGCTAACATGGCTTGGAAGGCCGCGTTGTAGTGTGGTCCATGCCGTGTTGGATTGGATCATGTCATGGGCTAGCATGCTTGTTTGACATTTTTAATGAGGCTGGGACGCAACCTTCGTTCATTTCCTTTTTTGAGCAAAATCGAAGAAAATTGAGAGGTGTCACCTCCCAAGCTTTTATTGAAGTCTATATATACAAAAGACTAGACAAGGAAAAGCCTCTCAGGTACTATTTAAGATATTTTTTAAGAATGAGATGGGCCTCAGTTGACTTTTCATGAGAGAGGGTCTCCTAGAGATCAAAGTAAAGAAAAATTTTCTTAAAAAGGGTTGAGGGAGGAGTAGCACCAAGGAGAAGATTTTATCTTTTTTTTTTCTTTTGAATGTGCCAACATGCATACATTGCTAGCTTGTTCTACATCAGCTTTCACTTGGCAAGAAATACAAGAGCTTCTTCAAGTGGACCACATCCGAGAGAGGCCTAAAGGATAGCCTTGTACATTGATTTTGGAGTAGGTTAAATATCAAATGGAGGAGAAGAAGAAGGGTCAATGAAGGAAGAGATGAGCACAAGATTCCAAAGGCTTGGAGCAAAAAGAGTACCTGTTGCTTATACCCTATCTCTTCTTCATGAGATGCTCTTATGTTTGGAGTCGATCCTTTAGCAAAAGCAATATGAAAATGTGAAACTTAAGTGGCACATTCGTCTTCTATATCGCCTTCTAGAATTGTCATCTAACTCCTATTGAATTTAGGAATCTATAGAAGGATTTCACAGAATAGATTTCAAATGAGGACATCTTCCAAGTAGGAGTATCATTTCCAACCGTGTCTGAAGGATGAGAGGGTACCAGAAGGTCGAGAAGCTACAAGTGATGAGCAAAAGGAATAGGTCTCTTAAGCTGAATAATCTGCCTACTCCATATTCGCTTCTAGAAAGCAGATATAGGGGCATTGATTGATGCTGCAGAAGAGTATAGGTTTGGAAAAAGATCACAAAAAGGGCGTGTCTTGTATCCAAGGATCCTCTCAGAATCAGACCGTCAATCCATCTCTAATGTTGAATCTAATGCAGTTTCAAAAATCACTGATGTTACTAATGATATCTTTCCAGATTGATAAGAAGTGCGAGGATGCCATGAGAGATCTGCAACAGAATTTTCTTTTAAAATAGTAGGCTTTGGTAATAAGAGATTTTCATGGGCCTGCAATCCTAGGAGAGATAGTCTTTCACATCCATTTTGCTAAAAGGGCCTTTTTGAAGGTATAAAGATCCTTGACCCCAAGGCAGCCTCTTCTTTGGTAAGACAGACATTTGATTTTTGGGCATATCCAAACTGGTAGTTTAAAGATTGACATGAGATAAGAAGGGAGAAAAGAGAGGATGGCATTAAGAAAAACCGCTCTACTTGCAGATGATAAAAACTTTTCTTTCCATGCGACCAATCTTGCTTGCATCTTTTTTAGCAAAAGCATCCAACATTGTCTAGGAATGTGACGATCACTACTCAAAGGCAGCCCTAGATAAATGAAGGAAAGAGCATCTTCGAAACAATTCAGCACGAAAGCCAATCTTTCTTTCGAGTTAAGAGAGATCTTGAGGTCAGTGATAAAGCTTTTGCTGAAATTGATCTTTAATCCAAAGGCATCCTTGAACTCCAATAGGACTGTCTTCAACGTCTTGATCGGGATATTCTCTGCAACGCAAAAAATGATAATGTCATTCATGAAATGGAGACTTAAGATGCGCTTGACGCACGTAGCCTTTTTACTTTGACCTGTATAAGAGAAGGAATGATGGAAGGACATCCAATCTGGTGGTGTCTCGTTATTATCGATCCCCATGAATAAAACACAACGTAGGTTGAAATTTTGCTCTTTTATTTTAGATTAGACGGCGTTGAAACTTTGTCCATCGCCATGAATGAAACGCATCATGGCAAGCAACAGCCTTTTCTTTTAAATTAGACGGGGCTGGCTAATTCCCTCTTTCCATCCTATATGGAGTCTTAGCGGTTGACTCCAGCTGGCGTCAAGTCTGCGGCCTCTTACCCAGATGGAAAGAGGTGATACTGTTACTCCATGGTAAGCACTAGCTTATTTAATTCCCAACCTTTAGAAATAGCAGCAAAATAGTCACTTCAATATATAACCGCTAATCTTACCTGCTGTGGTTTAATGAACAAGCCTACAAGCCAAAACTTTTTCTTACGATCTCATTTAGCTGTCCGCCATGAAAACGTTGGATGATATTATTTAATTCCAAACCTCTAGAAGTGGCAGCATAGGTGGTCACTTCAATACTTTGTTGTCCAATGATCGAATTAGCCAGAAACTTTTTGTCACAATCTCATCTAGTTGTCTAAAATGAAATCTTTAGAATAATATTATTTAATTCTAAACTTCTGGAAATAGCTGCAAAGCAGTCACTTCAGTGCAAGACAGCTATCTCAAGTTTGCGGTTCAATGAATCAACTTTCGAGACAGAGACTTCTTGTTACAATCCCATCTCGTTGTCAAACATGAAATCTTTAAGATGATCTAATTTAAATTTTCAATCTTCTATAAATAACAGCAAAGCAGTCCTTTTAATGCAAAACCGCTAAGTTAAATTTATGCTATTTGTTGCAATCCCACCTAGCTATTCAAAATAAAATTTATAAAATAGTATTTTATTAATGAAATGCTTTGATGCCACGTATTTTGGAGATGTAATGCTTCAAGTTCACGTACATTCTAGTTAATTTCGTTAGTAAATCAAAATTATATAATTTAAAATTTTAAATAAAAATTAATAAATAATAAATAAATTTAAATTATAAATATATAATATTTTATTTTATCAAATATGAAATTAAATTTAGAATATCATAGGAGGTCTCTTTTGAACCAGTGATTTTGTTATCTCTAACCATTTGCAGCCATTTTGTATGCTATGTAATTTATCTACTTAGACCATCTTAACCAGTCTGATCAAGCTTCTTTCTTTTGGGTGCAAAAAAAAAAACTTGACGGTTGATGGTAAAACAGTAAAAATCTTATCCCTCCAGCTTGAAGTCGGCGGGTTAATTTGGTCGTGCGTACCAAGAAGTTTCGTACGTCTGTTAGCTGTCCGAATCACTCTGCTTCCAGAGCAGAGCATTTCGTTGCTCCGTTTAAGGAGTTCAACTGGAAGGGGCTTCCACATTGGACAGGCCCAACCTATGGTCAGATATTCTCATTGGATCTTGGAGTATCTTCGGAGCTTCTTGGAACGTACGTAGGTCCCCATGCAGCAAGTAACCTCAGAGAACGTCAGCGTTGAAGGGCCTTTAAATCTGTCCTTTAGAGGCTGCACTTGGATCGGTTGTTTCACACCACACTTAACCTTCAAATTCTAGATCATCTTCAGAGTACTTAACTCAAAATCTCCAAACTAAGTTTAACAATATGACAAGACAGTGTGTCACTGATTTTGACAGCTGATCGCAGGACCTAAACTTAAGTAGCACTAACTCAGCGCCGGTGTATAGAGAGAGAGAGAGAGAGAGAGGGAGAGAGATTCTATATAAAGTTTAGCAACCGTCCACAGGTCACATGATAACCAGACATCCTACCACATTATTCTAATTATAAATGGGGAGAGAGATCCTATTCTGAGGTCTAGCAACCGTATTCAATTCTCATGGTAATAAGTATTCTACTACTAGGTTCTAATTATAAATGAGGACAACCATAATCAATTCATATGGTAATGAGAGGAGGAAGGAATATTCTTTTTGCTTACTTTATCCGTAATCATATACCCTTTAGAAATAATGGTACAACTCTCTACAAAATTAAAAAAAAAAAAAAAACTCTAAAATAAATTTTTTGAAAGCATGGGATGCCTAGCTAAAATTTATATTCCAAAACTCAAATATAAAAAGATTTGATCCAAAATTATTAATGTTATCTTCATAAGTTATGCTATAAATAGCAATGCTGATAGATTCTTAGTAATCAACTTTGAAATAAGTGAAATTTCTAATAATACAATAATTAAAGCTAGAGATGGTAGTTGTTTCAAAAATATTTTTTCTTTTAAGAATAGGATTTTTTTCTCAACCTAGTATTTCTTCTCCTTCTTCCTCTTCTAGTTCTTCTGCAATTGGTCCAGAACCTAAATTAAAAAGAAGCAAAGATCGAGATTTCAAAAGGATTTTAATGATAATTTTTATCTTTTCCTTATTGAAGGTAATCCTTCTAATTATATTGAAGCTATATCTTCGAAGCTCCATTTTGAAAGAAAGCTATTGGCAATGAAATTGAAAGTATTTTGTAGAATAAAATATGGATTTTAATTGGTTTACCTTCGGGGAATTAAGTTATTGATTGTAAATGGATTTTTAAAAAGAAATTTAGACCCGATGGTATTATTGATAGATATAAAGCTAGATTAGTAGTGAAAAGTTTTTCTCAAGAAAAACGGAATTGATTATTTTAATATTTATGCATTTGTTCGTAGTTTTACTACTATGAAAATTGTTATGCCTTGTTTTCCATTTATAACCTAATAATTCACCAAATGGATGTAAATATAACTTTTTTAAATGGTAATTTAGAAGAAAAAATTTACATTGAATAACCTGAAAGTTTTATAGTCAAAGGTTGGGAAAATAAAGTTTGCAAATTAATGAAATCACTTTATAGTTTAAAGCAGGCTCCTAAACAATAGCATTTAAAGTTTGACAAAGTTGTTTTATCTTTTGGTTTTCAACCTAATGATTTTGACAAGTGTCTCCATTTCAAGAAACATAAAATTGGTTTCATCTTACTTTGTCTTTACGTTGATGATATTTTAATTTTTGATACTTCTCTTTATTTATAGAATATATTTCTAGTATTTTTGATATAAAGGATTTGGGTTAGGCTAATATTATTTTTGACATAAAACTGATTAGGAATCAAAATTCTATTACTTTAAGCCTTTCTCATTTTATTGAAAAGATGGTAGATAAATTTAAGTACTCTAATCTTAAACCTACTGCCACTTTATATGACCCAAGTGTATACTTAGTTAAATTCTAAGGTGAACCTGTGAGGCAACATGAGTATACCTAATAAATAGAATCATTAAGGTATGTGTCAAATCATATTGTTCTGATATCTCTTATGTTGTCGGTAGATTAAGTAGGTATACCAATAGTCCTAATAAAGAATGTTAGGTAGCCTTAGTTAGGATCTTTCAATAGGTTAAGAATACCATTGATTTTTTTTTGGTTTACACTGGATTCTTTGGTGTGATCGAGGGATACTATGATGCCAATTGGGTCACAGATTCTCTTGATGTAAAATCCACCCCTAGATATAACTTTCTTTTAGATGGTGCTATTATTTTTTAGAATTCTTGTAAACAAACCGTAATAGTTCATTATATTATAAAATCTAAATTAATTGCGCTTGACACTGCATACCTAGAAACTAGATGACTTAGAGGTTTATTATCATAATTGCCTTTTTTACTTCTACACCCATGCCTTCTATTTTCATTCACTATGATTCTAGAATACCAAGAAAATTTGAATAAGAAAATGGATCGACATATGTTGATGAGATATTAATCAGTTAAAAGTATGCATGGTAAAATTATTTCGTTAAATTTTACGAGATCAGAAAAGAATTTAACTGATCAATTGACTAAAGGCCTTTCAAAAGGCCATTGTGATTGAATCATTGAGGGGGATTAAGTTCAAGCTCATAACATGGTCACCAGTATGGATCCCTTTCTTCATGATTGGACTACCATGAAGAAGGTTTAAAAGTTACTGATGAAGTACTAACATTGCACTATAACGAGCACAACTTTCAAAGTAACTCCTTCCATCCCGAGGATATGCTTTACGTGATGGTTGGATTGAGTTTAGCTCTTAATAAATCTAAGATAACATATTTTGCAAGGTGTGTTCAAGGTGATCATAATAATGCTAACCTATTTGAAAGATCAATATACTCTTTCTGTTGTATGCATGATTGTAAAAGATTGATGAAAGGACTTAGTTCAAGGCTCAGTCTATCATGTATCCTTAATTAAATTCAATCATAGTAAAGTAGAGGTTCATATTTAAAGGTACTTAGCATGACATGCAGTTGTTTGCCCATATTATTTATTTATATTTTGATTTTTTTAAAAAACTTAAGTTTTAAACCTTTGTGGGGGGGATTGTGAGAGTTTTTTAAAGCTTTAAAACTTAATTAGGGAAAGAAAGGAAAGTTAGCTTGGCACCCATGTGATGCTTTTTGTTAACCCTTTCTCCCTACGCTTTTTTCCTCTCTTTGGTTGTTCACATCATGCCACAATTGATGTTATGTGACGTTGCCAAAATTTGTCCCTAGATCTTGTCACCAGCTGCTCGCTCGCTTCGGCCATGTAGAATCTCCATGGTAATGGTCGGGTGATCATTGCATGACGGTTCATTACTCTTTCTTTAAATTGAGAAGTAGAGCATGAAAACAAATATAAATGAAAAGAAAAAAAGCAAAAAAAAATCAATCAAGGCTCTCTTTTTATTCTCTTTATTTCATTGTAGCATTGAGTAGTAGTACAACCTGCATCAGCTCCTTCTATTCTTACTATTAGAGAAGTTTTATAAAGGTAGACAACGTATGACTAATTTTGACAACAGACACTAATTAGAAGCTCAAGACCTAAACTTAAGCAGTAATAACTCGAGAGAAAGATCTTATTTGGGGTAGAGGAACTGTAGCCAATTCATATGGTAATAAGATATCCTACTGATAAGATATCCTAAGGTTTAACAAACGTAGCCAATTTGCATGGCAACAGGATATTCTACTGCTAGATTATAAATGGGGAAAGAGATACCCTAACATGAGGTTTTGCAATCATAGCTAATTCACATGGTAATAAGATATCCTACTACGATATTTCGATTATAAATGAAGAGAGAGATCTTGTGTGAGGTTTAGCTACCTTAATCAACTCACATGATAATAAGATATTTTACTGCTAGATTTTGATTATAAATGAGGATGACCGTAGCCAATGTGACATGGTAATAAGATATCTTACTAGAATCTGAGTATGATTGAAAAAGATAGACTTTGCCACCCTTGAATTCATAGGGATTTTAGAGCCATCCTATCTTTTTCATTTTTTTTATCTTTGAGATTTCTAAACTGCTTGAATTTAAGGATGAAAAAGGTAACTGGATTTAGGTTTGACTACATTCAGATGTAGCGAAGCTTATTTCTAACTAAAATATCACATAATATATTATAAAAGTTAGAGTTTACAGCAATAGTATCTATTGATTTAATGTATCTCAAGAAAACTCTATATTTGCTAACTGCCTCTTAATAGTACCTATTTATCTACTACGTATCCACCAAGAATGCTTCCTATCCTCAACACTTCATGCATACGATGCCTTAGTTAGTAACTAATAATTAATTAATTAATTAATTAATTTAGTTAACATGATGCTTTTTTTAATCCATTTTCTTGCGAAATCTTCCTTCAATCCATTTTCTCACGAAATCAAATTAATATTAAAAAAGATGGACGAGAAGTAGCGGAGAGAGAGAGAGAGAGAGAAAAAAAGAAAAAAGAGGAGAATAAGAAGAAGAAAAAGAAGTTAACCCAGCGCAACGCACGGGTCTTAGGCTAGTAAAGCGTAAAAGGCTTTGCCTTGTCGTCCAAAGCGTTGTCATTCCGGGAACTGCTAGAACAAGCGCGAGGGGTAATTTCCCTCCCCATTCCGAAGCTAATCGCAACCAAAACACACAACTCCAGCTCACGCCCCTTCCTCTCTCCTCCCATCCAATCCCTTCTTTTTTATAAACGCATAGCAATTACGTGTTGATCGAGTTCTTCGTTCTCGTTTACCTCGAACTTCATCCGAAGCCTCGTCTCTCTTTCCTTCCCGTGCGCAAGCGCTGACGCCACCCCCTGCATCCCGGCTCCGGCCCTCCCCAAAGCCTCTCCTTAGCGGACCAAAAACGAAGTTTCAAGTCTCTCTCTCTATATATAAGCGCAGTCGTCGCCGCAGCTAAGCCTCCATATCGATCTCTTTTGTTTCCTTCTCCTCCGTATCGCCGACGAGTTCTCCGCCGCTTTCGAACTCAGTGCCAATCTCTCCATGGCGGCGAGTGGACCCAAAGCGCGGAAGGCGAACCCGGTGCCCTTCGCCGGAACCCACCCCCGGTACATCCCCAAGCGTGGCGAGGTCCTGAAGCGAATCCTGAAAAGCCTCTTCGGATTCGCGCCGCCTGGCCGCGCTGCCGTTGGAAAGGTCCGCCCCTCGCCGGCGGACGGAAGCAAGAAGGCTGGCTGAGCCTCCCGCCATCTCCGCCGTCCGTCCGACTGTCCGGCGAAGTTTTAGGTTGCGATCCGGCGGTCTGATTTATACCCTCACCGATGACTTCTAAAAGCCATTTATTATTTATTGACTCTTTTTTTAGATTAATTATATCTCCTCTGTTGTGCACGCTACACAGAGGGAGGTGGACTGGTGTGTTAGTATAGTTATCTGCGGTTGGCTTACCCCTCCATCGTTTCTTTTTTTCTTTTTTTTCTCCCCTCTCTGTGTATTCCTATGTGGTTGATGCAGGCTTGGAATTGCTCTTGAGGAACAAAAGTTGGAATTTTTAGTCACAACTTTGTTGGTAACCTCTTGATGTCTTCAGGAATATGGATTAGGATTGGCCAGTTGTTTGGTATATGATTGGAACTTTTCTCATAAATGGTACCTTTTTGGCCTTTCTTTATGAAAGCAACTAAGTTCATCCGTTTTTTTTCTAGTCTTTGCAACTTATATTTATAATAGTTTGGTGGGATTTGGTGGACTTTACTTATTGTCTCAGCTATTGGGTCGGATGCATTTATATATGGCTTTTTGGATTTATTTACTTTCTATGCTTGTGTAAAGATTGTTTGGTTGATTTTGTGCAATTAACTAAAGGGCGGATCTGATGAGAATGAGATTCTAAGCAGATTAGATCTACTTTTTGTATGTTTTCATCATAAGAAAATGCATTGATCGCTTGGTTTCTATAATATGGTCATCTCAAAGGTGAGTATTGCCAGAACAGGGCCTTTTTTATTATATGACCAAACTGAAGCAAGAATACCTTTTCAATCTTCTTAGCTTTAATATTTGGATGAGTATTGATGGGTTTCTCTGAGTTGATTACAGGAGAAGAGCGTATTGTGAGAATACGATCCAGTCCTTTAGCTATACGATTCCTTAATGGACAGAAATTGTGATATCTTGTGGTTTTCCATGTTTAAAAGAGAGCTCATTTGGTTGCACATCAGAACAGGCAAATTCATGAGATATAGCCAAGTTCTTTTTGCATCTGCAACTAAATCGTAATATTTTCATGATCTCACATGTTTGTTGAAATTACAAGTCATGATTTTGTGATACTAGGTGTTCTATTATGGAATAAAATGTCATATAAGGCCCAAAATATGTAATTGAGAATCCATACTTTATGTAGGAATTTTCAAATTAATATATTTTCTCTCTTAATCATCTTACACCTTTCCCCTTTTGAAGCTTCTCTCTTTAACACTCAGAACAAGGTATTGAGTCTCGGGCTCCTTAGCTGTATCATGTAGTATGGCTCCATGAGCCATATCCCCACTCATGGTACATTGTTGGAGTTGGCAGACGCCCATACCATGTATTAGTATGTGGTGCACTGAGACTTGATACCATACTAGCACAGTACAAGGTTGATACAGTACACCTTGTATTGCACAGTAAGATTATATTTTCAAAATATTGATTCAAACAAATCTTGATTCAAATTTGTTTTGAGCTAAAACGGCCTTGCTTTAAACATTTTGTGAAAAATCTCAACCTTTGGCTTTGAAGTTAGAAAATTAGATAGCATCATATTTAAATATTTGAAAACTCCAAGTGTGGCCTTAAATATGCTTCTATTTTTTCTGTCTTTGTTTGCTGTAGTTTGATTATTTTAGGGTCGACCATTAATGGAATAACATCTTCTAGCATTTCTTTCAGCTATCAGATTCCCATGTCATTTGCAAATATCTTGACATTTATTTTAGGTTTGAATGGATGTCCTGTTTGATTAAAACTGGCTATTGAGGATGGATGGTGAAACTCTTAGTTATGTAAATACTGAGTTAGTTGCAAAATAATTTTCTGCTTTGACCTCCACCCTGGTTCCATTGAGGAAATACGGACAGTGGGATAGACTTTGGTAGATATTTTAAGCATTTTAGTTCATTCATTTTTTGCTGTGTTTCTTGCACAACCTGAAATAAATTTATGTAAGGTCTCTATTCTTTTCATATTTATGTACGATCTTTTTCATTTTCTTCTAATTTTTTTAATCTTGTTTCAGAATTTAGCCTCCATTTGGATGCTGGAAAAGTGAAGGAATGATGATGACAATGATGTTGTTGTGCTTAATAGGCATAATGAATCCCATTTCTTATTTCTAAGGTTTTAAATCTCATGGGACAGAAGTATTCTGACTTTTTCACGGAACAAGATGTTCCGCAATCCGTCTCATTCTATCTTGATTCGGGCTCAGTCAGACGTCCCGGTACTTGGTCAGGATGTTTTTTTTAAAAAAAAAAATATTTGTGAAGCTTTAGTGTTTTATACAATTTTTAAACATATTTGAACTTCAAAAGTTATATCTTTATGATAAATTAGATTGATAAAATTGAAATTATAATATATTATAGTCCAAACAGGACGAGATAAGATAGTCAAGATCGGTCTTGAAATCTCTCTGAAACAAGATGTTTTGGTCGTCTTAGATCCTGTTTTTCTGAGACTTAAATCATTGTTCATTTCCATCTCATTTCCTTTGATTTCCAGCAATGTAATCAAGTTTTTGTGTCTTGGGGTTTGTTGGGAAGTAGCATGATCTGCTTTGAAACTTCTTTTTTGGTTTGGTTCTATGTCATCACTAAAATATTGGTATGCTACTGTGAATCCCTTTCAGAGCTGAATACAGAAGGCCTAGTGGGAACTTGAAGTAGTCGGACATATAACATGGCATCTCTGTGTCTGATAAAAATCTCTAGATCTTCATTTTCCTTAGAGACTCTGTTTTTTATAGTCAGGCACTATTTATGAATACTGAATATGATAAGCAGGTGATATCAAATACACTCCGCATGACAGGAATTGAGTAACCGACAAATACTATTTTGCTGACTTATAACGTATAGAACCAGTGGAATTATGGCAGCTTCATATATAAGTTTAATTTTCTTATGTTTTCTCATGTATAATTCACTATATATTTGTAAAGTTCCTTTTCCTCAATATGTTTAGAAGGAGCACCAAAAGTTGACCTCCCTTTGCATAAATTCTGAAAATAATATATACTTGATAGCTGATATAACTTGGCATGGCAGGGATTGAGTAAACAACAAAAATGCTAACTCTGGATTACACCATAACATGTTTACTCAGGGGAGTTATCGCAGCCCCAGATATAGGTCTAATGTTTTTTTTCTTTAATTAAAAAAGAAAAATCTTTACTTCAGAATATATTTTTAAAAAATTTCTTTTCCTTAATATGTTTAGCAACAGTTTAGAATTGTCCTCCCTTAACTACTTCTGCTAATAAGTTGGCAATATCTAGAAGCATTTGTGGGAAGTCTAGGAAGTATGGTTTCTCAAGGCATGCAAATTGTCCGCAGGAAATAACATGTACCTCTTTTTCATGTGAGACTTACTTTGTCTTACACGATTCATGGTTCATATCACTTGATAATATTTGCTGATATTCATACATATCAACTATGTCATATCTACATCTAGTAACTTGTTTTATGTCGCTCCAGCTGTGTATCAAGATGGCAGGATATTGTGATTCAGAAAAGCCTTTTTTTCTCTCCAGTAACACATGTGGCATTACAGATCATGGACACAAGGAAAAAAAAAAAAAGAAGGAATTTTAGAGTATAAAGATAAGAAATTTCTAATGATACAGGTGGGTGAGGAAAAAAATAAAGGAAAGAAGGGAAGGGTTTTTAACAAGTAACAGGAAGGTAAAAACAAATCCAAGCAAAATGAACAAAAGCATGGCATCTTCAGAGATCTGGTGCTTCTATCATGCTGTCAGCAGTGTCTTGTTGAAATGTGCGTCAATCTTTTGCATTTAATGCATACCAATGGTTGAAGACTAAGGGTGTTTGATTTAACAGTTTTCATTACTAACACGTTTAGAGACATCACATTCAACTAACCTCCCATTTCAATGCATGGAATCAAATATGGAATATATATCACTTCCACTACAATGTGTAAGAACTAAGAAGCGGTTCGAACATGCCATTACTAGGTAAGTGGGACTTCCCAGTGTCTGTTCTTATGTTGCTGGTTCCGGCTAAATTCAGTTTTCTTTATTCTTAATTTATATTTCCTGTTATGCATTATGCCAATTGAAACTAACATGTGAAGCTGGGCATTTCAATTTCTGACTCTTATTAGTTGTCTGTGATTTCAATATTGTTTGTAAATGCCAGTAGATCTTTTTGAGAAGAGTGTAAGCACCATTAGATTAGTATATCCAAAATCTTCTCTCACAATATTAAGTTACCTATCCAGCAAACTTTTTTTTTAAAAAAAGATAAAGACTGGAATAAAAAAATACATGGAACAAAAAGAAAGAAAGGAAACGGCTTTCTCCAATAAGAAACAGAAAAAAAAGACAAAAAGGAGGACGAAGTTTCGATATATTTTTGTTATCTAGGACAGGTAATTTTTTTGAGAACTAGAAGAGGTGGATGGTCTGGTCTATAATAGTTTATGATCTGTTTATAATAGTTGATATCTGTGCTAGGTAAATAAGACTTTGTCCTGGTGATCATATCTATCCATTAGCAACCAAAGGTTTTAAGTTCAAGTCTGGGCTGGTGCATCCCAAATACTTATTGCTAGATAACTATAGTGTGGGTGGGTCTTCCTATCTCTCTCTCACAAAAAAAAAAGAAGAAAAAGAAAGAAAGAAAGAAAGAAAGAAAGAAAGAAAGAAAGAAAGAAAAAGCTATCTGTCATTGTGCCATGTGAACGGGTTCTTATCTTTTCCTTTTTTTTTCCTTGTAAATCTCAGTTTGGCACTATGACAGTGCCATCTAACATAGGATGCTAGCGCCAAAGGTCTTCAAAGCATTACAACTAGAGGCAGCACATGAGAACAGTTCTGGCAATATCCAAAAATTCAAATTCATATCTGGTGACAGCAGAACAACTAGCAGATTCATAGTCAGACAAAGCAGATGCATCATACTTAACCAAGGTTATTGCAGTTTGGGACCATAATGAAATCTAACAGTGACTGCAATCTGGAGGTTTTATGCAGCTGCAGTTAAGTAGACCATTTTCATTCTGTCTCAAAAATATATTATCCCAATCATTATTTAAACTGGTGTTTGAATAAAAAGTTATTTAACTTATTTTGCAAAATATCATCAATAATAATAAATAAAGTTTTTTTTTAAAAAAAAACTCAACCACGAATCTTTCTATACTCTCTTGATTTAGTCAAAAGAATCTTTTTTTTTTTTATATTTTCATTAAATTGGCAATTATCAGTTCAAGCTCCAACTTTTGCAGATCTAAATGGACTCCACGAGAAGAACGAAATTCAGATAGAAAAAGGAAGGTCTGAATCCTCTACATCCCCATCTTTATCAAAATTCGAAGATCATCATCACTGATGGTGGTGTTCTTTAGATTCAGATCCTTTTATGAGTTGTGTATGGATTTTAAAATGGTATTTTGTGGAAGCTTCTGCCATGTGGACCCCTGCTACCATACTAAATGTGGTCTTACTATCATAGGGGGCTTGAAATGTCAAATGGTAAAGTGAGCTAGGAGACGCCCCAGTGGTTATGCCCCACCCCTACTTGGAGGAGGTACCGTATTTGAGTCCTGGATGGCACATCCCTGAGTAATTGGACCTGGGTAATTCACCTTGGGTGGGTCGGGGAAATGGTGAATGAATGAGAGATATTTAATATAGATGTACATACTGATCTTACTAAAACTAGCTGATCATATTTAGCTAATGCTTTTATTGGTATTAGATATTCTTGATCTGAATGTTCAAACGTATGCTATATCTAAATTGATAAACTTGAAGCATTTGACAACTTAATATTTGATTTGTTGTAGCTGACAATTCTAATTTGCACTATAGGCAAGCATCCTGATACAAGGATAATTTTTAGGTGAACTTGCATCTTATTGGCATCAGTTTGTCTTCTGACTTATTTGTTTTAGACTTCTTGGACTGTTGAAATGGAAACTCATTTGGTGGCCTGGGTGAAACTGAAACCTTTTTCTTTAGTCAAAGGATGGAATAGAAACTACATTTTCTGACCTTTGTTATAGCTAGCAAAGCCATGTGAGTGGATGGCGATCAGATTTTTCACAATTAGTAAAAGAATTGATTGTTAAGTAAGGATATCAAAATAAGACTTATTTTGGATAATTGATGAGTGTCATTTTTTTATGGATTAGTGTTCATTAATGTACTACAGCAAAATATATGCTCTGGCTTGTAGTTGTGATCCGTGGCTCTTTTAACTTGATGTCTGACCTTACCTACCTTCGAAACATTGCATTCCCCTTCTATGTTTCTGTAACTGAGATAATTAGAGCATCTGAGTAAGATATTCATTGTTACGTTAGTCATGCTGCAGCTGTCATATGATTATAAATGCAGCTACCATACTCTCATTCTTTCTTTCATTCCACCATTGATCGGTTAAATTCAGTGGGAGTTAATATCAAAACCAAGCCTTCAACAACATACTTAGCCACTCAAAAGGCATTTGTGAAAAATGTGCGGTTAATATGTTGAGTTTCATAGTCAATTCTGCTGATGATGAAACAATAAGAGTATATGAAACTACAAGTTGGAAAAAAAGTCAAAGACCACTTGCCTGAGGGAGCCGTAGGCTGTAGCATGATGAGCTCTATCAGGAATTTAACATCTGGATAGTCAGCAGGATGAGTAGGATGCTGTTGTTTTGTTTAACAATAGCATATTGTTACTTGTGCTTCTTTTATATTGAACTTAGAAGGGTTTGATGAGTTTTAATTTATTCTGTGTCACATTTTGTCAATGACTCATCATCACCATATTTCATGAAATGAAAGGAATCTGAAACCAAATTATTTGTTTTTTGGGTCATATCATGTTTTTGACATTAAACAAATAATTCTCTTGAACTCCAATTTGGAGATGTGTTATTCTCATTAGTTATTTATTTACTCATCATTCCTTTTCCTTTTCCCTCTTGGTTCTCTTTAACATTTATTGATATGTTGTTGCATATAGGTGCCGTGCATAATAGAGTTGTGTCTTGAGGTTAGTTACTTCACATCTTTTTAATATTGGACATGTGCTTTTGTTGTTTGAGACATGGTAGGATTTGTAATCTTGGTATTAGATAGCATACCAATACTAGACCAGTACAGTAGTGGTGCCTCGTACCATACCATACCACATTGTACCAATATACCAATATATGTATATGTGTTTCTATATACAAATATATGTGTGTATACATGTTTTCAAGGTTTTTAAGGCTCCTATATTTAGTTTGAAGTGGAAAATAGGATTCTGTGACTAAAGGGTAATATCCTGAATTTGGGTCTTCTTCATGTCATTTACATTGGAGACCTTTTAATATGTTGGATCCTATATTTTTTCAATTTCCGCCCATATATGGGATGTAAGAAAAATAAAGAAAAAAAAGAGTAAAATACCTGGATTGGACCACCTCCTCATCCTTCCACTCTCTCCCTATCTTTCTCCTCTCTTACCTTGAAATAGAGGGAGAAGAGTACATTAAGTTCTTTAAAGGGCATCCTAATGCAAGGGGCTCATATCATTGCAAGGTTTGAGGAGGGTCAGATGCACGCATTTTTGCTCCCTATATGCAGAAAGGCTGTTTCTGTTTTTTGAATCCATGACACCTAGGTCACAATGGAGCAACCCTATTATTATGCCAGTGCTTACTCTCATGCATCAAGTTTTTTCTGCTTAATTGAGGCCTTGAACCAAGGCCTCAATTTACCGGGCTGAACTGCTCGAAACCAAGTGATTTTGGGTAGTTTGACTCAATATGGATTGGTTTGCACTAGTTTAGGAACAAGCCTACATAGGACAATGAATTATCCTAATTTGTGGTTGGTAAAGTGCAGTATTGATCAAATCAGGTGATTCAAACTCGTATTGGATACCTTGAGACATACTTTTCTTTATAATGCAATTGCCAAACAATGTGCAGCTGATGCTTGGTAAAGAAAAAGAATGTGTAACATGACAATGAGCCTATTTGCGTAGCCAACCACCTAATCTATGTGATCTCTTTTGCAGGTGGGAAGGTGTGAAATGAAGAAGGAGAAGGTGAAGAAATTGAAGGTACCAAGCATGCAAATAAGCCTGAAAGAATTTGCTTTAACTTGAATTGTTGGTTTTATGATAAACATGGTCCACATGAATAGATTTACTCTAAACGAGATGTTAATTATTATAAACTTAGGATTTTGATGATGCAAAATTAAAGATGAGGTCTATGTCATCTGTCATCTAGGAAGAATGATCTGTCCTTTTCTTTTATTTTCTTTTCTTTTTAAGCGGGGGTTGGAGGTGGGGTGGTGATGTGATGGTGGGAACAACACCACTAATCATTTCATAAAAATGGTGTTATTGCCATAGTATGAGAGGGTTACAACTACTGGACTATAGGCCTCTTTGCACAAATTGTCCTTTTCATGATACTTGTAATTTCATGTTTTAGGTTGTTAAACATGAAATTCTTTTGAAGGATGCATAATTCTACTAAAATTGAGAACACTCGTGACTACTATTGGTGTTTCGGTGTTTCAAGTTCTAGCATGAGTTACCTTTGAGAACTTGGTTTTTTAGCTTATGTGGCAACTCATTTTTCTAACTACAACAAATAGTGCCATAGTTCTTTATAGTTCGATCAATAGGGTATGCCCATGTTGGTGGTGATCTCTTTATGCTTAGAGGTTGTACACACTATCAACTTGTCATTATTTTCATTTTTATTTTTAGATATCATGTAACTTTTCTCTTACTCGAAAAATTTTTGGGCATAATTAAACTCTTGTTTACTTCTTTGTATTTATTAGTTCCCTTGTAACAGTTTAGCAAGGTGTCATCAAGTCTTCATGAAGTCGAGGGACTAGAAATTCGAATAACATGACTGTTTTGGTTTTAAGAGGTTGCTTGTAAGAAAGAAATAAAATCTTTTAACAGGTAAAGTGAAACTGATGTATTTCTGGAAAACTGTTGGTTGCTTATCTTGGATTCATAAAATTATTCTTTACATGCAAATAAATCATCTTGTCTGGGTGGTGTAGTTGGTTATCACGCTAGTCTCACACACTAGAGGTCCCCGGTTCGAACCCGGGCTCAGACAATTATTTTTTTTATTTTTTATCATGCTGTGGATTTGTCTGGTTCTTCTTGACCACTTTTTCTCAAATAATTTAGTTATATCATGCTGTGGATTTGTCTGGTTCTTCTTGACCACTTTTTCTCAAATATTTTAGTTATATACTGTGATGGTTTGTTTTTCAGGTCAGTTTCAAATTTGTGGTCTTGACCTCATATTTTTGACTGTAAATTCGCTGAAGTTTACTCAGTTGCTTCCAAAACCATATTATATCATCCTTGATATCATAATTAGTACTCAAATTCATATCTCAAGACAAAATATGTTTGCTAGATATAGCCAATCTAGGTGCATGACATTGCCATCAAAGATACTTTGTGCTCTCCCACCCTATGGAATTTTGAACTTTTTAAACATCTAAAGTGAATATTTATGTTGAGAAACAGAGGAAGGCAAGTAGGTTGCTAGTTGTAAACAAATAGTTTTTACTATTGTATGTGAATTTGAGGTATTTAAGTTTAATTTGATATTATAATATTATAATTTTTTAGTTAAATATAAATGTGTTTAGTCTAATTGCTTTAAAATTTTTTTGTGATGCCAAAATAGACTAGCTGATCCATGAACTTATAAAGTGCTCTAAATTCTTGTGTGAATAAATCATTAGCTCTTCTTTTCCTCTAAATTTATAGAAGGAAATCAACAATTATTTCTTTACTAATCAAAATATAACATATTTTTCTTTTTCCTTGTCAATGTTACCTATTACCACTTCAATTTGAGGGATTTTATTGATCAAGGGTCTTAGCATTTAGCATGGAACTCCTACAATTATTAAGCATTAGAGAGGGTCCCAGCGATGCTAAGATAGAGGCTGTCAATCCAAGACCTGAAGGCTAGCCTAGCTCTCGAGCCTACACTTATGTAATGCAGCAGCTTTATTACTCTTTATCCTCAGCAATTAAATACTAGAAATTTATGCTCTCGAAATATCTTCATTTAATACAACAGAGGGTAAGAATAGAAACAAGCGCTACTAAATTGAATAAGATCTTGAATAGAATAATGAAGAGATATGTTACAAAATTAAAAGAGATCTAGGCATTATAAAATTTAAAAATGTTACAAAATGATATGGGATCTAAGTGTGCGTTGCAAAATTAAATCGAACAATAAATTGGAACACTGGCCTCCTTATAAAAGCCTCGCATTATTTGATTCTTAATTTTCACTGCTATCCCTCTCCATTATAATATGACTCTCATCTCTCCCTTTCTTCATGTCATTTGTCCCTATAAATCATTCCTCTATAAATGCCTTGTGAGGTCTTGGAGGCTTATCTCAAATTTGGACTCTCCATAAGATTCCAACATTTATCCCATTTCAGTTTTGCTTCCTTTCTTTGTGATTTGATATTTTAATTGTAGTTCTTTTGATTAGTCTTTTCTTTGCCAATCAGAAGGCATTCTAAAGCTAAAAGTAACCATTGAGGTAGAGAGACAAAAGGAGTTGAGGAAACCAAAGTTATTATATATGATGGCCTTTATTTTTCTCTCATATCCCATACCATCCATGCCTAAATATCTTGGCTTACCATGGTGGTTAGGGCTGGATTGGGCTTGCAGGGGTCAGCACCATAGCATCGGATATGAGTTTTAAGAGTTCTTTACCATCTAGAGGAGGAGGCAAAAGTAGCCATGGATGCCCTTACCCTCACCCTTGCCTTGCCTTCCTCTCTTTCCTTCTCTGGATGAGCCTTTAACCTAAGCTTGAGCTAGTGAGTAGGTTACCTAAATGCATCTGTGCAAAGCCTTAAGAAAGATGGTGGAGCTCTGACCATTACAACTGTACTCCGTTTGAAGGGAATCCTAGTTCTGCAATGAAGGAGAAAAGAAATCTTGACTCTTAAATTGTAACAATTTATATTAATGTAATATGAGAATTGTATTATGTATATGAATTCACAATGTAGTCATATTGTATTACGTAAATGAATTCATAATGTAGTCGTTGCATGCTGATGAAAGATGATGGTAATATTTATCTTTTAGCCAAGATGAGCCAGGTCCTTGAAGATATGAGCATTGTATACATAATTTGAAAGACCAGGAAAGATTGCGAAACTTCTTGATGGTTATTAAGTTAGAAGATTGTGCAACTTCTTGATGGTTATTGAGTTATAACTGCGACTCTGGGTTTGACAAATCTCAAGTGAAAAATGAATTTTTTTTCATTGGAGTCCTCAAAACCTCTAAGACATAGGCCTTTAGGATGATTCTGCTTGGATAGATGGGAATAGAAGGAGGTGTTTATATTGTGGTGGAAAATATTGATGTCTTCTAATGCAGATATTTGGCAAAATCTTATCCAGCTCATTTATTTTTAGAGGAAGAATGGTAGTTCGTTATCTGGTGATTCCCCAGCAAACTTGTTTTTGGTCTTCCGGATCTTCTTACTTAAATCCAATCCTCTAACACGTAGGATCAATCAATTTGTATGTGAAATAGTGATAAGATTTATGAAGATTTAGTCATCATATTTTGATTTAGAGAGTTCTCTGTGCTTTTTAAATAGTAGTGATTAGGCCTTACATCATCTTCTTCAGAAAAAAAAAAAAAAATCATAATGATGGAAGTCTAGGACCATAGTCATATCCGAAATCAATAAGCACAAATTTTAATATTTCCATTGTCCATAAATCTGATAGCAACTGCATATTCTATTGTAGCATAACATGGTTTCCACTTCTTCATGTCATGTAGCTCAACTTTATTGATTTCTCCTTCACAGCCGGAAACAAATTAAGCCTATGAGTATTTTTTTAGTTCCAACACTTTTGAACAATTAAGAGGAATGGGTCGGTTGAGGACTCCTACTGTTGTGGTCTCAGATGGCAAACTCGGTGAAGCCTAAGATAAGCATGAGAGAATGGAGGAGCACTCTTTGATTGTTCATTCCACCAAGTCTGGCATTGAGACCAGAAGCTTTTGCTACTTGACGATGGCGTTGAATTCAGCGCAAAATTCTATAGCCCACCTCTACTATAATCCAATTTTGAACTAAAGAGGAGCTTTTGGAGGCCTAGCTGATCTAAGGCTGCATAAAAAAGCTCTAAATTTTTTTGCGTGCGAGCTTGTCGGAATCTCTTCCTTTTCTATTATTGTCTCTAAGAAGGAAACTAACCTGCCATATTAATTAAAAGAAAATAAAAGAAAACAAAAGATTATTTTTCCTATCAAGGACACCTTTTACTACCTATTATATCACTTCTAGTTAGGGGTGATCACACTTAGACTCAAAGTAAAAAGGATAGCCCAAGGCATTTGTTCGGACTTGTATTTGAGATAAGTATAGCTGGCTCAAGCTAGCCAATATATATATATATATATATATATATATATATACATACATATATATATATACATACATATATATATATATATATATATATATATATATATATATATATATATATATACATGCATTTATTTAGGTTGGTTTGAGTCTATTTTTTTTAACTTTAGGTTCAATCTGAAATTTGAATGAGCCTAAAAATTTAGGTCTAATCTAGCTTTATCGGCTAAAAAAATATGGCTCGAGTTTTAAAATTTTTAACTCTAGGCTTGGGCCAGCCCACGGCCATCCGCCCATGCCCAGCTCTAACAGCAGTTGAAGCACCATGTTGTTCTGCTGATACATTTTGAAGACTGACCATTCTTCATCATTAGAGAGGGTCCCAACAAGGCTGAACAAAAACCCCTTTCCTCCAAAAGCTTGATAAAGAGAGCCCCATCTCAACTTCTCTGGACAAAGTGATAACAACTACCTATGCATTCTAAGAAAACAGGTGCTCCAATTATTGTTAAGATGACTTACATGATTCAGAGTCTTTCAGGTTATATTTAACTTTATTCTTCATTTCTCTTTCCTTTGCAGCAGCTTTACCACTATTAAACATGAGGTGCTTCATAGGTTTTCCAAACTCTATCCTATGCAACTGAATGTAAGGAAGTGTAATTACACAAAAAAACCCTCATGAAACATGCGTTATGGAATAGAATGAAATTCAGAATCAAACAATCGAGAAACACATTAGTAATTAAAAAGGATCGTGGTGCACGTTGCAAAATTAAATTGGAGTTTCACAAAGAACACTCAAAAAAAAGATAATGTCATAAAACTGGACCTCTATCTTCTGCAACCGAATACAAGTAATTACGCATGAAAACACTCGTGAAACATGCGTTATGGATAGAATGAAACCCAGAATCGAACAATCGAGAAACACATTGGTAATTTAAAAGGATTGTGGTGTACGTTGCAAAATTAAATTGAAGTTTCACAAAGAACACTTGACCAAGATAAATGTCATAAAACTGGACCTCTTATAAAAGCCAGACAGAGGGGTCAGGTACCTGAACCACTCATTTCTTATATACTTTTTTGCTTTGGTTCTGAATTCTGCCACTCTTCCCTCTCCCCTTTATTCATGTCCCCTATTTCCCTCATCATCTTTCCGTTTACTCCCATTCTTAGTGCGGTGTTTGATCTCTTTACTGGACCAACCACGCAATCCGAACACCCATCCAATGCTTTTCTTCTTGAATTTTTGCCCAAGCATCACTACCTTTGCTTCCTTTCTTTTGTGACTCGATGTTTTGCAAGTACTTTGTTTTTTTGCTAGCTGGGGAGCCATATTCGAGTTAGAATGACTCTCAGAGGGAGAGATGAGGAAACCAAAGATACCATATGTGATAGCCTCCACCTTTTTATTATTGTCCCATGCCATCCATACCTAAGTGTCCTGTCACAGAGAGATCAGCCATGTGAAGCAAGATGCCCATGGTGGTCTTATTGTTCGGATCTCCGTTTCTCATAGAACTCAACCACGAGCGGAAATGGAACTCTTTCACTCAAAGGTACATTCTACTTCTCTCTGTCTTCTTCATCCTTTATGTCAGACCCTTCATCCTTAGTAGATGAGCTCTCTTCTCAGGGGATACATGGGAAACACAAAGCACATATTAAACAGCATCAGAAATACGAGAGTCTTGCACCATAGCAACGGTCAAAACAGCCAGGAACCAAGCTCAGAACGATGTCAACAGCTAACAGAGCCTCTGGCAATGGGCGCCGTTTTCATCTTCTTCTATGGGACTGCCTTAGACAAAGTTTGAGCTAGTGAACAGGCTCTCTAAATGACTGACTTCCTTTTCGTCCTGTACAACTGCACTATTAAAATGAAGCCGGGTTCTACGATGAATGAAGGAGAGGAGGAATATTGCCTTGCTAGAAGGAATGGAAGCCAGCAAAATGAGAGCCAGAGTATGAAACAGTTGTGTTCCCGCAGTATGAAAAATGTTGTATGAAAAAGAATCCAAAATGTAAATTTCGCATGCTGATGAAGGTTGATGGTAATATTTGTTTTTGATGAACTTTATTATTTAAAACCCACGTTTTTTATCCACATCTCATGTTTGATCACTAATTTCATTATTAGTTTTGAGTTATGATTAGAGTCGATCAGCCATGAAGCCTGTATTTTTTTTTTTTTTTTTTTCCAACTTCCTTCAATCTCAAAGAGCCAAATTCATGGGCTATTTTTAGTTTTTCTAGATCCAACCTAATTTTTAGACCACGCCAACATTTTTTTCCAAGCCTATCCCACAAATCTAATTTAGCTTGTAAAATTTTGGACTGACTGAATAAGCTAGCAACTCTTGATTAGCTCTAGTTAAGGTATCAACATTACATAATTGTTTTAACTGAAACCAACTTTGTAGACAAGGTATTATCCCTTTCTAGTTAAGGTATTTCTTATAAGGCATAAGGAGACTAAAATGGGATAAGAAAATGGTGAGAAAGGAGTTAAATCCATGCTCGATAAGGTCTCAATTATACCTAGGAGTGAACTTCCTCAAGGCGGCCTTTACTTGCTCAGAGTTTGGCAAGGGAACTCCAGCTCTAGAGAGATTGATTTGGTTAATACCACTTTTGAGAAAGCTCTTTGTATCTCTGAAATTAGTTCTCCTCTTCTTGAAGGGATGTTGACAAGCACTCTGCCTTTCTCCTTTCGTCCTTCTTCAGGCTACCACCACAGTGAGATGATGAATTCTGATGAAAACACATGGCAAGATGTGAAATTAGTAAAAGATTATCCATTTGGTTCAAATAAAATCATTTAGCTTATATTATAATTAATCCAAATTTAGTTAACTGAATCAACATCCGTAAAAGAGATCATGAGCCGCTTATCCTCAGAGTTAACATGATTAACTCACTCACCTTTGACGTCTATAAATACAGAAGTTAAGACTTTGAAGAGGCTCAAGTAAGTTCTTATACTCTTTCTCTTTTAGTTACATTTTCTTCTGTCTATAATTTTTTCTGAGAAAATATTAATCGAATGGTCTTCACAGAGAAAATTATGGGGTCCCTTACAATATTTTTAGTGGTTGTAGGTTTCTTAGGATCAAATTCTCTAATTGTGGATCTATCTCTAGGGTAAAGGCTGCTTATTGGATTGAAGCTTTATAATTGTGAATCTATCTAACTCTTTAAGTCAAGTCTCCTTATTGGGTTCTAGTTCTTTGGTTGTGGATCTATTTTTTGTTGGGCCAAGGCAATTTCTTGGGCTGTTATTTTTTGTTGGTGGATCTACCTTTTAGGTTAAGGCCACTTCTTGGGTTGGTGTTTTCTGATTGCAAGTTAAGTTTGCGCTTTCTTAATTTCCTTCTATAAATTTCATCTGATGCTGCAATGAAAGACCGAACTTGGGGAGGAAACCAAAATTTTGATGAATGCAAGGGTTCTTAGAGAGGGGATTCAATTTGGAGTTGGTGGAAGCTTTCAAGGTCGCAAAAGCTTTACAGGAGCTTGGATGTGAAGAGTTTCTAAAACAAGATTATTGCTAAGAAGGTTCGCTCTATGATGCAGCATCAACCATTTCATATGTACTCTTATATTTTGGATTGATTATAAGCTATATTAAATGATTAATATAAATTCAAATAAAATATGCAATCTATAAAGCATTGAACTTGGTTCATCTCATTAGTATGTATGAGAATGCGGCATAGAGGTATAAGATCTAATTATTTGGGCTCGTTAATGAAAAAGTTCAATAGCTATTTCATTTTATAGTTTGGTTCTCATTTTCATCCTAATTTAATTTTAATTTTAACTAATTATTTATATAAAGAGTTAAAGGATTGTAATGTTCCATTGAATACCAACTTACAGTGGAATAAGAGAGAGAACTAATTTTTGAAGAGATGGTCACTATTTCAAAGATATTTGATGCTTTTACATATTTTTATATGTAATTTAATATGAAATTAGATGTTTTAATTTTAGTATATCAATATCAAATTTTACATGCGGCATCAGAGCTAAATATACTGAGATTAAAATTCTAAAAATGAAATCTAAAATTTCAGTTCTGATTTCACTGGAGTTGTGCTTTGTGTTTCTGTCGGAAGGACCAGACTCTGTTTCGGATATCGTATGTTCAGACTCTGTTTCGGATATCGTATCTTACGAGTCATAGGGTGGAACCCGGAACCTCCTCTGCTGGGGCTCACGACTGCAGTGCTTAGAAAAAAGATGGGTACTCAGCCGCTTGAAGGTCTCTTGACTTCTTTGTTTTGTTGTCACCCCGTGGAAACATGGCTTTGTTTTGATAACAAAAGCAGAGGGTATTAGAACTCTTAGAAAACGTAACCATCCAACTTGTTAGGTAGTGAGCAATCAGATTCGTTTATTGATAAGCATGAGAACAAACATAACCTAGGATTGGAGACAAAAGATGATGTATATCCACCCATCAGATAGCATGGATGACCCTTTTTAAGTCAGGAGATAAATTTGGTCAAATTTTAATCGCCAGAACTTTAGCCCGCCTTATATAAAGCAAAACCCTTGGGTCACGCTGTCACCACCTAACTTGGAATGATGGATGTTTTTTTCTTTTTTTTGGAGACCGTCAAACATGTTAGGATATTTTTCTCGCCCTCGGTAGTTGCCACTCGACGTTGAACCTCATGGACAAGTATTTGCTGCTTGGAGCCATACATTTCAAGGTAATGGAAGCCATCCAGAAGTGACCAAATCCAATCCAAAAATATGAATCTGTAGTTCCGGTGTAACACAAACTATATACTTGATGGAATTTGAAACTTTGAACAGAACATCTAATTTTCATCTAAGGCTGTTAGACGCAACAATTGTATATCAAATCCCCCAACTAACGAAACTAAAGTAAATTGTAAGCAAGGGTAAAGGATTCTTAGAGCTCATAAGAGTTCAAACGCGGGTAAATAAATTTAATTTGGACATGCTTCTACTTTTGCTTCTTCTAAGGTTTTTTTTAAAAAAAAATTTAAAAATAACTCTTAATATTTTTTCTTTTTATGAGGTTTCTTGAATAAAGATCCCCAACTAGTTAAGATGCAATAGCTTTTTAGTTCCAAAAACTAAAATAATTGCATTTTGTTCTTTGCACTGTGAATATATTTTTGATTCTTGTGCATATTTAGGCATATTTTTCTATACAATTTCTTATCCTGAAAATTATTTTAATGTCTTACAAACATACATGATGATAATGTGTACACTCTCTAGTCTTTGCTATTTTTACATACTCTTGATTAATTTTTTTTATTAATATTATATATTTTTATATGCTATTTAATATAAAATTAGTTGTTTTAGCCTCTAATACATCAATATCAAATCTTACATATTAAACAGACTTTCTCAAAGCCTAAGCAACGCAAAAGTGAGTTCATGAGAGAACTTCTTAAATAACATATAGGAAGGAGTGCCATTAATAAAGCTTGCAAGAGCTTGACATGACAAAACCCTTTCAAACGTAATGAGGACACTACGGGCTCGTCCACAATCACCGCTAGATGAGAACCAGAGTTTTTGAAAATCATCTTGCCGATAGCCACCATAAAGGAAGACTCTGCGATCAGATGAGATGGTCAAGATCAAATATTGACAAGGCTTCTAAACTATTACTTACTTGTAAAAAAATAATTAGTCACGTCCCATCCGCATGTCTTCAGAAATTAGGGGCTAGACTCCTCTGTTCAAAGTCCAAAAGAGAGGAAAAAAAAAAAAACACTATGGCCTATCAGCCTCTGCAAAAGATCTGAGCGCTGGGCTCCAAATCGACAACTAACTTTATCTTATTGCATTTGATTTTATATGGTAGAAATAAGAATTTTTTAATTGATTTCGAATGCGAACCTGCTCTAGACTTGCTATCGAGTCAAAGGCTGAGCTGATAATTATTTTATTCTTTTCATCTCCACGCATGCCCTCTGCTCCACGGAGAGCTTCAATATTTTTTTTAATGTCATTATTAATAAACATTTCAGAAGGAGAGAGAAGATTGAAATATTTGATATGCACTTTAAAAGGATTTAAAACTCAATTTCCATAATAATTTGACCACAAAATGGTGAGTTTTTGGGAATGGATAGTTTTGGCAAGGGAATAAGTAAGAATATTTAACCTAACCCAAGTGGTGTATGCACATGGAATTATATATTTTGTAGGTCCAATATGTAAACTAAAAGAATTGAAATATTAAAACACAAAAGAAAACAAATTTGAGGGAGTAATTGCAAAAGGCTCTGTATAATTTGAAAGTAAATGGTCTTAATATTCTAAATTGCTGTTACTTGACGCATCTTAGCAAATATTTCATGATATTTGATTCACTGTGGGTAGCTAGACGTGCCATGATGAACTTTATGCAATAAATTATATAATTTTGGATATTATCATTCAGATTAAGATATTATTAGGGATTGGTATGCAAAATAATTTAGAGGAGTCGCTTAGTCTGCATTGAAACTTCTGCACCCAAGGACTTGAAGCATGTTCTGCCATTCCCCTTTCAACCTTAGCCATCTGTCACCTTTGACCTTTTATATACATAATGACAAATAAAGAGGTCTAAAGTCTTAAGAAAGCAACACCCTGTGTAATTTGCTATACTTTATTGAAGTGACAATTCAACCAAATCAGAGTTGCTTAGTCCAACAACCGCATGTATGAACTGGGTGACAGTTCTACCAAATCGGAGTTGGCGAAGTCATCTTGATGGACTCAACTAGGAGGGATTTATAAGTGATTAATTAAAAATATTTAAAGTTTCAACCGAAAGCATCTAACTATCATAAAGTTTAGATAGATTTTATAATGTTTTTGACTTTTATAATGTTTAGATAGATTTTATAGATGGTGCCATAAATAATATAAACTTTAAGAATATATGGTCATTATATAAAAGAATAAGAGGATTATATAGTGAGGATAAATGATGGAGATTGAGGCTCTGCCTTTTTAAAAATTGATATAAAAAAAAAAAGGTTCTTGGGCTCGTTTAAACTATAGGCATTTTTTGATTTCATAATGTTGGAATCTCTCATGCACTAAGGGCTAGCCAGTGGATTTAGACAAAGACAAAAGACCAGTCTTATTAAAAGTGACGACGTGTTGAACAGGTGGCCGCCTCTCTGGACCAGGACTTGGGCCATTTTAACGAACTCTTGCCTTACTTGTGCTAAGACTGTCACCAAGGGAAGCAAAAGCAGACAAAAGGACTTACGCTAATATTTCTTGGAGGGGGAGAAAAAAGAGGGAAAAAAAAACTACACATACTCATTTGTGCACACAATGATGTGTGTTGCCCTAGTCTTGCATGTTATATGACTCCCTCGGACTTGATCAGGTTTGTTGAAGAATACAACTAATTGTCTCGTCTCTCTACCTATTGAAATCTCAAACAGAGCTCCATACGTGGATTAGTTTAGAACATGCTCTCAAGCCGAGTTTAGAGCAACGAAATCTATTCACTGCAGGCAATTTCATGCAGATTACTGGGTGCCGGTCAGATTTTTCTGCCTCGACATCTCTATTCCAGTTTTCACTTCTGTGCTCTGCCTTGCAGTTTTATCATACTTAATCTAAAGTCGTAGCAGAGGAAAAAAAGGTAGCTGGACGCTTACCAAAATTGTGTGGCCTGACTGCCGGACTGTTCTTTCTGAATAACGAGTGGTCTAAACCAACACACGTAGCTGCAGTCAAAACCAGTGCCACAGACTTCCTAGAGGCTGCGTGGAAACTTCCTGCCATAAACTTCCTCTAACAATACTTTTCTTTTAAAACGAAGTTTGCACAGTCTCCTAGCATACCAACCTATTCGATAACGAAACAAAGTACGATTTGCCACTATAAATAGGGCACGTCTCCCACTCCATGGTAGCAAGGCGAGCCCGAGGGATAGATAAAGAGCAACAGAAGCAACCCTCAAAGAAAAGCCATGGTGATGAAGGAGGAACAATCAGTCCTAGAGGGCCAGACCTGGGTCTGGCAGACCATGCTGGCCTTTGCGGACTCCATGGTCCTCCGCTGCGCCGTGGATCTCGGCATTGCCGACATCATCCACCAGCACGGGGAGCCACTCTCCCTCCCCCGCCTCGCCTCCCTCCTCCCCTCCCTACCACCCAACCCCACCTCCCTCCTCCGCGTCATGCGCTTCCTCGCCCACAAGAAGATCTTCAGCGCCCACCCCCACCCCGACACCGGCGAGACCCTCTACGGGCTCACTCCGGCCTCCCGCCTCCTCGTCCGGTCCTCCGACCTCTCCCTCGTTCCCATGGTCCTCTTCGAGACCCACCCCATCCCTCTCGCGGCATGGCAAACCTTCGGCGCCAGCATCTGCCAGGGCGGCTCGCCGTTCGTCATGGCCCACGGCGTGGACATGCTGTTCGGGACCTTAGGGTCGAACGCCGAGTTCAGGGCAGTGTTCAACAACGCCATGGCGTGCACTGCCAAGGGCACCATGGACGCCGTCATCTCTGCGTACAAGGATGGGTTCGAGGGCTTGGGCTCGCTTGTGGACGTGGGCGGGGGAAGCGGGGCGACGCTGGGGCAGATTGTGAGGTTGCACCCCGGCATTAAGGGGATCAACTTCGATCTGCCGCATGTCATCGAGGGTGCACCGGAGTACCCCGGCGTAACGCACGTGGCCGGGGATATGTTCGAGACCATCCCTCCGGCGGATGCTGTGTTCATGAAGGTAAGGTTGGAACATTGGAGTATGAGCAGTGCTACCGTTAACTCAGAAAAATCACTCAAAATAGTCACACACATGATATATTTCATTTGAGTGACTTCTTGAGTGATGGTTTTGGGATACTAAAGGTTATTAGTCGAGCTCGTAGTATGTGTGTATCTATATATATATAACTAGCAATGCTATGGTAACTAAGAAAAATCACTTGAGAAAAAGTCACCCAGCGGTCTTCCGCCATTCTAATTGCTCCTTCACGTGACGCAATCCGTCTTGCAAATACCAGCTGAGTGATTTTTTGAGTTACCAAAGAATTTTTCAACTAGATATTGAAGAAACTAAGCTTCTAATCTGTTAGTAAATCATCACTAGTTATATTATCAAGTAGTTATAATTATTATTAATGAGCCGAACATTACAATAAATAAAAGAACGACCCAATTTTCTACCAGAAAAGTTGAGAAAAAGAAAAAGAAAAAGAAAAAGAAAAAGGCATGACCAATAAGGCACTATTTTTTAAATTTTGCTAACATAGGACATGGATTTCCTAGGCCAAGTTTTGATTTTGAAAGGAAATTATTGAGCTTGCTTGACTGCAATAGAATGTTTTAAACTTGTCCGCTGGACAGATCCTATAAAATTAATTTCAGAATATAGCTAACTTCTGGGTTATGAAATGGGTCATCGAAGGTCTAACCTTGACTATATGATTTATGAAATGACGATTACTTGATATTAATCACTGACTTGTTCCCCCTCTTTTTGTTGAAGACGGTGATGCACTGCTTCGGAGATGAGGAGTGTGAGAAGGTCCTAAAGAACTGTCGAAGTGTGATCCCAGAGAAGACAGGAAAAGTTATCATTGTTGACGTGGTATCGTACCTTGACGACCATAGCCCATTGGGAGACATACGGGCAAAATTTGATATGCTGATGTTTGCCTACACCTTAACTGGAAAGGAAAGGACTGAAGAGGAGTGGAAGAAGCTTCTGAAGGCCAGTGGCTTTCCTCGCTTGAACATTATTAGAATTCCGGCCATATGGTCTATAATCGAAGCATATCCTCAGTAACTATTGGGTTCAATCAATGTTCATGGGGCTTCTGCCTCGGCCTAGCATTACTTAGACGAAGAAAAATCAAAGCCTTCTTTGGAGGCTTGTGTGCGAAACAAAGCAGCTTATTTGTTTTTATTTTCTTATTTCTACATGCTTGTAATGTGGTACCTATCTATATCTAATGCAATAAAGTTGCTCATTTTAAATATGTCTAAGAACTATTATGTTGCATACGCAAATCTGATTGTATTGCCCAATCTATATGAAATGGAATGAATAATGATTTGTAATTGATTTTTCTCTTACTAAGCTTGACATCCATGGATGACATGAAGTTTTCTGTGTTACCTATAGCATAATAAAGATTCAATGGATACGCATCCTTTTTGTAAGTATTGTATCGATATATATATTCACTGTTTATCCATTCTTTGACATATACTTTCGAGGTTAATTGGCCAGTTAATATGGTAATAAGGGACAAGTTTATTGTTAAAGATTTTGAGTCTTGATTCCTCTCAATGTTAATTATTTAGTTAATAAATTTTATTGTTATCTTTTTGACTTATTCTAGTTTATAATTTAAAAATTATAAATCAATTGTGATTCCTTCTTAAAATATTTTAATATTTCTAAGGAGAGTTTGAAAAATATATGGCTTGCCTATCTAATGGTTACACTTTCTTTTTCTCATTCTTTCATTTTTAAAGTTGATGTGGTGTGTGTTGGACTTTTTCTACAGCTAACCTAAATAAGTTTGAATGTTTGCTACCGTATCTTTTAAAGTTGATGTGATGCACTTTCTTTTTTATCACTTCTTGCAAAAGATTAAAAAAAAAAAAAAAAATTGGTATGGATCTCTGACTTCTTTGCTTTGTTGTAACCCTGTGAAAACATGGCTTTTTTTTTTTTTAATAACAAAAGCAGGGTACTTGAACTCTTAGAAAAACGTAACCGTCCAATTTGCTAGGTGGTAAGCAATTAGATTCGTTTATTGATAAACATGAGAACAAACATAACCTGGGATTGAAGACAAAAGATGATGTATATCGGATGGATGACGTTTTGAATCAGGAGATAATTTTGGTCACCACCTAACTTGGAATGATGGATGAGTTTTTTTTAGACAAAGAATAATGGATACCGTCAAACACGTCAGGATATTTTTTTCTCGCCCTCCGTACCGTGCGCCAGCGATGCAGTCGTCAAGACGATAGAGAGTCAGATCAACGGAATACGACGGCGAAGCGCATGCGAAAGCCGCTAGCCGGGAGATTCCGTGGATCGTCGGATCTATGTATCCGATCCGGCAAAGAGCCCTCAAGGCCCGAAAAGCATATAATAATAATAATAATAATAATAAATCCTAACTTCCCCCTTTCCTCACGGAAACGCCGTGCCGCATGAGGCTCGGTCCCGATCTGCACTCGACGTGGAACCTTATGGACAAGTACTTCCTGCTGGGAGCCATACATTTCAAGGTGATGGAAGCCATCCAGAAGCGACCAAATCCAATCCAAAAATATGAATTTGTAGTTCAGGTGTAACACAAACTATAGACTTGATGGAATTTGAAACTTTGAACAGAACATCTAATTTTCATCTAAGGCTGTTAGACACAACAATTGTATCTCAAATATCCCAACTAACCAAATTAACGTAAATTGTAAGCAAGGGTAAAGGATTCTTAGAGGCCATAAGAGTCCAAAGACAGGTAAGTAAATCTAATTTGGACATGCTTCTACTTTTGCTTCTTCTAAGGTTTTTCTTTTAAATAAAATTAAAAATAACTCTTAATATTTTTTTTTTTGTGAGGTTTCTTAAATAAAGCTTCCCAACTAATTATGATGAAATAGCTTTTTAGTTCTAGGAACTAAATTGCTTGAAATTTTGTTCTTTGCACTGTGAATATGTTTTTGATTCTTGTGCATATTTAGGCATATTTTTTAATGTAATTTCTTACTCTGAAAATTATTTTATTGTCTTACAAGCATGATGACAGTGTGTACATTCCGTAGCCTTCCACTATTTTTACATACTCTTGATTAAAATTTTCTCTTAATGTTATATTATTAAATGTCTGGTTGTTATCATGTTGATTGAATGTTATGGGCTATATTTGTGGATGGCAAGATCGCATGCATTTATTTAAGACATCTAATAATAAATCAATGTATAAGTCTATAATTTACGAGCATAAAGTTTAAATTTGGTTTCAGTTAGAGAGCTTTTTGATCGATGTGGGTAGCAACATCAAAGTAGATATTTATTGAGATTAATGAAGGCTTTTCAATAAGGATTCTAGAAAGCTCTTCTAAGTTTATAATATTTAATTATCTATCCAAAGGGATAATTGTGTGTATTAATCTTGAAGGCAATGTAAGTCATTAGTAAGGAAATTTTTATTAGCTCTAAGGCAAACTATCTACTCCAAGGGAATGGTTTTCTTCAAGGGGCATCCTTGCTAATTGACTTATTAGGAGGTATTTAAATGCATTCTATACATTCTACCTAAAAGTGTTTATATCGTAATGCATTTTTGAACCTTTGAGAATATTATTAAATTATTATTTAGTATATTTTTATAATTTATTAATGCCCATGTATTTTACTTACTAGAAATATTGTTGTGAATAAATAACTCTTCCCCATTGAGATTTTAACCAAAAATAGCTGATGGAAAAAAGATGCTGAATTAGCTCTAGAATTAGTTGATATTGATATTGGTTTGATCGAGGATGAGCCCCTAAGCCTATTATGAAAAGTAGAGCTGAATAGAGGGCCCTTTACTAAAGATGGGTAATGACGAGTAGGCTTAGTATCATGATCATGAAGAAATCTATATCTAAAAGCTTCTAGGTAGTGGCACTTGAAGTTTCATCATGTTATTTTATTCCTTGATTTTGTTGAAAATACAGTTAGTTCATACATATATCCTATGGTTAGTGGGAGTCAATTTATTTTCTTAATTTTATATATTAATGATATCTTGCTAGCTAGTAGCGATCTGGGGTTGTTGCATGAAGTGAAGAATTTATATTTGAGTATTTTGACATAAAAGATATAGAAAAAGCAGCATATGTACTTAGTATATATTGATCATATTCTTAAGAGATTTAATATGAAGAATTATAAACTTAGTATATCTCCAATATATAAAGGAGGTAAATTGAATAAGACTCAGTGCCCATAAACTAATATAGAAAGAAAGCTTATGAAGAATGTGCCATATTCTAGTGTCGTAGTAAGGATCTTATGAAGAATGTGCCATACTCTAGTGTCGTACGTTACTGACATTTCTAATAGGCCATACTTTACTTATGTAGTTAATTTATTGCGAAGATACTCATTAAATCAAGGTTTTGATCCGTAACACCCCAATCCCTCCTACTGACCCAATTAATATGTTATCAAGCCAAGTCCACATGGCCTTAAAAATTTGAGTACAAGTTAATTAGCAGCAAGTAAATTTGAATTATAAGCTTGTCAAACTTTGCTTTTCTATCTGATATAGGACAATATTTGGGTATTATAATTTTTTCCTTTTTATCAGATGATGTTCTTGTCACACGTTACAAGCTAGCTAAAATTTATTCCGAGTGAAGTCATCGGTGCGACAAAGATAGCTTCATATCATGGCAGAACTCTTTCCGCTAACACCCTATGGGTGGCAGAACTTTTTCGCGAACACCCTATAGGTAGTCCTTTCCTCCTGCCCATCAACTTTCACATACTCTTCACCACTACCCTATCGCATACTCTTCACCACTACCCTATGGGTAGTTCTTTCCTTCTGCCTATCAATTTTCGTATACTTGGGTTAGCTCTGATACCATTTGTAACACCCCAAACCCACCTACTAATCTAATTAACCTATTAACGGGCTAAATTTTTGTGGCCTTAAAAACTCGAGCGTAAGTTAATTGGTAGCAGATCAACTTGAGTTATAAGTTCCTCAAACTTTGCTTTTCTATCCGATGTGGGACTATTTTAAGGTATTACATAATTACTAAAGAGAAGTAAAAAAGGTAATTAAATATCTACAGAAAACTAAGGGAATGCTTGTTATAGAAGCGTTGACCATCTTACAACTATACAGATGCAAATTTTGGTGGGTGTCCAGACGATATGAAATCTACTACTAGTTATATATTTATACTAGTGTAGGTATAGTGTTATGGAGGAGCTCCAGACAATCTCTAGTAGCTTTTTTCTTATGTAAGAAGTGATAATTTGTTTTGAAGTTAGGGCTCAAGTTATATAGATCTAAAGCTCTAGTAGTGCTAAGTATATAGATCTAAAGTATCTCAAGATTAAAGAATGGATTAATAATGGTCACATAATTTATGAACATGTATTACTACAAAAGACATGATTGTTGATCCATTAATTAGGAGGCTTAAACTTGTTGACTTTAATAAGCATGTTTAAAATATAAATATTTTGTTATGTTTTGATGTGCTTGGCTAGTGGGAGTTTTATGTAAACTTGAATTCATGGATATTGTTTAAGTAATTATTTGCAATGCTTAAAGTTAATAAAGTTTACTTTCTAGTATTTAATTTATTTCAATAATATGCATGCATGCATGAGCATTTCTTGTTATATTTGTGTTTATCTTTGAATGAGCTCATATATTTTATTCAATCTAAAGTCATAAAGTTTTTTTTTTAACGCTTTGTTTAGAAGTGTAAATGCTTCGGTCTAGAAGCATAAAAAAATTCATACAATTTGTTGTTGAAGTATACAAGGGATTAAATCTCATAAAGGATTTTTTTAAGGCCATAAAGAGGACTAGATAGGGAATTAACTTGTAATATTTTTTAAAATCACTTGTGCTATGTTTCACACTATACTTTACCATATACAGGAATTCATGTCAAGGGAATTTTAATGTTTATAATTATGAAAAGAATTGTGCTAGTAAATAGCATATGCTCACCATACTTCTATGCTAATATTTTCTATTAGACTGGAATTTATACCAAGATGTATAAATTTGAATTATGTTTTATGTGGTCACTAAAGTTATCCAGTTTGAGAATTATTTTCTAAAATTTAAAATAATTTTCTTTAAAAACCTAGCAATCAGTGTTACCCAAGTGGGAGGATGTAAAATTCAAACCTAATATGGACCATCATTAATTGCGTACTTTTATCTTTTGAAAAAATGGGTTGAATGTGATTTAGATTAATTGACTGATATAAATCCAAATAAAGTGGGTGATCCGTGAAGTATTAGGTCAAGTCCATCTCAATAACTAGTATATATGGGTATATAGTATGGAAATATAAGATCTGATTATTTAAGCTTCTTAATGGGAGTGTTCAATAATTATTTTATTTTATTTGAGCTCCTAATCCAACTCTAACTGACTAGTTCTTTGTATAAAGAGTTAGAGAATTGTTAGCTCTATTGAATGACAACATAAAATGGGATACAGAAAGGAAGAACCGATGCTAAAGAAGATGACCATGCTCTTGAGGATATGATGGGTATGCACTTTTATATATTTTTATATGTAATTTAATATAAAATTAGGTGTTTTAATCTCTGGTATATCAATATCTTAAATCTTACATATTAAGCAGACTTCATGAAGGCCTAAGTAAGGCAGAAGTGAGTTCAAGAGAGAACTTCTTAGATGGCGTGTAGGAAGAAGTGCCATTAATAAAGCTTGGAAGAGCTTGACACGATAAAACCCTTTCAGACGTAATAGGAACACCGTGGGCTCACCCATGATCACCGCTAGAAGAGAATCAGGTTGCTCGACAACCATCTTGCCGATAGCCACCGTAGAGGAAGCCTCTGCTGTAAGCTGAGATGGCCAGGATCAGATATTAACAAGACTTCTAAACTATTAGTTACTTGTGGAAGAATGACCAATCATGTCCTATCCGCATATCTTCGTAAATTAGGGGCTAGAGTCCTCTGTTCAAAGTCCAAAAGAGAGGGAAAGAAAAACTATGGCCTATCAGCCTCCGCAACAGATCTGAGCACTGGGCTCCAAGTGAACAACTAACTTTATCTTATTGCATTGAATTTTATACGGTAGAAATGAGGATTTTTTTAATTGATTTCAAATACGAACCTGCTCTAGACTTGCTATCGAGTCAAAGGCCGAGCCAATAATTATTTTATTCTTTTCATGTCCACGCATGCCCTCTACTCGACGGAGAGCTTCAATATTTTTTTTAATGTTATTATTAGTAAACATTTCAGAAGGAGAGGGAAGATTGAAATATTTGATATGCACTTTAAAAGGATTTAAAACTCAATTGTTATAATAATTTGACCATAAAATGTTGAGTTTTGGGAATGGATAGTTTTGGCAAGGGAATAAATAAGAATATTTAATCTAACCCAAGTGGTGTATGCACATGGAATTATATATTTTGTAGGTCCAATATGTAAACTAAAAGAATTGAAATATTAATGCACAAAAGAAAACAAATTTTAGGGAGAAATTGAAAAAGGCTCTGTATAATTTGAAAGTAAATGGTCTTAATATTCTAAATTGCTATTACTCGACGCATCTTAGCAAATATTTCATGATATTTGATTCACTGTGGTTAGCTAGACGTACCATTCAAAATAAGATATTAATTTAGAGGAGTCGCTTAGTCTGCATTGAAACTTCTGCACCCAAGGGCTTGAAGCGAATATAAAATGACAAATAAAGAGGTCTAATGTCTTAAGAAAGCGACACACTGTGTAGTGATGTCAACCAAATCAGAGTTGCTTTCTCCAACTACCTCGTGCGACATTTCCACAAATCGGAGTTCGTGAAGTCGTCTTGGACTCAACTAAGAGGGATCTGTAAGTAACTACTTAAATAATATTTAAAGTTTCAATCAAAAGTATCTAACTACCATAAAGTTTAGATAAATTTTATAATATTTTTTACTTTTTTTTGCAGGTGATGCCGTAAATAATATAAACTTCAAAGATATGTAGGCATTACATAAGACAATAAGAAGATTATATAGCAAAGATGAATGATGAAGATGGAGTTTCTGCCTTCTAAAAATTTATAAACATGTATGATAGTTAAGCAGCAATTTTTTGATTTGATAAGCACGTAGGCGCTGTTTCCATGTTGCTGTTGGAATCTCTCATGCACCAAGGGCTAGCCAGTGGCCTTAGAGACAAAAGACCAGTCTTACTAAAAGTGACGACGTGTTGAACATGTGGCCGCCTTTCTGGGCCAAGACTTTGGGCCATGTGAACGAACTCTTGCCTTAATTGTGCTAAGACTGTCGCCAGGGGAAGCAAAAGCAGACAAAAAAGACTCACCCTACGTGTCACCGACCCAGCGGTAACTTGAAGCGACCCGGTGACACTACGCATACTCATTTGTGCACACAAAAAAGTCTTGCATGTTATGCGACTCCCTTGGACTTGATCAGGTCTTTTTGCTGAAGAATGCAACTAATTGTCTCATCTCTCTAGCCGATTGAAATTTCAAACAGAGCTCTATACGTGGATTAGTTTAGAACATGCTCTCAAGCCGATTTTAGAGCAACTTCATCGAAATCTATTTACTGCAGGCAATTTCATGAAGATTGCTTGGTGCCGGTCAGATTTTTCTGCCTCTACATCTCTATTCCAGATTTCACTTCTGTTCTCTACCTTGCAATTTTGTTATACTTACCAAAATTGTGTGGCTTGACTGCCGGACTGTTCTTTCCGAATAACGAGTGGTCTAAACCAACACACGTAGCTGCAGTCAAGTTTCTTTCGTGCTCATGCCGTTCTACCAAATTAACGCTCAAATTAGTACGATTTGCCACTATAAGTAGGGCACGTCTCCCACTCCATGGTAGCAAGGCGAGCCCGAGGGATAGAGAGCAATAGAAGCAACCCTCAAAGAAAAGCCATGGCGATGAAGGAGGAACAATCAGTCCTAGAGGGCCAGCCTGGGTCTGGCAGACCATGCTGGCCTTTGCGGACTCCATGGTCCTCCGCTGCGCCGTGGAGCTCGGCATTGCCGACATCATCCACCAGCACGGGGAGCCACTCTCCCTCCCCCGCCTCACCTCCCTCCTCCCCTCCTTACCACCCAACCCCACCTCCCTCCTCCGCGTCATGCGCTTCCTCGCCCACAAGAAGATCTTCAGCGCCCAACCCCACCCCGACACCGGCAAGACCCTCTACGGGCTCACTCCGGCCTCCCGCCTCCTCGTCCGATCCTCCGACCTCTCCCTCGTCCCCATGGTCCTCTTCGCGACCCACCCCATCCCTCACGCGGCATGGCAAACCTTCGGCGCCAGCATCCGCCAGGGCGGCTCGCCATTCGTCATGGCCTACGGCGTGGACATGCTGTTCGGGACCTTAGGGTCGAACGCCGAGTTCAGGGCAGTGTTCAACAACGCCATGGCGTGCACTGCCAAGGGCACCGTGGACGCCGTCATCTCTGCATACAAGGATGGGTTCGAGGGCTTGGGCTCGCTTGTGGACGTGGGCGGGGGAAGCGGGGCGACACTGGGGCAGATTGTGAGGTTGCACCCCGGCATTAAGGGGATCAACTTCGATCTGCCGCATGTCATCGAGGGTGCACCGGAGTACCCCGGCGTAACGCACGTGGCCGGGGATATGTTCGAGACCATCCCTCCGGCGGATGCTGTGTTCATGAAGGTAAGGTTGGAACATTGGAGTATGAGCAGTGCTACCCTTAACTCAGAAAAATCACTCAAAATAGTCACACACATGATATATTTCATTTGAGTGACTTCTTGAGTGATGGTTTTGGGATACTAAAGGTTATTAGTCGAGCACATAGTATGTGTGTGTGTGTCTATATATATATATATATAATATAACTAGCAATGCTATGGTAACTGAGAAAAATCACTTGAGAGAAAGTCACCCAACGGTCTTCCGCCATTCTAATTGCTTCTTCACGTGATGCAATCCGTCTTGCAAATACCAGCTGAGTGATTTTTTGAGTTACCAAAGAATTTTTTAACTAGATATTGAAGAAACTAAGCTTCTAGTCTGTCAGTAAATCATCACTAGTTATATTATCAAGTAGTTATAATTATTATTAATGAGCCGAGCATCATCATAAATAAAAGAACGAACCAATTTTCCACAAGGAAAGTTGAGAAAAAGAAAAAGGAAAAGGAAAAACAGATATGACCAATAAGGCACTATTTTTTAAATTTTGCTAACATAGGAGATGGATCTCTTAGGCCAAGTTTTGATTTTGAAAGGGAATCATTAAGCTTGCCTAACTGCAATAGAATGTTTTAAAGTTGTCCACAGCTGAATAGATCCTATAAAATTAATTTCAAAATATGGCCAACTTCTGGGTTATGAAATGTGTTATCGAAGGCCTATCCTTGACTGCATGATTTATGAAACAATAATTACTTGATATTAACCACTGACTTGTTCCCTCTCTTTTTGTTGAAGACGGTGATGCACTGCTTCGGAGATGAGGAGTGTGAGAAGGTCCTAAAGAACTGCCGAAGTGTGATTCCAGAGAAGATAGGAAAGGTTATTATTGTGGACGTGGTATCATACCTTGACGACGATAGCCCATTGGGAGACATACGAGCAAAATTTGATATGCTAATGTTTGCCTACACCTTAACAGGAAAGGAAAGGACTGAAGAGGAGTGGAAGAAGCTTTTAAAGGCTAGTGGCTTTCCTCGCTTAAACATTATTAAAATTCCGGCCATATGGTCCATAATCGAAGCATTTCCTCAGTAACTATTGGGTTCAATCGAATGTTGACGGGGCTTCTACCTCGACCTAGCATTACTTAGATGGAAAAAAATTAAGGCCATCTCTGGAGGCTTGTGTATGAAATAAAGCAGCTTATTTATTTT
Source organism: Metroxylon sagu (assembly GCA_017589505.3). Classification (NCBI taxonomy): domain Eukaryota; kingdom Viridiplantae; phylum Streptophyta; class Magnoliopsida; order Arecales; family Arecaceae; genus Metroxylon; species Metroxylon sagu. The sequence goes on from JACVBY030000550.1 coordinate 107,814, forward strand.
TATTTCTTATTTCTATATGCTTGTAATGTGGTACCTATCTATATCTAATGTGATAAGGCTGCTCATTATAAATATGTCTAAGAACTATTATGTTGCATATGCAAATCTGATTTTATTGCCCAATCTATATGAAATGGAATGAATAATTATTTGCAATTGATTTTTCTCTTACTAAGCTTGACATCCATAGACGACATGAAGCCTTTTGTGTTACCAATAGCATAATAAAGACTCAATGCATACACATCCTTTCTATAAGTATTGTATAGATATATATATTCACTCTTCATCCATTCTTTATTGACATAGACTTTCGAGGTTAATTGGCTAGTTAATATGGTAATAAGGGACAAGTTTGTTTTTAGAGATCTTGAGTCTTGATTCCTCTTAATGTTAATTATTTAGTTAATAAATTTTATTATTATAATTTTGACTTATTCTAGTTTACGATTGAAAAATTATAAATCAATTGTGATTTTTTCTTAAAATATTTTTAAAATTTTTAAAGAGAGTTTGAAAAATATATGGCTTATGTATCTAATGGTTATGCTTTCTTTTCCTCATTTTCACATTTTTAAGGCTGATGTAGTGTGTGTTGGGCTTTTTCTATAGCTAGCCTATGAGTAAGTTTGAATGTATACTATTGTGATTTTTTAAGATTGATATGGTGTATATCTGGTGGACTTTCTCTTTTACGCCATCTTGCCCCAAAAGAAAAAAAAAAAGAAAAAAAAGATAATAATAAGAATTCTCAGAAACATTTTAGATAGGAGAATCAGGACTCAATAATTCTTTTGATGCTAAGGATCGAAAGAAGCATGCAGGTTTTCATAATTTATATATCCCGTAACACGATAATTTTGTGAGAGGAGCCCTTAGAGGTGTTTGTGATGCGACATTAGCAAAGGTCAACTAAACCTATTTAGGTCAACCAACCAAACTAAAGCCTGCTTGGCCTAACCCAAGCATTAGACTCCACAATTTTAGTATGGACTAGGTTTCCTTGTCCAGTAACTATAGGATCATGATTTTGGTCAGCAACGTTTGGCTATGGGATCTTGATTTTGGCACAACATTAGTTAGGACATATTATTTCTTAGGGGCAGGGACCCAAAATTTGGCATATATTGTTCTTAGATAATTAAAGACTCAAACTTAAGGTCATAAAAAATTTGAGAGTGCCAGTTAGCAAATGACATCTCAATAACAAAGTCCAATTACCTTTAAAGCCATCAAACACGAATCGAGCACACTAGTGTTTACACACTAGTGTTTAGGCATTGGTGCGGACACCAACAAATGTTTTCGATCAAATTCATTATAAATTAAATTATAAAGCAGGCCATTTGAAGCCACAGGAGTCAGCTCAATCACAACCCAAAAATCCGACTCGAGCACCGGAACTAACTTAGTTCAAGAGATTATACTACTTCAGCATTTCAGCTTCCACTTGGGCGCCAACAATTAAATTCAAATTCAAATTAGCCCGCCCACATATTTTTTCATAAATCATGTAACTTCCCTCCATCTTCTCCACTTGAGCGCCAATAATTAAATTCAAATTCAAATTGGCCCGCCCACATATTTCTATATAAATCATGTAACTCCTCTCCATTTTCTCCAACTCCCCACTATCTTCTCCATGTAAGTCTCCATGAATTTTAAATTTTCAAATGAGCTTGGAGGGACTATATATACCTCTCCATAGCCCTTATAATAGAGATTATGAATGAATAAAATGAAAACTATTTTTGTTCCAATTTTCTTCCCATTTGTGTGATGCAAATGTCTTCCATGAGGGAATGAGCGTGAGGTTCAACTTAGGATCTTTCAAGCTTTGGTCTACCAAGGGGCGTCTTCTTTATTTCAGCTCTTCATGTCATCATCTTCAAGCCCTCAAGGGTCCCCTACAATTCGGAGTTAAAGAGGAGGTTGCCTTGCCTTGGAACCCATTATGGATCGAGTTTTCATACTAGTGGTGACAATCATTAAGTCCAGTAGCGGTTCAATGAAGTGCTGAAAATAACCTTCCAACAACAAAGTGAGTGCCCATCATTGGTGATTAAACCCATCCGAATCTCTTAAGTCTGATCATATAAAAGTATACATCTTGGTCTTAAGGGTCCTCAATCATTAGATCCCTTCTTCTTTGGATCAGGATTGAGTTACATAGCTGGTAGATTTCATTTCATTAAGTAGTTCCTTCTTTGAATTACTTTTAACATTCTTATGCCTGAATTAATGTTAATGTAGATAGGCATCATTGCTCAATCAATTAATTAATCTTCTACGTTAGATTCCATTCTTGCATGCCACACCAGGCATGATGTTCATGCCTGACCCATCCCTACCTAGCTACCATGCATATATTTTTCATCAGGCCTATCTCAATTTCAAAGAGTCAATTCTCAACCGACACATTACATCTGAATTCTCCTTCCCCTACCAGGCCCCCTCAAAAAAAAAAAAAGAAAAAACCAAATTAGGATCTAATTAAGATGCTTTTAGTGCCTAAGTCCACAAAATTTTGGATTGGATTGCATGGACTATGTAGGCCACTTGGTTCATAATCGAATGAGGCTGAAATTTAGGTAGGTAAACAAGTTTAATTTAGATCAGCAAATGTGCCAATTTGTTAGGATTACCCATTAATGGATTATTGGCATATTGCACTAGGTATAGATCACAGTTAAATTGCCTTTGATGGTAGATGTTGACTTGATCAAATTTTGATCCATCTAGCACCATTAGTCATGTTTTGCCAATTAAATTTTGATTCATCTAAATCCATTACCATCATCATGAAATACTAGTTGGAATGCAAATAAGACTACTACTTCAGTTGTTTCTAGCACCATTAGTCAATCCATCAATTTCTCTCACTTTTATTTGTCTTCCTTTTATTTGCTTAAAATATCCTTGCTATGAGAGTAAAATCTCATGGATAGGATGATTGAGCATCCAAAAAAGCCCTAAAGTGGTATGGTACTTTGAGTCATGTTTGCCCTTTTTTCATGAACATTTCTCCTCCACCCTCTCTCTCATATGTCACATTTTATTTATAAAAAAAAGGAGTGAGAATCCACTTTTATCTTAAAAACCAAGTGGCCGTTGCCCGCTAGCAAATGGCATTTCAACAACAAAGCCCAATTACCTCTAGAACTGATCAGACACTAGCTATGAGCTAGGTTACATACTAGTATCTAGGCATGATGCTCATGCCTGGCCCATCCTACCCAACCACCAAGCATATATTTTTATGAGGCCTATACCAATCTCAAATAGTCAATTTCTGGTCGATACATTGGATCTGAATTCTCCTTCTCCCCCTTCTATTAGGAACTAATTAAGATATTTTTAGCACCCAAGCCTAAAAAGCTTCGGGTTGCATGGTTCAAACTACGCAAGCCACATGGTTCATAATCAACTAAGGCCAATCCTTAGGTAGGTATATAAGTTCAGTTTGGATCATTTAGTATGGCAATGTGTCAGGACTAACTATCAATGATCTATTGGCATATTGCATTAGGTATTCCACAATTGTGTAGTTCTACCTTATTAGCTAGTAATTAGGATCTTTGGCATGGGAGGGTCGACAATTTATCTCTTGCATGATTGAATAAAATTACTCATCTTTGTCCTTCTATTTCAAGTTTATCAAATTGCCACTATGATATTTATCTGTCTACCAAATAAAGTCATATTCCATTTTATTTTAGTTCTATTAATACTAATGCTCCCTTTCAATTGATTCACTTTAATATTTTGGATAGCTGTTCACTCGCTTCTAATTTTGATGCATGTTTTTTTTTCTTTTTTCTTTCAATTATTAATGATTTTTTATGATGCACTTGAGTATTTCCTATGAAATAAAGGTCTAAAACTAAACAATTGCTTAAATATTTTATTGTCTATGGTAAAATACAATTAAACATTGAAGTACAATATGTCCCATCAAATAATGAAAAAGATTTTTTTTTTCAAATTGCATAATTAAATTTTTTAAAAAATCAAGAGTCATTCAATAATATAATTGTGTCTTCACACCATAACAAAATGGTATAGTTAAGTGAACGCATCATTACTTATTAGAAGTGGCATCTACATTAAGATTCGAAGCATGTTTACCACTATCCATTAGGGGTGAGTGCATTCTTATTAAAATATATCTTTATAATTAAATTTCCTCACTTATTTTGAATCATTTCACACCTCATGAACGTCTTCCTAATAACCCCCCCCGCAAAGTTATGATCATTTACATGTGTTTTGCTGTCATTTTTGTGCATCAATTAGGAATACATATCATGATAAATTTAGTCCTAAAGCAAGGGCATGTGTTTTTGTGGGCTACCCATATGGTCAATGCAACTATAGGATATTTGATCTTAAAAATAAAACTATTTTTATGAGCCATTTAAAAATAGTTCTTTCCTTGAATTTTCTTCTTCTCCTATTACACCTGTACCAACCCAGGAGCAGGATGTCTCCTGCTCAACATCATATGCCTCCTATTCCCCATCTAGTGCACCACCATATCTAAACGACAACTCCTCTTCTTCTCTGCCCTCTACAATCTCTGACTCCCTTACCTCATCACCTTCACCACCCAAAATATTGGAATTGCAAGTTGCAATATTCAGCCAATGTTCATAAACCACTTCACTATTTGCAAGATTTTTCACTCAATGCCTTGTGCCTTTATGCAAGTCTCGCACTAGGCTTCATGATGGGTACTTTAAAAGGTGCAACACCGTCTCTCTCTCAATATCTCTCATATCGTCGCTTCTCTTCCTCTTGCAACCACTTTATTGTAGCAATTTCCACCCTTTTAGAACCTACTAGTTTTACTGAAGCTGTTAGTGATCCTCTTTGATGTGAGGCTATGGATGCTGAGATTAAAGCTCTCGAGTTCAATAATACTTAAACAATCACAAAGTTGCCTCTTAGGAAGAAACTTATTGGCTAAAAATGAGCTTATAAAACTAAATATAATTTAGATGGCTCATCAGAATGTTACAAGGCCAGGCTTGTTGCCAAGGGCTATACACAAATGGAAGAACTTGATTACCATAAGGACCTTTGCTCCTCTTACAAAGCTACAATCCAGGTCTTATTAGTTGTTGTTGCAGTTTAGAATTAACTTTTGTACTAATTAGATATAAATAATATATTCTTGCACAGTAATTTGCATGGGAAAGTTTACATAAAACTTCCTCCTACATATTCTCATCAAGTGGGGAACAACGTCTATCATCTCAATAAATTACTTTATGGACCCAAGCAAGTAGAGATGGTAATTTTTCCTGTACTCGTAGGTACCCGCTCGTTTCCGCTTCATTTGAGGCAAGTATGGAGGTTAAAAAATGGATATGGATATGAATATGGGGACATATGGCAATACCCATCATGAGTATGGGGTAGATATGGATGTAACGACTTATCCATCCTATCCTACCTTGCTTCATCCCATACCTATTACATTGCTAGTAAAATTACTTAAGTATTCTTATTTATAATTTTTAGCCAAAAAATTATCCTTATTTAATAAGGGTCAGTGGGACACATGCCATAATTTTTTGGAGCCTAATTATTTGACTGGTCTAGAATTGAAGAAAAAAAATAGCTTACAATTGTCCTGAGCCTAGCCTATTTTGGAATGGAGTTGAAATTTGAAGGAAAAAAATTTTGTTCAAACTAATATTTAAGAATTAATTAAACTTATTTAATTCAAGATTTTTTTTTAAAAGTATAGGTGGTGGGTATGGGTAACCGAGCACATATAGGTATTACATAATTCCCACAGGTATGGGTATGGATATAAAAATTTATATCCATAGTGGGTGCGGGATGAGCATGGGTATAAATTTTTTTGATGATTGCAGATATCAAGGCACCTTCCTCTGCATCTGCTCTGCCCCATTGCCTTTCTTATAGGCAAGCATCCATGAATTGGTTCTTCAAATTTTCTAGTGCTTTACAACAAGCTAGTTTTCATCAATCAAAGGCCAACTACTCTCTCTTTACCTTGAAAAAGGTGACTGATTCACTACCATGCTCATCTACATTGATGACATTGTCATTACTGGTACCTCTTCCACTATCATTTCTAACCTCAAGGCCTATCTTCAATCTCATTTTCACATTAAAGCCTTGGATGATTTGAAATATTTTTTGGGCATTGAAGTTTGCTTGTTCCTCTAAAGGAATTTATCTTACTCAATGCAAATATACCCTTAAAATTCTTAATGACATGGGGTGTGTAGTGTTTGCATATCTTCTTTTCCGACAGAGTAAAATTTGAAGCTTCTACTTTAAGTGCCCTCACGGTATCGCCATCTAGTTGGATAGCTAAGTTATCTCACTATCACCTACCTAGATATTGTCTATTTTATTCAAATATTGAGTCAATTATAAGCCAACCATGAGAACTTCATTTGCAAGCTACTGTTTGAGTTCTTCGATACTTGAAACCACTCTTGGCCATGGTATTCTATTGTCCTCCAAAAGTTCTCTTCAACTTTAGGCTTTTTGTGATTCTGGTTGGACAAGATGCCCTATTTATTGACTCTCCTTGAATAGCTATTGCATTTTTTTGGGTGATAGTTCTATTTCATGGAAGTCCAAAAAGAAATCAACTATTTTTCGCTCCTCAGTTGAAGCCAAATAATGCTCCATGGCATCTGTAACTTGCAAGGTCCAATAGTTAACTCATCTTTTGAATGATTTAAGCTTTAATCATTTGCAGCCTACTTACTTGTGACAACCAAGCTATCCTCGACATGCTGTCAATCCAGTTTTCTATGAATACACTAAGTGATGCGGAACATGAAGGCATGCTGTTGACTATCATAAAGAAATTAAATTTCAGATTAAAGATTTGAGATTTTTATGGATTGATTCCCAAAGACAGACCAAAAACATGCAGACAAAGATATCAAGTTGCGATTCTTCAGAACTAAACCCTTTAAAGGAAACTAAGAAATAGGATCACAGGAATTGAGAAACTCCTAATTAGAACATACTCGTTATCTTCAATAAATCAGATCTTAGAGGAGGGTAGTTTGGATTACCTGGCAGTGATGTAACAGCTTCTGAATCAACAGGTTCACACCATTCCTCGAAAGATGCGCTTTGAAGGACAAGCTAGTTTTCCCTTGGGACCCTAGATTGCAAGCTGATGGTTCTGTGGCAAGGAAGAACTCCTCCTCAGATCTCGGTATCTGAGGATCTTGAGTTCTCAAGCCCAATATTGCTGAAGCTCTTCAATCTAGGCCTTCCAAAGGATGATCTGGACTCCTTGCTGATTGTAGAAGATCACTTCAACCTTGATTTGCTAGGAGAACTCTTGGACGCCAAGGACTTGATGCTTGTGATGGACGGCAAAGGATGGGAACTAGGAGTTGGCGGCCAAGGGATGGAACTAGGGTTTGTGTTGCGGTTCTTTGGGTCTCTCACCCTCTCCCTCATGGAGTGACAATGCTCAAGGTACAGAGTAGAAGAAGAGGACTTCTTGTTTCATTCATCCAATTATTCTCCAAGTAGAAGAGAAGGAAGTATTTATAAACTTCCTCTACTCCTTGTTACAATAGGACTAGAATTCATCATACATAGAAAAGAATTTTCTTAGGATTGGTCAAAGCATGACAAATAGGAATAGAATATGATCTTCACATCTCCTTCTTTACTTGGACTGGACGATCATGGTAAGAAAGCATGGGGCGGCAAAGCATTCCTCCTTTGGACTGGGTAGTCATGGCAAGGAATCAAGGGGCGCCAATTTTCTTCCTTTCATGGTGTGGGGCGGCAACAAGAATCAAGGAGCTTCCATATATGTGTGGGACGGCAACAAGAATCAAGGAGGTTCCATATATGTGTGGGACGGCAACAAGGGCTTCTATATTTGTCGTGGGGCGGCACAAGAATCAAGAAGGCACCATCTACCTTCCATATTTGCTTGTGGTCCATGCATGAAACAAGAGAGGGGCGCCATGTATGTTGTGAAGGTGGTGCAGGCGTTGACTAGAGTCTTATGTAATATCTAAGGTGGTGCCACTGAATGTAGCCTTCACCTTCTTGACTCAAGACACTTAACTTGACTTAATTACAGGACTCAATTGACTCATAAATGGACTACACTTTATTGGACTCAATTACAGGACTCAATTGACTCATAAACAATTTGAAGGATCAATCAGAGATCCAAATGGACCCCTGTAACCTTTGTCTAATTCTGGTGCCCGCACCACTAAGCATATGAAAATTGACCATCATCTTATTAATGAAAAATTTCAAAATGGCCTCATCCAAACCTCCTACGTTCCCTCTAGTGAACAAGTTGCTAATCTTTTCACCAAATCGCTTAGTCATGAGAAATTTCTAAGGATTCTATATAAATTGGGCATTCTTGACATTCATGAACGAACTTAAAATTGTGTATTAAGCATACTATAGTCATGTGCTTAATTTATTAAGCATACTATAGTCATGGGCTTAATTTAAAATCAATCTTGGTTTAATTCTCTCCTTGTATATATATGTATACTAGCTGTAGTATTGACTCCTTATTTCTCTCCTTATATTTTACATTATTCCTTATATTTGTAGAAAACCCCTTGATTACAGGAAGAAGAAATCTATACATCTGTATCTTCTCCTAAATCTTAGTAGGAAGTACAAGCTCATACTTAATACATTTATTTATATGAATCCATACCAAAATATCAACCCATTTAAGTTCACTCATTGATCATATATATAACAATTATTTAGAATAAAATTTGATAGTTATATTTTAATTTATTTTAATACTATCAATCTTATATTTATATAAATATAACATAAATAGCATTTAGTATAAATGCCTACATGTCAATTATAATTTATTTTAATTTTATTCTTTAGTATTTCTGTTTATCATCCAAATTAGGTATTTATCAGTTCAAGCTAGCTATTTCTTATGGACATGTTGGTATTTATTTCGCGAGATAAGTATTTATTTTGATCTCTTTCACTCTTGAATCCATATAGTTCACGAATCCAAAAATAGAAAAAAATAAAAAAGATGGAGTAGCTTTACAATCCATATTGATACAAGAATGGGTAAGGTGACCAAATCTTAAACTTGGCTACATTCGAATGTAGTCAAGTCTACTATATATATATATATATATATATATATATATATATATATATATTAAGTGCTTTTAGAAATTAAATAGTAAGCAAAAATTTTATTACATTTATTACTATTTAAAATTTAATTACATGTGCAGCTTTATATATATATATATATATATTTATATGACTGTTCAATAATTTTTACTGCAATTGGAAAGAACCTAATAATTTTTGCTTGGTTAATGGTTGCAAAATCTGCAATTTGATTGCCACCTGTTTCGATGGCAAGTCAATTGTAATCATCAAGTTCTCTCCCTCTCTCCCGCCCGCAACTATAATACCCTTCTCTTTGAACATTGATGAAGTGAACAGTGGTATTATGCAATCAAAGCATTTATTGATACATGACCACACTAGCGTCGTTGTTCGTTGCAGATTTGATACCAGCACGGGATGGATCTTATCATTTTTGGATTCACTTGGTAATACATATATTTGTACAAATTGTCCTCCACGGCCATCCTCAGATGAACCGGCGTGTTGTGCAGGTAGACGGCCACCATAAAACGAAACTTCACGACCGGGCTAGCAAGGCAAGTCCCACGAATAGAGAGCAGCAGAAGCAACCCTCAATATATATATATATATATATATATAAACCATGGCGATGAACCAAGAGAAAGCAGTCCAAGTGGGCCAGACCTGGGTCTGGCAGACCATGCTGGCCTTTGCTGCGCCGTGGAGCTCGGCATCGCCGACATCATCCACCAGCACGGGGAGCCACTCTCCCTCCCCCGCCTCGCCTCCCTCCTCCCCTCCTCACCACCCAAACCCACCTCCCTCCTCCGCGTCATGCGCTTCCTCGCCCACAAGAAGATCTTCAGCGCCCACCCCCACCCCGACACTGGCGAGACCCTCTACGGGCTCACTCCGGCCTCCCGGCTTCTAGTCCGGTCCTCCGACCTCTCCCTCGTCCCCATGGTCCTCTTCGAGACCCACCCCATCCCTCTCGCGGCATGGCAAACCTTCGGCGCCAGCATCCGCCAGGGCGGCTCGCCGTACGTCATGGCCCACGGCGTGGACATGCTGTTCGGGACCTTAGGGTCGAACGCCGAGTTCAGGGCAGTGTTCAACGACGCCATGGCGTGCACTGCCAAGGGCACCATGGACGCTGTCATCTCTGCGTACAAGGATGGGTTCGAGGGCTTGGGCTCGCTTGTGGACGTGGGCGGGGGAAGCGGGGCGACGCTGGGGCAGATTGTGAGGTTGCACCCCGGCATCAAGGGGATCAACTTCGATCTGCCGCATGTCATCGAGGGCGCACCGGAGTACCCCGGCGTAACGCACGTGGCCGGGGATATGTTCGAGACCATCCCTCCCGCGGATGCTGTGTTCATGAAGGTAAGGTGGGAACATTAGAGTATGAGCAGTGCTACCGTAACTCAGAAAAATCACTCAAAATAGTCACACCCCATGATATATTCCATTTGAGTGATTTCTTGAGTGATAGTTTTGGGATACTAAAGGTTATTAGTGGGGCACATAGTATCTATATATATATATATATAACTAGCAATGCTATGGTAACTAAGGAAAATCGCTTGAGAAAAAGCCACCCAACGGTCTTCCGCCATTCTAACTGCTTCTTCACGTGACGCAATCCGCCATGCAAATACAGTGAGAACGCTACACACCAGCTGAGTGATTTTTTGAGTTACCGAAGAATTTTTCAACGAGATATTGAAGAATCTAAACTTCTAGTCTGTTGGTAAATCATCACTAGCTATGTTATCAAGTAGTTATAATTATTATTATTATTGAGCCGAGCGTCGCAATAAATAAAAGAATGACCCGATTTTCCACCAGCAAAGTTGAAAAAAAAAAAAAAAAAGGCATGACCAATAAGGCACTATTTTTTAAACTTTGCTAACATAGCACATGAATCTCCTAGGCCAAGTTTTTATTTTGAAAGGGAACCATTGAGATCGTTTTATTGCAATAGAATGTTTTAAACTTGTCAACAATTGGATAAATCCTATAAAATTAATTTCAGAATATAGTTAACTTTTGCTTTATGAAATGGGTCATCGGAGGCCTAACCTTGATTGCATGATTTATGAAACAACAATTACTTGATATTAACCACTGACTTGTTCCCTCTCTTTTTGTTGAAGACGGTGATGCACTGCTTTGGAGATGAGGAGTGTGAAAAGGTTCTAAAGAATTGTCTAAGTGTGATCCTAGAAAAAACAGGGAAGGTTATCATTGTGGACGTGGTATTGTACCCTGACGATGATAGCACATTAGGAGACATACGGGCAGAATTTGATATGCTGATGTTTGCTTATACCTCAACCGGAAAGGAAAGGACTAAAGAGGAGTGGAAGAAGCTTCTGAAGACTAGTGGCTTTTCTCGCTGGAATATTATTAAAATTCCGGCCATATGGTCCATAATTGAAGCATTTCCTCAGTAACTATCGGGTTCAATCGTATGTTGACAGGGCTTCTACCTCGACCTAGCATTACTTAGATTGAGGAAAATCAAGGCCATCTTTGGAAGCTTGTGTGTGAAACAAAGCAGCTTATTTGTTTTTATTTCTCATTTCTAGATGCTTGTAATGTGGTACCTATCTATATCTAATGTGATAAAGTTGCTCATTATAAAAATGTCTAAGAAATATTATGCTACATATGCAATTCTAATTTTATTGCCCAATCTATATGAAATGGAATGAGTAATGATTTACAATTGGTTTGTCTCTTACTAAGTTTGACATCCATAGATGACATGAAGCTTTCTGCGTTATCAATAGCATAATAAAGATTCAATGGATAGACATCCTTTCTAAAAGTATTGTATTGATATATATATTCATTGTTCATCCATTCTTTATTGACATATACTTTCGAGGTTAATTGGCTAGTTAATATAGTAAAAAAGGACAAGTTTATTTTTAGAATTCTTGAGTCTTGATTCCTCTCAATGTTAATTATTTAGTTAATAAATTTGATTATTATCTTTTTTGACTTATTCTAGTTTACGATTGAAAAATTATAAATCAATTGTCATTCCTTCTTAAAATATTTTAATATTTTTAAGGAGAGTTCAAAAATATATGGCTTGCGTATCTAATGGTTACACTTTCTTTTCTTCATTCTCTTATTTTTAAGGTTGACATGACCTGTGTTGGGCTTTTCCTATAGCTAGCTTATGAGTAAGTTTGAATATATACTACTGTGACTTTTAGGGTTGATGTGGTGTGTATTTAGTGGACTTTCTCTCTTACCACATCTTGCAAAAGGCCAAAAAAAAGAAAAAAAATCTTTAAAGTAATCATGATAGGAGAATTAGAAGCAATAATTCTTTTGTTGATAAGGACTAGAAGAAGAATGCGGATCAACATGATTTATATATCTATAACATGAGAATCTTGTGAAGGGAGTTCTTAGAGGCATGCATGATGTGACCCTAGCCAAGGTGAATCAAAACCATTACCATCATCATAAAAAATTAGTTCAAATGCAAATAAAACTTTCACTTCAGTTGTTTCTAGCACCCTTGGTCAATCTACCCCTTTAATTTCTCCCACTTTTACCTTTCTCCAATTCCTCTATGTTTTATCTATCTTCCTTTTATTTGATTAAAAATACTTTCTATGAGAGTAAAATCTTATGGATAGGGTGATTGAGCATTCAAAAAGCCCTAAGGTGCTATGATACTTTGAGTCAAGTTTGCTTCTCTTTTTATTTCTCGAACAGTTCTCCTCCACCCTCTCTCTCATATGCAACTTTTTATTTTTAAAAAATAAAAGTGGGAAGGCACTTTTATCTTAAAAATTGAGTGGTTGTTGCCAACTAGTAAGTGGCATCTTAACAATAAAGCTCAATTACCTCTTGAGTTGATCAAACACGAGCAATGAGCTAGACTACATGCTTAAGAGTCAATTCCTAATCAACACATTATATCCAAATTCTCCATTTCTCTCTCTATTAGGAATTAATTTAGATGTTTTTAATACCCAAGCCTACAAAGCATTAGGTTAAACTGCACAAAATAGGCACGCCACTTGGTTCGTGATCAATTGAGGCCAATGCTTAGGTAGGTAAATAAGTTTAGTTTGAATCATCTAGTGTGGTAATGTGTTAGGTCCTCCGCCCTCTCTCTCATATGCAACTTTTTATTTTTAAAAAATAAAAGTGGAAAGCACTTTTATCTTAAAAATTGAGTGGTTGTTGCCAACTAGTAAGTGGCATCTTTACAATAAAGCCCAATTACCTCTTGAGTTGATCAAACACAAGCAAGGAGCTAGACTACATGCTTAAAGAGTCAATTCCCAATTGATACATTATATCCAAATTCTCCATTTCCCCCTCTATTAGGAATTAATTAAGATGTTTTTAATACCCAAGCCTACAAAGCTTTAGGTTAAACTACGCAAAATAGGCACGCCACTTGGTTCGTATTTAACTGAGGCCAATGCTTAGGTAGGTAAATAAGTTCAGTTTGAATCATCTAGTGTGGTAATATGTTAGGTCCAACCATCAATGGCCTATTGGCATATTGCATTTGGTATGGATCATAGTTAAATTGCCTTCGATGGTAAAGGTTGACTTGATCAAATTTTAATCATCTCAACCAATTACCACTACCATGAAAAATTAGTTGGAATGCAAACAAGACTCCCACTTCAGTTTTTTCGAGCTCCATTGGTCAATTTACCCTTCAATTTCTCCCACATTTATCTTTCTCAAATTGCTCCCTTTTTTATCTATCCTTCCTTTATGTGCTTTAAATGTAATTGCTATAAGAGCAAAATCTTATGGATAGAATGATTGAGCATCTAAAAAGCCCTAAGACAGTATGGTACTTTGAGTCATATTTGCGCCCCCCCTCCTTTTTTCTTAGACATTTCTCTTCCATCCTTTCTTTTATATGCAATTTTTTATTTTGAAAGAGGGAGGAGTGAGAAGCAACTTTTATCTTAAAATTTTATTATACTAGTTATCTTGTTGACTCCTTATTTCTCTCATTATAGTTTACTTTCATTCTTTATATTTGTAACAAATACCTTGATCACAGGGATTAGAATAAATCTGTACATCTTTATATAAATATAGGACTACCAATGAAGAATTTGAATTTTTTTTCCCTAAATCTCAATAGAAAGTACAAACTCATACTTGATTCTTTTATTTGCATAAATACAAACCAATTGTCTAGTATAGTAAGCATGAGCAATGTGCCGCAATCGAGCCCAAAGCAAGGTGCTTTTTTAAGTGCCCTCACAAAATTACCATCTAGTTGGATGGCTAATTTATCCCACTATCATCTACATAGATATTGTCTATTTTGTTCAATTATTGAGTCAGATTATGAGCCAATCATGAGAACTTCATTTGCAAGCTACTCTTTGAGTTCTTCAATACTTGAAACCACTCTTGGCCAAGGTTTTCTATTGTCATACAAAAGTTCTCTTCAACTTTTGGCTTTTTGTGATTCCGATTTGGTAAGTTACCCTATTTCTTGACTCTTCTTGACTGGCTATTGCATTTGTCTGGATGATAGTCCTATTCTTTGGCTCTCGCACCCTATTTTGTTTGTGGAATTGTGAACTTTTTAACATCTAAAGTGAATATTTGTGTTGAGAAACAGGGGAAGGCAAGTAGATTTCTAGTTGTAAACAAACAGTTTTTGCTATTGTATGTGAATTTCAGATATTTAAGTTTAATTTGATATTATAATATTATAATTTTTTAGTTAAATATAAATGTATTTAGCCCAAGTGCCCTAAATTTTTTTATGATGCCAAAAGAGACTAGCTAATCCATGAACATAAAAAGTGCTCTAAATTCTTGTGTGAACAAATCATTAGCTCTTCTTTTCCTCTAAATTTATAAAAGGAAATCAATGATTATTCCCATATTAATAAAAATATAATATTTTTTTTTTTCCTTAGCAATGTTACCTGTTACCATTTCTACTTAAGGGATTTTACCGATCTAAGGGTCCCAGCATTTACCGTGGAACTCCCACAATTACTGAACATTAGAGAGGTTCCCAACGATGCTAAGACAAAGGCTACCAGTCCAAGACCTGGAAGCCAGCCTAGCCCTGGAGCTCTTGAGCCTATACTCATGTAATGCAACAACCTTATCACTCTTTATCCTCAACAACTGAATACCAAAAATCTATGCTCTCAAAATAACTTCATTTAATACAATAGAGGATAAGAACACAAGCAAGCGTTACTAAATTGAATATCCCAAACAGAACAATGGAGAAATATGTTACAAAATTAAATGACACCCAGGCATTACAAAATTTAAAAATACGATACAAAATTATATGGGATCTAAGTGTGCATTACAAAATTAAGTCGAACAGTAAATTGGAACATCGAACTGGTTATAAAAGCCTCTCATCATTTGATTCTTAATTTTCACTGCTATCCCTCTCCATTATAATACAACTCTTATCTCTCCTTTCTTCATGTCATCTATCTCCACAAATAATTCCTTGTGAGATTTTGGAGGTTTATCTCAGATCTGAACTCTCCATGAGATTCCAGCATTTATCCAATTCTAGTTTGCCTCCTTTCTTTGTGATTTGATATTTTAATTGGAGCTCTTTTGATTAGTCCTTTCTTTATCAATCAGGAGGCATTCTAAAGCTGAAAGTAACTATTGAGGTAGAGAGACAAAAAAAGATGAGGAAATCAAAGTTATTATATATGAATGGCCTCTATTTTTCTCTCATGTCCCATACCATCCATGCCTAAATATCTTGGCTTACCATGGTGGTCAGGTCAGGGCTGGGCTTAGGGGCATCAGCACCATGGCATTGGATATGAGCTTGTAGGAGTTCTTTACTATCTAAAGGTGGAGGCAAAAGTAGCCATTGACGCCTTTACCTTCGCCCTTGCCTTGCCTTCCTCTCTTTTCTTCTCTGGGTTGGCCTTTAACTTAAGCTTGAGCTAGCGAGCAGGTTACCTTAATGCATCTACACAAAGCCTTAAGAAAGATGGTAGAGCTTTGATCACAACAACTGTACTCCATTCGATGTAGGTTCCTTGGGATAAAATTCTCTAATTATGGATCTATCTCTTGGGTAAAGGTTGCTGATTGGGTTGAAGCTTTTTAGTTGTAAATCTATTTACCTCTTGAGTCAAGGCTAGTTATTGGTTTGAAGTTCTTTGGTTGTGAATCTATCTCTTGTTGGACCAAGAGAATTTCTTAAGCTGCTATTCTTTGATGGTGGATCTACTTTTCAGATTAAGGCCACTTCTTGGGCTGGTGTTTTTTGATTGTGGATCAAGTTTGTGCTTTCTTAGTTCCCTTGTATCAATTTCATCTGATGCTGCAGCGAAAGATCGGACTTGGGGAGGAAGCCAAAATTTTGATAAATGGGAGGCTTTTTAAAGAGGGTATTCAATTCGAGGTTGGTGGAAGCTTTTCAGGTCACAGGAGCTTTACAAGAGCTTAGATGTGAAGAGTTTCTGAAAGAAGATCATTTCCAAAAAGGTTGGCTCCATGATGCAACACCAATAATTTCATACGTACTCTTATATTTTGAATTGATTGTAATTCTATGTAATCCTTTATATAAAGAGTTAGTGGATTGCAATGTCCTATTAAAAACTAACTTACAGTGGAATAAGAGCTGGAGAACCAATAAGAGATGGTCACCCTCTCGAAGATATATGGTGCTTTTACATATTTTTGCATGTAATTTAATATGAAATTAGATGTTTTAATTTTTAGTATATCATTATCAAATTTTACATGTGACATCAAAGCTAAATATACTGAGATTAGAATTTTTTTTAAAAAAAATCTGAATTTCACCGGAGCTGTGTTTTGTGTTTCCGTCGGAAGGAACAGACTCTGTTTCGGATATCGTATCTTACGAGTCATAGGGTGGAACCCGAAACCTCCTCCGCTAGGGCTCACGACTGCAGTGCTTAGAAAAAAGATGGGTACTCAGCCGCTTGAAGATCTCTTGACTTCTTTGTTTTGTTGTCACCCCGTGAAAACATGGCTTTGTTTTGATAACAAAAGCAGGGTACTTGAACTCTTAGAAAACGTAACCGTCCAATTTGCTAGGTACTAAGCAATCAGGTTCGTTTATTGATAAACATTAAGTACAAACATAACCTGGGATTGAAGACAAAAGATGATGTATATCCATCAGATAGGATGGATGTTTCTTTGAGTCAGAAGAGATGTAAAAGGGATGCCTCATCGAATTTTATGCATGGTAAGTTTGTATGTTCCCCAGAATATTCTCTTGTGCCAAGACTAATTCCCTGTTTGGTTCAGGTATTATACATAATAAACAATAATAAGCCCCTCCTATTCTTGTTTTATTCTGCCTGACAGCCACGTTTGCAGTTTTGCTTCAGAAGATTGGTGGAGGGCTAAAGCGGATTCTTAGAAAAACCTTTTACACAACTCTTTCACTTAGCCTAGACAAAACTATTCTCTAAAATGGTAGAATAAATTTATTCCAATTTATGCCTTCATATTTTCCCAAGTTATTTTAGTTATTCCACCTAACCTAGGTATAACATTTCTGAACTAGACAAGGCTCAAGTGTGCAAAAAGTGCCACCACTCTGAACTTCTAAAAATTGTTGCGCCTAAGTTCAAGTAAGAAAACAGACATGGTTGGCTTTATCAAAGTAGCAAGCTGGTCTCACAAAATAATGATGTAATTTGATGATAGTCTTGCATCATTTATCTGCATATGAATATGCTTCTAAAACTGCTAAACAGATGCATGAGACATTTTTGACAGTTTTAGTCCATTGTTCAGTTGGATGGACCCTCTTTTGCTAGTTGCTGGTTCGCTATTGTAGCTTGTGATTTTGCCATTGTTGAACGCTTGAACTTTTTTTTTTATTATTATTTGTTTATCCATGCCATCAATCCGAATCTTTTTCTGTTCAGAAACCATATTCCTCTGATCTACCACTAACCATACAAATATTATGTGATTCGAAGGAATTAACGTCACATGTTCATACCTTGATTTAAATTTTTATTACAATATACAATACTTCTTTTTTGCAGAAATATAAAAAAATTGATTTGTTAAGCCTGTATCTTGAGATTTTCTACTTACCATTTCTTTTCCTCAAAGTTGCTGAGTTGCTTGAAATGATAAATTGCAGGAGGCACTTTTGCTTTATATTCTTTACTCTGCAGGAACATCAATATTGGCATCCTTCCATCAAAAAGGTCAAAGGCTGACCTTTCGCATTCTAACCGGTCAATGAGCAATGAAAAGCAAGGTAGGCTGGAAAATTTTCTTGAGCGAAGCATCACTGCACAAAGGATAGTGCTACTCATTGCAATACTAGGGATATGTATGCTTACTGGAGATGGCATGCTGACACCTGCTATTTCAGGTATATGTGCAATTTATGATGCATCTGCTTATGCTGGCAATGTCATGTGCCCAGATTTTTATTTATTTATTTTAACATATTGTTGATTGTGTCAGTGTTATCAGCAATGGACGGACTAAGAGGACCTTTTCCTTCTGTTCACAAATGTAAGTTCATGGGCAAAAACAATACTCTTTTGTCAACACTGCTTCCTTCTCGTTTTGTTAGTCTGTAACTTTCAATTATTGCAGCTGCTGCGGAAGCCTTGTCTGCTGTGGTCTTGGTTATTTTATTTCCACTGCAAAAGTTTGGCACTTCTCGAGTTAGCTTTCTCTTTTCCCCAATCATGTGTGCCTGGACTTTCACTGCACCAATTATAGGTGTATACAGCTTCTTGCGATACTACCCTAGCGTATTTAAAACCTTGTCACCACATTACATAGTCTCCTTCTTTCTGAGGAAGGGAAAGCCAGGCTGGCAACTGCTGGGAGGCGCTGTCCTATGCATTACAGGTGCTTTCCACCTTCAATCTTTTTGCCTCCACAAAATGACAAGTGAAAATGTTGACATATATCACTCTTCTTTCTGCTCTTGTTTTAGGTGCGGAAGCTATGTTTGTAGATCTTGGTCACTTCAACAAAAGGTCTTTTCAGGTTTTTAACTGAGCATAATATAGATTATCATCTTGCATAATTTGGAGATTCTTATACAATCACTTTTCTATGCAGATAGCCTACCTTTTCAGGATATACCCTTCATTGGTCCTCACATATGGCTGGGCAAACAGCAGATCTTATCAAACACCTTGATGATCACAGCGATGGGTTTTACAAGTTCATGCCAGGTCCAGTCTATTGGCCCAAGTTTATTATTGCAACGCTAGTATTAATTGTTGCGAGCCAATCCTTGATATCTACAGCAACATTCTCTGTTATTAAGCAAGCAGTAGTCCTTGATTATTTTCCACGTGTCAAGGTGGTCCACACTTAGCAATACAAAGAAGGCGATGTTTACTCTCCAAAAACCAATTACATTCTCAGGTTTTGTGTGTCATTGTCATTATTGGTTTTGGTGATAGAAACAACATTGAAAATGCTTTAGGTTGCATTTGGTGCATCGCCAGATAATCCTGAAAGGTAATGTGGATTATGTGTAAGATAGATTACCACTGGATAGACTACCAGTATTGTTGATTACTGTGTTTGGTATACACAGGCAATATTGCAATAATATTGATTACTGTATTTGGTATGACAACCAGATTACCAGTAATATAACATCAATTTCCCAAAATACCCATTTACATTGAATTAAACAAGTCACATTCAGAAAACTTGAACATAAGTAACAAAATAAAATACACCTTTTACAAAACTGAAAAGAATAGCCAGTAATTAATGCTAACCACACATGCATCAATATCTTGTATGCTTTTCATTTTAACTCTACTAATCATTGTGAGAAAATATTTTCTTATTCATAATTATTTAAAAAAAAAGGAAGAATAGCAAATTTACTTCAGATTGGCATAAATTTTGCAAAAGTAGAAGTTGCTTCGCATTATGCAATATATGCAATAAGATATCATACGAAATGCTCTTTGTTTTTCAGTTGTGGTAATGCAATGAAATTAAAATTTATCTGATATTTTTTATTTATTAATTAAATATCAATATAATATTAGCAAAGTTTCAGAAAGGAAAAGCATTTCTAAATAAAATTAGACAGCTTTGCACAGTCACATGCAGCATACATCCATAAAAGAAGCTTGAGATCTGGAGCAGAAAAAAAAAAACTACTCGTGTTGTTTTATGGAAAAACAAACACCACGCTATGGTTGCATTGAAATAAAAAAGAGAGAGAGAGATCTCGAGAGGAAAAAAAAAATCACTATTTGTGTTATTTTATGAAAAAACCAACACCATACTGTGGTTGTATTGAAATTTTAAAAATAAAACTTGAGATCTGGAGTGGAAAAAAATCACTCTTTGTGCTATTTTAAGGAAAAACCAACACCTCACGTGGTTGTATTAAAATTTTAAAAAAAAAAAACTTGAGATCTGTAGCAGAAAAAAATCACTATTTGTGATCTTTTATGGAAAATAAACACCACGCTGTGATTGCATTGAAATCAAAAAAACTTGAGATCTGTGCAGGAAAAAAAATTCCTATTTGTGCTATTTTATGAAAAAACAAACACCACGCTATGGTTGCATTGCAATCAAAAAAAAAAAAATTTGAGATTTGGAGCGAAAAACACACTATTTGACAAACACCACTAATTTGTGATGTTTTATGAAAAATGCATTGCAATCAAATAACAACTTGAGATTTGGAGCCAAAAAAATACTATTTGACAAACATCACGCTGTGCTTGCATTGAAATCAAAAAAAAAAACTTCAGATTTGGAGCGGAAAAAAAAAATCACTACTTCTACTGTTTTATGGAAAAATAAACGCCACGTTGTGGTTGCATTGAAATCGAAAAAAACTTCAGATCTGGAGCGGAAAAAAAAAAATCACTGCTTCTATTGTTTATAAAAAAACAAACACTACGCTGTGGTTGCATTGAAATCAAAAAGAACTTGAGATCTGAAGCGAAAAAAAAAAAAAATCACTACTTCTATTATTTTATAGAAAAACAAACGCCGCGTTGTTGTTCCATTGAAATCAAAAAAAACCTCAAGATCTGGAAGGGAACCTTTTTATGGAAAAACAAACACCACGCTGTGGTTGCATTAAAAAAAAAAAAACTTAAGATCTGGAGTGGAAAAAAAAAAACTCACCTGGAGTGGAAAAAAAAATCTACTATTTATGCTTTTTTATGGAAAAGCAAACACCACTGCAATCTGTATTGCCTCATTGGCAGCGATCTTCTTGGAAGCGACGAGAGGGGAGCTCACCGGCGATGTAAGAGGAGTGGGAGTAGGGTAAGCACAGTAAAGGGAGAAGGGGAAAAGCATACGGAAGGATGGGTTTTATTTTCGTGGAAGAGAAAGGGACGAGCATTTTTATCCAAAAAAATTATTACCAGATTACCACATCTCCGGTAATCTGGATAGCCACCCCTCCCTCAAGCAATCTGGATTGCCTCATGAGAGGTAATCCAGATTAATCCAGATTACCACTGCAAGATAGATTACCATTAAAAAAATATACCAAACCTAGTTATCTGGTGGACCCAGTTTAAATTACTGGCAATCTGGATAGATTACTGGCTACCAAACGCAACCTTAGGTATGACAAATTAATAATTTATTCTATTTTCTATTTACTTGTGTTCTGAACATTATGTTTTTTTATTATTAATATTTTATAATACTTAAAAATAGTTTCATATCAGATGAAAAAGAAAGAAATGTGTTATATGCTTATAACTCAAGTCCATCCACTACTAATTAACTTCCACTCGAATTGCAGTGGAAAAGGCATAAGAAGTTGGTGGGCTTAGGGCATTACAAATGGTATTAGAGCCGATCCGAATATGCGAAAGTTAATGGGCATAAGAAAAGAGCTACCCATAAGATACCCCGGCTAGATTTTGGATGGAAAAGAAATGTATTATGTGCTTCTAACTCAAGTTCACCTGCTACCAATTAACTTCCACTAGATTTCATATGGAAAAGAAATGTATTATGTGCTTCTAACTCAAGTTCACCTGCTACCAATTAACTTCCACTCGAGTTTTTGGGTCATATAGTTTCGGCTTGTTAATAAGTTAATTAGACCAACAGATGAAGGGCTTGGGGCATTACATGTTTTCTTTCCTCCCCCTTTTTTTTCACTAGGAATGGGGAAGAGGGGGTCGTGTGATGTGTTGGAAAAGTTGATTTTGGAAAAAAAAATGTCTAGAAATTGCTAGAGAGTTCAAATATAAAACTTTAAATGCAGAAATTTAAATTAAAAGTAGTTGAGAACCATACCTAGATGTGTTAGACACTGCCTTAAAAAGTAGTTTTTTTCCTTTCGTGCAGTAGTTTTTTTCCTTTCGTGCAGGTTATAGGCGATTTGTCTCTAAGGTACAACGATCCAGCTCGTTCTGAACCTCCTACCACGAGCACGATCGTGTGGAGGTGCAACCCAATGACTCTTCAAATGTTCAAAAAAAATTAGCAATAATAAAATAATAAAAAAATAAAAAATAATTTTAAAGAAAAGGTAAGAGAGCTTTTTATTTTATAGCAGGGCTTCTGAGACACGGGCATCGCTTTCTTCTAGGCTTTTGAGATATGGGCACCACTTTCTTCTCCTTTAGTGAAGTAGAAAAGAGGATTCTTAAATTGGAATACTAACAATTCTAAATTTTTGAGCCTATTTATAGGTTTAAGGTAACCCTCAATGACTCAGCCTATAATGACTATAAAGATTTAATAGTCGTTATTTCAAATCATTTAAAAATTAAATTATTTAAGCTGTTTCTGGTTGTGTTCATGAATGTTAGCATGCGAGAACGTTCGTGAAACGCTTGCCTAATGTTCGCAAACTCATGAATGCTGGAGTAGCGTTGGGCATAACGCTTGCAAACGCCTACAGGCACTCATTTTTATTAAATTTAAAAACTTTACGACGAAGATGGCACTTGAGAATGTCACCTCCTGGTTTGAGCCTGGAATCCCTCCCCAGCAATATGAACTGATGATATGTGTGCGAGCCAACCTAGGTTGCATTGGCAATTTTTCTACTAATGTTTATATCCATATCAATCCATACTATTTTGCTGCAGGTGTCATAGTTATACTTGTTATATCCATATCAATCCATACTATTTTGCTGCAGGTGTCATAGTTATACTTGTTATATCCATATCAATCCGTCGTAGTTATACTTGTCATGCTCATAACCACAATTCTATTGACCCTGGTCATGATCATTGTTTGGAGAACACCACTCTACCTTGCTGGCTTGTATTTTGTGTCCTTTTCCATTCTAGAAGCGACATATGTAAGTGCAGTCTTGACTAAGATTATGGCAGGAGGATGGCTTCCTTTTGTTAACTCCATCATCCTTGCATCTATAATGTCTGGGTGGTATTATGGGAGGCAAAGAAAACTTGAGTGTAAAATGACTAACAAAATAACTCTGGAATGCCTTGATCAGCTCTTGGCAAGGACAGATATCCAAAGAGTTCCAGGTTTGTGCTTCTTTTACAGCGATATACGGGATGGATTGACTCCAATTCTCGGACATTACATACAGAACATGCGTTCTCTCCATAAAGTTACAGTCTTTATCACTCTCAGATACTTGTTGGTAGCAAAAGTTGCTCCAAATGAGAGAATCATCATCAGGAGATTTGGGCTTGATGGAATATATGGGTGCATGGTTCAATATGGGTATGCTGACTCCCTTAACCCCGAGGACGATGATTTTGTGACCCAAGTTACTAACAGCTTGCAAGCACATATCGAGGTGAACTCAGATGGACTGTCACCTGTTTCTATTGAAGGGGAGATCTCACAATTGCAGGCAGAAAAATCAGTTGGAGTGGTGCACGTTCGGGGGAAGGCGAGGTTTCACTTTGGTAGTGAAACCAGCCTGTTTGACAGGATCGTGCTTGGATTCTATGAGTTTCAACACGGCAACTGTAGATCCGCACTTCCCACTCTGACAGTACCCCTTCAACAGCGAATGGAGATTGACATGCTCTATTAAGGCTTGAATGGTAATACAGAATGTTAACCTCTACTTATTCAGCATGTGATGCACGCTCTTCACCTTACTGGCAATCTTTCAGATCAACAATAATCTGTGAACTTGAGTATTGATCCAAACTGCATACAAATACCATAAACTTTTTGATGTTTTTGCATCCGTGATTGTGTATAACCAAGTTGAAAATCATATATTTAATTGACAAGTTTCAGTTGGATGCTACACCAGATGGAAGGAACATTCAGTTACCCGTAAGATATGGATATCTTTTTTAATCATTTGTCAGGGACTTCAGAAGTATATGCTTAGCTTTCTCCACGGTTAAAAGCAAGGAAGCTCGTACGGAGGTTTCTAGCTCCGTTCTTTCCTATCTCGCTATTGTTGAGGAGATTGAAGCAAATGTTAGCTATGATTAGAGGCATTTACCTTGCTGATTATGTAGGAGAGGTTTATTTCCTCTATTTTGGCATCGGTCTTTGTTCTTATGCTCAAGTTTAAATGATTGGCATTGAATCTTACATATCTAAGCCTGAAAATCAAGCAATTGCTCTCATCTTGTTTGACCCTTTATTTTTTGGAAACAAGGAACATATTTCAGACGATGTCCTCCAAGGTGGAAATCTTGGTTTATAGCGTTTCTGCTGGCACCCACACAGACACAGGTATATATCATTTCTTGCTGTAGAGTTCATGCAGCATTGCTATTCAAGTTGTCAATTTTTGAACCTTATGTCTTATTACATATATTTGGTCAATGAATCTTGTATCATTCGGCTGCTTGTGACCAATTTTTTGTTCAATATTATCAACATGTTATCCATATAACTTTCGACCTTCAACTGTACTTTATTATTTTCACATCAGCATAACAGCATTAAAGGATTTTCTCTTGCAAGTATGTAAAACAAAATACTACATAAAAATAAAAAGAAAAAAAAAAGAAGCACTTAGAGTAAAAAGTGGACCTGGAACAGCCTAGGCTAGTCAGGCTGCTTGGGTTTCAAGATTTCAAGGTCCGCATCAGGCATCCAAGTTCAGTTGGGCATGGCCATCATCTATTAGGATGCATTATTAAACTAAAATTGTGATTATTTGTAAAGAACTACATTATAGTGGTTTATGAATATCTATGTGATAGATTTGGTTTTACCAAGGATGATTAAATCATGAACTAAAAACCATTATAGTAGTTTTACCAAGTAGTGTTTTTATAAACTTAAAAGAAATTGGTAACCTTGCTAAGAAGCTAGTTGAGATAAAAATGGATCTCATTTATATTTTATTCTATTTACTTGTAACATTAGTATTGATTGTACCTATGGCCACTGCAACTGTTGAAAGGGCTTTTCTTTATTAAAAAAAATTCGATTGCACAATCAAATAGAAGATCGTTAGATAAATGATTGTTTGGTTACTTACATTGAAAAAGATATATCTAACAGCATTGATAACAAGTTAATTATATATTTCTAAAAATATGAAGACCCATCGAAAACTATTATATTTATCTTGAAATGATTGTAATGCAAACGTACTTGTTATAATTTTTTATTTTAGCTATTCAAGTATTATTGTTTAATTGATAGTATGATAGTGTGTTATAAATAAAAAAATATTCTTTTTTTTTTCATAATTACTCAAATGTTTTCTTTGAATATTTAATATTTTTAAAAAAATATTCTTAAAATATAAGTGATTATCCTTTCTATCCAAAGGCCCTAGCTTCACTACAGCCAATAGTAGTTTGGTTATTTATGGGCAAACTGCTGCCACCTTTAAAAAGTTAATATGGATCTTCCAAACTTGCATTTGAATTTAATAGATACTCACTTTTGACATAACAGTTATCATTTGATCATACCATTAAACAATACTAAGAAGAAACTAAAACCTTAATCCTAAATTAGCATTTTATCATATCATTAATATTACCAATAATTCAATATCTTCCATTCCATATCCTCCACGCCAACTGCAATCACGTTAAGTACGGAAACCTTTCCATGCAATCACAATCCACATGTGTTGCTTCCTAAAGCACGAACAAATAAGGTCACAGCTTGTTCTTTTTTTTCTTTTTTTTTTTTCTTTTTTTTTTTGATTTTATACATTAGACTTGTACGCAATATATTAGATGACGAGAAGTAGTAGTTTAAAACCATCTTAACCCTTCGAATCCGGCCAGCAAAATAGAAGCCTGTCCAAATCCTGTCACCATTATAGTTGATAACCTGTCACTGCATTATTGCTACCAATTATTTGAGGACTTTGACTCTTTCGGCTGCAAATTATTGAGTGACTTTATTTTTGAAAATCAAACATAACCATTTACAAGCAGCAGCAGCAGCAGCATCATCATAATAATTAAAAGGAAAAAAGAAAAAAAAAAAAAAAATGTGTGCTTAGTTGCAATTTGCTTTCTCAAACAGTCAGCTAGCGTACAATGAAATAATCTTTTTCATTTTGAAAACTTCATCGGTCCCATGTGCAATGGCCCAACGCATCTAACAAGCTTAGGTTAATTTGGCTGCATGTGTTCAAAGGACAGTACTCAAGAGGCCTAGCTCGATGACCTTGCCACGAGAAGAGGGTACGGCTCTCAAGCCTTCTCCATTAGGCCGAGTTCCGCTCTTAGATCTTTCCTGGCTGCAAAGTTTCCAAGGTTTGGATGACTGAGAGACAGGGCCCAACCCCACAGCTCAGCTTGGATCCTTCGGATAAATCATGCCGGATGATCGTATCGGCAACGCACCCGAACCTGGACCACCTAAAAAGGGACTCCCTCAGGCATCCGACACGTTACCTTTTTCTCAGCATATCGTCAAATATCTTACGATGGGACCCACAAAAAGAAAACGACCACTTAATTTATTTTTCTGGTCCCATGTTGCTGGGTCCAATTCCAGGTCCTTCGAGCAGGACAAAGGTCGGGTAGAAGGCGGGACCCGCCACGGGGAACACAAAAGAGAAACAGAATAAAGGAACGGGGTCCGCTCGTTGCTCCACGCGTTCTCGCAAGGCGTGCGGGGCACGAATCACGAGGCGTGCCCTTTTAGTACGCTTGCACCGCAAGCCACCACGCATCTCTGGCCGGACACGTGGCTCGAGTGCACTCCGAGGTGCCCTGCGATGTGGAGCCTACGGTCGTGATTTGACGGCACGCAGATCGCAGCCCACCAACGGTCATCACACCGCGACGAGGATGCACGCGAGGGAGACGAGATCAAAGATCAGACGGTCCGGATTGTGAAAAACTCCTCAAGAGCACAACCAGGCTCGCAGACCAGCGGCGGTGTGGGCCGATTGAGATTCTGCCACGTCAGCTTGCCGGTCGCCCGGGGACCAAATTCAAAGGCGGGGCCCACCGCTAGGGAAGCTTTTAGAAAAGAAGGCAAGAAAACGACGCTTCGGAGACCATCTCGTGGAGTACTTGATTCCAGACCACCGAATCGATGGTCCTCATCCAAGTGGTCCAAAGTCCGCGCAATCTTATCGTTGTAGCCATTTGAAGGATGGGCTTTAGGTTTAGGGAGAGCTTCGGCTTTCGGGCATTTGTAACAGGCCGACATGATCATCTGATTGAATGACCGTGATCGTCTGACAGCGATGGGGTCCACAGGATCGGGCGGCCGAAAGGAGTGCTGGAAGTTCGCTGGATTTTGTGGTGGGCACTCCAAAGCAGCAGTAAAACATGCTGGAAAAGCGAAAAAAAAAAAGGGGAATAATTTTTTATTTTACGAAATAATTTACAAAAATAGTAAGAGAGGATTGGAAAAAAAAAATTGTGGATTATTAAATATGATAGGGGTCGAAAATATTTGGTGAATTTTGCATTAAAAACCACTTAATTACTGATCTTGTTGGGGAAAAAAGATTAATTTTTCTAGGAGAATGATGCAAAGGCCTAAAGTTACATTTTGTGCCGGTCTCTAAAGTTAATAGCCTACCCATTCCTAATTGCCATATGGGAGTAGCAATGCAAACGGTGGCTAAGGAGTCAATATATAAGAGAAAGTAATGTCCGGCTGGGCCCGTCTATTGTTCCATAAATCATTCATTATCATGTAGAATTGATCATCTAAACGATAACACAAAGACTTTTAGCATTTATCAAAAATAAAATACATCTTAATATTTTCAAAAGAAATTATAGTGAGGTCCCTCAAATTTGATCGATTTGTGTATTGTTCCTAAAAGAAAGCTTTTTTTTTAAGATCATAAAATTTTTATTTTGATAAATAAAGATTTTCTCCGTATATATTCGTTGTAAGGCGTTAGTATATGATAGTTATATGACAGTAATTTTTTTTTAATAATGCTAAGATTATTCTTGAAACTTGACTTCAAAGTATAAATGAAAGTAATACCATCATGATTTCATAAGGATAAATTCGATTTTTCAATTAGTAGCTTAACAATGTTAAGGGATAGATAGATGGAATAGATTTTTGTGTACCAAATAAAAGTTTTGGAATCTTTGAAAAAAAAAAATTTAGAACTACTGTGTAAATAAATCAAATTTGAAGGAGACTCACCATAACTTCTTCATATTTTTATTTTTCCATGCATTTCATACCCGCTAATAAACTAAAGGTCCCTTTCATGTAAACTACATGCGCTAAACTCTAGTAATATTAAAAGCATGAATAAAATCTTTATTCAAAAATCAATCATCATCTTCAAATCTAATTAAAAGAAAATCTTAATTATTTTTTTTTTGTCTTTGCTAGGAAAATTTTGACTACCCTTTGAAAGACTCTTAATATGAAAAAAATATATATATAAAATTAAAAACAATTTGTTAGAAATTGCATATATAGCTTTTCAACTTTTAACCTAGAAAATATTGAAATTTCATCAAGAATAATGTGATCTAGAAGTTTCATTTCTAATTTCCAATATTTATAGAATTCATGAAAGTTGATGCCTTAGGAAAAGTCTATACATTTCCAAAAATAGAAAAATCACCTCTAAGTTTTGCCTGTAGTTTACTAGATATCTGCATGTTATGATTGCAAATTCTCTTTTCATACAAAATTAATCAGATAAGTTCACAATTAACTCTATCATGACTTCTTAGTGTCATGTTGTTGCCATAGATTTATAAAATGATTGATGATTATGGCGACTCAATGCAAATCAAAATTATTTAAACCTATCTTTTAAAACATCTAGGGTGTGGCCTACGCAGTTGGTATTTATCTTTTCTTTAAAGGAGGACTAGTCTAGGGTAGTGTTAGCAGTACTCATGATCTTTGGCACACAATATGAAGGCTCATCGAGCCAATGAGATCAAATATAGTGCCCATAGACTCTAGAGCCTTATACTAGGAAGGATAGACCGTAGGTCTTCTGTATCAACCTTTAATCTCAACCAAGTTTATCATGGTCTCAAGTGAACATGAGATGATTATATTTTCAAAGATGTATTTTCAATAATGCAATTGTTAACTAAATACTACGACAGCGGCTGCTACTGCTTCTGCTTCTCTATGTCTCTCAAAATTAAAACAAAAAGAACTCTGGTTGAAATTTAGTTAAAAGTTTAGTCAGACCTAGATCAGTGGTATCCGATATCTAATAATTTTACCAACTCAATCAAACATTGCTCTTACTATTAACATGTGCAAAGAATATTAAATCAATAACTTAATCTTAAGGATTTATGCATAGTAAATATGGGATCATACAAGTCTATAGTAAAAGGCCCTTCTAGACTTTAGATGTAGGTAAGCCAAGTAACTGTAACTTGCAACCCTTTACTGTTAACTTGTAAATCTCTTTCTTATTTTTTCATTAAAAAAATCCCAAATTCACTTCTCACATGTTGAAACGATAATATTTAAATTATTATTACTATATTTGACTAAACCATGCCTGGGACCATTAGTTTTATGTGGTATACTTTCTATGGCAAATTCTATAGCTTCCAAGATACAGTTTTCTGATTAAATGTTACATGCTCAAGGTTAGACACTATTAAGCTCTCTAGTGAGTCGCCCTACCCTTTACCGTGGCACTATTTAATGATTTTTAGATGCTGTTAGACACTCTTTAAGTCCAGGTTTATTGGCTGTGATGGCATACCTCAATAATTTTACTGAAATGATTTCATGTTGAATTTTATATAAAAATCAGCAAAATATAAAACCTTACTCCCTTCCAGATTTGCCAACCTACTTCTTGAGATCATGGAATTGTCTCCTTAACTTCTTCTATAGCTGTAATTGTAAAGTTTCATTGTTTATTATCAGCTATACATGAAGAATAACAACGACGACAACAACAAAGTTTTAATCCAAAACTAGTTGGGGTCAGCTACATGTATCTTTTTTCTCCATTCAGCTCTTTTCTAAATCATATTTTTTGTAAGATGCAAACACTCTAAGTCTTTTTTTATCACTTCATTTCATGTGATTTTTAGTCTATCTTTACCTCTTTTTTTCTCTATATGTATCAAGTCATTCTTTCGCACAGGTGCATCTCTAGGTCTATCTAAGTTGTCTTTTCCTTAATTTATCCTCGATTTGAGCTATCTCTACCTTTTTACGAATAGTTTCATTTTTACCACATTTATCTTATGTATACGCATTTTTCTAATTGCCCAAAATTTCGTATCATAAAGCATA
The DNA here is from genome assembly GCA_017589505.3 of Metroxylon sagu. Classification (NCBI taxonomy): domain Eukaryota; kingdom Viridiplantae; phylum Streptophyta; class Magnoliopsida; order Arecales; family Arecaceae; genus Metroxylon; species Metroxylon sagu. Next base: position 138,603 of record JACVBY030000550.1, read on the forward strand.
AATGGTCTTATAGCTGTCCTATAAAATTTTTTCTTCAACTTGATAGGTACTCTATATCATATAATATTCCAATTACACTTCTCTATTTTATTCAATCTGCTTTAATTCTATGGACAACATCATCCTCGATCTCTCCTTCCTTATGAATAATCAATCCTAAATATCGAAAATGATTATTTTAGTAACTTCACAGTCCCCAATTTATACTATACATTTATCTTCATTTTTCATTGTACTAAAATTATATTCCATCTATTCTATTTTTATCCTACATAATCTAAAATCTTTAGATTTAATGTATTTTACTATAGTTCTAACTTACGATTAACTCTAACTTTAGTTTCATTTACTAGTAATATATTATCTGCAAATAACATGCACTATAAAATATCATTCTGAATATGTCTAGTAAGCTTATCTATAATTAAACAAAAAAGATGGAGTCTAAGAACATAACCCTAATGTAAGTTTACTGTAATAGAAAATTCACTAGTATTACTACCAAGAGTTCTTACACTAGTAATTGCCATGTCATACATATCTTTTATTATATTAATATACTTAATAGGTACTCCTTTCTTTTCAAATACCAACCATAAGATTTTTCTAGAGACCCTATCATATGCTTTCTCTAAATCAATAAAAACCATATAAAGATCTTGTTTCTTTGCTATATACATCTCCATTAACCTTCTAAAAAGGAAAATAGTTTCTATGGTCAACCTTCCTGACATAAAACAAATCAATTCTCTAATATTTTTATAGTACATTTCAACCTATGTTCAATTACTCTCTCCTAAAGTTTCATACTATGACTCATAAGTTTGATACCATGATAATTAGAACAATTTTGAATATATCCTTTATTCTTGTAAATTAGTACTATAATACTCTTCCTCCGATATCTTTTTAATTTCTAAAATCCTATAAAATAAATTTGTCACCCACATTACTCCAGCATCATCTAAACATTTTCAAATTTATATAGAAATCTTATTAAATCCCATAACTTTTTCTATTTTTATTTTTCTATAGCCTCATTTACTTCAAATATCCTAATTTTACGAGTATATACCATAACATTATCCTCAATGAAGCTGATAGGGCATCCTGAATTATCTATATGATTTTTATTTAATAATTTATTACAATAACTTCTCCATCTTTCTTTGATATCTTTTTTCTTAATCAAAACTTTTTGATCATCGTTTTTAATGCATTTAACATGAAACATATCTTTAGTTTTTTTGTCTCTTATTCTTACAATTTTATACATATCTTTCTCTCCATCTTTAGTTTTCAGCTTGTGATATAATTTTTTATATGCCTTACATCTAGCTTTTTATACCATCTTTTTAATTTATTTTTTAACCATCTTATAGTTTTTATATACTTCTTCATTCTTACATTTAGGTAATTTTCTATAGTGTTCTCTTTTAACCTTAACTGTTAATTAAACTTTCTCATTCCATCATCAAGTTTTCTTATTATATGGTCCTTTTTTTTTCAACTCTCCTAATACCTTTATAGCTATTTTTCTAATTTTATTAGCCATCTCTTCCTAATGGTATTAATCTCTCAATTTATACTTCATTTTTCTTCCTTCATCACTCTATCTTTAAAAGTTATTAGTTTCTCTCCTTTCAAATTACACCACCAAATCCTTGGATTCTTCTATCTTGTAGCCTTTCTCCTCTATTTTTTAATGCATACATTCATAACCATTAATTTATATTGTATAATTAGTCCTCACCCACCTTACAATCTTAACAAAATATTCGATCAATCTTTTTAGTAAGAAAGAAATCTATTTGGCTATCATTATATCAATTTTTAAAAGTTATCAAACGAAAGTCTCTCTTTTTAAAATATGTATTAGTTAATACTAAATTATATGTCATCATAAACTTTAAAATGACATTTCCCTCATCATTTCTATACTCAAATCCATAACCTTCATGTACTCTTTTAAATCTATATTATACTTTCCTACATGTCTATTTAAATCTTCTCCAATAAATATTTTTCCTCCAGTGAGAATCTCTTTAATTAGTCCATCCATATCCTCCAAAAAATTTTACTTTGTCACACTACCTAAACCTACTTAAGGAGCATAAGAACTAATAATATATATTGACTCCTCATATATCATTAATTTAATTAAAATTATTCTATCTCCTATCGTTTTAATATGTACAACTTCATCTTTTAGGCTTTTATTTACAATAATTTCTATTCCATTTTTATTTCTATTTTTTTCTATATATCAAAGTTTAAAACCATCAACCTCTTTTATTTTATCATTTATCCACTTATCTCCTGCAAGCAAGCTATGTTAATTCTTCTTCTACTTATTGTATTTATTAGTTTTATTAACTTTTTTGTTATAACCCCTATATTTCAAATTACTAAACGTATTTTATTTTTTTATTTTATTTTTATTTTTATTTTCTTAAACTAACTTCTTTATCCACACCCATTCATGAAGATACGAGAACTCTTGCTTATTTTTCATTATATGCATATGCTGATGTGACACATCGCTTCTGGGGACCGTTTTTATCTATCTTACCATTCTCACTATATTCGGGGTTCGATTTAGTGCGTCGCTTCCGAAGAAGTTCTATCTTTATTGATTTTTTTAATTGGATTCATATTTATAGGATATAAGTATAGTTTATATTGGCTATCAACTATAAATTTTTTTTTTTTATTCGAACTTGGAAGCCATAATGTATAAAAAATTCATATATAGATGGAGTTCAAAATTAGAAGCATGGCAGTATCTAACGATGACTACCACAAAAGCAAGCTCATGAACTAGCAAGTTATATCGACTCATTGACGACTACAATGACATCATTGTCCTGCTTGTTAGACCAAGAACCCTCTTTGATCCTTGTGGGGTTATTTTTTTGGGTTGCCGCCTACCTTCCTGCATTCATTGTTTATAGCGTGGAGCCCGTCGTTTGAATATAAAGCACATCATGGCTAGCCATAATTTAGTGCCCCACGCAAAAAAATGCAACCCATTTATATATGGCATTAAAAATCAAGAAAAAGGGAAAGATCATCCTCCAAAAGGATTTTCTGCAAGAATTAAAAAAAGAAGAAGGACAAAAGGCATCACCATAGCGAATCACGAGAAAGAGCCATCCACCAACCTTTTCCTTTCTGGGTTTCTTTGAATTGTATCTCTTTTTTTTTTTTTTTGATCTTTTACCTTCCCACAGCCATTGACTGAGTGCTCCTGATCATCCAAGAGGCCATATCTTTTTCCAAAAGCTCCTATTTAAGCACACACCTCGTTGGGGACAGCATATGGGAGAGAGTAGCAGGCTTGGTCTAGAGACATATATGGCCCTAGACAGCTGCCTTCTTTTCCCCTTCCAACCATCCTTGGATTGGGATCCACAAACCTCCGAACTCGGAGATCGCCATGAATTCATCCCTTTGGGTACGCACAGCACTTCCCCATCTCTTCCTACTCTTTTCTTAGTATCCTTTTGTTGCTTAGTTTTAGCTTGGTGTTTGAGCCTGCATCGTGTTTTGGCGATAGCTAGGGAGTCTCCGCTCTCGTCGGATGCCTCCGCCGGGTATTTACAAGATGCGGTGGCCGAGTGGAGCGATCAGTGCAAGTGGAGACGATTGGGTTCGAACTCTGATGACGATCCGATCTCAATGACTAAAGACCTCCAACATCTTTTTCATGTAATTTTTTTTTTTTTTTTTGAACTACGGCTATTTTTATCATCACTAGAATCGTTGGTGGTTTGAAGAACTCATTCTTCTTCTTCTACTACTTTTGATATCTTTTTTTTTATAGGGGTTTTGGGATTCAAATTGCCATGAAGATCCCTTGGATGATTTGAATTACATACTTCAAGAAAACAGTATACTCTCAGGTAAATTTCAAGGCTCTTCCTATTTGTCAACCTATACCTACTTCATTGGGTGCTTCCCTCTAGCTAACCCTGAGCACAATGACCATCTTCTCAAGTTGCACAGTTTAATGTGCAGCAGCTCATTGAGAGAGAGAGAGAGAGAGAGGTGGCCTCCACCGTATTCTTAACAGCTGTATGTCTGGGCCCAACACCAGATCGTAGGTGGAACCGATTGTTAGAGCCTTAACCATGATTGCCACATAATGTAGTAGTGAATTAGTAATAATACTAGCCCGATTACCTTACTTTTTAAATTATAGTTGTGATTGCTGCATAATTGCTGATGTTTGGAGCAATTATAAGAACTGTTGACCATTGGAAGTCTTTTGTCTGTTGTAATATAGAAGATCCTCTGAACTCCTCCATGCCATTGAAAGGACCCAGCACACAGGAAACAATTGCAACACAACGCCAACAGGAGCCCCTCTCTTCTCTTTCCTCTCAAGAGGAACCCTTGTCGAAAGATGCAAGTGGAAAAGGAAAAGTTACCAACGAGTCAAGAGACTCCAAGGCTTCTTTCCCTACAGTAATCAAAAGCTTCTCTCTCAAAGGTAGTCATAACTTACAGCCAAGAACAAGCATCCTTTTCTATCGTTTCTCACAAAACTTCTCACTGACGTGGTAATTAAAGTGATCTCCTAGAAACCGAGAGCTGGCGTAGTAAGAAGAAGAAGAGGAAGGCAATGGGGGTGGTGTATCCCTTCGCAGTGGTGAAGCCAGGAGGGCTGGAGGGGGACGTGACGCTCGACGACATCAACGCAAGGATTCTCATGCGCCCGGCGCGGCCTGTGCGCCACCCCGTGGCGGAGTTCGCCAGCGGTCCATGCGTGTCGGCCGTCGGGCCAGGACTTTCCGGGAAGCCAGTCGTGAGCCTCACAAGGATCCACACTCGAGGGAGGGGAACTCTCAGTATCATAAGAACAAGAGGGTGACGATTTTAGACTTTGTTCTTGGTACAAGAACGCCGAAGCTAGCTAATTTTGTATGCATAGTTCTATTATCCTTGTAAATGTAACGTTTCTAGTGGCAGTAATATATATTTGCTTACTGGTAATAAACATTTTGAACAATACCTATAAATCGAACTTATTTGGCTAAATACAATGTTCATGGTGTCCACCTAATAAGAGACTCCAGTTAAGCCAAGTAAAGTATTTATAAAGATTAGTTTGGACAAGGCTACACTAATCTAGCCTCCTGGTGTTTTGCTTTTTTGGAGAAAAAGCTAGCCATCTTGCGTTGCTCTACTCACGTCAGCACAGGATTTAACCATGGTAAATTTTAGAAGATTAAAGAAGTTGGAAGGAATTGGAAGGAAGAAAGAGAGACCTTTTGGGTTCACTTCCCATTGGAGCTCAATGGCAATGTTCTTCTGCCGGCCTTTGTTCTCCAATTACAGATTTGGGAGAACACAAATTCTTGCATCTGGCTACCGTGATGTGAAGTTGATCGTGGAAGTAAGAAATAGCGCCAAGAAGCTAGAAATCTTTAGAAAAATTGAAAGCAAAGAGAAACGGCTTGAGCCTTTTAGAAGATACATTGAAGAACATTGTTTTATAAATGGATCCACGTTTACATTACGATCTCCTACAACAATATATGAAGAAATATATACGATTAATGGGATGTTTGACTCAGTATGATCGGAAGAAGTTTCAAATTATGTGCTAAGTTCTATTTTATAACTGATGCTGGTCCCCGTGAATAGGGCAGCGAGTTGGTCGAGGACATCTTATCGTTCCTTCCAATCTGATTTAGACCTATTTTATCTGATGTTTTCGAATCGAGCCTATTATACAGTGGACTTGCAAAATTAAATTTGACATAAATCAAACTAGATCTATTGGATAAAAGAAAAAAGATCTCAAGATGTCTTGTCTAGCCTAAAAAGTTCAAACTCAACATCAAGCTAATGAGAGCCACCTCTTCTTTCTTCGAGAACAATAGTGGGAGTAATTAGAATTATTTGACTCAAATATCTAGAGAAGGATGAAACAGCTGGATTACAGTGTAATGGGCAAATTGATGTCCAACCCTTCGATGGACAGATTTTAACATCTAGCATCTATTGCTCAGTTATTTAATATCCGATCTATCACACTAATTTTTTTTAATTTTTAATCCTTCTTATTATATGAAATAAGATGATAACAATATATACGTATACAGTTATCTTTATATTGCACGTAATAAACATAACTATCACATCATTATTGTACATTAAAAAAAATTTAAAAATTAAAAAAAATTGATATCGTGGATCAGATGTTAAGTAACTGATTAATAGAGATTAAACATTAAAGTTTGATCCACTAAATATTTGGATATCAATTTATAATTGGTGCAAGTAACGTAAAAGAAGAATATTTCTGGTTATGTACATATTCCAAAACCTGCAAACCATCTCAAACCATGCATTGAATCACATTCTCGCATCAATATTCTACCATAACTCAGCACCCGGCCTGTGATTAAGGCTCCAGTGACATCATGAGAAATATTCAAATCAAAGAAAACCTCGCAAGGTGACTATGGGTTGGCAGGAAGCCGAGATACCCAAGGCAACTCAAAACTCATCAGCTACTATACATCTATAGTGATGAAAAGTAATGGAAAAGGATCCACTCAAGTCACCAAATTTGCAGAACGTTTGGGGCCATCTGACAAGGAAATGAGAGGAATATGGCTGCCCAATGGATGGAAGTTGGTACCAAAAGTTGGATCCTGTCCTCCGCGAAGTCAGCCTGGTTTGAACTAAAACAGGGATGACCGGGCCCAAGTTCCATCAATTCTAATTTCTATGGCCCCTCTCTCTCTCTCGCTCTCTCTTTCTCTCTCTCTCTCAAAAGTTGGATCCTGTCCTCCCCTAAGTCAGCCTGGTTTGAACTAAAACAGGGATGACCGGGCCCAAGTTCCATCAATTCTAATTTCTATGGCCTCTGTCTCTCTCTCTCTCTACCTTCCCCACTAACGGATTGCATGGCTAAATTGATGGATATGTGAAAGGTGATGGCGCTTCATGGAAAGTGATGATGGCGGTGGCCCCCCTGTTGCATGCAGACGCATGCACGAGCCAACCCGCAGGCCGTGGGTGGGGTGGCCCCCACCAACGTGGTAGGTGATCAACACTCTGACCATCTGATCCGATTTGATAGATACTGCTTATATAATTTAACTCGATAGAATTATATACTAATCACCCTGTCAAACTTTTTAAGACATCATAAGATAATTTATCACTCTCTCTCTCTCTCTCTCTCTCTCTCTCTCTCTCTCTCTTTTTATCTTTTCCTTTGAATCTGGTACTCAAAGAAGACTCAATCATTGGCCTCGCACTGGGACACAAATCTTGAGTCAATGGTCATGTGTAGAAATGCATGATCAATGCTTTAAATTTAGTGTAGGAATAATATATAATTCATCAAGTATCTAGTGAAAGATTGGCCCTTGCTTTACTGTAGTAATAGCGCAGAGAAGGTACTCTTTTAAAAAAATAATAAATTATGCATGCGTTAAAAGTCTGAATAATAATTATTACAAAATAGTGAGGAATAAAGTGAGTGCATCTTGCAAAAATGGAATTATTATGTGTCATCTTTTACTATAGTTAATTAAGTTTGAAGTTAAATTTGAAAGATTTAAGATAGCAATTCCCTTGTGGTTGTGGAGTGGGAGCTGTGCAAGATTTTTAATGGCGGTTTAGGTTGGAGTAAGTTCTGGAAAGCAGAAAGTGAGAGCTAGCAAAATATAGAACCTCTTGTAGCATATTTCAATTCAACAATTGCGAAAGTTGGCAGGGCAAAGGTAGGATAAATTATATTTTGAACCAAATTTAATACTTGTATCATCATGTTAAATTGGTACCATAAGAAATAAACCTACCACCAATATGCAATTCTTTTTCTCTTTTTCTTTTTTTTTTTTATCTCACTTTAAATTGACGTTGTGAGACGTAATTGTGTCTGAATTATTCGGAGCTAATGTCACCGAACGTAGATTTTATTGGAAGGTTAAATATTTACGTTACGAACAACTTTAGTTCCAATATTATTTTAGCATTAAGAACTTTTTATAATCCCCACAGCTGGCACCTTTTATGCTTTTTTATCCGCCACCCACTGCTATAGAATCTAGATTGAAAAATAATAATCATAAGCCAAAATATCAAGGTACATAAAATAATGCAATTAGAGTGAACTCGCCTACTTGGCCTTTCCTATTTGTCCGGCACTTCAGATATATTCTTTGACAAGAACCATAGTGCGTCCAATCACCTTGATACCTTGCTTGGAAGATAGAATTATACTATGTGAATTCCTAAGCTAAGATCTTAAAAGACAACTACTTGCATTCTAAATTTCATCCACAAAGAGCATCATGATGAACAATCAATGAGATTACTAACAGGTAACTCCGATCTTATCAACGAAGATTACTACTATGATTGACGATAGAAGATTAGCTTAAGTATCTCTCTCCATCTTCCAAATCTTTCCAGAAGCAGCCACCCGTGCGAAGTACCCAAGAGAGATCCGAAACATCTTTTGAAATCAGGCAGTTTTCTTTTAAAATGTGTTGAAGATTTGGCATGATACGATTACAGATAAAAGGCAAGCCAAAGCTCTCAAGCTGCTCCCAGGAACCACTGACACAGTCTCAGAGCCCAGACAAGGCCATGCCCGAGGCTTCCAACTCCAACTCCACTCATGAGAATTCCAAGCTTACCTCCTTGTCCAAACCTATCCATGCAAGAACCCAAGTGGGTGAATGATTAGCCTCGCCGTTCCAACTATCGTTATGCGTGCCAGTGGAAAATAAAACTATATACCATCACAAGATACAGGCCATGCGGCCATAGGATAGAGAAAGACTTTAGGCCAGGGATCCACCCTGTGGAAGTCCCTTTCTTCCCCCATTTGCGTTACAGAGGTTCCTCATTTTAATCAACCATAGCTAAAAGAGAGCAGCTCGAGGCTCTGGCCTCATGGGTGCAGCTACACCGGTTCTGGTGACTGCTCTGAAAGTATTGTCCGAGGCCTTGGGATGTGGGTGAGTTGGGACAGTGGCTATGCTCTCTTAATAAAGTGTGGGGGTCTATGGGCTTGGATCAGTGGTAGTCATGCTAGCTCTATGTTGTACTGCATGTTTTGCAGAAGTTGATAGCTAAAAGAGGGTGGTCTATTCACCTACTGAATGGTTGACAAGGTAACGTATGTGCAAAAACAGTACCTGTTCTAGAATTTGATTGCATTCAAAATGTTGGGTACTGGCAAGCTTGATTACTAATTACAATGAGCATTCTTTCAAGTTTTATGTGTAATTTTGTAGATTACACTATATCTATCTATTTCAACATGATATAAGGATACATCATCAAAAGAGGTAAATAAAGAATGCAAGTCAAAGAAGATTTAAGACACGTTATCTATGGTTTTATTGACCAAAACATATATCCCAATAAAATCCCTGGTTTCAGTAATCATAGATCTACTTTCCTTCTGCCTTGAACCTTGAAAGGGCTGCTTTTATAAATCTTCCATAGTTTTATGTGACGATCAAATCAGATAACAGAACTTCATTCTGTCATGCGTCAAGAAAAATGATATTCTCTGAAGGCAATCTTAGAGTGCTTATACGTATGTTCTGCATTGGTCACAGACAAACAAATTAGTGCATGGCTCTACTTCTTTAGTTTTTTGAGCTAATGAAATAATTCCTGATCACAGAACTTTCATCATAATTCTTCATCAAAGTAAAACAAGGCCCTTCCTTCTATGAACAAAAGATGGTGTTTAACGAAGCCTGATCCAAACATGAACGAGGTAAAAAAGGCAAAAAAAAAAAAAAAATTGAGGACCACAGCATTATCCATCAGCATATAATTTATATGGTTAATAGAGTTAAGATCTATTATTTGTAATCATGACAAGGAGATGTACAGCTGCATTTATTTATTCAATACCCTAGGTATCAGGTACCAGTCTGTCCATAAACATTAAATATATAAACCAAGATTCTCACATGCACTATAAGCTCCAAGCAACATGTACATATTCCTCCAGGACATAAAGAAAACAATCTTCCAGGGAACTGACAAGAATAAAGGTTCGCTTTATGCTTCAGTTCCTAATTCGACAGTCATCACCTTTATCTTTAGCAAGCTATGCCTTTTCATCAGGCACGCATAGCAAATCTCTCCCTTTAGGTGTACTCTTTTGGATTTCATTCAGAGTCGGCCCTTTTTATTTGTAAGTTTGAAACAAGGAGATCGGGGAAGTAAATCCTTCACGATACGCGTGCAGTACTGCTAGACATATGTTAGTATAGCTGTTGAAGTGCACATCAAAGTTCTTTGTGGTTTAAATAAACCTTATTCATTTCAGTGTCCTCACTCAGTAAAAAGTTGACATATATGCAAGACAATTCGAGGAAACAAAACCAAAATGTGAACACTTATGGACTACTAAATTTGAGGCCATGTGAGAAACAATGCTGTAGAGATGCTTAGAGGCATTCCTTCAAGAAGTAACTATTTACAACTGATTAGTTTCACTTATTTAGCTGATAGATGTTGTCATTTCCAGAAATGCTCTGTCAAGCTGTCAATACCTTAATGTTTACCTGCTTTAGCTCCGTGGTCCTTCAATGGAATAAGAGACCAGTAAAAAATGCCTTCAAAAAGCTGTATTCAAATAAAAGGAACTATGTCAATATAGATCGCTTGAGCTCTGCCTTCAACTGTGTAATAAGATCCTTGATGACAAAAGCTCACCATGCTGGTGCCTGCTAACAGTGAGGGGTGGAAGTTATAAGATGGGCATCAAAAGAATGTCACTAAAATGATAATCTATTAGATTCAGCATTAGTAGTGGCTCATCAGCATGCAACTTGATAAAAGAATCTCATTGTTTCATAACTAGCACAGAAACTTCAAGCCACTAATAGGAGCTGTTTTCTGTTGACCTAGGTTAATTGACAGCCTGAAACCACTAGTTTTGGGTTCTTTGAATTGCAAAACCTCTAAAAATCATTGCTATGGGGACTGAGAATAATCAATCTTTTAATTAATATGACTGCAAGATGAGGGAGAAAACATCTCAACTTCTTTTCCGGGGTAAGTTATGTTCATTTCTAAATTACTTGCATCATTCTTCCCTTTTTTGGCGCCGCACTTGGATTAGATTTGAAGTGCACTAAATGTCACTTATATATCCTAAACTAGAAAGGAGAGAACTTGCATTAACGTCAGCAACCTCAAGATATGAGCATGCTGGGAGACTTCAACAACCTGTAGCTGAAAATTGGTGATTTTTTTTTTTCAGACTTTGACATAAATATTTGTAGAATTTAACTTAGCTCCTGGTACAACTCGAAGCATTACTTCATGATGATGGCTTGGATTGAAGCTACATTAGGTATCCTTTTCATGAGTGTGCTTCGTGTTAGTCTCACTGACAGCTAAATTTCTGTTAATGCTTGAAAGTTTGGTTTCAGTTTCAATTTTGGTTGGAGTGAATAAGGTTTCAGATTCAGAGTTTCCATAGTTCTGCTCTTGTTTTTGGCAGTTCCAACTGAAAATTGTAAAGAAATTCAAAAATGCCAAATAGAAATTTAAAAACACAGAAGAAAAATAAAATAATCAAGAGTAGTGGAGGCATTTTGTTAGGTGAGGTTGAAGTTGTGTGAGATCAAAAAATCTTCAACCCATACCTAACCCATTTATAATTGAGTTGAAATGAATGATTCATATCCAATCTATTTATTATGTATGATCTATATCTAATCCACTAGCTCATGGAATGCAGTTTTAGTAAAATTATAAATAGAGATAATAGTAGAGTAATTAAGGATCATGAAGTTTCTAAGAGTAATCCTTTTTTAATATTTAGGATTGATTATCCATAATGAAAGATTAAAGAGGATATTATCCATAGAATTAAAGTTTGTTGAATAAAATAGAGAATTATAATTAAAATATTATGTGATCATAGGGTACCTACTAAATAGAAAGAAAAATTTTATAAAGAAATCATACAACTAGTAATGTTTTATGATACACAGTATTAGATAATTAGTAAACAACATATGCACAAGATGAGTATGAGTGAAATAAGAATATTGAGATATATATGTGATAATAGAAGAAAATATTGAGTAAAAAATAAAGTCATTTGTGGAAAGGTGGAGATAATACTGTTTGAGGATAAATTGAGAGAAGAATAACGTAAATGGTTTGAACACGTATAATGCAGGTCCATAGGTACACCAATATAAATGAATGATTTGATATATGTAGAAAAAATGAAGAGCGAGAGGAAGACTAAAAATTATATAAGATGAAGTAGTAAGGAAGAACATGGTATCTTAACATCTTTAAAAAAATATGACCCTGAATTAAGAATAATGGAAGAAAAGGATTTATGCAACTGACCCAGCTAGTTTGAGATGAAGGCATCATTGAGTTGAGATGAGTACCTAACTCACTAGCTTAATTAGGAATTTACTTGTTAATTATATGGCTTTAAAAAAAATGAAAACAAAGTAGGACCAAAAATAGTGGATCCAGGCCTAGGAGAAAAACACACATATATACATGCATGCATTGCACATTACATTCACACATGGAGAGATTAGTTACTAGAATCAAAATCAAGCCAAGCTTGATATAGCTTGAGCCTAAGGTTGCAAATGTGTCAGATTGATCTGTATCCCAAGCTGGTCCTAATTTGATTAGAACCGATTTGATCCATATTAACCTATAGGTTGGGTCAAATTCGAAAAATAGGCCCGATCTAAGTTCCGGTTTGGATATGAGACTTGTATTTTTCAACCAAACGTGTAAATCATCTAAGTCTAATTTAATCTTATTTAATTTTTTTAATGACTCTATATTTAATTATTAATTACTAATTTTATCTATAAAATGATATTTCGATGCTTGACTTAAATGCAAACACGCTTGTCCTAATCCTAAACTGAACTCTAACATTCTGGGTTGGATTCGAGCTATACTTGACCCTGAACTAAATCAATGACTCGTTGCATCTAAAATTTTTACAATGGACCTAACCCAACCTGACCTAATCAGCAAATGGATTGGATTAGGGTCCAAAACCATGGTCCAAATATGGAACAATGTCGGACTAGGGTCAAACATAACCCAATCCAACTTGACCCATTTGTGGCCCTACTTAAGTCTAATCAAGCTTGGCTTCAGATTAGTCTCGAAATTGAAAACTAAAATAAAGCTTGGTGTGTGTGTTATTTAATTGAGCTTAATTCAAATCCAGTTTCTAGCTAAGCCAAACTCGAGCATGCTTTGAGTGGCTTGATAGCAACTATTGAGCAAAAATAAATTCAATCTTGAATTGAGTTTACTTCAAGGCTAACTTAAACTTAGTTCGAACCCAAATCAAGCTAAGTGCAAGCTTGATTCAATCTCACTTCAAGCTTGCTTCAAACCCATAATATCTAGGTCATAATGGAGTAACATTACCATTGTGCCAAGACCCACTATATTGCTTTTATATGATGAATAAAATTAATAATATTAATGATGGTAATACTAGCAAATTTTCTATTACAATAGATTTATATTAAGGATTTGCTCTTAGTCACTATCTTTTTGCTTTAGTTATAAATGAGCTTACTAGACATATTTAGGATAATATTTCGTGGTGCATATTATTTGCAGATGATAAAGTACTAGTGGATGAAACTCAGGCTGGAGTGAATCGTAAGCTAAAACTATGGCGAAATGCATTAGAATGTAAAGGTTTTAAGTTAAGTAGGATAAAGACAGAATATATGGAATGTAATTTTAGTACAATTAGAAATGAAGATAAATATAGAGCAAAAATTGGGGACTATAAAGTTACTAAAAATGATCATTTTTTATATTTAGGATCGATTATCCATTAGAAGTGAGAGATTGAAGATGATGTTGTACATAGGATTAAGCAAATTGGATGAAATGGAGAAGTGCAACTGGAATATTATGTGATTGTAGAGTATATGCCAAGTTGAAAAAAAAAAATTATAAGACAGCCATAAGACCAGCTATACTTTATGATACAAAATATTAGGCAGTTAGAAAAATACACGTACATAAGTTGAATGTGGTGAAGATGAGAATGTTGAGATGGATGTATGATAATACAAGAAAAGATGGGATAAAAAATGAAATATTTATAAAAAGATAGAGACAACTCCAATCGAGGATAAATTAAGGGAAGGATACCTTAAATGGCTTGGACGTGCAACATAGACCTAAAAATGCGCCTGTGTGAAGAAGTGACTTCATGCATGTAGAAGGAAAAAGAGGTAGAACTACATTAAAAATTACATGGGAGGAAGCCATAAAGAAAGACTTAGAATTTTGCATCTTACAAAAAAAATGACTGAAAACCGAACTGAATGGAGAAAAAGAATTCATGCAGCCAACCCCAACTAATTTGAGATTAAGGCTTTGTTGTTGTTCAAAAAATCACTTATCAAAAATTCAAGTGCAAAGTGAGATAAATTATGGTTTTAGAAGATTGCAAAATTATAAGATCACCACTTACCTACAGCACATCATCAAGATAACCATTTCCTTTTTCCCAAGCAAACCAATTTCCTCAAGATTTTTAACATAATCACTTAGACGGTTTAGTATTGAGCATGTTACTTGCTTTGTCTTCACTGTATTGAGGACCTGAGGACTTAATATTAGCTCAAAAAATGATGATGTTTCTCACATGATGATGTTTCTCACAATAAGTGAACAAGAAAAGGATTGCTTCCAAATTCCATGTCAACCGATGTTGCATTCATATAACAAATATTTTGTAATCCTAATATATCCAGCTTATGCAGCCAAGAAATGACCTATTAAAGTTTGAGCAAGTTTTACATACTAATTCACATGTGGTGTCGAATTCTACATGAATTGATGTCAAATTTTTGAAATGGCAAATGTTGGCAAGATAAATGATTATCATGTAACCTAAAAGATTATTTGGACAGCAAGTTGACTAAATGGTGGGTTACATACTTTAGTACCATGCATTAAGAAGCGACCATCCAAGCCTAGTCCAGTTTTGGGAGGTGTTTGAATAAAGAGGAAAGAACGATAGGATCTGACTTACGCATCTAAAATCATAAATGAGGCAAGAACTATAAGCCAAAAAGCCATACTAAAGCACAAACAAAATATTGATTCTTTTAATCACATCTACAAGATGCTTATATCTTTAAACAAATTCCATAATGCTTCTAGCTGTATGTGGGTGGTGCCATAAATAAAGAAAAGTCCAAGAGCATAAGAAGGATGATATAAGAGGGCTGAAAGCATTAAATAGGGCTCTTGAACAGGTAGGATTGAAACCCAGTTTCCAAAAAAAAACTATAAAAAGGTACCCTAGCTGAACCCTTATATCTTATTATAATCAAACCTTGAAAAAAAATAATTGAAAAAATTTATAATTAACCCAAGCCTAAGAAAGCTTTGATATATGCATGGAACCCACTATGAATTAAAAAATAATGCAATACCTGCTTTTCTTTCTGGCAAATTCATCAAAAGAATGCCAATATAAAGGCCTTTTCAAATCCTTGTGATTAACCACTTTATTCCATCATGGTATAAGTTGTTGCCTGCCAAACCTATGGTAATTAGGTTTGCAGCAGAAAAATAAAAAATAAAAGGTAGATGCCTCAGCTCAACATCTCAAAAAATGCTCAGATTTCTTCAAAAAAAAAAAAGCTACCTTACCGTATATAGAAGGCTGGATGAGAAGGCTGTTCTTGCAAAAGGGCTAATTGCTGTTGAGAATCATTATTGGTTGCATGCTTTGGAGATTAACTGATCTAACCAGACTTTTGAATTTTATCATTGTTTAGGTATAATAAAATTCATGAAATCTTAAGATTTGAGAAACACCATTGCATTTAAAAGTTGAAACCTTGATCAGATGGCGAAAACCAGATTTTAACAATAGGTGGGAAATCAATTTTTTGTCTTAACAAATTTAATTTTTTTTAAGTATTTTTATTTAACTCAAATAGGGAGCCCTCTATTTAGATGTAATGTTATATTGCATGTAAATAAGTACCATTCTGCATGTCTGTTATGTCTTTAGTGGCCTCCCTGCAGAACCATATGCTTAACCCACAAGTCCTGTCAACTGATAATACCTGATCATTTAGAGGAATCAACCTAGTTGGCCCCACCATCTAAACTGCCCTTGCAACAGTATAAGTAGGAGGCAATGGAGGGAGGTTGAGAAGGAGAAAGGAAAGGCAGCTAGGCCAGAGAGGAGGAGGAAGAGGAGAAATTTGGACAAGCATTTTGGGTTCTGTTTTCTTCATTTAGTAAGTGGCTCCTTCCCATATCTTATAATTTAAGATTTACTTAAGTGTTTTTCAGTCCCACATATTAAATTTCAAGTTTATGCATGGTTGAATTGTTAGACACATGGCCGTTTTCAAAATCTATGATTTCGATTGCAAGTCACTTCCTCCAGGCTTTGGAATTTAGGTTTTGATTAACTAGTGTTTTTGAATCTCAAAATCACTTTCAAGCTTATGAATGGCTTTGAATTTCTTTCAAAACCCTAAGTTTAAGTAAGATTTTGCATCTGAATTTTGAGATAAATCATTCTAATCAATCTTTTTGAGATTAAGTATTGTTTTGATACCCTAAACAACTAGTCACTTTTCAAAGACTATGGTTTGTTTTGTGTTTTTTGAATTTACTATCAATTTCAACTTTGAAATTTACATGTTGTTTCAAGGTTTAAACCTGAAGTTCAAGTGTTTTTCTTTGATATTCTAGATTCTGTAATCAGCTTCAGTTTTAAAGCTGTTTCAGCTCATTTTAGGGGATACTAATTTCAAACCGTACCTTGGTTTTAACATGGTAATTTTGAATTTATATAAGATTTTCAAATTGATATCTTTGGAATCAGTGTGCATGTGTTATGACTTGAAACTTAATTACTTGTTCAAACTCCTAGACTTCTTTTTTTTTATTGGAGCATATTATAAGGGTTATCTAAGACATTTGCAAAGTCTATGGATTCAAAATATAACAAACATGAAAAACATGTAGACCCCTAGCTAGTGTCATATTTGGCCTCATTTGAATAATCAACAACTATTTCTTCTAACCTCTCATTAAGTAGTATATGTGGCCTCATTCAAGTTATGTAATGAAGATATGTGGAACTTGGACCAAGCGGTACATGTGGACCTCAAGGATTTTATGTGGCCTTGTATGTATTAACAGGGATGATTTATGTGGCCACATCCAGTTTACCCATTCTCTGGCAAGGATTTATAAGGCCTTGTTCAGTTTACTGGTGAGGATTTCATGCGACCTCATCTGTAGAGAGGATTTATGTAGCCTTGAGTCATGAGTGAAGCTTTTTAAGAGAATATAAAACTGCATGAAATAAAAGAGTTTTTTTAAATATAAATTGTACTACAGCCATTTCATTTTGAATAATTGTTCGACTTATGATTTTGTCTAAGTTATTTGGACTCTTTTCTAGACTTGAGTTTGAACATTTTACAGTATCTTGTTCTTATTGAAAATTTTGCTTCGGAATTTCATGACAAAATGAATTTCTTCTCAAGCTTTCCAATGATAATTTGACAATGATAATTTGATCATGGGTTTCATTTCCAAGTTATTTGTTTCCTCTGGACCCTAAGTTCTTTGATCCTTGTGGGGGTTGCTTACTATGTTTTAGCTGACTCTATTTATTATATAATTTTTCAAAGTGATTACTGAGAGCTCTACTGGACTTGTTTGACGAACTGGTTTTGATATTTTGAAGTTAATATTTGGATTGAATAATCATTGGAGCAACATTAGTAATATGGTAGACTGTCATGTTTTTGGAGGTATAATATCGAGTACAACAGGTTATGTTTGAATTTGTAAGTGGATCCTATTCGATTTCTATGAGGATGACTAAATTGGAAACTTAGTTCAGAATTGATCATGGTGATTACAGCTTGGCATTCAAATAAATTTGGTTCCCACGTCATGAAACAATTAGAGGTGGAAAGTTGGCCCAGGTGATTACAAATGGGGGAAAAACTAGGAACTTTATTACCACAAAAGTATTGAAAAATTTGAACTTAAAAATGGAGAAGAAAGCAATTCTATCAACTAACTCGGCAGCATGTAATGGGAAGCTCAAGCTTCTAGTGATTTGCAATAGAATTCTCATGATACTCACACATATTTTCTAGGAATATCATGGTTATTCAAGAAATGCATGAAACAGTGCTCTAGTCGATGCATAATCCATTAAACATCAAGGTACAAGCTATACATTCTAGCTCAACAAGCTAACTGATCATAATTGCTGATCAGAAACGTTCGGTTCGACTCAGATTTTCCCAATGAAGTTCCCACTGCTGGAACGAGCAATAGTTGGATCTTATCTAGGAAGGTTAGAAGACTAATTTGGTAAGATCCAAAACACAGGAGTCACAGACAATGGAAGCAATTGATGCAACCACTTGCAAAGATTTGTTTCATTTGGGCTTATAGTTTCAATAAAGATGATAGAATTTTCAGAATAAGACCAAAAGGTCTTAAATTGTTGCTTAAGACCTATTGGAAGACTGTTGAAGATCTACTTGGAATTAAGAGGGTCTGGAATAAATCCAAAATTGATGTTTGGAGACTTGCAGAAGTTCGTAAAGGACCTATTTTGAATTACCAAGGATATTTGACAGAATATCAAATTGGCCAAATCAGGTCTTCTCCCTTTTCTGCTTTTAGGCTGCTGTAAACTGCCTTAAAAGATCCACTCTGATCTCTTTTCCCCTCTCTTTTATATGGTGAGATTTGGGAAAGATCTGAGAGAGATAAAGTAGCCTACTTTTACTCCATCCTCTCTTTTCCAAGACCCCTTACAAGTGCCCTACCCCTCTATCCTGTAAAGAGAAGAGGCTAATTTCATGGCAGTACCAGAATTGATTACAGATCGGTAGTTTTTACTTGCAAAAGCACAGCTTTAAAAATCTTGAGCCCAACACTAAACTGAGCCCTACCCTACATTGTGGTGCCTGAACTTATATATGCCTCTTTTATCCCCATATTATCCAATATCTTAACTGTTTTCAAATTTAGTAGTCATCACCTAACAAACATAATGTAGTTTGTATTGGTGACCCTAGTCCTTCTCAAAGAAAGGATATGATCTTAGTCCTTTAGCTCTGTACCATAGCCATGACTAAATTGCTGGGATTCCCACTCCCCCGCATGTTATCTGGTCTTAGTTTCATATTTCCAAAATCTAGAGTCTCTGACAGCAAACCCTATCTTTCATGCCATCTGGTTTTCATTTAATCAATTATAGCTCATCTGGTCCAAATATTACAACTGTATCCCTGAGGATAGAATCACATCCACCCTCTTAACTATCTCCTAGACTTTCTACTAAATCTCCCATCAGATCCTGGCCTCTTATTAGTTACATTTATATAAAACGCGTCATATAGTTAGTGAAATATATGGAAGTAATAGAAAACTATGAGTTCTTACTCATATAAACCATGTCATGAATAAGGAATTTTTATTCCAGCTGATCAGTAGCTTGCAAGTTCCAATAACCATATATGGTGGGCTTCTATAGTCTTATTGACTCATATAAAATCATTCCACTTATATTAAAATGATAAAACTTTCCAAGTTCTGGTAATATGCCAAAAAGTATCATCAAGGAGGTGCTCTCCCAAATGGTCATCATTGTCAATGGTCTCTTTATACAGTAATTGTGATGAGACACTCTTAAGATGATGAACATGAAGGAATCACAGACCTGAGGGAATGACATACAAACATCTTCCAAAAACCTTTTAGCTTCCTCTCCATCCTTATTGCTTTCATTGATGACAATAGATAGGGTTTGAGTTTGACCTTAAAAACGAAAAGCAATTTTAACAGAAAAATAAGCATGGTATAAATAATGACATGAAATCCATATCAAGAAATAACAAAAAGAAAATTAGTTTATTATAATTATTGTACTAAACATACACAAAAACGAAGATAAATAAATTACATAAAAGGAAATGATATTCAACAAACAAATAGAAAACTATTAACCAAAGTTTGCCAAACCATACCGGCAGCCCATGCTGATGGTGACCAATTCGGTATAGTACCAATATGTACCATTTCGAACCACGGCAAACCGATGCCACAAAGCAAAGAGAGGAGAGAAAGGAAGGAGAAAGAGGAAAGGGAGAGGGAAGAAAAAAACTCATCTTTGGTGACCAATGAAGAAGACTGCAATGCCAACAAATGTTGAACAATGGATGACGGACAACAGGCAACGAGTGAGCAGCAATGGGCAACAAGTGATAAACGTCCAACGGCGAGCGACGGGCAACGAGCGACCAACAATGGACAGTGGTTGGTGGGTGACAAGTGAAGCAGCTACGGTTTCATGTGGAAAAGGTCTGGCGAAGGATGAAATGATGGCTTTTGTAAAGCTATTAAACAGGTCGAACTCTTAGACAACCTAAACCCAACCTGAGAAGCCAAATCATTTGAAATCACGGAACCAATCTGGCTCCCAACCCTGGTTTGGGGATGGTTCAGCGATCATTGCTCTTTAACAAATAACCAACCATATTGAGTTTAGGTCCCCTTGTCTAGCCTTCGCTAGTGATCTAGCACAACTCACATCTACATACACCTTATTGCTTTCATTAAATAAAAGGAGAAAAGACTGAGTTCACTACCCACAAATTGGCCAACTGATCTAAGTTTAGTATTTTTGAGTATCCTAGATAGGTAAGGACTCGAGTCACAAAATGGACCTCAGTCTCTTCTTTAAGATGGGAATAGCATTTTCGTAGAAAGAAGCCAGGCTACATGTAATTAGCATAACCTCGATGGGTTAGTAAACAAAGTCAATGAGGTGACCAAACAGCAGCCTCTAAAAATCATGCCAAGTTTCCTAAAGTGTCAAACACAGCATCCTCTAAAAATCTAAGCACACGGATATGGCATGTGTATTCATATGCATATATCTCAGAGCGCTCTGAAGCATACCCAAAGAGAAGAAAAGAAATATAGAATTATAGCTGTTATCTAACAAATAAATTAATGGAATTGTCATGGATTTGCAAGTTGTTTTATTTATTCTCTAGGTTCGTTTCAAATTACATAAGATGTGTTGATATACTTAAATTGATAAGCATAATATGTTTATATTTAAAATATAATAATAAGTGTGCATATAATTGCGATAATTTTATATTGAAATGTGATGATGCTTTGCTTGAAGTGTCCATATAAACTTGATAGCTTTATATGAAAATATACGGATCCTTCACTCAAGTGTCCAGCACTTAAAACTAAGAGTCCTACATGATACTTCAAAAAAAAAGTGCCTAGTGTCTAACACTTTTTTGCTAATACAAGCAGGATATTTCAAAGTGGAGTGTCTAACTGTGTTGTGTCATGTCATGTTCAAACGTCGACAACATTGACACTACTAGACAACTTAAAAATGTAGTGACTAAAATCTAGATCAAGGCTTTTAACTTAAAAATGTAGTGACTAAAATCTAGATCAAGGCTTTTAAATCTCATGGGATTGAGTTATTCTGATATTTTCATGAAATTAGATGCATCGTTGTCTCGCCTCATCCCAATACTTGGAACAAAAAATGTTTTAAACACATCGATTAGGATACTAGGACGATGGCTAAACTATCCCATTCTGACATTTGAGATAACAACTTATCCTGACATCCCACGGAACATCCCGTTGGAATTTGAAATCATGGTCTATATAACATAGGCCTGAATGACAAGATTTTAAGTCTCCACTGAATGGAGGGCATTCCAACCATCTTGTCCCACTTCTACAAGCAAATAAGAGCAAGACAAGAGTAGGACATCGGAACCCAAGCATGTAGGGAAAGAAGAAGAAAGATGAAAGAAAGAAAAGACATAAAGAAGAAGAAAAAGAAAAGAAAGATAGGAAAGAAAAAAGAAAGGAAATAAAAGAAATAAAGAAAAATTGAAAGGGAGAGAAATGAGAGTACCAAGATACTCTACCAAAATGATCATTAGAATAGGGTGAGATTACGGAGCATTACATTTTATGAAGAAATCAAGATATTAATGTCTGTCATATCGACCTATACCATACTGGTAAGATAACAGTACGGCATCGAGTTTTGATTTGGTATGAACCAAATTGATCCAAATCGAGTAGAACCACCTTGTATTGCTGATACCGACCCATACTATCCAACACCAAGTGGTATTATGCTTAAGAGTAAGAAAAGAATTGATACCTTATCTTGATATAGGATATGTACCATACCATCCCAATCCATATTATACCAAACTAATAATATACTGGTATGGTTCTCGATACCGATTTTATGGACCTTGTGAAGCATCCAATAGCACAGGATTTAAAATCATGCTACATAGTCCAAGTGAAGCTCAAAAATCAATCCTCTTCACTCAAACCAATAGCTGCCCAAAGGCATTCACAAAAGAAGAATTTTAGTGATGCATAACTCTAAGCAAAGGAACTTAATCTTTGTGATTGTCCAAATATGAAGGAGGTAATAGATCATTATAACACATTTCAAAATTCTTCCAACGATGACGTGAAGGTATTGAACTTGATGGTCAAAGAGAACTGTGAATTGCTATTTTGGCTAGGTTGAATAATTTTTTCTCTAATTGCAACTGCTCGAGTCTTCTACTATTAATTTTTTCACATATTTTGCTTTATCGACTCTCCAATTATCAATTTTCATTGAACATAGGATGATAATTTGAAGCAAGGAGCAAACCTCCGATCATCCTTAAGAGATCCAACATCCAACATGAAATTAAATCATGCCACATCTTTAAGCTGTTGACCATCCTCCCCTTGTAATCATGAAGCCTTTTTTTTTTTTTTCTCATGAGCTTCATTCAGCCACGTGCTGCAGTGATAACCAAAACCAAATCCCACCAACTTGCCACATAGATACAACCAAGTTCTACAAAATCGATATCAAGATTTGTACTAATTCGGTATGGTACAGTACAGTACGCATTCCAAATCAAGACAAGATATCAATATTTTTCTAGCTCTTAACTATAATATCATTCGGTATCGAATGATACGGGTCGATAGCACTCGATTCGGACTAGTTCGATTCACACCAAATCGAATCTAGGTAATGTACTAGTACGGTATGGCACGAGTCAGTACGACAAACCTTGGATACAAATTTATGTAGCTTGAATTTAATGATTGGATCCAAAATGATATAAAAGTAATAAAGCTCCTCTAAAAATCGAAACTTTGGAGAAAAACAAAGAGATAGATATATCAACTGAACCCATAATCAAAGTGTTAAACATTCGAGCATGAAAGATGTTAAATCCTGTGGTACAAAACTATCTTGATTTTTGTATGGAATGGGATGTACTGCTGTTCCATCCCGTCTCAACACTTGAAACAGGAGGTGTTCCAAGATGTGCCAATTGGGATGCTAGGATCATGGTGGGACAGTCTCGTCTCGACGCTTGAAATACCAACCCATCCCGGTGTCCCATAGAACATTGTGCCGAGACCTAAAACCATAAGAGTATGTTTAATAGCTAGAAGTAAATAGCATGGAGCCACTATATTTCAATAAAAAACATGGCAAGAATTGAATAGTTTATCTTAAAACTCAAGGCAGCCAAATTACAATGAGACCTAATGATGCAAATAAATCTTTGGAAGACTGATGCAAATTAAATTTTGTAAGTTATGGATGCTCTCAATTCAAAAAAAAAAAAAATCTCTTTTTCTAGTTTAAGGTGTTCCAATATGCTCGACTCCAAGATTAATCCCGTTACAATATTGTGCCCCAACTACTTGGGGCCACAAAACAAAAGAGATAAAACTTAAAGAAAAAAAAAACAATTTGTACTTCCTTAAAGCTTCCCTTTTCTAACACAAAGCTTCCCTTTTCCAAGATCTTTACAGCAAACTTGGACCCTAACTGAAATGCAAAAAGACATATATGACCTGAAATTGATCTCATTCACATATATGATCACATTGGTTGCATACATAATGAAATCAATCATATGGATGCTGAAGTACAAGCATTCTTTGATTAACATTCAAGTTTTGCATGAGATCATGGGCATCAAAGCTCTAAATTTCATCCAAGGCTCATACAACTGTTAATGTAAAAGATCCCAGTAGTCCATGTCTATCAAAGAGTTCTAGTGATGTTTAAAGAGCCTTTAACATCACATTACTGCAGATTTCTGTTCACAGGTACTATTCATGGTACTGTAGCAGGGAACTGTTCAAAATATTTTAGCAGCAACTTATTAGGGACTTTTTTGTCATTTAGGATTTCTCTTCTTTTGTTTGATGGCTTGGATTTGTCAAGAGTCTAGATTTAGTGTTGTTAGGGTCTTGAGTTTAAATAAGGATTGTAATCCTCTCTTTTGAGGAACAGTTTTTTAAGTTGATTTGATTGGACGAAAGAAGAAAGCAGAGATTTGGCTGTTCTCCCCTTCCCTGTTCTTATTCCTTCTCCTTATTTTCTTTCCTCTTGTTCCTCTCTATTTACTCCGCTTTCTATTTTTCTCCCTCTTATCCTGTCATTCCACCACTCATTTCTGCATTTATTAACTGAAGTTTAATCTGATCGCATCACAACCACTACAAGCATCTCCATTCATTATCAACCCCAAAAAAAGAGGAAACACCTCAAAAGCCTTGTACCTATCCATAGGACCCTAAAATCCTTTTTTCTAAAACCCCATGGAACGTCATCACTCCTAAACCTTAATGTTATCCACAACCAATTGCCCTAGTATTGGACAATTAAGACTCATTTGCGAGTTCATCCCCCTTTCTTACGATGACAAGATCAGAATCAGCATTATAACTTTCTGTAGTTCGGCTTCCAGAGATCAGCCTCTCAAGTCATCCATCCTTCACAACTAGCCAAACCAACTTCTTGCCAAAAATTGCAGTTTTAGGCATTATCTATGTCACTTGCCGTATTTACATGAAAAGTACAAGATAAAAAACTCCCCATCTATTCTATTCAAACTCTTCTCATATTTCTAATTGTTAATTCATCAAATCACCATTGACTGATAAAACAAAAAGGATTCTAACAAATTGTACAGCCAATTTATGGATTGTTTCTTAACTTGCCTACATTAAGTTTCTTGACTCTTAAAGTTTGCCAGTTACTTATGTTAGTCTTCGAACCTTTTCCAACTTTCTGATGTAGTTTTCCAAATAACAAATCTTTGCCCACCCATTTGAACTATTTACCTACATAAAGTAATTACATTCAACAAACAATATAAGATTTAAAGCAAAAGCAACTAGTATAAATGTAGCATGGTCCTAAACTTTGGCATCAATTTACTTTTTAAATTTTAATTTCCATACAATAGCAACCAGGTGAAAATTTTACCATCAAGAGCAACCAAAACACAAAACATCATTTGAACCACTTAATTTCCCAAAACCATCAAAAGAAAACCTACAGAAATCCATACATTTTTGGAAGAAAATAAAATACCTTGAGTTGGTGCACTTCCATTGTAAATGAGCTTTCAAATAGAAGGGCAGGCAGGAAAACAGATAATAGAAGGCTAGGATTGCTGTTAGCCCCTGCAAAAGTACATACCCAAATAATTTTTTGAAAAAAAAAAAAACTATGATAACATCTTATAACATCACACTTGCAATGACATAGTTATGACATCTAAATCATATACAAAAACTTTACACTTACAAAGACAAAGGCCAGCCCCTACTTTTTCCAAACCATATTTTGTGCTGTATTCTGCCATTAAAGAATCAAAAGTCCCATACAGAATGCATTTATACAAGCAATCAAAAGAATGTAATAGTTAAAATTTTAAAAAATCCAACTGACTGAAGGATATCACATTTGCTAAAGAGGAACAACCAACGTTTAATGAAACAACAGCTACTTCATAATTCATGGATTTTTCAGAGCACCAAAAGTGATGTTCAACAACAGCATTATGAAATGTATAAAGTCTAAAATGAATCAGAACTAGATGGCTTGATGATCATGTGGCTATCAAACCATTAGCCATAAATCATAAACCACAATCATGTTGTAAAGGGCAGCATGAGGAAATCCAGTTCCACTAGACTTCATGTCAACCAACATAAACAATGGAAGAAGGATAGACACATGATCTTCTCCAATAAGATTAATTCTGAGTTTTTGAAAAAATTTTAATTTGAATCTATAATATCCTTATCTATGGAATATCAGCTGCTGGGAGAACTCTCCCCCCCCGCAACCCCCAACACACGCATGCACACAAACACTTCTTTTTTCCATTCTCCATTCTCCAGCATCTTTTCTTCTTTACCACTTTTATGTACGCACCTGCTCGTAATTATCTGCTCTTATGTTATTCCAAGAGTTAATAAAAATGTTAGACCTTTCCTATTCATAGTAAATGGCATTTAGGTAGTCAGATAGATTCTCTGATAGTTGTCTATCTCTAAATAGTAATTGCATAATGGCTCTTTTAAAATATATGAAATGCAATTAAATTATGTCTTCATCCTCAGAAAATTGTTAGATGCCTAAGAATCGATTTAGGCATGAAACAGAAAGGAACGAACCTAAGGAGCCGAGAGAACGACGCCGAGGACGAGCAAGGCGACGGTGTAGGGGATGGGGGTACCGCTAAGGAGGAACCTCGAGACGGCGCCAAGCGCCAGAGCGATCCCGACGAAGATAACGGCGTCCTCGGGCTCCGGCGGGGACGCCGCCAGCAAGACGACG
Organism: Metroxylon sagu; assembly: GCA_017589505.3. Lineage (NCBI taxonomy): Eukaryota > Viridiplantae > Streptophyta > Magnoliopsida > Arecales > Arecaceae > Metroxylon > Metroxylon sagu. The sequence goes on from JACVBY030000550.1 coordinate 165,379, forward strand.
TATGGGATCGGCGGAACGTCGGCCACGGCATCCATCTCCGCTTCCAAAACGTTGGGACGCCTGTGGAATGCACCGCCCTCCGTTCGCGGTTGCTCGGTCTCCCCTACGTCTCCCTCCCGCTCGGTTATGAGGGTCAATCGTAAACGGGTTGGATCGGACGAGACCATACTTAGACCTCTCTACTTAATTTCATATTTATACCATGAGTCTGCAATCGAATTCAATTAAAAAGAGATCTTAACCCTCCAGGTTAATTGATTTGGATTAGAGTCACGAACCGAAATCTAATAAAAAACATTGAGATTCAAATTGATAGGCATGTATGTACGTGTGTGTTGATCATACATCAAAGATGATCAATTCAACCATGATAATCGGTATGAACTTTGATTGTTCAATCAACGTCAAAGTTGAATACCATTGAAATCAATTTATTAGTATTTGAGATAATTATATACTTTTATTCATAATCTACACTATTAAAAAGAAAAAGAGGGTTTTCTATTTTTATGTATGAATAGTGTTGATGTCCAAAGTTGAACTTCACTCATCAACGATGAAAAGGATCGTAGCTTGATTTGAGCAATGCACCTTTACTAACCAACCTACATGTCCACCTGCAAGAGAAAGAGCAAAAGAGGTTTAGATATTATCAAGAAATCCTCCAACGCTTAGATTAGCAAGAGCAAAGAAACTTCAAGGTTAAGGATTGGGCTAAACTCGTTACCTATGAGATTCAGAGCTGCTTTTATAGATATTGAAAGAGCCTTCTTGGAGTTGAGCCACCCATAAATGGACAGCTCAAATGATTTAGATGAGTTCAAATCCCTAGATAGTTCGATACCTTTGATGGAGTCCTTAACAAACTGGGTAGTGAACTCTTATCCAAATTAGTTTGTGCTTTAAGCCTCCGAATTAATCGGTGACATTGGAGGAAATCTTTTCAAGAACTTCTCTTCCTAATAAGACACGTGTTTTGATCTAGTCAGTGATATCATGTCCATATTTGGTCATCCATTATATATGGCCACAAGGTCAACCTGACAGCTCAACTTGTCTTATATCATTACTCTAAGTCAACTCTTATCACATCACTTGCTCCTCATTTTTAAATATTGAGCTTTAGTTCACACTCAATCTTGAATCATAATCTCCTTAGATTCTACATATTGAGTTCTTTTGCTTCATAATCTCCTTAGATTTGTCCCACTACTAATTATGAGTCATTATAAGTCTTTAACTGAGTTGCTCCTACTTTTTTGGGTGACACTTAAGTCTAATTATCAAAGCTTTATGTTCCACCTCATTGTTGGAAGCTTTAAAACTAAACTTCAAGGCATAGGTCAGCTTGGCTCCCTTAGAACCGATAAAAATTAGTCTAACTCTACTTCTAGCTTTATTGGAAGCTCCATCCATATATAAGCTTCAAGTCAAATGTTATTGGGGCTATTCTAACTTTGCTTTCAATTCATCTAGGAGTACTCTTTCTAAGACATAATCGGCCAGGGTTTGGGCTTTTATGGCTTGGTGTGACTGATACTGAATGTCGAAATCAGCCATCCTGAGACCTTCAACTTATGTGGTATATTTTTCAAAGATTAGTTGATTACTACAACTAGAGTGTAAGATTAAAAGTATGGCTTTACCTTCTAAGCTAAGATAACTAAGATATAGGCAAAACTTTTATCCTGTTGTAACTCATTTCAGTACCATGAAGTATCCTATTCACATAATAAATAGGTGTTGTTTTTCTTGGTCTTCCCAGATCAAGATTGAGCTAATAGCTACTTCTGATGTGGCCAAATAAAGATATAGCTCTTCCCTTTTTTATAGGTTAAAAAGCAGTGGTAGAATATTTAAATACCTATTCAAGTCTTTGAAGGAGTTTTGGCACTCTTCAGTCCACTAGAAATTTTTGATGTTACAAAGGACTTTGAAGAAAGGTAGGCATTTCTTAGCCGATCTTGAAATGAATTGGCTTAAAGTGCTATCCAGCCAATAAGGTACTGAATCTCATTTACCATCCTGGAGGGCATCATCTCAAGCATAGCTTGTATCTTCTTAGAGTTAGCTTCAATTCCCCACTAGCTTGCCAACAAATTAAGGAATTTGCTTGAGGTCACTCCAAAAGCGCATTTGCTTAGATTAAGCTTCATGCGATAATGCTTTAACAGTGAAGAAGACTTCTACATTGGTCATGTGCTACTCAGCTTTGATTCTTTTTACCAATATATCATCTGTGTGGGCCTCTACATTTTTACTGAGCAAGTCTTTGAAAATGTAGTTGACAAATATTTGGTAGGTTGCATTGTTATCTTTTAATCTAAGGGCATTACCTTGTAACAGTAAAGCCTCATCTCCATGATGAAGGCCACTTTTTCTTATCAGATGGATGCATCCTAATTTGGTTATAACCAGAAAAGGCATCCATAAAGCTAAGTAGCCCGTGTTTGATAGTGGCATCAACGAGCTGATCTATTTTGGGTGGATGAAAGCTATCTTTTGATCAGACTGTATTGAGGTTAATAAAATTAATACACATACGCCACTTCCTATAGGCCTTCTTCATTATCATAATGCTGGCAAGCTAGCTAGGATAATGAGCTTTCAAAATGAACCTAACTCCCAACAATTTGCCCACTTCTTCATTTATTGCCCATTGCCAATCAATCAAAAACATCTCTTTTTTAGTAGATTGGCTTATGATTTGGATCCACCTTGAGGTGGTGGAAAATGAATTAAGGGCCAATGCCTGACATATCAGTAGTTAATTGGGTAAAGATGCCGGAGTCTTTTATGAGAAACTCTACTATCTAATCCCATACTTCTTTGGATAGGAGGGAACCAATCTAAATAACTTTGGCTTGATCATCTCCAAGTGGGAAGGCATTTAGGTCTTCAATTGGTTCCACCATTGCTTATTCAACTCTTCCCTAAGTTCGAAACTTTCAATCAACAACATCTTGATTGAATTAGTGTTTCTCTTCAAGGTTGACGCATAATATTGTCATGCTACAATTTGATCTCCTTTAAGCTTCCCAACTTCTTAGTCAATGAAAAATTTTATAAGGAGATAATGAGTCAACACAATAGCTCTTAGGGCATTTAGGTTCAATAAATCTAAGATTGCATTATAGGCAAAAGATATCTAGGAAGTCTACCATTATAGTCCTGCAACAAGACTTTTCTCATACAATCATTGATAAAGTGATCATTCCATTGGCTCGGGAGAGTTCTCCATTAAAGCCAACTCTCGTGCTTCTTTTAGCTTTAGGCAATCAACACTCATACCCATCCTTTGAAAAGCATTATAGAAGAGAATGCTCATCAAGCTACCATTGTCTATTAAGATTTCTTTTATCTGGTAGTTAATCACAACCACTAAGACAACTAAGGCATCATCATATGGAGTTCGTATTTCCTTCAGATCTTCTCTAGAAAATGTGATGCTTAGCTCAATTTTAAACTTATCCTTCTTCATGAAGGGTTCGTTTATAAGCATTTATTATGCATAGGCTTTTAAGGTTGAGAAACTCTCTCAACCGACAATGGGACTATCATGAATGACATTGCTCACCACAATTGTTGGTCATTTGTTAGGCTTTCCTTAAAGTCAGTGCTCTTCTTAATTGATCTACTCAGGCTACTAGCGACCCTGGACATAGAGACTGAAGTATCCCCTTTGAATAAGGTTCTTGCTTTCATTCTTCAAAAGCTAATATTCGTTTTATGATATACCCATGGTCTTGATGGAATTTACAATATTTATTCCGATCTCTCTTTGTAGGATTGGCCATTATCTTAGGAAGCCAGCATACATAGTCTTCATGATTAATTTGCATTAGGATTTGTGCTCAAGGTATATTCAAGGGAGTGTACCTCTTGAACATCCTAGGAAGAGTTTTGGACCAATATAGGGTCTCCTAAGCTATTTGAGGGTTTTTCTAGTCCTCCTCCGACCTCTGGTTATCTTTATCTTGAGGCTCCTTCCTAGATCGCATTTTGTTTACCTTCTGAATGGTAAGTGCTTCTTCAACATCAATATACTTTTATGCTTGGGTTAATAGCTCAGAAGGTCTCTTGGAGGGTGCTTTGCCAAGGGCAAGCTGAATCTAGAGTTTCTTTGGTCACCCATTAGAGTTATGACAGTAATCGAGGAATCCAAATCTTAGACTTCCAAGGCTTTGGAGTTGAACAATTGAATATCATCCCTCAACGATTTATCTTTCCTCTACTTAATAAACATCAAGCTTAAAGAGATCTGTCGATGCTTCTTGTTATTTATAAAGTGACTGACGAATAGTTGACTTTGTTGCTTGAAGGAATTAATGGAGGCAAGACTCAAGCTCAAGGACTATGTTCGAGTAGCTTTCTTCAAGGTTGCAGGAAAAGTTCAATACATAATAGTGTTTAGCATACTATGCAGCAACATGTGAGCCTTAAAGCTTTCAAGATGATTGATAGGATTTGAGGTCCCATTATAAGACTCTAACTAGGGCATCTTAAACTTTAGGATAATAGCTCGATCATGACCTCTGAGGTCATCAGATAGGTCTACCCCTTGCCTTAGGCATGTTACATCACTATTCTAATCCTTTGATTTATCTTCTTTAGCTGCTGATCTATTTGACATTGGCTAGCTGTAGGAGATTTTGGATTGTTGTGTTCGTTCGATCATGATAACCGATCTTGAGGCTCCTCCTTAGATCGGCCATCCTAATATTCATCTTTAGCTCGTTGATTTTAAGGGTTTGAAAGGACTTCATTAAGCTCTAATTAAGGTTAATCACTACTAGTAGCTCGGTGAGAATTCTACCCTTCTTTGAGCTGGCCTCTAGAATTGAATATCTAGGGAGCCAAATTCTAGACCAAGTTGGTAAGCATGTTAATGAATTGCATGAGAGCATTAAATTGCACCTAGGTAATAGCTGGTGTTGATGGTGCTAGTGGAGGATCTGGATAAATCAGGTCTCTTATAGAATTTTAAGGGCCAATCTAAGCATGGCTTAAACTTGCTTGGACAATGCTCACTCATTGATCTCTCTTTGTAGGCAATATCTTTGAGTATCCTCATTTGCTTATAGAGTAGTCAATCTGTTGATGTCTGAAATTGATCTTCACACATCAACAACGGAAAGGATCCTAGCTCAATCAACCTTTGTGTACACCTACAAAAAACAGAAAAGAAGAATGAAAGAGATCTGAAGATTGTTTTCAAGGAAACCCTCTGACTTTCAAGCCAGTCAAAGCAAAAGAAGCTTAAAGCTTAAAGATTGGGATGAACTCATTATCTGTAAGATTTAGGGCTACTTTTATAAGTATTGGAAGAGTCCTCTTAGAGTTGAGCCATCCATAAAGGGATGGCTAGATGATTTAGATGAGTTGGAATCCTTGAATAATTCAACAAATTGAGCGATAAACTTCTATGTAAATTGATCTATGCTTTAAGCTTCTAAATTGGTCTATACCATTGAATGAAGTCTCTTATGATCAGACTTTTCTTTTTAAATAAAATACATGTTCTAATCTATTAAGTGGCATCATATTTACGTTTGGTTGTTTGCTACATGTGGCTGCTAGATCGGCCTGACAGCTTAGCTTGCATCGTATTTGTATTTCATATCGACTCTTATCATATTAGATAAAATATTATTTAATTTATAAAAAAATATAATGAAAAGAGCATTAGATTTGGTCGAGGGTTTGACACACGGCTCACTCAATCACACCTTGTCGGGTGAAAGCATAGCATGGCACTTTATCTCTTGCACTCTTGGTGGTATGTCATAATCTTGAGGATTGCACAACTGCAATGCTAGGTGAACCTGTCCATGGATTTGTTAAAAGTACCAACTTTTGAAGCCTAGCTATATATATCATTGACATATCAAAAGAAAGAAAGAAAGAAAGAAAGAAAGAAAGAAACACTAGCCCTTTTCAGACCCAAGAGTGCCCTCGCAATTGATGAAAAGTTTTCTGCTGTCCTAGACGTGTGGAGCCGGCCACGGCTGGATTTGAGAATCTCAAGAATTATGATCCCATCCTTGCCGAGGATTAAGTTGAGTTGGTGGTGGTCCCTCTCTTTTATACCATCAGAGAGTCCCTTTCAATCTCTTTTACTCTTTTGAAGTCTGCAAAGGGAAACGGCCAAAAACAAGAGGCTCACATGTCCCCCGGTTATAAAAAAATTCAGGAGATTAAATTAAAGAAAAAGACACTCTAGTTTGTACTAAGCAAAAATTTATCCACAATGTGCTGCTGGTAGATGTGTCAATTCTTGCCATCTATCATACCCATCTTAAACTCGAGTTGTTTTTATATCATAGCCTAAGCAACCATGGTTGAAATCCAGCTGTCAGGGGCCAAAGAAAGTTCTCTGTGCCAAAAAAAACAGCAGTGCTTTATATGTTTGAGTGGGGAAAAGTTAAAAAATTTTTAAACCAGTAAAAATACAAGCAAAGTGTAGTTAACTATTATGTTAACAAGAAGCGAAGAGATGCTCAAAAATCAGCTCAACCAAGCTTACTAACATAGCACAATCCAAGCATGGTAAATCTCGGGGAAAAAATTGTTGGAACACGGCCATCTTTAATGCTTAATTTTTTGATTAAGTGATGCATATATCCATGCGATGGGTTTTACTATAACAAAACTTAGTAATTTAATCAGACATGATCCAAAAAAAATTTGATGAGTCCATTAATTTGAGTTAATACAAATCCATTATATGATAATTAATAAAAGCTTCCATTTACATCTAATCTCCAATCCCAACTCAATATGTTCCATCTAATAGGAGAAGGAAAAACACTTCAACTCAAAATGCGTTTCTCTTTAGAACTGTGAACATGGCTTAACAAGCCTTTTCACACCCTATTTAGTAGTATAATTTCTCATAGTAGAACTTTTGATGATCAAATTTTTATAAAAAATCATTTGCTATCTAGTAACTATATTTTTAAAATGTTATGAGATTTCAATATTTATCTGACAATCAAACCAAAAAAGTATTTTTAAAATAAAAAAAAAAGATAAAAAGGCATTGTATAGTTTTTTTTAAGTATCTAAACATTTGTATTATCAAAAATTATTATTATAAATTATTTTTAATTATAAATTCTTATAACAAAATTATAATGTAATATCATATTATATAGTATTAAAATATATCATATTATATTATTATAATAAAATATAAGAAAAATATAATATTATTATAAAAATATTTATAATTACAATTAAAATATTATTATAATATAATAATAATTTTATGATAATATTATAATATTATTATAATATCTTATTTTTATTACATAATTTTATGATAGTTATAATAATACCATAATTGTATTAAATTGTTAATTTATTATTATGCTATAATATAAAATATGATCCTTCTTATGTTTTAAACTTCGATAGCTTTTTTAAGTAGAATTTTTTTAAAAAAAAATTTTTGAATCTTTTATATTACCTTGAAAGTATTTTAAAATTTTTATTAAACATTCTAAAATATTGAAAAGCACTTTATCCTTTCAAAAGTGCTTTTAGCCATTGAAAAGCTCTGCCATGCCTTGATGCATCCATCAGTATCCATGTTCTAAAATTTTTTGATAGTCTAAATATCATTTATTTGTTATTACTGTTCTTATTTTATTATGGGAAACTAGAATACTAAATAAATGAGAAAAAATAAAATATGATAATGACACATAACATGCATGTGGTGAAGAGCCATGAAACCTTGAATCGCCATGTCTCCTCCAGAGTTTGAAACAAAGGGAGCTTCAATTTTTTTTTTTTTTTTTTTTTTTTTTTTTTTAATACTTTGCTCTCCGAAAAGGACTGCGTCTTTAACGTTATCTAAAAAGTAATTCAAAAGACCGAATGGGCTTTTAACCTTAAAAGTAAGGCAAGTAATGCAACATAACGGTGCCGCGGTGCAAACTATATACACCCTGCTGTCATTATTATTCCTCTGCAATGCTTTGTCCGAAGAGAGCAGGCTTAAATCCACGAGGTGCCGTGTTGCTGTCGCTGCTCCGGCCGTCCTCCTCTCGTCTTCCGCCCCTGAAGACGTGCCAATCCGCCGCCCGGGAGATTCCCCCACCTCCCATTTTCGTCGCCGGCAAAGGACGCTTCGTTCTTCCCCACCTCCGCCAAGAGCAAAACCCTCCCTTGATCTGTGAGTCCTCTTAGCTTTCTCTGCGCTTATTGCTCCCCGTTCGAAATCCTTCTCTCTTCCTTCGGTTTCGGGCTCGAATTCGCTTCTGAAATCGAGGGATTTGAGCCACATTGGGCGCTTTCGCGAGCTCCCGATCCCGAGCCGGAATGGCCGACGGATTCGCCGTCCGCTGGTTTTGGAACTGCCGGCTTGAGGGCTTTTGGGATGGGAGTCGTGTTCTCGATGCTAGGGTTAGGGTTTGAGTATAAATGTCAAAGCAGCTTGTTTTGCGCTTATTTGAGTATAAATGTCATGGAGAAGGGAAAAATGACAACTTTTGTTTGTCTCTTTTTGTTGGTTTCTAGGTGTCTGGACGTCTTCTTTGTAACATTTGGCTGGATACCAGGAGATGGCGGATTCGGTCGACGTGGTGTTGGATTTTTTGAGGAGAAATCGGTTTACAAAGGCCGAGGCTGCTCTGAGAGGGGAGCTCAGTAGCCGGCCTGATCTTAATGGGTCCCTACAAGAATGCCTTTCGATAGAGAAAGAAGCAGCGAGAGAAGTGAGCTTTGCAGCTACCAATGCAAGGAAAGTTGGTGCTCCTACGCAGTCTGGAGACAGTTCTAAGGAGCTCATCGTTAAGGAGGTTGAGGTAAGGAGCATTGGAAATGGGTCTGGAAGCAAGACGGATGTTGTTCCTGATCAGGGCTATGAGAGTGGCTCATCAGATTTGTACCCTTGGAACTATTGCTTCAATGATGGCCCTGCTGATCCCTTACCAAAGGACACCAACAAGGTTGCCAACAACTTCTCTGATCTTATGATATCTGGTCGACAAAGGTACCGTTCAGGTCCAACGGTGTTAGACAAGAGGGATGTTGCTGTAGGAACAGAGCCAGAATTTTTAATGGAGCAAAGGAGTTCTTGCATCGCAGGCATGCGTAAATCAAAGGTTGAAGTAGAGCCTGACATCAGTCAGATGAGCGAACGTGAAGCTAGCAGATCTTTCCCAAAGGATAATTTGCTGGAGAGCTCGTGGCTGATAAGTGAGGAGACATGGAATGACTGTTCTGTGAAAACAGTGTTCCCTTTTTCTGGTAGGGATGCCTCAACAAGCTATGATGTTAGTCTAGGTTGTAGTGATGGTAGAAAGGAGAGGAAGCAAACAGGAAGTAATGATATTAGGGAAGCAACGAAGGAACAGCTAGATAATGTGAGCAGGCCTTTCCAATCAGGGAAGTCTCAAGAAAGCTCAGAGCAAAAGAATAACAGGAGCATTAATTTATCATTTAATGCAGGGAATCACAAGGAAGAGCTGCCACAGCTGCCTCCTGTTAAGCTTAAGTCCGAGGATAAGCCAGTAACTATTAATTGGGTGGAAAGGTTTGATCCTCATGGAGGGGGTATGAAGCCTCCTAGCGCAGATAACACCTTCTCGTTGGGCTCATTTCTTGATGTGCCTGTTGGGCAAGAGATTAACCTTTCAGGTTCAGCATTAGTTAAATTTTTGATAGTTATTGTTTTGAAATATTATGTGACATAATTAATGCCTCTTTTATTGTTCACGTTCTTCCAATACTTGATGAATCTTTGACTGCTTGTGTTTTTCTTTACAATCTTTGATTCGTTTGATTGCAAAAGAAGTTTTATCATCAGATGCTGCTTAACTTTGCTGGAGTCTATCTTATTATTTTGTCCCACTTTTTCATTCCTTATGGAAATAACTAGAAGTTGACTTGAAGAATTAAGTGTATCACTGGGCATGCCTAAATGAGATGGGGCTATAGGAAATAAAACTTGAGGTGTAAACTTTGTGGTCAGATAAGTTATCACCACTCTTCCTATGAGCTATTTATCTGGGTGGTCTATCAAAAAGAGTTCCTAACTTTCAGAACCACCAATGCGAGAACCTTATGCTTATTTTCTGTGTGGAACTGCCTTATGATCATCCATAACCTAGGCTGCTATAGGGATTTGGTGATCAGCCAGACCTAAATGAAGCTGGCAGATAGGGCAATATCTTGCCTAGCATCTATTTGTTTTCTTGTAAAAACATTGTTTTCCCTACTCTCCTTATGAAACCTTTTTCTGTTTGCCAGTCTAGCAGATTTGCCAAAAGCCAGAGTTCCTCTATTTGAAAATCCATTTGTTGTTTATGCCCATTAAGGATGTTTCTGAGGCCATGACTTGTTGTTGAATGTTTCATTTACTCAGCAACAAATCACAAGAATATAACACTTGATTTATAACCCTGTGTTGAAAGTGAGGATCAACTAATAATTCTTGATTATCTTGCCCCTTATATTCTAGTGGCAGCGCCCTAACTGATCTGAGGTTGATTTTCATTTGGCTCAAAATTGCAGTCTCTCCACTTCATGTTTAGTTGAAGGTATTTTGAATATTATAACTACTTTTGGAAGCCCACAAAGATTAGCAGGAGATGGCAAGAAGGATTAATTTTCTTTCATTTGGGGTGCTAATAGCAACAATATTTGTCCAATTTATATTCTTTCTGCTGTCATCTATGGTGCTGAAGGAAAGGAAGGGATTAGAAATTGGTTACAGATAGGCAGATATCTATTGAAGGGGCATCTCTCAACTTGGTGAGTGTGCCATGGATCAAGTGAATCAGAACATTTTTGCATTGGACTGACCAGGTTGGAGAGCTGGACATACCAAGACAGACTTCCATTCTTATTTTGACTGAAGGCATAAACAGAATAAAAGATAGAATTTGTTTGATCTTGCAAGTGGGGGTTCACTTCTGTTTTGGATTGTGCGACATGTTTAATGTGTCCTTAAGATGTGGATCCTCAAAGTGCAACCAGGTGTTTTGGAGTTGAGTTGGTAACTCTGTCTTTAAGATGTGGGTCTTGCTTATTTAATTGCAATTTTGATTTTTTTTTTTATAATCTTGCTTATTTAATTGCAATTCTAAAATTTTTTATGTATAACTTTTAGGTTGTCATCCGAGTTCTTAGTTATGATAATTTTGAGAGCATGTTGGTCACAAGAAAGAAAAATATAATGTAGCAGTGTACTCATTAAAAAGTTAAATTATGATCATACAAGAGTTCAAGATTCCAAAGGACTTCTTGGTGAGCAAATGAGGCATCAGTAGCCACTATGCATTAGTGTTACACAGACAACAATAATAAAAGTTTCCCATTATAATGGGGTTACTTATGGAGTTTAATATATTGGTCAAGGAGGTTTCCACAAGAAAAAATATAACCGATTCTACAGCCATCATATTAAATTACTGATTGAAAAATTACAGAGAAAGGAACTTTTGGTCAATCCTTTATTGACTTCAGACTTGTAGAAGGTGATAATGATCTCTTCCCTATCTTTAAGGATTTCAGTGGCGATGGTGACAAAATTTCAGGCATGGTTATGTGTCCAATGGGATTAAGGATGCATAGCTTGTATCTCTTCATCTCCATCGAAAAAGTTTTTGTAAAACTTTCTTTTTTCCCTTTTTTTTTGCCATAGGATAGTCTTTCATACAAATGCAAGTGAATTGGGATATGTCATTTTTATACATCTCTGTGATTTCATTGCCTGCACACTCATATATATGTTTGCACATACATACATTTGCCTTATGCTTACAAAGTAGCATGTGACAACAGGTGGAAAGCGAATTGTCGGCACTAGTTGGCTTTCTGTAAGCCAAGGAATTACTGAAGATACTTCTGATTTAGTATCTGGCTTTGCCACTGTTGGTGATGAATCAGTTGACTATCCAAATGAATATTGGAATTCTGATGAATATGATGATGACGATGATGTTGGCTACACAAGACAACTGATAGAAGATGAAACTTGGTTTCTAGCTCATGAAATTGACTATCCATGCGATAATGAAAAGGGTACAAGATATGTTAGTGCTCCTGATCAGCAGGATCGTGTTCCAAGAAAGGATGAGGATGACCAGTCATTTACCGAAGAAGACTCATACTTCTCAGGGGAGCAGTATCTCCATGTAAGAAGTATGGAACAATTTGCTGCTTCGAAGGGTCCCATGGCATATGTGACATCTGAAATGTATGGTAGAAAAACTGAAAATGATTTAATAGATCAGTATGATGGGCAATTGATGGATGTTGAAGAGCTTAATTTCATGCGTGCAGAGCCAGTTTGGCAGGGCTTTGTTACCCAGAGTGATGAACTGATCATGTTAGAAAATGGGAAAGTTCTGAATGTGGGCGAGCAGCCTAAGCCTGATGATCTCTGCATAGATGATGATCAATTTGGTTCCGTCAGATCCATTGGTGTTGGCATTAGTAGTGATGCTGCTGATGTTGGCAGTGAAGTGCGTGAAAGTTTAGTTGAAGGTAGCAGCGAAGGGGACATAGAATACTTTCGTGACCATGATGTTGGTATGGGTGGTGTCAGACAGTCTCAGCCTGGCACAGATAAGGGTTATTTATTTCATAAAAAGATGGACAAAACAAAGAAAACTAAAAGCATTTCAGATAAATACATCATGGCTCTCAGAAAGGGCCCCATGGGCATGAGTTGTAGAGATGGTGCAGTTTCCTTTCCACCTCCTTCAAGAACTGGAGATCTTTTGCATCCTGATCCTGGTGATACTCTATGGTCAAGAAAGGGTAGTGCTGTTGTTGGTGATGATGATGAACTTGCCAGTGGCATGGGTACTGATGATATACTTGCCACATGGAGACAGAAAAGCAGTGATTCTTCTCCAGCAAAGAGCTCCAAAGATGAAAACATGGCTGATGCTATGAGATCAAGAAACTCAATGGTGTCATCAGTATCGAGCTATGTTAATGCTGAGAGGGAGGATATTAAGAAAGGTCATTATGAGAAAGCAACTGATGCAATAGAAGAAGAACCTGAAACCGGGACAACACTGGAGGACGAGGAAGCAGCTGCAGTACAGGAGCAAGTGACACAAATAAAATCTCAGGAAGAGGAATTTGAAACCTTTGACCTCAAGATTGTGCATAGAAAAAACAGGCATGTTGGCTTCATCTCCTGATTTCTCATTTGTCTGTAAATTTTCTTGGTACTTTTCTGAATCTGTGTGATAATTGTGTGTTCTAAGTACTTTTTCTACCTTGTTTAACCAACTTTCTGGATCTTTTATGTGTTTTTTCTTTGTTCTGTGTCTGACCATTATTCCTGTCTATGATTTTCCAGAACTGGCTTTGAGGAGGATAAAAGTTTCCATGTTGTACTGAATTCAGTGATTGCAGGACGATATCATGTTACAGAATACCTAGGATCCGCTGCATTCAGCAAAGCTATTCAAGCACATGACTTGCATACTGGCTTGGACGTATGCGTGAAAATTATAAAGAACAACAAAGATTTTTTTGATCAAAGTCTTGATGAAATCAAGCTTCTAAAATTTGTCAACAAGAATGATCCTGCTGACAAGTACCATATTTTGCGCCTTTATGATTACTTCTATTATCGGGTGAGAAAATCTTCTTTTGATCAGTGTGCTTAGTCACTATACCTTCTGGTTGTTTCTGAAATTTAAACTGGCCAATCATTTGATGTTATTTTCATGTCTATCCATATCATTCATTAATTGACTCTCAATTCATTTTGCATCTCAAGGTTGTAACTCTTCTTTTGGATTTTAAATTTTCTCCCTCCTTTTCTTTTCACTTTCTTCATGGCGGCCTTCAAACATGTTATATCAGTAAAACATTCCATTAACCAGTCACCTTAGTCTAATTGAAGGGTTGAAATCTTGCACATACTGGCCCTGCACTGGCGAGAATGTGCATACCAGCCATTAGCAGGTACGTTAGGGGCTGGGATCTAATGGCTGGGATGCACTCGTGTTGAACAAATCAAGCCCGAGGCTTATTGACCATTTACAGCTCAGCATGCCTTTTTTCCCCCAAAAAAATAAACTTTTTTGCTCATTTATGTTGAGGCATGTCAATGCATACTGCACCCATGTCAAAGATTGTATTGTATCGGATGACCATTGCTATGGTACCTATCCTTGTGATTTGAATCTCTATTGTCAATATGTTGATATCATTAATATATTTTTATAATATTTGCCTTAACTGTTCATTTAAATTGTGCAAAGGTGTCCCATTTCAAATTTTTGGAGGTTGAAGTGTTGAACCAAGTGCGTAGCTAACATGTATCTTGAGGCCCATGAAGGTCTAGCACCTTGCAACTATGTTATAGAGCTAATGCTTACCCAGAAGATTCAAAGGAGGCTATTATATGTTTTTCACATTCTAATGGACTTATGAAAGAAGAAACATAATTTACTGGAAGGCTAGGCACCTTTTCCCCTATATGACATAGTCATAGCACATTATGGAAAGATATGTTGACTAGAGATATTTGTTCCCCTATATGAATTAGTCATAGTACTTATTATCTTGCTGTATTCATTGTTGGGTTTCAATGATTCCATTTATCTCCTTTTCTTATCTGGCTGCACATGTAGTATCAGAGTAGTAAAGTGGGTCTTCATGAGATGTTTGAGTTGTTATAGCGGATCTAATGTTTACCCTTTCATCTCTCTGTGATAATAACTTTGCTGCAATGTTCCTGTAGATTCACATACCTGTGGAGCTGTCTTCTTGTGTTAATGCATACTTTAGATCACTTTTATGTTGTGCACTTGATATAAGTTTCATCTTCATTTTTATTTTTAGTGTCAAGGATGTCTTTGAAATTTTTTTACTGCTAGAGTCACAATATTTTTACATTTTTAGTGATAAAGATAGTGTGGATATTTAGAACTGGTTTGGTTGATAACTATGGTGAAACAAGTTGTAAAAGGGAACCGTAGAGAAATCTTAAAGTGGAGTTCTGCTTCAAGTCTCCTCTATTTGAAGCTTTCTGACCTGATATTTTCTTATATAATAAGCCTAAAAGTCTGCTTGTTCAATTCAATTTATGGAATCATGCCAAATCAGAATGTTGAAAATTGAAATCTGAGATCATTAATCTTACAGATAAAGCATGAATATCTTGTATGGATGATTCAAAGCAGATGGTAGTCAGATCTTTTGAATTGCCATAGTAGCAATGGTTTTAAAATTAGACTGAAGTTTTGGATGTTCAAGGAGTGATGGGCCATGGGTCAAGTCAGTTTGGCCAACAAAAGAGGCGCACTAATGTTTGCAATAAATTTGATTTTGTTACTTTCGGTATTCAGTAACCATTCATAAAGGATTATTTCTTTCTCAACGTCGGCTTGTATTTGCAGTCCACTAGTTTAAGAGTGCTTATTGTTATTTTTGGAGAGGCTTATCATAAAAGTATTATCATTCTTTAAAATATGGGCAGAGCATGCTATTCATTAAAAGATAAATTTACTTATTTTTTATGAAATTCACTTGGATCAATATTCTTCTACTCTAGGAGTGTTTAAATGTATTTTGAATAAGGCATGATAACTAGACTTCTTGTTTCTCTGTAGATGTCTATGCAGTCTTACTGTCGTTAGGATGGTGTCTCGTGTTAGATTGTGGGTTCAGTCATACCTATAAATTTGAATAATTAGGTTAATTTAAATCAATTTTGTTATATTTCTTGGCTCCCACATTCCCTTTTCATCTTCTCTTCCTCTTCACATCTATTCTTCTTAATTTCTGCAGATCCCTAATCTTAGTTAAACCATTTTCACTTTTCTAGTTTAACTGGAATGTTCCCTCCTTTCTGTTAGCTCCCTAATTTGGAGTGGCTAGTGGTGCACAAGATATATGCGTGCAGTGCTCTTCATTTTGTAAATTCTTATGTTCTGCATCATGGCTTGTTGAAATTATGGTTCCCTGTTTTTTCCTTTCCTCTATGATTTCACTTCTTTTACTCAACTATTTTTATCAGTGACATTCTGATTTCTTTTCACATTTATGTCTTCTAACTCCGTGAACAGCTTCTCTTCAATTAAGTTAATAGAAGAACTATTGCTAATAAATTATTTGTCATGAAGTAAAACCTATTTGTTTTTTTCAACTTCTCTCATATCTCCTTTGTATGGTTTCAATTGCTCCTTTGGTTTCTAAATGTTCAAATATGTTTTTTTTTTTATAATATATGTTGGCTAATTTTTTTGATTGATTTTTTTTGAACTGTGCAGGAGCACTTGTTGATAGTTTGTGAACTTCTCAAGGCCAATTTATATGAGTTCCACAAGTTCAATAGAGAAGCTGGAGGGGAGGTTTATTTCACAATGCCTAGGCTTCAGGTTGTCTATGACAAGTTTTTTTCGTAGAAATTAAAACCCTTATTTTTCAATATTTCCACCAGCCGTGCTAATACTCCTTCAATGTATCTATCCGCAGTCAATTACTATTCAGTGTTTGGAGGCACTTCAATTTTTACATGGCCTTGGTCTTATTCATTGTGACTTGAAGCCTGAGAATATTTTGATAAAAAGCTACAGTAGGTGTGAAGTGAAGGTCATTGACCTTGGTAGTAGCTGCTTCAAAACTGATCACCTATGTTCTTATGTACAGTCACGATCTTATCGTGCACCCGAAGTCATCTTAGGCCTTCCATATGATGAAAAGATAGACATATGGTCACTTGGATGCATATTGGCTGAACTTTGCACTGGAAATGTAAGTTTTAGTAGTCCTATGTTTTATGTGTGATGATTAGCTCTTTATTGTATATGACATTTTAGATGAATGAAAGATATTTGGGGGATTAAATTTCAGGATGTGATGCATCAAGTTTTCGCTCTTTCTTGTGTTATTGTACTTTTGTGGACTTGTTAAAGAATGGTGGAAATTGAATTTGCTGGAATAACATTTCCACAATGTCAGAACTTTGTCCTTGAAAAAAATAGGATATTACTTTTAATTTTCTCTCAATTTTCATGGCTGGTTCTTTAAGTGCTATAGCAGATGACATTGATTTTTTTTTTTTTCTTTTTTCTGAAGAAGGATAAGAAAAGTGATATTCGTAATGATATTTGCAATGGAAGAGATATCTAGACTTACTTTCAGACAAATTCTTCCTTTGAAACTTTCTGTGATCTCCATGCAAGTGATTTACGACTTCTGAGGGATAACTAATTGATTGTTTAATTTTGTACAGGTTCTCTTTACAAATGATTCTCCTGCAACTTTACTCGCTCGTGTTATTGGTATCATAGGCTCCATTGATCAAAGTATGCTTGCTAAGGGACAGGATACATACAAATATTTCACAAAAAACCACATGTTATATGAAAGAAATCAGGTATGATCACTTTTCTTTTTCACAGGTGTGACCTTCTCTTTCAAGTTTCTAAGAATTAGTTAGACAGTTTCTAATTTTTCTTAGCATTTCCCCCGACTGGGTCTGATAAACTTGTTACTATTGTCATTTAGTATGCAAACATGAACACCTAGAATAGCTTATCTTCTTGGTCAGTGATATTATAGAATTGCTCCAGTCATCCAGAAATAACCCCTCACAGGAGATCCAGCTCCCCTAGATACTGTCTGTCCTATTTGAAGGGACTTCACCATTGCATGATGGCATTTTTAAGAGGTTTTCATTTTTGGGCACTTTCTTAGCTCTCCTTGGCATCGCACATTATGAACTATGACATTTTAAAGGTGGTGATACCAGGAGTTTTCCACATATAACCAGTTGAAGCATTCTAACTCTATGGATCATTTTTCAGGGGCCACGAGCCCACCTATTTCATTAATGCTATGCTATATGTAATGCTTTGGCTTCTAATAGAGCATGCAACAACAAATGTATTGTGCAAGTTTTTATGCTGCTGCTGCAATCTTATCAAGACTCTATAGCACCATTGGCAGTTCATTGTTCAGTAATAAGGAATATGATTTGTTACCAGAATGTGTGTTGTTTTAGATGCTTATGTCCAGAGGAGCAGTCAACTTTTGCCGAGGATTGGTTATGCTTAAATTTCACAATCCTTCTATTTTAACTCTTTCAGGAAACCAATAGGCTCGAGTACTTGATTCCAAAGAAGACATCATTACGGCACCGGCTGCCAATGGGTGACCAAGGTTTCACTGATTTTGTTGCTTATCTTCTTGAGATAAATCCCAAGAAGCGGCCAACAGCATCAGAAGCACTGAAACATCCTTGGCTATCTTATCCATACGAGCCCATATCATCTTGAGGCAAAACCCAGGATGTCTAACCTATATGGGATATGTTGCGAGCTGTACTCTTGCAGGAAGTACTCTCACTTGCATCACTACTCCATGCCTCGATCATGGTGTTTTGTGACTGCAGGTCTGTAGATTTCTACCATGGATAGAACAATCCACTGTTATCAGATGGTTGGAGCATCTTTGCTGGTTAAAAGTTCTTTTAAAAAATGGTGCTTCAATTTGTGATTATCCCCCTGGTGCAGCGTGCTATATTGCATTCTTGCTTCATTTGTTTGTTGTAAGGCATGGTGCATGTGGAAATGCAGTGAGTAATTGGGAAGTTTCCTGTTGTATATGATGTGATTATTGTCAAGGCTTCATGCGATTTTTCTGGCTATTGCCTGGCAGCCCTGCTTCGGTTGTTGTGGAATAGATTCTCAGCCCCTTTCTGTTCAGAGAATTTTTAATTATTTATCAGACATTTGGTTTAGAACTTTGTAGTGAAGCTGGTTTTCTACTTCAATTAACGCCATCATGTGATTGTGCCTTTGGGTATAGGAGGTTGTTGAGAAAACATTGGGTTGTAAGGCTAGTAACATTTTTTTAAAAAAATTCGTTTTCTATTTTTTAAGCTTTAAAAAATACAATTGATAATAGAAAACAAAATTTTTTTTTATTATTTTTTAGTTTCATTATAAATGATATCTTTTAAAGGGTTAAAAAAACCATTTACTCCTATATTTTTAATCTTTTGAGGTTTTTTTTAAAATTTTAAGAAAAAAATAAAGAAATTGATTTTCATTTGTTTCTCTTTTTTTGTCATTTTAAAGTTATGCTTTTTTTTTAGAAAAGTATTTTATATTTTTCTGAAAATAAAAAAATGAAGACGAACCAGACATAGCCTAAGTCCTTCTACTTGAGTTTATGCTTTAGGTCGAGCCAACGTAAGATGCTGAAACCGCGAGCATATCTTACTTCAATGAGCTTCACTGTACATCATAATTTAAGATTTTGAGTTATTTTTGTGGGAAAAAAAAGGGAAACTCATCTTTGTTCGTAGGTGGAAGCGGAGGATCGTTGGGTCGGTGATAAAGGCTACAGTGTCTTATGGCTCCACACTCCAAGCTGTAGTGCTGGAGAGGGAAAAAGGTTGTCTAAAAATATCAGAGAACGAGGGAGAGAGCTTCTTTTATTCGCTCTTGGCTTGTTCATAGCAAAGACTTCCCTGGCTATTTTTAATTCAGACCGTACAAAGCAGCCATTGCCTCACCAATCAGTGGTGGCTCATGTGGGTGGATTTGAGGTGGATGCATGATCTGGTATTCATAGTATTAGGTTAGCTAATAATCTTCTACTCATCCATACAGGAATAATATTCATAATCTCATTTTGTCTCTCTCTCTTTATGCAGGGCAGTAGAGTATGCAACCTAACGAAACTCATACATAATGTAACACTTAGTAGAAATACTGCATTAAAGTAACACATAACTAACATAGCACAATCAATCCGATCTCGTCTGTGTCATAAAAAATTCGATCACACTTAATAAGTACTTTAAACCTCTCAAGAGACTCAACTTTGAGCAGTACTCGATATCACCAAGTCAAACATCTGTGTCCATGATTATATGCAACTTATACACAATCGACAGGCTATGAATTACAAATTCAAGGTGTGTTCACAAGTAATCTTTCTTGAACACTCATATCAATCCTACTTTGTATAGTCAACTTTCTAGTATTGTTTCATATAGCCATATCATTCATGACCCTAGATGACAACGCAAGAAGTCATCTTGAACTCCAACTTCATGATATAAGTCCAAATCAAAAGGCATTGCACAATTATAGGGCTCACACAGTAACATATAGGGAATTTATCACGTCACTCTTATGAGGTCAACTTTACCACATGCAACATGATGCATGTTTCGGCGAAACTCCTACTCAATGAGCTATGTCAAAGTCAAACACTATAGAAACCTAAATTCAGGCATCACAAAAATGTCTAATTCGAGCATATATACATACGCCCTCATTCAACTATTTCAGGCTTGATATGGATTTGTGGACACAATAACATACATATTTCATATCCGACTCCTTTGAGTCTTATTTTAGTTCTAACAAGGCGATTTTCTTGCAATTTATATAACTTAATAGCATGAAATTATTTTGCAACCTATGCATTCTGTAACTCATACAGTCTGCAACCCATGCAGTATTTTATATAACCTATGCATTTTATATCTTATGCAATCTTCATGCTCATGCATTTTTCTATAATATCGCTACTTAGATGTCTATTGTAGTTACTCTTATCTTATTCTGTTCTTCATGCTCATGCTCATGCAGTATTAGGGTGATCACCCATGTGAGTGGGCTAATTTAAGCCTGTGACATATATATATATATATATATATATATATGTCTTATACTATCATATTTATGAAGCACATCATAAAATAATGAAAATAAGCATTTCATTTCAACAATGTCCATAACATAATCCTTATCTACCAAACTTATATAGACTCAGATTCCTTACATAAGCTTGAAACACATTCCGATCTGTTAAACTCTATACAAACCAAGACTCCTTATATAAGCCTAGAACATATTTTTAGCAATGGGTTTAATCAATGGATCAGCTACCATCCTGCTAGTAAGGAGATATATATATATAAGGGTAACTCTCCTTGCATGACCATATCCCGAATGAAGTAATATTTAATATCAATGTACTTTAATCCTACTATAATATTTAGGATCCTTGGCATATTGTAAAGCTGTCATGTTATCAAAACATATCTGAATAGTCTCATGAGCACTGGTTAATATCTCGAGTGATCTCAAGAACCTCCTCAACCATATAGCCTTCTAGATACCAGTCGAATAAATAATATATTCGGCATTCATCGTGGACAAAGTAGTATAGCTCTGCTTCTTGTTGCACTAAAAGATAACTCTATCTTCAGGAATGAACATATATCGTGATGTGGACCTACATCGTCTCTATCACTAGCCCAGTCAAAATCACAAAAGCCCTTTAATCTCAAGTCCCGTCTCTAATAACGTAGGACGAGATTGGTAATACCACAAAGATAATGGAAGATCTTCTTCACAACTTCCCAATGACTAGGTCTTTGATTGCTTTGGTATCGACTAACTAAGCTGGCTACAAAGCCAAGTCCGCTCCCTAATAACGTAGGACGAGATTGTTAGTACCACAAAGATAATGGAAGATCCTCTTCATAACTTCCCAATGAGTAGGTCTTCGATTGCTTTGGTATCGATTAACTAAGCTGACTACAAAGCTAATATCAGGGTGAATACATAACATAGTATATATCAAGATTCCCACTACATTAGCATAGGGAATCCTGCTCTTTCTCTCTCTCTCATCGTTTGACTTAGGGCACTAATCGATGCTTAGAGTATAGCCTTTCTCTATTGGGGTATCAATGATCTCGAATAGTGCATCTGAAATTGTTCCAAGATTTTCTCAATATAAGCTTTTTAAAATAAACCAAGAAACTTCTTAGCATCATTCCTTAGTATACTCACTCCGAGCACATAATTTACCTCACCCTTGTCATTCATCTCAAAGACAGAGGATAGCCACTCTTTAGTGGCACTAATCAACCTCATATTACTCCCAGCTATTAGGATATCATCCATATACAGTGCTAAAATCAGAATCTCATTTTCTGATTTCTTTATGTATACACAATGGTCTTTCTCAATCGTGTCCAAGCCAACTGATGTGATGGCTTCATAAAATCTAAGGTACCATTGCTTAGACGACTGGTTGAGACCATATATAGATTGGCACACTTTGCCTTCTTATCCTTTGGCCTCAAAGCCAATATGTTGATCCATATAAATCTCTTCATATAGGATTCCATTAAGAAAGTTGTCTTAACATCCATGTGATGTACCTCCAAATCTAAATAGGCTACAATAGCTAGAATTTGACGAATGGAGACAAATCTCACCATAGGAGAAAATGTTTCCTCATAATCTACACTCTATCTGAGTATAGCCCTTCACCATAAGTCGGGCCTTATACTTATCAATTAACTCATTGGCCTTGCGCTTTATCTTTAGGACCTACTTATTTCCTACTGATTTGTACTCAGGCAAAAGGTCAACCAGGTCCTACATATAGTTCTTGGCCATCGACTCCATCTCATCTTTTATAACAGCTAGCCATTCATAATGAGCAGGTGAAGCAAGTGCTTCAACAATAAAAGCTAGCTCATCTAGATCCAACAAAGCATAGAGAAATATATTCCCCTCAACCTCAAAATGCCAACGTGGAACAATTTCATGTTTGTTTTTCTAAAACTATGGATCTGGACCTTGAGGACTACTCTCTAGTGGTGCACTACCCTCATTTGGCTCAGCTTGTGCGCTTCCACTAGCTGGTGCGTCACTCACATTAGGCATAGTACTCCTACTATTTGTGGCGATCCTTAGAGAAAATCTTAATAGCCCTCCCTCGCTAGAGATAGTAGGAGAGTCCTCCTATAGTTCATACAATGGCAGGTCCTTTCTAACTTCACCAATGCTCGAGAATTCATTCTCTATGAATTCCATATCTTCGGACTTCATCTCAGTCAGTCCTCTATCAGCATGTTCATTATACATCACATAACCTTTAGAGCTATCAGGGTATCTGATGAACACCTTTTTGCTAGTTTTAGGGCTTAGCTTTTTTAACCTATGGGAGGTATTGTGAACATATCCTACTGAGCCTTATGGACGCAAATAATCCACATTAGGTCTTACACCATTCAGAGCTTGTATAAAGTAGAGGGTACGATTTACTGAGTACACGGTTAAGGATGTAGGTAACAATTAATAGTGCATCTCCCTATAAACTGATTGGGAGATTTACCTACGTCATTATTAACGTAACCATATCTGGTAAAATCCTGTTTCTATGCTCTGCAATCCCATTTTATTATGCCATATCAGGAATGATAAGTTGCCTGCGTATCCCCTTTTCCTCATAGAGCCTTTGAAAATGCTCAAATAGATATTCATGACTTCTATCAGTCAGGAGTGCTTCAAAATTCTTTCCTTCTGATTCTCTACCTCTACTAAAAAGTGTCTAAAACAATCCAACATTTCATATTCGTGGGAGATCAAGTACACATATTCGAATCATGAATGATCATTTATAAATATAAGAAAATAAGAGGTGACATGGCATGTCCTAACACTCATGGTCCATAGATATCTAAGTGTACTTGATCTAAAGGCTGAGAGGCCTAGAAGCCTTACTAAAAGGCTTTCTTGATGCCTTTTTCCTGCTGGATAAGGCTCGCACATAGGGAAACTTATAGGACCCAATAGCCCTTATCTAGCTAGGCTTGTCATCCTATCTTGGCCCACATGATCAAGTATGACATGCCATATCAAACTATCATTATTTACAGGAAAAGAAATACATGCAAACGAAAAATAATGATCACTGAAATCAACAAGTCAGAAGAACCCTTATGATAAATGCCTATAAAAGGATAAAACACCCTCCATATATGCAAACATCTGATCCTCAAAGAAACAAAAAGTATAGCCAAAAATCAACAGGGCAAGTATAGAACACAAATTACATCAGATAGTTGGGACGTACAAAACATTATGTAGGAGCAACATGTGTCTACTACGCAATTTAATATGATAAGCTCCTGCTCCCAACATCTGGTCATATAGACCATTTCCTAAAATAATATATTGAGTGCATGTAGGAATCTAGTGAAAATCCATGCATCTGACTCAATCTTGCACTATGTGTTTGTTCACTTTCGTATCTACAATCCAATCAGGGAACATGTTTGTTCGCTTTTATATCTCGCACTAATGCATATGAACAAACATTGAGAGAGCTCAATGTGGAGTATGTCTTTTTGGGCTTAGTGTAATCACGAGCAAGATGGCCTTTAACTTAACAGTTGTAACATTTAATCTTTGCTACATCTCTCTTGCCTCTTCGTCAGCCTCTCCTCGTCTTGGCCACCTTCTTTTCTCTGGGTGCCTATCCACTCCTGCCACCGCCTTGCCCCTCTTCTTACTTTTGGACCTCGAAAGCTCAGCCTAGGCCACATAGGCTAAGGGGTGAGAAGTCTCTATGCGCTCGACCTCCAACTTAAGATGATGAAATATATCCTCAAAAGTCTTGATGTTCTCACTATAAGTCATCAAAAGCTTCATTTGACTCCATTGAGGGTTAGGAAATGAACAAATCACTGCAAGGACCTACTGCTCGTTAGTAAGATCAACTCCATCATTCCTTAGATCTCTATTCATGTTCCTCATTACACGAAGATAATCGAACATCGAATGATTGAGATCCTTGGCATATTGCATAAACCTCAGGTTTAAGGTACGTAGCCTCATCGCAAAGGTCTATCCATACCTAATCTTGAGCTAGTTCCATATAGACTATTGGAAAATTCTTAAAATCTTCGATCAAGTCGTGTGCATGCTGCTCAAGATGGTAAAGTACGCACAATGATCCTTCACCCAATTTTCATAGACCTTCTAGTCATGATGGTGATGTACAAAATTGCTAGGCTCTAGCGGTGTCATACTGAATATCAAGGTTTTAAAGACTTGTAACTCATTAAGCAGATACTGGATCTTCCTATGCCACATATCATAATTCTATCCATCTAACTTCTTACCTCTATTGAGGCAGCTATTACAGATCTGGAGGCCATCACTGCATTCAGTTAAGTAAAGTTTGGACATTAGGTGCATAACTCAGTGTATTTCAACATCAAAAAAAAAAAAAAATAGATTTTAAATTGGGTTAAAAATTTTGCTAAGCTCGTAATTATCACTCATTTAATGACACAAAACATGTAATCTAATAACTTTTCAGAGAACTTATCTTTAATGTCCACAAAGTCAGTATAAATTGGAACAAATCCATATAGCCCACATAAGTTAAAACTAATCCACGTAGCTGAAACTAATCCATATGCTATTCCAAGCATAAATTTCATATCAACAAAAGATATAAAAATTTGGCATACACATTACTTATGTACTAAGTATAAATAAATATGACCACAGAAAAATATAGTACTAATGATATAAATACCCTTTATGCACTAAGCATAAATAATTATGTCAGCACAAATAATATACAAAAATATTTGTAGCTATATTTATGTACTAAGTATAAATAATCATGCTGATAAAAAAATTCTCATAGAAGAAAAAGCATACAATGTGGCACTTTTACTATTTATGCATTGAGTATAAGCCATCATGCTATTTTTAGAAAACTCCTAATAAATATTCTATAATTTTCTATGAATTTTTCTATTTTTTGTAATTTTTTCTAATTTTCCTATTATTTTCTAAATTTTTTTGTAATTTTTTGGATTTTTTTAATAATTTTTAAAAAGCAAGAAACTAAAAAAAATAAAAACATATGTAGTATGCCATGTTAGTACATGCTAACATGGAGTGCCACGTTGACATACTACATCAGCATGTCGTATGGACAGCCATGTAAGTAGCCATGTCAACTGTGCCCCATAGCTACGTCAGCATACATTGCCGCACCGGCTTGGCACGTGGTTAGCTACGTCATTGCCATGTCAGCACCGTGTGAGCTCGCATGGCTCCACACAAGTGCCACATCATCAAAGATGCGGCTAAGATCAGTGCCACGTGGTGCCACATCACCATTTAAGCGATGTGGCTGCCACGTCAGCAACTACAACCCTCCCCCTCCCTCCCTTTCCTTTTTTTTTTTTTTTTTTTATTTAAGAAATTGAGGAAACGATTGCCCCTTAAGCTCTCTAAATTGTGCTATCCATAAACTCAGCGAACCCACCATCTTTGCCACATGTGTGACAATGACAGAGGGCTTTCTTAGTCTACCGCGGTCTAAGGAGGGGCTCGACAGCCTCTTTAGCAGTCGAAGAAAGCTATGTCATCTGCCATTTGGGTCTTAATGGTTTCGCCTTCCATCGTTAGGAAAGAGGGATCCGAGTAGCTGTCTCGGCCACAATGGAGAGTAGGTTGGCAGCCGCCAGCTGCTATGCCCTGCTTCATTGTCTCCTTTGGCAAGGTCCGACAGGAGGAAAAAAAATAAAAAAATAAAAAAATAAAAAAAATAAAAAATAATAATAATAAAAAGAGATGGCCATCGGCAAGCTTCAATGGCTCTGATATCAATTGCAAGAAGAAAATAAAGGACTTATCTTTGTTCACAAGTGAAAATAAAGGATCATCAGGCTAGCGATGAACGCTATTAGAATCTTCTGTGAATTCACACTTCAAGCTGCAGTACTGAAGAGGAAAAGATATCATCGAAGAATATCAAGGAGTGAGGAAAAGAGCTTCTTTTATTCGCTCTTGAATTGTCCATAATAGAGACTCTTCTCTATTTTTAATACAAATCGCATGAAGTAGCCATCATCTTACCTTTACTATCTCACTAATCAGCGATGGTTCATATGAGCAGATCAGATGAATGACATCCAATGCCAAATCAGCTAACTGTTTTTATACTCTCTTGTTTGCATGATTTTAGCCAAGCAACCGAGCCTTTGCGCCAATTAGATCTATCATGGCACCGGTGACCATGCAAGCTGAGATTCAGCCATCTATAGCAAAATATCAGAGAATATGATTGTAAAAATCTAGGATGTAGTCTCCATCACAGTGAGAGGTAATCTCAACCTCCTTCCAGTAAAATTAGCAAAACATCACAGAACAGAATGATTGTAAAAAATTAAGATTTCATCTTATGAAAACTAGCTAATAGATATTATTTAAATGCAATGAAATTAGACACATGCCCAACTATATTAAAGTTAATTTTCTTTGTGGAATAAGGTTGGATTCAACATGAAGAAAAGTTATAGGTTGTCTGCCAAATCATTACCCATCTCGCCGGCCTAATAATTGGCTAACATCACTGTGTATCTGACCAAACACCAGTGTAATAAACTGAGCCATCTTATGGCAATGGAAGCAGTATTTTTTATTTTTAAATACATGTTCTCCACCCAGGATGCATGCGGTAAACCAAACGCATCGCCAACCCACCTGTGACAGTGACACCAGCTGCCAGGCCCACGAGCCGGCTTCCGGTTCGACTTAAATTGACCTGCCGCCAACTGGCCGTTACTTCCAGGGCCCGGTTCGACGGAGCCGGTCTGACGGGATCCAATTGGGCTCCGCTCGACACGACGGGGCTGCGTGGCAGTCGGGACACGCTCGCGCGCGGTAGAGCTAATGGGTCCTCGCTCGCTCGCCCTTCAAGGCACGCGGGGCCCACTGAAGAGGTAAATTCCCTTTTATCCCCCCCCCGGGTCACCGAGCTTCTTCTCTTCCATAAAATTCTGCTCGCTTCAGCGGGGGGAGGGAGGGAGAGAGAGAGAGAGAGGCCGAGGAAGAGCGGAGAGGGAGGTTGAGGAGATGGGGAAAGAGAGGGTGATGGATTTGGCGGCGGCGGCCATTTTGCTTTGTTTCGGGATCGCCGGAGTGGCGGCCGACGCGTCCGATCACCGCTACAAGGCCGGGGAAGCGGTCCCTCTCTACGCCAACAAGGTCGGCCCTTTCCACAACCCAAGGTAGAGTGCGACCTCCTTCCACTTTTTTGTTTTTTAATTTTTTTTGGGCTCAATTGAGCTCTTTTGGCACTGGATCTCTTCTCGCCTTTTTCGGATCTGCGAGATTTCTAGGGTCTTGATGTCCTGTTGGATCTGATCCAGGATCTCTGTTTATTTTTTTAATATTTTGGAAAGTTCTATTTGATTTGACCTCATTTAGGTTAGATCCGTAGGATATGGATTAATTTTGGGATTTTAGTTTCGGCGAACATCTCTTCTCGATCGGTAATGGTGGACTTGGTAGATGTTGTACCACTGCGGTGTAATTTTAGACGTAAACGTTTGAGAATTATTTGATTAGTTTGTAAATTAATCGAGAATTTGTGATTGGGACATTGTTAGTCCATTAAAAATAGAAGAAATTTCATTAAAAGGAGGGTTCTTTCCCCTAAGATTACTCAGATCTTCCAGGTCTTGTTTGGTTGGCATAAATACTAAATGTTATGTTTTCTAATTGCACTCCTGTGTTCCCTTTCAGTGAGACGTATCGGTACTTTGATCTCCCATTCTGCTCTCCAGGTCTGGTTAATGCCCATGTTTCATGCTACCTTGTTTTATCTTACCCATGCTTCGTAGTATGTATTGTTTGTTTTATGAATCATATGTTGAAGCAGAACATGTGAAGGAGAAATCAGAAGCTCTTGGTGAGGTGCTGAATGGGGACCGCCTGGTCGATGCTCCATACAAGCTTGACTTTCGTGTTGACCTGGATTCCAAAGTGGTATGCCAGAAGAAGCTGACGAAAGAAGATGTGGCCCAATTCAGGAGTGCAGTCCTCAAGGACTACTACTTCCAGATGTACTATGACGACCTGCCCATTTGGGGATTCATTGGGAAGGTTGACAGGGAAGACAAGACTGATGAGAATGAGTACAAGTACTACCTTTACAGACACATCCATTTCGACATCCTATATAACGGTGATCGTGTGATCGAGATCAATGCCCACACTGATCCTAATGCATTGGCTGATGTCACTAAGGACAAGGAAATTGAGGTGGAGTTCTTGTATTCAGCGAAGTGGAAGGAGACAAGCATACCCTTTGAGAAGAGGATGGATAAGTATTCGCAGTCTTCATCACTTCCTCACCACTTGGAAATTCATTGGTTCTCAATAATTAACTCATGCGTCACGGTTCTTTTGCTGACTGGATTCCTTGCCACGATTCTCATGAGGGTGCTGAAGAATGATTTTGTCAAGTGAGAATGTTTTCAGTTCTTATTTTATTTTACATTATTTTATTTTATTTTATTTTTTTGCCATGTTCAGTGCATGCATTACTATTAGCATGTGGTCCATGATATATAGTTATTGTATGGAAAATCATTAAAACATAAAGAGCAATAGAATTAAATCTGATGTAGAATCTACAAAACCTGATTTTTTTTCCCCTAAAAATTAGAAGGATTAACAACTCTATCAACATTATCTGGACTTTGATTTGTGTTTTCACTCTTCTGAGCATTGGCATCCATATCATTGCAACATCTTGTTGGACTTCTTTTATTGACCTGAGTATATTTTTTCATACATGTTGGAAAATATGTACAAATTTAATTGGAGTGTGAGATTAGCAATTTTCAAAAATGAATATTCTTTTTGATTTTATTATTGTTCCATATGTCTACTTAGCTCATGCAGACAAATGTGTTATATCTCAGGATGTCAGAAGCCATCATAGATTATTTGGAAATTATTTTTTATATGTATATATAGGTAGTTATTGCTGGAAATTGCACTTGATTTCATGATATATTTTAGCTGCAGTTTATGATAATTTTGTAGTTGTCAGTCCTAAATCTTATTGAAAATATAACATGCCACTTTGTGTGTCTTTCACAGGACAGCAATTAGCACGTGCTGAAGTTACCCATGGTGGCTTGTCAGCCATGACAGTAACAAAATATGCTAGAACAATAAGTTTGTATTGTGGATATACATCAATAAACATTTCTAACATTATCTAGATCATCATGATTTTGAAATGTTATGTATTAAAATATCAGATACACGTATTAAAGAGTTTTCAGGCAAAATCTTATATATTAAAATCCTTGTTTGTTAACTGTTTCAAAGTTAGGCACCCATTAGGGTTTGTATCTGGCATATTGTTTCAATTACCTGTCAAGTTGTTTAGAAAATAATTGTTAAGAATCTTTGATGGCCTAAAAGTACCTTGCAAAAGGAATCAGAATTTCTACAAAGCTATTGACTGTTTAGCACATAAAGTCTGAGAGTGACAGGAACATGTTAAAAAAATGTATTAATCATGATCTATTCTCTACTGGTAAATGCAAAACCTTACCAGATGATATGGCCCAATACAACTTGATATAGCCTCAGTTGAGAGTTGAGACACTATGGTGCCTGATGCTTATGACCATGGGGCAAGGTGTTGCCCAGGCAGGAGGATTGTTAGCTTGTAGTGCTACAATTTGGCAGATATATATTGGTGCTGGCTGGAGTCTAAAGCTATGAGGATGAACCTTTGTGCAATAGTAAAGATTGCTCTATTCAGACCTGTAAGTCATGAGTTTGAAACATGAAAGCAGCGTCTCTACATGAAAGGATAAGACTGTATAAGAGTGACCTTCCCTAGACCCTACAATGGTTATGGCAGTAGCCTCACACACCAGGCCAGCCTTTTTTGAAGTCTAAAGCTATAAACAAAGTTTTTAGTGATTTCTGAGCCATTAAGAATCAAGTTTTCAATTAGATTTGTGACACCGGAATTGGTTGCAAAAGGTACTATGCTGATGATGATGGTGTGTTTCTGTGCATGTGAGAGAAAGAAAACTATATATTAATTTATATGCTATATTTATATGCTTAAATGACCCCAATCGATTGTTATCTTAGAATTGATTAACCCTATGTTAATCTTTCTTCTGTGATTAAAGGTATGCTCATGATGAGGAAGCTGCTGAAGACCAGGAAGAGACTGGATGGAAATATATTCATGGGGATGTCTTTAGGTTCCCAAAGCATAAGTCACTTTTTGCTGCATGTGTTGGTTCTGGAACTCAGCTAGTTGCTCTGTAAGCTTCTAATATAAATCCTACATTTTTTGAGTTCATTACTTTGAATGCATTGAATGATAAATAAAATTTTCAATCAATAGAGATATCACATGCTTAAATATCTGGATATTTTAGCAAACTGTGATTTGTTTATCCTGCATCTTTCTCATATTTTTGTTTCTTGGCATGCTTGGCAGTGCAACTTTCATATTTATTCTTGCTTTAGTTGGGGTATTCTACCCTTACAATCGTGGTGCTCTTTTCACTGCACTGGTTGTCATCTACGCACTTACATCTGGCATAGCTGGTTATACTTCTACGTCTTTCTATCTTCAGCTTGAAGGAACAAACTGGGTATGTGCTTCATATTTCTTTCTAATTTTCTCTCTTTATGTTTTATTGTTTCCCTTATTGCCTTAGTCTTAGCAGTTAAATGCTTTTCAAATGCATGCAACATGTGCAAATCAAATGTATATGTGATATAATTGAAGTTATCTATATTTACTTTATTCACATTTCTGTGTGCAGGTAAGAAATTTGCTGATGACAGGATTCCTGTTTTGTGGACCTCTATTCCTGACATTCTGCTTTCTCAACACTGTTGCCATTATATATAGTGCTACTGCAGCCCTCCCATTTGGCACTATTTTGGTGATTCTTCTCATATGGACACTGGTAACTTCTCCTTTGCTTGTTTTGGGTGGAATTGCTGGAAAGAACAGCAAGGTGGAGTTCCAGGCTCCTTGTCGCACTACTAAGTATCCTCGAGAGATCCCACCTCTGCCTTGGTACCGAGGAACCATTCCACAGATGGCAATGGCTGGTTTTCTACCCTTCAGTGCCATTTATATTGAACTTTACTATATTTTTGCAAGTGTCTGGGGCCACAGAATTTACACAATCTACAGCATCCTCTTTATAGTCTTTATCATTCTTCTTATTGTCACTGCCTTCATAACTGTGGCATTGACCTACTTTCAACTTGCTGCTGAAGATCATGAATGGTGGTGGAGGTAAGCCAGATGCATTTCTTTTATGCATTGATTTGATAGGTATTTTTCACTGAAATGAGCACATGATTGCACCAATCAAAAAAATAAAACAGAAAATATTTGATAAGTATTTCATATTATTTGTGTTAGTTATCCCTGTTTTGAGGCTTTTGCTTTATTTGCTTTTCTGATG
Source organism: Metroxylon sagu (assembly GCA_017589505.3). Classification (NCBI taxonomy): domain Eukaryota; kingdom Viridiplantae; phylum Streptophyta; class Magnoliopsida; order Arecales; family Arecaceae; genus Metroxylon; species Metroxylon sagu. Next base: position 197,474 of record JACVBY030000550.1, read on the forward strand.
ATCTTCTAAATCCTTCTAGGCCTGTTATTTATAATTTATGTAACTTTTGCTTGGCATATATGATGTTTTTAATGAGTTTTTTCCATTCTTTCTTTTTTAATTACTATTAGGTGCTGATTGTCTAGGAACTTTTGAATTTAAAACGTCTAACCTATCTGAAGCCTATCGTACTTAAATATGTTGTCAGTTAAAGCGAAGGGTGTATGCATATGGATGTAGTGAGGCATGCAGTATGAAAAATCCATCTTTTCTTTTACCACCTTTGTTTTTTAAGAAAAGTTTTTACACCATCTTGTTTGTCCTCTTTGGAAGCTAACTAAGAAGAAAAGATAATCAGTTCCTTGTGCTCTGATTCATTCTTGCTTTCTTCTCTGTGCACTCTCATTTGTTGGAAGTCAATGCTTTTCTCTACGGTTGTATTATGTGTTACACACTGCTCTATAAATGCTTGTTGAATTCATGAAATGGTAAATTTCAACTCCAACCAATGTAAGCTGTGGAACTTTCAGGTTGAAATTAGAGATGCATTCAGATTACAGCTAACATTTTGGCTATAGAAGTTTTTAATTCATGTTGAAGGTAATGGGCTTATGAGCCTAATCTGTCCATAAAAATTCGAACTTCAGATCATATTGATGTTTATTTAAACCTGGATTGGTTCAATCATAGGAAGTATGAAAAAAAACAAAAAGATGAGAAATGCTACAATAATTTATAAATTTTAAAATTTCTTATTTGTTGAAATGATCAAATTGAATGTCCAATTTGTTTCTAGAGGTATGAACACTGAACATGTCACAAGAATTTCTTTGCATCTGAGACAAGAAATGTCAGACATTCTACATTATAGGTGGTGAAGGCTATGAAATAGCTGAAAAGATGGTATTGCTGCTTCAAATGAGGGGATTAATTGCTAGCCAACAAGGCCAAAGTGGCTAAGAGGAGCCTTGGTGGTGGGCTTTGGTAATAGGAGATCTGGTTTAAATAGGTTTATACAAGTTGGAATTTCAGTGTAAAGTATGTTCAAATGATGCTAAGGGAGTAGTGGATTTCTGGATGTTCTAACAATTGACTAATTAAACATAACAATCAAACATCAAGCGAGGCAAATTTGGAAACCTTAGAGTAGCAAATCCTACATTCATATATTCATAGATAAATTGGAAACTTATAGATATGTAAAGCTGAATGAGTAAACGGTTCTGGTGATAAATGGAATAGATTTAGTTGGCTATTATTAGCTTGCATCTGTTACCACGGGCCAGTTCCATTGCAATCCTTTTCCCTTCCAGTATTTCCAAAATGTCTTTTCATTTAACCACTAAAAGTTCTGTTGTATTAAAGTGGGAACTGGGGTAATTCAGTTTTTCTTTTGCTTGTTAATGGATGAAAGAATGCCACTTCTTTTATCACAAAGATAATACTCCATCCTTGCATTAATGTAATCTATTTCTGAACAAATTTGTTTCCTGACTCGTGGTAAAATGATACTTCGAAGGATGCTGTTTAACTGTGTGGTTACAGCCAATTTTGATTGCTATCAGTGCATGTGGTAAGTGCTTCCTGATCATGTATTCCAGTCCTCTACTTTGCACCTTTGACTTCAATGAATATAGGATAAGACATCATCCACCTCGACATTGCTGATTACATGAACAATGAAATGAAATTCTATAGATGTTTTCTGTTAGCTCAACAGATATGTAGATTGAGATACTTACAACCATGGTCTTGTTATGGAAGATCATACCTATTTTTATTTGCAGCCTCATTATTCATTAAGTGTAGTTGCTGTTAAATTATTTGGAATTTGAGCGCCCATAGTTCACTAACAGGATTTGGAGTTTTGTGATTCTTCCTGGCCAATGCTTGTAGGGCTGTCTTAGAAGTTTTTTGAAAGTTGAGCCTGTCGGTATCCAAAATGGGTGTAGATTTTTGGAACAACAACATTGTTAAAGTTATATATAGTTCTTACATCTTTTCTGATGCAGCATTGTGTAATGATATCCTTTAGAAAAGGATTAAGTTAAAGTCAGCAAGTATTCATGTAAATGGCCTTCTTCGTAAGCATATACATATCCTTGTATTATTTTCAACTCAGCAGTTATGTTTATAAACTGCCTCTTAACTGCTTCCATTTTCTGTATTATTTTAAATGTGTCTCAAAAAGATGGTGCAATTAATTTGCTTCTTAACTCCTCATCAGACAAAATACTGTCATGAGTAAAACTCAGGCGGGACTCGAGCATTTAACTTTTGCAAAAAAACAAGAAGACTGACAAAGATCAGTAATTCAATGAGTGTTGTTGGTGTTTGCATTGCGGTGCCTTTTCTTTGGAGTTTGAACTTGGCATGATATGTATAAATGATAATATTACAATACCTTCAAGCTATTTGCTGTTCATCACTGATATAGTTTCATGAAAGAAATATTTTCTTGGATGGCCATGTGCTACTGGGCTAGATTCTAGGGGCACAAATTAGTTAGTGCACCATGCTGCTGATTCCATTGGTACCTGTGTAGAGCTCCTCTAAATTAGAGATGCGTCTCTACAAATCTTTTATGTATGTGTGAATTTTGAACATTGTGTCTGCTTGTTCTGATGCAGGGCATTCCTTTGCGGTGGATCAACTGGTTTGTTCATCTATGGGTACTGCTTGTATTATTACTATGCTCGGTCAGATATGTCAGGTTTTATGCAGACTTCGTTCTTCTTCGGGTACATGGCTTGCATCTGCTATGGTTTCTTCCTCATGCTTGGGACCGTTGGTTTTCGTGCTGCCTTGTTGTTTGTCCGTCACATATACCGATCAATCAAGTGTGAATAAGCTGTCATCTCTGGATCATGTTAGGTATTTTTTTCCTTCTTTTGCTTTATATAAGCCTTCCCATAGAGAGAAAAATAGTTATTTGTGAAAGCTGGTTGGACTTTACGTTTGGACTCGAGCAGCAGCTGGATTCAGAGCAAGATCATCATTTCCTGAGACGGGGGGCTGAGCCTTCTTGATTGTTATTTTGGTGGAATTAATTGTAATCATATCCCTTTTGTTCTCTGCTCCCTAAAAAATTCTAGGTATTCTGCGAAGATCTGTACCATTACATGTACCTACATATTCTACCAAACAGCAACTTTTCTCACACCGTTAATCTGACTGAACCAGTATTTTTCTCTACGCCTGATGCACTTAAGCTGACGCTGACGGATAGGGTGTGGCATTTTTTTTTTTTTTTTTAAATTCTTTTGATTCATAACTCTCCATCTGAGGTTACTCAGAAAAGTATATGAACTAAATATTTGATGATTCAGATGGCAGAAACTAGTTCAGGACTTGAGGGTGTTTTCTATCCTCTTGATCTCAAGGTTCTCGGCACCCGTGTGCTTTTAATGAGTCAAGAAAGAGTTTTTGGTGGGGTTGAAGGGATGGATTCCTCTCCTCTCTTTCCTCTATTTTTATTTTTTTTTTCCGATCATTTCTTGTTTTTGGAATCAAACGAGAAACAAAATGGGAGAAACTGGATCTCTCTTTTCTAGACATTCCTCTCAATCTTATCTGGGTGTCGGTGTCATTTGCCTGTTTTAGTTTGCGGGGTGCTGAGCTATGTTGGGTCATAATTCCTTTGACGTTTTGTTCATTTTGCGCTGATAAAATTTGAGCTACGTTTGGTTGGCTTAGACGGGATGTGATCATAAAGGCGTACTCTATGTTGTGGTGGTTGCTAGAAGATTAGGATTCGACGCTGTGGTGTCTGGGTCTTTCAACGTAAAAGCATTGGAAGGATAGGTTTAATAGGATATGGTTAACCTATCTTATGTTTGGCAGGATAACAAATCAGGTATAGTAAAAATTATTACTATATTTTTTAGGTAAGATTAAAGGTATACCTTTTTAGTTTTATAATTATACCTTTAGAAAAAATAATAACTATTACTGGAAATAAAGGTAAAAAAGAAAAAAAATATATAATTGTAACTGGATAAGATAAAAATAGAAAATAAGTTATTTCCTTCAACAAACACAGAAAAAGATTTTTTAAAAAAATTCTATTTCCCTCCTGCTCCAGCCAAAGTGTGTTGGCCCTTGAGATTTTGGACTTCTCATCTAGCACCAAAACACCTAACCAATATATTGGTCAAGCAACCTAGTCTGGTCCTGAGAATGGGCTGAACGTGGGCGAGCCAAGCTTAGATCAAGCTTCACACTCATTTGTTAGCGAGCTGAGCTCGAGGCACCTTATTTACACTTGAGTTGAGCTTGTGCTGCTCATGACAGCTCATTTAAGAGATTTGGCAAGTATTTATATTCATTGAAGACTTTCATTTATATAATTTAAATAAATTATCTTCACTATATCTTAATTTAATAATTAAATTATATTATATTCTATATAAATTATATCAATTTACATTAAATAAATAAAAAAATAAAATTGAGTAATAATAAAGATAATATAAAATACATAAATTTATTTATATATTTATATAGCGAGCTTAATTGGGCCAAGCTTGAGCAAGCAAGACCTTGATTGGATCATTTGCTAGTCTGACAAGTTGAGCTTGAGCTAAATGCCGAGCCTGATATGAGTTGGCTCATAAACAATTTTGCTTGTGTGACAGCCCTGCACATAATGCATGCTGGCCAAGAGTCCATGCTAACAGATTATTGAACTGAACAGTGTCTTCGGCTCCATTAAGCCCTGATTGAGGTTATTGGAAATCATAAATTGGTTATTCGTTGTGGATTTTAAAGATGAACTGCTTGCCTGAAGGCAGATGATGGTCCAAGTAGACCTGGGTGGGAGATCAGGTTGGGCTAGGTATGAATATTGAGGGCTGATTGATTTTTTGCACTTGGTTGAGGCTGGCTAAAAGCCCTGGCCTGGCCAGAAGGCAATCTGGAAAGGACTAAGAAATCAAAATCCCTTCATATAAATCAATTACCACATAAATAAATTTTTATTTGAATAGGTAATACTCTCCATTCCTTCATCGAGTTGATATGAACAAATATTTCCTGATGGACATATCAGTTTAATATCCAAGATTTCTTCGGGAGATTTTTTTTAAAAATAATTTATAAATATTTAAATCCCTTAAAAATATAATTAATTTTTCTTATCGTATCAATATAAAAAAAACGAGATTTTTTTTTTTTTTTTTCCTTCAACCTTCTGTCTTTTTCCCAGAAAACACGCATGATAATGTGAAAAAGACTTCCATATCCACATATTAATTTGTGGTTGCTCTATTTTTTCTTTTTTTCCCCCTTTGAACCCACAGAGTTATGCCCATCATTTAGATTGATAATTTAACGGCAGACATCGGTGTCGAAGAACAAAAATATAAAGCACTATCATTCAAGAAGGTGAAGACGACGACAGCGGCTTAAATCTTCTTGTAGCCCATATGTGGCTAGTGGTCTAGCTTCCTCATGTCCATTGCATGAATCCGGTCACCGCCTCTCCCTGAGCCCCAGCCGTGCCGAGCGGCAGAGTACCGATGGGTGCCGTCACGGGCCATCACATCTCTTTCTCCGCCTCCCCCGCCCTCAGCCCTACACGCCACCACCCGCGAGTCTTCTCTACTCCGTCTTTCTCCTCTTCTTGGGTTAGTCATTCTCTACCTTCGTTTCTCGTCTAGAAGTGTTATCCTTTTTTTTTTTTTTTTTTTTTCGGAGCTTTGAAGAGAGAATCGGATCCCCTGAGACCTCTTTCTCGCCCAATGTGCTTGAACCCTAGCTGGAGCTCGCGGGGAATCGGCGGATTCTTCTCTTGTCGGGGCGTCGGGCTGTTCGATTTCGTCCTCCTCAGGCGGCGATTTCGGCCCGAAGAGAAGGTGAAGGGCGTTTTTTCTGAATAAAAATCCTATTTTTTAAAGGAAGAGTATTTGAGATGGATGAAGACTTTAAAGCAATCAATCCTGCGTGTTTTTATGGTTACTTCGTTTCATTTTGATCGGCAGAGACGTTCGACCCTGAGCTGAGGTCAGTGCTTGAACTGGCTACCGATGATGAATTGTATGAACTGGAAAACATTCTCTTTGGCCCGAGGTAATTGTTTCCCTTCACCATTCTCTTCCCTTTTTTTCAGGAATTTGTTGTATTGGTCTTTATTTGGAACCCATTGCGGAAGAGCTAAAACTTTTCATGACGTTTCCACATTGGTTTGTTTTCTGTGTTGCCAATTAATTAGTGTCATGTTCGATAACATGCCACCTTACCATGATGTATCAGGTACGGAGAACCTCAAAATGAATGAATTCTATTGGGTTGAATTCCTTTAGCTTGATTAGGGAATCTGCCGCAGAGATTTTGTTCTGGGTTGTCCTCATATTCATTTATAGGAGTAGTAGAATGGTGTGAAATCGCATATCGTAATTGATAATACGTATCAATAATTATCTCTGCATTAGTAAAGAGGGAGGTTCCTTTCTGAATGGCGTTGAGAATAACTCCTTGTTTTCATACTCCTAAGAATCTATAAATGAGCTTAGATTGTCCAATATTGAGGTGGATTTTCCTTACCATACAGCCTTTCTTGTCCAATGTTGCAGTTGATAAGAATTTGACACTTTCATGAAGTATTTAGGTCAACGATTTCTATATGTAGAATTCTTTGATTATCTATGGTTGCTGTTTTTTCCTCTCAATTCGACCATTGATATATGCAGAGAATAATTCTAGATTTTGGTTTGTGCCCCTGGTGGCCATCAATCTTCAATTAAGATTTCAAAGGGCTCTAGAGCTTATTCTATTCCAGCTTGTTTTAATAAATGTTTTTGCTGTCTCCTGTTGGCCTTTATGTTTTATCTCCAAACAAAAAAGTCCCAATAAATAGTGTTTGATTGCAATTCATTAAATAGTTAAAAATAATTAAAATGGTCAATATACTTAGAACAAACTGCATAGTATTTATTAGTATATTTTAGAAACACTGTTAGCAAGAAAGCTCTTAGAAAGTGGGTGTGGGTTCAAGATTTTGGGGAAACTCCCAAGCAGGTGAGTTACCCCAGCTAGAAAATTCTGGCCACTGAGAACCTAACCCAAGACACGGAATAGAGAAACATAGGGAAATAGAGAAAGAGAGTACATGGAGAAAGCTCCTGCGTGTCTATATGTACATGTACATATGGGATGATGAGGGAGAGAGAAATAGAGAAGAATCATGGAGGAAGCACTCAACAAAAATAGTCTTATACCTTGGCTTCCATAAAATTATGCTGGAAAGAGAAGTGCTTGAGGAGCTTAGGCCTTTGGGTAGAGGAGAATGAGGTTGGATTTGTAACTTGATGGTGGATGCAAGTGGAATTGAAAGCAGATTTAATGAAGTGCAGGTTTATCTTGGCATTTATTGTAGGTCCTGCAAGAGGAGGGTGATGTGGGGATGTTAGGGATCTTTGGCTTGATGGTAGCATATTGGTAGTTGAACGGTTTAGAATAGCTTGGCTTCATGTTGATGGGACAATCTTCTAGATATCATTCATTTTCATTGTGATAACATAATGCCCTTTGCGGTCATAGGTTTTGTTGTGCCTCCCAAGATCCTAGATGACCAGTTTTATTTCCAATTTGATGCTTGTGCCATCACTCACTTTGATATCACCACCCTTGATGCTAGCTTTCTATTTTGATGTTCACAGAGTCACACACTTCCCAATGTCAATGAGGATGCCCTTCTCTGCTATAAAGTCCACGATCATTGACTTTTCACAGGGCAAATATTTTTTATCAAGGGGGCCAAAAGAATCTACATACAAATGAGTAACAAATTTCTATATAAATTTTATTGTTCATAATAACTGTAAAATAGTAGAAGTAAAAACAAGATTAGCAAAGATGCTTCCTCCTTAGTATTGGAAAAAGGATGACCTTTCCATAAATTGCATCAACATAAGTTCCAAAACTTTATATGAACAAAGATATGTATTTTAGAGATTTAAAACCTAAACTGATTAATTTCCAACAAAAACTTATTTTCCCCTGTTTTTCACAATGAGTATTATACCAAAAGTTGGAGTTTCTACCATGGACCTACTAGGTATGCAGCAAGTAACTTAGAACAAGGTGAAGGAAAGGGGATGCCACATGCATGCATTTGGGACCCCACCCCCCCCCCCCAAAAAAAAAAAAAAAAAAAAAGAAATCCAGAGAGAGAGAGAGAGAGAGAGAGAGAGGACTGAGTAGATTAACTTTGAGAATTCACTTTCTTTATTGGTGTAGGAAAAAAAAAAAAAAAACCCAGGAAGGGAAAAGTTTTTGAGCTTCACCTAATATTGGAATATTAATATGCGCCATAACGGATTAGGTGTAGCCTAACCATCCATAATCATGTTATTCCTATATTTGTTAAGGATTTCTATTGTTTAACGTTTGAACGCCTCTTAATCATACAGCCTATTGAACATTGCCATTGCTTATTGGGTTTATCTGTATGTTTCTAGAAATACCTTAGAGACCCTACTCACAGCTAAGGTGAACTGTATCAATCCAGCTGGATGCCTTTTCTGGACTGTTTTCGAGGTTTCTAAATATTGTTGTTAAGATTTTCTGATAACTCAAACAAATGATCCTTTGATGGGAATAATTGATGGGGAGGAGTTGCTTGAATGGAAATGTCATGAGAGGGGGCCTCCATCTAATGTTTGAGAGAGTGGGTTCTGTTGTGTCCATGCCACATATCAAACAGGAAGTTGAAAATTCTGGGGAGGCCATGGGCCTCCTACCCAAGCCTTGGCCTTGCCCTTGTTCATTCTTCAATTTGTTTGAATATGTGGGTATGCTTAAAGAACGAATCCTAAAACCTACTTTAGAGGAACTGTCACCTTCAGGCCTCTAGAAGAGTGCCGTGGGGTTATGGAGAGACTATGGGTGAGAGGTTAAAGAATATGAGAGGAGGATGGTTGGGTGGCAGTGGTGGTTTGCAACAAATATATGCCAAGAAGAATAGTAGATAGGAATGTGTATAGGGAAGGGGTGGCTATCTGTTAAATGCTCAATTGATGCAATTTTTAGTTTCCATATATTCTTTCCTTTTGTTTTCTTAAATTTTCAAATTATTAATCCCCCCCCCCTCGGGTTCTGTTGTAAAATGGGCTGGTTATTGTAAGGTATATGAGTTAATTTTGTTTATTACTCTATGAGTTTGGTTAAAAAGTTTAAGAATTGCTTTTTAGTAAGTTTTTTTTTTTTTTTTTGGTAGTAAGTTTTAAAATACACAGTTTAAACTGGAAGAAGGAGGTAATATTTGAAACTAAACATGATTGCAAGTAATAAGGATGTCATCAGCACCCAGCAGCTTGATAATTTGTCTTAATAGCTAGAAAATATTTAAACTAAGATCTAGAACCTTGTCTTATAAGCTTATTGGGTTATGTTTGGATGTTAGCTCCATTTGAGCTGATAACTAGATAACAATGATGTAATACAAATTTCTATAAATTTGTGTCATGTGAAGATACGATTTTTATATGTTAAAATATCTGCATTTTTCATGTTGGTTTGTTATAAATGCCTTCCATGGAATGGAGTTAGATATATCAGACTCAAGAGAATTAGTACTTAACATTCATAGAAAGAGTCATGGTTGTCAATTTGTATTACTTGGTTGCCTAAGATCATGAAAAATGCAAATTACATACGAAATCCTAGTTATTAAATTGATAGATATGCTGTTGTAAGTTTATGTTGTGTCAAAGGCAACATTCAAGTTACACATAGAAGATGTTAAGGAAATACACTCAAGTAAAAATAATTTTGAAATTATACTTTGGAGCTATTGAATATTCAAATCAAACCCCATAAGAAATGCAGAAAAATAAAATCCAAACTTACTATCTTTTCAGGATGGAATTCGGATCTTTATGAATCCAATCCATTTGCACCCTATATGTTTGCCCCAAAAGAAGGTGAATGTTTGATGGACTCCATTAACTGTTTTTCCATTGCAAGTCCATCCAATGAGTTTGGGTGGTGTCATAGATCTAATCAAATGCTGCACTTTTATTTTTAAATGAAAGGCAAACTCCTATTTCCTCTGTCATTGTCTTGTCTGATCAATCCGCTGTCATTGTCTCATCATTGTCTGGATGTCAATCCTCTGTCATTGTCTCATCTGATCAAGAGCCGCATTAGTGTGAGGTTCAGATAACTTCAAGGGCATTTTTTGCTGCTGAAAGGAGCTGAAACCCACTTATTTGCAAAATGATTGTCTAGATGCTTCATTGAAATCAAATTCAAAGGCATCTTGATAGCTTGAAACCTTGAAAGTTAAATGGTATAGGTAATATTGGAAAATGTAGTTCCCCTGTTTCCATTGAAGGTTATTAGTCTTTTGTCCCCTTTGTTCAGGACTGGTGTTCACTGTAAGAAGTCTCCTAAAGCAATTATCTCCACTACACAAATAGAATCATGGGAGTTCTAATGCCTACTATGTTAGCGTGATAGAGATGGTAATGGAAGTGATCGTTTTGCATACCATCTTCTCAATCTTATGGATGGTTGAAACTATGTAAGTTTGATCTTGTTTGTTTCATGAAGGATTCTAATACTGAGAAATCACATACTTACAAATGTATATTTTGTTCACGTACATACTTTCAGCTCTTTAGGCCATAAAGTATTAAACTGGAACATCCTTATTTGTATACTCATTTGGATTGAACTGTGTTTGCTGCAGCTACTTCAGTCCCTTGCTCAAATCGATCAGAAACAAACAAAATGCTGATTGTGTTGTCCATGGAGAGGCTATTGAGGAGCGAGAAAATTTTATAGCACACTTGGAGTCAAGATTCTTGTACCTTGCAGCAGATGCCCGTTCAACATTGCGGTCAGTGAAGTTGTTTAGATTTTGAGTTTATGTGCTATACAGCTTTTAGTCAATTTAAAATGTAATTCTTTATTTCTTCTCCTATTTTCTTCTTTTGGTGAACTGTCTATACGATATTATCAGCCTTATTGCTCTCAATTTCTTATATATGATAAAGGATTTTTCCGACATCTTTCTTTTCTTTTTTAATAATAAAAAGCCACCAATTTAATTTTAGTTTCCTGTAATATGCCTTTTGTATAAGTGTCTGACTTTTTTATGTCTATTTTTACAAGGGGTTGGAGACCATCTTACAGAAATGTCTTACTTGGTGTGCGAAGAAAACTAGGTATTCCATGTTCGAAAAAATTGTCAACAGAAGACCTTGAAGTTGAAATATTTCTTCACATGTTGAATGAATATTCAAGGTAATTTTTATGAATTTTACCTTCCAGCAATATAAAAACTAAACAAGGGAAACATAGACAAACAAATTCATGTATGACATCTTTGCTTCTCAATGGAAACTGAAATGCCATTTGAGCTAAAAATTTGAGTTTGTGGTGTCCTGGCAATAAACTGATACTTCAAACTAAAAATTTTTGTATGTGTGACTTATGACAAGGATTATTTGATGCAGAGTTGTTATTTCTGCAAGTGTTGAGGACATTAAGCATATTTAGGACTTAAGCAACTTGACAAGAATAGCAACTTAATATTGAGGACATTAGGCAACTTGACAAGAATGACAACTTAATATTGACGACATTAAGCAAACTTATAATACCCTAAAAGCACCTCCCTACTTCCTTTTGCCCTCATTTTTTTAATAGTAGATATCTTATTAGTGATAATGTTCTTTTTTGAATATATATTGTGAGGCCTCGTCTCCATATATATTACCACAAAAATCATATTCACTAATGCATACATCTTCATTCTCCAAATTGAAGAATATGGTGTTAAGAATCAACTAATGACCTCATAGGCAGCCAGGCAGGTTCTTTAGGCAACAATCAAGCATACTCATGTTGGCAATTGGTACCATGAACCACAAGTATCCTTGTGGTTATCATTGTAAGTCAGTCTTTGTTTCCCAAATAGCAACCATTTTTGAATAACTCTATTCAAATAGGTACTTATTTCTCATTAATCAATTAAAACTATCTCAATACCAAACAGAGCCTAAGATACCATCTCATGTATATCATGGAAAAGTGAATATGGTGGATTTAGGAACATATCACATAGATGAGATTTAGTAGGCTACCACCCAAGACAAAAAAGGGTGAAAAGGTGTAGATTGAGAACTCACACGGGATTTTCAAGCTTCTTGTTCAAGGACAAACGATGTGCAAGATTTCAGGAGCAACAAGACATGGATCTGTTGCAATGCCCAATGATGTCATAGTAAGCAAAGTGAAAGTGATCGCATGATGTCCATTTGATTTTATGACAGCAAAGATAATTAAATTGTAGTATGATGGTCCTAAATCAAAGAGGGGTTTTGTTTTGTCTCTTTCTCATTTTTTTCTTGGCCATCTACTGTTATCATCCAGGCATCCAGGATAATTTCATAATAGTCATTTTATGTTATGATCTCTGGTATAATGTTATGATAAAATGGTCATCAAATTTGCAGAGGTCACGAGGTTGGATAATAAGCACATGATAAACTTACAAAATGAGAATATGGAGGCAGATGGGTGGTAAGACGGGGAAGGATTGGGTAAAAGTGAGTGCTGAGAAGGGAGAATATGAGTCAAGCCAACTCAAGCTATATGCATAGGCAATAGATTTTGAGGATGCCTCGTAAAAAGTTGACTCAAATATGCTGGTCAAGAAAGAGAGTGAAAAAGAAAGGATTGAATTTTTGAATAAGATTATAGAAAGCTTTGTGAATCCAGGTTTGTTCCATGCAAATCTTTGAAATCTACATGCTTGTTGGTGGTAGCGAGACCTACCTAATTTGTTATGTAGATTAGGTCCATATACCTGAATTTACCTTCTTAGGTTCCTTTGGACTTTGATAGCATGTAAATGAAAAGTTTTGGTACAGCGAAATGCATATATCTCATCTTGCTCAATGTACCAATGTCCAATGAATGGATTTAAACAGAGAAATATAGACTAGCCAATGGGAGCTGGGCCTGATGGTAGGTGGCCGAGTCTGATGGTAGGCAGCCCTCTCATTAGTGCATGTGATGGGTAGAGGTTTTGGGTTCAAATGCAGGTGGAATTCCCACTGTTTTTATAAGAAAAAAAAGAAGAGCTGAGAGATACAGGACACTTTACAAATGTAGAACTTATGGTACATAACTATCAAGTAAGAGGATCTCTATTTAGATTCAATTAGGTCTAAATTTGGATAATTGAGATTCCACATCGATGATCTAAACTGTTGGATGAGATCTATAACCTCTAGAATGCTTACACATCAAGAACCATATAATTTGGAGACTCCTAACTCATGTATCAAAAGGTCAAAAAAAAAAAAAAAATGTATTGTTTTGTATGTATCTAAACCATCCAATATTTTGCCTATTTAATGCATAAGCTAAAGGTCTCCAAATTACATAGTTCTTGGTGTGAGCATTTTAAAGATAGTAGATCATATTCCATGGCTTAGATCATCGATTTTGGGGTCTTTGTCATCCAAATTTAGACTTGATTGGATCTAAGTAAAGATCCACTTGAGGGTAGAGAGAGAAAGAGGAGGAGCTTGACTTCACTACTTTTGAGTGGACCAGCCATTTAGATCTGATTATGTCTATATTGGACCATGAGAGTCTCATACTGATGGTTTGGGTCGATGGATATGATTTACTATTTGTATAATGTTACACATAAAATATCATATGATTTAGAGACTTATAACCTATGCATCGATGGTCAAAAAATTGGACAGTCGAGATAATGTGAAATAATATATGTTTTTGGACAAATTATAGTGAGACATCTTCAACTTTGGCTGATTGATACATTGATCCCAAAAGATTTTTTTTTTTTTTTGGTAAGACCCTAAAACTTTCGTTTCATTACATAAAGACTCTTTATCTATGTCTATTATGAGGCATTAGCATGTGATGGTCACATTGTACTTAATCTTTTTGGTAAACCAAGGTTTGCTGTACCAAAAACTAGTACTGTTTCGGTATTGGATTGGTACGGTACTGTGCGGTACGGGGGTGTACCATACTAAATCGACGACGTACCAATCACCCTGTACCAAACCAATGACGTATCTATTAGGCGAACCGAAAGGTTCTAACCCATGAATCGCCCTATACCAAGCCAAACTAGGTGGTTTCGCTTGGTTCAGTATGGTACGAGGTTGGTATCAGGTTGGTACGGAGCAATACTGTGCTATATAGGGAGGTTCAAGGTGGTACCAGCCTCATATTGTTTTGAAATGGTGAACCGTACCAGTATGATTCAATACACCTCGTATCAGGCATTTCGGTCTAGTCCGGCATACCTTGGGTAATATTAAGATTACCTTTTAGTTTTGGTTCGAGGAGAAGAAAGACAGGATTTTAATTTCCGAATAGGGTTTTTCCTTCTCTTTACTATTCCTTTTTCCAAAACTAATCGATGGGTCTCCGCTTTTCCTTATTACTTGAAATCTCTCTGCTCTTTTTTCTTTCTTATTGGCAATTTTTTTACCTTTTTTACCTTTTATTTTTAGGTAGATTGGGGCTTAATCTTTTTCTGGATACTAAAATTTTGAATTTTTTTTGGGCGTTATGGGATCCCATCAAGAAACGAAAATCACAAATAAAAAATAAGAACAAGTTCCCCTAACCAAGCATCAAGATGGTAGGCAGAACAACATAGCAATTGAGAATGGATCTGTGTATCAAAGATAAGAGGTGTAAAACAAGTGAAGGAGAGAGTGGGTTACCGGTGAAATTACAAGACCACTCATATTTCCAGGACTAAAGAAAGACTTACTCATGAGAATGGAAGAAGAGGTAGAAGGAGAAGAGAGGGGATTTTAATTCCCAAATAAGGCCTCTACCTCCGTCTCCGCCTTCTCTCCTTTACTTCTTTTCTTCTCAATTCGCACTCAAACCAATCCATAGGTCTCTACTTTTCCTTCCTGCTCTCTGTTCTCCTCTCTTTCTCGTTGGCTTAAAACTGATTTTTTTTTCTTTTTTTCTAAAATAGTTTGAAGGTTTAATCTCTATTTAGGTGCTAAAATTTTGATTTTTTTTTTTTTTTTGGTGTCGCGGGATGGGAAATAGAGATCTATAGCCCAAATGGGCTCATTGCTATCATATAAGAAAGCGCATATCGGTGCTGAAGTTTATTGGAATTGGATGGGAAGGAGGAAGGATTGGGGCGGAGGGATGGACACTTCAAACTCTCCCCCTAAGCAAAAACAAAGGGCAAATTGGTCCTTTCAATCAACATCTTAATGATGTTACGGGTAAATGGATGGAACAAGGTCTTTTTGTAATGAAACAGGAGTCTCAAGGTCTTCGATTTTCTTTTTTTTTTGGGGGGGGTCAATGTATAAATTTGCCAAAGTTGAGGTGGTCTTGCTTTAATTTGCCCTATGTTCTTTTGACCACTAGATGCATGGGTTAGGAGTCTCCAAG
Organism: Metroxylon sagu; assembly: GCA_017589505.3. Classification (NCBI taxonomy): domain Eukaryota; kingdom Viridiplantae; phylum Streptophyta; class Magnoliopsida; order Arecales; family Arecaceae; genus Metroxylon; species Metroxylon sagu. The sequence goes on from JACVBY030000550.1 coordinate 212,879, forward strand.
TCCCATGATTTTTTGTGTTCAAACATTTTAGAGGTAGTAGATTATATCTAATGATTTGACTCATTGATGTGGGACCTTATTATTCAATTTTTGACTTGATCGAATCTAAGTGGAGATCTTAAGTGTAGCCAAGATGAGCTTCCTCTCTCTTTATGTGTGTATATATACAAAGAGAGCTAAAGAGAGAGAGAGAGAGAGAGAGATACAAAGAGAGAGAGAGAGCTCCTAACTTGGCTATATTTGAGAGGATCGTCGGATTCGGTCGGCTCTAGATTTAGCTGATGGATATCCTACATGTGTGTTAATTGTAATAACCCTATATGCATGTTAATTATAATAACTTTCAGCTATGGTTACATTAGCTTCAATGAATATAATTTGATATTTTTGCAACTCAAAAATTGAAGATAACTTTCAACCATATAAATGGAAATGCATTTATTGGCTACTATCTGCTAAAAGTAAGGATACTGGCTCTTCTGTTTAAGGGATACTTGAGATATATTGATATACTAGAAAAAATATTGGTTGATAGCCTTTTCTTACAAGATTAACAACTGATAGTCTAATATAGAAAGAAGAAAATAATGTTTTTTTTTTAAAAGAAAAGGATGGGAATTCCTATCTATTTGTGTCACAGGAAAGTACATGAAGCCATTACAATGTTGCCATCTGTAGAAGCACTCTAATATGAAATTACAAATGTCTTTTTCATATTTCTTTGGAGCAACCGGCCCCAACTGCATCCAGAAAAATTAACCTCCCAATAATGTCATCTGCTGAAGCTTGCATCACCCTAAAGATTCTTTTGTTTCTCTTCTTCCAAATCCTCCACCAATCTACCATCATCAACATATCCCAGCCCAATTTGAGATTTTTTCCTCATTCTTTTGTTCCCTTCCAACCGTCCCAAACGGACAACAAAGACTCAGGCTATCTGCCAGCATACAGCTTCTCATTGAAACAAATCCATATCAACTTAGTGGACTGGCATTTGATAACTAAATTATAACCCATCTCCTCTGAAGCTATTAAGATCCTTCCTTTGGAAGCCAGCCAAGATAAAATCTCTGGTAATGATTATTTTGAATAATAGATTTCAAATTTCTCCTTCCATTTATGTTTTTTCAGCTTTAGGTATGTTGAGAGAGCTGTACCAGCCTCTTATACAATGCAAATGGCTAATATCAAATCTAGAAGCTAGGACTGAGAGCAAGAATTAGATCAGATGGAGGGAAACATGAATTTTATGTTGTTCAGAGTTTGACATATTGCAGGAATGAGAATGAGTAGGAGCTGTGTGCTTAGGAATAAGTTTTAAAACCCTGTTAGTATCATGAGATCCTGCATGCTTCTAATTGATACATGATGGAGATGCTTAACGTCTGGCATACTGATGTTGTACCAAACTTTTGTTTTTTGAAGGAAACATGACTATAATTTCTTCCTCGTCTCTCCTCTCTGTCTTTGGGTGGTTATCCATTTTTTTATTTTCTATTTTTGGATTTGTTTTTGAAATCAGCAAGGAGATGGGCCCCATTTCTTTTCCATGGGATGGCATCAAACTTTCAAATGGTCATGGAAGTCTTGAAGTTGGACTCAGCCAGTGGAAGGTGCACACCTTTTCCGCATTGAAATTTGGGGCAAAAGAATTCCAGCAAATATTTCTGAAGGTTTTCTTCTTTGAAAACTGTGTTCAGCCAAATTATATTCTATTGTCATGGTGCTATCTTACTAAATCTCTTCACCTCTCTATAGGGTGGCGGCATGTTAACTGTGACAAAGATTTATGAAATGGTATGAAGGCATTTTGCATATCATGGCATGTGGAGTCACCTTTTCCTGCAATGTCTTGTTTATTTATTTTTCTTTTCCTTTTATGATAGGTAGCTCGGAGACTATCTGGCAAGATGCTCCTGGAGGCTGCAAACTATAAGATAAAGCATGAATTTATAAAACGGGTATACAATTACATGCATTTATTAAAAACTAATATACAACTTCTTAGTATCCAATTAATAAGTTTTTTCTTTGACTTTGCTAATATTTAGCTTAGAATGAATTAGATTAATCCATGTTACTTGATTGTTTGTGATATGTCTCCAAAAGTCAGTTCAGTTTGTAATATGATTTTACATACCATGTAGTTGACAAGGTTTGTATTTGTGTAACTATTAACCTCATTGAAAACTTGGGGTAGCTTTTGCAGAAACCAGTTTTGTGTTAATGTCCAAATTATACTTGCATGCTATCTACCTGTCTATTCCAGAGTTAGGTTATCTGGTATTAGCATTCTATTAGAACTTGAGAGTGCCTTTGTATTGCCCCCCTTCTCAATCTCTTGATACCCTTTTGTAGATACATATATACATGCATATGCATGTGCAATTACAAAACATTGCCATCCAATCTTGTCGAAAACAATTTCTGGTCTGTTCTGTGAATGTTTGCTCATCATTCCTATTTAAAGCTGTCTTTGATGTTATTGCAAGCTTTTCTTGCAACAATTTCCATCAACATTAACTTGGGCTTTCCCTTCTCCTTTTGAATTCTTTAACAAAGATTAAAGAACCCTTTCTTACTAGGGACCCTTTAGTTCTATACTGTACTAGTTAAAGCATTTGCTTTTCATCAAATAATTTTGGTCAACTCTGCATCAAATAATTGTTAATAGAGATGCAAAGTTGCTATTCTTGAAAGTATGAAAATATTTTTTCTTATTTCTTGGGCAAATAATCTAGGCATTTTCTTTAACCAAGGAGTCCTCTTTAGCAAGTCTTCTCAAGTCTTTAACTATAAAAGGAGAGACGTTTTCAAAGTTGTTTTAATGATAAGAGCAAGAAATTAAATTATCTTCTTCTATCTTTTTCTCTCTTAACTTCTTTCTTTGGTTTAAGGATTTGCCCCATATTGTATAAAGAGTTGAAGAGCTTAGCTTTGTTCCCTGCATATATTTTGCTGCACAAAAAATTGGAAATACTGAGAATTCAATATTTATTTTCAGTTTTGGATTGTTTCTGCATTAGCTTCTCAAGCAACTATCTTAATACAATCAGCAATCTTGTTGTGCATTCTGTTGGGCTTGATTCTTGAGTTCCAATTTCCCTCACAACCCATCCCCCAAAAAGAGAAAAAGGGGGAAGGTGGGAGGGGGGGGTGGGTTCCCTAAATTGTTGTAAACCTTAGTTGTTTAGGAACTGCATGGGGTAAAGTTCGCATTTTAGCCCCAAATAAACTCCTGAACTCTTACGCGTTGCACCAAAGACTAGGTTTACAGCTATTCAGAGAACATTGTTGGGGAAACAGCAGCATTCTCATCCCAAAAAATCATTGCCCCCTTGTAAATTCCATCTTTTCATTATTTGACATTTAATAATGTTATTTCTTCCTTTTGGCATCTAATTAGATATGTTTCAGTTCTTGTATGTTGATCCCTCTTCTTCATCCGGAAAAGTAATTTATGATAATTTCAAGCTGCTCTTTGAAGTGACTATAGGTTAATCTTTCTTCTTAAGTCAGGTACACACAAGCGCACACATATATAGGGTCAGGTTTAGGATATACTTGATGTAACTCTTAGAAAGTTACACCATTTTTGAATTGGATGGTGGGGGTTCCATATCGATGATGTGACCATTGAATGTAATCTATCTTTAAACTGCTTGTATGCTAAAAATCACGTGATTTTAAGGACTGCTAGCTTACGCATCAAGTGGTCAAAGATATGTTATTTGAATTGTCCAATTTCTATCCACTTGATACATATGCTAGGGGTTTCTAAATCATATATTATGTATCCACTTGATACATATACATTCAACAACTTGGATCATCGATATGTAACCCCCCATCATCCACTTTGAAAATGATGTAACTCTAATTTTTTGACCTCTTGATGTGCAGGTTAGAGGTCTCAAGTCAAGTCACATGATTTTTAGCATATAAGTGATTTAGAGGTAGTAGATCACATTCAATGATTAGATCATCGATGTGGAACTCCCATCATCTAATTCAAAAAAGATACAACTCTTGTAGAGTTACATCATCCATGTGTTTATAATGTGGTAGCTTATGATACATATATAGTATATAGACAAACACGTTCATCTTGATGTTAAATCATGTCCTTTATTTTTCCCAGCAAAAATATATAGGAAAATTTCCCAATGGATCTGACACTTAGTAGCTATGCATGCCTTTCTGATTAGTAGCTAGATGTTTTTCTGATTGCATATCCAGAACTCTCAGAAAATAGTAAAGTTTTCTGATACATATAGATCAATTAATTGGGTGAACAATTCATTGAAATCTATACATGTACGGTTTCATGATGTTTATATGAGTCTCTGTTCCTGTTTTTTCCTCTGATGGTATGTAAAACTTGAAAAAGAATTGGTACATGAATTACTTATTCCATTTAATTGTATTTTTTATATAAGATCAATCAAGCAAATAAAAATATGGAACATATTGAAGCTACTACTGGCTTTTATTGATTTCTCTCTGTACTATTGGGATTAAGACTACAGCAAGAAAATAGCAGATTTTGGGTGATGACATTCTGACTGATATTGCTAGTTTTGTTGCTTACTATTTGTTTGTCACTTGCTTGTTTGTTTTTCTTCTCATTTGTTCATTAAAAAGTATCATTCAGAAAAAAAAAAAAAAAAAAAAATTACTTTGTAATTATCCTATCATGAGTTGATAGTGCCTAATGTGTTGGGCAATAATGCTGTCAATCTTAGAAATCAAAGAATATTTTGAAGGTTCCATTTCAGTGTTAGAATAAGAAGCAGGGTTTCAGAACTTATTCTGACAAACAAGTACGTATTCAGATTATAATATGGTAACTGGCTTCCCTTTCAAACATGTTTCCTTCCTTGTGGCTGTCAGGGTGGACAATTGGCAGCTGCCAGCCTGGAGTCCAGAGCAGCTGCTCTTGCTGCAAGACAGGTCATTCTTTCTTTAGAAATTCTCTTACGCATAAAATACAATAGTTTTCTTTCCCATGCCAGATTGCATTGAATTGGAAATGTGAATGCAAATCTGAATGCTATCTCAATCTGCAATCTGGTGATATTATACTGAGTCTGCTATTTCTTTCTTTTTTTTTTTCAAACATGTGTAGGGCTTGGCTCGTGCTGCAACACAATATCTTGGGCTTAAGAGTTTTATGATGTTACTTGGGCCACTGTATGTGTTTTCATTTTTGATTGTTTTTATAAATTTCAAACACATTCATTGGGAAAGTTTATTTGTTTGCTGCAGATAGTTGGCACTTGATTACACATTTCATTTCTTGAACATTAAACTTGCTACATGCGAAACATTCTTAAAATGATAATGCATCAAACTTGTTAAAGATTTTTTGTCGATTAATATGCAATATTCTATGATGGTCTTTATAATTATAACTGTGGCACTTTTTTTTTCAAGAAAAAGTCTCCTTTTCTTGTTGAGGAAATTGATAATTCTAATAGATGTGTTTTTACTGCATTCTCTTGAAGCATGAAACTTCAAGAAACTTCATAGCCCTTTTGATTGTACAAGTGAAATAACATACATGGATGTTTTATGTAGCTGTCTTTCTCAGGACGCCAGATTGGTATATGGTGCTTGTTATGATTTTGTATTCTTTTGACCGGCTTTGGAAGTTCATGCACCTTTTGGACCTTCATGAGAACTTTAACTGGTGTTGCAGCTCCATTGTAACCTGTGTTTTTGCAGTCAAATTGTGATCACATGGGATACATGTGACTGATTTATGGCTAGAATCCTAGCAAATATGATGTAGCTAACTGCTAATAGTATCACAAAGTGGTTGTGATCACATGATTTGCCATCATTTATGTGGATAATAATGCACATGCTTTTGCTGACACACCAAAGAGTGTCCACTTGTAATAATTCATTAAATACTCTCCTAAGATAAATTAGTTAGAAGGGGAACAACTAAAATGAGTGTGTTTACTTCAGTCCTTGCCCTTTAAAAGGGATAGGATTATAAAAACATGAGAATTGCTTCTCATAATATTGGAACAGAAAAGGGAGCATGACTCCTCTAGTGGAAATAATGTTGCAGGTATCATTGAGTTGTACAGGAGCTCTCTTTATGTGGTAGTATCAATATTCTCTTGGTTGGAATTCTTAACTATTACATACTCAGGATGGGATTGCTAGCAACAATCCTACTCAGGATGGGATTGCTAGCAACAATCCTTGGTACAAGGTTATGCAAAGTATATTTCAAGGTGATCTTTTAGATCTTCTCATTATAGGAAACACTAATATTTCTTGTTGTTGCTTAGCTATGTCAGAGTGCTTAGGGTTATAAGAGCTGAATATAAGAATTCTGCATGTTGACACAACACAAGACTTAGAACCTTGGACACGGTTGTTTTATTGTTTTATAAAGGATTAGTTCAATTAGTGATCTTATTTTGTGCCTATAGCCACTTGAATATTACTTTCAATTGAGATGTTTGAAGATGGGGCCTGGGTTCCTGGGATCAAAGCCATTTGTAATTCCTTCATCCGGCACCTATTTATTTGCTATTTAACTTTTTTCACTAATTAAGTTATTCATGGTTCGAATCTATGGGATATGGCTTGTAAATTCATCCATAACCATATTCTATAAAGTCAGAGGATTTGATTTTCTATTGAAGAATTGTTGCCACTTTCTGATGGAAATTGTTGCACTGTTACATTATGCAGGATGTGGGGGACATTTCTGGCTGATATCGTAATTCAAATGCTTGGCACTGATTATGCTCGAATACTGCGGGCAATCTATGCATTTGCTCAGGTAAAATTTGGTGTTTCTATATGTGCATGCCAATTGCATTCCAAATAGTGCAACTAATTTTGAGCGATTCTTTGGACAGATCCGCCTTACTCGAACATATGGCTGGACATCCAAACAATGATTAATGAGTTGGCTATTTCCTATTTTTGCATATCAACTTAATGTCAGCGTGGGTTAAGTCACCACGTATTGGATTCACAGAAGCTGCCATTATGCTGTTCCAACCTCACCTAACAAAAGAAAATATTCTGGGCTCTGGAGTTTCTCTTTGTAAATTTTGATTTCTTCTTCTTCTTTGTTTATAAGATCTTCAATATATTATTATAGCTTCTCTGATGTGCAAGCTGAGTGTGGTTTTTCATTCAAGTTGCCAGGTTCAAAGAAGGCAGTAATAACATTTTTCGGGTGACACATGGGCCACCCTTCATATAAAAAGACATTCTACACATCTCTTGGTAGCAAGGAAAGAGGAAACTAGTGTAATCCTCAGAGAAAGGTAGTTTGGCTGGAAGAGTATTTAAAACATTATTCCTGCTTGGAAAAATCTGACTGGTGGAATAACAAGGATAAATTCCCTGATCCCTTAATCGAAATGAGCCCTGCAAGTAAAATTCCACATGGTAGGGTTGTTTGAAGTCAATCTTAAGGAGATATTTTGAATTGAATGGTAGAAAAAAATCTTGAGAGCAATGACAACATCGTAATCACTGACTTTTAGTCCAATATTTTTCTGTGAAAATAATATATGAATGCTATCTATCATTGCAAATGATACAAGAACTATTTATGCCAAATGATTGGGGAAACGCCCTTCAATTTTCAGAGAGAACCTCCAAATACAGGAGAGCTGCAACTACTGCCCTTTGTCAGGCAACTGGTGTGGTGGTGTGTTTAAGTTTATGTGAATGTTGGTGATATCAGTAACGAATAGATCATTGTCTGTGACATTGCTCGAAGAATTTAGATCCAAAAGTATGCGTCATGTTGTTAAAGGAGACAGATTTAAGCATGGTACTTCACAAATTTCATTGCAATTTCATATGCTTTTTTATTCATAAAAAACTTGATGAAATTGAGACACACTTCAGCATCATTTTACTGATACAGCTTGCGACATCAATCAATGAAAACAAACTGGGATATGATGGAGAAGCCATGAAATTTAAAAGCAAGGATGGTGATGATTGCTTGTCTGTAATGATAAATAGGCAAGATTATGAGCTCCCAAATTTTTATTCATAAAGCTGCAGTGGAACAGTTATCATTTGAAATAGAGAGGTTCAAAACAATGTCTGAACTTGTGCAATTGTCAGGCTAAAATTTATGCAAATTTTTGTAACAAGATAGCCTATCTCTGCATATTAATATGATTGATAAGCCACAAAAGAGGATCAAAATAAACTTTAAAATAAGCACATATCTTATGGGGAAAACCTTTAATAGTAAAAACCATGGAAGATTATTAAAAAGTATAAAGAGATTAGAAACAGTATCAAGCAAGAAGATGTGACCATGTGCCAACTCCTGATCCCCCAATCATGCCAAAGATAAGACCTGGAGCCGAGAATAAATCATCTAAAACAAGGATGCATTATCCTCTCTCTCTCTCTCTCTCTCTCTCTCTCTCTCGTTGCAGCTATGCTCTCCAACACACCCACAAATTACAATAGCCTTCAAGGCTTCACGTAATGTCTTAAAACCATCACGCCTCTCTCTTAGTTTACGAGAGGCTTGGGTCCCAAGGCTTTACGTAATGTCTTAAAACCATCACGCCTCTCTCTTAGTTTACAAGAGGCTTGGGTCCCACTTGTCTGTCAGTCAACTAATGACTGCTTTGCCAGAGCTTAAGTTTGATGAAGGCGTCATCTCACTTGTATTCACTTAGCCATTACACAACTTACGTCCTGTATATGGTGCAATATTGCTTCCCTCTTTCCAAAGGGTCTCCTTGGCGATCTTCCAATACCCTTTACCAAAGTAGCTATCGTAGGCACCTTCATCCAATTTGTTAGCTGAAATCAACTTCACCCATAAGTCCAGTACATGCTTTGCTTCCAACACCCTTTATCAAAGTACCTATCATAGTCACCTTCATCTAACTTGCTAGATGAAATCAAATTCACTCATAGGTTCAGTACATGCTTTACTTGCTTGAGAACTAATTTGCAGCCAGCATCAGTCTCAATACAAACATGGTCTACTTGTACAATTTTTGAAATGCCATTGTTTGCCATCTTCATAAAACTGAAATATCCTCACTTATAAAAATATAAATAGATCCCTCCATAGAGTAGCATGATAGAAGGCACTATTTTCAACCACCTACTCAATGCCAAGGCACCTGACATTTAGGCAAGTCCGATTGCAAGCTGGAAATGCAGTCATGACATCTCCTAGATGGATGGTAGACCCTGATCTTCATCTTTATTTTGTTCATTCCTTCAACTCTCTCTGGCTTCTGATGCCAAGCTGGAAATGCAGTCATGACATCTCCTAGATGGATGGTAGACCCTGATCTTCATCTTTATTTTGTTCATTCCTTCAACTCTCTCTGGCTTCTGATGCTTTCTTTTCAAGTGCCTTGTCTTGCTACATTGATGACAGGTTATTTCCTACCGAATCTAGTTCTTTCATCGGACTTCTCATTCTGAGGTTTCCTGCCTTCAGCTCTCCTCCTATCTTGTATAACCAATACCTTTGAGTGACATGAGAAATCAATGGATTTTCTTCTTTATCTTCTCATTATGACCTTCCATTGCCATCATTCTATCTAAAGTAGAGCTACTTGAGCATACAATCAAAATCTTCTAACTATCCAGTAATGAACTAAGTAGGAAAAAAAAAAAAAAAAGCCTGCAACTCATTATCTAGTACCATTTTCATGGAGAAGATGATTTGCAATACTTCACGGGTGTTTTGCAATCAACCAACCTTCATAGAATTTCGTGTTTGCTACCTTTCTCGTTAGGAAACCCTTGTTTTCGGCTATCTTTCTCTTATACAATCTTTCTAGCTTATTCTATAAAAGCATGCGCTTAAGCCTTGGTTAACATATGATGGAACACAGTGTAATCCAACTTTTTGATCCAGTTTCTTCTGCTCCATTTTTGATATATTTTTTGGCTGCATCTCTCTTAATAGATTGCATAAATCCTTAACATTATCATAAATATTCTTTCTTGACCTTTCAGATCAACCAATTCTAACTTTCCATAGCACCAAATATTGTAACCAAAAGTTCATATTATAATATTATCATGATTCATCATTTCAGTACCAAGTAGTGTTTCGGTTAAAATTTTGATACAGTGTCAATCTGCTCAATATACTCGATATTGAGTGTTGATGCATCTCTTGTTCCAGTATTGAAATCGTATTGATATGGTATCATAGACCCAGTATGCTGCCCCATTATGGCAGCGTACCAACCAGTATGCATACCATGAATATTACAAAGCATTACTGTATAGAATATAAATCGATGTAAAATAATATTGTATCCCTAAATAAATTCAGACAAGCATTTTTTTTTTTTTTTTTTCTTGCACCCTTACTATGATCATTCAAAGCGTTACTCATTGTTTCAATACAGGGAGGTGATGGAAATATTGTTCGCGCAAAAGATAATAATCTAAACATACGGAGCAGGTGATGGTATTACCTGATGGATGGACTGCTCAGGACTGTGACCTGCTGACGACCACTCCTTTGTGTACTTAACTGGAGAGGTTCTGGACTATCCATGATATGGGCATCACAAATTGGTTTCCATACATTTTCTTTAATGCGAAGAGAGAAAACAGACTTTCTCAAGCACAGGTCTTCAACATTCCAAGGATGAAAAGAGTAGCTTGATAACTAGAGATTTAATCCACCAATAAAGTAACTCCAGATGATATTTCATCCAAATGATAAATCTATTTGCTTTTCCAACAAACAAATATTCGACCATCTTATCATTTCAAGGTTGCTGATTAATGCTTCTTGACACAGAAAATTATCAAACCATATACTAATGAACTCATGTAGAAAACAACGGAAAGGAGTATTTAAACACATTATTCTCTAAACATTCCAAGAATGCCGAGGTATTGGATTATTAGTCTTAAGTCTATGAAAGTTTAGGCTGAAACATGAATTCCAAGAGCCTGTTGCCATGTGCAACTTGGTCTGTAATCCATGGATTATAATTTGTTGTTGTTCCAGCTTGCATACTTTCTTTTATTCACACTCTCAACCTACAAAGAAGACAACAAAAGATATTAATTACTCGGTTGCATGAGATGCAAGGGAAAGAAAAGTGACTCAAGAATCTCACCATAAAATGTATTAATAGATGAAACATTTTGTCCTTGGCATGTAATTATATTTGTTTAAAATCATAATCTTTACCTGAGTTTTATCACTCCTCAATGCTGTCAATATCTGACAGGCAAGGTGTTCTGATAGACCCTCTATGGGAGAGAAAAGATTGTATGGGATATTTCTTATATTGCGGAATTTGACTTATTTTTTGGCATTCTTCCTCACTTAGCTCCCAATCAAAGATTTTGATATTCTCTTCGAGCCTTTCATTGCTGAAACTTTTCACTACCATACTCGCTCCTTGTTGGTATATCCATCTCAGGGAAACCTAATGGAAAATTCAAATTAGAACAAAATAAAGCAGGATGAAGTATCAATTATCAATATATGTGATATTAATTTATTAGTGCCTTCGAGAAGAATCTAGCTTCCTATATCCAGAGCTATCATCTCATTCATTTTGCTAGACCTCCTACCCACAAACCAACCTTCAGGTTTCATGGCAGATCATTTTTCCCTAAATTTATCTTGGCCTATAACCAGAACCAACCTTAGAGGGTTGACAACTAGCTTTGAAATCTTCTGAAAATACTTCTGTGGTTGATGGAGAACTCTCAGCTTAAAGTTTGCTTAATTGATGATGATGGTGATAATGATGACATCCATACAATATAATTTAAAATGTTTCTTTATGATTTTACCATTATATTCAAACTTATCACTTCTAATATATAAGAATTTTGATCATACAATCTTTTGATGGTGATGTTAGCACATTAAGTATGGAATAGGACTTGACGTGGGTTGGGATGGGCTATTGAAAAGGGATGACTACCAAGCAGGCTCGCCACCAAGCATGTCCAAAACAAATCATGTAATGAAGTTAAAAAGAAAAGTTCAGATGTGCAAAATCTGTCTGAAAACAATTTATTTCAATTAGAATAGGTGCAGTTTAAGATTCAGGTTAAAAATAAGAAAAGGACTCGATTAGCACCTGAGCCAGAGTCTTTCCCCTAGCTTTAGCTATCTCTGCAAGCACCTCTGACTCCATCACTAGGTTCCTGCTCGATGGGAAATTTTGGCCTCCTATAGGAGAATAAGCAGTCACATGTATGCCCTTCTCATTGCAAAAATCCCTCAATTTCTTTTGTTGCCAAAGTGGACTCATCTCTACCTACAAAGTATTAATTCCTCTTGTTAGCATCAAGACAAAAGATTTAAATGCTTTCCCTTACAAAATAATAACCAACAAACCTGGTTCACAGCTGGAGGTATTTCAGCAAATCCAAGCAGTTCTTCTAATTTCTTCCTTGAAAAATTGCTAACCCCGATTGACTTTACCAAACCAAGCTTTTGGCACTCTTCCATTGCTTTCCATACGGGCTTCAAGTCAAAGGGAAGAATGTCTTCTTCATTTATAGGGAAACTATATGCCCCAGGCTTTAAGCACATAGGCCAATGGATGAGATAGAGATCAAGGTAATCCAATTGGAGATTTCTGCACCACAAACAAACTAAAACTATCAAAAGCATACGGGGTTATAAGAAGGAATGCTGAACATGGTGAGGTAATCCAACTGGAAAAATCTGAACCATGAACAAATTAAACTTTCAAAAGAATATGTGGTTATAAGATGAAATGCTGAATATGGTTATAGCATTCGACTGCACTGATTTTCCATTAGGAGGTTCTATTTTCAAATTTTGAGATGTGCTTTCCTCTGTGCTTGACAAGAGTACTTATTCCATCAATAAAGTGATTGGTGCTGTTCCCACTGCCATTTTCAAAAAAAGAAAAGAAAAGAAAAGAAAAGGAAAGAAGAGATGAATGAAATAATAAATTAAAGGACCAACAACATTTCGGTATTCCTACTTTATTTCGATACAAAAAGCCTTTTGTTGCTAACTTTTTTTTTTTTTTCTTTTCGGATCCAGATAATTGCCAGCAACTTGCATTGTGAAGTTCTTGTTTAGGGAAAAAAAATCTAGGAGCTTTAGATATTTGATTTCTTAATTAGGTTTAACATAAGGAATTCTTAGATGACAAAAAAGGAGCATTCTGTATATTCATAATTTTCATCATAAAATCACAATTGGATGGTATGATTGCTTGGAATAATGCTTTTACAATGTTCAATAAATTCAAGTGTATTTGTGATTCAATTTCTAAGATTGATTCAACCTTTCTAATTTTCTAATTTAAAACCGTCAATGCTTAGCCGTTAAAGGTGAAGAATCAATTGTTGGGAAAGTGATATAAAAGATCATCATTGCAAACTTATTCATGCAAATTATAATTTGTATGACATTGCCTCTTAATTGTAAGTTATTGCATTTGAAGGATTACTCCAGCTTATTTAGAGGTCAATCCATGATTTGTTGTTGATGATCTACCAAGGAAATGTACCTTGGCTTGGAATTTATGATCTAAACTCTACCATTTTCAAGAAATTGGAAAAGTCCATATAGATGCAAACAAGTTCTAAAAAGTGCAAAATAGATTGCTTAACAAGTTACGATTGTGAGTGAGAACAACATGGTAGGTAGTTGTCAAATTTATCTCTATCATGAATGCTTGGAGGCATAAAATGATGTGAGAGCATGTAATGACATATGCTTAGTCCGATATCAATTATATATTGGATAGATCTTAGGTATTTATATAAGATCAAGGAATTCAAATAATATCTTTTAGCTAATTTTTTTGAATAAAATCCTAAGTTATTAGAAATAGTTATAATTGAGATATGTTAAAAGGGCAGGAGTTTGCTAAATCCCACCCATTCTATTAGTGAATTATATTAAAAAGTAAAAGAAAGTATGGACTATTTATAATTTATATTAATATTATATTAATAAACTTGTATTGTCTACTTTTGATCCTTTTTGACAAATATAGAAATATACTAAGGTATTTTTCATATCAAAGTGATTTATTTTATCACCACATGAAAGATGTCACTATTTGGTCTATATCTCATTGCAGTAGAGAACTTATTCACATTGACTAATTCAACATTAGCTGGTCTGATAGTATTAGGGGCTTATGTTCCATTTGAGTTGAGAGCATAGTTACAAATTGACAATTTAAGATTAGTTTGGTTACGAGCTATGAATCAAAATTATAGTATAATCAGAAAATTGCTCAATAAATATTTATAGAATTTAGATAGGAGGAAATATAAATGCAAATGGTCGTTACATGAACATATTTTGTAGTAGGAAGAACCTACATGGAGTCCCACCCAAACATTTGAATGGTTGAGAAGAGACATGCGATCTTTAGTTCTCCCCCCCCCCCCACACATCTCTTTCTCTCTCTCTCTCTCTGTGTGTACGCATGTATATAAGATAGATTAATTACATTCAAATGTAGTCGAGCATAGGATTCGATCATTTTTTTCATCCTTAAATCTACATATATTCCAGAGCCACATAATCTTTTTTACTTTTTTATTTTTGAAATTCGTAAACTATATGGATTTAAGGTTGAAGGAGGTGACTAGGATTTAAATGTAGCTAAGTACAAAATCTAATCAGCTCCCTATCCTTGAATCCACATGAATTCAGAGCCACTTCATCATTTTTTACTCTTTCATCTTTCAGCCTCGTGAATTATATGGATTCAAGGATAAGAAAAATAATAAGATTTAAGCTTGGTTACATTCGAATATAATCAAATAGCCAAGTTTATCTCTCTCTCTCTCTCTCTCTTTATATATATATATATATATATAACATACTAGAATTGAAAATAATCAGCAAGTAACATACCAATCAACAATCCATATCTAAATGGCAAACAGCTTATTAAAAGGTAGCAAAATTCCATAAGTCATTTATTAATATTTAATCGATATTATAGTGTCAAGGAAACAATCATCATGCTAAATTAACTGAATATAGTTATTTTTGCTTAAAAAAAGGTGTGTGCATGGATGTATGAAGAGAAAATGATGTTGTATACATCCAAAAAGACATCATATCTCCAAAAAGAGGAGGGGGTAAAAAATCTGACTTGAGAATGAGAAGCGGAAGTAAGATGATCACCGAAGAGTCTTCTGGAGGGCGGGGAGGACAAGGTGAGGTTGTGCGTCGCTACACCAAAGCTTTGAGGTGATGAAAAGCTCGCTCCGAGACCCGATGAGGCCACGCTCCAAGGCTTGGGCTATGGCTTCTCCGAGGGGCTGCTCGGTCCGGTACAAGAAGGCGGTGTCAAAGTGGCGGTAGCCGACCTCGATTGCGTGGAGGACGGCGAGGCTTATGACCTCTGGCACGACAGGCGAGGCGGCCGTGCCCATGCCCACCAGGGGAATGGGCCGGCTGCTGCCTGAGCTCAGGGCCGCCTCCGGAATCCTCACCATCTCTCCCCGCTGCTGCACCGTTTCTGTACCTCGGACGGAACTACTTATGGTTAACCTCTTGGTTAGATGGTGGTTCGGTACCACGAGATGGCGGTGGCCCTAGATCGCCGCCAAGCATGGGTTCGAGAGAGAATGGAAACAGGGCAGAAAAGAGCATCGAAACGGTGGGAGGAAATGAAAATTTATTCTGTTTGGGTTTAGTTCAGCCCAACCTAAGTTGGACCCAGCTTTGGAAGTCCAAATCAGTCTTGATCCAATCTAATTTAGAATTAGATCCGGAATCGATCTAATTTATTAAAGAGTTATTTTTTTTTTTTTAATGTATGAATTGATATAAGTTAAGATAATATAAAAATTAGACTTAGTAAAATATTAGAGTTGTTTTGAACCATTATAGTTTTAAAAAATTAAAAATTTAAATATTATGCTGTAGGTGACAGCAGCCTAAATAGTTCGGTTTGACCAATGAATTAGGAACAGAAGGTAAGTAAGCTATTTGTAATTAGTAATTTTAGTCAATTCTTAAATTATATAATTTTTGAATAAAATTCTAATATCTGTTTAAATATTATTTATTATCTGCTATTATTTTGCAAAATAAAGTATGATGCTTTAATATGTGAATTTGAATATTTAATGTTATTATTTTTAGATTTTAGCTAATTTTTGCATAATTTATTATTTGAAATAATAATAATAATAATGCATATTGATAATAATAAAAATAATTATAAATCACTAATGCAAATATGCAAATGTACAAAATAAATAGCTATATTATTATGAAACTAAAAAAATGGTAATAATCCATAGTATTAATAATAATAATAACATAACTAATATGGCATGAATATGTATTTATGCATATTTATCTTAAGAATTTCATGGATAATTAAATAATAAATAAAAAATAAATTTTGAGTGATAAAATATATTGATCTTAGTCCATTATGATATAACTTAATGATATGATGACTAATATCGAGATTCATCTTCACAGAGCATATATATGGAGGATGGGCCAATCCATAAGGTCAAATATAATGCTCTAACCCTATCACAGAGATATATGTAACCGTAGTTCATGACTGTAGCGTATTCGTAATAAAATGACATACAAGCTTAAAATCATGACATATAAATTCTAGCAAATGAAGGTAAGTAAACTTTACTTATGATGACATAAAAATTTGAATCTAAGATTTATTAAGGAGTAATATAAAATATAAGTTTTAAAGTATTTCAAGATTATAAGTAAAGCAAGATAACATTATGATATGCTATGCTCTTCAATTTTTCATGATACATTTATATTAGGCTTACTTACTTAGTGTGAACTCATTAAAATCCTCTTTTGTTATTTTTTAAATCTCAAAAAATGAAGAGGGATATGGATAGATGAAGCATCTGTTGGCCTATGTTAGATATCATTTATGTTTTTTAATCTTACATGTAGCCAGAGCACTTGTTTATTGTAATGTTGTAATAAGAATGCTATTACATTTTCTATGTATATTAATTCATCATTCTTTTAAATGATTGATTGCTTTTTTTATTGAATGCATTGCATATCTGGCATGCGATGGGTTAACACTTTTCAGATTTACCCAAGGATATCCACCGTGACACTTCTTGTGTGTGTGGAAGCAAGGGCCATGTTACTAAAAGGGCCATGTTACTAACAGGGCCGGCGGTGGAAATCTGATTTCACGAGGTGATGACAAGGGGGTCGGCCTTGTCCGGATGTTTCCTTGGAGCACGTCAACCTTGGCCATTATTTTTTTGTGTTTTTGTTCCTGGTTAGTTTCTGTACTTCAGCATTTCTAGTAGAAGAAAAAGTATACATACATGGCGCCAATCAAGCTTTGCTGAACTTGTGAAGCTGGGCGAATGATCCGAAGTGGGGAGCCGCCGCAAAAGTTAATAATATTCTAAACATATGGGGGAGAAATTATCTGATGCATGAACTGCTCACGGTTGTGACCCGCGGACTGGACCACTCCTTTGTGTACTTAACTAGAGAGACTCTTGACTCTCCATGATACAAATGGGCATAATAAGTTGGACTTGATTATATATATATATATATAAAGAGAGAGAGGATTGGCTATATTTGAATGTAGTTAAATTTAGAATTCGATCACTTTCCTTATTCTTGTATCCATACAAATATAACTAAATATACCTCTCTTTATATATATATAGTTGGATTTGGTTATATTCGAATGTAGCTAAGTTTAAGATTCAATCATTTCTGTCACCCTTGGATCTACACAGATTCTGGAGCTACCCCATTTTTTTACCTTTTTCATCTTTGAGATTCGTGAGGTGTGTGGATGTAAGGATGAAAAAAGTAACTGGATCTAAACTTGGTTACATTCGAATATAGTCAAGTCTACCTCTCTCTTTCTCTCTCTCTTTATATATATATATATATATATATATATATATTATATAGATCAAACACGATATCCCACAATTGTGTAAGCCTAAATTAAAGCCGGATGCAAGCATTGCATTAGGCACTTTGAATAGTGAGTTAATGGAGAGCTCAAGCTAAGAGTATGTGTGTATTTTGTGCTAAGATTTGTATGGTGGTAATAAATAGTGAGAAATCATATGCTCTTCTAGGAAGAGAATGCCACATAGTATATAATTTGTATTACATATGCTTTGCATGCCCATTAAAGAAAATGAAAGAATGAATACTCATTTTCTCACTATGAAATCCTATAAGGCAAAAAAAATTTGTATACCTTATTGTGTGCCCTATATGACCTTTGACTATATTTTTGAAGTAATAGACTAATGTACGCTACTTCAGCATTTTTTTTATGGTGATAAAATAATTTTAGCCTTATAGGACATATCTAAGAAAGTTGTTAGCCTGAAATGGATAAAATATGAGGATAATAGAAAGATTATTTTTTATTAGATTGATTATATGTACTTACCAATCGACTTGTTATAACACTTTATAAGATTTAAGTGTAACTATGAGTACATAGTGACAAAAATAGTAAAGTGTAGCTTTTGAGGGATTAACTATGCTTAGACTGATATAACAAAATGGATTTGAGGTACAGCAAGACACATAATTTGACTTATGATTTTTCTCTTTTGAGGCCTAGCCATTGTATAATCCCTAATAGGTACATAGTATTAAGCTCGCAAATGCAAGTGTACTCAAAAGTTATATGATCATTTATTACATATATTATTTTCTTTAAGTAGAGATATGTAGAGAGTTTAATAGATTGAGAATATGTTAGATAAGATCAAGCTTATCATGTGCGGGAGATATTGAAAATTGGATTGATCCAACCCAACCCGATAGAGTTACATGGAAAATAGAGGTAACGGTTTCAACTGCCCCCCACGATCCTACTCCTATTTCTTCGTTGAAGGTTTTAGAGAAAGGTTTCTACTCCCCATTTTCTCTTGACTCTCTCTCTCTCTCTCTCTCTCTCTCTCTCTCTCTCTCTCCACACTCAATTGTATTTGCACCATAAAGTGTGTTTTCCATTCACGTGACTACACATGAGATTTAGGCGAAAGATAATGTTGTTTCGTCCAAAAGCAAGAGTAGACGCGTACAAGGATGAGGTAATGCCCAATCTTCCTCCACTGCATAATCCCTGTGTCTACATGAAGAAAAATCATGTCCCCATCCACCTTCTTGTGTGCTATGTTATGAAGCCGAGGAAACAGCTTTTAACTTGTTCCTTTCTTGTACATACTACAATCAGTTGCAGGAGATCTTTAGAAAGAAAACCTAATGGAGAGGAAGAGCTCCTTCTCTTTATTCTTTCTGGGGTTCATGGAGAGAGTAACGAGAACTAAAAAGAAGCCAAGGGTTGGGTAGGACATTCTATATGCTATTATTCGGTGGAAATGCTATTGAAGGGGTTAAATGCAAGGGTCTTCAAATTTGAAGCCAAATCATGGCCCAATCTCTACTTTGAAATATCTATTATACTGAAATCATGATATAGGATAATGGTATTTGACAATGAGTAAAATTATAATTTGAAACTTTTAATAGACGACGTTGCTTGGCCATTCTTACGATGTAGTGATATGCGTCTGAAATATTCTGGCTCCTTTGTTCAACTACTCCTCAATGATGTCCACATCTGAAAGGTCCGGTGACTTGCTAGAACCTTTGTGAGAGAGTGAAGCCTGCAGTGTAACTTTCTTATATTGTGGAATTTGACAAATTTTTTGGCATTCTTCCTCGCTTAGTTTCCAGTCAAACAATTTGACATTCTCCTCGAGCCTTTCCTTTCTAAAGCTTTTCACTACCATGCTCACCCCTTGTTCATACACCCATCTCAGGGAAACCTGAAGAGAAATCCAAATCATAACAAATAAATAAGGATATAATTTACTATCATGTAGATACACCACAATCTTAAGTTATCTATACGATGTTGTGATACTCTCGAAATATAACATCACCAACATGGGAAGGAAAGACTTGATCCCATAAATTTGTTGGGTAAAGCTAGTCAAACTATGACTTTCCACATCACATTGGTTGTTGACATTGGGTGTTGAGAACAAGATTCCCTGGTGGATACATTTCTAGAAGGAAGCATATGAAGAAGTTAACACAACACAGCAGATGCCATGGTGATTGCAGCATTATATCTCTACATACAATGGAGTTGTGAAACAAGCTTATCATAAAATTTGGAATTCTATCTGGGTAATCCTTCCTTAGTCTTCTACTTTTTTTTCCCCCTCTATCAAACTTCTTCTTTTCTTTGTAAACACTTTAATAAGTTTGGGTGGGCATTGCCCTCTCCTTTTATTGAAAAGAAAGGGAGGAGGAAAAAACAGAAGGACCTGTGTTATGAAAAAACTAATTCTTAAAACTGTTCATTCATTCATAGTTGCCATGAATTTGAGCAATGAAAACTTGCCTATCAATTTTCCTCAAAAAAATGCCCACCAAAAAATATTAATAAATAAAGTAAAATAAAAAACGATGATAACTTAAGGCACAAGTGGAAAACAAGAAGGAAGATTTTTATAATAAAACAACCTGTGCAACAGTCTTTCCTCTAGCCTTGGCTATCTCGTTGAGCACGTCAGACGCCATTACCATGTTCCTACTCTCTGGGTGATGTTGGCCTCCTATAGGAGAGTAAGCAGTCACATGTATACCCTTCTCCTTGCAAAATTCCCTTAGCTTTTTCTGCTGCCAAACTGGGTTCATCTCCACCTAGACAATTAATCTTCTCTTAGAACCACCAGGAAAAAGATTTAATTGCTTTCTATTATAGAAATAATAAACAGCATACCTGGTTCACAGCTGGAGGAATTTGAGCAAACTTGAGCAGCTCTTCTAATTTCCTTCTTGAGAAATTGCTAACCCCAATCGACCTTACTAGACCGAGCTTTTGGCACTCTTCCATGGCCTCCCATACAGACTTCAAGTCCAAGGGAAGAATGTCTTCCTCATTAAAAGGTATGGTGAACGACCCAGGCTTTAATCTCATAGGCCAATGGATGAGATAGAGATCGAGGTAATCTAGTTGAAGATTTCTATACAATGAATAAAAATATCAAATGAGTTTAGTGGGAGAGGATTTCAATAGTGTCTTTACGTAAGTTGATTTCATCTTGGTTTGCTTTGTCTCGCATTTCCTAAGCTTAATGGACTAGCTACCCGTCTTCTTTCTCGAAAACAAAAGTATCAAATGAGTTAATAAAACACAAATGATACACAGGGTACTAGTGGTTGCACTGGTCTTCCATTTGGATTATATTCATTTCCATACTTAGGTATTTTCTAAACTCCTGAGTAATTTTTCCATCATTTTAGTAAAATGAATGGTAGTACTCAACCTTGTTATTTTGATTTCGTTTTTCATGTAATTCAAATATATAACAATAATAATAACAAGGTCTTAATCCTAAATTGGTACTGTGTAAGGCCTGGTGTCTTCTTCATTTTCAAATTAGAGTAACAATTCTTAAATTTCCAAAATGATCATTGAAATTATAAAGCAAGTTGCATTTAAATCTCTATTGTACAGTGTATCATATAATTGGACTAGATATTTAAAATTTCCTATGTTGTTGCTGATTTGGATTATTAAATTTGTTTTTTCTTCTCCATGTGTCTTGATGATCAAAGTAAGTAATCTTAGCCTCAAGTTCTTATTGAAAAAGAAGAATTTTGGGAACCTTTAAATCTTGAATTTCTTCGGCTTTTATGTGAGAAGTTTTATGTCAAAACTATATGAAAATCCAACTACACCTGTAGAAACAAGAGAAGAAAATTTATAAACAAACTACATATTTGCACAAGTTTTCATAGCATCACAATTGTATTGTAAGATTGCTTTAAACAAAATGTTGATTTTTCAAATTATGATTATGTAAAATATGGAATATTTATTACCTACAAATTATGCGCATTTATCAACTTTTTAGTCAATCCTAACAAATATGGAAATATATAATAAGTTTCTTTGTTAAATAACTTATTAACAAAGAACTTATTAACTTAGCAAAGATCCACCATTTAGATGCTTAGTTTATGCTAGGGGCTTGTGTTCATTTGGGTATGTCTCTCTAGATAATCACAAAGTTTGAAATTCACATGTTTAATTTGGTTAAAAAGTTCAAAGTATGGAAACCAATAAAAAATTAATATAAATGAAAAATATAAACATAAAAAAAATATTACTATCTCAAAACAGATTGCATGCAGATAAACAAAGGTTCAGAAATAGACATGATAAAGTTCATGCTCTCCACTCTAACTTGCACATTAAAACTAAAACAATCAAATAACTTAGTATTCTATAACCTATCTCTAATTGACAAGTTGTTCATGAAAATTGTTCGCAAAAGCATCAAGCTACTAAGCATTTGAGAATAAATTAGAGAACTATTGCCAAAGAGATATCATAAAATATAATCTTGCTAAAAGTTTGACATGCATTTACAAACACATGTGGGATAGAAGATCGTGCAACACATAGAAGGTGTTCATTAAATAGTGCTATTATAGTGTCATACTACCATTTCATGTTCTCTTATGCCTAATTTTTTTTTTTTTTATTTCAGGAACAAGGACAAAAAGAAGGTTAGCCAAATTGTAGCTGAGCATAATCTACCCATATCAATGGTATCCAAAGCCAGATAACTTCACCAATTGAACTACTTGGAAAAGTCTTCATCTTTTCATCTCATTAACTTCTATGCTTAATAACACACATAATTTTTTTTTTTATCTGATAAATTATCAAACCATAAGAGATTTTTTTTTTTTTTAAATAAGCGATTCTTCTATCAATTATATAAGATAACAATAGCACTCATCCATACTATTATTCTTCAAAATAAGTAAATAAACGGATAAGTGACTATATAATATAAATGATTAAAAGTAAATTAGTGAATCAATCTATAATTAAAAAAAAAAAAATATTAGAAAGATTTCTCAACTATTCCACTGTTTCATTAGACTGAAAAGTAGAACAGAGAGATTTTGATGTTGATGAAACATGGTGACAAGTTAGATAGCGTCCTCCCGTATCTAACATCTAATATTTCTCATTGTTACGTGTTCGTCTCAAACAGACGTTATAAGATGTCATCATGGAGGGAAAAAAAAAATAATAATAAAGAAAAAGAGTGATATCATTACTGGAGGCTCCTCTGAAGGGCCGGGAGCACGAGGTCATGGTGCGCATCACTGCACCATAGCTTGGAGGTGATGAAGAGCTCAGCTCGCGACTTGATGAGGCCACGGTGCAAGGCTTCGGCGATGGCTTCTCCAAGGGGCTTCTCCGATCGGTAGAGACTGGCAGTGTCGAAGTGGCGGTAGCCAAGTTCGATGGCATGGAGGATGGCTTGCTTTGTGCACTCCGGCGCAAAGGGGTAGGCCACCGTGCCCATGCCCACCAGCGGAATATCCCGGGAGCCTGAGCTCAGCGGCACCTCTGGAATGCTCACCATCTTTAATGACTCTCAAGTTTCATCTGCTAGCCAGGATCTATCTTTTTATATGCATAACTTCCCTTTGTCTATATATAATCTATATACGAGGCTTCCATAGCTTCACGAGCTATAAGGTTATTAATTTTCACAAGCTTTTGATTCCTGACACTCGTCAAATGATAGTTTAGTTTGCCCTTGGAAGTTTAGCATAGAATCGATCAGGATGGAAGAATCCTATATGATTGGAATTAAGTAATTTAGGGAGAGGATGTGGCTGTATTTTTTTTAAAAAACTTATTCCCCTTTTTTTTTTTGGTCCACTTGTGAAGGCTTCTTGTGCTTGGAAGTAAGGGGCGATGTTACTAACGGGGCCGGCGGTGGAGATCTGATTTCACGAGGTGATGACAAGGGGGCCGGCCTTGTCCGGATGTTTCCTTGGAGCACATCGACCTTGGCCATTATTTTTTTTGTGTTTTTGTTCCAGGTTAGTTTCTGTACTTCAGCATCTCTAGTAGAAGAAAAAGTATACATACATGGCGCCAATCAAGCTTTGCTGAACTTGTGAAGCTGGGCGAATGATCCGAAGTGGGGAGCCGCCGCAAAAGATAATAATATTCTAAACATATGGGGGAGAAATTATCTGATGCATGAACTGCTCACGGCTGTGACCCGTGGACTGGACCACTCCTTTGTGTACTTAACGAGAGAGATCTGGACTCTCCATGATATATATGGGCATAATAAGTTGGTTGCCCATATATTTTCCTTGATGCTGAGAGAGAACACACTCTCAGGGCAAGTCTTCAACCATCTATGGATGAAAAGAATGGATATCTAGAGATTGAATCCACCAATAGAGTAACTCAAGATGATCTTTCATCCAAACGATCCATCTACTTGCTTTTCCAACAAACAAATATTCTACCATCTTATCATTCCAAGGTTGCTGATTAATGCTCATCAAACCATATGCTAGTTAACTTTGTATGAAAAACAACTGAATAGCATCCAATCATTTATATATATATATATGGCAATGGATAACTCCATTATTTATAATAAAAAAGAAAAGTCACAAGAAGATTTTTAAACCAGAAATAAGTCTTTTTCATTTTTCTCTTCTTTAAGTCTTCCTTTAAACACCATTATTCTCTCAACATTCCATGGATTATAATTTGTTGTTGTTCCAGCTTGCATAGTTTCTTCTACATTGATAGTTACGCTCAACCTACAAAGAAGACAAGAAAGATATTAGTTAGGGTTGCATAAGACACGAGGGAAAGAAAAATGACTGGATAATATCATCATAAAATTATTATATTTCTCTAAAATCATAATCTTTACCTGAGTTTTATCACTCCTCAAAGCTGTCAATATCTGATAGGCAAGGCGTTTTGATAGACCCTCCATGAGAGAGTGCAGTTAGTATGGGATATTTCTTATATTGCGGAATTTGACTTATTTTTTGGCATTCTTCCTCACTTAGCTCCCAATCAAAGATTTTGATATTCTCTTTGAGCCTTTCCTTGTTGAAACTTTTCACTACCATGCTCACTCCTTGTTGGTATATCCATCTCAGGGAAACCTAATGGAAAATTCAAATTAGAACAAAATAAAGAAGGATAAAGTATCAATTATCAATATATGTGATATTAATTTATTGGTGCTTTTGAGAAGAATCTAGCTTCTTATATCCAGAGCTATCATCTCATTCATTGTGCTAGACTTCCTACCCACAAACCAACCTTCAGGTTTCATGACAGATCATTCTTAAATTTATCTTGGCCTATCACCAGAACCAACTAGCTTTGAAATCTTCTGAAAATACTTCTGTGGTTGATGGAGAGCTCTCAGCTTAAAGTTTGCTTAATTAATGATGATGATGACAATGACGACATCCATACAATATAATTTAAAATGCTTCTTTATGATTTTACCATTATATTCAAACTTATCACTTCTAATATAAAAGAATTTTGATCATACAATATGTCAGCACATTAAGTATGGAATAGGACTTGTGGTGGGTTGGGCTGGGCTACTGAAAAGGGATGACTCCAAGGAAGTGGCAGACTCGCCACCAAGCATGTCCAAAACAAATCATGTAATGAAGTTAAAAGGAAAAGTTTAGATATGCAAAGTCTGCCTGAAAACAATTGATTTCAATTAAAATAGCTGCAGTTTAAGATTCAGGTTAAAAATAAGAAAAGGACTCTATGAGCACCTGAGCCAGAGTCTTTCCCCTAGCTTTAGCTATCTCTGCGAGCACGTCTGACTCCATCACTAGGTTCCTGCTCCATGAGAAATTTTGGCCTCCTATAGGTGAATAAGCAGTAACATGTATGCCCTTCTCATTGCAGAATTCCCTCAATTTCTTCTGTTGCCAAAGTGGACTCATCTCCACCTACAAAGTATTAATTCCTCTTGTTAGCATCAAGACAAAAGATTTAAATGCTTTCCCTTATAGAATAATAACCAGTAACCAACAAACCTGGTTCACAGCCGGAGGTATTTCAGCAAATCCAAGCAATTCTTCCAATTTCTTTCTTGAGAAATTGCTAACCCCGATTGACTTTACCAAACCAAGCTTTTGGCACTCTTCCATTGCTTCCCATACCGACTTCAAGTCAAAGGGAAGAATGTCTTCTTCATTTATAGGGAAACTATATGCCCCAGGCTTTAAGCACATAGGCCAATGGATAAGATAGAGATCAAGGTAATCCAATTGGAGATTTCTGCACCATGAGAAAATTAAAAATATCAAAAGAATACGTGGTTATAAGAAGGAATGCTGAACTAAGGTAATTCAATTGGAAAAGTCTGCACCATGAACAAATTAAACTTTCAAAAGATTATGTGCTTATAAGATGAAATGCTGAATATGGTTATAGCATTTGGCTGCACTGATTTTCCATTAGGAGGTTCTATTTTCAAATTTTGAGATGTGCTTTCCCATGTGTTCGACAAGAGTAATTATTCCATCAATAAACTGATTGGTGCTGCTCCTACTGGCATTTTCAAAAAAAGAAAAGAAAAGGAAAGGAAAGGAAAGAAGAGATGTATGAAAATAAGTAATAAAATAAAGGAGCAATAACATTTCGGTATTCCTACTTTATTTTGATACAAAAAGCCTTTTGTTGCTAACTTTGATTTAGATGACTTCCTAAAGTTTTCCACTTTTTTTTTTTTTTTCCAGATCCTGATAATTGCCAACAACTTGCATTGTGAAGTTCTTGTTTAGGGAAAAAAATCTAGGGGCATTAGATATTTGATTTCTTAATTAGGTTTAATATAAGGATTTCTTAGATGAAAAAAAGTAGCATTCTACATATGCATAATTTTCATCATAAAATCACAATTGGATGGTATGATTGCTTGGAATAATGCTTTTATAATGTTCAATAATTTCAAGTATATTTGTGATTCAATTTCTAAGATTGATTCAAACTTTCTAATTTTCTAATTTAAAACTGTCAATGCTTAGCCATTAAAGGTAAAGATTCAATTGTTGGGAAAGTGATATAAGAGATCATCATTGCAAATTTATTCATGCAAATTATAATTTGTATGACATTGCCTCTTAATTGTAAGTTACTGCATTTGAAGGATTACTCCAGCTTATTTAGAGGTCAATTCGTGGTTTTTTGTTGATGATCTACCAAGGAAATGTACCTTGGCTTGGAATTTATGGTCTGAACTCTACCATTTTCAAGAAATTGGAGAAGTCTATATAGTTGCAAACAAGTCCTAAAAAGTGTAAAATAGATTGCTTAACTATTTATGATTGTGAGTGAGAACAAGATGATAGGTAGTTGTCAAATTCATCTCTATCATGAATGCTTGGAGGCATTTTAAAATGGTATGAGAGTATGCATAACATATTCTTAATTTGATATCAATTATATATTGGATAGATCTTAGGTACTTATAT
This sequence comes from Metroxylon sagu, assembly GCA_017589505.3. NCBI lineage: Eukaryota > Viridiplantae > Streptophyta > Magnoliopsida > Arecales > Arecaceae > Metroxylon > Metroxylon sagu. The sequence goes on from JACVBY030000550.1 coordinate 240,249, forward strand.
AAAAATTAAGGAACTCAAATAATATCTTTTAGCTAATTTTTTGGGTAAAATCCTAAGTTGTTAGGAATAATTATAATTGAGATATGTTAAAAGGGCAGGAGTCTGCTAAATCCCACCCATCATATTAGTGAATGAAATTAAAAAATAAAAGAAAGTATGAAATTTTATAATTTATATTAATATTATATTAATAAACTTGTATTGTCTGCTTTTGATCATTTTTGATAAATATAGAAATATACTAAGGTATTTTTCATATCAAAGTGATTTATTTTATTACCATATGAAAGATGATACCATTTGGTCTATATCTCATTATAGTAGAAGACTTGTTTATATTGACTAATTCACATTAGAAGGTCTGATAGTATTAGGGGCTTATGTTCCATTTGAGTCGAGACCATAGTTACAAATTAAAAATTTAAGATTAGATCCGATCATCTTTCCCACCCTTGATCCATATAGATTCTGAGGACACCCCACCCTTTTCACTTTTTTCATCTTTGAGATTTGTGAACTATGTAGATTCAAGGTAACCGAATATAGGCTTAGTTATATTCGAATATAGCTAAGTTTACCTCTATATATATATATATATATTGTAAAATTCAGTCTTACGACTAGGTTCTAAAATTTTAATTCAGGATTCAATTTGAGCTTAAGCCTTAGTTCGGTTATGCCCTACATGGGCCAAAAACAAATAAAAAAAAAAAGAAAGTCGAAACAAGAATGAGACCAAAGATAGGATCTTGTTCCCTTATTTCCTAATTGGGAGGTAGACTCCCAATCAACCCAGGAAATCAAGCCAAGTTGGAAGAGGTTGGAGAGGAGTTGAATCCTCTATAAAAACCCAAACCTTAGATGTGGTTCTAAGAGGCAAACAGGACACTAACAGAGGGAATAAGGAAAAATAAGATCGAGTTTGATCATCGCCAAAATAAGTTCATCGAAAGAGGTAAATTTTTCTTCCACTTTTATGTTTACCCTCCTCTTTTAATCGCAAGTCTAATTAGCCAAAGAAGTATACTGGCGATTGTCTAGGCAAAGTAGAAACAGGTGCTCTATTCTTGCATCCCTAAGCTGAGCAGAACCCAAGGTTAGCCGATCACATTGGTATAGAATAAGACTTAGGTGCAAAGGGAGGGATGGATCATTAACACCATTGATCAAATCAAGATCTAGGTTGTAAGAAAACCTGATTTATTCTCTATTTCATGTGGAACCTTGCTCGCAACTTGATTTTGGCAAGACTATCTTCCAGCAAGGAACCGAGTGATCAATCTCTTGGACCAACACCCTGATAGTTAGGTAAGTAGTGATTTCCTTGCGTCTGGAAGAGCCCTGTTACGTAGCCATAGCCAGCAGAGGGCTTTCCACCATGCCATGCTCCTAGTTGACCGGCGGTGTAGTTTAGGTGGCCAGTAGTCATTGGCTGACCAAGCCCCCATAAAGAGGTGTTTGGCTGGCCGTGGAAAAGGGGGCCGTTAGAGAAGGTCACGACGCTAGAAACCAATAGGGGAACCCTGCTTCAAAACCTTAAAATTTAATTCACGGATGTCCCAACCCATCTAATTACCTTCATGCCCTTCTAAACATCAAAATTGATATGCATATCCTTTCTTTCCATTAAATGCCACGCATATCCACTCTTTTCATCGATTGACACACGTGCCCCAATTAATTAGAATGGGCCGAACCAAGTTTTCAAAATTGGGTTGAACCAGTTTCATGGGTAATAAGGGACCTAGGCTCTAATTGGGTTAAGCCATTTAACCCTAAATAAAGAAAAAGGACTAGTAATCAAATTAGGGTTAAGATGCGCCAATTAACTAACCCTACAACATACTCTAAACTAGATATAAGGACATACCTAAATTATAAGGTAAGGGGCATCTATACCATGGTCCTGAGAGGGAACGTTAGGACTTGGTAAAAATCAAATTCATAAATTGACGGAAGGGATTTAATTTAACAAGAACAAATAGAATATGTGCTGATTAAACCTAAATTATATGTTAGGTCTAGAAGAAGAACTCTGAGCTAGAATAGTTGATTTTCTTGCGTCTATCAGGTAAGTAGTGATTGACCAGTTCTAAAATTTACTCAGATATTGCTTATTATTTATGATGATTTGATGAATGATATTGGACTAATAATTAATACATAAGATTTATTAAGAGATGATGAAACTAAATTTAAGCTCCTAAATCTAACTATGTTAGATGACTTGGATCTTTACCAGTGGGAGTTAAATGCTAGTAATACCTATGATCTTGAGAGATATATATTGATTGATACTTTACCAATAGGGATTAAATATAGGTGATATCCATGACCTTAAGGGATACACATTGGTCGATACCTTGCCTATGAAGGTGAAACACTGGCAAGATGATTCGAGCATAGCAAGATTAGATAACATTACATAATGAGAACTAAGAATATGAAAGATAAAGATTATATGATTTAATTATTAAAATTGCATATGTATTGATATTATGTTACATTTCTAGATGGCTAATAATTGCTTACTGAGCTTTAGAGCTTGTGATTATTTTATCTTTTCTTTTTCAAATTCTGTTCAATAGCTATATGGGAATACTACTAGGAGAGTGCTTAAATATGTGAGGAGAATAAAGAATTTATTATTAATTAGTTATTGAGATTTATTATTTTAAACAATAGTTTTGTAACTCAATGTTTATTTTTATTTATTTGAGAAAATTTTAATTTTTATGATTAGAACTTTACATTGCTGCGTTGTGATATTATGTGAGATGCCTTGCATATTTGTAAGGAACTCCTTATAAGTATGCGGTGGTTGTCAAGACTCCAAACTCGAATTTCGAGTTCAGAGCATGATAACTTAAGTGATATCATAGCAAATTAACCTAGGTAACGAAATGAAAATAAAAGATAAGAATTGAGTGTAGGTAGGTAAATAACAAAAGATAAGGTGGGACAAACATATTATAAAATAAAGAATAGGCATACCCTTAGATAAGGGATTAACAAGGAAACCTAGTCACTAATTTTTGTTCTTGGTGGAGTAGGATCACATGGCCACACGTAGAGGAAGGCAAGTTGCTAACAATGCTATCGGGAAATCTTCAGATCAATAGGTTGATGATACTCATATGTAGGAAGGAGTGAGCAATCTCCTAAAAAAATGCCCTAAATGATCCTCAGGGACCAGGGATGCACTAACTAATGCAGACATTAGTTGGTGTGATACAGATATAGCAATAGTTACTATAACAGCAAATGCAACAACAAGAAGTTCAGTAACAATAGCAGGAGGTGGTCCAAACTCATTAGGAATGGAGGAGCAGTATCTCAGAATTTAAGAGGCTAGCACCTCCTTGATTCAAGGGTACCACCAAACCCTCTGAAGCTGAACTATGGATCAAGGAAATGGAGAAAGCCTTTGCAGCACTATGGTGTTAGGAGGAGGACAAAGTAACCTTTGCAGTATACATGTTACAGAGCGAAGCTTATGATTGGTGGGAGATGCTGAAGAATAGATATGAATATAAGGCTGAACCACTGATTTGGGAGAAATTTTGCAAGGCTTTTTATGAGAAATATTTTTTCTAGAGCATAAGGACATAGAAGATGCAAGATTTCATAATATTGAGATAGAGGGTCTTGATGGTTGCACAGTATGAAGCCAAATTCATGAAGTTAGCCAAGTTTGCCCTAAGGATGATAGAGGATGAAGAAAGCAAGGCTCGTAAGTTTAAGACGGGTCCTAGGATTGATATCAAGAAGGGAGTGGTTGTTTTGGAACTACCCTCATATGCAGTAGTTGTTAACAAAGTCCTAATAGTAGAAAGAGAAAATAATGAAGAACGAGCTGAAAAGTAAAGGAACTAGAAAAAGAGACCTAGAGATAATGATGGATAGGACAAACAAAAGGCTAAGAAATCTTCCAAGGGTTCAAAGGATGACAAGAATGCACTAAATGCCAAAGGAACTATGATGTGAGGGAGTGCCCTCTTACAACAGGATCCTATTTCAAATGTAATGTGAAAGGACACAAGGCTGTTGATTGTCCACAAAAAAAAAAGAAAAAATTAACTTTCACTCAGAACAAGGAAGAGAATCTAAAACCAAAGACTTAGGGAAGAGTGTTTACTCTAACACAGTAAGATGCTCAGGACTCAAACATTGTGGTGACAAGTACCATTCCTATTTGATGCCTATGCCTTAACATTATTCGATACTAAAGCTACACATTCATTTGTATCTGCTAACTTTGTTAAAAAACATAACTGGACTATTGATCCTAATGACATATAGATATGCATAGTTACTCCTATGAAAGGTACACTGAACTCTAGCACCATCTGTAAGACTTACCCCCTTAAAATAGGAGATAGAACACTGCGAGCCAACCTAATTATACTAGGAATACGAGATTTTGACATCATATTAGGAATGGATTGGTTAGCCACACACCATGCCTCAATCGACTGTTAAAAGAAAACCATAAGTTTCTAGATTCGAGGGGAAGAGGATTCAAATACATTGGGAGCAGAGGGAATACTCTCCCGTGAATCATATATATGTTGCAAGCCAAAAAAATATTACAAAAAGGTTATAAGGGGTATTTAGCCACTGTCATTGATATGCAGTAGGGAGAATTAGAATTGGAGGACATACTCATAATGCGAGAATTTTTTGATGTATTTCCAAAGGATTTATTGAGACTGCAACTAGACTGAGAGATAGAATTCTCTATTAATTTGATATCAAGAGCTGGACCAGTTTCTAAAGCCCCATATTGTATGGCCCTAGCTTAGTTGAGGGAACTTAAGGAATAGTTGTAAGATCTTTTGGATAAAAGATTTATTTGACCTAGTGTGTCCCCATAGGGAGCCCTGGTATTGTTTGTAAAGAAGGATGGAAACATAAGACTTTGCATTGATTATCGGGAGTTGAATAAGATGACTATAAGAAATAAATACCCATTATCAAAAATAGATGATTTATTTAATCAGTTACAAGGAGCTCAGATTTTCTCAAAGATTGATCTTGGATCGGGATATCACCAGTTGAAAATTAAGGCAAAACATGTATCAAAGACAAATTTCATACCTGTTACGATCATTATGAGTTCTTGGTTATGCCGTTTGGGTTGACAAATGCAATAGTAGCATTGATGGACTTAATGAATAGAGTATTCAAGCCTTTCCTAGACAGTATCATTGTCGTGTTTATCAATGATATACTGGTATATTTCAAAAGCAAAGAAGAGCATGCGAAACATTTGAGGGATGTACTGCAAATCTTAAGGAAAAAGAAACTTTATGCCAAATTCATGAAATGTAAATTCTAGTTGAAGAAAGTGGCATTTCTGTATTATATCATCTCCAAAGATGGAATTTCAATGAATCCTAAAAGATTGAAGCTGTCATAGAATGGAGTAGGCCAATGAATGTTACTGAGATACGTAGCTTCTTAGGTATGGCTGGATGTTACCAAAGGTTTATTAATGGGTTCTCTCGCATAGCAATATCATTAACCAGATTAATACAAAAAGAAGTTAAGTTCGAATGGACCGAGGAATGTGAGAGTAGTTTTCAAGAACTAAAGAAAAGATTAGTGTTAGTATCTATTCCTACCATACCATGAGAGGACAAAGGTTTCACCATATATAGTGATGACTTTAAGAAAGGTATGGGATGTGTATTAATGTAGCATAGCAAGGTTATGGCCTACACTTTCAAACAGTTCAAACCCTATGAACAGAACTATACCATTCATGACCTAGAACTAGCAGCAATAATTTTTGCCTTGAAAATATGGAGGCATTATTTGTATGGAGAATCCTAAGTATATACAGATCACAAGAGTTTAAAATATATTTTCATTTAGAAGGAATTGAACATGAGATAGTAGAGGTGGCTTGAGTTATTTAAAAATTATGATTTAACAATTAATTACCATCCTGAAAATATTAATGTGGTGGCCGTTGCTCTAAGCAGAAAGATAGTAACTTAGCTACCCTAATTACAAAACAAAAACGCATATTGAAAGATATGAAGAGAATGGAGATTGAGGTTCTATTATAGAATTTTATAATACAATTGGCAAACCTCCAAGTACAACCAAATTTGATTGATAGGATTAAAGCTGCACAAGCTAGTGACCCTCAATTGGATAAGTTCAGGATATCAATGGAATTAAGAGATCAGTTAGAATTTTGAATTCATGAGGATGGTTATTTGAGATATAGAAATCGGCTCTGTATACCAACCAATGAGGAATTAAAACAAGAGATATTAAAAAAAACCCATTAGTCAGAATATGCCATACACCCTAGAGGTACAAAGATGTAAAAGAATTTAAAGGAGACATATTTGCGGAATAATATAAAAGGAGAAATTGTTTATTTCATGACTTAGTGTCTATTGTGCCAATAGGTGAAGGCAAAATACCAAAGATCAGTTGGACCATTGCAGCCTCTTAAGATTTCAGAATGAAAATGGGAGCATATCACTATAGATTTTATTACTGGGCTACCCAAGACTCCTAGTTCAAATAATGTTGTCCGGTAATTATGGATCAATTAACAAAGTCTACCCATTTCCTATCCATTAGAGTTAGTCACAATTTGGAGAAGTTAGCAAAATTTTACATAAAAGAGATTATTAAGCTTCATGGAATTTCGGTGTTTATTGTATCAGATAGAGACACTCATTTTGTTTCAAAATTTTAGAAAAGTCTATATAAAGCTTTGGGCACTAAATTGAATTTTAGTACAACTTTGCATCCACAAACAAATGGACAGTCAAAAAGAAACATTCAAATTTAAAGGATATATTAAAGGCATATGTTATTAACCTAAAGGGTGCATGGGATGATCACTTACTATTACTAGAGTTTGCTTATAATAATAGCTATAAGCTAGCATACAAATGGCACCCTACAAGGCACTATATGGAAGGAAATGTTGATCTCTAATTTGTTAGGATAATATTGGTGAAAGAAAATTACTAGGACCAAAGATAGTACAACAAATAGTAGAAAATATTCAATAAATCAGAAAGCACTTTCTTACTGCCCAAAGTAAACAGAAGAGTTATGCGGAAGTGAGAAAGCGAGAGTTGGAATTTTAAGTGGGTGAATATGTTCCTCAAAGTGTCACCTGTTAAGGAAATCATCAGATTTAGAATTAAAGGCAAACTCAGAACTAAATACATTGGACCGTTTGAAGTTCTGGAGAGGATTCGTGAGGTGGCATATAGAATTGTACCACCACTTGCATTTGCTGGAGTACACGATGTTTTCCACACATCCATGTTAAGGAACTGTATATTGGATCCGACTCATGTTGTTAAGCTGAGTACTCCCAATATTAATAAGGATTTGACCCATAAAAAGTATCCGACACAAATAATTGCTTGCAAAGAGCAGACTCTTCGACATGCTATCATTCGTTATGTTAAAGTGCAACGAAGCGATCACTCAAAATGAAAAGCCATATAGGAACTGAAAGATAATATGAAGTAACATTACCCCTAGCTTTTTGAGAATCTAGGTATGCTAAATTGAGGATGAATCTTTTTTTTTTTTAGGAGGGAGGAATGTAAAACCTAGCCTTAGGACTAGGTTTTAAAATTTTAGTCCAGAACGCAATTTGGGTTTAAGCCTTAGCTGGGCTAATGCCCTAAGTGGGCCAGAAACAAATAAAAATATATATATATATATAAAGCTGAAATAGGAACGAGACCGGTGAAGGACTTGTCACTGTGCTATGCTCTTTAGCCTACCGAAAGGAGGGGTGGGGGGGTGTGGTGTTGGGTTTATCGGAGAAGGTCACGGCACCGGAAACCAATAGGAAACTGATTCCCTGTTATGAAACCTTAAAATTTAATTGACGTATGTCCCAACCAACCTAATTACCTTTGTGCCCTTCTACACATAGAAATTGATGATTATATCCTTTCTTTCCATCAATTACCGCATATATCCTCTCTTTTCATCAATTGATGTGTGTGTTTAATTAGAATGGGCTGAACCAGTTTTATGGGTAATAGGGGACTTTGGCTCTAATTGGGTTATGCCATGTAACCCTAAATAAAGAAAAAGGATTGGTAATCAAATTAGGGTTAAGATGCACCAATTAACTAACCCTATAACAGACTCTAAACTAGATATAAGGACATGCCTAAATTACTAAAATAATGGATATCCATACTACGGTCCTGGGAGGAAACCTTAGGACTTGGTAAAAATTAAATTCATAAACTGGTAGGAGGGATTTAGTTTAACAAAAATAAGTATGAATATGTGCTGATTAAACCTAAATTATATGTTAGGTCTAGAAGAGAAACTCTGAGTTGAAATAATTGATTTTCTTGGGTCTGTCAGATAAGTAATGATTAGTTACTTCTATAATTTACTCAGATATTGCTTATTATTTATGATAATTTGATGAATGATGTTGGACTGATAATTAATACATAAGATTTATTAAGAAACATTGAAACTAAATTTAAGTTTCTAAACCTAACTATGCTACATGACTTGGATCTCCACTAGTGAGGATTAAACGCTAGTGATACCCATGACTTTAAGGATATGCATTGATCGATACTTTACTAGTTTTTCAGTGAGAATTAAATGCAGGTGATATCCATAACCTTGGAGCCCATACATTGATTGATACCCTACCGTGGGGTGAAATACTGGTGAGATGATTCAAGTATAGCAGGATTAAATAATATGACATAATAAGAACTAAGAATGTGAAAGATACAGATTATATGTTTTAACTGGTAAAATTGCATCTATATATTAATTTTATGTTACATTTCTAAATGGCTAATCATTGCTCAAAGGGTTTTGAAGCTTATGATTATTTTATCTTTTTTTCTTAGCTCTTTATCAGCTCTATTCAATAGCTGCGTGAGAATAGTAATGCGAGAGTGCTTAAATGTACGAGAAGAATAAAGAATTTATTATTAATTTATTGTTGAGATTTAATGTTTTAAACATTAGTTTTGTAACTAAATAATTATTTTTATTTACTTAAAAGACTTTTAAATTTTATGATCAAAACTTTACATTGCTGTCTAGTGATATCATGTAAATATTTTACATATTTATAAGAAATTTCTTATGAATATACGATGATTATTAGGACTCCTAACTTGAATCTCAAATTTGAGACCTATATATATATATATATATATATACAAGAATTAAAAATAATCAGCAAGTAACATACTAATCAATAATCCATGTCTAAATGGCAAACAGCTCATTAAAAGGTAACAAAATTCCATAAGTCACTTATAAATATTTTGATTATTTGCTGTAGTTCGGGTAATCGATACTATAGTGTCAGGGAAACAATCATCATGCTAAATTACTGAATATAGTTAACTTTGCTATAAAAGAGGTGTGTGCATCGATGCATGAAGAAAAAATGATGTTGCATACATCCAAAAAGACATCATGCCTGCAAAAAGTGGAGGAGGAAAAAAAAAAAAAAAATCTGACTTAGAGAATTAGAAGAGGAAGTAAAATGATCACCTAAGGGTCTTCTGGAGGGCGGGTAGCACGAGGTGAGGGTGTGCGTCGCTACACCAAAGCTTTGAGGTGATGAAAAGCTCGCTCCGAGACCCGATGAGGCCACGCCCCAAGGCCTGGGCTATTGCTTCTCCGAGGGGCTTCTCGGTCTGGTACAAGAAGGCGGTGTCGAAGTGGCGGTAGCCCACCTCGATGGCGTCGAGGATGGCGAGCCTTATGACCTCTGGCGCAACATCGAAGCCGGCCGTGCCCATGCCCACCAGGGGAATGGGCCGGCTGCTACCTGAGCTCAGGGCCACCTCCGGAATCGTCACCATCTCTCCGCTGCACCGTTTCTGGACCTTAGACGGAACTACTTATGCTTAACCTCTTCGTTATTGCTTCAACTACTTTGTGACAAAAAGTCGTCTTTGTTGGGTTGGACTTGGACTTTTCATTCCCACTTGCCAATCACGTTATATCTCCTCGGCCAATCTAATTCAGGTCCAGATCTAATTTCTTCTCCGCTGTGTCTTCTCTAAAACCATTTCCTCTACCAACCCAAAGCTCTTTCACGAATGACGGCATTGCTCGGGCTAAAAAAACCCGAAAGCCGCTTTGACCATAATAATCTTTCTTTGACACGTTTCTGTAATCCATTTCTAAGCTAATATCTGTGAGGACTCATTTCGAGCCGCCCGAGCCGGCTGGCTCCCCCAGCCAATCACTCAGGTACAGATGAAAGCTATGGAGCAGCCACAGGTGCAGCAGCTGGGACTAGATAATAAGCTTTGGTCATAGGCCTGTTTGAATGTCTAACTCGGCAACGAGAGGGAGTTGGAGTCCGGTGTCGTGTCTAGGTGGAGAAGCAGGAGCCGGGTCGTGATAATGATGATGGCGGCGGCGGTGGAGGAAGAGGGTGAAGGAGTGATTTTTTTTTTTTTTTTTTTTTTTTTTTAAAAAAAAAAAAAGGAGAAGGGTGAGGTTTCAGAAGGGTGAGGCACAATAGCGTTTAAGGTTTCAGAGGAGGACAGCATTTTTCGATGGGTTTCCGTGGAGGAGGAGGGGTCCTCGGTTCTAGATGGTGCTCGGTGCTTGGTTTCTCCCCCTCTATGAAGTCTTCCCCTTTCTAGATATTCATAGGTGGTGGTTTTTTTATTTTTCTCCCCCGAGAACGCGAGATGGGCATGACGCGGGAGATGGTGGAGGGTCGACGGAAGGTGGGCATCGTGGGACGGCCGTCATCGTGGGGCGGAAGAGGTCGTATGGTGGCGTGCACACGCCACGCGAGGCGTGCGGATTCCGACTGTACGTATTTTTTAATGCGCAGGCACATCGTGAGGCGTTGTGAGCCCGTGCGCGCGAGGCTTTTTTATAAATAGGATGAAATTTTTTTTTAATAAATTCAGAATGAAAACGAAATTATTTGTAAGAAAGAGATTAAAGTTAAAAATGTTATTTCGAATGGTATTTTTTCGATCAAAAAAATATTTCACGCGCGGGCCGGCACGGCAACTAAAAATGCCACTCGTAGTGGCGTAAAAACGAGTGGCGAAGATGCCACTCAGAGTGGCGTCTTGAAAACACGCCACTCTCAGTGGCGTTTTTCTCAAAATACCCTCCATCCCCGCGGCTTCGCCCTCCCCCTCCCCCTCCTCCTCCCCCTCCCGAGACCCCACAGCAGCCCGGGCTCCTTCTCCTCCTCCTCCCCCTCCCGAGACCCCACAGCAGCCCGACCCGGTCCGCACCCGAGCCCCCGCCCCCGCCCCGGTCCGCGCCCGAGCCCCGAGCCCCCTCGCTCATGCCCCCGAGCGCCCCCCCCCGCCCGGTCCGTGCCCGAGGCCCGAGCACCCCCACCCGCCCCCCCGCCCCGCCGCCGCCCGCGCCCGAGGCCCGAGCCCCCCCGGCCCCCCACCCCGGCCCCTCGAGCGCCCCCCACCCGCCCCCCCGCCCGGTCCTCGCGCCCGAGGCCCCCGAGTGCCCCCCCCGCCCCCGAGCGCCCCCCTCCCCCGCCCGCCCCCCGCCCGATCCGCACCCTCCCCCGAGCGCCCCCGCCCCGGTCCGCACCCTCCCCCGAGCGCGCCCCTCCCCCTCCCCCCGAGCCCCACCCGCCCGCCCCGCCCCGTCCGCACCCTCCCCCGAGCCTCGCCCCCCGCCCCGTCCGCACCCTCCCCCGAGCGCCCCCGCCCCCTCCCCGAGCCCCACCCGCCCCGGTCCGCACCCTCCCCCGAGCCACCCCCCACCCCGCCCCCCCGCCCCGGTCCGCACCGTCCCCCGTCCCCGAGCCCCCCCGCCCCGTCCCCCGCCTCGATCCGCACGCTCCCCGGAGCGCCCCCCCGGGTCCGCTCCCGGTCCGCACTCGAGCCGACCGGTCCCCCGAGCTGCCTCTCTCTTGCGCGCACCCAAGCACCCTCCCTCTTTCTCGTGCGAACCCACCCGGTCCCCCTCTTCCGCACCCGAGCAGTCCCCCGTGCTCCCTCTCTCTCGCGGCCCATCTCGCGGCCCATCCCCTTCTCGAGCCGGTGGTTCCCCAAGGTAATTTTTTTAATTCAATTAAATTATAAAAATTTAAATATGCTTAGTTGCTAGTTGCTTCACATTCATCTTTATGATAAAGAAATTGATAATTAAAATAATAATATTTTTAGTTCAAGTATATCAGTTAATCGCGATAGAAAAATTTAAAAATCAGTAAATTTATGTATCGGAAAAAATAAGTAAAGGTTAGTTAGCTTTTCCTGGAAAAATTACATTGTTTGATAAGTAAAAAAAATTCAATGAGCATGAAAAAATTAAATGAGCATGATCTATATTATCAGTCATGATCTATATTACTTGTTATTATCAGTGAAAAAAAAATTTTCTTATGTGATGTTTTTACTTGTTTTGACAGAGTAGTACGAGATGGCTCATAATGTTTTACATCCTGGGCCTCGCGATCCTAGTGTTCTCACTCTGCAAGCCTCGCATAGATCAACCAAAATATTTGAGGGCGAGGTATGCATTATTGATCGATGATTCTTAATTAGTTAGCATGCGTTTATGTTATTTATATGTATTATTGCAATGAATTTGTTACAGGAATTACCGGTGTTTAGATGCCGTCGACATGACACGCAGATATGGAAGGAGACACCGGGCATGGCACACCCACGAGTGCAATATTATTTGGAGCAGGTTGGCATGTATGGCATATATCAGATAGGCCAGATTCGACTCGATGTCGGCCTTATTTCTGCACTTGTTGAGAGGTGGCGGCAGGAGACCCACACATTTCATCTTCCATTTGGCGAGGCGACAGTCACACTACAGGATGTCGGTATTCTGAGTGGTCTACGGATTGATGGGTTAGCGGTTACTGGGCTTGATCCGCGGTATATATTAGAGCAGTGGCAGGATATATTTGTGAGGTTGTTTGGGGTTGAACCCCCTGCCGAGGCATTTTCTAAAGGCCGTTTCCGCTTATCATTCTTCGATCAGTTCTACCGAGACTTCCACTTGGATGATGATGCAGATGATGAGGTTGTCCAGCAGTTTGTGAGGGGGCAACTTCTCCGAATTATAGGTGGAGTCATCCTTCCAGATACATCCGGATATTTAGTGAAGTTGATGTATGTGCCTCTTTTAGAAGACCTGGGAGCATTTGCTGCATATAGCTGGGGTTCTGCTACACTTGCCGGTTTGTATCGGGCACTCTGTCGCGGAACGAGCCCTACTCAGACAGAGATAGGAGGATACTTGCCCTTGCTACAGGTAAACAGTTGATTATATCGATTGAGTTTGGATTTTTTTTCTTTTCTATTGTTTACTAATATCGAGCATTATTCGAACGTTCAGATATGGGCATGGGAACGATTACCTGTTTTTCGTCCCATCAGACTTGAGACTCCGGAGGCTAGACCTGCTGATGCAGATGATGCTTGGCACTTAGGTGCACCATGGGGGCATAGATGGAATGTGAGATTGAACCAAAAGAATGTCCCAACTCATACACTGCGTGCCTATAGAGACCAGTTCGACGTATTGGATGATAGTTCCCAACGGGTATGACATAAATAAATTTCAAATCTATTTCCAATGTTATTTTTTTATTTTATGTAGGTAAGTTGTGGATTGATGGTTTTTTTACATGCAGTTCATATGGTGTCCGTATACGCCCGAGATTTTCTCTATTTTGCCTCCAAGCTGCTTATTCGGTTCGGATATTTGGATGGCACGGACCCCACTTATTTGTTTTGATTTAGTGGAGTGGCATTTCCCGGACCGAGTGCTTCGACAATTTGGTTGCCGCCAGTCGATCCCATCACCATGCGATACGTCACTTCAGCTTCATCAGATAGATCGACGAGGGAGGGCACATGCCTCGTGGGATGTCATACACGCCACACATATTGCTATATGGAATGAGCGGCGTGAAAACATCATTATTGGGGAGCCTATTGCTGAGGGAGTCCCATTTACTCCTGAGTACATGGAATGGTTTAGGAGTATAACACGTATATGTATTAGCCGTTCCGAGTATCATACTGCGGGCTACGAAGGAGAAGGAGCTTCATTTGAATTCATGGTATTATTTTAAAATGATTATTTAATATCATTTATTCCTGAGTTATTATTTTTGTTTTTTGATATTATATTGTCATAAACATGCAGCATGAGAGGTTTCAAGAGTTGTCCTTGAACTTGGATCGAGTAATGCATTCGACATCGGAGGCCGAGCGGCAAAGGATTCATTTGGACATGAGGGCGATTTTAGATAACACTTTTTCTGTAATTGGCCATCAGCATGTGAGGAGTACACCTGCTGTGGCACGAGTTCATGAGGAACCGGCGATGGCACACGCATATGAGGATATTGGGACGAGTAGATTTTGTTATACACCATCGCCTTCTTACATGCCGTCGCCATATGCATACGATTTTTCACACATGGGGCATGCAGGTGAGGGTACATCTGGTAGTCATGATCAGAGGTCGTTGCTGATTACTGACATTGCTGATACGGATATCACTGAGGTCGGTGATGATGTCTCCCACTATTTTAGCGATATTGATATGACAGATACGATCCCCGCGCAGGAGGGGGTCTCCCATGTGGTTGACGAGGGCCCTCGACTGATTGCGACATATGCGCGACGCTCTAGACGAGTTCGACGACCTCCTAGAGGGGGCTGTGGTACTTAAGCTATGTAAATAAACTAATTGTTGTAAAGACTTTTGTGTTTAATGTATTAAATATGTTTCATCCATTGAGTTGTTTCTTGTATTGCTCAGATATTGGATAACTAGCCAGATCTTTTTCAAATTTATTTAACTCTTTATAATTATCCAAGATCTCACATGATTGCATGTGCATGTTAAATTTGGTCATCCTATAAATAGGTGGTGTTCTAATTGGTGTAACATTAATAACCTCATATCTAGATAGAAAATTGACAGTTGCAACTAAAAAGCAATATTGGTGCGCATGTCACAAGGAAGATTGGATAGTGTGACAGTTGCATAAAGTTTTCCGAACAAATAGTCAAGTGTAAAAACAAGAATTTCAAACAAAAGTTATTATGTTGGAAATGGACTGAAAAATCATCCATGAAGTTTATCGTGAAGATGCAAGAGAAAATTAGCAAGAAGCTATGAAACTCTTTAATTGGATGGCTTTAGTAAGGTCATTCCAAGATAATATGCTAGCAATAAAATAAAATCAAACAGGAAAGGATCACAAAAAGATGGAGAAATGTAAAAGAGAAAGCAAGAATTGTTGATAAAAACATTGCAAAGCATCTAGCAAAAGTTCACTTGAAAGAAGAAACAAGGAGTCAGGCAAGACAGATTTTCAACATAATGTTCATTGCCAACGATCTACATCAACTAAAATTTGTTAGCTCTAATTTGATCCCTGTGAACTTAAACACTGAGGCAATGGGTCCTATAAACTTTGAGGTGATAGGTGTTTTTTAAATGGAGTATAATTAAGGTCAATGATTGAATTCATAAGCACATAATTTTTAATCATATTGGATCCATAACATGAAGTTTGCTAGGTCAATGATCAGCATTTGATGTGTTTGCAAATTAATTGTTGATGCCGATAATTTTCCATCTTGACAGAAACTGCAGGACCAAATCTCCTCACTAAAGAACAAATAAAGAGGTTGGCCCTATGCCAGAATGATAGCTCATGGTTCACATAGGCCACTGTGGGCAAGACTGAACTAAACTTTCAGTTTCAGTGCATGAATCAACAGATAGATTACTAGGTCAAAGATCACCATTTGATGTGCTTTCAAATTAGTTGTTGATGCTGACACTTTTCAATCTCACCAGAAACTGTAGGAAATAGAAATCTTTTAACTTGAGAAAACAGTAAACTGGATTAGAGGTTGCCCCCATACTAAAAGAAACTACTCTTGGTTCACCTAAGCCACTGTGGGCAAGACTGAATTAAGCCATCACTTGGTTTGTCAATCATTTTTTTAGGAAAAAAAGAAAGGCAACAAGCATTTTCCCATACAACTGGAGAGAGGTATATGAATCCTTTTTCCAATTTATTCTTATTTAGGGCTACACCTTGCAGCTCCTTTTGGTTTCTGTTATGCTTTTTTGTAGAAAGAAAAAGGCAACAAGCATTTTCCCATACAAATGGAGAGAGGTATATGAATCCTTTTTCCAATTTATTCTTATTTAGGGATACACCTTGTAGCTCCTTTTGGTTTCTGTTATGCTTTTTTCTAGAAAGAAAAAGGCAACAAGCATTTTCCCATACAACTGGAGAGAGGTATATGAATCCTTTTTCCAATTTATTCTTATTTAGGGCTACATCTTGTAGCTCCTTTTGGTTTCTGTTATGCCCAAAGGTAGCCTGAAATGTGTATAGTGTTCGAGCTAAGCACTTGCAGCATTCTTAAAAATGCAGAAATAATTGCTCAAGAACCGTGATACCTTTAGTGCATGGTCAAACAAAACCAAAGACAAGAGTACACCGATCACTAGCAATCATTCTCAGTCACATTGTATGCATATGGCCTAACCTCCTATGCAGAAGCTTAGACATTGCAGTACAGAGTTCGTGATATAACTATACCTGAACATCAGTGTCGAAGTCATAGATAGAAATGAATTGTTGCAGACAACAGAAGAAGAAAAAGCAAGAATGTTTTGTCCTTCACATAAAGAAATGAAGTAATTACATGCACCAACCATATTCTTGCTGATATGTACGGTTTTGCAGTCAATTTAGAATACTTGGTATCTAGGCTTTTGGTGTTTATTTTAAGCCTTAAAGCTATATTTCAAGCAGGGCAATTTTATCAACCCACATAAAGCACAACCATGCGGCACCATCAATAAAAGGCCTTTCAGCAAATTCAAACTGGAAGGGTGTACAGACCAATAGACTCATTATGTCATTGTATCTTGTAGAAGGCATGATATCCTTAGGGACTTTATCAGGCATAGATTCGTCCTTAGGTGATGAAAATTTGAACTTTCTGGTAGTGCACTCATTTCTAATGGCACACTGATTCTGAAAGACTCCACTATCCCTCACCCCTTTTTGCTGATTTTGAGACTGCTCACTCTCGGAGCGCAGCACCTCTTAAGGCTTATGAGAGGCTACTGTTAAGTAGTCTGTCAGACACAGATTTCTCCATGCATTCAGATTTCTGCAATACAAAGTAAAGGTCTAAGTTGGAATTGGCAAATAAAGGTGTGGATATCAGATGTCAAAACAACTGTAGCCTTCTCAAAGATTTGGAGAAATGAATGGCAAACTTTGTCCATTAAAGATCAGTATGTCCAGACTCCAACATAACAATGCACTACAGAAAAAAATTATAGTGACTGGATACTATTGATGTGACATAATTGCATGCTGTGACATAATTGCAAGGTAGGAAGCAATGCAAAAGCAAAATCAGAAGCCCAAACTAAGAAAGGTGCAGCTCTATTCAAGATACCAAACACCTAACTTCTGTTTTCATGAACATGCATCAATACAGAAACACAGAAAGACAAGAACACATGCATCCAAACCAGACCCCCATGCACCAACATAAACCCAATACATCAGTGTGTGCACACAGACAAACTCATTCTCATGTACATGCACAAGCAGATTCTCTCCCTTCCCAACCACGACTGCATCGACATATGCAGGTCAGCCAAGGATGACTGCATGTGCACACATGCACGCACAAGAGGGAGGCAAGGACAACATGTTCAAAATACTTGTTGCACACTTTAAAATATGAGAAATCATTGCAAATTTTATGGGTGGTGCACCGAATACAGTAGTGGTGTGCCATGTGTCAATATACTGTAGTAATCTACTGATTTTCTGTAGTCTCAGGCAAGATCCACCTAACAATTTGAAACAAAATTACAGAATCCAATGACTAAAGCAAATTAACTTATATAATTCCTCTATTTAATAGCACTTAAACATTACTTTTAATGATTCAATTATGTTATCCTACCAATCATATAACTTGAAGGCAGCATATTCACATGCACGCAATAGAAATTTACCTGATTAACTTAAGTGAAAGAGATTTAGCTTTAAGGAACAGAGAAAAATCATATAATACACCTACCAGTGAATAAAAATCAGTATGTTCCCCCAACTCTTGACAGCATTTTAATTGACTAAACTTCAAGGAACATGTCAGATCAAAAACCCACAAAACATAAGTTAGTCTCTAATAAAATAAGCATAGCATAGCATAATCATACTGAAAAGGAATATCTTGTACTGAATATCACAGCATAGCATAACAAATAGAAAAGAGTAGCCCAGACTCTGCTGTATATATAAGCCGATGGAGCAAAACACCTGTAATGTAGCTCAGACTCTCTCTATCTGAGACTCTCACTCAAACAATAACAAACATACCCTGAAAAAGTAGAAGAAAAATCAAGCAATTCAAGACACTAAACCTTAAGTGCAGATAGCCTAAATGAAGACTGTTAAAACCCACAAATTCTTGCTCTCATTTATTACAATCAACCATGCAGAAGTTGTTTCATACATAAAATATAGATAGTACAATTTAGGATCCTGAAGGTCCAACATTTACATTAGGACAACGGCGTCGAGAATGACCCGTTTGCTTGCAAATACTACAACGATTTTTACTTCTTGGCTGCACCTCATCCATTTCATTATGAATGCGTGATGACTTAGGCTTACCTTTTTTTTTCGGTCTGAGGCGATTGTGATCAGGAATGCATGTGAATGTGTCCATCCAGTAGTCTTCGTGGGGTAACGGATTAAACTCACCTCCCCATGCATTTATATAAGAGCCAGTTGTGTATACTTCATCAACAAGAGGGGTTGTATCCATGGCAATTTCATGGCACACGGCTAAGACATGTGAACATGGATACTTATAAATTATCCACTTTTCACAAAAACAATTTCTGTCTACAAGTGACACATTCTGAACGTTGCCTCCACCCCTAAGAGCTTCACTTGACCTTCTTGTAACGACTTCATAGGTGGCTCTCTGCATGTTGTATCTAAACACTCTGTGCTCATTAGCTTTAGCTTGACTTTCAACAAGCTTAATTGTCACATGAGGAGTGAAAAAAGTATTTCGATTATCCTGCACATATCTCATGGCTTCCGCGCGTCTCGTATTGAAATACTTAACAAGACGGTAAAATGTCATCTGAACACATGCCGTTATCGGCACATTTCTAGCTCCCTTCAGTACACTATTAAAAACTTCTGAGAGATTTGTTGTGAAAATACCATAGTGGAAGCCCCCATCATGTGCCAATGTCCACTTCTCTGGCTCCAACTCCGATAGCCAAGTCCAAGCCTCTGCATTAACTGTCTTGATCCGTTCCATGATAAAGTTAAACTTTCGAAGCTGATGTTCGCTCCCTGCTTTCCATACAGCTCTTTTTAATTGAATATTAGAGAATCTTGAGTTGAAATTACTGCACACATGTCTCAAGCAGTAGCGATGATAACCTAGAGGTGGAGCCCATCCATTACTGTCATCTGCTATGGCACTTAGAATACCTGAATGTCGGTCTGAAATAAGACAAATGCCATTTCTGTCTTTCACAACATGCCTCCTGAGATTCCACAAGAACTAACTCCAGCTAACAGTGCACTCTTCATCCACAATTGCGTAGGCCAGTGGAAATATCCTGTTGTCAGCATCAATGCTTGTTGCAATAAGCATCTTCCCCTTGTACTTTCCATAAAGATGTGTTCCATCAATAGAAATGACTGGGCGACAATACCGAAACCCCTCGATGGATGGATGAAATGCCCAAAAAACATAATTCAGGACACGCACATTAGATGTCTCTGCATTGTAGAAATCCCAACAGACCACCGTTCCAGGGTTTACATTCTGAAGTGCAAGCATGTATTTAGGTAACTTAGCATATGAGGGTTCCCATTCACCAAATACATCAATCAATGCCTTCTGCTTTCCACGCCATGCTTTGGAGTATGACACAGCATAATAAAATTGTTCTGCCACAGCTGCAATAATGGCTTCAATATTCACACTTGGGTCTTTCTCCATAATATGTCGAACCGCATGACTGATAACTCGTGAACTTATGTGTTTGTGATCCCGAGTTACATGACTGAATAAACAAGAGTGTGGCCCCTCGTACCTTGTGATCTCAAAAAATCCATGCTTCTTCAACTTTGTAGCACGCAACCTCCAATGATAACTCTGTGCAGAACTTGAAGATGCACATTTCACGTACTTGAGAATGCTTTCTTTGACTCCACAACATTATATGTGCGATGCTTCTTGATGTGATAAATTTCACATGCTTTTTTCAGTTCATCTTTGCTAGTAAACAACAATCCTGTAGCAAACTCAGTCATTGATGAATCCCAAAATTGAGAATTAAAGGGTAATTGTCTTTGAGTGCTAACACAACCACCATCCTGCAAATTCAAGTCATGATAAAACTTCGGTATTTGACTATGTGCAAAGACTTGATGCTCATAGACTTGACTAGGAACAATTTCTGGATGAGTAGATATAGGAATAGAACTACAGCCAGTTTCATGAACTACATCATCTCCATGTGAGTCTCCATCCTCATCTCGCTCTTCGTCAGAGTCATCATGTTCAGACCAATAGTCATCATCTGCACTGTCGTCTGACTCAAGTCCCCGACTATCAACACTCTGATTGTTTGCCACATCAACACTCTGCACTACTGGCATAACTCCTTCCATCATTGAGAAATCAACTGGAGTTCTGATCTGCTACTGGGCAATAGGAGAACTATCCTGAATATCCTCTGTATGATCAACATTGTATGGAGCTGGAGCATCTTCTTTGAAAACATATAATTCAACATAGCGATAATCTGAAAATTTGGAAGGAAATGTCAACATTTCCTCCACATCGTCATCCTCCTCGATTGGATGAAGCACATATTTCTGATGCAATGTTGGAGATCTCCACATCAATCTCAAAATATATTCTTTGCACTTTGAAATTTTAAGCACACTATAAACCCGCTCGATCAACTCAACATAACGAGTTCCCATGCTCAATCTAAAACTTTTACGAGGAGGTTTATTATATTGTATTCCATCTAAGCCATGTTTAATTGATCCATCACAATAAAGCAGCAATCGAACAGTATCGGTGCTCATCTAAAAAATAATATTCAAAATAAATCTAGCATCAATACATAAATTGTATCATCAAGCATAAACTGAAATAAGTATAAATTTTCTACTAATTAACCGCAAACAAACTAATAATGGAATATGCATGTATTTCATAAGCATTTAACATTTAAATAATAGATGCGTACCCTATTAAATATTCGATATTAACCTATTTATTTTCTGTCTGTTTGTTGTATGGTAAAAATGAGACTATATCAGACACTTGACATCCAAAGCATTTATTTTTTTAAGTATTATTATTAAAATAAGATATATTGGCATATCAAGTTGTCAATGTTACTTATCATGATAGATCATGCTCATTGAATTTTTTTTACTCATCAAACAATGTAATTTTTCCACAACAAGCTAACTAACCTTTTACTTATTTCTATCGATACATAAATTCTTTTATTTTTTAGTTTTTTTGTCGTGATTAATCGATGTAATTAAACTAAAAATATCATTGTTTCAGTTATCAATTTCTTTATTATAAAGATGAATGTGAAGCTGTTAGTAACAAAGCATATTTAAATTTTTATAATTAAATTAAAAAAAAATTACCTTGGGAGACGGGGAACCGGCTGCTCGGGTGCGCGAGAGAGAGAGGGAGCCGGGGGGCTGCGGGGGGTGGGTGCACGCTCGGGAGGGGACGGGGGGAGGAGATCGGGAGGGCGGGGGGGCGGGGGCCGGGAGGGGGGGGGGGGGAGGGGGGCGGGAGAGAGGGGGGGGGAGGGGGATGTGCACGGGAGGGAAGAAAGAGGGACTCGGGGGCCGGGAGAGAAGGGGGTGCTCGTGAGGGAAAAACGAGGGAGTGGGGGCTCGGGAAGGCCGTGAGGGGGGGTTGCACGGGAGGGAAGAAAGACGAGTGGGGGCTCGGGAAGCGGGGGGAGCGGGGGGAGCGGGGGGGCTCGTGAGAGAAGGGCGTGAGGCACGGGAGGGAAGAGGGAGTGGGAGCGCTAGGGGAGGGGGTAAGCAAAAAAAAACGCCACTTAGAGTGGCATTTTTTCAGGAGAAAATGCCACTCAAAGTGGCGTTTTTCAAAACGTCACTCAGAGTGTAGTTTTTCACTTTAACACCATTCCTGCAAATAGTTTCGTTCCCACACTGAATTTGTTAAAAAAAAAAAATTTACTCTAATTACAAAAACAGCTCCCGTGCGCGCACATGCTTTTTTTTTTTTTTCTTCTCTCTCCGGATGCGCAGTGCGCACCGATCTTTTTCTTATATGTATTTTTTTCCTGATGTGCAGTGCGCATCTATTTTTTTTGCACGCCTTTTTATCTTTTTATCTTTTTTCTCTCTCTTTTTTCTACGCCCCTTTTTTTTTTCTTCTTCTTCTTTTGCTTTTTTTTTCTATTTTTGTATGCTTCCTTTTTCTTCTTTCTTTTTTTTCTTTTTTTATGCTTTTTTTTTCTTTTTTTTTCTTTCTTTTTTTGTACGCTCCTTTCTTTTTTTAAAAAAAATATAAAATAAAAAATAAAATAATTACATCCTAAATAAGGAAGAATTGTAGCAATTCTATCCAATTGTTCTAGCACCAATTTTCATGATAGAGACTTCTCTTAAAAAAAATTAAACTAAAATAAGTTTTAAAAACTAAAGAACCTTAATTAAGCACCTTGACCAACCTAGTTATTTGGATTTTGTTGACCTTACATTGATTTTGATGATCACAAAACAATTAAGTAAGTTACTAATGAGTTTTGTGGAGAATCATATTGAAATGCAGGCATACATGAATCATCAAGATGATTAAAAATGATTTGAAGCACCTAAATGGGTTTATGATTCAAAAGAAGAATTTTTGTGGAAGACCAAGATCAACTAAGAATGATTCAAGGCTAAATTCAGTGATATTCAGATGGTTGGGAGTTTGTCAAATGGAGAAAGTTCAAAACTATGAGAGCTAAGAATGATTCAAGCCTCAATTCAGTGAATTTCATATGTTTGGGAGGTTTTCAAATGGAGAAAGTTCAAAACTATGAGAACTAGAATGATTCAAGCCTCAATTCGGTGAATTTCAGATGTTTAAGAGGTTTTCAAATGAAGAAAGTTCAAAATTATGAGAGTTAAAATGATTCAAACCTCAATCAAGTAAAATTCAGAAGTTTGGGAGGTTTTCAAATGAAGAAAGTTCAAATTATGAGAGCTAGAACAATTATCTTCTTCATTTGAATGAGTTTTCTTGTTTACGGAATGAGTTTTCAAGTTTTGAAGGAATTAATCAACTCCTACAGCAGCTACCAGCACTTAGAATGGAAGATTTAAGCTTTTAGTCAACTACTTTGGAAGCTATCAAGTTAAAATTATGCCACAAAAGAGTTAACAGCAAGTTTCACCAAGTTAGCCAACTAATTAGTCAGCTACTGTGGCAAAACAGTGAGAAAAATGAAGTTAGCCGACTAACCAGCCGGTTATTGTGGCAAAACAGTGAACTCTCAAAAGTTAGTCGACTCTGGAGTCGGCTACTGTGGCCAAGACAGCAAGCTTCTTGAAGTTAGCCGACTCTGGAGTTGGCTACTGTGGTCAGAACAGAAGTCTTAACAAAAGTAGACTCTAAAGTCGACTAACTTACCCAGAATTTCTGTAACGGCTAGTTCTGCGTCTCTAACGGTTACAAATTGCTAGTTTAACGTTCCAATCCCATAGTAAACTATAAATACTCGTAAATGGGATTGATTAGCAAGAGATTGGGAGCATTTTTGAGGGATTACAAGTGAGAAATAAAAAGGAAAACAAAAGGAAAAATCAAGAAAGTTTCAGCCTTCCAGTTTTTGAAAAGATAGTGAGCTGCAGTGTTTGAAACTCCTTCAAGGCTCATTCAAGGCTCCTTCCAACTACCCAAGAGGCTTTTTCAAGTGCTCATTACTCCAACATTTAAAGAGGAGAAGCTCATTCAAAGAGGGAGGAGGTCTTCAAAAAGTGTAAAGTGCTTTTATTTCTGAATTTGCTCACTAAGGAGCTGTAATTTCTGAAACTTTTTTCATTGTGAGTTTGTTTGAGTTTCAACTTGATTGAAACTTGTGGATGGTGTGCCAAACCCGTAATTGATGAATTGTAAGGC
Organism: Metroxylon sagu; assembly: GCA_017589505.3. Classification (NCBI taxonomy): domain Eukaryota; kingdom Viridiplantae; phylum Streptophyta; class Magnoliopsida; order Arecales; family Arecaceae; genus Metroxylon; species Metroxylon sagu. The sequence goes on from JACVBY030000550.1 coordinate 264,500, forward strand.
TCCCTTGTGCCCGGAAACAAGAAGTTAACTGAGAAAGCTAAAGAAAGGCTCCCTTGTGCCTATGAAACAAGAAGCTAGCTGGGTTAGTTAGGATTGTAATCGTTTAAAGAACGATTAGTGGAGAAAATTCCCAAGGAAATCTTGGGGAGTAGATGTAGGTGCAAGGAGTAGCATCGAACCACTATAAATTGCTGTGTTTGTGTGCTTGTCTCTTATTGTTGCTACTTATTCTTGCTTTCAACACTTCACACTCACACAGAATTTTTTGTTTTGCATAATTGCACATACTTGTTAAAAATTTTCAAAAAACCCAATTCACTCCCCTTCTTGGGTTGCTTAGCTGGGTAACAGATTTGATGTTATAATTATTTTCTTATCTCTTTTTCATGTCATGATTGTGACTAAAATCATCTTAAACAATGGAAAGCTGATAAACTATTTCTTCAAGTAAGGTTAAAGTTTTATTTTGACCAAAGTATCATGCTAATCTCACTGCCTGAACTCGCCGATAAAAAAATCTTCAAGAAATGAATTAGATATACAGAGCTTGTCGCTATCGAAGAAATAACCTTCTGGGATGAAATGCTTAGATTGTTTATAAACTTTACTATTTTAAGAGTAGTATAAATTTTTTCAAAATCCTTGTTTTCTACATCCTAATCTTTGATCTCTTAAATTTAATTACCTCATTAGTCGTAGCTATTAATAAGTTTGCTCTATGACTTAAGGTATCTACTACTTTATTTTTAATTTCTTCTTGATGCTTGAGATAAAAGGTGAACTTTTGTGCATAGCTTATCCACTTTGAATACTTTGAACTGAGCTTCTTTTATGAATTTATATACTTAAGAGCTTTATAGCCGGAATATAAGATGAACTTTTTATGGAATAAATAGTGCCACTAGTATTTAAGAGCTTGAACTACTGCATAGAGCTCCACATCATGCGTAGTGTATCATTACTTAGCATCATAGAGCTTCTTGCTAAAAGAGATAATAGGGTGTCTTTCTTGATTAAGCACACCACCTATACTAGCGTGAGATTCATCACATGCTATTTCAAATATCTTGTTAAAATCAAATAAATAAAGAATAGGGGCTTGAGTTATCTGCTGTTTGATTAGCTCAAACATATTAGTAGTTCCTTTTGTCCATTGGAAAGGGTCTTATTTCATACATTCCATAATGGGTGCAATGATGCTGCTGAAATTCCAAATAAATCGATGATAGAAGAAAGCAAGCCCATGAAAACTTCATACCTCATATATATCTATAGGTGTTGGCTATTCTAATATAACTTTTATTTTTTAAGGGTCTGCTTCTATGCCTACCAACGAAATGATGAATTCAAAGAAAAATAACTTTAGGCTACATAAAGGTGCATTTTTTTCAGATTGATATATAACTTCTTCCTTCATAATATTTGCAAGACTTGCCTCCAGTGCTCCATATGTTCTTCAATAATTTTACTATATATCAAGATATCATCAAAACAAACTACTATAAATTTATGAATAAAAGGTTTTAGTATCTAGTTCATCATTCGCATAAAAGTGCTAGGAGCATTACTCAGTTCGAAAAGCATGACTATCCATTCATATAAATTATCCTTGGTTTTGAATGTCGGCCCCTTTCTGACGGCATGATTTCTTATGAAAATTAGGTAAAGATCTGCTAGTCTTTATGCTAAGCACCATAAAGTCCCAATGATCCTTATCTAATTATCATAAGTTATATGCACGAAAATACTGTACCTGTTAAAAACTTTGACCTGCTTATTTTATTCATACTATTTATAATATAACATCACAATTTATTTCACCCTGCTCATATAAAAATAGATTTCTGCACTATTCATCATATAATTCTAGGCAATATAGTCTCATCTCAATACTACTATCAAGATCATATTCACAAATTTATTCTACAATGAGAATCATTTCTTATATCCACCCAAGTTCAAAATACATCATAGGGTTACAGTCATACAAATCCATCCATATCCATTTTAAATACATATACAATCCAATAATTAACAACCCAAATCACTTTCATTCTTTTCAGGGTCAACCTGCTATCTCTGATCTAAAATCCAAAAATGTCAACGATAGAGGAGTGAGACCTAAGTCCCAGTGACTCGATAACCATCTAACAATGGGGAAAAGCTGAGAACCACATTATAAAATTCATAATAATATCAACGCAACATATTGCGATCGATACATGAATCTTTATAAATGTAATAAGTTAATGTATAAGTTAGTTTATGCTTCCAATAATATAACTTAAATGAAGAAATATCACATTTACAAAATTTCATGATGCTGGGCTGGGTGTGCTACCACTAAGGTACATCCCTGCAGTCGCCCTCCTGCAGGTGTACTCTTAGTGGGTGAGTGTACTGAGCGCCGAGGATCCCCGCTCCACATGGCACCCCTCACATGTGCGGTTCACCCCAGGTGTGAGCTTGCCCCTTTTCTCTGGGCCTCTTGCTTGCCCCTTCCATGGGCCAATATCTCTGAGCCCTTTTGGGCTATATAGTAACCTAGCTCTTAGCCGAGCTGTGATTCTTGCCCCACTGGGCTGCTTGCAATCTGCCCTACTGGGCTGATCTAGCTTGTACTCCCCTTGGCATCGGGATCATAGTACGATCGAATCGCAAGGAGATGCCGGCTATAATAGTGTGTGAAATGTTCATGCTACGACACAGTCTACAGGGTGATCAGCCCCATAGATGGCCCTATGCTCTTTATGCTGTATGCTGTAAAAATACTCCAATATAAGTTTATAATCCAATATACGATCAATTATACTTTCTTTGAAACATTGATATTCATGCATGCCCATGCATCACTTTGAACATAAATCTAAAAGATAAATTATATGCTTTACTGAAACATATATTTTATCTAAGTAATACTTTTCATGAAACTCTATACTTTGCTTTGAAACATGCTCTAGCCCATGTTTCTTTTTTTTTTCTAAAACTCATGCTTTGCTAAAACTCATGCTTTTTCTGAAACTCATGCTTTGCTTTAAAACATACTGTAAATCCATACTTATTCTTTAAACTCATGCTTTGCTTTAAAACATACTTTAAAAATATAATACCATTATAATTGGGTTCTCATTTCCCATATTTGACTACTGAAGGTACTATACTTAGCATGATGCACTCTAATTTGTAGCAAAATATTATTATATTATTATAAAATATTTCACAAAGCTAGATGAGAAACCCACTCACCTTTTTGCTATTTTTTCTTTTTCACGGTTGCTACCCCTCTTGAAAAGGCTCCTTTGCTTGATTTTCTTGACCTATATTACCACATATGGATTTATTTACACGACATATACCTAAGTTTTCCTGAAATATGCATGCATGCTATATGCCTTAACATCTCAGTATAATATTCCTCAATTCCTAACATACTCAAAGATGTATAACATACTCATGCTATCACTTCATTTACCTCTAAATCATGAGATTTTAATATCATTCTCTAGCTTAGAAAGGTTTGGACTTACCTTAGCAAAGATAGGCTAAACCACCAAACCTTCCTCCTTTCCTTCTCTTCTTCTTTTTCTCTTCTTCTTCTCTTCTTCTTTTTTTTTCCTTCTTCTCTTCTTTCCCACGGTTGGCTGAACCTTTCCTTTTTCTTTCTCTTTTCTCCCTCTTTTCTCTCTTTTCTTACGGTGGCTTAAGGGCTAAGGAAAGAAAAATGGATTTTTAATACTCTTAAAAATTTTCATTTTGCCTCTCTTCACTCTTAAGTCACGCTTTTTAAAGTCCACTTGGCTTCCTCTCTGCCAAGTATTTTTGTCCTTCAAATTCTTTTTTCCATTTTGCCCTTAATCAAACTCTCAAATAACTTTTTACCAAATTTTACTTATGCCTCTGGTTAATTTCCGTTATCAGATGAACGGCAGGGGTTACCCACCTATTAGATAACATGGATACTAGCTAATGAGAGTGATATGGGTCTCAAATCAATTCCACAAAAGATTTTTATCCACAAAAACTCAAAGTTAAGCATGCTTAGGTGCGAGCGATGGGTGACCTCCTGGGAAGTCCTTAATTTTTATTCATTAGTCGGCTAAATTGCTTGGGTGAGAGCGATGGGTGACCTCCTGGGAAGTCCTTAATTTTTATTTATTAGTCGGCTAAAATGCCGACTAACAAAAGAAAAATTGGTCTCATACCAAATGCCGACTAACAAGAGAAAAATTAGTCTCATACCAATTCCACTTTTACAGAGAGATTTCCTAAAGTAGTTTACTACTTTGGATAAAATTGGTTCAAAGAATTTTCCACAGTAGTTGACTATGTAGTCGATTACTGTAGCTAAAAACTGTTCCAAATCAATTTTACAGAAAGTTTTTACCAAGTAGTCGACTTTAGAGTTGACTACTTTCAAGAAAATAATTCAGAACCATACGTTAGCCGGCTCTAGAGCCGGCTAACGTCCTAAAATCATACGTTAGCTGGCTCTAGAGCCAGCTAACATTCTAATTTCAAATGTTAGCCGGCTTTAGAGCCAACTAACATTCTAAATTCTTAAGTTAGCTGGCTCTAGAGCCAGCTAACTTCCTAAACACATAAGTTAACTAGCTCTAGAGCCAGCTAACTTCCTATAATCCTTTTCAAAAGTCATTTTAGGGCATTCTAACCTTTAAAATTTTTATTCCAACATTTCCCAAGGATCAAAAACAACCAGTAGACATTGAAATCATTATAAAAACTTTAATTACAAGTCCAAATAACTGACTTTATTAGCTTTTTGGAAGGATCATGAGGGAAACTCAAAATAACTTCAAATTTCAGCTTTCACACCTTTTCAAAATTTCACTCAAATCATTAACATCAGAAGGCTAAACTAACAATAAAAACATGCTTAAAATATAATTACAATGCTTCCAAATTCGAGATATTACATTGAAAATACTTTTCTATTCATTTCCAAGTTGAATGTGAATTTGATGATAACCACTACGAAGATCAATCTTAGAAAATATTATAAAATTAGCAAACATATCCAATATATCATCAGGTCTTAGGATTAGAAACCAATACTTAAATTATAATTTTGTTAGTGGCATGACTATCAATGCATACTCTCCAAGATCCATCTTTTTTTAGCACTATTAAAGCAGGAACACCGCAGGCACTCATACTTTCTCAAACAAACTTCTTTTATAGCCATTCAACTACTTACTCTTCAATTCTTCATGTTCAATTAGACTCGCTCGATAATGTGATAAATTAGGAAGTACAAAACCTAATATTAAGTAGATGGCATGTTGAATCTCTCATAGGTGATAAACCTTTCGACATTCTTTTAGGGTTAAATCATTGAAATCATCAAGTAATTCTTTGGCAGCTAAAGGGACTTCTTTTTTTCCATGATCAATGTCTTCTTTAGCTACTAGGGCATAAATGACTTCAGATTTCTTGCCTTCTATCTCAAGCTACTTAACTGTAAGAATTGATTGCTTCGCTTCTTATTCATTTTGTTGTTTTACTTTTTGCTGAGCTCATTGATTAATAAGGTGAGACAACTCCTTTTAGGGATACAATTTGAGGTTTACGCCATTTATCTTGAATGTATAAGTATTTTTCTTTCCATGATGAGTGACATTATTATTATAAATCTAAGAATGGCTTAGCAGAATATGGCTTACATTCATTGAAAGGATATCGACCATGCTTCATCAAAAAATTCTTACCTCATCTATAGGTGATGAGATACTTTTAGCTTACAGGAAGTGTCATTGACATGAGTGACCTTGTAAGGCTTTGGATGCATGTAGTCTTCAACTTAAACTTCTCTATAAGTTTGATGGATGCTACATTCATGCTGCTTCCTCTATCAATAATCAAGAAAAATTTTCTTCCATGATAATCTATATTGAGATGGAAGATTTGAGTTCGACACCAATCTTCTTTCATTTTTGATGTAGCAAATAGGACTAAAATGGAGATTTCAATATCTTCACCATCTTCTAATGGAATAAAAGAGGTCGTAGGCTTGATGGATTCTTCATTAGGCACATCATTAGTAAAATCTTTTGGCACCTCATAGAAAGGATCTTCAACTCCAAATAATTTAGATTATGGCTAGGACATCGACTTGCAAAATGTCCAGTTTTGTAGTATTTGAAGAAACGAACTTGCTCCAAATCCCTATTATAAAGGACTACTTTGAGTTTTTGTACTTCTTTATTTGATATTCTCATTAGTCCCATCAAGGTAGGATTAGTGATTGATTGGGCCGCAATGTTAGCTCGATTTCTTGGCCTCACAACATAGAAGGATGGACGCTTAGCTCTTAAAGTAATGGCTCTCTCTCCAATTCTATTGCTTGATGGAAGGCCTAATCAAGAGTTTTTAATTAGTATAATGCCAACTCGCTCTTGATGTTAGCTCGTAGGCCTACTCAGTGTATTCAGCTACCATCATTGTGCCTTATTTAAGTTATAAAAACTTTTGTAAATTTGTTAATGGTAATTGTAAGGTAGGTACTTCTCTTTAAGCTTTACTTGTATGGTATTCCAACTATCGATAGGCTTCTCATGGGCATGAGCACGGTCTTCGATAGTTTTCCACCATATCCTAGCTAGTCCTTTGAGTTTGTTTTGAACAAACTGAACGCTTCTTTCTCCATGCAACTTATACTAGATGAGGCAATCTTTAATAGATGTAAGCCAATCTACAAAGGTGTTAAGATGTAGCTTACCTTAGAAATCAAATACCTCAAGTCGAATTATCCTAAAGATATCTTCATTAGTATCATGAGGCCTTGTTCGAGCTATCAAGGGTTGAAAAATCTTGGCAATTTCATTATGCTATTAAAATGAAATGGGCCAGTTGGCATCTTGAATTGTCTTCCTCTAGATGTTAGCTAGTATATCATTCATCTGATATTCTAGTTGAAAAGATCATTGCTCTAATTGTGCAACACAATTTTTCAAGTTGATAGTATCAATAGTGTCGTTGCTTGCATACGCCATGGATGACAGTACACAACCACTACACAGTTGCATATAAAACACTAGATATGAGAGTGCATATTAATTTCAATGTGTTAACACCCTATTTTAGTGACGGTGGTAATTAACCAACGGGAAAGCCTTCTGACTATAAGGAGAGGCCTCGTTTTGAAAATTTTTCAATATTGGAATAAAAATGAAATAGTTATTCCACTTATCCTAATCTTATTCCAGCTTTATTTTGAATTTATTCTAGTCGTCTTCTTCAATAAAATCAACAATTAACGGATAAGGATTGTGGCCGGAAAAGAGCCAATTTGTGTGGAAGCAGTGACATGAGGCCATCAGCATGGTGACACAAGGCTTGATTCCATGGGATTTCACTAGCTTATATCAAAGAACAGGGGACAAGGGTAAGGGAAGGTCGCGTCCGGTTGGCACCCTATTCCAGATGCCTCCCAACGAGCAACCGGCGATGTCCATCCCACACGATCAACTAAACTTGGAGAGGACGATGATGGCCTAGGAGGAAATTGCACTAGTGAAAAAGAGATATGAGATCCATGTCTGCCTCTCAAAGCTCCTCTCTGCGCTATAGATGTTTGAAGGCTGCCGAAGATGAAGGGGTGTTGATCGGTGGTTTCACGGCTTCACAGGAAGAAGAAGAGCGATGATGAATCGTGCTGGGATAGGTGGCTTCGGTGATGTGGTGGCGGCCACGATGGACGTGGCAGACACGATGGCTACAGGCCAGTCGGGCAGAGGGCATGGTCACAGAGGAGACCACGATGGCCTCGCCAAAGGGTTTGGGTGGTTCAGACGGAGGCTGTGGCAAATTCGGGTCACCGCCGAACTTGGGGAAGAACAAGAATTCATTCTTCCTTCTCTCTCTTTTTTTTTTTTTTTTTTTTTTTTTTTAACTCACTCTCTATCTTTTTTTTTTTTTTAACTTCTCTCTCTCTTTTTTGGGTTATAGTTTTGAAAAAAAGAAAAAAACGAAAAAGAGATAATTACTAAATTTGATTAAATTTAATACAAGCTGATTTAGCTTTGATATTAAATCTGATACAAATAAATCTTAAAATTTATAACTCAATTCACTTATTCAATGAAATGCACTAAAGACCTATTTATGAAATAAAATTAATTTTAAAAAAATTAAATTATAATCAAAATATTTTTTATAAAATAAGAGAGTAAAACCACATATTGATTCAATGTTGATAAAAATAATTTTTTTTAAAAAAATAAAACAAATTTGCTAAAGAGAATAGAATAATTTTTTAAAAAAAATAAAATAAAAATAACTTTTCTAAAGATATGCATGCATAATAAAATATTTTTAAAAGTTGAACTCTTCTTATCCTCCAATATTTTGGGCTGCATCATAACTTGATGGCAAGCTTAAAATTTATGAAGTACTTCGGCCCTTGCCTATGGGCCCGAAGTAGGCTCTGCCCTGAAGCAAAGAAGGCCAGGAATGCATTATGACCATGTACCATAGGATCCCAGCCATTACTCCGGTAGAGACGGCGGAGGCTACCCCTGAAACGATCAGCATCTGGAGGGGGGCGCCACTTCGAGCCTTATAGATTTAGATGATCGTAGCTCTCTCCAGATCCTGGTATTTTTGGACATGAGAACGTCAACCGGCAGGAAGATGGAAAGGCTCTCTGGTCTTCCGGAAAACAAGCAGTTCTTCTTGAAGGTCTATCATCCTCCGGCCTCTTTTGCACCTCTTAGCTGAGTGACTGACCTTATGCAAAGGAAACAAACCTTTTGGTTTCTGCAAGAGTTCTTAAAGTGGCCGGTCTCCTCACAACGGAAGCAAGCACCTGATTTGAAGGCCGAGGAGATGAAGGGTGGTTTGAAGAAGGCTCGCGATCCAGGTGATTTTAAGGATTGACGAGCGGAGAGGGTGTCAATGGCCTTGAATCTTTTACTCTCATTCCTACCTCCGGTGGTGGCTCATTTCCTCTTTAGTCGAAGATGCCAGAGTTACCCTTGAAGAGACTTGACCATGGCCTCATGAAGCTGCAGTCCTCAGTCCTTAGATCCTCATTACCTCCCAGTAGGTGGAGAGAATCCTTCCTGCCAGGCCTTCTTCCCAACGGGGTCGCGTTTGCGCCTTTTCTTTCTCATCCAATTCAAAATTATTTTTAAAAATATTATAATCTCTTAATAAAATTATTTTTAGATATTATAAATTTTTTTTTTTATAACGTGATATTCCTGTTACATGCTATAAGCTATCTAAAATCTAACTTCGAAATAGATAATGCTCTAAAATTCTATCACCGTGTGTGTGTATATATATATATATATATATATATATATATAGAACTCTGAACAATTACCGGTGCTTGCCCTTCCAGGACGCTGGAGGTGTGGGCAATCCGGGATTTGTTCCGCCTAACGTCATAATTTGCATGCCCTACTTTAATCCCACATACAGTGGTAATGGTTCCATTGGATCATGGACTAGCTCAACGTCTACTTAGGATATAAGCCAAGCTTGCCTCATTAGCGCCAACCTACAGTAGTTATGATGTCGCAGCAAGCAAGCCGTTTTTCCATTTCTTACCAAACTTTGAATTCTTGCTCCTAGTGTCAATCTTGTGACCAGATTTTTTTTTTTTTTCCTCAAATTCAATCTCTTCCAAGCTATGAATGTACCTCTCATATGCAAATCAAGCACTCTACCATTTGAGTTACATATCCCACTAATCTCAAATTAAGAGAGGAGTTATTTGATATAAGAAAGACAAATGATATCCTACAAGCTTTAACCCATCAGAAGCCAGATTAATCTAGCCCAATTAATGGCGACGATTGTTTTCTCCGTAAGGGCCCATAAGTTTCATCTTGAAATCCATTACAAATGTGTACTCCCAATGGGCCAACGAGCCTGCATAAAATTATATAGGTGGCCCAAAATGCTGATAGCTTCCAGTTCCATAGCATTTGATTTGCCACATAGCCTGAATGTAAAAATTGTGGACTTAATGAAATGCTTGTGCCGTGCAGACTGGACTACTTTTAGTTTCTTATTATTACTAAATTCAGTTCTAGAAAATATCATAGAACTTGTACGATGACTTTTAAAAACCTGAAGAAATTTTTGCATCTACTACTCTATATTTTGAAGGAAAGTGACTTTAATTGACAAGGCAGGGAAGAGAACCATGGAGCTAAAATTAATCCATAGGGTGGCCTATGGTGAGTCTTGGTCTGGACACTCGGGCTACAAATGTGGCCATGGAAGCTACGGAATCACTCCCCAAATGTACCAACAATCTCTTGAAGCCTTGCAAGCCCTTCCATTCTGCCTCTTTTTTCCTCATTTTGCCTGCTCTGGTCACTTCTGCAGTCACACACCACAAATTCTATTCCGGTTCATGATTGTATTGAAGGCATGACTACACCAACATTCTCCCAGTGCTGTGGACTACCATGGACTCATTAACCGAAACCAAATGTAGGTGGTTAGTGAAACGAGCAGAGATGGCAACTCAAGTGATTGTGGAGGCCCTTAAATGGTCCAAGTTCAAATGGGCGAGAAGGCAAGAGGTTTGGGATGCTGCTAGAGCCTACATTTGTGAGCTCAACTACGTGCTCAAATCACTTGGAAAACACACATATATTGGGATTACATTATTCTAAGAATGGTGAATCCGGTGACCAAAGTGTTGGAGTACTGCTTGGAAGATGTTTCAAGTGTGTTTCTAATCCTGATGATTTGCCATCGGGCGGTCAAGCAAAGATGAGGGTCAGATTCCAGATTACAGGGGTGCATGCCATGATGAGGGACATGTTATATCTGTACAAGGACATCCTCAAAGTGCAAAAAGGCCAACAATGGCTACAGGTATACTTGGTACTATTCCAATGGCAGTAAGAATTATCTTTGTTATTAAACACCAAGTGAAGACTGCCAAGAAGGGTCCCCGCAATAAGGGAAGTCAAAAAGAAATATGAAACTAAGGTGCATGGTCCGTATCAGCAATGATCGAACTGAAAAGGAAACTATAATGAAAGAATTGCCACTGTATCACATAGAGCAATTCCTATTCACGCAATGATACCTGAAGAGCTTCATTGCTGTAGGATTGATCGACGTCTAAGATTTATGAGGGCGCGAAAAATAATGGGGTGGCAGACTGATGATTTGCTGTGATATATGTGAAGTTGGCAGTGTAATCGATGTGTAGGAATTCCAAAAGATGCAGACATTCCTCATGTCCTTCTTTGTAGCCAGTGTGAGAATAGATTGTTTCCTTCCCTTCTATTCACTATTAGAATATGGTTATTTACAATGATTTGGTAGCCGAGAGCTCAGTTGATGATAAACAAGAATTATAGTGAAGCATGCATGGTATTAAGAAGAAAATAATGGTGTTGCTTGTTATTGCTTGTTGCTTATGGTTATAGATGCCTAGTTTTGATGGTAATAGAATAAGGTGGGGAAGATGCATGGTGGATCATCCAATCGGGTGAGCAGTCATGCCTATATGAAACATATCATCCAGTTAAAGCAACCCCAGGTCCCTTTGAAGATTAAGTACTGACGAAACTTTGTGGTCCTTCAACCAAGAAAGCAAGCCGAATATAAAGGACCACTCAAGCATGAAACGGAAGATGTAAGGATCTTATTCATTGTCTGGAACAAGAGATCATCAGTGATGGATACTTTGGTGTAGGGGAGTTCAGGGAATCCATAAACTAACAACTCTACCTTTATGAAGTTGCAATGAAAATCTTACCTCGGAATTGCAGTAGAGCACAATGGCCTGTCCTATTAAAGGCGTACTAACAAGCGCTGGTGCAGTATTATTCACTTTGTTTGCATTAGATATGGCATTCAGCCTGCAAGCCACATGCTTGCACTTTTGTTTTGATGGAAATCCCAACTTTTGCCACAAACCCTCCACTGTATCATCTTGGATGATCATTATGGCATGTGAAAAGCTTATGCAGCATGAGTTACAAAAGTTTGATTTAACCACCTAAGAAGGATCACTTCAAGATTAAGTTTGATGCCGCTTTACATCATGATATCCTGCTGGCATGGTGGCAGAATGACTAGGATTTGAGAAGACAACCTTCTCTATTGATGCATCTATTTTTGGCTTCACGATCCCTTTTTATTTCGGTGCATGATCCTTTAAAGAATTGCGAGATAATGCATGCATAGGTGTAAAGATACAAGCCGTGTCTTTAAATTATCTCATGATTCAACTCATTTTCCGAGCAAAATGGTGGGTATGTCATAAATATAAGGTTTATTGGTCTCTACGTTTATATCTAATGGAATGATTTGATGAACTATCAGTCGTAATTTCCAAGAACAACTACTGTGTGATGTGAAGCATGTCGATTTTTAAAAATAAGGAAGTCCTTTTACAGCTTATAGCTGATAGAGGGCCAACAAAATGCTGTTGTGCATACGAATAAGGTCTGAATGTTTTGAAGCTTAATTATAACTGAACGTTTTGATACTTGTATCATATATCATTAATCATTTTGTGTTACATAAATTATGCTTCACAGGCAAACAAGCATACAAGCATGCACATGAGCATCATGCACACATATATGCATAACAAGAATCAAAATAAGCAAAAACAAAGAGAGAGAAAGATAGAAGAAAAAGAATGTTCTCATGTAGATTGTAACAATATCTTAGAACAGAAAGTATGCACATGGATGAATGGATGTGTATAGCACATATGCGTGCAAGTGTGCACACACAAATTAATTGCAGGCATGCAGATGAATGCACACATGAGCACACATATAAAAGGAAAAAAGTAAAATAAAATGAAAAAAACAAAAGAGAAGAAGAGAGAGAAAAAATTTCCATCTAGATTATAAGGACTGGTTATACTGAATAACAGCTCCAAAAGGCAACTTTCGGAAGTCTGGAGCTGGCTGGGAACCCTAGTCCCTCAAAGGAGGGTGGTTCCCTGGTCATCACATCACACCAAGGTCACATTTTAAAGTGGTTCAGAAGCTATTAGGCTAGTGAGTGACCCAAGGTGGGGCTCCTTTACAAAAAGGAGGAGCTCATCCAAAAGATTCCAATGTTTTGACTTTTCCATTTTATAGGTAGGGGCATCACATGGCTTGTTCGTGGCTCCTTTATGGTCTCACAATGCCTTTTAGAAAAGGAGCTCCTACCAAGCTTCACACAGATGCAGTGGCCAAGGAGCCCATGGACCCAGATGCCCAAATAGAAGGACACCCAACCTTCTCGAATGATTTGGATCTAGCTTTGCTGAAAAGAAAACAACCACCCCATATACAACCATTCCAACCCTAGTACCACAAGGCCTCTTTTAGATCCTTCTTTTCCAGGAGCACCTCCATTTGTCTCTGTCACGCTCAGAAGTAACTTTTGCGTTGTAACAAGACCCTTCTTAGTTCTTATCCAACTCCTCTCAGTGTGACATGCTACCTCTCTCTCTCTCTCTCTCTCTCTCTCTCTCTCTCTTTGTTTTATCTTTTTGTCTTTCATGTGAGAGGAGACACCACCACGAATGAGAGTGATGGGAGCACATGGACTGGTGGCTCATCCAAAAAGGGACTTGTCAACCAAAGGAAGAGGGGAAGGGGGGCGGCTAGTAAAGATATAGCAAGGGGAAAAGAAGAGAACCCTCTATCCACAAGCTCTAGATGCTTTAGACCCATCTGTATTAGTTGTCTTCTTCTCTTTTTTATGACATGTATTCATGAATCATGATATCATTGACAGGGAGAGAGTAAATTATGCGAAGAAGTGGTGGTTAATAACGCGGTGGTAGTCCAAGGAATGAAAAAAGCATGACGATTCTCTTGCAAGGGCAATGCATCGATAAAAGAAGCGAGTAATATCTACTGAGGTCACATTGCAGCGAATAGATGGACACTCCAAGAAACTACTAGTGGGGACAACAAATGCTGGTTTTATGCCCCTAAGAGCTGGCTCATTTGTTCAAAGCCAGGAGATGTGTCATTAGTATTCATTTGGTCTTGGCTTTGCCTCATATATTAGCCCCACATGGCTTGGTCACCACATTGGTCCATCATGTTTAAGCTTTAGCATATAGATGCTATGTACGCATGGGGACCCTTTCAAGAGAAGGCAATTAAGAACATTAAACGGAAACTTTTCCTCCTAACAGTTCACCATTCATCTGCCTTCCTCACTATTGCCTTCACATTGTTCAATAATCCCCTATCTAGAGTAGCTAGCAGTCTTGTACTTCGAAACATTATGAGATAACCTTATAGCATGATTTTTGTGAACGTAGCATGGATTTTTGTGAACGTACCAGGGAATTGACAAATATAGTCTCTTTTTCTGAGTTGTTTTTATAATTAGAGTAAAATTTTTTTTTTTAACAAATTCAGGGTGGGAACGAAACTATTTGCAAAAATGGTGTTAAAGTAAAAAACGCCATTTGAAATGACGTTTTTCCAGAAAAAAAAACGTCCAGTCAGCGCCAGCGTGGATGGGCTGATGGCGTTTAAAAACCGTCATTCTGAGTGGCGTTTTCTCCTGAAGAAACGCCACTCTAAGTGGCATTTCTTTTGCTAACTCCTCTTCCCTCCTGTGCCTCACGAGCGCTCCCACTCCCTCTTCCCTCCCGTGCCTCACGAGCCCCCCCCTCCCCCCACTTCCCGAGCCTTCCCTCCCGTGCAACCCCTCACGAGCCCCGCCCTCCCTCCCCCCACTTCCCGAGCCTTCCCTCCCGTGCAACCCCCCCTCATGGCCTTCCCGAGCCTCCACTCCCTCATTTTTCCCTCACGAGCGCCCCCCTTCTCTCCCGGCCCCCGGGCCCCCGGTTCTCTTTCTTCCCTCCCGTGCACATCCCCCTCCCCCCCCTTCTCTCCCGGCCCCCGGTTCTCTTTCTTTCCTTCCGTGCACATCCCCCTCCACCCCCCTTCTCTCCCGGCCCCCGGTCCCCCCCTCTCGGCCCCCGCACCCCCGCCCTCCCGATCTCCTCCCCCCGTCCCCTCCCGAGCGTGCACCCACCCCCCCGCAGCCCTCCGGCTCCCTCTCTCTCTCGCGCACCCGAGCAGCCGGTCCCCCGTTTCTGAAGGTAAATTTTTTTTAATTTAATTATAAAAATTTAAATATGCTTTGTTACTAAGAGATTCACATTCATCTTTATAATAAATGATATTTTTAGTTTAATTACATCGATTAATCACGACAAAAAAACTAAAAAATAAAAGAATTATGTATCGATAGAAATAAGTAAAAGGTTAGTTAGCTTGTTGTGAAAAAATTATATTGTTTGATGAGTAAAAAAAATTCAATGAGCATGATCTATCATGATAAGTAATGTTGACAACTTGATATGCCAATATATCTTATTTTAATAATAATACTTAAAAAACTAAATGCTTTGGATGTCAAGTGTCTGATATAGTCTCATTTTTACCATACAACAAACAGACAGAAAATAAATAGGTTAATATCGAATATTTAACAGGGTACGCATCTATTATTTAAATGTTAAATGCTTATGAAATACGTGCATATTCAATTATTAGTTTGTTTGCGGTTAATCAGTAGAAAATTTATACTTATTTCAGTTTATGCTTGATGATACAATTTATGTGTTGATGCTAGATTTATTTTGAATGTTATTTTTTAGATGAGCACCGATACTGTTCGATTGCTGCTTTATTGTGATGGATCAATTGAACATGGCTTAGATGGAATACAATATAATAAACCTCCTCGTAAAAGTTTTAGATTGAGCATGGGAACCCGTTATGTTGAGTTGATCGAGCGGGTTTATAGTGTGCTTAAAATTTCAGTGCAGCAATATATTTTGAGATTGATGTGGAGATCTCCAACATTGCATCAGAAATATGTGCTTCATCCAATCGAGGAGGATGACGATGTGGAGGAAATGTTGACATTTTCTTCCAAATTTTCAGATTATCGCTATGTTGAATTATATGTTTTCAAAGAAGATGCTCCAGCTCCATACAATGTTGATCATACAGAGGATATTCAGGATAGTTCTCCTATTGCCCAGCAGCAGATCAGAACTCCAGTTGATTTCTCAATGATGGAAGGAGTTATGCCAGTAGTGCAGAGTGTTGATGTGGCAAACAATCAGAGTATTGATAGTCGGGGACTTGAGTCAGACGACAGTGCAGATGATGACTATTGGTCTGAACATGATGACTCTGACGAAGAGCGAGATGAGGATGAAGACTCACATGGAGATGATGATGAAGACTCACATGGAGATGATGTAGTTCATAAAACTGGCTGTAGTTCTATTCCTATATCTACTCATCCAGAAATTGTTCCTAGTCAAGTCTATGAGCATCAAGTGTTTGCACATAGTCAAATACCGGAGTTTTATCATGACTTGAATTTGCAAGATGGTGGTTGTGTTAGCACTCAAAGATAATTACCCTATAATTCTCAATTTTGGGATTCATCAATGACTGAGTTTGCTACAGGATTGTTGTTTACTAGCAAAGATGAACTGAAAAAAGCATATGAAATTTATCACATCAAGAAGCATCGCACATATAATGTTGTGGAGTCAAAGAAAGCATTCTGGTATGTGAAATGTGCATCTTCAAGTTCTGCACAGAGTTGTCATTGGAGGTTGCGTGCTACAAAGTTGAAGAAGCATGGATTTTTTGAGATCACAAGGTACGAGGGGCCACACTCTTGTTTATTCAGTCATGTAACTCGGGATCACAAACACATAAGTTCATGAGTTATCAGTCATGCGGTTCGACATATTGTGGAGAAAGACCCAAGTGTGAATATTGAAGCCATTATTGCAGCGTGGCAGAACAATTTCATTATACTGTGTCATACTCCAAAGCATGGCGTGGAAAGCAGAAGGCATTGATTGATGTATTTGGTGAATGGGAACCCTCATATGCTAAGTTACCTAAATACATGCTTGCACTTCAGAATATAAACCCTGGAACGGTGGTCTGTTGGGATTTCTACAATGTAGGGACATCTAATGTGCGTGTCCTGAATTATGTTTTCTGGGCATTTCATCCATCCATTGAGGGGTTTCGGTATTGTCGCCTAGTCATTTCTATTGATGGAACACATCTTTATGGAAAGTATAAGGGGAAGATGCTCATTGCAACAAGCATTGATGCTGACAACAGGATATTTCCACTGGCCTATGCAATTGTGGATGAAGAGTGCACTGCTAGCTGGAGTTAGTTTTTGTGGAATCTCAGGAGGCATGTTGTGAAAGACAGAAATGGCATTTGTCTTATTTCAGACCGACATCCAGGTATACTAAGTGCCATAGCAGATGACAGTAATGGATGGGCTCCACCTCTAGCTTATCATCGCTACTGCTTGAGACATGTCTGCAGTAATTTCAACTCAAGATTCTCTAATATTCAATTAAAAAGAGCTATATGGAAAGCAGGGAGCGAACATCAGCTTCGAAAGTTTAACTTTATCATGGAACGGATGAAGACAGTTAATGCAGAGGCTTGGACTTGGCTATCGGAGTTGGAGCCAGAGAAGTGGACATTGGCACATGATGGGGGCTTCCGCTATGGTATTTTGACAACAAATCTCTCAGAAGTTTTTAATAGTGTACTGAAGGGAGCTAGAAATGTGTCGATAACGGCATGCATTCAGATGACATTTTACCGTCTTGTTAAGAATTTCAATACGAGACACGCGAAAGCCATGAGATATGTGCAGGATAATCGAAATACTTTTTTCACTCCTCATGTGACAATTAAGCTTGTTGAAAGTCAAGCTAAAGCTAATGAGCACAGAGTGTTTAGATACAACATGCAGAGAGCCACCTATGAAGTCGTTACAAGAAGGTCAAGTGAAGCTCTTAGGGGTGGAGGCAATGTTCAGAATGTGTCACTTGTAGACAGAAATTATTCTTGTGGAAAGTGGACAATTTATAAGTATCCATGTTCACATGTCTTAGCTGTGTGCCACGAAATTGCCATGGATACAACCCCTCTTGTTGATGAAGTATACACAACTGGCTCTTATATAAATGCATGGGGAGGTGAGTTTAATCCGTTACCCCACAAAGACTATTGGATGGACACATTCACATGCATTCCTGATCACAATCGCCTCAGACCAAAAAAAAAAGGTAAGCCTAAGTCATCACGCATTCATAATGAAATGGATGAGGTGCAGCCAAGAAGTAAAAATCGTTGTAGTATTTGCAAGCAAACGGGTCATTCTCGACGCCGTTGTCCTAATGTAAATGTTGGACCTTCAGGATCCTAAATTGTACTATCTATATTTTATGTATGAAACAACTTCTGCATGGTTGATTGTAATAAATGAGAGCAAGAAATTATGGGTTTTAACAGTATTCATTTAGGCTATCTGCACTTAAGGTTTAGTGTCTTGAATTGCTTGATTTTTCTTCTACTTTTTCAGGGTATGTTTGTTATTCTTTTAGTGAGAGTCTCAGATAGAGAGAGTCTGAGCTACATTACAGGTGTTTTGCTCCATCGACTTATATATACAGCAGAGTCTGGGCTACTCTTTTCTATTTGTTATGCTATGCTGTGATATTCAGTACAAGATATTCCTTTTCAGTATGATTATGCTATGCTATGCTTATTTTATTAGAGACTAACTTATGTTTTGTGGGTTTCTGATCTGACATGTTTCTTGAAGTTTAGTCAATTAAAATGCTGTCAAGAGTTGGGGGAACAGGCTGATTTTTGTTCACTGGTAGGTGTATTATATGATTTTTCTCTGTTCCTTAAAGCTAAATCTCTTTCACTTAAGTTAATCAGGTAAATTTCTATTGCGTGCATGTGAATATGCTGCCTTCAAGTCATATGATTGGTAGGATAACATAATTGAATCATTAAAAGTAATGTTTAAGTGCTATTAAATAGAGGAATTATATAAGTTAATTTGCTTTAGTCATAGGATTCTGTAATTTTGTTTCAAATTCTTAGGTGGATCTTGCCTGAGACTACAGAAAATCAGTAGATTACTACAGTATATTGACACATGGCACACCACTACTGTATTCGGTGCAGCACCCATAAAATTTGCAATGATTTCTCATATTTTAAAGTGTGCAACAAGTATTTTGAATATGTTGTCCTTGCCTCCCTCTTGTGCGTGCATGTGTGCACATGCAGTCATCCTTGGCTGACCTTTAATGGAGTGCATTGTTATGTTGGAGTCTGGACATACTGATCTTTAATGGACAAAGTTTGCCATTCATTTCTCCAAATCTTTGAGAAGGCTACAGTTGTTTTGACATCTGATATCCACACCTTTATTTGCCAATTCCAACTTAGACCTTTACTTTGTATTGCAGAAATCTGAATGCATGGAGAAATCTGTGTCTGACAGACTACTTAATAGTAGCCTCTCATAAGCCTTAAGAGGTGCTGCGCTCCGAGAGTGAGCAGTTTCAAAATCAGCAAAAAGGGGTGAGGGATAGTGGAGTCTTTCAGAATCAGTGTGCCATTAGAAATGAGTGCACTACCAGAAAGTTCAAATTTTCATCACGTAAGGACGAATCTATGCCTGATAAAGTCCCTAAGGATATCATGCCTTCTACAAGATACAATGACATAATGAGTCTATTGGTCTGTACACCCTTCCAGTTTCAATTTGCTGAAAGGCCTTTTATTAATGGTGCCGCATGGTTGTGCTTTATGTGGGTTGATAAAATTGCCCTGCTTGAAATATAGCTTTAAGGCTTAAAATAAACACCAAAAGCCTAGATACCAAGTATTCTAAATTGACTGCAAAACCGTACATATCAGCAAGAATATGGTTGGTGCATGTAATTACTTCATTTCTTTATGTGAAGGACAAAACATTCTTGCTTTTTCTTCTTCTGTTGTCTGCAACAATTCATTTCTATCTATGACTTCGACACTGATGTTCAGGTATAGTTATATCACGAACTCTGTACTGCAATGTCTAAGCTTCTGCATAGGAGGTTAGGCCATATGCATACAATGTGACTGAGAATGATTGCTAGTGATCGGTATACTCTTGTCTTTGGTTTTGTTTGACCATGCACTAAAGGTATCACGGTTCTTGAGCAATTATTTCTGCATTTTTAAGAATGCTGCAAGTGCTTAGCTCGGACACTATACACATTTCAGGCTACCTTTGGGCATAACAGAAACCAAAAGGAGCTACAAGATGTAGCCCTAAATAAGAATAAATTGGAAAAAGGATTCATATACCTCTCTCCAGTTGTATGGGAAAATGCTTGTTGCCTTTCTTTTTTTCCTAAAAAAATGATTGAGAAACCCAAACATATGTTCCGATCTAAGAGACTGGTACCTCTTCCCTCCAATTTTAGAAATTGAAGGTTGATAATTATCTCTGTACCACAACGTTTGCTGGGCTAAACAGTTGCTAATTATGTCAAGACTAACATCAGTTAGAATTCTAATCAGAACTTATAGAGCATGGTTATTGATTGTTTTGGCATCTATTTGCACCTTAGTTCCGTGTTGGATGAAGAGTTGTGACTACTGCAAGATCTATATGTTGATTCTTGTCCTCAAAGTGATGCCTTAATTCAGTCTTGCCCACAGTGGCTTAGGTGAACCAAGAGTAGTTTCTTTTAGTATGGGGGCAACCTCTAATCCAAGCATCGTTTTCTCAAGTTAAAAGATTTCTATTTTCCTACGGCTTACGGTGAGATTGAAAAGTGTCAGCATCAACAACTAATTTGAAAGCACATCAAATGGTGATATTTGACCTAGTAATCTATCTATTGATTCATGCACTGAAACTGAAAGTTTAGTTCAGTCTTGCCCACAGTGGCCTATGTGAACCATGAGCTATCATTCTGGCATAGGGCCAACCTCTTTATTTGTTCTTTAGTGAGGAGATTTGGTCCTGCAGTTTCTATCAAGATGGAAAATTATCGGCATCAACAATTAATTTGCAAACACATCAAATGCTGATCATTGACCTAGCAAACTTCATGTTATGGATCCAATATGATTAAAAATTATGTGCTAATGAATTCAATCATTGACCTTAATTATACTCCATTTAAAAAACACCTATCACCTCAAAGTTTATAGGACCCATTGCCTCGGTGTTTAAGTTCACAGGGATCAAATTAGAGCTAACAAATTTTAGTTGATGTAGATCGTTGGCAATGAACATTATGTTGAAAATCTGTCTTGCCTGACTCCTTGTTTCTTCTTTCAAGTGAACTTTTGCTAGATGCTTTGCAATGTTTTTATCAACAATTCTTGCTTTCTCTTTTACATTTCTCCATCTTTTTGTGATCCTTTCCTGTTTGATTTTATTTTATTGCTAGCATATTATCTTGGAATGACCTTACTAAAGCCATCCAATTAAAGAGTTTCATAGCTTTTTAGTTGCAACTGTCAATTTTCTAGATCGACTGGCATATCTGTAATCTTTGTTGGATCAGTTGAAGAATTCATAATTTATGTTTCAAACTGCTGGAAAGGTGTTGTAGATATATGACTTTGGCTATCTTTTGAGCGGAAAGGCTATATAGTGTTCTGGAGTAGTTAAATATCTTATGTAAGCTGCATCTTTGATAAGTGACGCTGCAATAATACTTATAATTTATACAGGGATGAGAAGTCACAACTACTATTGGGTGTAAGACGTGCCAATCGTCGCAAACAAGACATTGCCATCATCCGTGCTATCGGCCGATAGTATGCATATTGGTGTGCTTTGCTTGCAGCTCATGCTGCAAAGAAGTTGCAGTCCTTTTACTGTTTACTACAATCCGAGGTATACCCAACTCTAAATTTCTCAAACCTTCCCATGTAGTATTTTTGAGTCTTTTTCATTACTGGAGCATCATTTTCTCTAAATATGCTCAGGGCGTGCCCTTCAGAGTTTATAATTCCTCTAGCCAAGTACCACAAAGCTGTGTACACCCAAGTATCAATTGGAATGAGATTTGGAATGATGTTTGAAACAGAGGAGTCAAGCAAGCGCAGGTGCAGATTTATTGTAATCATCTGTTTGAATTTAACTACAGACTTATTTCTTTGTTGTATTAAGCTGAAGCATGATCACAAAATCTTGCTAATATGGTTATACTGTGTTCTACATTTATATTGTAATTAGAACACCACCTATTTATAGGATGACCAAATTTAACATGCACATGCAATCATGTGAGATCTTGGATAATTATAAAGAGTTAAATAAATTTGAAAAAGATCTGGCCAGTTATCCAATATCTGAGCAATACAAGAAACAACTCAATGGATGAAACATATTTAATACATTAAACACAAAAGTCTTTACAACAATTAGTTTATTTACATAGCTTAAGTACCACAGCCCCCTCTAGGAGGTCGTCGAACTCGTCTAGAGCGTCGCGCATATGTCGCGATCGGTCGAGGGCCCTCGTCAACCACATGGGAGACCCCCTCCTGCGCGGGGATCGTATCTGTCATATCAATATTGCCAAAATAGTGAGAGACATCATCGCCGACCTCAGTGATATCCGTATCAGCAATGTCAGTAATCAGCAACGGCCTCTGATCATGACTACCAGATGTACCCTCACCTGCATGCCCCATGTGTGAAAAATCGTATGCATATGGCGACGGCATGTAAGAAGGCGATGGTGTATAACAATATCTACTCGTCCCAGGATCCTCATATGCGTGTGCCATCGCCGGTTCCTCATGAACTCGTGCCGCAGCAGGTGTACTCCTCACATGCTGATGGCCAATTACAGAAAAAGTGTTATCTAAAATCGCCCTCATGTCCAAATGAATCCTTTGCCGCTCGGCCTCCGATGTCGAATGCATAACTCGATCCAAGTTCAAGGACAACTCTTGAAACCTCTCATGCTGCATGTTTATGACAATATAATATCAAAAAATAAAAATAATAACTCAGGAATAAATGATATTAAATAATTATTTTAAAATAATACCATGAATTCAAATGAAGCTCCTTCTCCTTCGTAGCCCGCAGTATGATACTCGGAACGGCTAATACATATACGTGTTATACTCCTAAACCATTCCATGTACTCAGGAGTAAATGGGACTCCCTCAGCAATAGGCTCCCCAATAATGATGTTTTCACGCCGCTCATTCCATATAGCAATATGTGTGGTGTGTATGACATCCCACGAGGCATGTGCCCTCCCTCGTCGATCTATCTGATGAAGCTGAAGTGATTATCACATGGTGATGGGATCGACTGGCGGCAACCAAATTGTCGAAGCACTCGGTCCGGGAAATGCCACTCCACTAAATCAAAACAAATAAGTGGGGTCCGTGCCATCCAAATATCCGAACCGAATAAGCAGCTTGGAGGCAAAATAGAGAAAATCTCGAGCGTATACGGACACCATATGAACTGCATGTAAAAAAATCATCAATGCACAACTTACCTACATAAAATAAAAAAATAACATTGGAAATAGATTTGAAATTTATTTATATCATACCCGTTGGGAACTATCATCCAATACGTCGAACTGGTCTCTATAGGCATGCAGTGTATGAGTTGGGACATTCTTTTGGTTCAATCTCACATTCCATCTATGCCCCCATGGTGCACCTAAGTGCCAAGCATCATCTGCATCAGCAGGTCTAGCCTCCGGAGTCTCAAGTCTGATGGGACGAAAAACAGGTAATCGTTCCCATGCCCATATCTGAACGTTCGAATAATGCTCGATATTAGTAAACAATAGAAAAGAAAAAAATCCAAACTCAATCGATATAATCAATCGTTTACTCCGTAGCAAGGGCAAGTATCCTCCTATCTCTCGTCCGAGTAGGGCTCGTTCCGCCGACAGAGTGCCCGATACAAACCGACAAGTGTAGCGTAACCCCGCCTATATGCGCAAATGCTCCTGTGTCTTCTAAAAGAGGCACATACATCAACTTCACTAAATATCCTGGATGTATCCGGAAGGATGACTCCACCTATAATTTGGAGAAGTTGCTCCCTCACAAACTGCTGGACAACCTCATCATTTGCATCATCATCCAAGTGGAAGTCTCGGTAGAACTGATCGAAGAATGATAAGCGGAAACGGCCTTTAGAAAATGCCTCGGCAGGGGGTTCAACCCCAAACAACCTCACAAATATATCCTGCCATTGCTCCAATATATACTGCGGATCAAGCCCAGTAACCGCTAACCCATCAATCCGTAGACCACTCAGAATACCGACATCCTGTAGTGTGACTATTGCCTTGCCAAATGGAAGATGAAATGTGTGGGTCTCCTGCCGCCACCTCTCAACAAGTGCAGAAATAAGGCCGACATCGAGTCGAATCTGGCCTATCTGATATATGCCATACATGCCAACCTGCTCCAAATAATATTGCACTCGTGGGTGTGCCATGCCCGGTGTCTCCTTCCATATCTGCGTGTCATGTCGACGGCATCTAAACACCGGTAATTCCTGTAACAAATTCATTGCAATAATACATATAAATAACATAAACGCATGCTAACTAATTAAGAATCATCGATCAATAATGCATACCTCGCCCTCAAATATTTTGGTTGATCTATGCGAGGCTTGCAGAGTGAGAACACTAGGATCGCGAGGCCCAGGATGTAAAACATTATGAGCCATCTCGTACTACTCTGTCAAAACAAGTAAAAACATCACATAAGAAATTTTTTTTTTTCACTGATAATAACAAGTAATATAGATCATGACTGATAATATAGATCATGCTCATTTAATTTTTTCATGCTCATTGAATTTTTTTTACTTATCAAACAATGTAATTTTTCCAGGAAAAGCTAACTAACCTTTACTTATTTTTTCCGATACATAAATTTACTGATTTTTAAATTTTTCTATCGCGATTAACTGATATACTTGAACTAAAAATATTATTGTTTCAATTATCAATTTCTTTATCATAAAGATGAATGTGAAGCAACTAGCAACTAAGCATATTTAAATTTTTATAATTAAATTAAATTAAAAAAATTACCTTGGGGAACCACCGGCTCGAGAAGGGGATGGGCCGCGAGAGAGAGGGAGCACGGGGGACTGCTCGGGTGCGGAAGAGGGGGACCGGGTGGGTTCACACGAGAAAGAGGGAGGGTGCTTCGGTGCGCGCAAGAGAGAGGCAGCTCGGGGGACCAGTCGGCTCGAGTGCGGACCGGGAGCGGACCCGGGAGGGGGGGGCGCTCGGGGACGGTGCGGACCGAGGCGGGGGGCTCGGGGGACGGTGCGGACCGGGGCGGGGGGGGCGGGGGGGGCTGCGGGGAGGGTGTGGAGGGGGGCGGGGGCGCTCGGGGAGGGGGGCGGGGGGCGGGGCTCGGGGAGGGTGCGAACCGAGGCGGGGGGCGGGGGGGGCGGGTGGGGCTCGGGGAGGGAGGGGCGCGCTCGGGGAGGGTGCGGACCGGGGCGGGGGGCCCGGGGGGGGAGGGTGCGGACGGGGGCGGCTCGGGCCTCGGGCGCGGACCGGGCGAGGGGGGGGTGGGGCTCGGGCCTCGGGCGCGACCGGGCGGGGGGCGCTCGGACCGGGCGGGGGCTTCGGGGCTCCCGGGCGAGGACCCGGAGGGGGCGGGGGCTCGGGTGGCTGCGCCGTGGGGTCTCGGGAGGGGGAGGAGGAGAAGGAGGGGGAGGGGGAGGGGGAGGAGGAGGAGGAGGGGGAGGGCGAAGCCGCGGGGGGGGGGCTAATTTGAGAAAAACGCCACTGAGAGTGGCATTTTTTAAGACGCCACTCTGAGTGGCGTTTTTAAGTTGCCACCGTGCCAGCCCCGCTGGCACTAACGGGGCATTTTTTTGAGCAAAAAAATGCCATTTGAAATGGCGTTTTTAACTTTAACCTCTTTCTTGCAAATAATTTCGTTCCCACCCTGAATTTGTTAAAAAAAAAAAATTTCATCCTATTTATAAAAAAGGCTCCTCTTTTTCTTTTTCTGGTAGATGAACATCTTCGTGCCGATTCTACTAATAATGACAATGATGATAATTACAATAAAATATGATAAATTTGTACTTTTGATGATATGATTTTCATTGATGACTGTGCTACCTTTGTTTTCGTTTCGGAAAATATTAGACTTTGTTATTACAAGAAGGTACAACTTAAAGTCAGCCTACTTAACATTGTTAAACCCAAAAAAATTTCTCAATAGTAGTTGCTATGGAACTCAGATGTAATTTCATAAATATCTGACTATGGTTATAAAAAGAGAGTGAGATTATAACTGTGAAAGTATAATTACCTTGTTACCACTTCAATTATGATGTTGCTAAGTAGAAAAAGATAACGATTCCTTGGCCGTTCTAACTGAATTGGCTACTTTGAATAAGTTATCGCATCACTCAATAAAAATCTTATTTAACAAAATAAGAAAATAAATGGGTTGTCAACTAGCTCAATTGTTTGAAGAGTCATTGGATACTGGAACAAGTGATATAAATTTGTATCATACCCTTGTCCAATTTAGTCAAACTTTCTTCCCATCATTGTTTAAAAATTTAGAGGTTTTCTCAGCACATCTTTTTCCCGTAGCCAACCATCCACTTAGTAACCAGGCATATCTCCTATGTTATGACATTATATGATGAATTATAAGTGATAAGGTATTTGAATTTTAGCTACGCTAAAATTTGCTTACTTAACTAATCAAGATTTCTTAAATTCATGTAAAACTCTTAAATTATCGCAAACTCCACAAGATCTCTCCAACACAAACCCTCTCTCTCTCTCTCTCTCTCTCTCTCTCTCTCTCTCTAACACCTCTCACCTCAACTGTTGCTCTCTCTCCATGCTCATGCTTTCCCTCTCCATATATCCTACCCCTCACTTTATCACTCCCACATCCTTTCCCTCTCCCCCACCCTCATGCATGCCCTCTCTTTCAACCCTCTCATGGGCTTTCTCTCTCCTCCCATATCCTCTTGTGTAAATATTATAACTTAGGACCTCACATAAAAATGCTTAGCAAAAGTTATATATTAGATCTTTTGGCATCATATAAGTAGCCAAGATTTTTTAATATATAATTATTATAAAATTAAATATACTTATGGAGGCATGTGTTTATTTCTACATTAGTTCTGTACTGAGAAAATTTTAGATAAATATATAGTGCTAAAAAAATCCAAAATTTAACTTCTAACTAACTTTTGAATAAGGTTTCAAGTGATTACAAATACTATCAATGGGCATAGAATCCATAGCTTATATAGACTATAAGATATTACAGCACAAACCCTTTTGGGGCAAAATATGAGCTGATCATAATGATTATGATAAAATTATTTGTAATTATGTTTGAGATTAGACCCTTAACATTAAGAGAACATTAGAATATTAACAAGGGAAGTGTGTAAAGACCTGTGTGGACATATGCTCAATCCCATATTAATTATGTGCCGGTAGATCTTATATATTTATATAGAATTAGAAGTCTAAATAATATGAATCCTTTTTGATAAAACCATAAGCCGATCATGATGGATTTTTTGTAGTTGTGTTTGAGATCGGATCTTTAGCCTACTAAGGTTTTAATGAGGGAAGCATATGAAAACCTATGTAGCATGTATTTAATCCCACATCGATTATATACTGAATAGAATTTGATTCTTATATAGGATTCATAGAGGCATATATTTAGTCTTATATCAATTATGCATTAGGTAAATATTTAATCTGGTATAATAATCTCAAAAAAAAAAAAACAGTCTCTCTCATGCCTCTCCCAAACACTCCTCTCTTGACCTTTTTACCCTTTATAGTTTAAAAGTTGAGATTTCATTAAAAAAATAGATATCATATAAAAAGAGTATGCTAGAGTAAAACTCAAAAATTTAAAAAGATAAAGCTAAGCATAATATTAAGAGAAACAATAAAAAATAATACAAATATATTCTATTAATTAATTTCTTAGAACACAATGGTTATCTATCATCACTCAAGTTTAAATTCAAGACATCTCACTTAATGAGATAGGTGTCAACCTGCTAAGTCACTATTTATAAGTCTATTATTTATTTATTTTTTTAATTTCATCTATGTATTTCTATAGACTCTACTAAGTATAGTTGCTAATTGATCCAAAAAAATACCCTAACTTTCCAATATATATATATATATATTCCTGTTTCTATGCAGCAAAGTGTTACTACTAGAAAGATCTCTTGTTAACCATCTTTTTTAGTAGGCAATATTCTGGTAATATGCCACCACAAGTGTCCAAATTCTAGATCTCTCTGAGGGCAAGATCTTCAAACTAAGTTAGTCCATTTTCACTTTATTTTGCTATCATTGTGGGTGTAGATCAAATATTGTAGATGAAATAGAATCCCCATGGCCATCAATATCATCATCATCAAATGAACCTTTAAATCCATCTATGAAATACTTTCACCAGCAAAACTCTTGTTACAATGGTGTGCAAATTTCACCCCACCACAAATAGCTGATGCTTGCTGGTCCATGACCATAACAACCTCTTTAGATCTTTAAACAAAGATAAATCAAGCTTAAAGCTTACTAAACAAGGCATCTAGAACACTAATGTTTTCCCTTCTTTCTCAAGACCTTTTGCATATAGAATTCATATTCTATAGGGCTGCTACTTTTTATAATGGGTCACTGTCCCTCATGCATCGATCAATCACCTTTCATGCTTCCTTGCCAGTTGAGATGGCAATTTATGCTAGCCTTTTGACATTTTCCAATTGGTGTACTATAGACCAACAGCAGCTAGATGTGTCCTGTTTTCAATTATCCTCCTTGATCAGAGCCTCTACTAGTTGGAACCATCACAAAAGCCATAATAATCAGACGATTTCAGACTGCCGACTTGAATAAAATACTTCCCCCCTTGTGTAGAGTTGTTCTTTCATGAAACTTTCTCATTGGATCTCAAACAAGTGGAGGTCCACCTGCAAAGTGGAAGCTAGATTTTGTCACTTTACCCCTATAAGACCATGACCCCTTTTTGTTGGAACATGCTTTCTAACATATATCTTGGCTTACACCAGTAGGTGAAGAGTATAAATAATGTGAGAGGTTGTTGGACACAAGCCAAATTGTTGTTCGCACCGGACGGCTATGATCATCCGGCATTGGGCATTGGACTTGGCCCATCGATCGAACAATCGCAATCGAACTAGGCCGACAATTATCAATGATGAATCAAAACGATCAGTCTTACAAGACTAGCAAGATGCAGACTAATAGAAGGGCCAAAATTGAGCTCTAAACTTCTGTTTCAACATAGTGAGTCCACCTGATGGCATGGCTGGAGGGGAATAAAAATAATTTGGGAGAGTGATGGGCACAAAGACCGGATGGACAAGCGAATCGGACAGCAACGATTGACAGGCAGTGGGATGTGGAGGTGGCCCATCCAATGGACAGTCCTGATCGAGGGCACAGGCCTGCAGAAGAGCCGAGAAGGGCAAGGGCTCTCCACTGGTCTCGTGTTAATTATGGGATTTGATGTCAGCCGTGTGATGGGTGGTCCCCGAGGCAGGGCCAGTCTATCCATTGGATAAGGTGGGGCGTGTTGTCTTTAATCTTTGCCGTCCGCCAGCTGGAACCCAAAATGGGGTGGGCCCTACTTTGGTCTCCCACTCACTAAAGCCACTGACATTCGCCACGTGTCAGCCGGTTCCTTTTGTCTTTACGTGGCTAGATGGGACAAAGCCCGTCGACGGCTGAGGAGGGGCTTTAGGAACGTCAAATTATATATATATATATATATATATGTACGAGTTTACTACGTCAAAGGGACCCTTCTGTAGGATTTCGGACTTTGAGGAGACCAGGGACTGGAGGACACGTGGCTGAAATCTGCTGTACCATCATCCTATCCACGGTGTGACATGTGTATCTGCCGCAACCAGGCAATTGCCATGGCCGATTCTGCATGGTTTCGCTGAGAATCGATCTAAACTACTCGTCGGTTAAGTTACGCCACATTTCTTTCCTAGGGTTTCTTTTTTAAGTATGCTGCATCTCATTGGTCAAGAATAGAGATGATTAGATAAATGATGAGCTAAACACTGGAATAGGTTTTGATCTATCTGATCCTGCTAAAAAACCCTCCATCTCTGAATTAGCACTAATGCAAGGGTGGAAGAAGAATATAAAAAATATTAAGGACCGCTGAATTAAAAGTCTTATATATCGATATATTATCAATAAGAAAAAAAAATGACAAGGCTAAAAATAAACCTTATAGCCATTCTATTTTAAAAATTACGACATAAAGTAAATGAGTAGGGCTTGCAACCGAAAAAAAGATATTGAAAAGAATCGAACAAAAGTAGAAGAGAATTCGAAAGCAGAAGAAGTAGCTTCTTTCCTTTTAAGTGAGATTTCTCTTTGCAGAAATATTCTAATCTTAGTGCTCAAGGCTACCCTAGTGATGGTGTTGTATCTGGCTCTGATAATAGAATCAGTGGTGGGATCGCTTTATCCATCATTGGCCATACTCTTCAAATAGAGATATATATGGAGAATTTGTTAGTGATGCCTTTCTAACACCATCTATCGATCACATTTTTATTATATTTTTAAAACAAAAAAAAAAGATATATCAATAAAATTATTATTGATTAATAATTTTTAAAAGAATGGGGAGGTCCTGATGCGTTTACCTGGATGTTGTGATTCGAAATATGGATCAAGTCTAAGTCGCGTGGAGGCTCATTCACGTGGCTTCGGAGACTAGCCTAAACGTTCATAGCTAAGATTGATTTAAGCTAAAAGCTAAGATAAAAGATTCTCCTTCCTTCTTATGACCCAACTTAACTTAAACGTGCGCATGCACTGTTAAATGACGGCGTCAAGTAAGATGGGTCGCACGTGGGAGCAGCACGCACTTTAAGTGATCTGCATGGATCTCACACGTGGAAGGTGGCAGTGGGAGCGGCCTTTTTAGATGGTGTGGGAGTGGGCGTACAAAAGAGCGGGCCCCCACCACTCGCGGCTGTCGGCTTAGTGGGCACGTGTTTGCGCGCCAATCCTCACGTGAGGCGAGCGAGCATGTGGTGGAAGATGAAAAGGTGAAAAGTGAAAAGAAACAAAAAAAAAAAAAAAAAAAAAAAAATCCATTCATTCGCTTTATTGGCTGTTGTCTGTTTTAACCGCGGGGGGTGCGTGAAGACAAAGTCTAACGGGAATCCATGGCGCCTTTGACTCGTTCTTGGAAGCGAAGGGAAGCGTATGAATGCAATGATTGTGTTTGGCGGGCCATCGCTTTAAATGCTTCCTCTTTTGCTAACTTCCATGCTTTCTGTTCTGTGTTGGCCTTTGCTGTGGCCTTCTTGCCCTCATAATTTTGCTGCAAATTTTAAAGTTTTGGTTTTAAAAAAATAAAATAAAATAAGTAAAAATGGTAATTCAATAACATTTTAGAGTACTTTTTTTGTTGTAAATATTTCATTTTGCTTATCAAAGATAAATTGTTTAGAAATTTATTGTATTTAGCAGTTTTAAGGCATTTTCTTGATTAGCCTGTTCATTTTTTTGAATCTTTTTTTTTTGATAGAATTGTTAATGTTTTGAAGTTAAGTGGTTGTTTAACTAAATATAAATTATTATACAAATTATATTTATTTATATTAAAAGGAAAATAATGTATTTTTTAATTATTCATTAGTTTTTACTAAGTATTGTAACATGGGATTCTTTTAGGAAGTCTCTGTTGGTTGAAGATTATATTTATCATCTAAAAATTAATATTTTCTCTTTTAATTCAAAAAAGAGAAAAAAAATTAATGTAAAGATATCATATAGTCTACGTATAAAAAAGAATGAATAATTGAAGATAAAAAGTTATCAAGTGCATCATGTGCTTATAATATGAGACTTCTCCCTTTTTCTATATCAAAAAAAATTAAAAAGAAGAGCCATATAGTATTAGATATTCTCAACAAGGTGACTGCTTAATGTTTGAATCTTATAAGATGTACAAAAAAAAATCTTAGATATATTAGTTTGTTGAACAAAGAAGCTCACAAGGAGGTGATGGAATATAGATGCTTGAATGTAATGTAGCAATCAAAGAACTCATTCAAAAGACTAAGCAAAAGCTATTATTTTAGTTCCTTCCTCTCTATATACATACTCAATATCTTTTCACTATATAATTGATGTAAGACTAAATAGGTATCTATATGATTACTCACTTACTTTTTCTCATTTAAATTATAAAATGTTTAACACAAATACAAATAGTTTGGTCAAAATCACTATGCTAAGCTTCCAATCAATATCAAAAAAGTCTGTAATATCCATCAATCATGCATAAGCTATATATTGAATATATTCTAAAACCATTTATGATGACTCAGAATTTCATATCAAAAATTAACTGAAACATATTATTTAGATTCATTGATTTTATATATACTCAGGATCTTCTCAATACTTGCACATGAAATTAAATGTATGCCCATACTAAGAACCTTTACCTTCAACTCCTGCCCTAAAAAAATGTCTTAGTACTTGGACTCCTTACAATGTTCTAAGTTTTGATGCCACTTATACATTTCACAGAACAAATATGATGGCAAAATTATAACCTAGCCCTTGGATAACCCTAATTTTCTGGTGCTATCTTAACCCAACCGTATTGTTGGGACTTGAACTGAATATTGGAATTCAGCACTAGAGCATGCAAATGGACATTCATATCTCTTATGGCTTTTATCTAAAGTTTACATCATGATCTGAACATTATATTATTACAGTACTTAATAGACATTTGTCTTTTAAGATTGCTTGCTCTAATAATAATACAAATAGGATACTAAGAAGTAACACTTGCAATTAATACCTGTAAGGTTCCTGTAGTATTATTAATTATAAAAAGTGTATAGTGCTATCACTTTACTGCTGAATATTACCTACTGTTGAAGTGCATATAAATGTGAGAAAGCTTGGAGTAGGAGGTATTGCGATAAAACGAATACAAGTATGAACTGATATTGGGAAAGGGAACAAATCAGTATTGCAAGGAAAGTGCAATGTACTCTTTTTCTAAGAACCAAATCGTCTTATTCTGTCCCCTACCATCTTCCGTTACCTTCTCTCCCCTCCACAGCTATGGTTCCCTTTAGCTTTTTGTTCTCCCTTGGTGGAGGGTACTTGGCTTTTCAGTCTCTGGGACCCTGCCCATCCATCACTATGTGCCGTCAGCTTCATCCTTCCCCCCACCCCTTTTTTAAACTTCAATCACATTCACAAATGCAATAAAATGAGAAGGAAATGAAAGGAGAAAAAAAGCTTAGACCTGCTTGTATGCAATCTTACATAGTACAAATAAATAGACAGCGATGTCACATGGCAAAGAAGGTGTGGTCCACTCCTTGAACTGTCCTTTCCTCAACTCAAAATTTAAGAAAGAAATGGGACATTTATTATGAGATATTTTCTTGGGGGGCCTAATACACCTAACTCTCAAAACTAAGGTATATAAATACCCTTCCGGGGCACTAGATAGGTGTTTTGGATTAATTTGTGCAAACCCATAAATAAAGAAAATTTTATTTAAATAATATTTTATATGAACTCATATAATTCTATAATTTGATGCAGACTATTCTATGGTTTTAAAAAAAATGATTGATTTGAAGTTAAAGTATTTAAAAATATTCTCTAATTAATAGTTTGCAAATAACAACACTTCATACGATAATTATATCATTAGAAAGTATCACAAGAGAATAAAGTGCTTAAATACAATACCTACACTAGAGGCACCAAATAAGGAAGAGAAAACTGCCTAAATTTTGAGGAAGAGGATTGAACTTGCAGCTAAGAGTCTAACCTTTAACAAAAGTAGTCTAATCATTATCACCCTTATTGATTGATGATTAATTTAAAAGGACCCATGTTACAATATCCCTTAATCATGCATGGGCCATGGGTCGGGACCACTTTGATGTTTTCAACAATTCAAGAGTTTAACTAATAAAACTAACAAAAGGATATTATTTGGATTCTCTAGTCCTTCTATAAATACCTAACATCTCTTTAGCACACAACTAATGAAAGTCTAAATACATATTTGCACAAGTCCACACATATATTTGAAGAATAGGGAAGAATGCTAAATGTAGAAAGGGGCTAGGCAAGCTTCTTCCTGAATTGATGATATTAAGAAGGCTAGAATTTTGTAGAAGAAGAAAGAGATCCAGTGTATGATAATGGAGTGGCACTGATGTTGTTTAGCTAAGATTCAATAAGAGTCTTAAGGGTTTATTAGGTGGTTTGAGGATCAAACATGAAATTTGACCAACATTAAGCCAGTATATGCCATGGATTTGTCATTGAGAGAGAAGAGAGTTTTAATGAAGATACCTCTCTTTGTCTTGATTAGAGGTTAGGATTTAGTGCATAGGGAGAAGGGATGCTTGGGAGAATATATGGCAGAGAAAGGGTGAAGAACAAAATTAATTATGAGGAATAATAAGGTGGAGGTGTATAAGGACACTTCTTCCTGCTCTTAGGAGACATCCCCAAAGAGAGAAAGAGGGAAGCTAAAGGATAAAATAGTTTTAGCAAGGTGCACCCCATGTGGTGAAAACTTCTTTATATGTATATCTATGTTTCGAAAATAAGGGTAAGTGTATCAACATAGAAACTTATTTATCTATATTTAATGAAATAATAGTTATTCACCAAGTAACTATTTTGCTCGATCTAGGTAGACCATTAGACAATTATGGAGTAGCTAGTCCATCTTAAAGATGTTTGGATAAGGTTCAGGAATAAGATTAGCACTTCCATGACTTAATTGTAAATTAAATCTTCGAAAGACTATAACATCTTATTTGGAAGAAATTTGATGCTACTAAAGAAAGCAAAGTTAATGTAGGAGCTAAAATCTAATTTCAAATCTAAGATAATTTTTATAATTATTTTTATTTTAGAAATATTCAACTCCACTTAAGAAAGAAATCCAACAAGAATTAGGGGGTAGACCCCATAAGTATAAATAGAAGATTGAACCACAAATGGAAATATTTTGTTAGAAGAAAGCAAAAAGGATTTTATCATACTTTACATCTGATTCATCTTTTAACTAGAAGAGGAATTTAACCTAGAATTGAAGACCTAAGCCTCACTAGAATAAAAGGAGAACTTATTATGAAAAATTATGAAAGCGAAAAGGACTTAAAAAGGACTTAGAACCTTACTTTTGAAATTCTCTTATTTTATTATTATTTTTTGGGACTTTCTAATTTTGTAAATGAAAAAAATCTTCTTTCTTCAATTAGATCAAGTTGATGTTAGAGACTAGGGTCCTAACTAAATCTCTAGTTTTTGATCCAAATTTGCAAGCAACATAAATAGATAGGTGAAGAGCATTTAGTTATTGAAGTACATTAAAGCAAAGATATTTTTAACATCTGAAGATGATGTCTAATCAACTAGTAAAGAATAAGATCAATAAATGGGTACTTAAAATCTTCCTCTTTAGCCTTTCAAAGTTGGATCATGAATTAAGATAACTATGCTTGATAGATCTACTGATTCAGAGAAACTGGACAATTAGTTGGATCAATTAAAGACCTATTTTATCATATATGTCTACATTAGTGCCTAAAAAGTTGTTTTTACCTACCTGAAACTTTTCAACAATGTAGTTGCCTAATGGAATCTTACATAATGAATAATATGTGTCTGACATGATATGAAAGTTCAAAAAATTAACTACGATATAATTCTACCTTACAGGCTACGAGAAAGATCAATAGTTTAATTAGTATAACCTTCTATAAAATATGATCAATCTATATAAGACTATTCCAATGATTACCTAAGTAGACCATCTTTTTAGAAATATTTATTGATAATTAGGGGTGAGCCTAGGTCAGATTAAGTCAATTCGAAGTCAAAACAGAGAACCAACCCAATTAAGGATGGTTCTAAAATTTTAAACCTAAAATCAAATTAACTCTATCTAGGAACCAACCCAAAACCAACTCAATCAGATTGGTTTAGTTTCAAGTTAGTTCAAGGTAGAATCAATTTTCTTTTCTTCTTTTATTTAACATATATCTAATATCTAATGGCTAATTTTTGCCTTAACTATATTTATATAAAAGGATATACATAGCATTTATTAACTAATCGTATGCTTAAGATCTTTTAATAGAGATGATAGATAACTTATGAATTGTATATGATATCAGAATTGTCAGTTCTTAGGTCAAAACTGAGAAATCGACCTTTGAAATCGAAAACCAATCCAAATGGAGTCAATTCTAATGTACCATACTTAGAATCAACCTTATTAACACTTAAAACTAAATTGAATCGATCCAATCCTATCAAATTGAGTTGGTATTAGTTCTTGAGTTATACTAATCCATTGCTCATCTTTTTCCATAATCATGTAGACTTTATGATGCACATTGAAGATCTTTACAAGAACATCCTAAAAGAGCAGAAGCTTTTTAAAGATAAATGGATCCATCATGAGGAGGAAAATGGCCAAGAATAAAGAGGGAGAGTCAAGAAGTCAAAAATCTAAAGTAAGAGTGAAGACAATCTTAATAGAGGGAGAATAAAAAGCAAGCTATTGTTGTGCAAAAAGTTTGTTACGATCATATAAAGAGATTAGTGATCATATAAAAAATAAGTATTAGAGGTTCCTTCTAGAACTATACCTGAAGGGAAAGATAGACAAGATGAATATTAGAAAGAGAGGGAAGGTTGCCCAATGAATTCACCAATAAATCAGAAAATTAAGAGGTTCTGTGAAACTTCAAAAAGAAAGTGCTATGTGCTTATAACTCAAGTCTACTTGTTGCCCATTAACTTCCACTCGAGCTTTTGGGCCATGTGGTTTTAGTTCGCTAACAGAATTAATTGAGCCAGCAGGTAGGCTTGGGGCGTTACAAATGGTATCAAAGACAATCCGAATGTGCGAAAGTTGATGGGCATGAAGAAAGGGCTATCCATAGAATGGTGGTAGTTCCATTATGGCATAGAGCCATCCTTGCAGCACAAATGATCCGACTGGAGGGTAAATTCTAACTAACTTATGGGGTGCGATGAGGACGTCGCATTATAAAGAGAAAAAATTATGCTACCCAAAAAGAAAGTATTATGTGCTTATAACTCAAGTCCACTTGCTACCCATTAACTTTCATTTAAGTTTTTGGACCACATGATTTCGTTCCGCTAACGAAATTAATTGGGCCAGCAAATGGGCTTGGAGCATTATAGGTTTAGTTGCAGGATATGAAAGTAAGTATTTTCTCATCTCTAACTTTAATTCAAAAGGAGATAAACTCCCTAAATAGTGGAACCCTAATATAAAAGGATAACTAAACCTATTATGGATCGATTAGGCTATATCAATGAGGCTTGAACAAGGTTTAGAAGCAATATCTACTATATCCAGTGCTCAATTATGAATCATAACTTTAAGAGATTATAATTTCTAATCAAGGAAATATTTGATAACATGATAGAAGACAAATATTATACAAAAAAATAAATTTAAATTTAACTTCAATTTAGAAATATTATAATATTCTATTTCAGAAAAAATTCGATCCCAATAAACGAATCTAACCCAACCTAGAGGACAGTCCTCATTGGTATAATTAAATGCCTTGTACTATAGATTTATTCACATTGGTTAAGGTTGGCAAGATTTTGTTCTCTTTTCTGCTTTATTTTTTTGTTACCTAGAAGAGGAATTCGACCGAGATATATAAATTCGAACCTCACTAGTGAACAGGAGGATATTTTTAACAGTTTATAAGAAATTAGTGAAAGCAAAAAGGATTTGGAAACTCTACTTTTGAAATTATATTTTTTTTAAGAGGTCCGAATTTAGTGGATTGAAACAATACTTTCTCTCCCTTTAATCGGATCGGATCACTTGAAGGAATCACGTGCTTTTTATATTTGAAGGATCACCCATCCTCCATGATTCAACCAAGACTTCTTCCCCACAAACAATTCACACGTACCCCATCTGCCAAGTACTACTACCCATGTAAATTTGGATCATCACTGTTAAATGAGAATAGCAATATCATATAAAGTTTAGTGCATTATGTATGAGAAACAAGGAAGCTATGGTATATATCTTTTTCTGTTATCAACCTTCCTTGGGTATATGATATGCTTATGCTTAGCTCTATTATTATGATGCAAATAATATTGGAAACATTCACTTATGGTCCTGAACCTTTTCTAGCTGTGGAACATTGGCAGCTGTCCATCCTCGACATGGTCCCAGACAGATACTAGAGTCCAACTCATGCAATGCACATGCAGGAAATCTGTAACAGGAGAAAGTTTGGCCATGAACAGTAAGATAAACGCGTAACTTTCCTGTTCTGTGGATGTGATGTCCAAGAAGAATGCAACATTTATTGCTTTTGAGTTGCAAGCTTTGGATTCCATCGTATATGTGCTGGACCAGACGTTTTTCAATTTTACATAGACAAAAATATGCTTTTGATCTTCAAACTTTCACTCAAAACTCATTCGGTCCTCACACTTTTGCTTCTTAATATTTTAAAATTATTACATTTTTGATGTTTTATTTCATGAAACAATTAAAATTGGTGAAATAATTGAAATGTTGTCCTTATAAAAACAAGTGGATCATTGCTTATTATTCAATCAATTTTATTTGATCTCATGCAACAAATCGTGGGAAAGCAATATTTTTAAACTTAAAATATGAGGGATTAAGCAATAATCATTCATAGTTTGAGGGCCAAAATGAATTATATATAACATTTTTAAACAAAATAGGGCATAAAGGAAGTGCACCAATTAAAAGTGAAAGGATACTAATGATACAGGGATCACAGCATCGTGTGATCGCAACCCTCCATTCTGCCTCTCTCCTTTGCGTGCTCAACACCATGAAATCATTTTCATGGGAACTGGAACGTCCTCCGCTGTGGTATACTGCAGAAGAAAGCAACAGCAATTGGAAGCTATCGTAAAGTGCTAGAACGGTGCAGGGAAGCAAGACAAATCGATGACATATCCGTAGTTTTCGGCCTTTGCTCCGTAGATGGAAGCGGGAAAAACTAAGAAGAAAGTTCTCGGTGGTTTCCTTTTAAAAGTTACGTAACAGCTTGCTGGTAGTATTCTTTCATTTTAAACTGTGATTGCTTAAAATCTCTTTCTCAGATGCTCCTATGCCAAGCCCTATCACCGATCTGAAGGCCCTGGAGACCATATTTCCAGAACTTTGTTATTTAAAGAAGTGTTCTATTCCTTCTTATCTCTTTGGAAGGGATCGCCATCATATTAATTTTTCTCTGGCAAATGTGATCGACCATGGAACAAAAATCTATAAAACAACAGATAGCACTGATGTTTATTGTGACGTAATCTCAACTTGGCACTAATCCTCTAGACATTAATGTTGGGTGCCCACTGCAAGAATGTTAATCTAAGAAATGAGATGAAACTCTAAGAGAAATTGGGAGTTCAATTTAATTTTCAACAATGAAAAAAATTGGATTAGGGGCATATGGACAAGAAAAAATTAAAGAGTCTGAGTATTTCTCTTCATATTTGTCATGTAGTAGTGTCATGGAATATCCAACAGTCTATTACTAGTCTTCTCATGGTGACCTAAACACCACCAAGAAGAAAATAAGAGCAAAAATTCTGCAAATTAGTTTCGGTGGCTTAATATTAAAATAATAGACTTTTAACATAAGCAATATAAGCAATATGATTAAGCCCAATCTAAAACTCCCACAACGTACGATAGGAGACTTAGGAGAAAAACATTTGGAACATGAAAAGTTATTCATCAAAGGGGTCCCATCATTTCCTAGTACAAGATTAATTTACCATACAAGTTCACTGGTGATGCATTGACCAGTACATAAATAGTTGAGATTAAACAACCTTTTCATTTCTTTATACTTGATAGTGATATGCATAAAAATGCTCTATAATCCTTCCCTGAAAGGAGGGCCTTTGATCTGATCCACTCTTTCTTAATTGGATACAAATATTGTAATTTTCTCTGTAGAGTCTTTAGGAGAGAAGAAGACAAGAAAACAAAATTAGACCATCATTAAGAATAGTCAACAATTTATTGGCTTCCCGATAGGGATTGCGTGGCAACATCTTTTAAGAGGGAACACGGTTACTAGTTAGGAAGTTGGGAGTTATGCTACTAATTTTTCACTTTTAAATTTTTTATAGTCATATCTTGGTTTTTTTTACACAAAAAAAAAAAAAAAGAATTCTAGTATGATCAAATATAATTGAACTTGATCCTTGAATAAGGTGCAAGATTGAACTTTAATTAATACATGTTGAATTTATCAATATAATTACTTTTTCTTAATCTGACTTCATGTGATTTCAGAAAATGTTTCATTGTCAAACAGCAATTTTCGAATTGCCTTTTGGGATCATGATTGTAGCCAAGTGACGATTTGTGGTCCTAGGGACTGCTAGCATAAAAATTTTGGGCAGGCATAGATCATTCTTGTCAGTCTCAATGCTTTCAGCTTTTCCAGTCTTCACACTTTGTAGGTCCAACTTTTATTGCAAAGGTGAGGTGCTGCAACCGCCCAAGCTAAAGCAAGTAACGTGCTGCTGCGACTCTCCTTATCATGACCCAAGATAAAATAGATAAAGATGCAGCTTTGTCCAAGTCATCTAACAGCCAGTTTACAGAAAAGTGAGAAGAGATCAAGGTGAAAAAAAAATGCTGTGAGAAGTGAGATTTGGGCTAAATTTTATGCAAATTAAGAAGCCATGTTTAGATTCCAGATCGAGAATGCTTGGGTGGATGATTGCCGGCAAATTTCTCTTTGCAAGGGTGCATGTGTTGAGATTTCCTTTCCATCATACCCCCATCCTCCCCGACCTAATAAACAAACCAGAACACAAACTTACATACACAAAGGCCAACCTTTGCTTGAGTATTAAATCAAAGTAAACGCGACTTTCCCATATCTTTTTCCTTTGAATATGGAAGCATGGAGCTCTTTCCTAAATGCTTGTATGATGCCAAGACTTCAATTTCATGACAGGTTCAGAAAGAACAAACAAGTATATTTTTGTTTGTCCATCCAACCATTATATAAACATTGCCATTATTTATTATGTATATTAGTTATACAATGAAAACTATAAAATGCGCCTGATACCCAAATCCCCAGCATATACCTCTCACAGCCCACCAGTATTATATCAAAAGTATAAATAATGCATGAAACACCAGATAAGAACAAAATAAAGGGTTTTTTTAAAGAAAAAATTGTCTACAGAAAGCTATGACATCATTTGAATATATGGGGCTTGTGTTGGATATTGAAGCGAAGTTTACGTACTAGAAAGCAGAAAAAGACAAATGAATAACCTAAGCCAAAACATCAACCAATTACAAGCTATAGCTATTTTGTTTAGAAGATTCAATACTTTGCGTTTGACGTGAAGCGTTCGGTTCAATTATCTGCTGCCGTCTTTGCATCAACCAGTGGCAGGTGATTGAATGGTCAAGTGCATACTAGTCCTGACCCATTCAATCACCAAGCACCGGCTGATGCGGGGATGGTGAGTGATTGAACTGGACTCTCCTCTTGAGCAATATTGATCCCACACCAACTAAAATTTTCCAATATTGACAATTTGGTTTGTGAATTCTTGCACACCACAAATTCAAGTCTGATATCCCCTTTGTAAAGTGGTGATGAATATTTTAGGACACTAATTTGGAATACCTCTTTGTGTTCAAGAATTATGAGAAGCAGCTGATATAGTTAATAATTTAAACTAACTAGCTAATCTTATTATGAGCGGTCATTGCAATTTATCAATGGAATTAGGTCATTTGCCAGGAACATCCCCCTTAAAGGAGCTAATTCAAGAGATTATCTCTAGCTAGATATTCTATACAGAAGCATCTCATTTTTATGCAGTAAATATTAAAAATAAAAATGCAGATAGAGTGCTAAAATCCACCAACATCTAAATGAAGTATAGCTTAGCCTTCAACTGAAAGCCATTTAGATCATTTTATCATGAACATGACATTGTAAAGGTTACCTTCGATTAAACTGCACCGCCTACTCAACCCATGAGCTTGAATCTATAGTCTTAATAAATGGTTCAGGGTGTTTCTTTTTTTTTTTTTTTTTTTTTTCGGTTTGAGGGGAGGGTGGTTGGCGGGGGCAAAGCATGGGGGATTTTACCAAAAAAAAGTAGCCTCCGTAGGGTTTAAGTTAATCCGGCCAGTGGCCTGAGATGGAAGAATAATGGCATGAGCTCCCGTGGGTCCTAAGCTTCTTTTTTCAAACCCAGCATCCACCAAACATGACACACAGTCCTGGTGTCCGGTTCACTTCTCACCCTCTCTTTCTTCAGAAGGAATCCAGTTGTGATCACCACCAGGTGAAAGTTTTGAACTTCATTCCTACTCATAGATGAACTATTTATTCAAGGTTCGTTTAATAGAGAGGTTGGAAGCCAACAAGTTCACCACAGGGTATCCAAGGTCAGCACTTTTGAGCTCACCAATTGAGAGGAAACCCACTCTCCGATTTCACATTTCAGTGTATTGTTCACATTTAGAGCCACCTATTGATAAGTTAGTTAGTTGCCCTGTCATGCAAATCTGATGGCCTTGGTATCTTAAGCTAGTTTGTTAAATCCTTTCAGTGTTGATTCCTATTGCAATTCTTTAGCAAAAAGTTTGGGTATCTTTCCATGATTTCTTCAAACAAATGGCTCTAAAATTTCCCTGTATCTATCACTGGTCCTGCCATGTATGGCACTTGTTCTTCTCTGTCACAATAGAAGTCGTTGGGCTTTTTTAGTGAAGCATGAAATGCTGAAGCATCAGGAGGGTATGGAAACCTAGGGTGTTGCCAAAAAAATATAAAGTCGAGTCCCTTGAGTAAAAAAATTTTGAACTTTCAGTGTGATTGTGCCATGTTATTTCAGACAGTGGGAGCATTGTTCTAAACAAATGCCTCGAGGGTATCCCTTTTTTTCTAAGAAAACCGGGGCGAATCCTTAATTATTAAGAAAACCGGAGCATTAAGATACTGCATTATTGTTGAAAGGTAACAAACAGAGAAGTTGAGATAATAATTCACTGAAGCTGTAACCGTGGTACTGCGAATCATTTTTTTAACATTTAGAGCCATTTGGAAGTAATTGTTAATGATTTTTGCTGCTCGTCTATCAGCAGTTTTTGTCCTTTTGATTTTCCTTTTTCCCCCGAGAATAATGGTGGGAAAACACCTCTAATACCATCAAGTACCGCATCACTTTGGAGAACACCCCTACTGGCAGAATTAATGGTGAGATAGTGTGAACTATAATCACTTTGGAAAACACCTCTAAACCATTTTTTTCGACATAATTCACTCAAAAAACTTTTTTTTTTTTTTTTTTTTTTTTGTTGACATAATGGAGAGATGGCCAAATGTTTAAATCATGTCCGCTAGCAAAACCAGTTAGGCTTCATTTGGAGCAAGATGGGCAAAGACATCTGTACTGTTCTCAAAACACATTGGAGGAATTTTCCTGTTGACAAATTGCTGCATACCTCCAAATAGCGGAAAAAGAAAATTGTCATGAACCGTTACCGCGTCCTAGCAATAATTTTAGGCCAAACTTCTCGATCATTTCCAAACTCCAGCGACAAAGACAAAAGAAGAGAGAGGGAGATTTGAGGGAAGCCAGCCATAGATACTGAGACCAACAATGACCAGATCTCTTCTAATCACGAGAATAATTCAGTTATTTTCCAGAACTGAAACGTTTTATTAAAGGAATGGAGTGCGTCAGCCAGGAGGCCAAATATATGTTGGCATTTATACAAAGGTGACGTACGTAGGTGCAACGACTCTTCCATCGTATCCAAACCCTCATACACAATGAAGTATATACTCTACTGTATATAAAGAAATAGAGGAGTAGCACTGGTGGTTGCAGCATCGTAGCTGTAGCCTACCCATAGCGAAGGTGAGAGAGAGAGAGAGAGAGAGAGAGAGGGGGGGGGGGGGGGGAACTCACGTGTATTTGGGGGCAGGCCTGCATTAATGCATGCAATTTACTGATGGGGAAGTGAAGAAATAATGAGGGCTTGTTTCTTTGTGGGGATGTTTTTTCGCTGTCCCTATACCTCTTTGTGGTGAGCTCAAGTTTCAAGCCATCTCCTCTCTCCCTTTGGCCCCCCACCCAAAAGAAATTGTTTTATTTATTAGCAGTATTATCTCGCACCCTCAGAAGAGCAGCTCCAGCCCCAACAGCACCTTCCCTTCCGGCAGCCCACCCCATAAAATCCCAAAGAAGGCTGCTGAACCCAAAGCTATTAGAAAGCCGCCTTCCTATGTGTATGCGAGCTGAAGTGTTCCAAACTCACCCTTCAGAAAAATATATTCCCATCAAGACTTTTTCTTCCACCTCTAGCTGTATCCTCTCCATTTTTTTCTGTATCCTTTCACCCTTTATATAACTACAGAACAGATCTATTCCCTAAACCCCCCGCCACCCCATCCTATTCCATGAATCATGTACATAGCCTCACATAGAAAGAAGAAACTATAGAATTGATCAATTCACCGAGCCAGAGAGAAATAGGAAGACTCGATCGAGGAGCATCAGCCATGTTAGGCTCCCCTCCACCGGCTCCGCCGCAACCTCTCAGCATCAACACCTCCTCCAACTCCCCCACCCCCCCTCAACCCTTCCCTTCCTTGCACAATGTCAACACCACCAAGAAAAAGCGAAGGCCGGCCGGCACTCCAGGTACTTATAAAACAAAACACATGCTGATGCTTGCCACTAGCATATATCGTTACCATGGTTATTACATCATCTTTGTTGGGTTAATTTGGTGGTGGAC
Organism: Metroxylon sagu; assembly: GCA_017589505.3. Classification (NCBI taxonomy): domain Eukaryota; kingdom Viridiplantae; phylum Streptophyta; class Magnoliopsida; order Arecales; family Arecaceae; genus Metroxylon; species Metroxylon sagu. The sequence goes on from JACVBY030000550.1 coordinate 309,304, forward strand.
GTCAGACCCCGACGCCGAGGTGGTATCGCTGTCGCCGAGGACGTTGCTGGAGTCGGATCGGTATGTGTGTGAGATCTGCCACCAGGGGTTTCAGCGAGACCAGAACCTACAGATGCACCGGCGGCGGCACAAGGTGCCGTGGAAGCTGCTGAAGCGGGAGGCCGCGGAGGTGCGGAAGCGGGTCTTCGTGTGCCCGGAGCCGAGCTGCCTGCACCACGACCCGTGCCACGCCCTCGGAGACCTGGTCGGCATCAAGAAGCACTTCCGGCGCAAGCACAGCAACCACCGGCAGTGGGTTTGCGCCAAGTGCTCCAAGGCCTACGCCGTCCAGTCCGACTACAAGGCCCACCTCAAGACCTGCGGCACCCGCGGCCATTCTTGTGACTGCGGCCGCGTCTTCTCGAGGTGCCAAATTCTCATCTGGATCAACTAGTTTATTGAATTACAAATTTATAACATGTCCCTTTTATTTTGTGTTTTAGAAAGAAGATTAGAGCTTATTAGAGTTCATGGTGGAAAGAAATATGAGTCCCATGATGAATTTAGTTGGACTGCTTTTGCTAACAGTATCTTCTTTATTTATTATTTTAACGAACTCTAGATAGAACTGGATTTCTAAGGACTCAGGTTTTATTTTCTTTCCCATCGAGTCGTTTCGGTTCTTTGATTACGAAGAAGCAAAGTAGGCATCGGGCAATTAAGAGATCAGGACACAATTCCCGATATCTGGCTCCGTCGGTTGCTTTCGTATTTGCTTCTGATTTCAGTCCCATTTAATGTCCATAAACACAGAGCCCAAACTTTCATGCATCGAATCTTGTATCATCCCCTTGTCTCCACCTGTTTTATTTCTTCTCATGCTATGCTTCATACATACATCATAGATCCAAAACTTTATGGCCCTAAAATATCCAAGTCCTTCATCTCCTTCCTTGGCCACCCTCTTCCTCTTGTTCTTAATATCAGCATGAATCGATTTTCTTTTCTCCGTTCCAATACTTGCCTGCTAAAAGGTACTAATTAACAAATCAATCAATTTAACCACTTCCACTTTGGCATCAATCTTCAACATCACAGGGTGGAGAGCTTCATAGAACACCAAGATGCATGCAATGGTGGCCGAGCCAGAGCCGAGCTTCGGACGCTCCAACCTGCATGCCTCTCAAGGACCGCGTCAAGCCCGAGCCCATCATGCGACGCCAACTTCAGCAAAGCAGGGTGGCCCGGCCTCCAAATGCCGAATCCTGCCTCCATCTTCCTCCACTCCGATCGAATTCCCTCACCTCCGTCCGACCACCACCGCGCCCACAACGTTGAGCTCCAACTTCTACCCCCATCCAATACCAAGTCCGCAAGCATTCCCTCGTCCACCCTCTCCCCTACCTCCGAGGGGGCACTTGCCACCAAATTGCAGCTCTCCATCGGCCGCGGTGGTGATCGGGCACCGCCTGTGGAGCCGAGATCGAACACCACGAGGCTTAAAGAGGATGCAAGAGAGCAGCTGAGGCTAGCAATGGCCGAGAAGGCATTGGCAGATGAGGCAAGGCAGCAAGCAAAGCGGCAAATAGAATTGGCCGAGCAAGAATTCGCGAATGCGAAGAGAATTAGGCATCAAGCGCAGGTGGAGCTTAATAGAGCGCAGGCCCTTCGGGATCATGCAGTGAAGCAAATCAACTCGACACTGCTCCAGGTTACATGCTATGGTTGCAAGCAGCAGTTCCAGGCGAAGCCCATGATCGTTTCTGATGAGAATTCTCTAGTTGCGAGCTATATGTCGTCGGTGGTGACAGAAGGTGAGGAGGAGAACGATGACCAAAACCAGCAGCAAAAGATTTCTAGCACATAGCTGTGAACATCTCTTCCAATCCAAATCTCTCTCACTTGGCTATATCTAGTGATGTAATTAGGTGAGGTGATGTTTCAATTTACAAAAGTTCAAGAGGGTTTTGTGACATGTAATGTTCTTTCCTTTTTTCCATATTCATTTGGCTATGATGATTTTACGATGGCTCAGCTTTTTTCATCTTGGAAGCTCTCAAGATCTGCTTGTAATTTGCAAAATTTATAGAAGAATATTAGAAGAATCCTCATGCAAACACACACTCTCTCTGTATATACAACAAATTCTATTCAAGTATTATATGCTCTTGCTCTTTCTGTCAAATTATAGCCTGTATCTTTTGTGAAACTGACTACTGTATGATATGAAATTAAGGCTATCATTTAACGGTTTCAATCATTAAATCTAATATCATTATTAAATCTGATCTTAGAAAGAGATTCAGCGATAATGATTTTTTAGTTATAAGAACAATCTAATTATAAGCATCTTTATCTTATATATGTAACCTTCAATTTTTAACCTCTTGTTATCATATTTATAGGAAAGCAAATAAAATAGCTGACTTTTCCGCTATTTAGGTAGTGCAAAGATTAAGGTCAGAGTTCGTGGGATGCTAGCTTCTCTTTATTAGTTAGTACAAGCAAATGCTTAGAAAATTTTATTTTTAAGAACTTAATCCTTCTTATTTTTATTTTAAAAAAAATCTACATGTCCAACTAGCTGTGTTGACCAGCTCTCTAATTGACTGATTAAAACAGCAAATCCGTTTGTGTCGTTATGAGTTGATAATTACTTAATCTTTTCTCGAAAGAAAAAAAAGTTGCAAGGAGATTAAATAATCTTGTTGATGGTAGCCTTTTGGTTTTCTTCTTCTTCTTTTTTTTTTTTTTTTTTTTTTTTTTCTTCCTGTCTTTTGCATTGGAAAACCTACATCTTCCTTTCTCCTTTTCTGTTTTGATGGGAAGATGACATCTTCCTTTCTCTAATGTGAGATATCTTGTTTTGGTGTAACCCTCCCTTGCTGCAACCTCCTGAGAGCAAGAGTGGCCGTGGGAGAACTCAAACAAAAGTGAACCTGATACTGACCTAAATGCCCTATTGAGCATAATAGTCTTAACCACCATTGCAACAGTGGAAGCTGCAGCAACACCACTACCACTCCACAATGTAAGAGAGAGAGAGAGAGAGAGAGAGAGAGAGGGAGGGGAGTCTTGGGCGAAGGGTCTGCGGTCATAGTACTTTTCAGTGCTTTGGTCCCTTCCAGTTCAAATATTATGATATATCTTTGGCATACACACAAAGATATCAGGTACAAAAATTATCAGATGCCATGGTTTTCAGTGCCGCACTCTCTCTCTCTCTCTCTCTCTCTCTCTCTCTCTCTCTCTACGTGTGTGCGCGCGCGTGTGAAAGAGCATCGGACAACAGCAGTTGGGCGCGCGGAGCCCAGCACCTTCCCGTAATGTGTGAAAACACCACACGGGTAGCCAAACGTGTGGAACTTCCTTGTGGACTTTGTGCAGGCCGACCCTTCGCCACCGCGACCGAAGCATGAACCGCAACCAGAAATCCAGGGCCGGGGACGTGGTCTCCCTTAGCAATCCAATGGGATTTCTTCACGCTCTTTGCTTTCCTCGGGCAACGCGTTCTCTCTCTAAAATTCTCCTCTTTTCTCCTCCTCTAATCTTTCCTTCCCACTTTTTTCACTCCGGTGAATGCACTGCTGGCTCTCCCCTCTGGGCTGGCCGCTGGCGTTGGGCAGGGCGTGGTGGTACCTTTGGATTCAGAGAGCAAGCAGGTCATCTTCCTTGTTGTGGACGCTTGGAGTATGCGCTTTTTCCTTGGCTTCCTCTCTGCTCGTCTCACTAAAGCTTGCATGCAATGATGCAAAGGAGGGGTGGGAGTTGATCTGGCTATGTAATGTAGTGGCACGGGCGCGAGGAAATATTCGAGCAGGTGTACCTCTTTTCATCGTAAACTATGAACGGATGCTGGGGGCTTTTCCCTCTCCAAGGCAATAAGTGGCCAAAATGCCTTGTTGCTTGGCCTAGAAAAATCCTACTTACTTTGAGAATTTTCGGACTAGAAAATTAATCGATTATATTAAAGACGCACTGACCCAAGGCCGACCCAAAAGGATCTGGGTTGGGTCTAGTCAGTTTTCACCACCCTTAAAACCCTTCAGGCTTAATGGGATCAAAATGTCAGTCCTTCTGTCCGCAGTCTGCGCGACAGCAACAACACGAGAAAATAGCAGATGGGTGGATTGGTGCCCAGCCGTAAGAACGGATTTCACAAGCTAATTTATTATAGAGAAAGTTTGATGGGATTTGGATTCGTAAACATTAAATCAGGTTAATTCATGTTAGATTTGGGTTGAAGGCTCAAGTGGCCTTTTTTTTTTTTTTTTTTTTTTTTTTTTTTTTTTGATTGTTAACGGGGAAGTAGGCTCTTCTAATTTTATTAGGAATAATTATATACAAGGAGGAGAGGAATACACAAAAGTCAATAAAATAGAGATTAGCATGGATTTCAGTGCAGTGTGAACAACAACCGCCTTTTCCATTAACATACAACTCCAAGATTTATAAAATAAAAATATCTTCCTAACCATTGAAATATGGGTGCACTCCAAGCAAGTGGATTAAGTGCAAACAAGGTTCTAAGCAGGATGACCTGCTTTCTTCACTTGTTTATTTTAGTTGCACATATTCTCATCAATCTTTTGAAACAAGCAGGGCCAGTTGGAGTTGTGCAGAGCATTAGGGATACCCCATGCTTTTGTAATGTTAGGAGCCTACACTTTGAGGATGATTCACTTTTCTTCTGTATTGCCGAGAAGAAGAGTCTCACGGTGGTTAAAGCTCTTCTTCTTGCCTTCGAGAATGTCTTAGGCTTTAAGATTAACATCCATAAGAGCTTGATGATATGCTTAAATATGGAGGAAGATAGGGCCATCTCTTTTGCTACTCTACTCAACTGCAAAAGGTGTTGTCTTTCTTATCTTATTTAGGCCTTCTACTATGTTGGCAGCCACTTATGAAAAAAATGAGAAAAGACTCGCTTCATGGAAAGGTCGGCTTTCATCTATTAGAGATAAACTGTCTTATCAACTCAATTCTTACTGCACTCCTATCCTACTACATGTTTGTTTTTAGATTGCCACATTAGATGAGTCAAAGGACTGACAAGTTAAGAAGAGCTTTCTTATGGAAGATTAGGGAATTGATCAGTGGGTTCCATTGCTTAGTGGGAATTGGTTTGTAGAGACAAAAGAAGGTGGACTTAGCATCATGAATTAGTTTAATATGAATACATTGTTACTATCCAAATGGGCTTGAAAGTTCCTTCAAAGACATAGAAATGAGAACAGCATATGGAAGAGGATCATCACCAAATCTTATTATTCAAGATATTGTTTTGTGATGAGAGGGAGGAGTAGAATGTGGAAAGGGTCCCCAATATAGAAGGACATTTGTAGGAACCTAGATGCATTTTGGAAAGCATGTCATTTAAACTAGGGAATGGAGAGAATATTAGATTCTGAGAGGACAATTGGATAGCCCCCATACCCCTTGCCTACCTTTTCAAGGATATCTATGGTAGAGCTACTAGGAAGCACCTCTCTTGTGCTGGAGTGTGAAACTAAAGGAAGCAGCAATGAAAGATTCATTTGTATAGCCTCCTATCATTGTCTGAATCCACACATTTGCAGCAACTCTAGAGCCTCCTTGGATGTATTAGGCCTTCCGTAGTAGCAGACATCCCGGTTTGGAAACCTTTGAGGTCGAGCAGCTTTTCTGTTAGCTCTTATAAGTTTGTCAACAATAAAGGCATTATATATCCTTTCTACAAAACAGTATGAAAAGCCTTTATCCCTAAAAAGGTTAAGATTTTTCTCTGAACAGCCCTCCTAAACAAACTCCATATAGGTAATATACTTAAGAAGAAGGGATGGTCGATCAACACGGGATGTGTGCTATGCAGTGTGAATCAAAAATTAGCTAATCATCTACTTATCCAATGCCCCTTCTCAAGATAGATTTGGAGCTCCTTTACGTGTTGTATGGGCTCAAGCAATCCCCCTTTTAGCATTAGTGACCTATGGTCTAAATGAAGTAGAAAGTGCCAACAAATAGAAGAAAATGCTAGGATCAACTTATGGTAGTCTGTATGTGGCACATTTAAAATGAAAAAAATTCTAAAATCTTTCCCAAAAAGAGCTCTACGCCAACTTCTACGATCTATAAGAATTTAAATAGCTTCTCCTTATGGGGCAAGCTTTATACTGAGAGATGGACGGACATATAGAAATTTTTGTGCTTCTCTTTGTTGCTCCTCCTCATCACCTCTGTAAATACTTCTAATTTTAATAAATTTATTAGTGGGGAAAACCTCTTCCCTCAATTTTTCTTTCCAAAAAAAAAATTATTGTGAGTAAAGAGAAAGATTTAGAGAAAAAAATTTAAAAGTTTCTTTCTTTCCAAAGGCATCACCATGTAGTAAGGATAAGCTGATCTCATGCTAACCTCCAAGTACTTGGGATGCAACTTTTCCTCCAAGATGTCCATAAGTCATGCAAGTTTCAAGGTCTTACGATTAAAAACCATAATCTTGAGGAGAGAGGACAAGATAGAAAAGATGGAAGGTAGTCTCAAGTGAAACACTACAGAAGAGGCATTTCAAGCTAACAAATCATCCTTTTCTACAAGTGCTTTTCTTATTTGGAGTCAATTGCATGGAGCTAGCCCAGCAAAAAGTTTAACTTTTTTCAGGACAATAACTTTCTAGATTTGCTTATGATATAGCCAAAGAATGCTCCTTCTAATTTAAAAATTTATAAAAGGAACTCACAAAATAAGTACCTTGATTGGATGGCTTCTAAACTAGAGAGTCTACGTGCTCAGAAGGCCTAATAACAGTAAGAAGCTCCTATAAATCCAAGAACTATGGATGCTAGGACTAAGAAAGGGGTCTAACCAACGCCATCTGCCCAATCTCCAATTCCATAGGTCAAAAATAGGGATATTTGGTTTGGTGATGTAGTTGTAAAGCTCAAAAAAAAAAAAAAAAAAGAGAGAGAGAGAGAGAGCAAAGAGGAGAATTGCATAGCTTAAAGTCCTCTTAAAACTAATATTGAACCTATCCCCAAGTTTGAAAGATGTGCACTTTCAGAAACTCCTAAGGTCCTGATTGATGCCTTTCTAAATTGATGAGAAAGAGATGAAAACCTTTCTTAATCTGATGCCAAATTTTATCTACAATAATAAGGTCTGATTAACAAGATTTTTTCATAGGCCAATGAAGTTGGAAGAAATCAGTTTCTACACCCAAAGTGCCTTGTTGAAGGTGTATAGATCTTTAATACCCAAGCTTTCCTATTTCTTAGCTTATACACCATCCTCCAATTTACTAGACAATTGAATCAATTGATGCAATCATTGCTTTTCCATAGAAATGCTCTTCTCGATTTATCAATCCTACAATAAACCCATCTAGGTAATTTGACAACAAACATAAAATAAGAAGGCAAGATAGTGAGTACAAAGTTAACAAGTAAGTCTTCCACCCATAGAGGAGAGTTTTTCTTTCAAAAAGATAGCTGAGATTGAATCCTTTCTAAGAGAGGGGACAAAACTGTTTGGGTAGCTTGTGATCACTAAGAGGAAGACCAAGATAAGAGAATAGGAGGGACTCTCTTTTACATATCAAGATGGAAGCAAACCTCACTTCTTAACCACTTGATTGGAGTTAAGACAGATGACGAAGCTTTCATAAAAATTGGCTTTAAGGCCCAATGCACCTTCAAACCCCAAGATAATTGCTTTAAAAGCCATCAAGACTCTTTCTTAGCATAGAAAAGAAGAATATCATCCTTAAAGTGGAGATTGGATATACATTAGAAGCTGGGAAGAAGTCTAATTTCTTCAATAAGCCCATGAGTAGAGGCCCTCCTCAACCACCTAGATAGGACATCTATGACTAGAATAAAAAGAGAGAGGAAAGGAGTGTCATCCTATTTGAGGCCTTTTTCTGTATCTAATCTATTTGCCAAGCAATCCATTCATCAAAGAAGCAATAGAGGACAAAGATAAAAGAGCTTGAATTCTTCTAATTCACATTTGAGAAAATCCTCTTAATATCAGAAAGGAGACAAGAAATTCTTAACTAACATTATCAAAAGTTTTTTCGAAATCTATCATACGATGCCTTTTCCATGAACTTTTCTATAGTGAGTAATAATTTTATATGTTGATAAAACATTCTCCACAATCAATCTGTCTTTAATGAAAGTCGATTGAGAATTCTTAATCAAATTAGGGGGGAAGCCTACTAGTTTAGAAGCCAAAACTTTGAAGAAAATTTTGTAAAAACTATTGAGAGGACTAATAGGCATGAGTCCGTTGCAAAGAGCATACCATTTTTTTTTAGGCACTAGGGCGATATAAGCATAGTTCAGTCTTAAAAGATTCAAAGAGTTATCATAAAAGCTATCAAGTAGTATCATAAGATCCTTTTTAAGAAGGACCTAGTATCTCTAAAAGAAAGAAAAGGAGAAATCATTTAGGCCAAGCACTTTGACTCCTCCAAGAGAGAACAGATTTGATGATTTAAAAAGAAAGGCTTGCACAATGATGAGAGATCTAGAGGGGTCTCAAAGATTAATTCATACCAATCCATCTTAATGATTAGTTAAGAAGACTTGCCAAAAAGCTCATAAAAGAAAGCATGAAGCAATCTTATAGGAGTTGGCCAATTCCTTATCATCTTGAGATATAAAAGGAATCTAGCTCCTTCATTTTTTAGCTAAGGCCATCCAATGGAAAAAAAAAAAAAAAAATAGTATCACCATCACCTTCTTTAAGCTACAAAACTTTGAATCATTGCCTCCAATAAACTCTTCGTTGGTGTAGATATCTTTTAGAGATTAATTTACAATTTTCCTAGTTAGGATCTTATAATTAGAGAGCTGACATAATTCTTTTTCTTCATTGACGTTATCAATATCTCTCAAAAGCATAAATTTCACGAATCTATTCACTACAGTTCTACTAGCCGACCACTTTTTAAGATTATCCTCATTTACCTTAGGTTGAACACCCTTGCCCAATAAAATTTCACATCAAAAAGTTGCTTCCAATTGGCAAAAACCACATCATCAACATTATGCTCTTGGCGCTACCACTTTTCAAATATGAACAATCAATTTGAAGAAAATTCACCATGACAATGTAGAGCAAGGGGGGTACAATTAGAAACTAAACTCATTAGAGCACATTGAGATTAAGTAGAGAATATGCCATCCCACTCAAAGAATAAAAGGAATTCGTCAAGTCTGGCTAAAGAAGGTGAAACTCTACCATTATCCTAAATGAAATCTCTATCTTTTAGCTTAAGATTTAATAGTTGGAGATCTATAGCCTATGAGCCTAGATAGGCTAACCTTGAATCATGAATCTCTTGAAAAAATGACCGCCAAAATGCTCCATTATTTGGACCATAAACCGTAGTGAGAACAAATTCTTTCTTGGACACATAGCATAGGAGCCTAACAAAGAGAGAAAAAAAAGCCAAATTCTCTTTTATTGAAGTCTAAAAAATTTGGAATGCCAACCCATTAGAATACCTCCAATAAAGCCAGCAACATTCAATTAGAGTTCCCCAAAAGATTTGAAGATTGTTGGGGAAGGGGTTTGACAATTTAGATTCCTGAATAAAGGCAACATCGTACTTCATTAGCCTAAAACCATTCTTTTATAATAGTCAGTTGAAATTTCATCGGACTTAAACCATTCTTTTATAATAATTAGTCAAAACTTCATTAGCTTTAAACCATTCTTTATAATAACCAGCCAAAACTTCATTAGTCTTAAATCATTTTTCTATAATAATTAACCCTTTGAAACAACTTCATCAACCTGAAATAAGCCCTTGGAATGCCTAATCAAAAATAACTTTATTAACAAGTTAATTCTTCATTTTATTTTTTAATTTGGATAACATTCTTATCAAATTTAATCTTATCAGAATAGATCAATTTTCAGAATAAGCATAAAAGTATTCTACAGTATCATTTCTTGTTTACTATTTTAAAAGCATAAAATTTTCTAATTGTTACGTGATCATTCATGAGGATAACTGCGCTGGAGTTGATGTTGGGATCACCATAATCGCCTAATTTCATTGAGCAATACCTTCGCTTTATAATCAAAAATTTTTATTCTTCAACGTATCAAGATCTTTTTACCCACAGACGTACTAGGGTTTCTGAAGTTTACCCTCAAGGCCCTCACGCTCGCCCACGGCCTCCTCCTCTGGTCCGACGACGCGCCCCACGCCGCTCGCCTCGGCCGCCTCCCCTTCGACCTCCGCGACCGCTCCTCTTCTTCGCCTTCGTCCGCACCTACTTCCACTTCCTCGATTTTCGATACCGCAAACCCCTACCCTGAAACAGGGGCCGACTAGAATTCCGACCGAGACCTGGAGCAGATGGAGAGACTCCAAGTCCTCCTCGACCTCTTGATGCAAATCCGGCCCTACGCCGACGGCATGAAGGTGACCCTGATCCTCGAGACCATGGACTGCGTTGTGATCGAAATCTTTGACAGCTATAGTGGGATCTGCAACGGCATTGCCTGCTTCCTCGTGGGGACTCTCAGGCAATCTACTGCCACGAGAAAGGGAGAAGACGGCGAGGAGGAGGAGGAGGAGGAGGAGGAGGCAGCGTGGCGACGGAGGCGGGGGGCGATCGGGATGAGGGTTTTGAGGAAGGCGATGGAGCAAAGCTCCCAGCTTACGACCTACTTCGAGGTGTGCCGGGCCCTGGGGGTCCTCAACACCACCGAGTTTCCCCCGTGGAGCCGAGTTTCCCCCGTCGAGCGGATCCCCGACGAGGGCATCGGGGACCTCGAGAGGCTTGTCTGGAGGGCACTCCGGAAAGCGAAGAGGACGACTGAGAGGACGAGAAGAAGGAGATGAAGGAGAAGAAGGCCTCAGAGTCATCTCACCAGCGGCCTGGGACGGTGGTGACGCAGGAGTAGGTGGCGTTCGACGACGGACCCGGGGCGGCGGCGCAAGGACATTCCGGGAAGTGGAATCCGTTTCTTTGGAACCCGTTTCCTAGGTCGCCGGATGCGCCGGGTTCCAACATTTGGTAATGGTAATTTGATAGAGCTGTTGTGACTAATTTGTCGTTGATTTTTTTTTTTTTTTTTTGTGTAATTACCCAGGTGCTACTTTTTCTTTACAAGTCTAATTTTTTTGAGCTTTTTGAAGAGGGATTTTTGTGAGTGTTTTAGATTTAAATCGTCCTGTAGCTCGAGTAATTGGCACCCTCTGTTTTTAATGAGGTTTTTAGATTTGAAACCTTCAAAAGAGCCCTGGGATTTTCAAACTGTTGCAGGTATGATGGCATTAAGATGTGATGACATTTAAAAAAAATTCAGAGTTAGGGTAAAGGAGTGGAATTGGATTAGCCTTGATGCAAAACAAAATTGCTGGGTCCTCTGTCTTAATGTAGGCTAACAGCGAGTGCCACATTGTTTTGAGTAGTAGTTACTCCACTGAATTCATTACATGAGGCAAGAGAAGCCGATATTCAAGTTGAAAATGAGATCAGAGCCAATACATGTGGGTTACATTGTTGCAGTAAAAATATGTATAAATTTGTAGCATAGTTTTTTTTTTTTTTTAAATATCTTTTCTCTGTAAAACTTTTAATATATCTTCAAATAAACTTTGCCGTAATATTATGCATAAAGAATAAAACTTAAATGCAATTTGTTGGATGTTTGCCATCAAATTCGTTCTTTATCAAGAAACAATGCATAATTCTGCACTCGGTTAGAGATTTAGAGTCTACTAGAAAAACGATGATTGATGCAATGGTTGTATAAATTAAGAAATTAATGGCGAATACTGAACAAACTACACCTAAGTTCGGCCGGGCACCAGCATCGTTGTTTGCTTCGTTTCCACTTAGATGAAAGTTAACAGTGTTGGAAGGTAGAGGTATCTAATCTTTTTCAAGGCAAAAAGAATATCCGCATCCAAAATCTTTGCATATAAAAGGGGGAAAAAATTAAAAACAAAAAAAAAAAATATATAGAGGATAAAAGATGAATTCAAATAGAGATTAGACTTTGAATTTTCTTCTTTCCAGTAACCACTTTTCATCTAATGCCTGCCTAATATTTGTATTTATATCGTAGATGACCATTTTAACCATTTTAAAAATCAAATAAATGATGCTAAATATGAATGGGATCAGATAGAATCATCGAATCATTCTATTTAGTTTTTCTATGCCTTGGATTATGTAATTGTTCCATCTCCAACAATAATTACCATAAATCTCAAATTGATTTAAGTTGTAAACTAAAACACCGAAAAAAAAAAAAAAAAGGGAGAATAAAAGGACGGGAGATCAAAAAGAAGTTTTGGATTCACAACGAGCATGTTATCCCTAATCGAACTAGGAGCAAAAGAAACAATCAACTTAAGCCTTTATCAAGCTGAAATTTGAGTGACCGAGTTCTCACTTCTCACTGGATCAAATGCCAGATTGAGAGAACCAAGCCCCGCAGTTGGGAGTCATTTGAAAGGAAATAGGAACTGAATCCACTACATAAACATTGGCTTTTATGTGTTCAGTTGACCAAATATCCATTAATCAACTGTTCAAAAAGTTAATCTAAATAGTACTATCCGTAGTATATAACTGGGATAAGTTAAAAGATTTCCACCACTGTCAATTATGATGTGTCAAAATATGCAACAAAAACAACCATCTAATATCAACACAAGGAAGGAATAAGACACATAATCCCCAAGGATAAAACTAGTGGAGACCAAACAATCTTGGCAAGTGCCACATTCAACATGATATTTATCAAATAGGATTTGATAAATAATGCGAATCACAAGCATAATTATCAAGTCATGATTAAGTATTATGGTAATTTTGAGAACTGTCATATGACTTGCAACGTCTCCAAAATAAGACACAGCTATCATGACCAGAAAAAAAATGATGACCATAACAGCAAATCCTCACAAAACCTACATTCTCATCCATTCTTTCGCCTCCTCCAATCTTCTTTCAACCAACATGATCGGATGAACCATGATGCTCACATAAAAAATGTCGCCCGCCAAAGTAGTTTGATGAATGGAAGCTCTGCTGTACTATCGGATACTACTCAGCACATAAAAGAGCCTCCCTCCTTCAACCCTCAATTTTACAAGAGATGACATCCCCTATGCAACCAACAATTGCCTCCTTTCCTCCCCTAATGGACCTACTGCCTACCCCTTCCCATTTTTTATTAGGCTAAGATTAGCGCACATTATAGATGCAGTGGCTTGCATTTTCCCCCAAATCTATCCATAATGACATTTTTTTACACCATTTGCTTATTTGTCAACAGGATGTGTATTCATTAAAATAAGATGGCTCGCTTAATATTAAGTACTACTTTAGCTTGAACGAGCTACAATTTTACCCTCAGATCAATCTAAAGTCAGGTAAACAAGTATGCAGTTAATAAGAATAAACAATCTAAACAGGCAATAGTCCACACACATCTGCTTCGACATCATGAAACATACACCAAGCATGGAGCACCAAATCAACCACAAGCAAATTGGTGAAACACCATACCAAGTTCAGATCCTCTTCCAGTTAAATATACACTTATGAAATGGCAATTGAATCACCAGATTAGTCCTTTCATGAATACCCACACTTCTTGCAGAATATGTTTAAGTAGATCTATAGGCACAGACATATAGAAATGCCCTAACTAATATTCATCAGAAATAATCCAACCACATTCACTCATATATGAGCAATCACATGATAAAACCACATTGGCAGAAAGCTCCTACCCTTCAAATCATTTGAATATGTGGCAATTAAGTATGCACGAAGAGCATATCATTATCAACCTTTTAAACATTTAGTGACACAAAACAAACCTAAAGTGCTTTAAAGAAAAAAATCCTGAAGAACCATATAGGAGCCAAAATGATACAGAAAAAACCATCAACATCCCCATCAACACGCAAGCTTGGTAAGTTGTCCTCAAGACTCAATCATCAGGTCAGTGAAATGTGAAGTTTCCTTACTAAAGCAAGCTAAAATGAATCGGATGTGTTTCAGCAAGCTAAAATGAAGTATTTCAGCATTAACGGGATAAACCAAACATTGGGTCTTTATAGAGTCTAGAATTCGAACACCATGAGTGAATACACCCTTCCACTGTTTTTATAGCTATTAACAAAATCTTATGGAGAAGTCCCCTGATTTAGGGTGAAAAAAATCATTAATTCAAGACACAAAGGAATCAGTAGGATCATTGCACCTGCAAGCTTCATGGAGAAGTAACTTGCAAGTGCTGTTCATAGTAAAGGGTCTCAATAAGAAAACAAGATACCTTCACAAGCAAGGAAGAACAGACTGCAGGGAAAATACAATAAAAACTTATGGCAAATTCCCCTCAAGGAGGAAGTTATCTTTTGAAGAAAGTTTTGAGATGCTAGTGATTTCACTGTGGTTAATAAGAATTAATGCTACAATAAAATCGATTGAACAATCCACACAACATGATCTCACAGCTAATCAAACCAAAGGGAGATGCTGAAACAGCTTGGCACATAGCTTGAAATTTATTGAGATAATGTCTATATGATTACACCCAAAACAGATGGCTATAAGAGAAACAATAATGCTGCAGATGGTTTTAGTTATATTAATATTTTTTTCCAGTTATCATTTACAGAATGGTCAGTTATAGATGGAAATCACCAAGTTATGGACAGTAACCAAAAAACTTTTTTTTCTTATTTCACATTTATAAAGACAAATCTGTACTTTGTCAAGTTTGCTACATTCCAATTTCAATTCATCCACTCACCACATACACCAAATACCACACTAAAAGGTGCAAACATAAATTGAATTAATACAACATAATCTTCATATAAATAGTTAAGGACAGTTATATAGAATATCTTTTGCAATTTTTTATTATTATCTAATTTAAATCTTTGAGCTATGGTATTATGACTTTAGATTCTTCCCTTCATTATGCTATAGTCAGGATGTTCTGAAATTTTTGGAACAAAAAAATGTTTTGACCTAAGGCTGAGTCAAATTTTACACTAAAACTGAAATCCTAGTTCTTGCATTAACCTTATTAACATAATCATCTAACAGTTCTCCAAGCATTTAACATTAAGATCTAATTAGACATTTATGTATTCAACATGAGGATCAATTGATCAGTGATCAAGGGAGGATATTTTAGGGCAAACTCAGGTATCAAGTTTAAGAGGTCCTCCTCTGTGCCACGTAGGTTTTGTTAGTTTTCAGTTGTTCAGCTAAAGGATGGTTCAGTTTATAAGTTAAGGTAATCCTCATTTACACATTTTCTACCATATTTAATGTTGTAAGGGAAACAATTTGGAGAGGGGCAGCAAAGATATTGCGAGCCTTCAAGTAAAGTTGGCAATAGGTTATGTCAGGTCAACCTCCACGGTTAAAGAGAGATCTGTCTGATCCAATTGTCTAATAAACCCAAAAGCAAGTTAATTAGTATTCTTGTAATAGGACAGAAGCATTACAGCTAAAATCAATGATAAAACAGCTAAGTCGAAAAATCCAAACAATTAAACATGATTAACAATATAATACCTAAAATTAAAAAAAAAAAAGTTCTTTCAGCTTTCCTTCTTATGCATTAAGTCATACATAAACAAACAATTTCGATGGTATAGTAAAGCATTTGGACTTGATTATGATTTAGAAGTATTCAGTAGATGAATTTTAGTTTGTATGTACGTCCAAATACCTAGATCAAGACCCATCAAGGTTTGCATTCTCTGATCCAACAATACTATTTCACAACACAAAACCTCTTGGTAATTTTTCAATTTGCATTCGCTTGATGCATACACACAAAACCTCAGAACACATGACTTTTCATTTAACTTGCTCGAGATGTTGTGGAACACAATCACCAGTGTGGATCTTCAAATTTGGTTGGCCATCATTAATTTTCATCTGTAGAATTATGACCATGATCCCACTAGATGGATACTAGCCATTTTAAGGAATCATCATAATATATGAGCCTGACAGGATCAAACCAGCTTATTGGATAAACCATACTCAGCAGGTGAAAAATGGTGAAAAATGTGTCAAGCTAAGTGATAACTTCGGAAAGAAAAAGGCAGCATCGTGAAAGCCATGTCAAAGGATGAATTGGGTCAGTCCAAATTTGGTATTTGGTGAATGTTAAGGCATACACTGTTACATCAGAGATAGCCCTACATAAGAATGCTCGGTGAAAGAAGATCCACAAAGCCAACAAAAAATAATTGGGAAAAGAACTGGTGGTTATGATTTTATTAGCTCATGGAGGGTTGGAATGTGTTGTATAGCATGGAAAATTTAATCACAACTAGGAAGCAAATCAACAGTTTAGCAGGGATAACCAGGACTACATAAACATGCTTGAAAGGAGGAACGCCTCCCACGAAATATCCACAGAACTTGCTCTTGATGTTTCAGAAGCATCACCATGGAGAAGACAACATCGATGAACTTGTATAGAAGTTGATGAGGCCAAATGTCTATAAGCCTGGCATAAGATTTCCGCATAGCCTGCTGTAGCTTATTTAAGGTTACAACAGTTAAGGCATGCCAGATGAAACTTTGGACTGAGAAGTTATGACAACATGCTAGTTTCTGACTTGCATTAGTTGGGGTGTCAAACCTTACGAAAATACAAGAAGGCAAACAAGACTAAATGGATGGAAGAGTAAGATAAAAGTGAAGCAGAACTTACATGCTTTCAATGTCAGGAGGTTGAATGCTTGGCTACTGCTTCCTTTCTTAATGTGTGACAATGCAGAGGGGGGGATGAAAAGTATTAAAAGGTCATGAGGGCAATGCTGTGAAAAAGTAGGGGACAATAATACAAGAAGGCAAACCTAACGAAAATACAAGAAGGCAAACAAGACTAAATGGATAGCAGAGTAAAGGCAAACCTAACAAAAATACACAAACAAGACTAAATGGATAGCAGAGTAAGATAAAAGTGAAGCAGAACTTACATGCTTTTAATGTCAGGAAGTTGAATACTTGGCTACTGCTTCCTTCCTTAATGTGTGACAATGCAGTGGGGGGATGAAAATTATTAAGAGGTCACGAGGGCAATGCTGTGAAAAAGTAGGGGACAATAACGTTAGGCCAGCAAATCAAGGTGGTAATAGGTAGTGTAGTTCCATTTGTCACATCAAGGCAACCTCTTTCATGGACACCACCGTGCTGTTGTTATTGATGGTAAGAGTTCCATGAATAAATACTTCAAGAAATTCACCCGAAAGTCGATCATTGAAGAGACTGAGTCCATGAAACCTTTGTTTTATCTTGTCTAAAACAAGAGGAGATGATTATGATGCAATCATCAATCATTATGATTCCTTGGGAATCTCTTAAATGGGCAAATAGTGCAGCAACTTTTCATATTCTAGTCGGCCATCCATCATTTCTAACGAAAGAGACATTCATTCCACACGAGCACCTATGCTTTCACAAAGACTTACTAAGAAAGAAAGGACAGCAATGAGATGAAGATGATTCATCAATCAAGTCAAAGGCAATCTGTCAAAATTCTGCTCAAAATAGGAGAATTAATATATTTAAGAAAGAAAATAGCTTGATGAGAGCCAAAAGGAGAACATTACAAGCAAAAGTGTTATCATTCAACTCTAGTTGCCATAATCTAAATATAATTGAGGCCTAAGCATTACCAAATTTTGTTAGCTTTTAGGTGTTCAGTTGATGGGTGACCAATATTTAAGTTGTGGTGTTTCTCTATGGTCATTTTTCACCAAATTGTAGCTTATCAGGTTCACCATTTTAGGAGGGACATCAAAGATGTAATCGTTCTTAAAGCAAGGACCTATCATGAAAAATCAAATTTGGAATAAGCAAAGGGACAGAGAGAAAAGAGAGTCTGTACACTATCACTTTCATTAGTTTGGTTTATTCTCTAATTTGTTCGATCAACATAGCAGACCATGTTCTTGCCCCCAAATGAAAATAATGAGAGCTATTGTATGGTCCTAAACAGGATGAGTAATTAAAGTTAATTGATGGCAAATCTTATAAATAGCAGGAGGTGAGGACCTAGCCTAAAGCTTAGGTGCCCACCCAGTTGCCCAAGCAAACCTACATACTATATAATCAATCAAATATACACCATCATTTTCATAGATTAACATTTTACATTCTTCAAGGCAACAATTAAGAATACATTCGATAATATTGCAATTTTCAAAATCTATATTAAAAAAATAAATGATGCACAGCAGTACGCTAGCATTTAATTTTTTATCTTAGCTTAAATGGTTGAGCATTTTTTCAGGGTCACTCATTCACTTAAAGTTGTTTTCGCATTTTATAATGCAATCAACTTTTACTGCAGCACCAATCTAAAATATCTCACCTTGCATTGGTATCCATATTTCACATACATAAAGGAAAGCAACAAGAAATACTTAAAATATATTTGCACGCACTCTATGACAGCCAGCCACCTGGTGATGCTATCCTATCCAGATGTAGCACACTTGCCTGGCCAGTCACCCAAAACCTAGCTGATTGCCCACATCATGGCCACCAAGCAAGAGTAACCTGCATGTTATAGGTTCCATTGTAGCCTAGGCTTGCCCATAATGACATTGTTTAATGAAATAATTTTTTCCCTTGCTTCTTCAGTTCTCATCCTTCTTGTATCTTTCATTCATCCAAAGTGTTCCAAGGATTCAATATCTTGATTGTATAAGTAATCTTGTAATATATCTAAAATCAACTTCAGGTTTTCAAAAGGTGATTTGATCTAATTCTAATTTAACCTGAAAAAAAGGATATAATAAATAGTAAATCTGAGAACATCAGAGTTAACAGTAGATATGTTAAATAACAACAAAAAAGAAAAAACACAGGGACTTTCTTAATATATTTTCCATCTTAATGTATTTTATATCTTAATAGAGTGTTTATTTGGCCAACACAGGAGGCCTCAGGCTCCAATACCAAATAACAAAAGCGCCAGACATTGGAGAAAAGAAAGCTAGAAAGAGTATTGGAGGGCACTATAAGCATATTTTCGATTTCTTTGCTAGAGATAAACCACAAACTGCTTGTCAGCTATATGGTTTTTATTTCTATTCTTATTTTTCTTTGTTTTGTTACAAGATTATCGGAGACACATAATATTTCTTATATTCTCCTAGTTGGACTCAAATAGGAGGCAACTAAGGGATAAGTTGAGTCAATTTAAAAATGACTGTGGTTGGAGGAAGCAGTTATTAATGCTGCCTTTTCATAAGATATCAAAAGATTAAAAAAAGGCTTTACCTTCCCTTTCATTTCTCCCAAGTATCCCCTGCTCATGTTTCATTCCCCCTAGATTCTCAGCTATTCTTCGCTATTCTTATTCTCCAAATTATTCTCTACTACTTTCCTTCACAAAGGGATTACTGGTGTGCAATTTTAGATCACGCCAAAAATAGGACCTAATTTCCATCAAAATCTTGTTTTAGTTGCCCTCTATCAAAACAATAAGCCATCAAGCAAATAACAAAGTGAAGCCTAAATTTACCTTTCCCAAGTTATTAACATCCTAGAACTGTGCATAGAACCTTGATTTCATGATCACAAGCCTGTGGAAATCCTCTTCGATATTCTGTGTTTCTATCTTATGACCGTCGTTTTCATCTCCAGCACAAAATCATAAGCCTAGAAGCCCTCATTTAGTTACTTCTTAACCCAAAAATCTGTAATATCTGCCAAATTATTCTGCTGTCAAACTTGCAGGCAGCAGGCTTCCATCAATAGAAATCATACCTCTCCTTAGCTGTAAAACCTCCTTTTAAATGAAACATTGTCTCCATGATCTATGGACCACATCACAATAGCATGTCAAAAACTCCAATAATAAAATTCAAGCTTTATTAAACATGTCTAATATTTCAATTTTACCTTTTAAAACTTTTCACAAGGTTATCTATAGGGACTTCAGAAAACATCCTAAATGAGAAAGAAAACACAAAACAATGTTAAGAATAGATTAAAGGACCTTTAAGAACTTGAAGTTCACCGCTCATCCCCAGGCTCTGGGATCAACTTTGACACAAGCAAGACCTAAAACCAATTTAGGATATGTATTGTTATATGTAGTTATCCAGTGCAATTGGCCATAAAATCTCTCTTTCTAGAAAACATTTTCACCAAAACCACATCACTCTTAATCTTAATTCACCCAATTTGAAATTTGTCTCCAGATTTCCAATTCTCAGGATCAGTAGATCTTAGATATCATTGAGGACCTTTTTGTGCCAAAAAATCGAATGGATTATCATCACACACTCTGCCTAAATATTTCTTTATTCTCCTTGCATATTTTAACCCAATTTATTAACATGACCAATGAACAAATGCAATCATTTTATCCAACATCAATGGAAGGATACAAATGACTAGAACCCTCAGGTAAACACTTTTTCCTATAGCAACTCTTCTTCATTATCAGTCTCCGTATTCCATGTAGAGATAAAGCATCTACATTAGGACTACTTGCAACACTCAATAATCTAGGTAAGAAGCTTGGTCTCCAAAAAGCAGATACCAATGCCCTGCATTTGCATCTTTTTCTTCTTTTCTGAAAAAAGTATCCTAGCTACACAACTCTTTCTCACTGCATACATTCTTTATTCTTGATTTTAGCTTTCCATATTGCTTACCTAGTTTATTTAACATTTGCTATTAGACATGAAATAAACAATTTAACATACAGGACACACAGTCATGAAGCAACTTTAGTCTTCAAATCCATAATTCTTACCTTAAGATACCTCTGAAGGCCTCCATGAATTTCTTCAATTTTTCCTAAAGCACACAGGAAGTAGTTAATTATTTGTTTCCCCT
Organism: Metroxylon sagu; assembly: GCA_017589505.3. Taxonomy (NCBI): domain Eukaryota; kingdom Viridiplantae; phylum Streptophyta; class Magnoliopsida; order Arecales; family Arecaceae; genus Metroxylon; species Metroxylon sagu. The sequence continues at coordinate 330,147 of JACVBY030000550.1, forward strand.
CAATACTAATAAAATATTTAATCAGTATCCTTTTGTAAGTGTGCAAGAGTTAAGCTGGGAGATACATGAGAAAAGCATATGTTCACACTCCATCCAACCATGGTTAACACAGACTTGGAATCAACTTATATCGTATGATATTTTTGATTCTAGATCAACTCAACCTATTCAAAAAATATTAATATAATTTAAAAATACTAGAAGATTGAGCTATTAATGCAGTCACACTTGTCATGAATATAATGGAGACGCACTCTTTCAATTATAGCTCTCATAAAGAAATGAAACACCATAAAATATAAATAATTATGACATATAAAACCTATAAAGGTGCCCAACAAAATAGTAGTGTGTAAGCCTTATGATTAGACTGAACTAGTCACCTTTCACTATGAAATAGCACGTACTCCTAAATACTAGGATAACGAAAAATTGGCCACTCCAACCATCAAACTCTACATATTTATTAATTCTTTGATACACAATATCACATTTATAGTAGCTAGATTTGGTACTCATAATCATTTAAACAAAATTCTAAAAGCATAAGAAACATCAAATTGGCTAAAAGTAGAAAAAATGCCTATCAAAAGTCAGATCAAAATCCATAACAGAATTCCTACCAAAGTGGTATACACCACACCAGCTCATTAAAGCATTAGTTAAAGCAACATGTAGAAACAGAGTTGGAAAGCAATTAAGTCCTTTCTCTCTGGTTTTCTGCTTACTCTCTTTATAATTTGTTCCTTAACACGGCATTATCTTCCTACATCCCAAATACCCATTCAAAATTTCTACGCACCTCAAAATCCAAAAAGAAACATCATTTGACAAAACAATAAATAGGTGCACTTGTAACAAAGAGGAACAGATGTGACACCAGGGTTTATGATGATTGTTCTGCTCTAAGTCTTCGGTCTTAACAGTTAACACTAAGCATACCTTAATAAAATGACTAATATGGTTGACAAATTACTTTGACACTATCTGTTGCCTTTTCAATAAAAGTATTAATTATGACTATATTTATTCAAATTGTAAATAACAAAAGAAACATAGAAACGGTTATTTACCAACTAAAAAAGAAACAAATGATCTGGTGGCACAAAAATAGGCTTGAGCAGAAGACTAGAAGCTTAGTAAAATATATAACCAAAAACGTAAATAGTGAGTCAGAAATAGTAAATCAGACCATCCAAAATTAGTCACATAAACCACTGACAGGCATTTTATTTTTATCCTAAAAATTTTGCCAATCCATTCAAGCTGCAAAAATAACATCGTGCAACTCCATAAACTAGACAAGCTGTGTTACTTTTCCTTAGAAATGTATTGCCAAGCTTAATCAACAATTTTCACCAGTTACCACTATTTTTTGTGAAATATCCATATTAATACTGAATAATGGATTTCATAAATGAGCAAATAATTTTACTAGTTTACTATGTGGTCATACTAATTTCATTAGCATTTCTCACTGGAAGTGGCTTGCTACCAATGCAGCACCAATTAATCTATCACTGTGCTTGAAAAAGTGGGCATACAAAATCATATTCAAAAAAGAACTCTATTCAACAAAGGACCGAGCATGTTGAGCAAGAAACTCCCATCACAAGACAAGAAAGTAAGCATCTATAGTAATCCATTGCGGAATATTCCCGAAATACGTTAGAACTTAAAACAAGCAAAAAGAACAAATATAACTAAAATTCTTGGCCACGAAATGATGGTTGGACTGTTTGTGCAATTCCACAAAGTCATATATCCAGCATGAGTATCTAATAGAATGGAAAATATAAAAAAAAATACTGCAACTGACTTTATGAAAACAAACAAAATTAAGGGAGTTGTATCTTAAGCTGAATGGTAAATGATGGATGCAATAATAGTACCAGCTTGGTTGCCAAAAGAAGAGAATTTTGTAGTTTTACTACAGACATGTAAAATAGTACGATACCGCCAACGAATGTTATACCTATGGACACCATAATAAGGCAATTCACAAAAAAGTTAAATCCAAAAGACAGCTTAATATGGTGAAACCAAAAAAAGTGACAAAGACTTTTATCTATTAATTGAAGTGCCATCCAAAGAGACAGCGATGTTTTTCTTAAAGCTACAACTTCTAAAGTAAAGAAAAGAAACAACAACACATCCACCTAACCTGAATGTCCAAACCTAGAAAAGCATGTAAACAACTAAGAAAGAAACATTAGAGCTGGAAACTACCCAGATGGCCTCTGCATAAGGTGATAAGACTTATATACACTGGAAGAACAAACCAAATGCAGAGCTCAAGTCCTACTTAAACTAACTAACTTGTACATCTTTACCTGATTGTCACAAACTTGTTGGTTCCATGCTTAGCCCAGTAAGTCTTCAAGTCAATTGGGTTATCAAGGTTATATCCTTCTCCGGTGAGCTTCTCCAACACCTTCTTAAATGCACCTTGGCTCATCTTTCTCCCTGCAATGCGTGCCCCCCGCCTCTTTGTGCTCATAGGCAGTGGATATATCGAAATGCTGGTAGTACAGCATGCAGACTGCCAACCTCCAACACCCCACCGATAGCACTGCTGTGGAGTGCCTGTGCACGAGCAAACTGGAGCCGGAATCCCGGCGATATCAAAGTCAACCCCATTGATAACAACATCCATGCTCTTCCTCACATTCCTCCCTCGCGAAGCTGAACCATTGCTCGACTCATTCCTAGGGGCCGCAGCTTTCTTGGGCTTCTTCTGCTTTGGCGCCTTAGCCTGGGCCCTCTTCTTCAAAGGTGCCTCCTTTCTACTTCCAGGATCATCCACCATTGGCATCTTGTCATCTTTGGGCGGCTCGGGCGGCTGCAGCATCGGGAGGGCGTGCGCTCCGTGGGCATCGGGCAAGACCGAGTAATTGGGGTTCAGAGGCATCATGTGGACCATCTTGCTCTCCCGATGGGCGATCCACCCATCCCTCGCAAACTCCATCGGAGGAGGCGGCTCGGGCATGCTGCAGTCGCGGTGGAAGAACCCCCCGTGGGCGAGGAGCGGCTTCGTGGCGTTGCGCTCGGCCACCGACGACATGAGCTGCAGCCCTAAATTGCCCTTCAAGGGCTGCTCATAGTAGGCCCAATTTCTCATGCCCAGTCCCCCATCATCATCCATAAAGGCAGTGGTTGGCCGAACTACAGAAGCTATCACAAAGGAGGGACCCAAAAAAGAACTATTCTTTTACCAAAACCGATCAATCTATCTACCACATTGCCTTCTTCCAGACGAACCTAGAAAACCCATCCCACCAAAAGAATCAAAGCTCAGAAAAATGGGAACAAATCAAGCAAAACCGAAGAAAATTACTTAAAAGGAAGCATCTTTTTTAGAAACAAACCCTAATAACAAGAAAAATAAAAATCCAAAACTGAGATACCAGGGGCATGGTCAGATTTTCACCGAAAGAAACCCTAACAGACGGCATTTCTCGAATAGAAAGACAAAGATCGAAGCTTTTAGGGTTTCAAGTTGAGATCTTTGGGTGAATGGGAGCAGCGGTGGTCAGAATTTAAAAGCGAAATAAAAGAATTATAGAAATCAGGAAGCGAAAATGGAAAAGATAATAATAAAAAATGGTTGACATGGTAGGAGGTGAACGGGGAACAAAGGACTTACTTTGGAAAGAGCTGTCCCTCTAGGGTTCTCGGCCGCGGTCCGATGGCTGATGGCGAGAGGAGAGGTGGAAAGGGGTAAGCTTTCTTCTATATATATATATATATATATATATTAAAAAAAAACTTTGGCATAAAAAAAAATATGTGCAATTTTGTATACTTTTTCTTTAATATTTTATTAATTTAGATATTAAATTCTCTTTTGTACCTACATGGAAAGGGTGGGCTATGGAATTAAAAAGGTGAGAAAGAAACAAGCTTGCCCAGCAAACCTTCCTCCTTCCATATGCTTATCCATTGCTTCCAATTAAGAGCTATGTTGTTTTATCTGAGGGATAGAATGATCCCTCAGGGAGGGATGGATGGAGGTCGGTTTGGACTGGAACCTCTTGCACCATTTGGTTTTGGAACTCTTTGTGGGCTCTCCCAGATTGGTCTCAACAAAAGCCTTTTGTTTTCTTTCTTGGTCAAATCCAACAAAAATGAAAAGTGATGTCAATCTCTAAATTCTCTTTGAAGAGAAGTATTACATATTTTGTTTTATTAATGTTGGTTAGAAAAAGAAAATGGCCACTGGATCAGACACTGCACAAAATAACTATTGTTACAGGCCATGACCAATGACACCAGAGGACCCATCATGGCCTTTGGGCCAATATCCTAGCCTAATATTTTTAATATTATTATTTTTTTATATATTTAAAAAATAATATCTTTTATTGGAAAGAATAAAAGGATATTTTTGTAAAGATACGAATGATACATTTGAAAATAGTTAATTATGACCGTTATATATAGAGGGCAAAAATATAAAAACATGTAATAGACCATAAACGATCGGTCATGTGCTAAATCAAGCCGTGTCAAAGGCCGTTCGACGTATTTGCCACCTTCAAAAGGGGAATTGATTGTCTATTTCAATGAATACTTTAATGCAAAAATATTTTTTTCTTCTTCATTCTTTTTCTTTTTACGACTTGCTGCTCTTTTTTATATCAGAATTAAGTAATGTTTTTATCAAAGATAAAAGAGTGATTTTTTTTTTTTTTAATTTTTTCTTTTACATGCACTAGCTTGAGTGAAGTATTCTACTTCGAAAGCGAAAAAAAAAATAGATAACATTAAGTTGATATAACTTAGTCTACTTGAATGAGCAATATATGATCAAATATGATCCTATTTCATAAAGCAATTATAAGAGTCTTTAGGGCCATCATAGTTATATTGTAGTTTTTTCTCAAAAGTACTAGAAATAATATTTATATAACATGTTATCAAGCAATTATTTTGATCAATGTAATAAATTTTAAATGTTATGAACCAGCGAAAAAAAGGTCATGTGCATATTCTCCAACCAATTATGAAAGCAAATGCTAAAATTCATTCAAAGCTTTTATGCATTTTTGGAGTTACAATTGCCGACATTCATTTTATTATAGGTAAATATTTTTTGGACCACACCATGCAACCAGGTACAAAGTACATCTACAGAACCATCCTAGAATGATATTATGACAAGGAATGATACTTCTTTCATTATCACATCTCACCTAATCAACTAATCAGTTTGTTGAACCTTTCTATTTGAGAAAAAAATTATCATCACATCTTATTCATGTCATTTGTTCAATGTTTAGAGCACAACATTAATAGAAGAATATATAGTAGTCATTAAAAAAATAGAGAGAGAAAATAGCGTAAAATATACTTACAATGCAATAAGAGAAAACAATAGGTATTAATATAAAACAGAACTTATGCATGGTTCATTGGATGCTGTGGGCCATCCGATTCTTTTATATTTTTCTCTCACTTTTTTGCAGCCAGTTAAGCTCTATATGATACTAAGCGAGAAAAAAAAAAAAAAAAGAACCAGAAAGTCTATAATTAATGTATCATACCTGAGCTCTGCCTATTAATTAATTTAAGGTATACAAGCAACACTATGGCATAAAATTGCAGACACCATGATGGATGAGCATTCAAAGAGCTGACTCAAGTTAGCAAGTGGATACAGTTTGAAAATGGTGAAAACATAATTCCATTCACTGAATAGAATTTAATGCAAACAGTGTCTCAAAGAAACTTGGCAATTAAAAAACCATTTGGCTCTAAAAATTATGAAAGTTATTTAGAATTTGCAATGAACCCAAGTCAAACAATTAATCTAACTCAACTTTTTCTCTCTAATGTTCAAGAATTGACTTCAGGGTCAAGCAAAGTTTGGAAACCTGGGCCACCTGACCTCTCATCCATAAGCATTATGGATTGAATTATGCCTAACTTGGAATACCTTAAAACAAATGGCTGAACAATCCAATGTGTTCAAAGATTCAGACCCTTGACCTTAAACCCCAGCCTCACCTTTCTCTTACTCTCTTAGCCATCTTATCACTAAGATCTAAATTGGTGGTAGCTGTGCTTGTTCTCGTTGACAGAAACTATGAACGAAGGATGATTAAAGGGAACATAATGGAAGTCTTTAGAATGAGAAACAATGGCAGGAAGCTGAAGTTGGAGGCCTCCAAGGAAGAGAAGAAGATTTATGAATGGCTCGAGTAGGAGGCGGTTGAGGAAGGATGGTGTTGCATTTAGGAGCCTCAACAGCAACTAGAAGTTTAATGGTGATGAGTCTTATGTTAAAGGCATGATGGCGATGGCTTGGAACATTCAAGGTATGGAGGAGTGAGGGCTTGACTAGCGACAAATGAGGTTGATGGGGGCATGTAGTAGAGTATGAAATTTTATGCTAGCAAGTTTTTATTTCTATATCGGTTATACATTGGAAGGATACTACGTACTTATATAGAATCAAAGAGCCCAAATAATACCTCTTGACTAGTCTTTTTATTTGAGGTTCGGAGCTATGATAAATGAAATTATAAAAGACCCAACTCATGACCTATGTAAACTAAAGAATATTTGCATATAGGCTCTATATGTTTGTGATTGATTGGATTTGAATATAAATTTTTAATTGGATAAGGGCGCCTATGTTTAGTTCCACATCAATTCTATATTGAAAAGATTTTAGATATTTACATAGGATCAAAGAGTCCAAATAATACATTCTTGGTTAGTCTTTTTGGATGAGATCCTAAATAGTGATAAAGAAGAGGGCTAGTTATGCTACCATAGAAAATAAGTAGTGTTATGAGTTTCGAGACATGATATCTATGTATATCAGCGTAATTTGGATAAGATTTGAAGAGTCCAGAAAGCATTTAAAATTAGACTTTGATTGAAAGTGATGATGTTGAGTTAACATCACCATTATTATCCATATTTAATCATGATTAAATAAAATTACATATGGTTAAAAATGGGTAATCAGCCATGTTTCATCATATTTGAACCAAGTTGGTCACATCACTTCTATCATTTCTACCAATTTACTTTTAACTAATCTTTGTTTTGAATCACGGCTTTGGTTAAAACATATTAAAATCAATCAAGTAACAATTAAGCTAATTCAATGCATTAAATGCACAAGCTTCCTACTAAACAGTGATCTTGGAACTGCTCATCTAGTGACGTATGTGTTTAGAAAGTGCTGAAGGTGAGCTCAAGGGAAATGCTATGTGTTGAGAGGTGACGTAGACGCTTGTCCATATCTTTAACACAGTTGAGCTAAAATTTTGACAGATGCCCAAACAGCTATGGTAGGTTGTCTATAAGATCACTGTTCACAAAACAAGAGAGGAAGGAGCCCACAAAAGAGAATCACAGCAATAACCTTCAACCTTTTTCCTATTTTTCCTGACATCTTCTCTATTCTCATCTCATTTATAGCTTTGTGTGGGAACCTAGAGGCCACGTTGGACCATATGACTTTCTGAGAGCAAGCTCTCTCTCTTTCTCTCTCTCTCTCTCTCTCACTCACTATAGAATTCTCATAGCTGATTACTTTCCAAATGGGAGAGCTTTTAAGCTAGATTCTTAGCTCTATATTGAGAATTTCATGGATTATAACGGGAGGCTATGCTGAAATTTTCTGATGGAGGACATCCTTATTGTTGTGTTGACTAAAAGCACATCATGATCTATAAACAACCTTATTTACATGTGTTAGGTTAAATCTAATATACTTGGTTGATTATGGGGACCTAGAAACCATTTTTGATAAATTCTTTACTCATTAATGCTTCCATTTTATGGGGGTAAGAGAAGAAGATCTCTTGATGGCTTAACCAACTTGGATTAAGTTATAAATACCTCTTGGAAATTTTTGGCGTGCTATATCCATTTGTGTTGCTCTGATATGGATTGGTCATAAACATAATTAATTTGATCTTGACTCTAATTTGCACTTCACAAGATAAAGCTCTCATGTCTAATAGGGGCATTAATCTTGATAAAAGAATTATTAGAATCATCGAGTAATTGTTGCACAGTTGTAATTCTCTAGCAATGCATATAAATCTATTTGTGACTAAAAGATGACCTTCTATTTAGATTTATAATGCTATAATTTAAGGCATAGATAGTTGGTGAAATTATTAGCACTACTGGAAGGTTGCCTCAAAACTAGCCAAACAAATACAAAAAATATTGAATTTGGCCATACTTAACTAACATTTTTTATTCAGTAATTCTTCTAGCTTGAAGCTTTTTATATAAAGCGTAATATAAATCTCAATTTCATATATAGATTGAAAGATTTATCGTTTGATAATTTTATAAAACATCGCTTATTTAAATAAGATAGAGAACCACATCCTACTGAATAGATTGCTTTTAGAAAATATATGATACTCATGCATAATTCTTATCAAAAATTATTGACTGATTCTCATTTTTCAGAAGCTCTCTTTTAGCTAATGAAGTTCATAAATAAGGTACACGGTGACACAAAAGCATTTTTTTTTTTTAATCTTTAAAGATTGATGAAGTGAGAAGTAAGCAAATAATTATCTAACATGCACTCTACTTATAATAAGGGTGTTATCAAATATGATGAGCATAAATATAGGAGAAATACCTATGTGTGTAGCATGTTTGAGGGAAATTGGACTCGTACTTTTCATGTCCCCTCCTCCCTCCCAAAAATAAAACTATTAATTTTGCAAGTAATTGCACTAAAAAAAAGAAAAATCAAGAATCAAGCCTAGGGGAACCACCATGATCTCATTTGAGAGTATCCAATTGATAAATGAATAAATATATGTAACTATATTTGTAGGAAGAGCTATAAACTCATAAGTGATTGGGAAAGAGATCTTGATTAATAGAAATTTGAAATAAGAGAATAATAAAATAAATATATTTTTAGGATTAATTCTACCTAGCCCTCCTCAACTATGCGTATATTTATACTTCTCCTTCTAAACTAAAATAATTTACAATTGACCCATTAACTGCGATTTAATTTGTACTTCACCACTGTCATTTAAATAGTAATTGAAGTTAATAGAAAAGTAGTTATGTGACTGTCACGTGATCACTCATTGGTGACTCTAGATATGTTTTGATTAAATCGGCATCTATTATTTTATAATTATTTTTTGCATTTGTTGATCCACTCTTTAGTAGTCATGTGATAGTAACATGACCACTCTTTCATTAGCTTTAATCCTTATGTAAATAGTAGTGGTAAAGTGCAAATTAAACCAAAATTAAAGTGTCAATTATAATTTTTTTTTAATTTAGAAGGAGAAGTGAAAATACACCATATTTCAGGGGGGCTAAATAGAATTAACTTATATTTTTAAATTGATTAAAAAATTAAATTTGAGGATTTCTAATTCTTAGGTTTCAAGATGAATGAAGCTTTATAATTAGTATATTATGTTTAAAAATTTAAAATAATTTAATAGAGAATTAGTTTTTTGGAATAAATAGGAAGAAATCTAGTGCTATCAATCCTATATGAGATGTTTATTATAGTCATTATTTCCTATTAAGCCTACTAAGATGAAATTTACAATGTTGTATCTATTTTTCTTTATCTTAATAAATTGATTAGATTTAGTCTAATCTTTTGCTCACAAAAAAAAGTATATAAGAATCGAATGAGTTATTTTGCATTGAAAAAAAAAAAGAAGTTTATTATGTGTATATAAATATATCAAACAGATATATTGTTTTATAATAAAATATATTTTTAAAGACTAGGAGAGGCTAATTCTCACCTTCTATCTTGTACCAACCTTATCCTTGAAGGGCTAACTCCAATCGATATCAAACCCTTGTTCCAAACAAAAATTCGATATAGACATATAACATTTAACATCTTAACACAAAGGGTGAAATCATTATTTTTATGTGAAATTGATATTATTAATACTCAAAGATTAATTTTAAAATTTTGTTCTTATATTTTCTGTTATATACCTAGTTCTAATTACTATTTCCTAACAAATGAAACATTATCAAAGAAAGATACATTTACATTTATTATGTGTGTTATTTCTATAATAACTTACAACTTAACATATGCAATATAAGTTAAAGGCAAGATAATACAAGCTATAAATAATTGATTATAGACAATAAAAAGTAGAAAGCAACAAACTAGATATAATAGAAAATAAAATAAAAATAAAACAAAAAACATAATGCATAATCAATGAAATGTAAAGTTCAAATCATCATTAATTATAAAAAAAAGGAGTTAGATAGTATTAGATGGATGGATGTCTTACCAACAAACATTGATTTTTATGAAACTATTCATTTATTTGTTTATTTAATTATATAAATTGTTAAATGCCCACTCACTTTTAAATAGAGAGAATCGAGAGACATAACTTCTGTAAAAAAAAAAAAAGTAGTTTCACATGCTTACGTCATCTTAAAAGTAGCACTATATAATAAAAATAACAACCATCAACAAGAAAAGTTTTGGGATGCCTATTTAGAGAGAAAAAATCAAGATCCCATGTATTGCTAGCTTAGCAATTTACCTCCTTATGCTAGATGAAATAGAAAATTTTTCATATAACACATGACATTATTTACCAACTCTCTATAAATAGGCCATGATTATAGTTATCAATATATTTTCCCTCTTACAAAATTTAGCAAAATAGACAAAAATGATTTACCTTCCCATATTGAATGAAGTTAATTAAAAAAAAAAAAAATCAATGGAGGCTTTACCTCAAGACTACCTATTTCATCTCTTCATCGCTATTCTCATATACCATAAAATATAGGAAAAAAATATATATAGATTCCATTAAGCTCATTATCCAGCAAAAATGTAAAAAAGAACCTTCAATTTGAAAGGGCTATCTAACTTTTCATAGACTAATATGATCATTTTGAATATGTTTAAATATGCTTCAAAAACAGGATCTACTATATCCAAAACTCAATTATACATCAAAATTTCAAAAGTCATAACTTCTAATTTGTGAAAATTTTAATAATGCCAGTAAAGACAAAGTTGATATAAGAATTAAGACCTAACATTTCTTCAAATTTAATTTTAAAATATTTTTATTATTTGTAATTTTATTTTCTATTAATTAGGAGAAAGTCTAATTTGATTTAGATAGGAATTTACTAGCATAAAAAAGAAGTAGTTTTCATCTTATTCTAACTTGAATAGAAATTTAACTCAAATAAAGAGAGCAAACCTCTATGGTTAATCGTAAAAAATTTGTAATTTTTCTTTTAGATAGGAAAAAATCCAACGAAAATAAGGAGGATTTCAATAATATAGAGGATATATGTTGTAGTTTTAGAAGGAAAAATAGAAAGTAAAAGAAAAGAATATAAACTTTGATTTTTACCTATTAGAATCTCAATAGAGCATAGATTTTACTTTCTACTTATGCTACGCACCATGATTTATATTATAAAAATTTAATTAAAGCTAAGGGTTTAGAGTTATACTTTCTAAAACTTCTATTATTTATTATTTTCTTCAAAAGATTCAATTTGGGCATGCTTAGTTTTATATCAATCATGCAATGAAAGAATCTTATATATTTATAAAAGACTAAAGATCCTAAATAATACTTTCTAGCTAATCTTTTTAAATGAGATCTTGCATTATTGGAAATATTATCAAAGCAAACTTAGCTTGTAGCCCATGTCAATTAAGAGATAGTGCATATAGGTTCTTTTAAAGGTTGACTATGAATTGACCATAGTATTTGCAAATAGATTCAATTGAAAATGACCCTTCACTTAAATGAAAAGTATATGTGAGAATTGTGTTGGCATGTATTTGGCCTAAAATCAGTTATGTACTAGATATATTTTAACTACTTATATAAGGCTAAAGAACTTAAATAATATTTTTAAATTAGCCATTTTAGGAGAGGCCATAATTTATTATAGAGTAAGTTGAAGGAAATCCATCATTTTCCTCGATTGGATCATATATTGAACTTAGGTTTTAAATTCAAGACCTTTGAAAAAATAGTTGGATCGAATTCAGCTAAAAAGAACTCATAATCTACTCCCTAATTAGTCTCACATGAGTCCTAGAAATAACCAATCTCAGTTATTGGATTTAATCATTTTTTTTTTTTGAGCAAATGGTTGGATCTAGGATTTATTCAATATGAAGGTCCAATGACTAAACTATCTTCAATAAGACATTATTATTTATTTGAGACACAAAAGTACTTATTTTGAAGCTAACTTTGAGCTGCTATTTCATGTAAGCAGTCATTTTGAAGCTAGCTTCATGTTAAACAAGTTTTATAGTGCAATTTTTTTTTTTTTTCTCATGATTAATAGTTGGGTTAAAATTTCAGCAACTTATAGTGGGGTTTGCATCAAAATAGAAAAGAACTTCGTACTTTTAAAAACCAAAGAAGAAAAATCAAAATTAAAAATCATCTCTCTCTCTCTCTCTCTCTCTCTCTCTCACACACACACACACACACACACACACACACACACACACACACACACACACACACACACACACACACACACACACACACACACACACACACACATAACAAGTGGGACATGGTCCAATTATAAGCCACTTAAACCAAAACTTGAGGAGAACTGCTGGCTCCAACTATACTTCTACAGTCAAATTCAACAAATCGTACCGTAATGGGGAAACTGGTGCCGATATAATAGACCTTCACTATTTTCACATGGAGAACAGCCATCAAAACGAAGAGAAGCATCAACCCCTTAGACTTAATAATTAGCTTGGATGGCATGATTTCTTGCCCATATATATTAATGAAGAGAATGGAGGTTTCAATTCGGAGTGGTATCACCAACATGGAAAGAAGAACAACTAGATGAGAACAAAGAGAGAAAAAGAAGCAGAAGAGTGCCGGAATAGGAGTCTCCCATTGTCAAGGCATTCATTAATTATTAACAAATCATTCATTGTCTAAAAGCAAATCCTCTTCCAACTTTCAAGTCATCCCAACGCATGCCACCTTAGCATCAGAAGAGTCCAAATGCAAGCTTAAAGTCTACCCACATGCATCCTGTCCGGATCTGAATATTATGGACCCATTCACACTACATGTTGAATAGCATTTTGAGATTAAGTTTGATTGCATCCATTCATGTGGTTGGACGTGGTGGATGGAGAAAAATGGATTCACTTGGCTCTCTACCCATCCCACAATCTAGGTCAGCTAAGGGATGCTTGGAAACGAAAATACCTTTGGGCCTACTCCTGCTGCTTGTCCTGCATGCCATAAAGAGATTGGTGCTTTGCATCTAAACCCACCCTGTATTGTGAAAGGATGACAACAGGTAGGGTTTTTTTGGCATGTAGAAAAACCGAACTAAAAAAAGGATTTAGATAGTAAAAGCTTGGATACAGTTCTGTTTCGGATTTGAAATTTTAAAATTTGGTTTAAATTAGGTCGGATTCAGGGTAAGAAAACCTGGCGCTAAAAAAAAAAAAAGATTTTCTAAAGATTATAAAAATTATCAATATATGGTTCATTTAGATAGAAGGTATTAGCTTAAAAGGAATTCCTGATCAATATATAGTTTAATTTTATTTGTATTGTTAAATAGATATAGGGATATAATTTATTTTCTATTTTTAAATAAAATTTAAATTTATTTTAATTTCAAATCAGATTTGGATTGGAAAACCAATTTGACCTCTTCATAATCGATTCAGATTTAATTCGGTTACAAATTCAACAAACTGAGCCGGTTATTATTCAGGTTTAATCCTTTTTTAAAAAAAATTAGCTTAGTTTTTGGTTTAACCTGATCAGATCATGAATTAGTAACTACATCTAATCTTCAAAAAAGTTTCAATTATTTCGAACTTTCTATTTTTTGAATGAAATATTTACTGTTTTAAAATCAGATACAGATTAAGATAATATAAATAAATAAATAAATAAATAAATAAAACTGATATGGCCTTACCATGCGGCATGCATGCCAACTATGAGAGAGTTTTTTTTCCTGAGGTTAGGTTCATAACATTATTCAATTAAACACCAACCTAATTTCATATTCAAATTAGCCATGAGTTCAATTTCAATCGAACAAAGTTTGCTAAAACTCCACTTATATATTATTGTCATGATGGATAAGCTTGGAAATGGTTTCCACCAAATTTAAGATAATCATCTCAACCTTAGTAACATTCAATTTAGAAACTTTCGGTTGAATCAGGGTTGAATTCAATTATATATGTTTATAGTTCCATTCAAAGATCAAATAATTTATTGACAAGATTGAACAAGAAATAGCACAAAATTTAACCTGACCAGCCCACATCATTAGATAAATATCACCATCCTCTTTGGGTCAAATATTTAGACCAGTCCACTCTAAATTAGGGGGCAGAGGCTCACTTCAAACATTTCATGACCTCTTCACATTTCCAAGGTAGTGCAAGCTTCATGGTAGGTGAAACATATGAATCTCCAAAGGTCCTTAGATTTATTGGTCCCCACTTCCATGATTTAAAGTCTGTACTCTAAAGCATGAAATTGATACTTTGCCAATTCTCATAGGACTTTTAGACTTGGCATGTTCACCTCCCCATTTTTGTCTAAAGGCCTGTAGGCCCTTGAGAATGACAAACCAATGTAGCCACAGGGGGGTGATGGCAAATTTTTTTTTTTTTTTTAAAAAAAAAATCTCTTGAACCAGTCCATGTGTCCCATAAGATAATGGAAAATATTTCTAACAGTGTCCTAGTCCCCAAATCTTCTTCAAGCGTACTGTCTTTAATATTCACTCCCTTGCACTTTAGTTTTTGTCATCTCTTGTGGGGAGATCCAAGAAGCAAGCATGCTAGCCATTAGTAGATGTGTATAGATGTGAAGTTATATAAAATGGTTAGCAACTTCAATTAGATAATAGGGAAATGCTCTCCATATTTCTTCTCACTTTCACCAAAGTTTGGCGGTGACAAATGCCTGAGCCTATCATCCATAGGTCCCATGGTAAACATTATTTTTAAACAAATCTGAACCTTTTGATGCCCTTCTACGTTCCAAAATACAAGTTAAGATTGGACATGAAAGTTACTTGGATATCTTTTTATCTGAACCATTTATTTGCATTGCATCTCCATTAAAATGAATGACCAAAACTAGAATACTGTAAGGTGGATGCACTCAACTCATCCCTACTACCATTACAACTCCCTTACTTCATCCTTCATCCATGGTGGCTGAGCTTCCATCTGCAGCGAACCACAGCTGTATCCATATTTATGAGACTCTCCACACATCCTCTTCTTTCTGGCTTATTTGGAGAGAAGTTAGTGTTCAACAAATCGTAAGAGTCCATTAATGTGATTATATCCATGGATGCTTTCTCAAATGATTATGGTATGTCAAAAACTTCCCTCTAAAATTTTTCATTTAATCTTAAATGCTTGGAGGAAAAGAAGAATCTTGCATTAAAAACGAATGCATCATGAATGAGAAAGGATTCGTAAAAAAATGGCCTTAGACAATTAATTTGAAATAAGGCCTTTTTGGTGATAACACAGACATAATTTCTTTGCTTTCTTTTGTGGATGTGGATGCTGACTTAAGAGATATATTATGAGCAGAGCAATAGAAGTAACAATAAAGCGACCAACTTATTCTGAAGTAATTGTTCTGTACTCGGTTCTGAAAATTTATGGTGGCAATGCATGGGCCATAATGGAAGAGGGGCCAGAAGCTTCAAAGCAGCAGTGAGATTGCAGGGAGAAAGTGACATCATTGGCAGAATATCCAACTACCACAAGTAGCAATAACAAGGCGCATAACTAAAGCTAGCAGAAACTTTTAATTCTGCTCCATATAGGAGATGGTATCACCCACCCAAAATAATGTGGAGTTAATTATATGCCCAATCTTAAGCTAACAACTGGTGGTGCTTTCATCAACCAGCCAACAACCGAAGGAGAAGAGGAAGAGAACATCTAGAATTGAAGATTCTCTTCCACTGTTGAAATATAGGGAACAACATCTTTTTTTAAACTCCCTCCAAGTTCATCAATTTCTCATCAATTTCGATGTCCAAATTCATATCCAGTTATTAGCACATCGAACAAAAATATATGAAACAAAACAAATCGATTTTGGTCGGCCGCTCGAGCTTTGATCGAATATTCATGCAGTGTTAACAAAGTTCATCACTAAAGCTAGACAAACTTTTTATTTCACTTAATTAAACGACTAATGATGAATTCGAGTTGAGAGATTTGTCTGATAAGCAAGTGATTATTTCAGCTGTAAATTGGTTGGCTCATCCTACCCGGTTTAAATTTTGAGTGCCACCTTTTGTTTAACTCGGTTCTTCATTACCATGTTTAAAAGTATGACTTAGCAAATCAATAATGACATAAAATTAAATATTTGCTTCAACTTTTGGAACTGTCTTCAAATGAATGTTCATGAGTGAATATTAATGGACAGAAGTCAATACCCGAACCACTTTATCCTTGCTGCATGGAGTTGAGAGAGCGAGAATGAGGAAAGGGACAAGGGAAAAGAACAAAAAAAAAAAAAAAAAAAAAAAAAAAAGAAAGAAAAGAAAAAAAAAATCAAAAGAAAAGAAAAAGGCACAAAGCTAAGGAGTTATGACAGCAAGGAAAGAGACAAGTATGGTGCGTTCTTGACTCCCTCTTTAAAGGCTTCCTAAATGTAAATATGACTTGACTCCTTGTAAAAATCTTTGAAGTTGTTATGAGACTGGAATCAGCATCAGCAGCAGTTCCAGCTCCAGTTCCAGCTCTTGATAAGAGCATTCAAGGCCCCAACCAACCAAAAGATAGCCCCAATTAAACCTCCTCTTGAATGCCCACATCAAGAGCCCTCTGAGCCCATCTGGTATGCTGCAGTTAAGGAAGGGTCGTGGTGGGGGGTTGTGGGGAGAGCTTCTGAAGTCTCTTCAGACCATCAGCCACTGGGGCAATTCAAGGCAGCCTTTATTTGCTGCACAGTGGTGCTAATGAGATTATTGACTGTTGTCACCGACTCTACGTTGAGCTTCGCAGACGGCAGGCTGCTTACAAGGATCTGAAATGCCACTGTGATCAGCGAGCCTGACGAACTTCCCATTGGGTTCGAGCTCGTCGTCGCCCCTCCACCTCCACCAGGGCGGCCGTCCGGCAATATGGTGAACCCTGATGGCAAGAGGGGAATGTAGGATGGGTCCTCACCACTCATTACAATGTTGATAGCTGGAAGGTCAATGGGGGCATAAACCACAAGCGAGCCCGAGGCATCAATGCAGCTCTCCTGGAGTATCAGCATGTTGTTCTGGCTGGCATTGAGAGCCTGTTCGTTCCCAACATCACAACACCAAGTTTTATGCAAGAAACTAACTACATCCCATGAAAACAGTCAAGAAATCAATAAAAACCCAGCCGAGAACCAAGGAAACTTACACGAAGGAGAGAAATACAGTTCCCTGGATGCGAGCCATCTATCACACGGGCGACCTCTTGCACTGAATTACCACGAGAGAGAACATCCCACTGAAGATGTGCAAATATGAGTCAAATATGTGCTTATGAGATTAAGAAGCATCAACAGTGAACCGATCTAATGGTTGAAGGTAAGGACCTGAGCTCGGGTATGTTCATCTTTGAAGAAACTGAACACCCTCTCAGATGATATAGGTAGCCATATAGAGGTTGCCGCACTCAGGACAACACCATTAGGCTGCCCAGGATTTGTGTTCATGTGAACTGTGACTCGAACTCCTACGTCATTTAGTCCTGAGAGTGTCGTCCATCGGTTTCCATTGGATGCACTTAAACAAGCGCAGAAATTGTTGATCATCCTCTGGGAGAGCTTCATCATGCTCCGCTTGCCCTCGGGCGAGGGAATCACTGATGGCACTTTTGAATTCAGCATCATATTAAAGTTCTTAGCTTCTAAAACTATATTAGAGCTCTTGATGCATTACCTCCTCCGAGTTCCCTCGAGGACACGCCAGTGGCCATCAGACATGCAAATCTTTCACACATTCTCTGTAGAGTGGCGAGCCATCGCTGCGCTCCGAATGCCTCCCCGCTATTCACGAGATCCCTGTAGAGCCGGTGAACAGGAGTCTTCTCTTCAATCTCCATGTGCTCAACCCAAGTAACCTGAATCAAAATTTGGCCCTTATCGCTGTATGAATAAGAAGAAGATGACATAAATCCAGCAAATATGAACAAGTTGCATCCATAAATCACCTTGGAGTAGCCATTGGACATGTCCTGAATTAAGCAGCCAGAAGGAAGCCTCCGTGATCGGGGAGGAGGCACAAACTGATTCTCTCTGGATAAGTCTACCGAAACATCGGCTATAGCCCATAAGCCCTGCTCGATTTGCTGACAGTAACGCAGGAAGCAGAACTCTCGAGTGGGCACAACAGGTGAAAGAACCTGCATCTCTTCATACATCTGCATTGTTTCAAATTAGAGGGAGTGCCATCAAAAAACCTGCAATGGATTACAAGCTAGAGAATGTGAATTTAATTAAGCATATACCAGAAGCAAAGACCCACTCCTAGTTCCTGCCATTCCAGTCGCGAGGACTTCTAAGGTTCTTGCCTTGGAGACAATTGTAGGAAAAAATTCTGTCCACTTGCTCTGCAACAGGAATCAATCTTAGTCCAGAAACCGAATAACTAAAAGGATACGGGTACAATTAACTAAGCACAGAAACTTACTGAATCCATAAACAAATCAACCAATGCCACAGCATTCATGAACACCAGTCCTGAATCCCTCGAGGCCTCGATGTGGATATCTGGACTCTTGAACTGGTGAGCGAGCTTTGGGAAGATCCTATTGTATGTTTCGAGATTAAGGACCTCCCTTCCATCACCTCTAGGCTTCATCCACAGTGGTTCATCAGTCTGCACTAGCCTGACCAGCTCTTCCAATGCATTGGTAGCCATGTCTGCCATTATAGGCTTCTCGATATCGGAGACCGTGGTCGGGAATGGAAAAGGTGCAGCAGAAGAGCTCCCCGTTAAGAGATCAAGATCAAGGGAAGGGCCAAGCGCCGGACTACCGAAGCCCCCAACTGATAAATCTAATGAAGAACTGGGCACTGGCTGAACTGGGGGGAGCTGAGTTATAGGCCTGCCGAGGTACCTGGATGCCATGCTCGAAACCCGGTCGAGCTGCAACAGTATCAATCAAAAGAGCAAAATTGAATCATATTGATGGAAACTACAAGAACTTGTCCACCTTCGACATCGAAATAAATGGGCAATGGCAACGAAAACAAGGACTAGCACGTTTTTTTGGGGGGGGCTTCAAACAAACAGAATTCGATCGATGGAAACATCGCTATCACGTTAATTCTAAGGCATGGTGAAGTGTTGACAGCAATCGATTTTTGGAAGAAAAAGGAGTTGTAGCGGCTACCTCTTCTTTCAGACGAGCGTTCTCCATCCGAAGCTTCTGCTCGTCGAAGTAGGAGTCCTCGGTGACCGGCGGGCCGCCGCAGGTGGGGCACATGACGTTCTTGAGCGCCTCTCTCATGGCGATGTTCTCGCACCGGATCTTGTCGTTCTCCGCCCGGAGGGCACAGTTGTCGGCCCTCTCGTGCTGGGCCTGCCAAACCAGCAGAGGAGGTCAGCGGAACCACCCAAAGGCCCTTCCTTTTTGGTTTCTCTCGCCTCACTGCACTCCGTTCCAAGAGAAAAAGGCCAAAAGAGAGGAAGAAAGGAGGAAAAAAGGCTTGCCTTCATCTGAGTCCTCCTGTTCTGGAACCAGAACTTGATCTGCCGCGGCTCCAGCCCCAAATCTCTGCTCAGCTGCAATCTCTGCTTCTCGTCCGGATGCGGGCACTCTTTGAACACCCTAAATACCACCAAAACAACGCAAAAAACCCATCAAAAATCAATCTTTGAGGAGAAGGAGGAGGAGGAGGACAGAAGGAAACAGAGAACAAGAATAGAGCATACGCTTCGAGCTGCTGAATCTGGCGAGGGGTGTGCCGGTGGTAACGCTTCTTCCTCCTCTGCCCATCCGAGGCATCTGGGTCGTCCCCGGAATCCATCCTCCTCTCTTCCAACTCCTCTCTCCTCTCTCTCCCTCTCTCTCTCTCTCTATATGTGTACTCTCTACTCCCACCCTCCCAAACTCTACACCAACGAGCTATGCACAGTATAGAACACAAAAAGGCGATGCCTTTTCAATCTCCAATTCAGACTCCTCCTCCTCCTCCTCCTCCTCCTCGTTCTCCACCTCTTAGCAAGGTTTGGAGTAATCTGGGAGCGGGGCAGGGGGTGTGAGAGCACGGAGACGAATCCGGAAACCGCCGGGGTTCGTCGGAAATATCGGCAACAATCCGGGTGCATTCACCCCCCTATTAAGGCAAAAAATTTCCAGACCTGGTCCCTGAATTAATAGCGAGCCACTCCCCTTCTCTCTCCTCTCTCTCTCTCTCTCTCTCTCTCTTCCCCCACCCAACCCCACCCCACCCCAACCCCGAGCATCTGGACCTCGTCCTATCCTTCTCTTCTCCCTTGCAAGAGAGAGAGAGAGCGAGCGAGCGTGAGAGAGAGAGAGAGAGAGAGGGTGGTAACCGACGCAATTTAAAAGCCGGTGCTTTTAAATCTTGCTCTTGTTTCGAGGGTCTGCGCTCATCTCTCTCTCTCTCTCTCTCTCTTTTCTCCGCTCGTCTCCCTCCTCATTGCTGCCTTAGTTTGGTACAGCTAGAGAGCTATTAAGGCGGGCCATGCTGTAACCGGGTCGGATCTTAGATTCGGATCCTCTTCTCGGATCAAATCCACCAACTTCATTCGCTTCCATCACTCTCCTTTGAATCCACCTATAACTTTGGCCGGGCTTAGGCCAACGATGGCCTTGAAACCATTTGCCTCGTCGTAATTACTGGTCCAGCCTATTCCAGGGGTTTTGGATTTACTATTTAGTTTTTAAACGGGCATGTACTTGTTAGAGCTTGTTTTTTTCAATGGACTGTTTTTTTTTTCTATTTGGTAATAGTAGATGTCTTCCATTGCAGTTGGATTCTTGTCCCAGGGAAAATGATGTGTGTCGTGGGAGCAGCACCAATGAGAAACCTGAAGCACACGTGCATTTGAAATATAAGGTTGTCTAAGATTTGCAAAAAATTTTATTTGAAATTTCGAGAGGCATTGCAAAGGAGTGGATTTAACTCAAGATCCATGGGTTCCGGCATGAGTCTTAGCCCTCAAACTTTGATGTTATCTAAACTCATATCCATCTAGATTGGACTCAAGTAAATATGCTTTAAATTATAGCTTGTCTAATTAACTAAAATAATTTTTTTTAAGGCTAAAATATACATTTAGTTCTCAAACTTTCACTCAATAGTCGTTTTAATCCTCAAATATTTAGTTTTTATAATTTAATCCCTTCTGTTTTAAAAATATTTTATTTCTAATAGCTTATTATATGAGGTCAATTAAAATTAATAGAATGATTAATTTTATATAACAATATATAAGAATGTAATATTTTTAAAATATAAAAAAATAAATTGTAAAAATAAAAAGTTTGAGGGCTAAAATGATTATATTTTCGTCTAATATTAATTGCTAAATGCTGCACCAAATATCAATAATGTGTACTAAATGGACTGATTATGAATAATATACATGCTAAAAAGCCTAATGGCCGCTCAATAAAACATAAAAGTGGGATTTATGCTTGGCAATAATTTGCTTTTAGTTATACAATTCCGGTGCTAGATGGGAGCCATGGCTGCTTCATGGCATCTCATAACACCAAGAGAAGTTGACATCATTATGATGTGCCTCCAAAGTAATAATCAGATCAGGTTATTGAAGTCGAGTTATGAAGCACACATGAAGAGCAGTCCTTGCCCATATCGGTGGTGCCAGGGAAAAGGTCCTTTTAGAGGACCATCTCATTTACCTCCATGGCCGAGACTGCTCTCTTCCACCCACCCATCCCCCGGGCTGATGAAAAAAATTAAAAATAAAAATAAAAATAAAAAAATAAAAAGAAAGGGCCAACGTTGCGAGCCCTTTTGGTCGTTTCATTTGGGGGCTCGAGTGGGCACTTTGGGAACAAACATGCAATCTAGTGGAAGGTCAAACGGACCCAATGGCCTGAGAGAGTCAACCTTCTTTCCATTTTTAGTCTCCATCTCTGTCCCCAGATCTGATCCCAATCCATCCCTCAGAACTCCATTAGATCTTATTCTTTTCCCACCTGGCCTGCGATCGTATATTTTAATTTGAAAAAATAACTCGAAAATAGATTTTTTTTTTTTTTTTTTATGTGGAGAAATGTGGTGAGAGGCGAGGAGAGGGGGAGGGAGCAGTCGTTGTCAGGGAGTCCGTACGAAGCGGCAATAACTCGTCCTATGCGGAGGTTTGGTGGGGAAAGTCGGATCGCAATCAATGCGGGCGACTCTTCCCGTAATGCCCCCGGTGCTTTTTGTTTTTCTGCGTGCCCGGAATGCCCCTGGATGGGACGCCGTTAGAAGGCCGGCGGCGCGGAGCGTGACGGAAGCGGGGCGGCGCACGTCGCGCCGGCAGGGTGGACGCGTGTCGGCGTCTCAGGATCTGGATGACGTAGACAACAGCACGCGGAGGTCACGTGCGCCTTGATATATAACGGAATCGATCTAAAACGTTAGCGTCGCATCGTTGCAAGCTGTGCTCGCCTATTTATAGCGTCCTCATGTGGGCATGGTGACTTCAAGTACCAGTATTTTGATGGAGAGCACATTACTTTGCATCATAGTTCACCGTTTCCATTTCAAAAAAATTTATTGATAAAATTTTATTATACTATCGATGCATTTGTTACGGAAGCATACCAAATATATCTGTAGATTTAATTAATTTATTAATAAAATAAAATAATATAATTTTAAAAATTTAAATAAAAATCGATTGATAGTAAATGAACTTAAATTATAAACACTTAAATCTTTTTTTTTAATCCAATATAGAACTATTTTTAGGATTTAAATATTATAATCTTTCCTTGCGACATTCTCATCACACCATAAATTAGCAAAAATCTAAGAATGGCTCCACATATTATCATCCTATGGGTAGTTTTTTCTTCTATCCATCAGCAGCCTTTTTCCTTTTATCCATCAACTTTTATTCAAGAGTTTTTAGAACTACATGATTTCAATCTGTTAACGGATTAATTGAATTAGCAGGTAGGCTTGGAGCGCTATAGTATTAGTATATAACTCATATCAGCATCCCACTATAATACATTTTGTAAGGTGGCATGTCTATGGATACGGCGCATCATACTTCAAACGATCATATCTTAGGGAGAAGGATTTTTTTGCTGTTTGAATGCTATAAACAATGATTCGATGAAAGATTTTGACAAAGATTTGGCAACTTCACCATTCAAGGTGTATGCAAGGAGGCTAACATGGATGAAATCTCATTGGCATCTCTTGCATGAGAAGATCAACCATTGGATTATCTAGAGTCATTCTTACGTTTTCAAGCTTTCAAGATCTATGACCGTGGACTGATTTAATTGGAGGCTTTTTTTGATCCTTTTATTATATATTAAAAAAATATCTTCATATCATTATAAGCAGTTGTTATATAGCACATCATTATCGGTTATTATAACAATTATAATGGTGGTCATCTATCTAAAATTATTTTTTCTGAAGTTATTTGTCTATATTAGAGACAAATACAAAAAAATAATTAGTGTTGTAGTACCTGTCATTATAATGTAGTATTTAACCCCAATAATTATTAGCTAACAAATATATGTTAACTTTTAAGTAAATAAATATTTTATTTTTTAGCTAGCATATAAAATTTTGATTTTCATAAAAAATTATTTTTCAATCACTTAATATATATTAGAAATGCAATAGTGCTATAGGTTAGATTGTATCTCACGTGGCTCATCATATTGGTAATACATTATATGAAAAAGAGTTATTAATGACACTTTAATTTAAGTTTTTATCATTTTATGTAATTATATTATTATTATTTTTTAAGGTAGTTAACCTTCAATGCCTCTAATATTTAAAATATATTACGAAATAAATGACATTTTATTACAAATATTACTGCCATATCAATTTTTACTATATATAATATAAAATACCTCTAATTAAATAGCAATTTTATATACTATTTAAGACATCCACTTAAAAAATTAATAAATATAGGCATAGTAAATTAGAAATTTCACTTTCCATGATATAGAATTTACAAAATCAATGAATTGAGATGCTCTTAAAAGGAAGGGAATTAATTCATAGCATTTTTACAAATAAAAGAAATTGATTTGTCTACTATGCGTTGCACTTGGAAGAAAATTCAAGGTATGAAAATGATATTTTTGCTAGCTAATTAAAAGGTACAATTTATGATGAAATAGTACAAAAAGTTGTGTGATAAATAAGAGATCAAAAGAATCTCTTAAAGACTACCTTACCAACTTTCATAATTACTTGTAAACCACGTCATCTATTATTTCAAATAAACACAGTACTAAAGAAAGGAAAAAATAAAAAGAAAAAAAAAAAAGAATGAAATGAATAACGAAAGCTTGGCAATAGAAGATATAGAACTTATGTTTCTTTTTAAAATAAGTTGGAAGTTATTTTCAATCAAAGATTCTTCCATCAATCTAACTTGTTTAATTTATAAACTTTTCTCAATTCTTTCAAAAATTAATCTCATCAGATAAAACTTTACGAATATTTTCTAAATTAGATCGCTGATGTCTTCTTAAAAGAGATCTTAATTTGTACAGCATTAGAACTAATATCAACGTCCTTAATCATCGTACATAGTGTTGATTCAACTATAGATTAAATTTATCTTCAATCAAAACGAATTGGTATAGCTCTTCCATCTATCTTTATCTTTCTTCCATATTGATTGATCAAATTCTTTTACATATTAATTTTTTTTAATGAAAGCTTCAACCTCACCTTCTTCCTTCACCTTCTCTTTCTCGTTGAAGCCTCCTACCTGGTAACCACCGGTCTTTCGCCAGTTTAGGTTCCATTGTTTAAAGCCAGCAAAGAAAACTCAATAGAAAGAATGAATGGTTTTTGCCAAGGGGGAAGCGGACAGCCGTCAGCATGCTTTCAGCACTGGCCTTAGAATTGCAACTGGGAGTGGATGTTAAGAATCCCCTCTGTTTTATTACATGGCACGGAGCCCAGCATCAGCTAATCTTTAAGTCCTGACGCTGAGTGCATCACCTTGTGATGACATCGAATCAGCAAACTTTGGAGCGGAAACAGAGAAGAGATATCTTTGAGATATGTTATGAGCTCATAAATATATCCATCAGAGCATGCGAGGTGCATTTGTGCATTGCTAACATAAAAATTGTTAAGTTTTATTTGCTCGTTGATTAGTCCAAACTGTGCCTACCTTTTATTCTGGGAAAGATGACTGCAACTGATTCAATAGTTTTGGGCATTTCAAAGTAGTGAAAACAATGGCATCATCAAAGTAAGTCATGAAAAGAGTAAAGATAAACAATAAAGTGAATAAATAAATAAATAAAATTCAATATAGTTTAAGTTTCCATAATGGCAGGAGAATTGGTAAGGTTCAAAAACCAGAGCATTTATTAAAAAGCAATGGAAAACGCAAGGAAGGTGCGAGGGTTTAGCATATTTTACACATCCATCATTTTTTTTTAATAAATTACTTTTAGTTTGCCTTTTATATCTTATAATATAACTTTATTCATTTCTCATATATATTTCGTAAGTGGTTTGTAAATAAAGAGGTAATGGGATTGAAAAAGGGAATGACAAGGCTTTTTTTTTTTTTTTGGACAACATTGCTTTGATCTTATAATTAAGCATTTTTTTTAGTTTAATTTATAATTATGAATCTAAAACTTTATTATGAAATTAGGATACAAAGTAGGATGATTAGTTGGCTTATATCAATTTATTTTAAATGGTTTAGAAATTTTAATTTTACCTTTTGTATATAAAATAAAATAAAAATTTAATCCATTTGGTTGTGAAATAATGAATGCTTGTGTATTGAATCATAATTTTATGTTATGATATCTTTAATCCTAAATATAGCCTTTTATTAGCTAACAAAATTTTAGGAAGCATTTATAAAGTACCACTAAATTATAAATTTACGTTAGTTGCAAAATATTGGAAACAATAAAAGGTATCTGTTGTAATTTAAATGATATAGTGGTACTTTATATAAAAGCTAAGAATTTATTTATTAACAGCATATTAAAGTGCTGGAAATCTCTAAGGCACATACAAGTACTGTTATTTTATGAAGTTTTTGCAGCATTTGCTTAAAATACAGTAAATAATTTATTGGTGGTATATATATTTACCGCTAATGGTTCACAAATAAAAAGTGCTGGAATTAAAACTTTAAAGGCATTTGCATTGATATATGCTGCTAAAAAAAAAGTTTTTTTATCGACTTTTCCTAAAAATACCGATAATTTATTACCAACACCATCTCAAGATGGTACATAAAAAGATGCCTTAAAAATATTGATAAAAAATTTATGATATATTTTTTTTTAATTTCTAAATGGTGCTTATAAATATCATAAATAATTCTTTTTGTTGTAGTGATATTGTTTAAAATGGTTTCTCTTCCATTCCTCTTCGGTTGAGAAATCTATTATCTTTTCTGTTCCCATAGATGTTGGGTAGTGTAATATATTTGATTCACACAAAGCAACCATTACATTACAACAATGAAGCAATGATAATCACAAACGGTTATCATTTAAATAACCATTATTATATTTAACATAGCAGCCCTTCTCTAGAATAGTTTCAAGGTTGTTACTTAAATCATGGTTAGATCATCCATTTTTCACCTTTGCATGAGAAATAACTATGATCATAAAAGACAATAATATAAGTTTATTTCATTATTTTTCACAAATAAATGATATTTTAAACCTAGTGTAGCTGTTTAAAATTTTAAAAATATTATATTGAAAGTAAAACAAAGCATATGAAACATTGATCATTATATTTATTATATAACAATGAATATAACCAAAGAGAAGCTAGATTACAACGATTACTTAAATCCTGATGATATTACAATGAGGCTGGGAGTCTGATTTATAATTTGTTTCTACAAGTCAGGAGAGGAACCATGTGCTTGCTTAAGGATGATTAGTTTATTTTTCTAGAAAACTTTTTTTGGAAGAAAATCTTGGTTTTGCGGCTTTTAATTAAATTTCAAAGCAAAAAGGTTGAGCCTTAGAAAATAATGGGAAACATAATCTCTTTCCAAATATTTGATTATCTTCATATTTTAAATTTATATAAAATAAAGAAGATCACGGCACCCAGCTTGCAAATTGTAAGTATGATAGGACAAGTGAATGCCACAAACTATTACATGCAGTTGTATAAATGGTGCAGTAAAAGCTTCTGTTATTTTGATAGGAATGCATATATATATTATATAATTTCAAATTGGTGCCTAAAATAATTCATCAGCTCGCGTAATTTTTATGATTTTACATACCATCAACATTGTAAATAATAAACCAAGATATTCAAATAACACAATAAAATGTTAATCAAAATATTCTCAACCTTTTCTTTTATTTCTATTTTCTTTTTTATGTTTTTTTCTTTTTTTTTGTTGAGGTTGAAACTTTGCAGATCAAAGAGAAGTGCCAAAAAAAATAAACCGAGTTCTAGTCTGTGAACCATGTTGAAGATATTATTTGAGCATGCAAAGTATCATCATGATAGGGCTTATATTGCAATGTTATTTAAACAACAAAGGTTTAAAGAACTTTTTGAAGCTTATAATACTTAAGAGTTGCTTATAATGGGACCTTATCAAGTGGTACGAATTGAAGCATGATTGATTATATCTATTGGTAATGCTGGCATTGCCGTAAGGATTGAAGCATGATTTTTCTACCATTTTGAAAAGAAACGGAATGTGTCTCATCTAAGGAAAATGAACATGAAAAAGAAAAAGGATGGGTGGTAATATGTCTCTCAGAGATGATCACAATTGCCTTAGGTGACTCTTTCAAGCCAGAGGGAACTTTTGAAGCGTTCTTATTGCCATCTGTTATGTCTTTTTACTTGCCTACTTATATTCTTGGCTGGATCTAATTACTATATTTTTTTAATATTTATTTAGAAAACTGGTTACAATTTTATCCGTTCAAAATCATCTTTTAATTTCTTCGGGTTTTTACTCAATACTATATCTTGATTAAGAATTTAGCGCCTTAATGGGTTATTTTAGATCAACTGCCACCTGAAAATTCCATGGAATTTGACACATTTTGCTTATAATTCCATGGAGGCCCCTCAACTTGACTTCTTGTTGCATAGCCAACCCATTTTGATGGAGAAAATTAATGGATGACATTAATGATGTTCTGATGACAACAGTGGAAGTCTCCTGCCCTCCTAGTGCGTGTTTTCTCGGTTGTTTGCAATTTGTTTATCAATAATTTCTTGAAATGAACCGGTTCAAATTTCCTGCTTTCTAGTCACTTGGCAGATGGATTCCTTTAAACATGATGTTTAAAAAAAATCTGCTCTTTTTTTGGGTTGCTTATAGTACACTTTTGCAGAGTTAACATATTTTTGATTTAATCTATAGTAATGTTTGATATAAAGCACTTGAAATATCATTGATAATTTTGAGATGGTGATAAAGAACACCTCATTTGATATTTCCATTTTGGTTGCTGCTTAAAATTATGATCTTAATCACATCCAAGAAGTCAGAAATATTGGATCACCATTGTTGTAATGGTAATGCACGTCAAAATTTATGAACAACTTTGTCTCTATATTTGCTATTAAAAAGACTAAATTGCTTTTAATATAAGAAAAATTTATAACCACTCCCTCCTTCCTCGTTTACAGGGCAGCATATTCCAACCCTATCTTTCATCATGAAAATACACAACAAGCATCGATTGAATTTTTATCATTAAAATATTTCATATTTGAAGTGCAAGTTTGGGATGGTTAGGTTATTAAATTTGATTAATTATTTTTTATTTGATCGATTTAATGTTTGTATTATAAGAATTTAAATTGAAGTAAAAGGATATATTTTATAATTATATAATAAGTTTTATATTTTTTAGATAATTTTGTATTTTTTAGATTAAAATTATAGGTATATTATGTAAATAAGTTTTTATGAATATTATTGGTATTACATGAATGATAATCTTTCATTCCCATGATATATCAAACACAATGATTTATGATTAATGGTAGTCTTTGATTATTAAAATATTTCATATCAAATAGAATGATGTTGGATCATTGGTGATTATATCAGTGATTAACCCATACGAGAATTCTCAGCTAATTTCCATTTGATGATAGCTGAGTATTTTTGCAGTGGAAGATAGCATGTCTCACCCTTGGTTCTTGGAGCGTTGCTCTTTGTCGCATTGTCCACTGTTGATTCAGCCCTCCATTTTGTATTGACTTTGCTGCTCTGTTTCTGTCCCCATGGTTTGATGTTTCTATTAATTATATTAATGGATAATATTTATATCTCATGCTTCTAGAGTCTAACCAAATGCTGTCCAACAAATTATTTGGTAATTAAATGTAAATGGTGTGAATCATTGATGTGGATGTCCCACCATCTATTTAGCTACAGGGCATATCTAAGTTTTTATGCCTAATAATTAACCATTAAGACCAGTCCAGCATATTTGTTGCCATTGAACTATAAACTTTTGACATAAGATCTAAAGACTTTATGACCATTTATGTGCATCAGGGTTGGTGCCAGAAAGTTGGTACTCTTTCAAAGTGATAGAGCATTGGACATGAACTAATTTTAAAACTAATGAGGTACCAGCTTGGATGCATATCTAATGTCATAGAGTTGTGGAGTCCACTACTGAAAAAATGATGAGAAAGTCTACAGTCTAGCTGTCTACACACACAAGGCATAACTCACATTCTTAGTCAAAATGCAATATAAAACACAGACATAAATAATCCAGATTCCACAATATTGATCATGTAATCATGCAAGTGATAAGAGTCCAGATTTTGGGAATTTAGCTGATATGAATCAGCTGGACTCTCACTTTCCAAAAGTGACTTGGACCAAAAGTTTTGATGTCCCAGTCCTCACAAGTTGAAAATTACCATGCTTGCACTTCTCTCACTTTGTTGTGGTCATACTTGACCATGATTGACCATTCTTGTTTGATCAAAGTTTGCTACGTTACTTAATTCAATTTCAGAAGCTGACTTATGTTTAACCAACTATTTAGAATTGAAACTCAAGTTCCAAGAGCTCACTTTTCTTGCTCTTCTCACACTTGTTTACAGCTGGACTAACTTTGTTCCAATATCTTTTGCTCACTGTTGCCTTGTCCTTTGGTGTTCATCTGCTCAGAAAAATTGCATAATTGCATAATTGTGGTGTCCATCTTCTCAGTTGATAATGTTTGTAATGTATAGAGTTGGCTAACAAAATATTTGCATGAAAAAGTATTCAGTCATTGAGCATGGCTTTAATGTTTGTAGAACATAACCAACTTAGCAACATCCTGTTATTACCCTTTGTGATTGCACATCCAAATCAATGTTTCATAGCACTCGTCATAATTCAAAATATCAACATGCCGCTAAAAAAAAAAAAAATTGAGTGTTTTGCAGACTTCGACAGATGTATCGAATAATTACGATGTTTTTTTAGTAATAGAACAGAAGGTTTGCTTTGGGTCAACGATTGCGAACTATGTGAAATGATTGAACTATGTGTTTTAAAATTTGTGGCACCTAATGAACCATGTCGATCATTGACTTAATTCCACAGACCACAATAGTTAGATTTGAAAAAAATGCAAGATCTATCTGCTATTTTCTTTTCCTTCTTTCCTTTCCTGACAATTGAAAGGAACTGCTCCTGAAAGCATGCATGCCAGTGATCCAAATTAAACTCTCCTTCATAAAACTGGTAACATATGATTCATTGGATGTACTGAAATCTTGACCTAAAGTTAAATGCTAGCAATAAATTTATCACCTTGAAGTCTATCTGCTCTTCAGAACATTGGCCGATGGTCACAGTGCCACTTGACAAAATGCCACTGCCTGCATCAATGCAGATTGTAGATCATCTCTTGAAAGCAAATTTTGATTAGGCCCTGCATTGGTGTTGCTCCTTGCGATGAATAAAGTCAATCGACCGACAATCTTCAGACTGCAGATCATGTTGAAGATAGTCTAATGCACATCAAATGAAACTCTATCTCATCTTGCAACAATGCATTTTTGAGTAGGCTTGCCAACAGGCCGAGTGTATGTCTGAAATCCAGTGTATCAATATGGTGCTTGCTAGATGTGGATGGATCATATCTAAGTTATCATTTTATCCTTTCACACTTGCAGATCAGTTCATTTTCCAAAAGCATATGATATGACAAAGGTGGCACTGATAGAGTTAACAAGGTCACCAGGGGTTGGGTACTGGTGGCCTAGGTTCAAGTTCTGTTTTTATCCCAATAAAAATAAGCAGGGTTCTGTGTCTGTCCCTCCCAAGTGTCAAAAAAGAAAAAAAAACAAGAATTTGATAATACGCCATGAATTTGACTCAGGATGATGGTCCCCTGCTGTATGTCTCAGAAAAATTAAATGCTGTAAATTCCTGAAACTGAAATTTCCCAAACCTGATATTTCTTTGGCCAAATTATGCAGCAAGTTATTCTTGTCTATTTGAACTAATTAAGAATTTTAGAATGAAGCTTCATTCATGACTTTCAAAAACTATTCATGGATAATAACCCTTCCTACTGCTGTTGCTGGGATTGTCATCTTAATTGTTACTTTTCTCTATTTGTTTACTCACTAAAGCTCTTCCAAGCTTTAAGCAAATCCATAATCATTTATTTTTAAATAGTTTAAGCTTATACACTACCACCCCCAATAATAAAGTCTTAATCACAAACTAATTGCAGTTAGCTATATAAATCCTTTTTCTCTACTACTTGATTCAAAGCCATATTAAATTTTTTTTAAGGAATAAAGATAATAATTTCTTTTAATTATGAACAATGACTTATCACTGTACCTCCAAATAATGTAACTGAGCTCTGAAATGATGTATTTCATCTTACTTTAAGTTGGTTTAGGAGTAGCTAATACAGGTAATGAGATAGCTTTAAGAGGAGCTTCCCAATATCAGAACCAGTATTCAGCCTTGAAAGGGGTCTAAATTGGACAGGCTCTAACCAGATCTACAAATTCAGCCAAACATTTTTTTTCCCATAAGATTTAGGTCCTGCATGTAATAAAAAATCTGAATTCAACAAATTCAAAACATGATCGATAATCTTAATAATCTTAATATTATAAGTATATATGCATGTTTAATATAAAATAAATCATACCTAAATTTATCATAAGATTCATAACTTCCCCATAGTACAGTACCTGATTAGGATTTTGTGTGCGCGATAGGAGAGAATACTTTCCTCTCAACCCTATAGACAGTAAAAGTATTACGGTTCAATGGAACTACCGCAATATTTATAGGATGAGGGTAGGGACTTCTCATTGCGATAGTTCAACTCAAAATATTATGTGCTCTATTTATTATAGACTACTTATTCACAAGGTCTACACTTAACATAAGCCCATACTGCTCTAAGGTGCACCAAATAGCTCAATAATACAAATGACGATTACAAACTATAATGGGCTCATAAAACACTCCATTAATTTGATATTTAATTAATCCAGATAATGACTATGTTAGTTCACATATTGAAAAATTTCTAACAATCTCTCACTTAGACAACGCATGTCATCATTTTTAAGAAAAAAATATTTTTTTAGATTAAATAATATAAAATATGGCCACAACAAAGAATGCCGACCATTAGAGTGTATATCTAATGGAGCTCATGACCCAAGAGGGTCCAATGAAACCTCGGCCAAAAATGATAGATGGCCTAAATTCAAATGGAGACCCAAACTATGCCTTGGCCTAGACAAAAGCATGCCCAAGCTCAAAACAGTGGGCTTTAACCAATTATAAGAAGCATATAACATAAATTAGAGTCCAATTTTAAGCCTAGCCCCGCAATTTGCTTATAAACCAAAAGAAAATCAAGATTTGAGATAGAGCTTGTGTTCATATAAAAAAAAAAAAAAAAAAAGGAGCCCAATGAAGCCTTTGGCCCATGAAATGAAGAAACATATATTCTCCATCATCATCAACATGGAACTCAAGGCACAAATTATAGCCAAAAATAGTGGACCAATACATATCCATGCCAGAATGGTGCTCCAACACATGCCCAAATCCCAATCATGTCTCAAATTCATCTCTTGCCTAAGCTCATGGTTTAGATGTTGACAATAGTCATATTAGGTCTATAATAGGCTAATGTCCAAGAGCAAGTCCAAATTGAGCCTGCTCAATTTAGATGAGAGACAGGCTTTTAGAAGGCCCAAAAGAGTCTATGATCAAAAATAGGGTCTCAATTAACCCATGTCCCAAAACGGGCCTGCGTCATGGACCCGAAACAGGATCCAATTTGATCCTAGGCCCAAAAAAGGGTTAATTGAGCAAACGAGGCCCAAAACTAATATGGGCCCAAAAGCCGCCAGGCCCAAACCTGCCTTCCCCTTCCCCTGTTTTACCTGCAACTAGGGTTAGGTTTTTGTTTTTGTTCCCTTTTTTTTTATTATTATTATTATCACCTTCACTCCCCGCTGGTGGACCATCACCGGCCTCTCCACTGTCGCACAAAAGGATTGAGCACTCCCTTCCCCACCGCCGTCGGCGAAGTTCACTGGCGGCTCCTCCTCCCCGCCACCGGTCTTAGAGCTGCGGCAAGATTGCTCCCCAATAAAACAGCAACTCCCCAAACACCCTCGATCACCACTAATCCGGATCAAGACTCGACGACACCGCCAAAGAGACCGGTAGCGGCGGTCGGGTCGGCCACCGTGACGATGCTAGGATTAGGTGGTTTTTTTTTTGTTGGAACGACGGATCTAGGCTCGGTTGACCGGAGACGCTGGCTACGATGGTTAGGTCGGCCACGCAGCCGGCTGGAGGAGAGAGCACCGGCACCGCCGCGCATGGCCGGCCGTGGGGAAGAGAAGCGGTCGGGTGGTGGTGGTTCAGCATAGCCATGGATTTTGGGACGGTGAGGAAGAAAAACAGGGGAGCAAGAACAAGGCATAGGTTTTGGGATGGTGAAGTTTTTTTTTTTTAATCATAAAAAAAGACTAAACATGATTAAAAAAGTTAATCCAATATTAAGGGGGAAAAAATTCCTATCTAGGATCAAGAAAAAGATTTCAGCCAAGAAATCTAAAAGATTTCAGTTTAAATATTATCACAACAAATACTCATATATAATAAATTGGCACCGGAATCATGAATAATAATTTTTAATATAATAACTTCAAAAATTAAAGATTCACAAGAAATAAAATAATTTTTAATTTTTTATATACATATAACTCATAAGGCAGATTAATCCAGCTTTTGATATCAATTAATAAAAAATCTAAATTTAATAAATTCAAAACAGCATCGATAATTTTAATAATTTTAATTTTATGAGTATATATGTACCTTTAATATAAAATAAAATATATCTGAATTTATCGTAAGATCCATAACTTTCTTGCAATGCAGTACAATTCAAAACTTTCTTGCAATGCAGTATAATAGAAGAGGATATTTTTCTCAATCCTATACATCGAAAAAGTATTAGGGTTTGATAGGGCTACTGCAATATTTATAGGATAAGGATAGGAATCTCTTCTTGTGACAATTAAATTCAAACTATCACGTGTTCTATCTATTATAGTTCGCTTATTCATAAGGTTCATACTTAACATAAGTTTATACTTTTTTCTGAGATACATCAAATAGCTTAATAACACCAATGAAGATTACAAGGGGTAGTAGGCTCACAATTCAACCTTGAAAGGGGGTCTAAATTGGACATGCTTTAACCAGACCTCCAAAATTCAGCCCAGCATTTTTTTATTTTTGGGTAAGATTTAGGTCCTGAATGATCCAGTCCCAGCTCTTAAAAACCTGACCTAATTTGAAAACATTATCAAACCACAAGGAATATAGGCCCAATATTTGGTTTCATGATGCATGAGACCTTGTTAGATCTCACTCATTCCAATCTCTTATAAATAGAAGCTCCCTGTGAGAGTTTCTTTCTGGTTGGAGTTTGCTTCATTATTTATACACTAGAATAAGCTTTTAGAGTGATGACTGGTCTCCTGATAGACCTCTAGCTCCATTATTTATGCACCTGGCTGAAGCTGCAAGCAACCAGAATGGTTCGATGTCTGAGTCAAAATACATGGAGACAAAATAGTTTGGGTGATAAGTTTGAAAAATAACTTAGATCCTATCCAGGAAATTGAGATTTGAAATCTCTATGTTGCTAAGCCAAAGTTTTGAGTTTGGGCTAAATGGAGGATGTAAACCCCCATGTGAATTTTTTTTTATAATATTTACGCGGTTTGGGTGCGTGACACGCGGCGCGCTGCATGCGCGCCAGCGCGTGCATGGGCGCAGGGGAGGGCTGCTGAAGAAATGAAAAGAGGGAGGGAACTACCAATCCTCTTCCTCTCTTTCACCCCTCCTCTTCGCACGTTGCCATCGCCGCTGTCGCCCTCCGCTCGTTCCCGATACCTCGCCGCCGGCAGGTAACCCCCTTACCGACGAGGAGAGTGGAGAGAGAGAGAGCGTGGTTGAGAGAGAGGGAGAGTGGAGAGAGAGAGAGAGCGTGGTTGAGAGAGAGGGAGAGGGCCGCATGAGGGCCCTCCCCTGACGCGGGAGCCAAACCGGCTCCCTCGCTTGATTCGGGCCCGGCGGCGTGCCCGCCGGTTCGCCGGGCCCGATCTCTGGGCGGTAGCCCCCACCGGCACCGGGGTGGCGTCTGGTGGGGTTCGGCTGACCGGAGGAGGCCGACCATGCCGCCGGCAAGTGAAGAGGGGGAGGGCTGTAGGATGGCCCTCCCCTTGCAGGTGGGTTCGAGCCGACGGCGTGCCGCCGGCTCGCCGAGCACGGGCTCGGCCGACGCCGACCCTCGCCGGCGCCAAGCCGACGTCCGGCGAATGCAGCCGGCCGGTGGTGGCCGACCGTGTCGCCGGCAGGGGAGAGAAGGGAGGGAGAGGGCCGAACGGCCCTCCCCTGTCGCGGGAGCCAAGCCGGCTCTCGCGTTGGTCCGGGCCGCCGGCACGAGTAAGGAGCGGGGAAGAAGAAGAGGAAGAAGAAGGAAAAAGAGAAGAAAAGAGAGAGAGAGGGGGGTGGCCGGCGGCAGCGGCCGGCTTGGGGCCGGGCGTCGGCGGCTAGCCGACCCCGGGAGGGCCGACGGCGGCCCTGAGGCCGCCGCGGCCATCGGCCACCCGGTTCACACTGACCAGGGGTGAAACAGAGAATGAAAAAAAAACGGGACTAGGCCGGCTTCGGTCCAGTCCAGTTAATCTGTTTGGGCCGAATTTTCGGGCCCCAAATTGGGCCCGACCCAATAAAAGAAAAATATGGTTGTGATCAGCATAAATCCTAGTTTGTCGAAAAATTTTTATTTCCCCATTTGGGCTTCTATATTTGGAGATATTCAAGCCCCAAGTTGGGCTCAGGATTAGATTGGGTTAAGTGTAGGAGTCAGTTTGACATTCTAAAATTGAAATTTAAAAATCTGAAAATTTATGTTGTAGGTACCAAGAGGTCCATACAGCTAATTTACACTTTGGGATTAGTGTTGTGAGGTAAGTAAGCCAGTTATAATAATTTTTTAAATTATTATTAAATTATGCTATTATTGAAATAATGAAATTGATTTTTAGTATTATTTGAAAAATGATATTGGTGGTACCACATTTATGCAAATGAATTATTTGACTTGATTATTGTTAATTTCTGTAAATTAAATTGGTATTTTATACATGTAATTGATTATGGACATGATTATATAAAATTACCAAATTTGGTAAAATATGAAAAGTAAATCAATATATGTTTGCAGTTATGCAAATAAATGTTATTTGTGATTGTGTTATTATATGTCATCACGGTCTACATTATATGTTACATGACTCCGGAACCCACCTCTACATAGGGAATATGTGGAGAACATATATCTTAGGGATGTGCTGTAACAGGATATGTCATTATATGCTAATTGACTCCAGCACCCTTCCTTCACTGGAGGCGCATACAGGGAGGTTACATCCTCGGGATGTTTATTACGTGAACGTGGGACATTAGTATAAAATGAGATTTACAGTGATTTGGAATTGAAATGGTATTTTGAAATATTATTTCATAATATTTGCTTCCAATTTATTTAAACATGAGATTTGCATAATTCTATAATATGATGAAATGTTTTTAAATTTAGAAGCATGACATATATTTGACTCGATAAAATTCTGATTTGGCTATATCATGTAATAATATGCTTACTTACTGAGTATAAACTCATTAAATCTTATAATGTTTTTTCAGAGTCATAAAATTATCAGGGCAACAACAGGAGTAATTGAGAGCTTTTTTAATGTAAATTGATTATATTTTGTTATATGTAACCTTATTTGGATTTATTTTGAAATTTTGATTTGTTATCCAACATTACATGACTGGTATGACATATAGTTATTATTCCTTGTTGTTGTAAATGGTATTGTACTGGATGCCTTGCATGGCATACGGTGGGCTATCACCTTGGGCCATCATCAACTGGGTTCGGGGCATGACAGAGAATGAGGTCATATAAGATGGTATTCTTCAAGAAACTTTTCTGCAAGAAAGTCCAAACTCAAACCAATCCAAATTGACTCAAATTCGCACACTATATTTCCAAAGTGCTGTCCTTCATCCAGTTAATCATCGATTTGTGGCGTTTATTATAATCTATACGTGCTCGCAAGTCAAATTTTATTCAGAATGTTTTGTTGGCAATGTTTACATGTATGCCATTTAGTTTGCATAAAGAATTTATCTTATAATTAAATAACACATCTCTAAGTGCTTTTCTAATTTGTGTTGGAATTATTCCTGCATCCAGAAAGTCCGATTACTTGATAAAATCAATGTTGTTGATGGATTGATGGATTGGATTCCACTTTGATTTTTAATTAAATTTTTAAATATAAACTAAATCTGGGATGTGGTTGATGTGGGGATGGTCTTCCCGGTTCACCGGCAGCAGATCACACCCAAACTCTCACCCACAAAGTTTTCAAATGCCCATTTCTTGAAGTCAGGTTTCGAGTCCGTTTCCTGCTCGCTTTCCCACCGGCCGGAAATTACGGGGGTTGACGCGCCTCGGCGGCAGCAGAACAGACGCCAACAAAAAGAAATCTTGGCTTCTGCGCCGAACGCAGCTGGACCGATTGATTGATTCGGACGGCCGTGATGGCAGACTTGAAGGCCAAAGCCGGCCTTTAAGTGGAGCCCACGACCGGAAAAAGTAGCCGTTGTAAAGTTTAAATAAGACAACCGTTGCTGAGTACTCTCCTTCAATAAAGGTGGCGAAGGTTGGTGAGAGACCGACACCAAAAGCTCTAGAGAGCGGCACGGGGGAAAAGAACTCGAGAGGAAAGAAGGAAGAAAGCCGTAGAGAGAGAATGGTAGGGATCTTAGCACGCTTCCAAGGCTATGTGACAAGACCCCACCCTTCTTTTTTGGTACCACCTCTTCCCCCACCCCCCTCCTCTTCCCTTTTGCTCTCCTTGCTGCGTAAAAACAAAAAGCTTTTCTCTGTTTTCTATATTTCTTCTCCCTTATCCTTGTCTCTGTTTTGGTTTTCTCTTTTATTTGCTTTCCCTTCACAATCTTTTGGGTTTTGATGAAGCTGGGGGCTTGTGTATATGGGGCATCCATGTGAGGATGGTTTAGTAAGAGATCCCGTTCTGGGGGTTGTTGACTTTTATTTTCTTGTCATTTGATGTCTTTTACCATGGATTTGTACTGATAGAAATGGGCTCTTCTTTGTCTTTTGGTCTTTGTTGCGAGTTTTAGGACAAGAAGGAAGGACAGGTTGTCGAGGAAGCTGGGACCGATGAAATCGATGTCCATGGCGATACTGTGAGGGCAGAGGATGATGTGGTGGTGGAGATTGATGTGGAGTTCAAGCCGATAGATCATCCTCTGGAGCCTCCAGGCGAGGACCCACCTGCCAAATGGCCAATGCCCGATTCTTCCCTTCTGAATGTGAGTGGCTTACATCTCCTAATGGAGACCTTTTTCTTGCTATATTCGTCTGTATTTCTCTGTAAAATTCACTGATTAATGGTGTGATGAGATGTTGTTCACCCGTATGCATTAGAGATTGCAATTATTTAGATTTTTTTTTTTTTAATGGACTTAGTTTGAAATTTTGGCAAGTTATGGATTATATATAGCTATGGCTATCTCAAATGATATTAGGACTAATATATGTTGATAATCTTTCAGATGATGATGCTGATAGTGATGATAGATATGAAACTGTCAAGGATATTCTTGAAAATTTTAACCCCAATATCAGATTGTGATCTGCCTTTTACTTAATGATGATGATTCTGATACTCAAACAGAAAAGTCTTTTGTGTTGGCCTTTACTTAATAAGGGGATCTGAAATTGAATGTATGCTTAAATTATGATGTTGAGGGATTTACTTTGAATCCTTTTTGTTGCTTAGAATTTAGGTTCGCTCTTCCAATTAGAAAAAAAATTCAATGCTACATTGACTTGCTAGTTTCAGTGGCCCTGGTCTAGGTTGAGTTCTGTTGGTTAGGAAACTGACAGGTTGGTAGTAGATTGCTACAGCTTGCAATTAAACTTGGATATCAGTATTATCCACAAGAAGTTATGCAAATCATGGATGAAGATGAGGCATTA
This sequence comes from Metroxylon sagu, assembly GCA_017589505.3. NCBI lineage: Eukaryota > Viridiplantae > Streptophyta > Magnoliopsida > Arecales > Arecaceae > Metroxylon > Metroxylon sagu. Next base: position 370,045 of record JACVBY030000550.1, read on the forward strand.
CTATTTTCCATATCAATTATTCTCAGAATTTCAGGTAGTTTTTCAATTTTTATTCATCTTTTTTGAATTTTAAGAGAGAGATATTTTGGATTTAAGGGGTTTGATTGTCTAGGGAGGAAGACAATGATGTTCTCTAGTTCTCCATACCATGTATTCCTTTGCCCGATGTTGTTAAAGCAATACTTGGTGCATTGTGGACCCCAACCTGGTGTACTAATTAATAGATAAGATGTGGACATCTATGTGAAAAATATCAGAATTGGTGTACTGCTCATGTTGAATCTCCAGCTTCCAACACCTTCCTTGGATTTGGGTAGCCAATTTGCTATATGGAGATTACAAATTAGAAGGACCAAGCTATGGAATGAAAAGTAAATGTAACAATAACCCAAAAATGGTATCATGCTTGTTAATAGGTTGGGACAACTGTGGTGAAGGGTTATCACACCCTTTATAAGTGTTGACTTTTGTTTCACTTAAAACATGCAGACTATCAGGTTAGGGTCATAAAGAATTATTTAAAAGCATACATGTAGGAAACCAGCATCTTTTTAAGCTGCATCTTCAATGATCAAAAACTTTCTACCTTACTTGGGATAAGGCATTAGTCTCATCATATATCGCTCTTCTATTAAGTGCAGATGACAAACAAAGTTTAAGAATGCATAAATTAATGCTGAAAGCAACCAAGGACTCAAATCTTGATCATTGGTACCATGATAGCTAGCCTTATGCACATCATATCATGTTGAACTGACAAAGGGTATGGCCTATACAAAGTGGAGAGATGCAAGGGAAAATAACGAAGCACATAATTAAAAGAAATTAATGGCTCTTTATTTATATTATCAAGGAAAATATATTTTGAAATTGGCAGCAGCCTGAACAAAAAAGAAATAGCTAGAATCTCTCCTGTTCACCCACTTATTGGTGTTTCTTTTCTATAAAATATTTCTAGGCTCTGCTTTCAAGCTCCAAAACTTGCTCCCAGATCACTTAGCTATGCTACAGATGCATGATAATTTCAGACTTTCAATTTACTCACCCAACCTAAAGGTTGCTTAGATGATTTCTGTTAATTCTTATATATGACTAACATAATTTATGTGTTTATGATAATCTTGAATTCTGCTAAGCCAACCACATCCATTCTTAGATCATCATGTTCTGGTAAGTCTCATGGAGGGCCAAAGCATGAAGGGTTGGAGCTTAGTCTTTCCACTTAAATTCTTCTTAATTGTCCCTTCTTATGATGGATAAATAAGAGAAAATCTATTTCGAATAAGACAAGAGCCAACCTGGTCTAAATTCTTTCTTCTTATTCTTAAAAATAAATCACGGATATTCTTTTTCATCCAGCCTGATAGCCCTTCTTATTAGAATCTTCATGACTTCTATAAATAAACTTGGACTCTTAAAATAGAATGTAAATCGCCTAAAGAAAAATCACCGCTTTTATCTTCCTACTTGTTTGGTGCCCATTAAGATCCCAAAATATAAGGATTTAATTGCACAGTCCTCAATTTATGAAGGTGTATCACATCTGTCCAATTGGTGCTTTGGAGCAGCAGATTGAAGCCTAAAAGTTGCTTGAATGGTTCAAACTCAAGTTAGTATTTATCTTTGGTGTTTAATTTAGTTTAGGGATATTTTAGGAAGAATATTTTGATCAAATAAAGGGGTTTGTTACTGTTCATGTTACTGTAGTAGGAACAGCTTTTGCTACAGTACATGGGCTATTAATAGTCTTTGTATTGCTTAAAAAATTGCTTTGTGATTTTTTTAAGCAAAAAAAAAACACTTTCTAGAAGAAAAAAATTATGCCTACATTATTGACAAGTGCTGCTTAAAATGTGAATAAAAGCACTTATTGGAGAAGCCAGAAAATTCTAGCTTCTCTTTTTATAAAGCAGAGGCAATACCAAACAGGCCCTTGTAACTGCCGAACAAGTGCCATAAACAAGTGCTATTTGGACTCAAGTATAGGGAAACATTAGTTGTTAATAAGTTTGTATAATGGACTTTTGGGGCATCAAAAGAACTTCCTATATGAAGAAAAGAGCCAGGTTTGGCCAGCTGTTCCTAGTGTCCTCTTCCCACTTTTCCTATATCTGATAATTTCTCTCCTCTTCCTCTTCTATATCTGCTGTTATGTTCTCAGGATTTGGATAAGCAATAAAGCTGCTGCTTTAAGTAAGCTAGCAACAAAGCTGCTTCAAACTCTAAGTTATACTGTTCCTAGGGTCCTCTTATGCCATGCAGGCGAACAATAGATGGTCCTGCATCAACCTCCCACCACCCCCACCCCCCTCAATGCCCGCCCCTTCCCCCCCCTCCTCTCTCTCTCTCTCTCTCTCTCTCTCTCTCTCTCTCTCTCTCTCACCCTCACCTTAAGTACTTTATTGCACCATCTAGAGCATCAAGAGCTCAATGTACTGAAAATTTCTTGTTAAACAATAATTCTGAAATTTTCTACCAGAGATTTTGAATTCCATTTGGCAGAGGTCATTTAATGGAGTTAAATGTATTGGCACAGGAAACATATGCATTAAAATATGATAATATTTGTCCAAGGAAATGATTGAGCAGAACTTTTTGTATATGGTAACATAAAAGCTAACTTAACTCCCTTATTTTCACCACATAATTTTGTTCAAGATGTGGGTCTGTTAGTCAGTCAAATATAACAGATTGTCGCAATGCACCTTCCTACTTCTTTACATATTCTCATGCTATTTTTACACTCCATTTTCAAGTGGATGCGTAAAAGATTTTCATTTTGGTTTCAAATGACATGGCATTCGCTTGCAAACAAATTTGTTCCTAGAGAATAGATGAACTTGACAAAAAATGCACCAAACTGAAAAATGGATCAGTTTTCGTCCAAGACTGTTCTACAATTGATAAGGTTCAGTCAGTTTCAGTCAAGGATTCAAAACTCAATACAGGGCCATCCTAATTTTCTTGTGGAACAAGATGCGGTCCCGAATCTCAACCCTTAGGATGGTGGATGTTCTCGTTCCAGTCCCAAACTTGACACTCGGAAAGGTGAGATGCCCTATCGTTGCATTGGGACTTAAATCCGTGGTTCCGATAGTTTCAACCACTTTCAGTGTTTTTGGCTGAAACCAACCAGAACTAATATTTCTTTTTCATTTTTTGGTAGAATTCTAGAATTGTTGTTGCAAAGCTTCTCTAATCTTTAAAGCATCCTTCTAGTCTGTTTATAAGAAAACCTTAAACAAAGTAGGTTCCTAAAAAAAACACATTCTGTGCATATATTAAGCTTTTGACAACTTTTATTCTGTCTTGCTGAGCTAGACAATAATAACATTGTAATGGAGTTTGTTAGTAAATGAAGTTGTTTCATAGCTATACCACATTACTTTGGTTCTTGCAACTCATCAGTCATACCCTAAGTGGCATGATTCTGTCAATGTTATGCTTAAAAATACATTAAGTTCCAAATAAGATTCTAGCTAATACTCTTTGTTATCTCCTTTCTTAAATATCCAGCTTGTATTCAATTTATAGCAATATTTTCAGAAATATATGTTTGAATGTGAATCCATTGAATACATAAAGTGCATGGAAGGGGCTTGATTAAGCAAAGCATATAATTTATGATCCTAGATAACTCAAAATACTAAAAAAAGATCATGTGCAACACCTCGCTTTAATTTCTTTTATTTTTCTCATAATTTATCCTTTTTAATTTTATATTATTTTTTGAATGAAACTCTAAACCGGAACCAAAATTGAGTTTTTGAATCCTTGATTTGATATTTTCTGACATTTGATTAATATGTTAATCTCTTTTCAAGGTTGGAGGAGTGTTGAAGGAGTCGTTTACAAAAAATGTATGGAAGAAAGCAGAATCATTAGCAGCAGATGAAGAAAGCACAGCTGAGCAGTCTCCTGCACAAACTGAATGCAAGAGGCATCACTCCATTGCTCGAGATCCTGCTGTCCCCTCATCATTTAGGAGTCCACAGTACAATATTTTTCAAGTGTTTCAACAGTGTAAAGAATTTGAAGCTTGAAAGACACCATGCAGTAGACTATTTGCTCACATATGATTGGTCCTGTCAGGAAGTTTGATTGTCATCTTGTGTATTGTACGAATCTATTTTCATCTAAGGCTTCAGTATTAGTATATAAAAAATAATACAAATATAAAGGCTTGTTTGGGAAAACTCTGTCTACGTGTAAAGCATCAATCATTATATCTCACTGTATTGTTTACAGAAATGTACTACATTTTCGGTGGATGCAAATAATTAGGTATCCTGTGTCCCTCTAGTTTGTCAAATAATTAATCTATCAATATCTCTACCTTCCAGTGGTAGCGGTAATAACTGGCCGTAGACATGATGCATACACTAGAATATGACGTGTACTATATACAGTTGATTTTATTTTTAATAAAAAACAAAATTTATGCAAATAAATAGTAAAAGTCAGAAAGACTTGGATTTTCTTGTGGTTAACAGTAACAGAAAAAGGGTAAAGCGAGTACGCACCGACGCATGATGAGGGTTTGGTATTACATAAATAAAACCGGTTATTTAATTGAAAGAAGTCTAAAGAGATAAAAATCTCCTCTGAATGCCATGATAGCTGTAGGACCATTTCTTGTAAGATTTCTGTGCTACCCCAGCACCGTTGCTGATAATGATAACTTTAATGCCCAAGTTGGAAGAAAAAGTTGTTCATGGATATTTTTGGCTGTTGAGAGATGCCCTGAACTTTATCATTGCCTTTGCATCAGGGAGACATGAGGTCTTTACTCACTGGAATCTCAAAAGAAACATCAAAGCATCCAATTCATCATCGCTTCCTAGTACCACCGCCACTCCAGCCGAATTTAATAACATGAGGTCAGGTCACCGCATCCACTCTCTCTCTCTCTCTCTCTCTCTGTGAGGGAATGCTTCATTGTATTTCCCTCCAGTTGAAGAGACAGTGATTTTCTCTTGCAAGCAAATGATGCATATCTGGCGATCCCATAAAATTAGTAGTCACTTTTCTGTTTGTGAATCTGTGAGACGATCAAGCACTTTGAGCTTGAATCATGCAGCTGTTTCTTATGACTTCACTCAAACAAAAACAGCAACCTTCGAAACGAATTTTTAGTCAGAAGTTAGTGTTCTCTCTGCATCCTACCGAGCACCAACAGTACAAACAGAACCAGAGGTGCTCTCTGCTCTTCCCTTTTTTTTTTTTTGTGTGTGTGTGTGTGTGCTGGAAAGCTAAAGTTTGCATGATTGCATATCCGGGCATCATGGGATCCGAAACTTCTGTTCATTTTATATCTTTAACAAATAAAATATGATTACACTAAATAGTTCATATTTTAACACGAGGGCTACGAGGGAGGAACACAATCACTCAACAAGGGAGATACAAAGGGCAACAGCCATTCCCAACATTAGAGACGTTAGCTGAATTGCCGTGCTTTTGATTGTTGTCTTTCCATCATTCATCTCTGGGAGGACGCCTGCAACTGCTATATATATGAAACCACCAGCAGTAAATCCCTGAAAAACAAATCAGCAAGCATTATAAATTTACTTCCAGCAGCAAATACAGTTGAAGTGGCAGGCCATTTCACCTCAATCAAAGACGACTGTCCTGGATCTTTTCCCAAAACCAGAGCCTGCACAAAAGTCAGAAACATTAAGTATGGCTTTGTTTCTAATGAATCATTAAAAACTAAAAGAAAATAGTGAACTCACCAATGCAGTTCCAGCCAATGCCATCAGTGCCGATAGGAAATTGAAGAAGAGGGCTTTGGAGACGGTGAAACCTGATCGTACCAAGATTCCAAAGTCACCAACCTTGCAATACAAAAGCAAGCTGATGTCAAAACTCAGTGAGCTAGGACAAGCATAAATTAAGGACATACTGATAGAGAATAAATTGAAATGTTATGAGCATGTAGAATAAGATTGAAGACATCCTAGTTGGAGCACTTAAGTCTAAGGATGTATGACAATAAGGAAAAGACTTAAGATACAACATGGACAGAGGTAAATAGGAATTCCTGACACATAAGGATCTGAAGACGAATCCCAAATAGTTGGGACTGGCCTTGATGATATGGTTGAGTTTGTATTTGCTTTTGGATTTGTATTTTTTCCTCTTTTTCATTTTCTAGAAAGATGGAGGACCATTGAAAACTATAATGTTTCAATCTCATTGCTGCTAAAGGGATTATTTCTTGACCAAGATAAAGGGATTATTTCTTGAATTTTCCTCCTATTTTACATCAATCCTTAGTTTTGGTCATGTGCTTTTTCAGTAGAAATTGCAGGTCCTTGTACCGCCATGCAACAGCCATCAACAATTTTTTACCATCAAATCTTTCGTCAAAGATTCAACATTTAAATGTATTAGCGACTTAATAGGGTATGAATGCTCTATTTGCATATATACTAGCTTGCCACAATGAGCAGATTGGTCACTTACTCTAGTACTTGTTTGTCAAATTTCAATCAACAGTTACATATAACCAAATTCATACCTACAACATTGGTCATATCATCAAAAATTAGCATCATCAATTGTATAAAAATTGAATATGTGAAACTATTCTGAAGGGCCTGTTTGGATTAGCTGTTGGCCCCAGCTGTTGGCCAACAGCCAATCGAAACAGGGCTGAAATCTGCATCCCAAATTCTAGCACATAGCTGTTGGCCAACAGCTGCTTAAAGGTGTTGGCCAATCCAAACAGGGCTCAAATCTGCGTCCCAAATCCTAGCACTTATCACTGCATATAATCACATAGATATAGGTGAAAGACAGAACCATCGTTAAGAAGGAAAAAAATATTCCAAACGAGATGAAAATTGACAGTCAGTGAATCATCATCAAAGCGAGATGGAATTTTAACATTAGCATGTAATAATTCCAATTAGTATCATCACTGTCACATGCTTGTTCTTTCTTTACCCATAAAGACATAAAAAATTATTGCAATTTTGGAAATAGATTATCGCTAAGGCTATCTCAAAGCATAACTCATAATCATTGCAATAAGTTGCTACAATTAAGGGAATATAAGGAAAAAACCTCTTGAGGAAGTTCATGTGCAAGCAGAAATAACGTTCTAGACCACCCTCCAACTGAGCCATGAAGTAAAAATGCACTTCCCAAAGCCATTCCATCAGTAAAGTTGTGCTGCAGTATTCACAGAAGTTGTGCTTGAATTTTAATTTTATATGCCACTGAAAATCTGAACATTTTATCACTATGAAGACTTAATATTGGCTTAATACAACAAGCATAGAGTAATTAATAAAGCACAAACTCACAACACCATCAGAAAAAAGATTCAGGTAGCCAAACACCAAACTCGATGGTGGAGGAGTTGTCTCATTGGAGGATGACTTCTTTTCAGTAAGACCATTTCCAGCATTTAGATCCACTTTATCATCATTTGCAGCACCACTACCCACAGATCGCTGTTGGGATGAGAAGCAACGTATGCTTATTATATATCAAGATTATTTATTTAAATATTTAAATTTTAATAGATATAAAGGTGATGAAAGAAATACATTAAGGGAATACAGAGTCATGCACATCTATGTTACATCTTAGAGTACTCCATATGATTTAACATCTTAAACCAATTTTACATATTCTTCAGCAGCATTTGATATATAATTACTTAAGTCAGGTTGCAGATGTTTTGCAGAAATGCTACCAGGAAAAATCCATAATACAACAGATCTTGCTGCAATGATACATCTGCCAAGAGGAAACCAACAATAATGGCAACAACATGAATTAGAAAGACTCGTATTCAGGAAAATAAATCAGAAAAGATGCTATGCTGAAGTTTCTAAGGTATTGAAGGAATCTTCTTTCTCCATTTTACCCAATAATCTTCATAACTGAATTCACAAATTTTTCAAGAAAATACTAAATAGCTCATTATTCAAATAACTTTATAGCTGATAGGGCTTCAGTTCATTGGTTGACAACTCTCTCTGCAGATTACCTAGGGAGATGTTTCAGGTTCCATCCTAGAAGGTAGCACTCCACCCTTTTTCTGAGAAAAAACTGGCGTGTAACAGTTTTAAGTTCAGCCTGTCTTCAATTACTAGCAATAAAATCTTTTGCTGTTTACAGTGCAACAGTGTGAAGATAAAAAATGCTAATATTATTTAGTCTTATTTTGTGAGTTTGATTCTGCATAATCTAACACAATGTTTGTGACAGCCTTGTCAACAGTGACTTTCAGTAGTTCCATTTTCAATGGTAAGACACGACTGGTACAGCCTTCAAGAAGTATGTGCTATATGCAATAAAGATCAAAATAAATAGCACCAATATTGGACTAGAGAAGCAATAAAATCTACTCAAGGGGGTATGGTCAATACAAAGAAGTTACAGTGGGTTGCGGCTCTACTATATATGCATATAAAATGCATAAACAAGCCTGTATAACAACTATAATGAGCTTGTCCCTCTCACATTACGAGTACTAGACATGTAGAAAATGTATAGATTAATTACATTGAATCTGGGACTAGGGTGCAGGAGTAGAGGACTGCTCCTGACAAGAGAATAGAATGTGGAGCACATGATTAGTACTTTTATATAATAACATTAGATATAATACATTAACTAAGATTCAATAATTTGGTAGCTGTCTTTGCTTCATCATAAGTTCACAAACTGTTTATACTCCAGGGGTTAAAAAGCAAATAACATTACTTCATATAGCGATGGAACTAAAGGATAGCATAATGGCAGATTAATCTTAGTTGCTAGATATAGCAATAAAAGATGCTTGATTAGAGCAAGGGATAGAAGTGACATCTTTAAAAATGTAATACTAACACTCCCACACAGCAGCACTTCTGATGTTAAGGAAATAAAGTCCAAGTGTTCATCATAAGACTCTTGAAAAGTGTGGCAGTACAATTTTTCATAATTAATGAGGTGTTGGGAAGTGATATGTAGCTAGATATAAATGTGATGGAGTATCAGTCAACCCCAATGTGATTTACTCTTTTGTGGAAATTAAGTAGCCATGAATCTAAAAAAAATCTCATTATCATGTATGAGTAGATGAGCATTAGTGCATGGGACATCAAACTCAAGGAGAGGGTAATGAAGCAAATGATGTAAGGCAGTGCTAATGTTAAGCTTTGTTGTGCTTTTGGGAGATGATGGAACTTCCTAAGAAGACAGAAATTATTAGTAGGCCACTAATTCCAGGATCACCAATCCAATTAGCAACAGCGACAGCTCCAAATATAAAGATTAAATAAAATATGAATGAGAAACTACTGGTCCAGTGAACACATCAAAGAAGTTGAGTTGGTGCAGCTAAACCCAAGGAGAATAAATACTAGATTAGCTACAAAGCTAACATCAACTTCTGGATGGCCAAAATCTGGTTAAAGAATCTTCAAGTGGAGTAACAAGCCATCATAAGGTTGGCTTGAATGGGTCACCAGTCAATGGGAAGATAAGGAGAAACCTCAGCAAGCACTGATCACCAGCAAAATGACAAAGAACTTGATTCACAGAAATGACAATCATTAAGCAAATCAACACTAGACCTGGTCCCTCCACAAGTTAGGGATCTACACTCAATTAGTTAATCTTTATCACAGGGATCAACTAGTCGATCACTGGCTAGAATCCAACAATGATCTGCTGGATGGTGAACAAGAATGAAATCAATATAAAAACTCCATTGAATGCTCAAATCTAACATGTTGGAGATTGATGATGGGTCAGTTGATATCCTACAAATGCCTTTGAAGCTACTGTGCTGAATCTAGAAAGTTCATTTCAAGCTCTAACATCAAGCAACCTTAGGTGCCTTGGATTAGTCGCAATGACACAAAAGAACCCTCTGAAGTGGGGAAACAAACCCATATTTACAACAAATGCTACACTAACTCTCATGTAGTTATTGAGTAACAGACCTGTAGAAAAATGTAAACAAGAATGACATGAGTATAGTACATTAATTTTTTAGATGCGTGCCAGACATACAGGTAGGTTAAACCTCCACATAGTGGGCCAGCCTGTACATAGGGTCCATGAGTTAGGGGGTAGGGAAATGCAGTTGACCATGCAAGTAGGTGAAAGAAACCTACATATGCTAGTAGATAAAGCACGTCTGGTAGTTCTAACAAAACTCATAGAAAATAGGAAAACAGAACATATTTGCTTGGAACATTGAAGAGTTAGTGTCATGCATGGTATGAGTAAATGGAGATGCTTTTCTGTCAATTATCCATTATACCTTACGAAGAAGGGCTTCATGTTTGGTGTGATTTTCATCACTTTGGCAGCCATGATGTTCATCATTTAATGTGTCCCTTGGTCCATCAAGCTTTGAATTTGGCTCATCACGATTCTCACTGTCATCTTTCAGTTTGTCATGGCGTTTATGGTGGTGGTGGTGTCCATGCCCCATCTTGTGAGTTCCTTTTACAGAATTATCTTCCACATATCTTACAACCTTTTCAACTAGGAAAAAAAGTACAATTCCACCTGTAATACAAGTATCCAATGGAGAAAATAATTTTTAGAATATATAGTCAATTAGTATAAACAAACATAAGATATTTCATGTTTTTCCAACAAAAGTAAGTTCGTGAAGCAAAAAACTAAAATCCTCTTTCCCTTTTAAATCAAAGAACATTATAAATAAAGACACAACTCCTAAAATATGTGAAAAAACAATGTATAAGCGCCATAACATGGCAAGTCAGGATTGAGTTCCATATCTGAGAATAAGAGGACATATAGATGTGATGGTTTCCCTTCCTCTAGTCATGCACACTTTAGCAAGTATGGCTGTAAGAGGATCTTTTCAGAAAATGCACATCCATGGAAGTATACAGGCAAGTATACAAGCAAGCATTAGTCCACAGAATACAGTTGAGGCTCTCTTGGTTGATATGGGTGCTTTCTGATGATATGGCTGAGAAGGTAGTGCCAAATGATGACAAAAAAAGGCAGCTATATGTAACCTAGCAGCTACATGCTGCAGTAAAAGTCTTTTCAATTATGAAAGCAACATGTCATGACATATGTAAATATCCTCAAGTGGACATACACTAAGATCAGATGGCTCTCGCAATTCTCATTAATTGACACAAACCAAGTGAAGATTCAATGGAATAATAGGATAAATGTTTTTAAGGTCGTGTGGCTGCTTTCTTTTTCAGGCTGACATGTTCAGATGCTTTCAGAATGAGTTAATCATGTGACTTACAAGGTTGTCACACAGCTGTTAGTTATAATATAAGTTTTCAAAGAGTCAATATATCAAGTTATTTTGAAATTTTCATCATCATAATCAGTACAGGTATTTCAGCATCAAAATGGGCAAGACATGAAATGTAACTTTAAGTCAAGGACTCATGGAAGAATTGGGCAGAATTTTGCAACCAGAAAACCTAATATCAACCCTCCAACAACTAGTTTTGATTTCCTATCCAAGGCAATTTTAGGCACAGATGTGTACACAGTAGTCCTTGACTTAAGAGTGTTCCTAAGATCTAATATCTATTTTGAGTTTGACATAAAGGAAGTTTTGTGTAGTCACACCCATAGCATTTATATTAACATGCAATGAAGGAGAACGATTTTAGTGTTTGAAATTGTAGTTGTTTTCTTAGAGCAGTGTTTGGCAGTACTTTTCATGTTTCACATGGCTTCTTGGATATGATGAGACAATTACAAACAGAAGATGATCAAAACCCACATTTCAGTCATGAACAAGGTTTTAAGTGCCACATGTTGGTGTCAAGCTGTGCTATGCCAGTCCTTGGCATGCATTAGGACACAGTACGATGCATGGGCATGCAGTGGCCCACAGCCAGGCTACATGCCAGTCTTGTATTGGCACAGGACATGCTGGTGCATGCTGACCATGCCCGTTGGTCAAAACTTCATTTATTTGTGTCTACGAAGGCAATCAGCGGCAATAATTTCATTCCATAAGCTTTTTTTTTTTTTTCGTCTTCCATAACATTCATGCATTTACAGTCTACATGACTGTATTGCAATTGAAAGGTGTTCTATCTGCTAACAGTTCCCATTTGATACCTGGTAAGGCAAATCTTGATTTTTGTTTCCCTTGTGATGGACCTGGAAGAGGGGGGAATATCTCAAGTATCTTCCTGGTATCATGTCAAGTATCTATTTTGGACATACCATGCAATTTCGGTAGTCATTTTCCATGTCAGTTGGAAAATGTAATCGGATGTTTGGTGTATTATAAGTGATCAAGGGCAAGCAACTCATATCCAAGGAGTAAACTTTGCACAGCATTCCATTAATATTAATAGGTGGCTCCTCAATTTCCCATGGACACAGGCATCTCAGGTAATTTGGTCTTATGATTCTTCATTTCCACATAAGGTCCTTTTATTTTTATGTTTTCAATGCTCATTTTATTTGGGTTTCAGTTTAATGTTTCTATTTGGTGGCAGTGGTTATTGGCAAGAACTCATTGAATCCATTGTTCGGCCACAGTTTTGCTTTAAACAACCATATTCTGAGATGTGATCCTGCATCTCTCTCTCCTTTAGAGTTCACACTGCAGTACTGTACTAATCTTTACTCTGTTCCAAACTAGAATACTGAAATGAAATCAATTCATTCCCAAATTGGCACCGTCTAATCTGTCTCAAGTTTATTTTTTGAATTTTCAATTCAACCACATTATTATTTTTTTTGTAAAATCTATCAACATCTACACTCATTTTGGGTATTTTGTAAGTTTCTCTATTTCAAACCTTAAGCTGCAACCTGAATTATTCCGAACTCAAGTCTGAAACATCCCACTGTGAATTTTTTCAGGAAAGTACTTGATAGAAACCCACCAACTGCATTAAGATTTTGACACTAGCACTTAAATCAAGTCTTCTACCACAGCCACACAAAGTGGAAGGAATTTTTGTGGCTTACTCATGTGCAGCCAACAGGACCTTGCAAATTGCACTAAAACCATATAGGTTGATTTGTTAAGCAATCTAGAAACCAAAAAGAGAGGAAAATAGCACAGATAAGCTGGGATTAGGTTGAAGAATCTAATACCTTAATACTAACTTCATTTCTGAAAAAAGTAATTGCATAACTTAGTTGTAGTCAGAGAGAGGGCAAACTGGACTTAGCATTTCATGAAAAAGATCAAAGAGATTATTTGCTAACAGAGATGCATCCATATACCAATGATATTGCATGGACAAAATCATTCTTATCATGGAGTTTAGTTACCAAAAGCATGAGCAGATGCAGAAGCAGATTCGGTTGCAAGTGCAGAGAAGCAGATCTTTCAATATACATACCATAAGTAGTTAAGACTTTATGGAAAATTCAGGCAATGGAATATTATAATTAAAATATAATTAAAAGAATTTCTAAAGATTCAGCAAATGAACCCAAGGAGAAGGTGATGAGCTCACGGCATTTTGATGTAGTTACAAAGGAAGAGAAATTTCATTAACAATAAGGTTTAGCTGGCAGCAGCTTGCCATTGATCTTTTTATATAACAAAACTTAAACGAATGGCAAAATCAACAGCCCAAATGCTGCAATCTAGATCCATATAACAAAACCTAGGATGTGTCAAGTTTCTGTCTCTCCCTTTATTGGTTTTTTGACTCTATCAGGGATCCTTGAGAAGTAAGGATTTATGCTCCTCTTGTCCAAACATTTACCTTCAGCTGATTTGATAGATTATCTAATATTACCACCTACCTTTCATCTTTCCTGGATGCCACAATTTGCTTCAGCATGCAGATGTTTCTCATAGGAAATGTCATCTCCAAAAGTAGAAGAACGGACAAGCATTTACCCCATCTTTTCAGAATAAGCAATGACATTTCAACTTCATCATAGGTGGCCATATATATGCTGTCCTACAAATTCGTTGTGCCTTCATATCCCTTTCCATTACTTAGATCTTAGTTAATTTGGGCTTCCCCTCCTCTCCTCCAATCCTCCAACTTTAACTCTAGGATGTGGCACAGTAGTCCAAGCAACCTAAAATGGTTATCCCTCACTTTTTTCATAAACTGCTAGCACTGTAAACTCTCTCTGGTGCAACCATTTCTTGCTTTATTCATTCTTGTTTTATCATACATTAACACGAAATAGGAAATCTTATCACTTAAATCTTTCATATACTTTGTGCCCTGTGCCAATAACGTATCTTCCAAGATTAACTCGCATAATAGAGACATATGAAAGAAGACAACAGCATGGCGGCAAAAATTGGATTATTAAGTCATTTATAACTAGATAAGAAATAGTTCCCTCTCTAATGAAAGCCCAAAAATATGAAGTAACTCTTCATTAGGGGTTAACATTAGTAGCAGACCCATACAGCTATGCTAAATAGTATACTTTGGTTGGAGAATAAGTGAGGAATTTCCCACAAAGTGGAGGGATACCCTACCAAACACTCAATAAAGGTAGGGGGAATAGGCTTATACCATAGGGGAGGATAAGTAGGCAATCCAAGGAATAATTCTGTTCTGCCATTTTGGTAGAACAGACTTATACCATGGAAAAGGAGAAGTTATTTCCTCCAATTACTTTTTTGCTCCTATCCAGTCTTTAAACATATAAAAAAGTGGAAGAGCAATTTCATCCTTACGATGAAATCTAAATCATTGCAAAACCCAATGCAAATTAAATACACTATTCCTTGCACTTATCCCTTTATTCCATGCACTTATTCCTCGCACTAATCTTTCCAGCCAAACACCAAAACACCCCTATCTCACAGAATAAATCCTATTGCTCCAATAGTACATAAATAAGTTTCCTTTATCCTCGCAAAATTTATTCCACAACCAAACACAACATCAGGAATAAGGACTTCATAATACTCGAACCAAACTCCTAAATCATATAACACAAAAGGATACAAATTCTATTTAATTAGTTTGGATAAATATGATAATTGAGTATGAATTATAAATCTGTCAAAAGACATGTTGTTTCAGTTGTTTAGTGAACCCTCTACTAGCATATTTAAGTCAAGGATTCAAGTCGTGGTGGGACACGCAAGGGATGTCGAGATGGGCATCCCAAGTGTTGGCATAGAATCATCCCATTGTTATCTGAGCATCTCATTCAGCATGTCCTGATACATCCCCCATCCTAATTTTCGTGACAAGGTAGGATGGCCGCGCACCTTGTTTCACAAAGAAAAGTGCAACTCTATCCGATAAGATTTAGATCAACTTAAATTATTTGAGAAAATTTTTGACATATGCATCAAAATAAAAAGTTGACCTGAGGCCATAAAATAACACAAATAATTCATGCGTGCAGTAATCATGGCTCGTGTACCAGATGGGACCATCTGGTATTGGGCAAACCATACCATACCTAGTAGCAAACTAATACCCCACAAGGGATGTACCCAGTGTTTGTACCATGAACCAACCTATACTGATATTGTAGCAGCATGGTAGCAGCACAAATTTTGGAACAGGTGCTGCGAACCATGATGCAACTAATCCAACAGTCACAATTTATGGTTAGAGTCAGAACCCAATAGATTAAAAGGACCTTGAGATGTGAAAGGATTTTGCCTGAGTTTTTCTATCATTTTCAGCAGGTTGCAATACAGTTATACATCAAAACAGGAACTAAATCACTAATTGTTGAGGTAAAAATCTTAGTACTACAACAAGAGAATACTTGCTGGATGTGAAGACAGTGAAACATAATTGTGATACCAAATAAATACATCAAAATCATACATAATTTATACTTCTATACTCACACAAAACAGATAATCCAACAGAAAGATCTTCTAAAGAATGAGAATGTGAATGTCCATGTTCAAGATGATGTTCATGATGCTCATGTGAATGAGAATGTTCTCCACCTGAAATGACACCATAAAAGCAGATTAGGACATAGATGATCCCTAAATAGATCAGAAGAGATAAACTTAACAGGTTTGCACAACAGCAGGAGTGTTACAACACTTATTAAGTATAACATACAGCCTTGCACTTACTCATCAAGCCAAATAAATCAGAAGAGATAATATCTGAGGCAGAGGTAGATAAAAGCAAAGTAATTGTCTTTGACATTTGTATTCTATTTGATATCAGTAAAAAAGGAAATTATGTATGTCGCCAAAAAGTGGTTATAAATCAAATACAAGTGAACGTATTTTTAACCATATATTTAGATTAAATCTTTCAAAAGATATGAACATAATATAATGGGATTAGACCAAGTACCAACCAAGTATATGGGCATAATCATGCATTGGAAAATGGGTTTCAATACATCAAGCTTGTATATAAGCATCCAGGAGTCATCAGAATATGTAAGAAATAGTCTTATTCTGCTGGTTTATGATTCTTTTACAAGTAAATTTTAGTTTTAGGCTGGAATATCTCCAATTGCAGGTTAGTTTTTCTCAAGTAACAAGGCAAGATTCTAAATGATGGTTGCTAGATTTCCATCACGGTACTTATTAACTTTTAGGATCCATACGGCTAAGCTGGCTAACAAGTGCATGAAAATTCATGAGCATTCCATCTGGAAGGGGGTAGAAGGAATGATGATAAATATGACCATCCAAGGATATGGACAATAAAGTGTAAGTGAAGCAATTAAGGAGCCTTAAGATAAGATGGTTGACATGAATCTTGCAGTCATTGTATATTAGCTCTGGAGACATGACATAATTTAATTGGTAAAGAGTTTGAGGGATGAATGTGTGACAGAACACTCTGGAGGCAAACGGGCTAGAACAAGATTTATTGAAGAATTTGACCCTCATATGGATGATCTTATTTGTGACAAAAAGGGAGATGAGCCTTGGTGTAATGTTTAGATTTGGTTGTTAATCTGCCCAAGCAACCCATGCAAAAAATTCAATCAGTATTCTGTGCTTTTGGAAACTGTTCAAAGGCAATAACAAAACCTCACCTAACCTAGTATAAAAGTCAATTAACCTTGAACTCATCTACTTGACTTATTTTATCAGGTGTGATACAATATCTAAGGGGCTGTTTGGCATCCCTGATACTTACAACTCTTCCTTTTATCCCCACTGCAAAGGGAATCAAATATCCACTGGGAGACAAGCATAGACAGTGGTTCTCAGAGTCCAAACAGGCTGTAATAAACAAACATTTTAACATGCCTCATGTTAAAGCATAATGATTTTTGTAAATACCTATCCACAATGAAAAGCATTTTAGATGACAATATAACAATCTAAGCTTCAGGAATTTTATTTCGTGGATCTATGTGCGCATAAAGCAAACAATATAACATGACTTGCTCTCTTTTTTTAAAAAAAAATAATAATATTGCCAATGAAGATGTGCTAACTTACCCTTCCAGTCTCTTAACCTTCATTAGAGCAATAAAACATCGATGAGATTATAATTGGATCAATAAAATCTTAATAAGGGGGCACCATAAAGTAATGTGGTATAACAAAACCTATTTTAAAAGGTTAAGTAAAAGAAATTCAACAAGAACATGTGATATACAAAATATGCATCCAGTGTCATACCAAAAGCATGTGGCAGCTGATGAAGAAAAGCATCGCCTAGCATTGCACCTGCCTGGAAAATAAAAATCACTCAAAGCTAAGAAAATGACTACTAATTTTCATGGAAATTATTTATAAATAAAACTTCAAAGATAGTATCAACATATCGTTCCACGTAACAATATGACATTAACTTCTGATAATACACAAAATTAATCTTGAAGCTAGTTACAGTCACACACTTGGAATGTCTTTAATAAACAATCTAAGCCAGTTTTTCAGAAGAAGCATAATGGTATCTACTGTAAGTTCTGTTATTTCAAGCTCTTGGAGAATTTGTTCCTGCATTAACTTAAGGTTTTTGAATACTAAAACACAGCTTTATTATCAATTATGATGATGCCACAAACCATTAAAGTAATCAGAGTTCTTCAAATTATGTTCCTTCAATAGAAACTGTGAAACATCAAATTTGATATCTGTAGTAAAATCAACATTATTAGGAGAAAATGCATTATAATGAAAATCGGTTTCTTCATATGGGTTAAAACGACAGCACAAAGCACAAGGATTTCAATATGATGTTTGAACAAAGATATCAAAGGGAGAAACACAAGTTTGTTGATTTGGATAAGACCAAGGTAAGACGTACCGAAACAAACCAACCAGAAAATAATTTTTTGTTCTTTTCATTTGTCTATCAAAAAGACTCCTAAATAAAGGATCTTCACGTATCTACTAGTTAGTCTTTCTTAAAAAAAAATAATTTAAGTTAATTTTCTTCAAAAATAAAGAAAAACCAAAAGATTAGTCCCTCCGGTCTTGTGACACGTCATATTTTGCACTCTAAGAAATATGTTTTAAACTTAAAATTTTATGGCAAGTTTAATTTTATTATTTTTATGAGCTGTGAATTAAGTTAGCATAGGTTAGTGTGATATTCACTGTTACTATGATCTTGTTTAAGATTGAAACATAAAAACTCTATAAGTTTGACCAAATATTAACCAAAGCCTTATATATTATATTTTAAAATAATTTTTTTTCTAATATTTTATTTTCTCATTATTTCTAAGTTAAAATGATTTTTTAAGATTTTTATCCGGAATAAATGTATCCTAACTTGATATTTGTTAAACTATGATTTCATAAAATTCTCTAAATTTATTCTTGAAAAGGAGAGTTGATTTTTTATTCTTAAGGAATTTGATTTTTCTGATATTTTTATTGAATTTAAATGGAAGTATTTCCTTATTTCCATGAGAAATCTTAAGTAAATGAATGACATTTATTTAAATGATGTTGAATTGAAATAAGATAAAGGAAAAAGATGAGATCTCATGGGAGGCTCTAAGCCTCATATACCACATAAAAAGGTAAAAATTGAAAAACTATAAAAAAATTACAAAAAATGGCGAACAAGTCTGAACCACCGATACGCTGCTAATTTGGTACCAAACTGGTCCGCTATTAGTCCACAATCTATTTAACCTTGGATAAGACAAAAAACTAATGACTTAGTATTGCATAAAACCATTGTATGTAAAGCCGTCCTGAACCGTTTGGTTTAAGACTAACCGAACTGAACTGATCCGAAAGCAGAACTGTTCGACCTCTTGGTTCAATACGGGCCGAATCGATCAAACTGACCCCATATTGGCCTACCGAACCAAACCGCCCAATTCCGGGTAGCTTATGGGTTGGGCCCTCCTAATCCATCCAATTGGTATGCCATCAGTTTGGTACAGTATGCCCCGTATCGAACCATACTGGTACGGTATCAATTTCGATACGATGAACCTTGCATAGAACTATTTGACATGATCAAGCAAATATCTTACTTAAAATACAAAAGATGCACTTTCCTCTACTCTCTAGCAACTTCCATCAAGAGTTAGGCTAGTTGGCACCACCAATAAAGTAACTAATAAAAAAACAATTGCAAGTTATTAATCATCAAATTTCACATTGGCATCCTCATAATTGCAAATTTTTGAATTCCCACTGCATTTTTCTGAGATACCCCAAGAAAGCAGCTCAATACTATGCAACTCCATTGAGTTGTGAAATTTCTTGCTGTTTTATCCTCTGACATATTCTGCAAGCCCTAATAATGTGTGGGAGAAAAAATTTTGATCATAAAACAATTGCCATGGGTCCATGTCTGATTGTGAAAAAGGAGGGGGGGAACATGAGATCATCTGCGCATGTTTGAAATTTTGTCAAACCTCTGATAAAAGTTAATGGGAGACTGTTCAGCTCACAACTTGTCCACATCTTTAAACAACCCACATCTTCCTTTTGAAGATCTCTAAATCTCTACTATTCATTCTTGACCAAACATAACAATGCATAGGTTAAAAGTCCTTAATTTCTAAAACAAAGACAAAGAAGCACAGGATATCCCTTCAAGGTTCATCCATCTAATCTACAGAATTGATCCTACTCCCAATAGAGCTGGAAAATCTTGGTATCCATCTTCAAACCCTCTAACCTGTCTTGATCCATCCAACATACCACTAAAGTTCTCCCTTCTCTCTATCATCCACTGAAGTGATTCATTGCTATACAGCAACACCTCACATTATTACATGCATCACCAAGAATTTATTTCAACTCTACCCAAACCATGAACTTTCCATTTACAAATTAGTTAACTAATTTTTAATATTACAGAGGCACATTTTCAATGACTATAACACAACATTGTACTCACAAGTTCCAATATATACACAAATGACACCAACGTATACTATGGAACCACTTGTTTGTAGTGAATATTACAAGAGAAGAATGAGTAATTTGTCAAGAAGTGTTGGGTCCTTAATAATAAAAGTTGTCAGCTAACCTTTTGATCTATATATGTTTTAAAAAGTCTAAATCAATATCCACGCATAAGGTTTTTAAATTATATAGTATGTAAAATGCATTCATTCATTAGTTATATCACTACCGCTTATCTTATTGCTGCTTGATACATAGGTTAGAACCTTCAAAACAAATGATTTTTAGTTTCTAGGAATTACATCATAAATCATGTTTGATGGTGTGAATCTTTATTTCAATAGTTATATCATTGATTTTCATTGGTAAGAATTTGGAGATAAATGCTCTCAAAAGCAATTCTAGACATATAGATTACAAGAGAGATGCAAACATCTCTTTCTATCCATCCATTATGGGCAAGCTTGACAAGCTTTCATTGAGGAATTGGAACTCTAAAACATCAACTAGGAAGTTTACGAAGTCCCTCAATGAGAAACTAGCACAGGCGAGATATGCAAGTTAATTGAAATTAAGAGTCACAAAGTTCTTTGCATGTTCAAATTAAAAATTTAGAGGATTCATAAGACAATATCGAATCAAATTCCAGTCAACTGACCCTGGAAAAGGAATGGCTCAAACTTTAACCACCTTGAAGGGAGAGTGTGTCACATGGAGACTTCTTCAGGCATCTAATAAATATTATTATCTGGCATGTTTGCAAAAGAGCTTCTTCCCCCTTGGACAATCTAGGTCACCAGGCAATTTTTTTACAACAATTCTAGTGATAAACTCAAAATCTATGCAGCCATATCATTAGCAGCCCTTCTCAAGGAAAAAAAAGGGAAAAGCTAAAATAACCTTTCACCGCAAGGCAATTGGATGGTACAGGCAAAAAATGAAGTGCATCTAGTTTACATGTGTTTTTCTGTTCCAAGGTTAACATTAGAAATAAACACTGAGAATATTGATAGAATCATTATAAGAATTGGAGAAGAACAAGACCCACTATCAAATCTCAAATTAACCAATAATTTTTTGCACAAAACAATATGCAACTGGCATGTAGTATATATCCTCAGCTTGTGGCCATCTACTAAGTCCAAATTCCAAATGAACAATAAAAGTTTTTTTTGCCCTAATCATAGATAGTGTGGTTGTTTCCCATGAAAAATGGTAAAAAATCAAAGATAGAATGTAGCTTATGTGCATTGGGTTCCCAATGTACCCACAATAAAAAACTTAGACCAATCAGAAAACAAGTTGACAATTTATTTACCCCAAAAACAGCCAAAGAATCCACCAAACTCTTGGACGGCTTCCCCTGCACTGCAAGAATTCAGAAACTAAACTCTCTAAAAATGGCATTAACAATGAACAACACCAAACACACATCAGTGGGTATCAGACAACTCACGCAAGATCACCGGCAAGATTGTGAGGCAGATCAACGACGCCAAGCTCACCAGCAACGAGCACCCCATCGCCCGCACCCATATACCTTCGCCCCCAACAATTAAATAACAAATAACAATTAAAAACTTGTAACTCGATTCGTCAACAGAGTATAAAAAATCAACAATCGATCAATCAGAAGCATAAAAGTCAAAGAAATTCACCTATCGGTGACAGCTCGCTATGACGATCACCATGAGACTGATGGTGGGGGTGGTGATGATGGTGGTGGTGATGGTGATGGTGATGGTGGTGATCGAATCCGTCGAGCATCAGATCCTCCTCTTCCGCCAGCTCCTCCGGCAGCTTGGCCGACCGGATCTCCCGCCGATGTTCATCGTGATCATGGAGATGAAGGTGGCCGTGGCCGTGGTCGTGGTCGTGGTCGTGATGGTGATGGTGATGGTGGTCCTCGAGGCCGGATCCAGCGGGGGTGGAGAAGGGGCAGGCCGGCGAGTGCTCCCCGTGAGCGGCGACGAGAGGAGCCGCGGCCGCGAGGAGGAGGAGGAGCAGGAGGCGGTGGCGCCGCCCGGACGGAGAGGAGGAAAGCATTTGATGATGGGGGGGGGTTTAACTGGAGGACTGTCGGCAAACGCCCTCGATGGTGACGAAGAAGACGAGGACGAAGAAGACTACGATGATGAACACTATGACCCCGAAGGTGACCGCATCCATCTCATTTATTTGGTATTTTTCCGAAATTGGAAATTAATTAATTTCCAATTTTCCCATGAGAGGGGAATTTTTTTTTTCAAAAAAGAACAAGAAAATAAATAAATTCGAGGACTGGTGCTGGGGTCCGTACGATGGGTCAGGAGGACGGACTCCTCGGGCATCGGTCTCTTTCTCTGTCTTCCAGACTCTTTTAGGGAGGCCGGGCGAGCTGGGGGGCCAATTCGGCGTTGCCGCCTCACCGGGGTGCTGAGGGTACGAAAACTCGGCGAAGATGCGGGGCGGAGAGGAGGGGTTTGGTAGCTGAGCGCAGTGAGAGCAGAGCGGAAGGGGCAAGTGGCGTTCGGAGATGCGATGCTACCAAAATTATTGAAGCCAACGTCATGCTTTAGCTTTCTATCATAAATCCTATAAATTTTATTTGGAGGAAAGCATTCTTTTTGGGCCTCGAACTTTACTTTACTTTACTTTACTTTACTTTACTTTACTTTAATCCTCTTAAACTTTTTGTTACAGTTTAGTCCCTCTTTTTTAAGGATATTACATTATTAGCATTCCATTTAGGATGGATGATAATTACTGAAAGTATGAGGACAAAAAATATATTTTAATCTTTTATTTTCCAAATTTCTTAAAATAAGTTGAAGAAAAAAAAAACAAAAAAAACAAAATAACTCACTCATTAGAAAACTATTACACAATCAAAGAGAAACGAGTGGACAAAATATGTATTTTTTAATTACGTTAGAGAAATATTTGTTTTTGAAAGTGGATGAATAAGAATGGCCATCTTTAAAAAATAATAATAATAAATAAAGGAGGAAGGCCAAAGCTCTCCCTGACCCTTTCGACATGCACGATTTCTTTTTTATAACACAATTGCAATCCGTACTTGAATTTCTTTTGATATTTTGAGACACTCATTTACCAAAATAATAAATAAACTTAACGGTGAAAGAGCCACTTTTTTTCCCCCTGATTTTATACACAATTTATGAGGTATCATCTCTCAAAAGTGCAATCTAAAAGCTTAAGATTTGGGGGAGAGCTTTGAGCTAAATTTATAAATCTATTTAATACCGCTTTTATTAGTACATGTAGGTGAAACCACGACATCACCTAGTTAAAATTTATCCCATCTGGTGGATAATCCATTGATCAATGATTTATCCACTCAAGGTTAGCAGGATAGCTTGTTTGAAGCATAGATTAGGCATGTTTAGAGGGAGGTTTTTTTTTTTTTTTTTTTTTTTTTCATGTTTGTTGTTGATAAAAAATAAATAAAATTTTATTCTATAAGATTGATAATAACATTAAAGAAAAATGATTTATTTCAGTAAAATAATTATTTTTATTTTTATTTTATTTAGTTATTATTTTATTTTTTTCTTTTATTTTTATTCTTCAAAAAATTTATAATTTTATTCAATTTTATCTAACATCAAACGTATGATAACATAATTTTTATTCTATCCAATTTATTAACCTATTCTGTGCCAAACAAAAGATAAAAGATAACTTTTGTTATACCGTGTCCTACGTACCAATGCATGGTTGGCAATAGCAAATCTTACAAATAATTGCCCTATCTCTGCTGTAAATCCTCTAAATCAATGTTTGGATGCTGGATAACTGAACAGGAATGAACAGTTTTAATTCCGGAAACCATTCTTTAGCCATTAGTATCTCTCTTATTTGGTTGAACTGTTAAGGATTAGTGGATAAAGTTATGGGGAATAAAGATGAGAGCGAGGATTAATATCTCTAGTAATTCACCCAGTGAACTGCCCTTTCTACATAGCCTTAAAGTACATGAAAACTGATGTCCCTAGCTTTAACCACATGAAAACCGATGTCAGGTACATGGGGATTAATCTTCCAAGAACTTGATTGCAAGAGTCCATTATAGTATAAAACCTATGTACCAGGCAACATGTGAGCAAGAAAAATTCATCATATCTACTGGCAATGAAACAACATAAGCTAACTGTTTCGGAAATACTTCAGGGTGTAAACTAGTGGTTTGTAATAAGTGGAGGATTAAAAGAACAACTAAGGAAACAACTCGTATCAATGGTGCCACTCTTTCATGTAGGAAAGAGGATGATTACAAATTTGGACAACTGAAAACTTTCATCAGCTCCAAACATAAGTACATGTCATATCTCTGCAAGGTCTATATCCTGTCAATCTGAAACCATTAAAGAACTCTTGAGAAGCCCAAACACTGGCATTTAGAAAATCACATGAAATATTATATATGTTTATGGTTACCATCCCAACAACAAACACAAGCACGCAACAAACTTTGTATTACCAGTTGAAAATCTAGCTGTACAAGGTACAGACAGGTAGTTCACACAAGCACCATGCTTCATGTACAAGAAGACCCAACACCCAACAGAATTTCACAATGGTATTTATCAGACAAGGAACCGATCTTTAATGCAATCCAGTCAGCACCTCCTAGTTAGTCTGTGTATCTACACTCTAAATGTCAGCCTGTAAAGCACTCTCTCTCAACTGTAAACACTCACCAGTCAAAAGTCCTAAGATAACAGCACTAGCAAAACACTAGTATACATTCCTCCTAACAACTTAGGATGCCTGCACCTCCTTCATTCCAGTTTTGTGTTTTTTTCCACTTTTGAATCCATGACAAGATTTTCTCCTGCGGAAAGAGATCAGAATTCAATTCAATTTAGTTGTCTAGAACCATTGTGAAAATGCATAATATAGAGACGAGCGATATGAAAATAGATGTATCTGGGAGACAACAACAGTATACAGACTTAGACTTGTGGAGATTCTGGTTCTGAACCACTGATAGATGTGAAGGCTGTCACTGTGTCCTCTTTTGATATAGCAACAAAATTCAATGGTGTGGTTGACAACCGCCTCGGCTCCTTAAAGTATCCATTGTGACGACCAGAATATGAGCGTGGTGTAAGGAGTTCAGAGGTCGCACTACCGACAGAAAGCCGCCGTGGAGTAGGGGTCATGAATCCATTTCCATTTCCATTTGCATGATGCCCATTTGCAATTCTATTAAAACTGATGCTCCTTCTTGGGCTTGGTTTGGACCCAAATATTGCTTCTTTTTCTGTAAGAAGTAGATTTTGTAGCTTTCTCTGATCCTGCAAAAAAAGGGAGATGAATGCTCGATTAATTGCTTGTCTAAAGTAATCAGGATGGATTGACTATGGCATCTTGGCAAGCAAAACCTACCCGATATCGTCTTTTTTCAACTTCTTTCTGTTGTAGAGTAAGCTTATACTCCTCGAGAATAGATGTTAAACGAACCTGAAAATGTTAAAGGACATAACAGTTAACCAAATGAACAACCTATGGGAAAAAATAGATAAATTTCATATATGCATATGAAAACCAGAGAAAAACTTAACTCACCCCATCATACATGAAAGGCATATTCCTCTCATCCTCCCAGGCAAAAGTTCTGTTTATCAGATTATCGACAATGTCTGGGAATAATCTCTCCAATCAGCTCTAACATAACTGCAAGTTAATAGGATGATACAAGGTTTGGGGAAAAAAATACCTGGAATTTTGCTCACAGTGATCCGTGCCTTCTCTGCTCGTTTTAGATTTAAATGAGCACCTCTTCCAGCACTGTACCTGTTCTGGTCCTGTAGCCAAGTGAAAGTGCCAACTTTAGCTTTGCAGCAAGCATAAACTCAATAATAAAGATCAAGTATTTCTTAGCAAAAGCTAGAGAACATTTGTTATAGAATAAGCATCTCTCTCTCTCTCTCTCTCTCTCTCTCTCTTTGTGTGTGCATGCGCGCATCTACAAGTGGCTAGAATAGCAGTATCAGCAAAAACTAGCCTACTTGGTTGTATTCTTCAAGCCAGGTTTCTTCATCACGAGCAGCAAGCCATTTGCTTATCCTATCCATTATCTCTTTCCTGCTCATAGATTCTTCCTTTGCCTTCACTATTTGTGCCTCAATATTGGCCAGAAGTTCAGAAGGATCTACAAGACCTACATGCAGAAGGAAGAGAATGGCTAGAAACATATAACAATACTTCTGTAAAGCAGATGCAAGCAGAAAAAGAATCATACCAGAATCAATCAATGCATTAGTTTTCTCTGGTGCTGTGCTCATATCAGTCTCAGTGTGCGCTCTTTGGCATATCTCTTCCAATTCTGACCTTCGCTTCAGAACGAGTTCTTTCATTCTGCTGGCTTTTAGTTTTTTCAGCCTTTCCACTTCGGCTTCTGTCTGTCAAGAATATAATATCAACCTAACTAGCTGCCCCAAAGGTGGTATTCAAAGATAGAGAGACCCCAATAACCAACCTGTTCGATTGTTTCCTGTGAAAGCAAACCAGAATATGTGATGTCTTGTTCTCGTGATCCAATGATGCTAGTTAGTCTTCCAAAGCACTTCCTATCTTGTTCAGATGAATCCATCAAGTTCCAAAGTTCAAATAGAGCTTCCACATTTTCCCTTAGCTATAGTGCAAGAATGGTCATGAGCATAATACAGGAGCTGGAAAAAAAAAAAAAAAATACAAGACTGAAAAACTTTTCGCATTACCTTTTGAATTCGAACTTTCTTTTCTGCTTTTAACTTCAAGACAGCTTGAGCTAGACCTTCCAATGTGTTATTACTGATGCTTGTGGACTGCCCTGAACCAGTCTCATGCAAGCTGGGATGCACTTCATCCACTGTCTTTCTAAAGTCCAGTCCAAGCACACCACATAAAGAATGCACTTCATTTGTGTATTCCAGGACCTTATGAAGACGATCAGACTGGAAACAGCAGAGTACATCGACAAAAAACATTAGCGCTACCATTGAAAGTGGATGAATAAGCTAGGAAGCACATATGTTGCAGCATTTCACATGCAGTTGTGTGGATAACCTAATTTATAAAAAACATGTTACACACTACAATATAGTTTTTTAACAACAAAAAGATTGCCAATAAAAGTCACAAAATTGCCACTAAAGAATTATTGCAATGGAGTAGCAGCAAAAAAAAAAAAAGCCTCTGTAGATACCATCACTAACCATTTACTGGCAATATTTATATTTTGCAGCCAAAAAAAAAAAAAAAAAGTTATCATGGCAAAAATAAGCCTCTATAAAATAGAAATATTTAACAGCGACATTTATTGGCACTATAAGTCTGCATGTATTTTTTTTAAAGGCGATTATTTTTGCCACTAGATATGCAAACTATTTTTAGAGGCAAATATCATTATGCCGTTATAAAAGCCATCACTAGATCCATATTTTCTTGTAGTGGCATATAAACAGTTATGAATGCTACAATAGGTAGGAGGCACTTCTCAGGTAAAAGACAGAGAATCAGGGGATTAAATTGGATTGTTACAAGATTAACCATTACATAATGCTTACAGTGGTAATCATGTAAAATTTGTTCATGAGTAAGGTACAGATACTAGCAGCGACAAGAGTATTTTTATTCTACATGAAGTTCTTTTTTTGCTTGCTGTGACCTCATTTCAGAGTCAATGGGTGGACCATTTGCAGTTTCATGTTTAGAAATTAGAATGAAATCTTGCAGCTAAGGTGAAGAAAAACAATGTAGCTGGTGTCTTTATCTGGTGAAGGACTTCAACTTGCTTGTACGAGGAAGAGCTTCAGAGCTTGATCGCAAGTTCAGTAAGTGAGTATGGGAAAAGAAACAATATTATTGGAGGACATATGTGCAAAGACTCATGCAGGCATATGTTTAGCTGAGTAGAATCTGGATATATATTCAATGCCAAGTAAGCCAAATAACACCTTTCAATTAGCCTTTCAGGTAAGGTCCTAGGTTATTACAAATAAAATGGTATCCGAAGACCCTGCAAACCATGATAAGCAAAGTTTATATTATGGCTTTCTAGCAATTACAAGGAGGCAGATTTTTCATAATTTAGCAGGGATCAAATGTACAAGTTGGAACCCTTGTATTGCTTCATAACCATTTAACTGAAATGGACTTTACCACAGGGAGCTATAAAATTGCATTAAATTTTGCTTCTTTTCAGCATTGGTTGGGTGGTAAGGTATCACAATAAAAATCTTTTATTAACAAATTCTTCTCCAATTGCATAGAAAGCTCCTAATGAAGAAGAAGAGAAAGTTCTTTTAAAACTTCAAAAAGAACAAAAGTGCCCTTTGATATTTTACATGAAAGGGGACATAAGTGAGATTAAATCTGGGCAAAATTAAATCTGGGCAAAAGGAAAAAGGCCTCCTTGAAACAATCATTCATTGTTGATGACACTGGGGATATAAATAAGAACACACTTACTCAAAACTTGAGGATGCCAATGACACAGAAGATTTTCTTAATGAAAAGGTCTATGAAATCATAGGAAGCTAATTGACTCCTTTGTTCTCAGTCCTTCACAATCTGATACCATATTTCTTCATCTGATCTAGACTTCTTTGTTCTTTTCTACGTAATAATCATAGATACAAGGACTATGCTTCAGCATTAAATGTTTTCATCATTGTCACATCCTTGTTAAATGGTCAGGCCTCATGGAATAGGAGTAATATTGATGCAATAACTTGAAAATAATCATGAAAATGAAACTATATAAGTTAAGCTTTTCAGACCCAATGATAAACATAGCTTATTCTGCATTATATTGTATTTTCCATAACCTATCCTGCATTATGTTGTATTCATGATCCTCACTTTCACATCTTTGGGCATCTTAGAGCATTTTACAGGTGTTAATTTTTCTTTATCACAACTTTTCCATGCCATATATCTTCAATTCTTCCAAACAAGGAGGTTAAAACTATTGATTTGAGCTAACTATCAATAGTTCTTTTGTAATCTCAAATCCTAATATAACTTAATTACAATAAAATGACCACTATGTCCAGTTATATTTGTGACTAGAACAAAAAAAGAAAAAACAATTACTTGGCATTAAAGGCTATAAAAAGGGTAAATTATTGCAGATGCGAAGAAGTTTTTGTGCTATGAAATAATTAGCACAGTAGGGATGAGATACCTTCTCCTTTCGGAGAGCACGGAGCCTTGCTTGGCATTCATTAAGCTTCCTCATTGACAAATCATACTCTTCAGTAGTAACAGGACTGGTCACAGTCTCATTCTGATGATCGTGTTCTGTTAGTTCAGCGCTGATCTTCTCAATCTGTGATCTTATATCAGCAAATTGCTTGACCCGTTCCTCTTTCTCTGCTCTCAGATCTTCCACCAAAGGTGCTACTGAATCAAGTTGCTCCTTCAGTGATCCCAGCTTTTTGTCTTTCTGCAGATTTGAAAAGTTATATAGTAATCAATTGCAGAAAGACCTCGAGTCTGTAACATCAACTTTAACAGCTGAAATTAAACTTTGAGTATTATTCAGTCAAAGAATTTCATGTTTGCAGTAGTTAAAAGGCATTGAAACAATTGAATGCTATATCCACAGCAACTAGGTTGTAAATGCTAGAAAATTATGAATGTTGGAAATCTAACAGCAGGTTCTAATAGTAAAACCAATAATTGTTGTTGGTTAAAATATCAGATAGCTCCATGTACTAGAGTCTGACATGCTTTTCAAATGTAAACTCCTGTTTCAAACATCATGCCCTGTACCAATTGCAATCACATAAACCTCTACATTTGCATGCATTATTACACAAGAAAAGAAAAGAAAATAGTTATCCATCAATAAGAATGAGCAGACAAGTTGAAGATAATGTCCCATGAAGATGCTAACAACTTCACCGCACCACCTAGCAGATAAAGATCCCAGCTGAAATCCATTTATATCAATATGTTAATAATGCACGTGTTGCAGATAGAGATTGTGGACAAAGATTATGAATCAAATGTCTAGTTTCATATGCAAATTACAGAATTATCTGCACTGCAGCTGCTATATTATAGACAATCCCCTTTATATGGAACATAAAAGAAGGTACAAAAACTCGATGTGGGAGGATATGCATGGGGCAAAGAGACATGGGTAGAGTTTGAGAAAAAAGAATCACTAGACGCCGCATGTGATTTATTAATATACAAGTCCAGAGGCAGGGTCGTTTCAATATTTAGCCAATAATTGGATCCACATTACATCCATTTTTGCGATTGAGGCCTTAAATTTGTTTGTGATAAATATTGTTTGGCTATAAATAAACTAATGTTTGATCTTCTTTTTCCTTTTTCCCAAAAGAAATTCTGATGCAAGAAGAGTATCCTGGATCTGAAATAAAAATGAAACAAGAGTAGACTATCGGAAGAAGCACGACATGCATGCTGGGACTACATCAGCAAGGGACTGTAAGATATCCTACTTTATTTAGGATATGCACTTGTGTATGTAAATGCATCACGCTATCACTATTTTTGGTCTGCATTCATTAATCTTTTTACCTCTTTCAAAATCTCCAATGCCAAGAATGTGGAGTAGCCAGTCAGTTGATAGAGCTGAACGATGAAGGGTTTGGATGGTACTCATGATAAGTTTGACAACATGCTCCACAATCAGACATATCTCAACAAATACAAGCTCAGACAATGGAACAAGTTTCTTCCAAACTCAAGCTATTTAAGTAAGAGGGTCCATGGAATGCTCTAACCATAGTTGCCAAAATTGAGAGCACATGTCTTAGAGAGTGAGGGGAGTAAATATTCTAAAAAAACTTTAAGAAAGTGCTTCAGAAGCTAGTGCAGGTTCAAGCGTCTGGAGAGTTTTTGAAGCACGTACATTACACGAGATCGAAGATTCTTTCTATTAAGTCTCAGACGACATAAATATATTGTGAAAAACTACCATAAATGGAGGGAACCTGGTGGGAAAAGGTGACACTTGGGGTTTCTATTCAGTGAAAAATTTCCTTTTAGTTTCTTCATTCATGATCCTCTGCTGTGGGTGAACATCAAACCTTGAGATGCACAATTCAAAAAAAAAAAAAAAAAATCATCTGACTGAAACACACACACACACACACACACACACAGAGAGAGAGAGAGAGAGAGAGAGAGTATATGAATTAGGTGAGAAGTTATTTGGTAAAATTGGTTCATCTTTGGATAATGGCATGTTCTACAATTTCAGCCTGTCAACTGACGACAGAAAACAGAAAGATAACAATCTATTGCTTCTACAGTGTCTTATGCAAACCAAAAGTTGCAACTAAATTCATGAAATACATGCGCAAGGTTCCTCTTTGGATAATAACAAGTTCTACAATTTCAGCTTGTCAACTGACGATAGAAAACAGAAAGCTAATAGTCTCCTGCTTCAACAGTGTCTTATGCAAACCAAAAATTGCAACTAAAGTCATGAAATACATGAGCATATATTTCCTATCGATATTGCCATAATCAATGTCCTCGTTTTATTTTACTCATTGCTATATAAAGTCAAGACTGATGTGTTATCTCAAATAAAAAATGGAACAACTTGAGGACTTTTAACTGCATAACATGGAAACATTGCATAGGAACAAAGCAGAAAGAGGAGGATCTTTTTCTTTTTCTTTTTTCTTTCCAGCGTCGGTCTTAAAGGGTTACAATACTTGACAATTGTGAAAATCAAAATCCAGGTCTAAACTTGAATTCAACACTTTTTGGAAATTAGTGATCACCAACATAAACATACATTAGTATGCTTCAGAAGAGCTTCCACTACAGCACTATCATTAGTTTGCGTGTATTGATAGGGAGGTGCACCTTCATATGGAGAGTGTGCTCCCCCAGGGAAGCCACGAGAGCAGCAAGCTCTGCTTCTTTGGCAGCCACAGACTGATGGAGCTGTGCCTTGGCCTTGCCGGCTTCATCAAGCTTCCTCCTGTATACTTCCAAGCACTCCCTCTCGATCTCTAACAACATACGCTCTTTGTCTGCTTCACTCTCCCCTATCTCCGCCCATATATGCTGCTCTCACATGGTAACAGTAAATGAGTACTTAGGCTATACCAGAATACAATATCCTTTACTGTAACAGGCGTTTTAACGTAGCATGATATTTGAAGTAACAGGCTTTGGAAAGGATTAACAAGATACACTATATGCATTCTTCCATCATAACTTCTCACACAACTAGAAAAAGAGAAGTTCATGGAATGGGAACAAAGAGAGGAATCGTCGAGAAGAACAATTATATACAATTGGAATAAAAAAAGCTACATTTCGTATCTAATAAATCGGCAAGACAAAGATTTTAAATTGATCTACGTTTAGATTACCCAGTTGAAGATCTTAGAAAGAAAAGTTACGAACTACCACATTATGAATTCCTCTAAAGGTCAAACTACAGTTTTAGCTAGAACAAAAGCGCTTTACTTGGAACTTGATCAAATTCTAGGAGTAAAATAATTTGACTCTTTCCTAAGAAAACCCAGAGGATCAACTTTTCTCTCTCCCAGTAACCAAATTGGCAAGGAAACCACCACATACAAGCACAACAAGAGAAAGAGGCATTCCATAATGAACCAAAATAGCCTCAAAATTAAACATAAGATTTTGCCTTTATCATATAAATAAACAAAAATTTCGATTTTTTTAAACAAAAGACATATCATTAGTCATTTCATTCCAACCAATATCAGAGAGAGAGAGAGAGAGAGAGAGAGAGAGAGAGAGAGGAAATGACCTGAAGCTCTCTAAGCAAAGCCCCACAGCTGGTCTCCATGCTGACACTGGTAAACGACCTCGTCCCGATACCAACGCCCATCATTCCTTCCCCCTTCCTCCCTCCTAATTCCTCACTTTGCTCAAAACTTAAGCAAGAGAGCAGAAAAGACCAAGAGCAGGACAAGGAGAAGAAAAGGCTCGAACTTTCCCTCAGAAAAGGGAGTCTAGGCCGCGAGAGAGAGAAAGAGAGAGGCAGGAAGCAAATATAGAAGAGAAAAGGAGAGATAAAGAGAGAGCATTTCACTTTTCCTCTCTCTAGGGCTTATTTTCCACCCATATCTTCTCTCTCTCTTGAGATTGCAGAGCGAGAGAGAGATTAAGGCAAATGAAGCGAAGAGAAACTGCCATTAAAGGCCAATAAGCTCCCAAATATGGCAGTTCAAGCGGAGAAAGAAGGCAGAGGAAGAGAATGGAAAGGTTGGTGCTGATGTAAGCGCAAGGATTTGAAATAAGAGGGATTTGAGAGACTAAAAAAGAGATTTTTTTTAGGATCTTGTTTGAGGAGAATTAAAATGTGTGCAAAATTATGGAACAGAGAAAAAAAAAAGAACTGGAGAGGTCTTGGTAGAAGTTGGTGAAGATGAGTAGCTTCTGTATGGAAGGAGGGGGAGAGAGAGAGAGGGTTGAAGGTTTGGAGCAAGGGAGGAGTACAAGGAGCTAGGCAGCCCAAGGAATTGGTTTTAGTATTTTTTAATGTGTTAAGATTAATTAACTCATGAGGGTGGAAAGAAATGGTAGCTGATGTGGTTTTCTTCTGCAGTGGCGAAAGGGCACTGACAATGTTCTCTCTTGTAATCTTGCTAGGAGATGGAAATATGGAATCTTTATGGGTGGTTCCTAGAGATAATAATGAGGTTTTTTCTTTTTTATTTTTTTTTTTCCCAAGCCATGAACTTTTTCTTTAAGCAATGAATTGCTGCTTTTGGTGCAGTATTTTGTGGGCTTTGGCTGGGATGCATCAGCTCCAAGTCAATTGTTGAAGTGAAAGAGAAGGAAAGGGGCTTCCACAGAAGAATTACACTTCTGGCACTGCTACAAGATAAGGGACATTGACCTTGTACCAAATTTTATGATGGGGTCCAGGGTGAGGACCAATCTTGGGTTTGTTTCCCTTTCTCGCATGGCATTGCCACTGTTCATTGTGAGAACAAATTCTACTCTGGGGAATTTATTCTTAGTGAATGCTAAATGGACACCAAAGTCTTCTCTTCTTGGGTTACGCCCCTTTTTTGTTTCTGCTTGCAGAATTGGAGTCCTTGGTCTAAAAGGTAGAGTTACCATTCCCTGGTCAATAACAAGCATTGTGTTCATTCATCACACTAACAGATACGCCTTTGAAATCCAGCTAGTGTCTTGAACTATTTTTATCTCTGTTTTCTTCTCCAAATAGTTCCTAATATCCATTGTAAATCTCCTAAGAAAATAATAATAATAATAATTTTATTGATAATATCACTTTGACTCATTTATTGCTTAATATTCCTGCAGAGGCCAATTCTCTCAACTATGCCAAGACCCCTCTTGCAGATGTTTTCTATTTCTTTCCATGACATTGTCCTAAGAGATATGCCTAGAGGAGCATATGTTCATGCAAACTTTGCCCACACTTTATTGTGTTACATCAACATTGTGTCCATAGTGCTTTAATACTTACTAACATAAGGCTATATCTTGCTACTTCAATTCACCTTGACCTTTTGTAATGCAAGAAATGTCTTTTGCTTTGGTTGGACTACTACTATCAACAAAGATCTCATTCATTTACTTCACTTTCATGGCAACCACCTTAATTGTGTTTGCATGCTACCTTCCTCTGTACCAACCAAAATTAATGGCATTCTCACTTATGTGCTTGGGCCATAATCATCAAATGACAATTAAAACGCTCATTTAACAACTTATCTACAACCTAACCTGATACCAAGGAAAGATGGACACTACTTTAGTGCCACCTAGGATTCAACTCATGTGGGTTCCATGTCTTTGCCACCCATTAGATGCCCCATTGGCCAATCCAGTAGTGATAGGTTGGAAAGCAAAAGAAGAAGATAGAAAAGAAAGAGTTTGTGGGAGTAGTACTTGTTCTGGGCCCCTGCAATTCCCAGCCGTTTCTCCAGATGTGACTTCCCATCCGAATTCTGGCTGCCAGCTTCTGCGTGTTTTCTTCCTGCTTTGACGAAAAAACATATCAAACAAAGGGAAAAAGAATTTTTATGTTGGGGGCCATCCAACTACCATATTGTAGTGTTACATCTTGATCACTCTGTTAGGTGTTAGCCCCTGGAGATTAATGAATAGAGGACAGCTGGTTTAGATCTTATATTAACCAAAATATACTTTTGGTCCTCAAACTTCCATTCAAAATTAATTTGATCCTCAAACTTTTAGTTATTATATTTTAGTACCTCATGTTTTAAAAATGTCTCATTTCTCACATCTTCTTGTGTGGATCAATTAAAATTGACAAAATAACGATGAGTCATCTTAACGCAAACATATATATTAACACTTATTTTACACTACAAGTTACTGGGAGCTTAAGTGACAGTTTATGTGTTCACGTTAAGATGATGTGTCAGCTATTTCATCAATTTTAACTGATTTTATGTAATAGAATGTTAGGAATGTATCTTTCTTAAAATAAGAAAAATTAAACTATAACAACTGAAAGTTTAAGGATCAAAATAAATTTTGAGAGAAAGTTTGCAGATCAAAAGTATGTTTTAGCCTCATGTATTTTTGCATCTAATGTATGTTCCAGACCCTCTTAACCTCCTTTAACTAGTCTTTGGCAAAACCTTAAGCATTGCACGTGCAGTGCATGTGGATGGACGGAAGGTGGATGAATCACT
Organism: Metroxylon sagu; assembly: GCA_017589505.3. NCBI lineage: Eukaryota > Viridiplantae > Streptophyta > Magnoliopsida > Arecales > Arecaceae > Metroxylon > Metroxylon sagu. The sequence goes on from JACVBY030000550.1 coordinate 405,961, forward strand.
TGAAAAGCATGGAGACAGAGAGTTTCTCCTTATAAAGAGGCAGTTTGAAAAATTTCTCACAAGTGGAGTTGCTTGGAGTTGGGAGCCATACCCCCAAGCAATTGCATTATAACAGTATATATATATATATATATATATATATCTGTATACAGGAGGCAGGATTTATTACAGGATTCAGACTTGTCATTTGCTTATATTGTGGCTAAAATGTCACTAACAACCCCTATTAACCTAGCTCTTAAAGCACTGTTTTATCATCAAAAGGTTGCAAGTTAAAGCTTGTTAGCATTGCTTTTCCTTGCTTAACCAAGAGTTTGATGGTTTTAGTTTGCATAGATTGGAAAGGACAAGGATATGCATGAATTTTGGTCACTTTAATCTGGAATTGACAAATGAGGAGAATTAAAAGTTCACTTATTCTTTGCTTGCCTTGTCAGTCTTCTTCCTGTTTTAGACACCATCCATGGAATTACAAACTTTTTTGCCCTTTTGGGTCTGTCAATTCGTCGGGTTGAGTCAAGTCATTCTTGGCTCTGGCTTATTCCCTCATTGGCATTTATCAGTTTCATGTTTGAGGTTTCAACCTATCTCCATACATGTAACATATTACCAACCAATTAGCATTTTAGGTTTCGGTTGCATGAAGAATATTTCGGGTTGATCTCCAAGTATCTGATCATGTTATGTTGTGCTTATGTGCTGCCATCTATCGACAAGGCTCAAACTTTTGGACTATCTTTGACTGGAAGAAATTAGAACAAATCAAGGTAAGAGAGTTGATTCCATCCTTTGAGACAAAAGTCTGACCTAATTAAGAAATCGTTCTAGTTCACCACTCAAACCAGGACCACAGCACTAGATTATGAGGTGGACAGTATTTGTTCAACCCCACTTCTGTACACTTCCTCTGTCCTAATGGTTCTCTTTTGCCAATTGGTGGGATTACCTAATGTAAGGCTTCAAGCACAAGCAAATGGAGATATATCCACATTCCAAAGAGCAATGAGAAACAATAAATTAATAGTACAGTTGATAGGAGATGATATTTCAGTGGCATGTAAAGAATAGAGCCCAAGGGGCAAGATAGAGGCAAGGTATCCGGCATTGATGATGGCATGGCCCAACATAGATTTCAACTTCATTTCCCTTATCACAATCATAAAAAGAAGACTTCCCCATGATTACATTGACTAGTGCCACTGTTTTTTGGGACCCAAAAGGATTTAACTGTGTCCTTGGAGCACCACCCTTTCTCTTTGGTCAGCAGCCTTGGAAGTTTCCTTCCATGCAGTCAAAAAAGAGTTAAGAACGCTTGGTAAACTGTTGCAAGTCCAGGCTTTAGGAGAGAGTTTATATAATCCACAATTGATGAATTCAAGGAGAAAACTAAAAAATGTGATAGTCTATACCATGGCCATTAATTATTATACGTCATAACAAAAAGTAACCACCTCTAATAAGCGTCTATTCTTTTTATATTTCCTGGCTCTCAGAGGGCATTTCATCCATCAAAGAAAGGAAAGCTCAAACTAGCTAAAAGAACCTAAAAAATAGAGATGATGTTTAGTTTTCTTCTGACTTTGTCCTTGTTAAACACATAATTCACAAAAAAAATCCTCTCAAACTATAAAATAAACTTATAAGTAAGCCAGAATTGCTTATTGGTGATGCCATTACAAAAAGCATTTGCATGTAATTAGAGCATTGGCCTCTTAGTTCCGAAAACATATTCCACCATTAGTTCTTTCACATGAACTTTTGTTGGATTTGATGATGGTCAACATCTCTTGCCACTTGTTCACCACAAGATATCTGACCTACTTCGAGCTTAACCTAACTAGCCACGAGTTGACGAGCTTCTGTTCATGTGTCAATCTACCAAAGTAGAAAAAAGAAAACCCTAATGATAGAGGTTGATAGAAGATTGTTGGTCCAGGTGAGCCTTTTTGGGAATGAAAACTGACAAAGAAATGCCTTGTCATGTTTTTGGCTCATGCAACCCTATTTCATATCCTCTTCAGATTATGTTTTAAAAGCATAGATAAGTCTCCAACACCAATCACTTGAACAGTGCCAATATGGATGGATGTAACCTTGCAACTACTAACCCTATCATTCATGCACACCCACAATTTAGTCATCCTTATCTTAGATTTCTGGAGTTTGATGGATAAGTACCATTCAGATCAGTTTCAGTGCATCCATCAAATGAAAACAAGTTCCCTAGGCAAGAGTTTGTGGATTAATTGATTTTTTAGCACCATGTTTTATACAATTTGGCAAACTCAATATGGGTAAGCACACAATTTGAAGAAAGTTTTAAGAAGCCCAAGCCAAAACACAGAAATATATGGAAATCTTAAATATTAGGATTTTCGTACATAATTTAGAAAACAATGTTATGGCTTTGTGTGGCGCCCCTATAAACAAAAGAAAGAGAGAGGTTACACCAATGAGAAGGTGGAAAGATGATACTTTGCATTAGTATGAAAGCATATCAAGGGTAACTACTGAATCAGGAACAATCTCTGACACATTTGGTTGCTCATTACATTGGCCATGAACAATTAGTTTGTGCATAGTTCCTTGAATCATTCAGTCAATATAAAATCATTTATAAAATGATTAAAAAAAAAGTTATAGACATGCATCATTAAGTGCATGGATGTTTCAATAAGGATATGTATCTTCATGCAAATGGACGAATTGCATTTAGTTGATAGGTCTACTTGGAAGAAACTCTGACTTGACACTGCGACTCATGGCTCAACCACCAGTTTGTCATGATCATCTTCTAGTCAGCACTCTTTATCATGGAGTCTAGGAATATTGGATGCCAACACTGACTCCATAAAGAAGCTCTAGAAAATAATCATTTCTTTTCCTCCTTTGATGCCACACATACTCTGATAATGACCACCACAAATATTTAAAATCAACAACATGAAGGTTACTGAAATCCATCAAACCGAATATTATAATTGCCGGCTTAAAACATTTCTTTGAAAGAAAAAGTATTCTTCTACTTCATGGCCAGAGAATTTGATTAGATTAAGGAAATTATTGAGTGCATGTAGAATATTTTTGCAGTGATGACCAAAGTATGTTAATGACAATGATGAAGACATGCAACTAGTCTACTGGTTTGCCAGTGCAGTGTTTTGGATTATACATACAAAGATGCCAAACCATGTTTCAATCACAGAACAAAATTAGAACAGCACTTGCTCACAAGCTATTGCGCTACATCTCAAGTGAACAGAGGAAAGACTACCACAGTGAGGAAAGTGAACAGATTTGTAGTCTTTCTCATCCAGCTCTGTTGGTAAACAGTGGAAGTGTGTTATGGACCAGTGGAATGTGCATGACAGGATGAGAATTTTGGCAGATGAATGATGATTATATCTTGTGCTTATGGAGATGCACTAGTCGAGGCCACATATGCTGTTTTCTCATCGTCGTCATTAAAACTTGAGATCGATCTATCAGAAAGGTAAGAGCAACAGTATAGGACAGGGAGGTATGATTTGTCTTTCAACCTCTAGTGTTTCTTGGGCACTGGCAAGAAGTGCACACAGTAGTAAAGGTGGGGGAAGCCCTCTAGTGTGCTATGTTGTTCTTTTTCTGAGAAATCTAAATATTGAGTTCTTTAGTGGGTAAGCACATGAACAAGTCAATGTTTTTTTTTTGTTATGTTCACTAAGAGTTGCTAGAAAAAATAAAGATAGAACCTCATTATTCCTCTCTAATGTTATATGCTGGCTTCCCTTTTCCCATTCCAATGGCAAGTTCACATGCACATGTTTTCAGTCTCACTCTGTGGGACTGGAGTTTTGAGCTCAGCTTTCTTGTAGTGAACCACAAAGCTAGCCTTGTGAGCTAATGTGTCAAACACTCTTTGAAATACAAGATGGGAGTCCCCTGGCCAGTTAAGTTGGGCCATACCTAAAGAATTGTTTGCAGCTCACTGGTGCCACCTAAATCCTGATGATGGCCGAGGAGACCACCTGGTCTCAAAAGATATGGCTTGGCACATCAAGCTAAGAAGGCTGGCTCATAATAAGAGCACATAGGTTACATCTTTTACAGGGGAATGGGGATGCCAATCTTATGAGTTTCTGTTATGAGAGAGATTATATCATTTCACACGTCTTTGGAATGTGTTTTGCAATTCAATATTGCAATCTCGTGATGCAATCATAACACCAAGCTAACATAGAAATTATAGGGTGTTCCTTTTCACTCTTTGATTCAAGAAAGATATCTAATACTCAACACTGGACTTTCATATTATTTCAGCTAGTGGCTACTGGTGGCTCAATCTGCTGAAAGTCCTATGGTTTTATACTTGTTGATTGGAAGATGGGTACAAACTGTACATGGGACCTTCATGTGGTGCTTCTGACTCAACTCTAATTTTTACCTACAAGGAAAAGGCTACTGTTATACTCTTATGATTGGATTCCTTCATCATTTGACTTTTAATAATTGTGATGACCTACATGGTACTGGAAAAGCAGTGAATGGTGCCTTTTTCTCCACACATCTCTTAAAGCAGAGACTGTTGACTATTAAAAAATGGTGGAATAAGAATCAAAATCCATTCTTAAACATGAAGTATCATCCCCTTTTTTGCCTTTTTCTTTTGGTAAAAAAATATCATTCTTTCTGCTTTCTGGTCTATCATATGCCATCAAACCATTCCTTTTCCCTTCTTTGTCTTTTTTTTGTGATCTTAAGATGTAACATACTTTTTCATCCAGTAGAGCCTTCAAAAGGTATGCTCATTGCTCGCAAGCCAACCAAACCAAGTATTGTCCTTTCATTTAAAAATGAAAATTTTGTGCACAATATCATTGTTTTTAATATTCGACTTCCTCTATTAGATCAAGTCTTAAGGTTTGGGCAAGTAAATGGAGCATCAATTATAATAGTTATAGTGTAAAACGTATGAAGCAATAGAACCAAAAGAGCTAATGATGGCATAAGGTGGCAAGAGTATCACTCTTCTTGCCATCCCTATCCAATCGTTGTTTTTCTATCTACTTGAATCAAAAAGAAAGATCCACATTTAAGGAGAGGACAACTCCTTGGCCATATTTAATTATATCCAACCGGAAGAACAGCAGAAAAATTAAGGCTGTGCTTGTTGCAGGATAAACTAGGCTAAATATTGGAGGTGAAATGAGACGAAACAAGTTCACATTTTGAAGAATAACTTTATTTTGGTCGATGCGGATTAAAAGCTCTTGATTTGAACGACTTTGCTTTGCTGTAGGAGGTAAAACAAAGTTATTCAATGGGTTAAGGGATAACTTACTCCTTTCTCTAATCTTTTACTATTTGTTTAGCTTTCTTTCTTTCTTTTCCTTACCTCTCTTTATATAAGAGATCCCCGTGCATTAGCCTCAACGATTCGCATAAGCTGGGTTGGTTAACCTCTCTCGGTACATGTGCCTTTCAATAAATATAGCAACACTGTACTATTGGAATGATTAAAGATGATAGGATATAAATCTTGCAGCAGAGGGTGCAAGCACTTAGTTGATTTTCTTTTTGATTCATGATATGATCATGAATTGATCACCTTTTAGTAAATACTTTTATTCTTAGCAAGCTCAATCGCCATTTTGATCCGCTCCGAGCAGTTGTTAATTCTATATTTAGAACGGAAGAATGCAACTATGATGATTCACTTATAGTGACCATGACTCACAAACTCAGCTTTTATTTGTGTGGATTAATCCATCAAAGTTTATCTTGATAAATTTTAGTTGAAGGGTTTAACAACTTATCGTGGCCAAATATCATTTTCAACAACATTATAAAGAATAACAAGTCTTGTAAAATTTAGTGGAAATTGAGTAGATCTTAGCGTTGTTCGAGAGCATTGAGATTACTGAGAAAGAAAAGATAAGAAATCTTATCAGGTCAAGAAAAAAAATAGAAATCAAAATGCCGCAAATATAAATAAAAAAGCATTGTTACTTTATACAAAATTAAAAAAGCTAGAAGTAGGCTGAGACTAACTTGCAGCTTATCAAACTAGTCTGATTTTTGTTCAAGCTATAAGGTAGGTTCACGCTAATTGAGGTTAAATTTGGTATTAAACTTTCAAGTCAAAATCAAGCCGGATTTGGGCCTCATGGCGTAATCTGGATCTAGATCGAAGATGGCTCTAAGTAATAGCCCTTAACTAAGCCCAAACCCAATTTAGATCCAGTCCCAAAACCTAAAGTGATTAACCTTTTAAATTAATACTTGATTTCTTGTCCAATAGATGAGAATAATTCTTGGTATCATAGTAAATATTTTTTTACTTAAGAATCAATGCTGTCCTCTTTGACCAATACGAATCTTAAAAAGCTTTATCTCGGAAGCAAATCCCAACTATCCTGACCGAATTCCCGAGGACATATATTATTCCCTTAACAGAAAGGAAAAGATTAGAACCGCGAAAGCCTTCGCCTCCATGAGTGCAGTTGACTGCTGCTTCCTTGTTCTCCATTATTTCAAATCTAGCTGGCCTCCTCTGTTTCTTTTTCTTCTTCTAATCTTCAAGAATTATTTCCTCCAATAGCGATCTACGAAACCGAATCTCTCGGCTGGTTGTCGGATTATTGTCGGCACCGGCTAATCATTGACGTTCAACCCCTGCGGTCATCTAAACTTGGATTTAGTTGGCGACAGTATTGCCTGAATTATTGGCATCAGCCAAGTAGGTCTTAGCTGCTCCAAGAGAAAAAATGGTTTCATTTTGCTATCATATGTGAGAAAAATAAAGACGAAAATATACTTTTAGCCCTCAAACTTTCCCTCAAAATTTATGGCAGTTGTTACAATTTAGTCTTTCCTGAATTATTTTGTCAACCAGTCCACATGCCAGCTATTCAATTGATCCCATCAGAAATATAGCATTTTCAAAACATGAGAAACCTCAAAGTTTTGAGGACCAAACGGAGCTAAAGTTTGAGGACCAAAAGTATATTTTAATCCATATAATACTACGACTCAAAGGTTTGGCTTTTAGCCAGAAAAATCTTAGGCTGGCCACGCCCCAAGATTTCATTGCAACATGACAACAAAAATTCAGCTAGTGTTGGGCCCTTTCTGCACCCAGGTTGACCAAAACTGGAGTCCATGATTTGACATTTTGACACCCATGTAGTTACTGTGCTTCTAGCCTCCAACCATATCTTCAAGCAGGATAATTCCAGCCTAAAGGATACCGCAAGTTTGAGAGATACAACCAAATTGTAGTAACCAAGTGATAGCGAGAGAACTCTCCACATCCACTGGCACCTCTGGGCTTATCCTTATGTTTGCCATCAATCCTTTGCTATATATCCCATGTGGGTCTTATCTTTAGTTTATGGTGTTTCAAACTTTGGACATACACCCGTCCTCTGCATCAGGTTATCCCAAAAATCAAAACAATGTTTCATGCCATTAAATCTATCAATCTAAGAATATTCAATGCATCTGTTGATCTTTTACATGACATCTAACAGTACAGATTTTTTTTTTTTTTAATTAAAAAATTGATACCGAATGTAAAATTCCCTGTTTCCAGTTTCCACCTGTTCCTGATAATAAACTCTTACCAAATGATGAATCATTAGGATGTGACTCCTCCAAACAATAGCCTATTAACAGGGAATTGAAAGTACCGACTGCTGATTTTATAGTGCAGAGTTAGGTCCAGAAGTCATTAAGGATGCCCTGCTAAGAGTTTAACAGTAGCTCTTTACAAGTCTCAAATGTGACTACATTTTAAGCAAAACCATTAAGCAGCCTGCAAGCTTCTCAAAGAATAAGCATGATTGAGTGATTTTATATTCTGTAAGGAGACTCTTGCAGGTTCTCTTGAAACAAAAAAGAATGTCAACAACCATTTAAATCATGCACACGGAGAAAAAGACAACATAAAATAGATTGCTCATAAGGCCCCTTCGATCTTCATCTATCATATTGAACCTTTTTTTTCCCCCATTAGGACTACATAATGTAACAATAGTGTAGATACATATGGCTAGTTTCTATTATGTTATTGGGCCATTTCTGGAAACAAAATTTAGCCCAAGTAAGAAAGAATGCGAGGTAAAAAGCAGTTGTAAAAGCAGTTGACCATGTCTTTGTCTCACCTTCTAGTAATGAATCCAATTTTGTTGCAACTACTTAAAAACAGATGAGCAGAACTCCCTTCATCTCGTCTTCTAACCTTCCTGCGGTGTTACCAATGATATATTAGCTAATTTATATATTTAAATCAAGCAAGCTATTAGCTTAAAGAGAAAAATCAATGTTTCATTCAGCATAGATAGCTGGTACTTTCTACAAGAAAATGTTAAGACACTGATTAAATCACAATTTCCATTGCAAAGCAGTACAGGCAGAAAATCTTTGCATCTTCCAGATGTTGGGAGTTCTTAAATTTGTACACTTATTGAAATGATTTATGGTGGATTCAACCATCCACTGAAATGAGCGGCACTGAAAGATTGCAGTGAAGGTATAAATGGAGACGTCAGCACTTTGTAGCCAGTAGGAAAGGAAATACCTAGATTTGGGAAGAGACGAACTCTTTCATTTCACCTGAGCAGCCAAAGTGATATTGGCCGTAGCATCTCTCTAGCAAGAGTACAAGCTCTCAACAACGCCCTGCTTCCAATACTTTCATAAGGCCTGCCCTTTAATGGTTATGGTCATCACTACCAAAAACAGTTTGCTTAAATGGCTATAAAGTAAAAAACCATTTCCATGGTACTCATTTAGACTTACAGACATTTAATCTGCAGCCATAAACCATCCAGCCAAATGTTTAAGCAACTGTTTAATCGACTGGTCTTCAATCATTAAATCATGATCTAACAGTTTTTAGATAACGACTTGTCTTCAATCCTTAATTTTTTGACTGTTAGTTATAGTGATTAAAATAGAATCTGTGCTGCAAGGTTTCAAATTCCGACCTGGTATTGGGTAGGGAACTAGAGAGAGTATCGTTCTGACTCCGGGACAGCATGGCTTCCCATAATTCCCTAGAATGCCAATTTTTTGATTTATTTTTTATTGTTCATTATTTTTAATGGTCATTTAGAGGCTTTTTAGGTTTGCTTCGGTCATAATTTAGACTAGGCTGAGATTTTTGAACCCATAATTAGGTTTGTGATGCCGATATCAGTACTAGCACCAATTTGCACAACAGAAGCCAGCTTTGAGCTCTCTCCCTTTCTTCCCCTCATTCACACTTTTCTCCCTCCTATAGAGCATGAAGTAAACAGTGAATACAAAGAGTCTCAAGCACCTCTTTTTTGAAGCATCCCAGCTGGTGCTGACAGTTCTGGTTGGTGATGGTCACCATACCAACTGGTTGCAACTAGTACCAACAAGGAAGATCCAGCTTTCCGTGTACCACGTCCTGAAGCCAACATCTCAGCAGTCCAATCCAGGTTGACCAGAACCGACTGATACAAACAAGATTTCAATCCTTTATCTGAGTGCAGCAAACATGATGTAACAATTACATCATGTTCTTACCCCATTCTACATTCCTTTACACACAGTAGCATGCCAACAATTAGAAGTATGGTCTTTTCCCTGAATGCATCTAAGGAACAGCCACTGTTCCTATGATAAGCAACATGCTTCAATACTCCTAACAGTGAAAAAGTTTTCCTACTCCTTCCAACTATCATCTCTTTTGTTTCTTCCCTCTCTTTTCTCTTTGTTCCCTTTGGTTCATTTTTGTGAATTTAACAATTATTATATCCAGAAACTGTCTTCCTTCTCTTTTATCTTCACTACTACATCTTCAATTTCTGTTTTTCAATTTCTTTACTTGTTAATATTTTGTCTTCCTATGATTCCAAGGGTTGATATAGGTGTTAAACCTCAATTTAATTAAGAATAGATTTTAATTAGGAGAAGTTGGAATTGATTGAAACAACCATCAATGGTGAAAAAACTGTTTCACAACTCTGATCTGCTTAAGGGTCAAATATGGCAGGCATGGAGGTTAGCAAGTTAAAGCCATCGACTCATTTACAGTGCATCTGACTTGGCACTATCCAATGGACTGCATTAAGTAATGCGGAGACCATCACAATGAATGCTCTACACAAGTTAGAAGAGGAAAAAGGTTGAATTGCTTTATTGGAGAGAAATGTAAGATTGGTTGTAGGGGACAAGAACAATTTGCCCAAATAACTACTACCATAATCATATCATTAACAATCAATACTTACCACAACTATTTGAATGCTTTATAAGGTCACCAAGTCCTCATTCAGCAATAATCCCTCTCAAGGACTGTCTATGATGCCATTACAAGTCTTTCCAATCCAGGGCTACGCAAGATTTTGAGCAATACAGATTTATCGGTCTTATTGCTGTAATAGTAGTAGTGACAGCAGCAGTATAATGATAATGATAATAACCTTGAACATCATAAAGGCACTATAAAGTAGAAGTAAGCACTCCATCTCCTTAAAGGCCACAATTTCAGTACAAGTACCAGCAATGATAAGACCAGGTCCACCTCCACCAACGTGCTGTTTAGAAAGGCTTCAGAGGGAAAACGCAAACCCAAGCACAAACAAATAAAAAGAGTAGAACGGTATTATTCATAGAATATTTAGGGAAAAAAAAAAAAAACCTGAGATTTAGGTCGTCAAGCTTTCTTATTATCTAGGCTTGTTCATTAAAATAATGATCGGATACCTAAGTTAGTAGAGCCTAAAACAAATCCAATTTGAAAATGTAACACAGAACATTTGCTTCTTTTGCAGTGTTTAAGATGTTTTAAGTGAGATGGTTTTAGGCCCGTGAGATGGTTTTAAGTAGCACAGAACATTTACTTCTTTTGTAGCTCCAGATTTCCTATGAGAAAGAAATGTGAAGATGAACCTTTTTCACCACAAGAATTAAAACCATTTTGTTAGTACTGGCAAACAATGAAGTTAGGTTTGTATCCCCAGTAAATATAATAAACATATCATAATCTACCAACTCATGACATCTTAGCCCAAGCCTGACCTGCTTAAAGCCGGTCACTATGTCTCCACCTGTACCTAAACTTCCAGTTAAAAGACCTCAATCACACACGTTTTTAACTTCTAAGCATATGAGATGCAGTTAGCAACTGAGTGATATATTTCTAGCTATAAAGTGGGTAAACTTTAATTAAAAGCAATATTGCTTAACTCTTAACCATTTAATGATTTGGTTAAACACATAAAAAAATTGTTCAGATGCCTATGGATCCAAGAGCCTAAAACAACCATGCAATTGTTCCAGAAGGCGTCAACAAAGTATTTTATTATCATAAAACATATTTAAAGCTAGAAGCTTGCAGATGAAATGAAGTGGATCTCAAACCAAATTAAAAAAACATGAAAGGCAGAAACAAACCAGTAAGCATGAAGGCAGAAGAGAAACTTATTGCCATATTAAAGAATAGCTTATTAACTCAATACTTTGATGAAGATGGAAAGAGATGTGGCATAACAAGAATTTGCCCATCATATATTTATAACTCTTCACAATAAAAGTGAGACCCATATGCCGAAGAAGGTTCATATCTCTATAGAGTTCTGCATAGTTGATCATCATAATTCATTTCAAATAAAAAATAATTTCCTTCAAAGATATGTGTGTTTTCCCATGCTCTACATCTTTTGTACACCATTCTTCTTTCTTGTATCACCCCTCAATATACCAGGCATAATTGCCATACAAATTGTTAAATAGATCAAAGCTCAGTGATTCTTCTTTTGACATTTATGACTTCCTGGCCTAAGTGATTGTCAATATAGTTGCACAGTTATTAAACGCTGTCTGGTCCACAAGGGTCTAAAGAGCTTGATCCATCTAAATGAAAAAAAATTAATTTCTAAGAGGTAAAAAATTACATAGAATAATAATTCTCATAAAAAAAACTTAAAAAAGTAATATTTGAAGTTACAGATATTAAACACAGGGTCTAACCTAGTCAGAAAAAACTTGTTGATCAATATGGTATAATCTTACTATGAACTTTAGGTGCAAAGCAATCGAAGATAAAATTGATAGGTATTAAAATACCAAAACAGCATCTGGTGGTTGTAAGCAAAAGAAAAATAGCAATAAGGGAAAAAAGGACCTTTTCATTGCAACAGCTAAAATAAAAGAATATAGAGAAGATAGCATCTAGAGATTGCAAGGAAAAACAAAGAAAGATTTTGAGATAGTCCAGGCAAACAATAAAAGAATTTCCTTCATTAAAGTGGTCAATGCAATTTCTTGCTTACTGCAAGATTGAATGTTAAGGTTGTGTGCAAGTAAAGCTTAAGAACACGTTTCTCTCACTTAGCACACTCAAGCATACTAACACAAAGCATGTCCAAGCAGACCAAATTGACAGCAAACATTTAAGAAGGTACGACATAACTAATTAAGTACTGCATCAACATTTAGACAACCACTTGTGTTTAAGCAGACAATTTTGATTACATTTATATTCATCTACTGTTCAACTTTCAGTGAAGGCAGCCACCAGAAACTTCCAGCAGAACTTGTGAATCATATGTAAAAAATAAACAGGCATAGGCAGCATAAGGCAGTACAGCGGGGTTCAAGGTATGTCTCTGGGTGGATCCGAGGTTAGTTTTTAACAAATAGCAGGGGGTGAAGTTCAGCTGTAATATAGTATAGTATTAAAAAGGAGAAGAAGTTTACAATGAAAAGATCATAAATAGATAATTTTGAAGCAAAGAAAAATAACAAAGAAAGAAAATGAGTTTTGGAAGGATGATGGAAAGAGTTTAATATAATCATACTCAGAAAGATCCTGATTACCAACTTCCAACACCATGCATGCACACGAGCACGCGCACCCATGAGCTTGTGCACACGCATGTTTGTATGTGCGTGCGTGCATGTGTGTGTGTGTGTGTGTGTGAGAGAGAGAGAGAGAGAGAGAGAGAGAGAGAGAGAGAGGTGAGTGTCCAGTGAATCTCATGGTAGTTGGCCTTTCTTTTCTCTCACACCATGCCTCCCATCTTACAAATAGCCACATGTCTAGGTTGCAACTTGAATAGACTGATCTAGCACTATACTGGCAAACACTTCCGTAATAACTTATGCATGATCTCAGAAAAATCAGTCCCTTGGACAAAATAATGATCACATGCTGATCCAATTGGGGCAAAGAAAGAACTAGAAGACCTAATAAGTTTCATTGGTCCCAGTTGCAAAAAACTAGACTACATTGAGTAGGCTTGCATGTACTGTTGATTTAGGTCCTCAAGGCTATGTCCATCTTGCCTTTAAGATGCAAATGTTTGGTAATGGCAATCTCTTCATGAACTAGAACTAGATAATAAAAATGTGAACCTCATGACTTTATTGGATGTACATCCACGAACCTGTAATTGGGAATCAAAGCTCCTCCACTGCACGAACCCCCCCCCAAACCAAAGTGGCATTTAGATGCAAAAAGATCTCCTTAAAATTTATAAAGCAGTCAACTATGACAAAAACCAGAAAGATAGGAACTTTTAAAACTCTGTATGACCAATTTAATCAAATTCTTCACTATGTTAAAGGGATTAGACTTTAATCAATTGTATGCTGCACGATAGGTATTGTGCTGAATCCAGGTGTGTGTCCAAGTGTTGAGTCTTTCTGATTGGTAAGAATTTTTCTTATGAACCTGAATTATGTGGTATACAAATACCGTTTTTAAGGCTCAACCAAAGAGTCAAGGCAACATCTACTCACTCAATGCACTTACAAGGCTCCATGCATCACAGAATATTTATTTGGGACCAAATTCTTTGAAGTTGGAATCCATCCAGTTCAACACCTCTCATTGTACTACCCCAACATATCAAGAATAGTCTTTGACCCAAGTGATTCACCTTCTTTCATAAGGCAGTTGTCCTCTGAGAGCACAAGAAATTGTAATGTATATAGGCAAATTTGAATGGAAGCTTCCAATTAATTAGTTCACTCATCTTATTTTGCTAAAGTTAGATTCAAACTAAGGAAGAGTTAGATCCCATTTTCTTGCTTAACTTGGCAGGATGATGACTGTGAGGCTAAATTTTGTACCTGATTTATCAACTATTGCATAATAATAAGACAGAACCTAGTAAATCTAAATTATGCGAATGATCTGGCCATTCCATGCAGACTTACAGGTTTCTAAAGAAAGAGATTCTAGTAATCTAACAAGGGCTAATTTAAGTTTTTTTCATTTTTTTCATCCTTAACCAAAAGCACGTTCAATATATGAGCAGTCCTAGACAAGCAAAAGAGAAAGGCCACACTTATGTCATCCAAAGAATTCAGGAAATCGAAGGAGTATTCAGCTTGGTATATCTAACTGGCCCTAAAAGCTCAGCACAGAACCCTTGATATATTTAACCAATTATTATGCAACTTGGCCACAATATTTCTGTTCAAACATGATAACCTAGGCCTTCACTATGTCACTAAATGCTTAGGAAGCATGAGGGACCTGGGAGATAGGCATGTCAAACAAAAGAAATAAGACAAACTTAAAGGTAGGAATAAAGTAGGGACAAGAAGTGCATGGTTCCTTCAGTCAAGACATGGCATCATAAAGTCAAATTCCCAAGACATATAAACCTTCCTGCTGTGAAATCCTGCCTTCACCTTTGCTGTTAACTTCTATTACTGAAAATACATGACCCACTCAGCAATGCTGAAATCAGAATATCACAGAAATTTCTTCAAAATGTCCTAAGAATAACACGGTCATGCAACATCTAAGTTCTCACCAGAAACATGAGACTTTTGAGTCTTGCCAACCCTTGTAAGCAACATGTGAAGCACCAAAGGTCACCTTGGAGACTTTTTTAAAACTTAGAAGTCAAGTGGCACCAATATTAAAGCACTTTATCATCTTGACACTTGATGCCCATTTGAGCGCAATCAAAACCATAACCAGCAAGCCTTTTGTCATATATTTGGAGTTCATTTTATAAATAAATGTTCACCATTCATTCCTCTTGTATTACCGCAAGTTTTTCCAAATCCTTTTATGTGCAACATTGTTTTTGTACACACCCACCAGTTTTATTAACTTCAAATATAAAACAAATGAGATCTAAAATTGTGAAAAGGGACAGAAAAACAATCATACAAATATGTAGCATACCTCCAGTTTGGCTTTGGCCTCAGAATCAAATGTTTTGCATAGTATCTCATAGCTTTTCTCAGCACCTATCTGTTAGAAACAGTGAGCACAGTACAGTAAAGATAAGAGTAAAAACACTCAAATTTTTAATAGTTATAACCCTCACAAAAAGAAAAAGGTTAGTCTTGTAGTCAAGTTCTTTATACCAGTGGATCCACTCGTGATGGTGAAATTGTTGAAATTATGTATCTGTGATGATAAAAATGAAAAATCTTGATAAATTTTAGGCAGATGGGTTGCATAATAATAAACACTTCTTATAAAATCACCAACAACAAAAGGGGCTACCATGCTGACTCATAATGAAAATTTCATAAAAGTAGTTTACCTTAGTTTGCTAGTATAGAAATTCATGGCCAGTACATTAGCTTTCTGTACTGTCAGCATCACAGCTCCCATGTGATTCTGCAGAACAAGTAAAATGATACACTCAATGCCTAGTCAATCCCAATAGGTGGCATTTATACCTTAAGATATTCACTATTTAAAGTTCACCTCAATAATCAATCAATAATGGGATACAGACAATAAAATAGGATAATACAAAAATAAGAACTGTGAATAACATGAAGGTGAGAGAAATACTAACTATAAGGAATACAAAAATATGGTATTGAAGCAGATATCACCAACAATACTATTAAAAAAATCTCCAAGTTAGAAAATGTTAGCAACTTGATTAAAGAGATAAGGATACCTTGCGAGCAATAAGCTCAATTAGTTGCATTAAAAACTTTCCTAATCCCTTCCCTTGTGCACAAGATTCCAGCTGTAGTTCATACACATAAAGAACAGGCACATCTTCCTCAACAATAAATCGGTAATGCACAAAACCAACTAGACGACATCCATCACCCACCCAACCAGCACAGGATGTTTTGTCATCTGCCTTTAAAGAATTCCCATCAAAAGTTGCATTTGGTGATTCTCGAACAAATATATAACGTGCTTCTGGGGCAACCATTTCTCTGCGCTTCACTTTCTCTTCTATAGGCCATTCTGAACCATATGGCCCCTCCATATTGACCTAGACATTTTGATTTATTAACTTCATACTTTTTGCTACAGGAAACAAATTAAACTATGTTCTTGACTGGAAAAGAAGAAGAAGAAGAAGAAGAAGTTTAGATACCATAGGCGTAGTCCTACTTACCTTCAGGAGATTTTGAATGTATTTTTTTATAGGAGAGGAAAGTTGATCTCCAGATCCTGACTCCAGGTAGACTGAAAGACCTGGTCATCAAGTAATCACAAAAAATACACCACTACTTAATGAACTAACATGATTGATGCAAAAGAATATATATATTAAAAGAAGATCATGGAAGAAGGAAAGCGGAAACGAAGCAAAAAGTTCAGCAAACATATGTTTAAAATAGATTATATAAGTTAAAAAAACAATTTATTAACAAATTTTAGCTTCAGACATTCCATAAAATATGATTTTGAAATTAGGCAACTGAGTTTTTCAAAATGATCAAATTGCAGTATAAATAATTAATGGCTTGAAACAACAAAACTTCAAACCCTATTGACATGGTGCGCTTCAATAAAAGAATACAGAAATAATGGTTTCTTTTACAAATCCCGAAGATCCAGTTCTATCATATACCATTTCTGTCATAGTGACAGAAGGGTGGGAAGGAAGCCAAATGATCCTTTACAGATGATGCTTTTTTTATAATTTCATCAATTGCCTTTTTCTTCTCCAACACCTATTCAAACACAATCCATATCAATTTTAGCATTAGCATATGCTGAAATATTTCTCAAGCATGATAACATAACTCATTAAGTGCAGTAAAATAATTAAGCATAGCATAATATAATTGAAAAATAGCATGACAAAAAGCATTACATTGAACAGGGAATATTGCTGAGCAACCACAACCAAAACACATTAATGTTAAACTCTTGTATATTCCTTTACTGTCACATATGCACATCTCCAGCAAGGTTCCAATAGATCCACGTGCCTCACCTTTCATACTTCTCTTACAATCTTAACCCTTTCATATTATGTCCTTAGACCAGAACCACGCGTCAAGAAGCCCTGTCATTTGTGCTCTAATACCTATTTCCTCTTTCAACCTACCCTCTTCCTATGGATGCTCTTGCATCATTCAGGAATGAATCTTCAAAGTAGAAAAAAGTTGCTGGACGTTATATTTCTTCAAGAATACCATCTCCAAGGACATATTCTGAAGTCAAATGCATGATTCAGGAAGAAAGGTATTGCTGAAAGAAGACACATTTTGCCAAAATTTAAGCATTGCAAGAGAGATAAAAACCTTAATCAACAAATACAGATGATGCGGTTTGATCAGATGTCAAAGTGGAAATACACAACCCTTTGCACAGCTAAAGTACTTTTAACAATAAGACCCCCCTGAAGATATGGTGATATGCTGCCATTTCATTCCAGAAGTACTTGTCGAAATTGCATTTGTAGGAATTAACATTTTCAGTCAGGAAGCACATCAACAGAAGTTTGCTAGTTCAAGATAAATATTAATGTTTCTCATTTTTATTTATGATTTACAAGTGATAAATTGCTAGTTTTTGAAAAACAAAAATTATTAGCAGGACAAGCACAATGGAGATGACAGTTACAATCTTTATCAAGGAGAACATAGACAAAAGTTTTAAAGTTCAATATAAATAATGATGGTTTCTCATCATTGTTCATTTATAATTTCTTTAGCAATTATGAGGTATGTGATGATCTATAACGCAAGAATATTAATGATTTGTCATGCAAGAATCATTAAGAAGATAGGCACTATAAGATGAGCATGTGAGTGGGTATCGTTAGCAGAAAGTGGAATAAGTTTGGGTTATCTACAGTACAATAAAAAAATGGAGGAGAAAACAAGGATCCAGGTGGTTGAATAGGCAAATATGAAAGATAATATCTAGATCCTTAACTAAAATGCATTCTTTAATTAAAACAAAAAGAGAAAAGTGAGTCAAAAGAGATCCACTAAACAGCTCATGAGAATGCCATCATAACTTTGTGAAAAAATGGATGGAAGAATAGCAAAAAGATAGTAACACCTATTGTTCAGTGTAGCAACAGTACAATGAGCAGAACATGACTTTCCTTGCTAAATGCAATGCAGGCTATCCCTACTTTTCTTGGAAAATCTAGACTTGAGAAACACCTCTCCAAGGTTTGAACTAAAGTTTGTCATACCAACTC
Source organism: Metroxylon sagu (assembly GCA_017589505.3). Lineage (NCBI taxonomy): Eukaryota > Viridiplantae > Streptophyta > Magnoliopsida > Arecales > Arecaceae > Metroxylon > Metroxylon sagu. Next base: position 424,365 of record JACVBY030000550.1, read on the forward strand.
ATATCAGTATGGTACCAAATTTTGATTCAGTATGAACCAAACCGATCTGAACTAACTCATACCACTCAGTACCGAACCGAATCACCTAATACCGAATGGTTAAGAGTGAAAAAAGAATGACATCCTATTTCGATACGAGATGCATAGCGTACCGTATCTACCTGTACCATACGAAACTGATAAGTATCGGTATGAGTCTCAGCACCTGTTTTGTGGACCTTGGTTCGAACATTAAACTTCATCCTAATGGAGGAGTGATGCAACCACTTGGGGACAGTCTTTTTTACAGAAAATATAGATAATTCAGATCTTCCCATCATGTTCCACTAGAACATTTATTTTTGCATTAGTTTCCCACTTCATTGACAATTTCAAAGGCAGCTATTAAGCATGAGGTGTCACTATTTAACCATAGAAGATTCTTTCAAGATTATACATGGATTGTATTTTTCAGATGATGTATTAGATGCAATACATGGCTGCATAAATTTTAATTCAACTAGCCATGTCAATGCAATTGTTAAAAGTCCACTTTACATGCTACTTACATTCTCCAACAGTTATTCCACTATTAATATGAAACAAACCATCTTATCTGACCCATCACATACGACCAAACATATGGATTTCAGACCAGGTAATACTTGCCCCCCCAAAAAAAATCAATGGCAACTGAAAAATGATATTGTTTTGACATACAACAATAACAACAGCTACAACAATAACAACAGCCTTAATCCCAAATTAGTTGGAGTCGGCTACCTAAATCCTTTTTTATTTTGACATAATGGGTTTTATTGTCACTTTCAGTTAAGGATGGAAGAAAAACACCAAATACAGATGAAAAGAAACTTAAAAAATGATGAACGACAATGGCATCACATCAACATGAAATCTGAATTGAATTAGGTCAAGCAGCCATGGATAATATAACTATGGTCTTTCACATGCCATAAGATTCTGTTTTTATTATGCCATCATCCAGAATAGATGTTAATAAGCCTTTAATCAATCACCTTTCCATATTTTGATCAAAAATGGGAAGGATGAGATCCTACCCAATTCATTGAGATAATAAAGAAGGCTCAAAACGAGGACAAAGAGAAGACAATACATCCTTATATTTCCCTCATAATTATTTCCCAACTTGTTCACACTTTTGAGCAAAAAAATCAGAGAAGGAACAAATGATGGAAAGAAAACTTCATAATGGAAGAAGAAAACATAAGAACCGAGGAAGAAAGGTGGTGAAACTGGGATATCTTGGGTAAATTTTTTAAATAGTAAACTTTTACTAGTAAGAAGTCCACTTATGTGGGTAATATGCTAAATGTGAAAGTGTCTGATAGTTAAATTATAATTCTAAATAACATGATAACAGGCCCAGTAACAAGTTAGTTCAAAGATAATGTAGCACATAACATAGAACAACTTCCAAGTGTAAAATGGGCGCACTGTTATCCAGGTAAGCGAAGACAGTATCCTAGACATCAAAGATATTTTGATCACCAATCAAGAAGCTCATACAAAAAGTCCGATCCATTTTACAGCATCTTGGTCCATGATTTACTCTCACATCCTCTACTACTTCAACGTGGCCATTTGAATAACCACCCATAGATGTCCTTTATCTCTACAAGTTTCTTGTGTTAATTAATCTACATCAGCAAATTCTGCTGCACATATTTTACTTAAACATACTTACAGTGCATATGTGCTGATAAATTAACTAAATCCTTCCCTAGTACAATCTCATTTCCTCTCAGTTATAATCTTCATCTGTTAAAATTTCAATATCATCTCAAAATTGTATGATGAAACACCAGTTAACCAAAACCATGACCAAAATAAGCAAGCCTTGTGTAAAGTTACCATCATTTTGGGGCTACCTTTAAAAGTCCACCCGTCATCCATTTAAGGTCTATCCTGGTGTTCATGGAAAGTCGTTGGATCTCTTCTTATAATTTTCATGCTCATAAATTTTTAAAATCTCTCATCACCAAGCTTCCTCAAGTTATTATATATGCCATACCATTTTAAATGGTTCTGGATCAATTTGGCCTTTTAAGGGTGGGCCTTGGTATAGTGGTAAGGTTGCCCTATTGTAACCTGAGTGCCATAGGTTTGAAATATGAAGGCAGCCTCTACACACAAGAATAAGAATGCATACATCCAACCTTCCCAAGACCCTGTAGTGGTGGAGCCTTGTGAACTGGAACTCTTTTTTTTTTTTCTTTACCAAATTGACCTTTATAATTGCAACTCCAACATGACAAGCCCTTTTTTGTCCTCAAAACATATCTACAAGCCAAGCGGCATGCCAAGTCTAGATGCTATCAATGATTATTCTACATGAATCAGTATACACCTACTTCAGTATGTAAATCAGATCATCCGCCCTCAGTTCCAGAAACAAAACAAGCTCACTGCCACACCAAAATGGAAACTAAAGACTATCGATTTGCTGCATCAATAAAACCTTACTCTTATTCCAACCGATCAAACAAATAAACAAACAAATAGAACACGACATCAATAAGATTAGAGCTCATCTCGTAAACACCAGGCAGCCCTTAGCATCGAAATCCACAAGAACTACATAAAGATCCAATCTTTGAAGCAGAAAAGGAGACAACAACAGAAGACAGTAAAAGCACCGAGCGTTCAAAGGAAAGACGAACAAGAAATAGGAAAGAGAAAGGGGGAAAGAGAAGCCAAAGAGAACCAGAAAAGGAGAAGGAAAAGGGACCTCCTTTCTTCTGATCTTCTTCTCCTTGCTGCTCTGGAGTCGTTTGGGCTCCATCGACGGCACCAGTCGAAGAAGAGCCAAGGCGCGGCTCTCAGGACCTTCACGCAGAGGAGAAACCCATGGCGGCTATTTCTTGGAGCACTCTATTTCTCTTGCTATCGCTTTCCCTGCCTTCTCTGATGCTTTCGGCGATGCTTTAAAGGAATCCAGGCGCAGGCGAGCGAATGGGAGGGGAGGGAGTGGGAAAAAAGGGGAGCAAATGGGCCTGAAGACGTACGCCCCTGCCACCCACAGCGAATAGTCGCCGAGTCTCGGGGGATACGGACGCCAGCGCCCACAGAGAGCGCTCTTAGCTTTAGGTTGGAATGGTTTCTTAGAAGCGGACGAAGAAAAGAGCACTCCACTCTCTCCCTTCCGTCCCTTTCTCTCTCTCTTGGAGGCCGAAGGGTCGGATGGGTAGAATGGAATGGATCGCATAGGGCCAAAATTTGTCAACATCATGCCCTTGCTTTATAAGGATGGTAGAATTAAACACAGCAAGCGAATATGAATCAAAATCTAATAAAAAATAAATGACTTCAAATTAATTTTAAATGGATTCATACCGAAAACATATAAATATAATTATAATATAAAATAATTATGCTATATGATATTGATTCATCAATTAAAATCATCCATTTATGATACATTTACCTGATAATATATTAAACAGGCTGAATTGTATTTATTCTTATTGAACAAATCATATTATCTTGATCTAATATAATCGTTTATTAAATAAATTATGCATGTCGTATCATGTTATCAATATAATAATTATATCGTATTTATATTAAAAGTTTTAATATTATTAATTAATTATATTGTATTCGTATCAATCTATATATTATTATTATATTTTAACTTTGATATGGCACGAATACAAATACGAATACATGAATTACCATCCCTCTTATTTTATTTAGTTTGAAGAAAACAAGAACGCATTCTATTTTTTAAAAAAAATCATCCTTATTTTTATTTTTATTTTTTAAAAAATAATTTTTATTTTCTATCTTTTTGACTTTTTATAAAATATATTTGGTAAGTAAAAATATTTTTTTATTTTTTTATTATGAATAATGTTTATTAGAGGAATAAGTGAAAAAAAGTTAAAAAGAATACCTTTCACTCTGAGTTTTTTTTTTTATGTTTTTGAACCATTCTCTTCTATATTTTGATAGAAAATAAGAATATAATCTCAAATTATTTTTATTTTTCTAATACTTTAGAGTGATGTTTTGAAAAAAAATTTATTTTTACTTTCAACCATTAAACATATTTTAAAAATTTATTTTTTTTATTTTTTTTATGAAAATAAAAGTAAAAAATAGAAACGTATCTGAAACCCAAATTTAGAGGGGATAAAAAAAAAAAAAAAAAAAAAAAAAAAAAAAAAAGCGTGGAGAGGAATAGCATAGTGAGATAAAAAAATTTTGGAGGAAGACTCTGTCTGGACTCATGGAGCTCCCGAATGAAGCTTGGACAGAGGAGATGAGAAAGAGTACGTGGATTAAGCTACGCTTTTGACCCCTTGAACCACAGATTGTGTTAGGATTTGGAAAAGAGGGATGTAGAAGAACAAGAACGGTCATTGAACAAAGAAATAAAGGGCAAAAACAAAAAAGAGAGAGATAATTTGGTCCTATAATAATTATGGTTAAAGCTTAACTATTGTTAAGCCTTTTTAACCCCAAGTTGGACCAACGAAGAACAGCAAGGAGATTTGTGCGGGAAAGAGTTAAGTTCCCAATGGCATCTGTGCAAAATCAAAAATGATGGGGTATAATAAATACTGAAATTTCGAGAGGTATACATGAAAAAATACCTATAAAATACTCATTATTGACTTCTCAGCCAGCACTTCATATGCTTGTCAACTGAAAGCCATAACAAGGGCCAGAATTTGCCTAGAAAAGTTGTCAATCAAGGACATTAAAGGAGCTGTTTAACTGGATGATCCAAAATACATGCATGAAAGCATGAAAAATTTATGTTTGAGCCAGAGTAATCAGCTGCTCATATCTAATCCAACCAAACATGGGTCCATCAGTTGGCATCTTTCTTCCAAGGGCTTGATCCAGGAGAGGTCCAAGTTAGAAACCTTGTAGTGGCATTCCCACCATATTTCTCATCCAAAAGGAGAGGGAAAAAGAGGGAAAAAGTGATCTACCCAGACGCAGGAAACCATCAGAGACATCAGCAGCACAGTAAAAGCTCCATTCAAATCAGATAAATATATCAGTGAAACCCCTTAAAAGATTATGTTTCAATACAATATGGCAGTGCTGCCATGCTCTGGAACTGGACATGACATACAGGAAGCAGTTGTACAATACAGCAACACCAACCTCCAGCTCCTGAAAGTGGCATTCCCAGGGCGAAGCTTGAAATATGGGCTTCAGCTAAATGTTTTCTATCTGGATAGCTTTGTCATTGCCAACACTCGAGTCTTATTTTTGTGCACTGTTCAGAGTATCGAGTCGGGATCTCAACCAATCAATGATATGTTCCGCGATGTCATTCTTTTCAGGTTCAATGAGGAGATCATGTAAGAAGCCTTCGTATAGTTTGATGGATTTATTGGTCGAGGAGGCTTCATTGTAGAGTCTTTGGGAGGCTTTAGGATCAGTTACTGTATCAGCTGTGCCATGAAGGACTAAAAATGGGACCGTAACTTTGCTCAGGTTCTGCTGCAGGTAGGATGATATGCAGAGAATCTCATGACCAGTTCTAACTCTGACAGAACCGGTGAACACAAGTGGGTCAGAATACTTGGCCCTCAACGCCTCGGGGTCACGGGAAACAGGCGGTCCACTCCTATGGGAAGCGCCAAATTGGTATCTTGGAACTAAAAGTGAGAGTATTGGTGCAACAACCTGTCATTGAAAAGCAAAACAAAGCCAATAATAAGAATCACACATCACACGGGCAGATGAGATCTTTCATTTGCATCAGCAACAGCAAACATGATTGCCAAATGAAAATATTACCATGAATGAGATATTTTTAACATGCAAATTAAAAATCAACAACTACAAGCTTCTCTTTCCAAAAATGATGTATTAGATTCTCTTTATTCTTTGTCAGTTGTATTAGATTCACATATTACCATAATCTGTTGAAAATTTATCTACTTATTTAATAATCTAAATTAGCAGTAGCATTTGTGGATTTATATTATTTGAGGATGTGCTCTGCTCTGACTCATGATTACTAATGAATAAACGGCAAACAAAAATAACAGACTTGGTATTCTCCAAGCTCATATAACTATCTTGAGATTTCAAAGACAGTAGCCACTCTTAATGTAAGAGGCATTTGGAATGATGATGCATTATTTCATAATCCTGAAGGGGGCTATGTCGATGCTCAAATTTTAGATTTGGACAATATCCCACCATGATGAAAAGGACCTGGAAATGGGCAGAATCAGGGAGATAGCTGATTGCACAAGCCCAAGACTTCAGGAATATCAGAACTTCAAAGTGTGATTTTTGGTATCATAGGAATCTTGGAAGTATGAATGGGGTGGCCTACTTAGTTCTGCAGCATCTGCCAACTTCCTCCTGAGTCTCTACTCTTCGCAGCCCTGTGCACCTCAGGGATATCCCATGAAGAGGAAAGTTGAGCACTCACATGGCCAATACATGATTTAGTTCTCATCCCAAGCATGGCATAACAACGGTAAGGAATCATTGCTAACCCACAGAACTAGTTGATAGTGAAAGAACAAACTGTCTGGGAAACATATTATCACATCCAGCTAACCATAAAGGATTTTTACGTCCCAAAATTAATACAGGCATTTAACTTCTTATTAATTCTTTTTGAAATGTCTGTTTTTCCTGTTCACATAATCATAAAATGGGGGAACATGAAATATTACTTTGCTGAAACATTACAAGATCTATCTTTTCATCAATTCGTAGCTAACACTAAGAATTTGCTTAGAGATTAAAATCTCAGCATAACAAAGAGTAAAAATTGTAAATCATGTGGTTCACAGGAGCAACCTGTGTGCCCTGTATTTAACTTAACATAGTTAAGAAACCCATAAAACAACCTGTGAAATTTTGACATAAGAAAACTTTAAAAGCCTCATGTATACAAACAAACAAAAGATTTTTCACGCTATAAGATTGTGAGAGCTAAATAATGCTGAAGTTAGAGCAAATTGAAGAGACTCAACTATAAAAAGGTTGACATTCCATATTAGTAACAATAAAAAATTTTACTGGTAAAAAAGTTATTTTAATTTTCTATAGTGAAAACTCTAGAAGGCATACTGTTTGCATCTATTGCACTAACAAGCATGATGGTGTCAGACACCCACTGAAGCCAGCCCATTCGATATTTACGGATAGTGTAATCTATGAACTTGTTTATTTGACCTTTTAATGTACAAAGAAAACAATATACTCACAGCAACAATTGGATGAGATGGCTGAACACGTATGGCAGGTGATGTTAAGACCACACCTTCAACATGAGCTTCTACCTTTGGATCCAATACTGTCTTCAAATATTCATGAAAACAGCAAAGCAGCTCAAATTAAATGCACAGCAAATGGGACAACATGAAGCGTTATGGCTAGCTGCAAAACCTAAAACAGAGAGAATCTAAATGCTAACCAAAATAATAAGCCTGAATGCATCATACCTTCAACACAATAGCAGCACCAGTTGAGTGACCAAAGCAAAAGCATGGCAACCCAGGATTCTCTGCCAGCACCTTTTCCAAGAATGCTTTCTGTATACGCAAGAACTGTCAGCAGGAGAATTCATACAGTATAAATGTATTTTGTGCTTCATTGTCACATGTTGATCAAGTAATAATACCAAATCATTGACAGCATAATCGAGAGAATGGACGTAACCATGCAACCCATCACTTCCGCCATGTCCTAAGGAGAAAACATAGAATGCAAAGGAATATTTAGAAACATAAAAGGCTTTTACTCAGATATTTGAGACTAAATTTGCTACTTAAACTAAAAATTCTCTCCTCTATCTTTTTTTTCCTCCTCTTTTTGGACCCAACTAATTATGCCTTTCTGTTCTGCCCAAAAGAATGGCTCTAACTTGATTTCCATATAACCAGTGAAGAACATCCCACATCTGACCAAGTCAATATAGCACCTTCCAGATTGAACTTATTATCAGAAGTTTCAAAACCATCAATTTATGGAGTATTTTCTCAACAACAACAGAAAAACTGTGAGATGGGATGGTCATAAACTTCTCGTATTATTTCTTAGTGATGTTCAACCTGATAGTCCTCCCAAATTAACTGGTCCAGAATGGTGGATCAGCACAAGGATGATGATCAGAAAAAGAAAACGAATAAGCAGTTTACAAGAATACAACAACTATCTTCCTTGGATTCTGAAAAAACAGCTAAGAAAGAAAGAAGTTCCTGTCATATAAATCCTTCTAACAAATCAGTAATATGCAAATAACTAGTTGCCCTGCCTTGCCTCAATCAAGATCAAGGCCAATAATCAGTCATGGTTAGTAATCTGGTCAGCGCATATACATCAGATCATAAAATAAAAGGTCAGTATACATTAAAATTTGAGCTTCCAGTCTTATTAAAACGTGTGGAAAGAACAAGTGAACCTAACTATAAGTTTTGACTATACATATTAGCAAACTTTGATATTCAATTGCATCCACAAATGACCAGCTGACCTGACTTGTCTCAATCAAGATATGGAATCTTGAGCCAAGTCATGGGGCGATATAGTACTTTCAAAACCTGAAAAAAAATTGAATTAAGTACTCATGAAAGCTAATAAATGGCATAACTCGAACAAGAATTCAAAATCATCACATAATCAAGTGAGTGTAAGTCCTGCACGGACTTGAATGTTTCAAAATTCCAGTTCTTAATGAGATATCATTTCACAAACAAGAAATATAGGCAGAATAGAAAATAAGACATATTTAGAAGGTGAATTATAAACAGATAGTAATTGTAAATTAAATGCAGATGACCTTCTTGTTGGATCAATTAAGCATCAAAATTGCCCTCCATTCAATAAAAAGAAAGCATGCATGACAACTACATATCATTGGGAACTCTTGTTCTGCTTGTAGGTTAGTATCTAGAAAAAAGTGCAATGTCGGAATAGAAGTGACTATCAGACAAACTTATATCCAAAATGTGCTTTCTAGGCTCATAAATTCATCTCTCAAATCAGTTTTAATGGAGTGCAGAGAGCAAACTGTACGAATTTAATATTTCCAACTTGCAAGACCTAAAGTGGCCTCATCAAAGTTTCTATTCAGTGTGATATTGTAAGACAGGAAATAGGCTAGTCTGAGCTACACAATGAGGGCAGCCTTCAAAATACCTATTGTTAATACCAATGATTATTCATCTGAAAATTTTCATCTTCTAAATCTCTCTTCAGAGCATCTATAATTTCACTACCTAGAAAGGTGTTAACAATAGGTATTATGAAGATGAATACGGTGTTGAGCACATCAAGAAGATCAGAACCCCCTTGCACTGCTCAGAGGAAAAAAATCCCAAGTGATCAATTAGAAGCATCGACAAGTTTTTTGTGTTTTTGGTCAACTGAATAGTTTTTATAATATGGAACCTATCTAAAATCTAGATTGTATAAGGGTAATAATCTATATCATATACGGGTAATGGAAGACGAGGAGGAGGTGGAGAAGGAGGAGAAATCACTCACTCTAATTTCTGGTTTACCCTCTCGAGCTATTGGTAGCATGTTGTAACATGTGAATATATAAGGCTAAATAACCTCGCTTCACTTTTTAACTCGTGGCACTTACAGTGTCTATTTTGAACTGTTGACTTGCAGGTCCATCCAAGGGCTCGCCCTTTGCTTGTTGCTTTAAGTTTATGGGTTGAACAGGGAAGACTGTTATGATGTTCTTGAAGATTTTGGGCATCATTCCAGAATTATAATGACACCATCTCTGGGAGTTCATACCATGCTCATTTTTCCTAGACCAGATTCAGGCAGAGCCTTTATTCAAATTTAATTTTGAGATCAGAAGTGATCTCTTCCTTCTAACCTGTAATTTTCCATCTATAGTGAAATGCAACACTGTGTTGATCTCCCATCCGTAAGCTGTCGATTTGGTTCAACCATATAAGTCTATGTCGTTAATCTATGTCACCATTCTTGCATTTCTACAATCACTCTGTTGTCTTAGTGTGTGCTCATCATGTGTAGTGAAGTAGTTTCCTACCAAGATTTTGAACAGTGGCCCTATAACAGAGCAAAAAGAATTGTGTGCATCCATAACTTGTATCAGTGCATCTGGGACTCATAATGTATTAGCAGGAATCAATGCACACAAGCCTTGTTTATTTGCATTTGGAGTAGAGTAACCTATTTCAATCTTGCACAGCAGCAAGTAGCATTAGCACTTCTGTTGTCAGCTGTGCGACATTCATAGGGAAGCCCTAATAGAGCTATCATTCAAGATCAACTCCATATTTACAGGAAATAAAGCCGTGCATCTACATATTCAAAGCAGATTGACTTGTTTTCCAGCAATGTGCATTTGTGACTAATTTTGTTGCATATAATTGCACAACACACCAATTTAAATAACTAGGTGTTAAGATCTGGCAGAGAGCTATACCAAAGATTACAATCATCAACATCAAAGTATGTGCAGATGAATAATCCTTAAAGAAAAAAATATTAAATTTACTTATTGAAATCAGTTTATTTTGCAAATAGGAATTATCAGCCTATAGGCAAAATTTTGCTACATTAATCAAAATATTCAGGGTTTTCCTTTTTTTTCAACTTCACCCTGGACATTCTTTTTCTGTTCTCCCAGATATCTTCCCACATGCAGTAATCTAGACACAACAGTATTCAGGAACAGACCTCCAAAGAGATGAGTTCCTCATCATCCTATAATAAGTAGTGCAATAGATATATTCTTATGATAAGACTTCACAAAAATTTCAGTTCAACCATAGAAAGCCTAATGACAATAATTAGCAAGTATTCATACAGATTTCAAGTCCAGCTGAGAAATGATAAATTGTTTGGCAAATGGAAGAAAATGCAGTAAGAATCAATAAGAAACATGACAGTCTCATAAGAAGACCAAGAACCCATTTGCCCCAAGAATGGGCAGGATGTAATTTGAACACGACCCAATAGGAAATATTATCAAACTGTGATATGGTACTGTTTTGCTGATTAAAAAGAAAAGTTCAACTTAAGATAGTAAAACAAGAGATTTCTTTTAATGACACAAAAAGTACTCACAAAAGCAATAAGTCTAAGGAATTTAAGCACCTTCTAGATATTTCATCTGTGTGATCGATCATTTCAAAAGTAGTAGGACAGGATGGTATGAAGACCATATTAGATCACTTTAATATAAAAAAGTATTTAAATAATGATGAGACAATGGTGATGATGACAAGGAGGCGGAGGAGAAGGAGGATAAAGAAGCAGGAATTCATATTTATATTCAACTTTTAACTTCTAGATATATTTTTCTTGGCTATTAGTAAAAACCAGCATATAAACATTTGTGCTTTCAAATTACTTTTGTCCAACAGTAAGCAAATTATCTTACTAAAGCAGCCAAAAGAAAATAACAATTACAAATGAACTGACTAAAGCAGCAAAAAGAAAATGATAATTACATCATCAAGAGACTCATTTCAGTTCCTCGGTATTTGATTTCTAGTAGACTTATCACCATAAAAATATCAAATGTTTAGCTGTGTTCTCTTATAGTCTGAAAAATCTCCGAGATAAATGCCAAGATCATGACACGTCTTTTGCCAAAGACAATACATGATATTACATAGTTATCCAAGTAAAGAATAGCATTTACGAACTTCTAGATTAAAACTTTCCAAATAATAGAAGATAATGCTCAGTTGGTAACTTACCAATCCAATCCATTGCATACACTTTAAATCCATTATCATTCAGTTGCTTCGCAAAATAATTATACCTTCCACTGTTGAGCACAAAACAATTGCCTCCATCAGCATTTCAGAATTTATCCATAAGCTCGTAGAGTTGGCTTAATAAATTCTAGTGGAAGGAGATATTAACAAACCTGTGCTCATTCAAGCCATGCAAAAGAACAACCAGTCCCCTGCAACAGGTAAACAAAAATCAGGAGGTGTCTTTAATGGAGAGATTTAAGAATCCTGAATTATGTAATTTAGAAGGCAAAAAAGGCAAATCATACAGCTCTGACACCATAATTGTTGGTACAAGATAGAACAGACATATACAAGGAGTCTATAATGTACCTCATTCATAATTCAAAGCCATAAAAAATTAAACATGTGATGCTTATTTGCATCAAGAACTTTAAATAGGGTGTGACTATAGTTTTACGCTAGCCATTAACCTACTGCAACCCTCCTCCTTTATTCGGCCTTAAGACTGGCTATGTATAGAAAACTCATTCATAGGCAGAGTTAAATCTAAGGATTAAATGTCAGCATAGCTTCCAAAACTCGAAGACAAGCTAACAAGTCATGCACAGATGCATTTTGTAAAGTTTGAACATTAATATGACATATTCTCTGAAAAAGATTATGTAGTTAGTAATTTCTGGAAGATACAATGAGGTTCCCTAACTATGAAGTTGTTACAACCTTGCCAATCAGATTGGAATAGGAATCTAAATAAAGGATCAGTTTGACAAGAGAGTAAAACAATGATCCTTTTACACAACTTGGAAGTCAGAATCCATTGGCTCTTGCATGGATGCACTTTGTAAAAATCTTAGCATCCTAATGATATTATGCAAAGAGATGTCATGCTAGATACTGAATGTACTTATTGCAACATAAGAACTCCAAGCAAGCCATAACAAATGATTGGCACATGTTAATGCATTCTGTGATAATTCCAAGATACCTGGATGGTGGATGCCCATTAAGATAATGTGTGAGATTTTTCATACCCATACAGATAACAAACAGATAGAGGTTAGCAAACCATGCAAACACATGGTAAGTATTTTTTTTGACAGGATGCATCACAAGAAATGAAAAGGTTGCTTATTACAGCCACTGATTTTTCAAACTAAGATACTGATCTTCATCTTATTTTGCTTAAACTAGTTTATAATCAAGTTCTGATGAGATGTGGTGCTCCAGTATTGTTAGCATGATCAGACCGGCTCATACACATTAATTATAAGCCACCAGTTATGAAAGGTTTAGAGTCCAACATGCAAGGTTGACCTCAGCTTGTAACATGCACAGGCTCTCTTTTCATTTTATTTATCTATACTAATAAGAACCTTGTTTGTCCTGCATCTATTTAGTTAGGGAGAGAGAAAGTGTGTAGCATGGCCCACTGTGACATTCTGTTTTAATATAAATTCATAGGTGAGCAGACATTCCTACTGAACCATGCAAAAGCCTTGTGTCAAGTTTGAGTGGTCACTTGGAGAAATCAGAACCATCTATATTTCCTATAACGTGTACTGCACGTACATTGCATGAAGATAAACATAAGAGCAATCACACATCAACATTCAATTTCGCTCAGGGCACGGTCTAAGATTCCTTCAATACATGACTCTTGGACCATGAAGCAAATGCAATGGCCTCATAAGTCTTTTTTTGTTCCTTTTTTTTTTTTTTTTGAGAATAATATTGTGGTTATTGACCGCTACTCATAAGCCTTGATGCCCTTAATTTGCCCACTGATATAGGGTGCAAGATTCACTAGGTCCATTGGACACTCAATGACCCACATGACATGCATTGCATAGTACATATGACCTGTGAAAACAGTTATCAACAAGATAAACCACACCCTTCACCGATTACCATCACTTATCTCTTGGACTGCTCATGGGGCATGTGATGTAGCAGAATCTCTAACTTGCAAATGATACCAGAGAGAATAAATGATAACTATTATAACCGACAATTCTCATAGCCATTGATTGCTTTATTCAAGAGGGATAAATGTTGATGCCATATTCCTTGCAACCACCTTTTTCCCAAGTCAATCAATCCTAATGTAGAGGATTGGTATAAGAAAAAACCGGCAAGAATCACCCCACTCCTATATGCAGATGATAAAATAGTCAAGTCACAAGGAATCTAATTTAGGTGCTCAATTCTTAATTAATTAATAATAGTAGTACTTATAATAACAAGAACAACCAGCTTTCATTCTTCCTAAACATGGTCCCCAATCTACCATGGTCCCAAAAACAAACAAATTTTGTAACATCAACTGCTAGGTAGCCAAGAAAAACCTATCCCCTGACAGCTTTTATCTTCTATATATAATACTCTGTCAGCAAAAGAATGTTCTTTCAGCACCAGACATGATTTAAGGCACAATTACAGAAGACGAAGTGGATGGCCTACTTTTAAAAATCTATGGATCCGTTGGACTAAGAACCTTCTAGTGAAGGACCGTCGATAATAAACTAGGATGGGATTCCAAAGGCGATCTACCTACTTAGGATTAAAATAAAAATAAGGTCAAAATATACTTTTGGTCGTCAAACTGGATGGGGGGAAGTCACCGGAACTTCGTTTAATATCATCTGTAGTGCCGAGACCGCATCTCATATTTACGTTTAGCGAGAAATTTGAATGGATGGAAGAAAGACATCGCTGAGAAGCCCAAAAAAATACGTGAAAGGAATCTAGTGGGACCCAAAACGTGACCCTCGCGGTTCGCCCACCGTAATAATAATTTTTCAGTTAAGGACAAAAACACCCATAAAAGAACCCTAGAAACGAACACCCAACTGCCAAGTGATGCAGTTGACCCAGGCAAAATTAGAAACAAAAATACCCGCTTTTCCATTTCTTCCCCTTTTTTAATAATTTTATTTTCCTAAATTTCTTTTTTTTTTTTTTTTGGTTAACTAAATTTCTTCAAGCAATCTACTGTCAAGTAAATAAGCAAGTAATTCTTCTTCAAAATTTATGGATTTTAAGTTATTTTTTTAGAGAGAGAGAGAGAGAGCATACTTGGTTGGAGCGGAAACAGGCGCCCACGACTGGGTGAAGAGCGTATCCCCTCTCGCCGTCGGGAACAGCGCGAACTCCCGCTCGCTCCTCCGGCCCTCCTCCTCCTCCTCCTCCACCCCCATCCGCCGGATCGCCATCCCCCGCCTCGCCGCCGCCTCCTGGAAGCCCCTCGGCCTCCGCCGCATCATTGCCGAGGGCACCCTCACCACCATCGCCCCGCTCACCTCCTCCCCTCCCTCCTCCGCCGCCGCCGCCGGCGACCTCTCCACCGCGGACATCACCACCGTCCGCCGCCGGAACGGGAGGAACAGCAGCAGGATGAACCCGTTCAGAAGCAGCAGCAGGTTCCGGAGGGCGCGGAGCGAGACGACCGACAGCAGCGCGTCCACGCGCCCGCTCGCCCCCGACGTCAGGATCAGCGGCCTCGGCGGCGCGATCGCGGCGGGCTTGATCGCGGAACCCATTTCGATCGATGATCGCCTCCGATGACTCCCCAAGCGCCGCCTCCTCTCCTCGTGGAACAGGCGCTGGTGGGGGATCCTCGTCGCCGGAATGCCCGTCCCAATACGCAGCATATACGCCGATATAGAGGTAAATCTCCAATCTTCTTCACTGAATTCGTCTTCTTCCCCCCCCAACTCGATAATTCTCCAAGAATTCCAAGGGGAATTTGAGAGAAGGATTTGGATCCCTCTCCCTCGGTTGGTTTTATATCGCAGGGGGCCAGAAACGAACGAAGGCGAGACGGGTTTTTTTTTAATTTTTTTCTTCCCTCTTTAGGGGGAGGAAGGGCTCGGGCTCGAGCTCGCCGGTCCTCTACCTCGTGATCTTCAACGGAGGGCAAGGAGAGCGCCACGTGTCCATAAACGTCCGTGCTGGACACGGGGCCGGTTGCGGCGACCGGCCGCGTGACTTGGGAAGCCGTCTTTGGGTTTGGCTCCTCCCGTGGTTTCGCGTATAAGTCCGGTTGGAGCGGGCCGCTTTGGTTTGGAATTTAGAACCGAATCACGCGGTGAACGGTCCGGTCGGAACGTTTTCTATTGGTCCGGTCCGGTCTGCCCGGGTCAACCCTGGTTGTGTACGTAAGTTTACGTTTCCTTTGGTTTGAACAGCCCCTCTGATTTGACTAATCCAGCGGGGAGATGATCAGCTGTCCGGAATTGGACAGCAACATACCTTATGAACCGGTTGGCAACGGGTGGAATGGGACCCAGAAGGCATGTATGTTCCAATTATGGCTCGTCACGTCAGCATAAAAGGATGGATGCTGTTTTAAAGAGCACACACTTTGATCTTGGTCAATTAGATCTTGGTCAATTAGAGCTAAGTTCAGACGTATTTAGAAACGGTCAGTAACGTGAGACTGGACGTATCTTTCTAGATGACTCTGGACCGAAGTAGTGACCAGGCCGGATCCCACGTTGACCGCCTTGTAGGAAATTTGTTTTCCCCAAAAGAAACAACAAAAACATTTTTGTAGTTTTTTTTTTTTTTTTTTTTTTTTTTTTTCAGTTCTGATAATGAAAACGTGTTTAATACTCTTAATTTATTTTTTAAACAGAAGGCACTTTTACTCCTATTTGGAACAAAACTGCTTTTTTACTAGCCATACGAAATAGAACTTTAAAAAGTTATTTTTTAAAAAATTACTTTAAAAATAAAAAAATTACTTTTATTTTTTTATAAATAATAAAAATTATTTTTAAAAATCAAATATATTCATGTCTCTATTTTTTAAAAATAAAAAAAAATATTTTATATATTTTATTTTTACCGTTTGGGTTGGTTTAAGAGCTGATCTATCCAATCTGACTAGCAAAGTAGGCATCTAATTTAAATCATATTAATCAAAGTGAAATAAATTAAACCATTCAAAACCTTAACCTAACCCAGCTTTAAAATATCTTTGGCTAAAAAATAATTTAAATTAGATAGAATTTGATGCTTTTTGCTTGAGTTCATCCTAGTGAGACCTAGCTTAGGTCAAACTCGCAATATTTTTATGGATTTAATATATCAAAATACCGCAAGCTCTATATATTGATCCTAGCCAACCTAAGCCAAGCAATTATCGATTGTGCGTCTCTTTAGCCCAATCAACCGGTTGAATGGGAATCCATCATGTTAAACCATCTCCAAATAAGTGAAATAGATAATCAAGGCAAAAACAAAAATTATTATGAAATATATTAATTTACTTGGACTACAATAATATGTGGATTGACGTAAACCATAACAACTCTATTTTTGGCAGATACCGTAGCCAGTCTTCGCTAATCCTAATGTTATTTAACATTATACTAAATTATTTTGATTTTGTAGCTTGTTCTAGATTATGCTGATTCGATTGGAGGAACAGGGTTAGTTCTAACAAGTGGGCATGCTACCTCAGCAAAATGTCCATTGGTTGGGTTGACCAACATCATTTTTTACTTGAAGGAATTGAGAACTCAAACCTTGATGGTGACATCTCCACCAACTCCCCTTGTTCCCTTTTAATCTGAACCAAAACAAGAGATGGAAGTGCTATGCAATAGGTATAGAGCGTCAAGACAAAGCAAGTATTAATTTGTCAAGTTGATTGAGCCATTGAGAGATGCCATTTAAGTACTTGTTGGCATTTTTTTTTTTAAATATAAAGAAAAAAAGCATAATAAAATAAATACCATAACCTTTGTTGCATTTCTTTTATGGTGAAAGAGGTTCCCACACAGTTTTTTTCTTTTTCTTTTTTTTTTTTTGACCTTTCAACCAAATGCCATAAGGATAGAAAGATAGTTGAGATATGGTTTCTTGAAGCATAAAAGTAAACACATTGATCATGGTGAATAGCATAGAGCGATTAAGTTATAAAAGTTGATCGCTTGTGACTTGAAGAACATTTAGTGCCAGCATCGAACGCTGAATCATTAGGATATCCAGTGGAAGTAAGGATGGCTTTGCTTGCAAGCACAGTTGAATGGAAGATAACAAGGTATTTTTCTATGCAAAACAAATGCTACGAGTCTTATCGACAATTGAGAGCCTGGACCATAAAGAAAAATCATACGTCGAATATTTGATGCCTTTAATTATATATATGTTCTTCTCTTTCCGCCTAAGGCAACGCTACCATCGTTGAAGATTTTTTGAATAAACTCAAGATAAACTTACCATGTCATCGATCATCAATAACTTATTATGTAAGCCAATGGCTTATGATGTAAGTTATGAGACAACAAAAAGCTGTTGATTGAACTACTAAAAGAGTTGAAGTGAGCCCTGATTTTTTTTCAGAATATTGCATTCCCTGTCATCTTGGTTGATGCATTCAAAGCGGTTTCTGAGCATTTTCTCAACTTATCATATTTTATATTCTTATTAATTTTCTTTCTCTTCTAAAATTAATATAAAATAATTTAATATATTTTATTGAAAAGTAAAGTTTATTTGAACTCTCAATTAGAGCAAGATTTACAAGAAGTTCAAAACTCAATAGCCTAATAAGTTGTTTGAAGATTTTTTTAAAATCTTAGGGAAGGGCAATTGCCCACCCTCAAATACATATAGATCTGCCCCTACCTTCAATTCATTCGGGCAACATGCAAGCATTCTAAGCTTGCTATGATAATATTTTTTTTCTTAAAAAAGTACTACTATCACCATCAAAATTCATAGCAACAAAGATAAAATTTGTGTTTGTGACGTACAATCATGTTTGATGCTCATGAGTTGCTAGATAGTTTTCAAATCCAAATAGCTTTCTTGAATTACTTTCGATTTTTCTAGCTAGAAAAGCTCAATCATAATATTAAAGTTTATTTAGTTTAACTTTTGTCATATTGATAAAAGTTGCATTTAATAGTTTTACTAATAGTAGATTTAAGGTTTAGTTAGTATAATTATTAGAGGCCAGTTAGTAGTTATTGAAGGTCAACAGCTAGTATCGGTAGCTAATCCTCAACCACTGTTAGAGGGGCTAATCGCTATTGAAGAAACTAATAGTTATCAGCTAACCTCCAATAGCTATTAGCTAATTTTCAACCAATCAATTGTAGCCTACAAGTATTTCTTCCATTTTCTTCGACTTTCACTTTATTCTACTATATTTTTATGCAACTTCTCCATTATTGTCACTATTTTTTTTTGAAGATTTTATATTTAAGTCAAATAAAAAAGTTGATCTAGCCATTCATTTTACATGCTCGTTTGGTAGCTAGCTATATAAGCTAGAGCTAAATCAAGTCAAGAATCAACTATACCTTAGGAATACTTAATTCATATGCATTGCACTACGGTCTAAGTTTTTCTTTTATTTTATCTTTATTCTTCAATTTAATTTCTAAAATTTTCTAAAAAAATACTCTTATTTTTTAAAATAATTTTCAAATAAATTTAAATTAAATATTTTTTAAATTTATGTGAACAATTTCTTTTATAAGTAATCTATTAGTGCTCAACATATCCGACCCATGGATTTTAGCCATACAAAACTCATAAATCCTCCGAATCAATGGAAATTATCATCAATTTATTGATCCAAGCAATTCAAACATTAAACCATCTCCAGTAGATGGTTCATATAATATCTATGTCAATAATAAGAGGGAAAAAAAAGATGAAACCATCCTCACCATATCCACTACCTTTCCTCTTTTCTCTCCCTTGTTATGGATCTCTTGTGGGTGAAGACGTAGGTGAGCAAAGCTAAGGCTGTAGAAAGTTCTTAGAGGCCAAAAATAAGACGAGGAAGAAGCTGAAGCCTTCAAATCTACAAAGAGTGGAAATTGAAGCCACCGGATCTAATGGGGAGGGAGCCAAACTTGACCACTAGAACTTGTGAAGTCAAAAACTTGACCACTAGATCCAGACCTCTTCTCCTGACGCATGGGATTGGGAGAGGGAGGAGAGATGCAAAGAAGAATGCGATGGCTTGATGTAACAAGGGAAGAAAACGATAAACATGGGAGGGCTGGGCAACTTGATTTGGTGGTACATCTTGAATGCTTTCAATTCTATGAATGCCATTGATTGCTTTTGTCACATAAATGAGTTCACCTAGTAGCGCCCTATTATTAATTGATACAACCTGTCCTATTGGCTTGCATAGAAGTCATCAGTCATCTATAGAAATAGGGACTACTATGGACCCAATCATGTCACCAAAACAATCCCTATGTCAAATGCCCTGAAAAATTCACTCCCCCCCCCCCCCCTTTTTTTTTTTTTTGTAATATTAGGATTCAATATTTTTTCATGGAAATAGTAAAACTCCATTAAAGAATCATCGCTACAAACGAGTGATGATAACAGGCCACTCACAAGGAGAGCCAGGACATTGGTTGGTCCTTCCAAATTATTATTATTATTATTATTATTATTATTATTATTATTATTATTATTATTCATGCATGGATGGTGCTATAAAAAAATAAAAATAAAATAATAATATAATAATATAAAAATATTGAAAGCATTAAAGTAAAGTATTGGATGGATAGGATCGAAGTCTGATTATCAAAAAAATTATAAAAAAAATCAAACCTAAACCCTACTTTTTAAATTAGTATTCTTTTATGCTACAACCAAATTCTATAACCCATACCAATGCCATGAATATGAGGTCTTGATCAAGCACCCATATATATATATATATATATATATATGCATGTCTGATCCAAGATCACATCCATTCAAATCCTATTAGATTGACTCATCACCTGGAAAAACTTGCAACTTTGCCTAAAATATAGTTGGCAACCTTCTTAATTTAAAATTAATATCTTGAGAGAAATTATGGGTATGATGAAAGGAGACAACGTTATAAATATTAATTTTTGGGTAAAAGTATACTTTTGATCCTTAAACTTTCACTGAAAATACATTTTTATCCTCAAACATTCATAATTTAACCCTCATTTTTAAAATATTATATTTTTAACAATCAATTATATATATTAATTAAAATTGATGAAATATCTGATGTGTTATTCTATCAATTAGTTCATACATCCATATTAGGATGAGACATTAGTTATTTTATTAATTTTAACTGATTTAATGAAATATAAAAAATGTAATATTTTTTAAATATGAGAAATTAAGGTACGACAATTCAAAGTTTGAGACCAAGATGGATTTTGAATTGAAAGTTTGAGAATCAAAAGTATATTTTAGCCTAATTTTTTTGTGATCTCTCTCTCTCTCTCTCTCTCACTACAACAGTACCTCTCAAGCAAACATGAAGAAAGGAAAACTTAAAGCATGCACTTACTACCCTATCCAAATTAGCATCCTTTAATTACACATGGACCCACGCTTTGATGAGAGGGTATGGTTTCAGGTGCCCACCTAACCTGAGTTATTAATTTGGATTTGCTTTTGATGTCTCAGGCATCTCACACGAAATAGCAAGGGAATAAGTTGCCAGCAAGTCACTTCATTGCCCATTTGAAACCCATCCGAAAGTTGGAATCAGTCACGTATGCTTGAAGAGTATATGACAAAGAATATATGATAACATAATAGAAGTTCTTATCTACTTTGCCAACGCTCAACTAATCATAGGGAAAGCAATTAATTTACTTCACCATCCAAGTTAAATTACTAGAAATCCATCCTATTTTCTTATTCTTCTTGGCAATGGGTTTGGTAAGAGGGACAGACCTTTTAAGAGTCTAGAAGGGCCTTTTTATTGATATAGTTTCCCTTGCCAATTCATACGCACCAAAAAGTAGCTGAAATTTCTTAAAATTTATTTTGATCCTTAATCTATTATATTTTTTATATTTTATTAATTTTAATTATTTTGCATAAAATATTTTTAAAATATAAAAAAATTAAAATTATAATAATTAAAAGTTTGAGGGTTAAAAAGTATATTTTATTTTATTTTATTTTATTCTTTTTTAGTTATAAATGGCGGTTAAACTGCCGCTTATTCCGCCAACAACCGCTGTGCTCCGCCGATTTATCAGCAAACGAGCTGAGAGGGAACGCGTCGTCTAAATCTCGAACACGCGCTTTGAGAGACGAGAGGGTAAAGTTGAAGAGCCTTTGGGTCGGGGAGAGAAGGGAAAAGATGGCGACTCCGAGCATCCCGCCGGTCCTCTCTTCCCCTCGCCAAGACGCCATTGATCTCTACAAAGCCTTTAAAGGTATCGACTCTGTTTGATTTTGGAGGATTCCTGTGTTGATTTAATAACTCCTGTGGTCTCTTGTTGCTGTTTTGGGTGTAAAATTTAGTGTTTGATTAGGTTTTATGGCTTGGAAGAATTTAAGGTGGTGTGTGAATGATTACCCATTGAATGGTACAAAGAAAGCAAGCGGTTCTTTTGAGGGTAAAGGGAGTTCTTTTTAAGTTTTAATTTTGAGGCAGAAGGGGTTCTTCCTCTTCCTCTCCTTTTTCGTTTCTTCTTCTTCTTCTTCTTCTTCTTCTTCTTCTGGTGCACGCCTTCTTTTGAAACGGGAAGGTTAGCTTGCCAAAAATTAATTAAAAGTTTGCAAGTTTAAAAGATTCCCTCCGTGGGATTTTGACTAATGAACGTTTTAATATGGATTTTACCCCAAAAAAAGAACTCTTTTAGCAGCTTTCTGGTTTTGCTGAAGCTGTGCCTGTCTGTTGGATTTTGGTGTAGAATGGATTTAATTTAGCTTCCGGTTTAGGTCAGCCTGGGTTGAACTTGGTTTTGAAAGGATATTGGGGGATCAGCTCTTGAAGTGGAGTTGATGATTGATGTCAACTGAATTGTCACATGTGCATGTTGTTGCTTGTGGCTTTGTGTACCAAGCATGTGTGTGCCTGTTGGTTTTAAGCATTTTGACCGCAAACACTTTCATCAGGTTCTGCCTTGGATGACCTTGGATGGAAGGAGAGAAAGGAAGGTAGACAGGAAATATATATATATATATATATATATAAAGGAAAGAAAGAACTGGGTCCTTTGGCTAGTTTGACTCCTTTATTTCCTTATTACTTGCTTCATGTTGTTCACTATTATTCTTGTTAGTGGTTATCGAATCATGGGAAAGTTTTATCATTCATGGATTTTTTTTAGTACAAGTTATGGTTAGAAATGGGAAAAATGAGTTGTCACAGGCTTACAGCTAAGCTGCAAGTGATTGGATGTTCGAAGCAATGTTTGATCTGGATTCAAAAATGTTTAAATTTTGGACTAATTTCTGGATCCAACCAAACCCATGGGGTTTGATTTGGTTGTGTTTATGATACTATCTTTATGATCCTTTGGGAAAGTTGGGTTGGGTTGGTCTGGATCAATGTCCAACCCCATATTTTTGGTGTTGGTCTGGATTTTTTTCTTTTGCAGTTAGGGTATTTTTCAGGGTTATGAACCTTCTAGATGCCAACAAAAATTAATTTGGTTCTGTTTGCATGTGCACGCGCATTATAAATAACTATCCTAGATAAAACCGTCAGACAATTTTGCAGGACAGCTATCTTTACTTAATCCTACTCATTGAGGTAACTTGATACATATATTGTGTATTCAAATTTCTTTTTATATAGAGGCAAATTGACTTACTACAAGTAAGGCATATTCAAATTTCTTTTCAAGTAATGTATATTCAAATATAGGCAGATTGACTTACTACATATAATGTGTATTCAAATTTGTTTTTATATATAAATCAGGTCGAATACTGTTTGGTTGGCTTGGTTCAGGGAATTACGTTATCCATTTTGGCTCTTGAAGCTCGATCCCATTAGGGTTAGGTCAAAAAATAGTAGATCCAAGTCCAACCGCATATGTTTGCAACATCTATATTTAGAACATCCAAGTCCAACTGCATGTGCTTTTGTTGATCTCAATGATTCACTCTATGCTTTTATGCAAATTACCAATCAGCTTTTGACCTTTTATTTCAGGTTAAGATATTCCTTGTCTTAAAATTTCCTTATTATAATCAGCTTTTGACTTGGTGATGATTCAGGATTTGGCTGCGACAGTGCAGCAGTTGTAAACATTCTTGCTCATCGTGATGCAACACAACGTGCACTCATTCAACAGGAATACCGAACCATGTATTCTGGGGAGCTCATCAATCGCTTATCTTCTGAGCTCAGTGGAAACCTCAAGGTGTGATGCAAAACTCTAGGCAAGCTTCCTTGAGAATTTTTAGAAAAAAATTGACTGAATTGGGTTCCATGAGCTCTCAAAATTTTAATGACTTGTGAAAGATAGAATCAAAAGTGCTAATCAAAGGTGTTTATATCATAAAACATAATTGCATCATCTAAGGTTATTAAGGTTGTGCCTCACAGTTGTTTGATGACTTCCATCTCAGAAGGCAATGCTCCTATGGGTTCTTGATCCACCAGGGCGTGATGCAACTATATTGAGGCAGGCACTTAGTGGAGATGTCATTGATTTGCAAGCAGCCACTGAAGTAATATGCTCTCGTACACCATCGATGATACAGATAATGAAACAAGCATACTATGCAAAATTTGGTGCTTATCTTGAGCATGACATTCATCATCAAACCTCTGGAGATCACCAAAAGGTTGTTTCTCATCATGCTAAAATGGTCTATACTGCCTTTGCCACATCTTTGATTTAAAATTATGAAATTGGAATGGCTTGTCTTTGCCAAAAAATCATCCATTCATATTTTTTTTCTTTTCAAGTCATCTGTGATTTCTTGCATAAGCTGTTCATCATATATGACTTTCATAAGAAATGTGTCAACTGCTCTTTTCTCCAATTTAAAAAAGTGAAGCATCAAATTCTGTTGGCCTCATATTGGCATCTGTAACTTTGGTTTCCGATGTTCCATGCATGTATAGACACAATTTTGACATTTCTGGTCTGTAATTTGAAGTGTGGAAAGCAGCTGTTGCAACTTTTCTAAGGATTAGCTTTTCTTATTGTGGCTGACCAGAGTCAGAGTGCCTTTAAGACTTGGCTACTGATGCTTTGAATTTTTAATTGGATACAATGTTGCTACTCAAATCTTTTGTAAATGTGGACAATATAATAAAATATAAAATGTCTGGCCAACTTACCTGATCATTGTGACATCTTACCATCCTTCATGTAAGATCCAAATATGCTAATTTATGAGGACTTGGAGATGTTGAAGCAGGAGCAATACATTACTGCATTGCAACCTAGAGAAGCACAGTTATTTATTTCGAGGTACATGCATGCTTATACTGTATGGATTCTAACCTGAACATCTTTCTTGACACTGCTTTTTCTTTATTTTGAGTTCTTGCAAATATTTAGTACAACTCTTGCAAACATTTAGTACAACTTGGGTGATCAGTCTTTAGGCTAAATGCCCATTTGGATACTGTTTATCTATGTCTAGGAGAGTTCTGCATCATTAGTTGCAAAGGAAGTTTTGCTAGGCTAGAATTGAATTAGTTAATAAAAATAAAATGGTGCATACTGTTGGGCAGTTTGAAGGTGCCAAATCATTGCTCTGGGTGGCATTCTAAATCATCTATGAAGTTTCCATCTATATAATTTCAAAATGTCAGGAAACTATCTTCATAACTACTTGCGGGTTTAACAAATGTCTTACATATTCAAGCAAACATTCTGCCTTCATAGGATTGTCTTTTTGTGATTCTAATGATGTGATTTAGGGCTATTTATGATTTAATTCTAGTTGGAAAACTGAACATGCAATAAATGAAGAATATATTACTTGAAATCAGATCATTTCAATGCAGTAAATGAGGGTGAAAAAGATTTCTTAGAAGTCCTCACATTACCTTTTAGAGTGAATTTTCAAGTATTTCCGGGTTAGTTCTCATGCCACATTGCTGTGTTCATTTTGGTGGCTCTTAAATAAGAGGTATTATTATGAAGTGTGACCTATTTCTGCAAGAACTGTCATATCACCTGATATATGCTGTCTTAGAATTTCATGCAACAAGCAACAATAATGCACTGGTAGTTTCACTTGCTAAATTTGTCACATTCTTTAGATCAACAAACTAAATATATCACAAAGTTGTTTCCGATTCTTTTATGGCTATTGTAGCTGTGAATTAAAAGCAAGTGCCAAAATATATTTAAGATCACCAGCAATGGAAAAGGCATGCAACTTTCTAAAAATGGTGGTTTCATTCTGTCTGGTAGTTGCTCCTTGCATATGTCGGTACACCACGTTATGAAGGCCCTGAGGTTGATCCTGCAATGGTAGCTAATGATGCAAAGGCCCTCTTTAAAGCTGGTGAGAAGCGATTAGGAACAGATGAGAAGACTTTCATCCGCATTTTCAGCGAAAGAAGTGCT
This sequence comes from Metroxylon sagu, assembly GCA_017589505.3. Lineage (NCBI taxonomy): Eukaryota > Viridiplantae > Streptophyta > Magnoliopsida > Arecales > Arecaceae > Metroxylon > Metroxylon sagu. The sequence goes on from JACVBY030000550.1 coordinate 450,397, forward strand.
GCACATTTAGCAGCTGTTGCTTCTTCCTACCATCATAGCTATGGTAGCTCCCTTGAAAAGGTAATGCTTTCTTTGCCCATCTCTTCCCATGCTAGCATTTATCCATGATAGATTGTTAAGAAATAATGCCCTTTCCAGGCTGTGAAGAGTGAAACATCTGGAAATTTTGAATTTGCTCTTCTGACGATCCTAAGATGTGCTGAGAATCCTGCCAAGTATTTTGCTAAGGTATCTTCTTGTTTGATCATTCCTTGTTGATGTATATGGCATGATTTTTGGAAAAGTTGGAAGTTTACCTGCATTAGGAATCTTGTATATCTAGTTCCTTCATGCTTTTGTATCTTGATTGGAAATTGATCTTATGGCTTAGATGATGGTGTGAAATTCTGAATAACTTATCACTTTATTGCAGATCATCTAAACATTCGAAATTATTATTGGAAATTGGCATACCCTTTTTGTTTCTCCTTAACATAATAATCTAGGTTGTTGTGTCTCAGTTTCTAGCATTGCTGAACGCTGACTTTGTTGAATTAAATATCAAACAGTATAGTAGATGGTTCAGCAGGATTTCTTCATTTATTATAAAGCTAGACCTGCATGTTGAACTGTGTTTATTGTCATTTTTGTTCCATATAATCATTTTGGTGCCCCTAAAAGATCCTCCAAGCTTCTCTTGTATTATTAGAATCATGGTTTTAGGTCCTGATAGGATGTCTCATAGGATGGCATGATGGGTTGCTGTTCCAAGTGTCAGGGCAGAATCATCATACCATTGTTCCAGCATTTTAGTCCACATGTCTTGGGACCACACCTATCACCATTAAAATTCTTCCTGTTCTTGCATATTGTTTATTTTAAACTGATCCTTTCACTTGACAAGGCTTTTTTTTTGGTCCCCTGTTGCTCATTGTTGTATTGTTTCCTGTGCTTTTCTTTAGCTTCTCTCAATCTGCACTCAGCCTAGCTCCATAACCACTGTTGTATTTTATGTTTGCTCATCCAAGACATATGGCACCTTTATTTTTTTAGTACATAGACTTTAGGATTGCAGTATATATAATTGTTGCAGTAGTGTCATTTGATCCATTACTCTAGATGAATATTTCTACTTCATTGACCCCTGGACTCCACTGGAAAAAAAATCATATTTTACCAGTATGGTTCTTTTAGGTATGGTCGACCATTCAATTGGTTTGAGAGTCTTTTGTTATAAAAGGTAAAATCTAACCATGGCATGCTAATGATTTTTATTTATAATTTTTCAGGTGTTGCGCAAGGCAATGAAAGGCCTAGGAACCAATGATACAACACTCATAAGGATAGTGATCTCCAGGACTGAGATTGATATGCAATATATAAAGGCTGAATACCAGAAGAAATACAAGAAGCCATTGAGGGATGCAATCCATTCGGAGACATCAGGCCATTATCGAACCTTTCTTCTTTCTCTTGTGGGTCGTAATCATTAGTTAGGTAAATATGTAGTTCTGTCCAGTATAATATTGAAGTTAAATTAGGGTAATAATTTCATTTGTGGGAGCCTGCATAGAACCTTCAATGCAGGTGCTCTACTTTTCTGAGAGTTTTGGCCTATCCAATGGCCTGTATTGTATCACTGTAAGGGAGCTTACGAGTTTGATGCATGGTAGGTTAGTGATTCACTAGTGAAATATATTTTATGTTTGTATATTTCATCTTTGTGTATATACTGTAGTTGTCAATTTGGTTTTCCTCTCAGAATGTGTGGCATATTTTATGTTTGTATATTTGATCATTGTATGTTAAGATGATTTCACATTTAAATGTTGCTTGCACCAACTGCTATGGTCTGCTTATGATGGTAAAAGTTTGGTTGATTGTTGAGAAATGATCTGAACATTGACATTTGTTATACCATTCCCATGAGCATGAAGCCTTTTGTCTTTGGTCATTATGATACAATTGGATGAATGATCACCTGGTGTTGTTTTCATATGAAATATATACAACCATTCGACGTAATATCATCACATGTAATTGCATATTTTTGGCTCTGACGCCTTCATGAAACTAGAACAGCTACTTCGACAATTGTATCATAATAGCATGAGATCATCGTCTTGTGCCATGGAAATCAATTCTTGAGAGATTCATTTAACAAGATCCTCTCATTAGCAATGGATGGATGCCATTTAAGTTCAGTTGCTGTTACAAGGAGATCTGTTGAATTAAAAAGTCCTGCTCTGAAGCATTATCTGTCATTTTGCTTTTGCTAGGCAATACCCTGAGTTGTACTTGAAGGTTTATTTCTTGTGAATGCTTTTCCAGTCTCGTTACTGAGAAGTGTATCGATAAAATTCTAACCCAATGTCTGCTACATTTGGTTCAATGATTCCCATGCCAAGCGTTAGTACGATTTTGGTACCGGTATGATATTGGTATGGAATGGAACAATCTTGTGAATGGGAAATTTAAATGGGTCCTATAACTGTTGAATTGCATTTTCAACTTCAGCACTTAGTTCAAAGTCTAGAGGGTTGTCAACCTCTGTGGTGATTAGGATCTCATGAATTCAAAACACACAAACAATCTCTTCTCTTCGAAGATGATGAAGTTCTGTAGATCTGATCCTCAGATCTTGCATTGCAAGATGGGAGTCTCCAAAAGATTTTTTGAGAGGTGGGAAACCCTTAAAGTTAGGGTTCAACGTGGCTTGTTTGACCCAGCCTAACGTGCTTTTGTCTAGGCCGACAAGATCTAACTTTTGTCCGACTCAATTTAACTTAACCCAATCAGCGTCATGAAGCCAATCTAAAAGTAAACAGAGCCCATTTAAGATTGACTTGACCCTACCTGGCCAAATCCAATCCAACGACCTGAAAGCTTAATTATTCCCTGATTGGTCTCTCACTTCCCATCAAACATAAATATCAACATTCTTTTAATATTAAAAATCTATAAAGTGATGATATTTCGAACCTGTTTCTTGGAAAAGATGATCTTACCAACCTGATGGCATTTAAATTGCGTTTGTCTTCTATATGGTCGCATAGGTGATGTGAAAGAAATTTAAATGGTGATTAACGTTTGCTTCTTCCTTGGTCTTACCTTCGCTGCCTCTTTGTTTTATAGCTTCCACCAAATCAAAAACAGCTGCAACAAAATAAATGATAAAGCCGATAAGATCAAGGGGCCAAAGCATCGCTTGCTTAGGTTAAGATACTGACAGTTATACCAAGACATTATATTTTGATGCTTTCATGAGTCTGTGTTCATTTCTGAAATATAACATCTTGGATGGTATTTTCCTCAAAGAACATCTTGGATATATCTGAAACTCGATCTAAAGATGGTGCACCTTGCATGCAGTTATATTGGAGAAGCCATCCTCTAGCATAGAAGTCCTTCACTAGAGGATCATTGGACCGATTCCTAGGGAGAATATGACATGATACTTGTTGAGTTTCTCCACATTCTCTAACCTGATGCTTGGAATTCAATCCTGCAGCTCTCCTAAAATTTCTTGATGATATTGAGCCAAATATATTTCCAGCTGTATCAATCTTTAGAATGCTTTGAAATCGTAGAAAGATCAGTAAAATTTTGCAGAGCTCTTGGACTGTTTGGCTCCTATTCTGAGGTCAAAATCATCCAACCACTGTTATCTTGATTGCATTAATCATTGTAGTAGGAGATCAATGATGTGACACGGTGATTAAGAAGCTGTTAATGGGCTTATGAACCAATCACTGAATAAAATCATGAGCTAGAACATTCAGCACTTGTTCTTCTCTACATTAGTTAGTCAAAAGTACAAGGTAAACATTGAGTGCAACAGAGGAAACAAACTAGTCAAGGCTGAGAAGAGGGGGTGGTGGTTGTGGTGTTGGTGGAAGAAATTATCTTCTTGAGCAAGCCGAGAAGAGATCGAGCAATGCAGGCCCGGGGATTGACATTGGTAGTCTCTCTGAACCTGGAGAGAACCAGCATTGCTGCCTCGATGCCGACCCCGAGCCTCGCCTGTTCATCCTTGATTGCTTCTTCGCAGAGCCCACACACCCATACGCCACCAAAGCTCTCCTTCACCTTTCTGATGTAGTCCACTGTGCACTCCTCCCTCATTCCACAGCACCCACACTCTGCCACCTTGACCACTTCATTGCTCTCCATTGTCATCTCTTCTTCTCTTTTTTGCCAATGTGGAAACTACTACTGGTTTCAGTTACCATGAGCTTTAAGTGTTCATAAAATATTTGTTAGCGTCACTTATAATGAGTGCAAGTCCTTCGGTCAAGATTCTAGATAAGTATCTTAGACTCGGTCATTATTATTTTTATCAGAAGATAACGACTTCTTCTTGGCATTATATGCAAAGATGGGTTGCTTTTCTTTATGCTGATAAAGAGCTTTAGAACAAAAGGAAAGGAAGGGGAGTATTTTTTATGGGCTATATTGCCTTCTTTTCATTCATGGGTTTCTTTTTTTATGCATGGTAAAACATTAAGAACTTCTCCATATATGATGAAGTGCCAATCCTGCCCCTTCCCAAATAAAATATCATGTCGTGCTTTCAGTTGAATGGAATTTGATAGATATAAATTTAAGTATGTCATGAAGAGTGTCAGCACCTGTTTAGGAGTTTAATAGAGTGATAGCATTCATCCTGGATTGGGCATAAAGTTCTCTCTTTCAATGACCATTCATGACTACTACTGTACAGTTTGTCACATAATTCCTTCCCCTATGTTTCTGTATCAAATAATGAACATCTGTGTGACTCCTTTCTCCAACTTTCTACTGATCTTCATCTTATATAGACTTTAACAAAATAAAAGTATTTTTTTTTTAAAAAAAATTTCTGGAGAAAGTTGACAAAATAGATTCTTATTTAGCTTTACTTTTAAAACTTCTCTTTTATACTTTTCAGAAAAAATTTGGCTTCTAACATCCATCAAGTACTTAGCATGTCGTAAAGCTCTTCCATAACCAAGCCACCCCCTCTTCTTTTCTTTTTGCTTCCATAAGATCTACGTTGCTTTCCCCGAAACAACCTTACATAGATTTGTTTCTTGGTCACTATGGATAATTCACTCAATCTGCCATCAACCATCCTGCTCTCCCCATTATTAAGGGAGAATTTGTCTGACTGTCCAACTCTCCATTCCTACAAACCATTTTAGTCAGAGAATTAAACTAGAAACCAATATAAGGTCATTTTGGTAATGCTAGAAGGGACATTGGGTTTTCTGAGTGCATAGATGAAGAGAGGGATCTCTTTTGGCACTTCCTTGTTCTATAAACTATTTGGCTAGAATTGCCATATAATAGCATCCATGACAGAGGTGGTATGATTAGAGGCCTTGTCCCTTAATGGACCATCCATAGACTGATGGAACTAAAACCATGTGCAGAGAGAGAGAGAGAGAGAGAGAGAGAGAGAGAGAGAGAGAGTATAGATAGGATAGCATGGAAGACCGTGAGATAAAAAATAATATTGTTCATGAACATAGCCGGGATAGTGGGGAATTGATTGTTTCCATAGCTAAAGACGGTATCTTTGACAGGTTCTTTCTCCCCACACTATTCTCACTGTACCTTTGAGCAATAGGCTCGGTAGGTGCAGTTGTAGTTAGCATTTGACGGTTATAACACCTCGTCTGAGCTCTGATGTCTTGCTGAAAAAGTGGCCACTGCTGCAGCCTCTTGCATGACTTCATGATATATATAATTACGTACCTTGATATGATGCATAGCCATAAAGTAACTGATCTGCCATGCACCTAAGTAGGTGACTGGTCTGTATCACCACTAGTCTACATAGTGGTGGCTGGCATCAGAGAGGCCTTGTGAGCAAATATCTTGTGGGCTTCATGTGAGTGGTGCAGGCAGCAAAGTAGCTCAGATGATATGATAATCTTGAGAAAGTTTTTTTGTTTTTATTTTGTTTTGTTTGCTGAAGAACTCTTTGGCTTTATATTGTGTCAGACAGGATATGTAGAGATTCATGATAAACTCACATGAGGCTATTGAAGTCTACACATAGGGAGATTTGACAAACAAGCAGACAATAATAGATATCATCGGCTGAATAAAAATAAAATTAGTGGTACTTCTCATTTATGCTGGTAGATTAATGCTGCTGTTTTAGTAAATTGTTGTAGTGTCATCTCTTTATTTTTTCTCACGCTAGGGCTTCTCTCTCTAGATGCTAACATCACTTCTCTTACAACCCTAGGATTGTATAGAGGAGGAGGTGCCGAGGTTTTCTGAGGTGGATCAACTTTGGCCCCTTGGAGTTCTAGTGGGATGCAAATAAGAGAAAGGAAGGGGCAGCCCTTAGGCACCTCTTCCCATTTGATGTCACACTCCCACATAAAGAGTGGCATGGTATGATAGATAAAGAAGAAAAGGATGGGATGTCCCTACATGATTGGTTGCCCATTGGTTGGTTTTGGTCTATGTTTATCTAGATTAAACTCCAATTAAGCTTTCTTAATCTAACCTAGCCTTAACTTATTCTTAAACTATTTTTTAGCCCAATATTATTAGAGCTCAATTAATTTTCCAATTAAATTTGGATCTTTTTATGATTTAATTTAAAGTTTACTTATCAAGAGAATAATTCACTAGAATCTCATTTTAATTAACCTTAAGATAGATGATACATGCAAGATATGTTATATGTTAGCATAATGGGTTAACTTAAGTTTCCACTCATCAATGATCTATCCCCACAAGTCTATAGCATTAGAAACACGATCCAACTTGGTGTGTTAGAATGAAACCAATCGATCTCTTTATTTCTGCACAAGCTTTATCTTTTAATTTAATCCTAATCATTCTATCATTCTCATATGATCATTAAGTGTAGATGCACTGTCAAAACCTTGGTTATAAATATCATGGCTATTATAACCCTAGACATTACCATCCAATCCTTTGAAAATAATTAATTATTAATTATAACAAATTTTTTAAATAATTGTTTTCAAAACTTTAATTAACTATATGGGTTTCTGATCATAAGTGTTAAACCATAATCATGTTCTAATATGGATGTTATACCATATGATAAGATTATATATTGGATAAATAGACCCTCACTCATATTTGAACCTAGGAAATTACTAAGCTTTTCTATCAAGAGAATAGCTCAGGAGACACTATTGATCAATAGCTTTGGTTATAAATTTATTAACATTTAGAATATAGTAAGGTGTCCTACACTTCAAGTCTTGCAAATTGCGTAACTTGGTTCATATCTCAATTCTTGATAGTGATTTTCGAAGTGGATTACTAGTATTGACTATTCAATATAACAATATAAGTTAGCATTGTTGTACAAATTGAGTTACTTCGATGAAGCAGAAATTCTACATAGTTATTGTACATCTTAATAACCTTAAAGGTGCGATGGCCAATCTTACTATAATTATGAATATATTTTAAGCGCTTAAGAATATCTAATCCATAAATACTCCAACTATTTGGATAATTTTACTAGAATTCTCATAGATTTAAGAATATCTAATCCTTCCAATGGTAAATACTCCAACTGCTTAAATAATTCTTTTAGAATTCTTATAGACCTATTTTTAACTTTAAAGTTAATATAAGATATATATCCTGTATTGTTTGAGCGATCATAATTAAAGAATACATTAATCAATATGATATTTACAATCATATGAAAATGGGTTTGGGGACAAGCCTACCCTAACACATGCGGGGATATCTCAATAAAATTAGAATTCTTTTCTTTTATTATCAACTAGGTCTCCATTATGTAATATTTACATAGTATTCAACATATATTGAAACTTTCTTTTTAACAATTGGATTTTTGCTAGCCTTGAAATCTCCCATATTCATTTTTTTATTTATTTTAATTCCAAATTTCATTTAACTTTAATTTCTTTTCTTTTATTCTTTCTTAATTTGATAATGACATCATCTTAACCAAAGCTACACATTCATATAATTTGTCTATTAACTTTATATCCTAAAACTCAATAAATAAGATTGTCTCATCTTAAAATAGTCCTAGTGTAGTTCATGTATTAATCATGCAAAATATATAATAATATTAAATGAGCCAAAGTTAAGCATGTTATATGAGCCAAAGTTAAGCATGTTATACGAGCCAAACTTAAGTATGGATTTTTAGACAATTGAAATATTCTTATATATGTATTTGCCAAACTTTGCAATTATAGACTTTTCTAAACTCCAATCTAGCATTCAACTACAAAGTTTTACAGCTATATCTATATAAAAAAATTATGTAAAATTAGAATCTCCTCTTCAATGATTGATTAAATTTTTGTTATATAATACTTGCTAACCAATATACCTTGACATACCTAAAATCTTCTTTTTGACACTCAAGATTTTCCTAGAAATTCTAATAAATCTTTCCATATTCACTCTTTTTAATTCAATTTTAAGTTTTATTTAATTGTGACTCTCCTTTTATTTTATTTTTGCATTTTTAATTTATGATGTCATCTATATAACCCAAACTATTTAGTCAAGTGAGATTTTTTTTTTTTTTTTTTTTAACTACCTTAAAACCCTAAACTTTAATTATTTTGTTGCTTTCTAGATTTATACAAAAAGGCATTATTTTCCTAGTAAGCAAAATTTATTGGCTTAGTATTGGTAAGCCATGTATGAGGTTAATGAATCAAATTTTAACTTGATAAATACAAAAAAAAAAGATATATGCTAAGCCTAATGGTTTTAAAAAGTATAAATCTGATTTTTCTTCTCATCTTTTTAGAATAGCCTCCATTCTAAAAAATCTTAGTAAAGTACTTTTCAGCCACACCGATTAAATTTGATCATGCAATGCTTCTTAATTTGTGAGCCTTAGCATGTGAGAATCTCATTTCTGACCTTAAGATTTTAAATTAATATATAAGTGCTAACATATCTTCTTATTTGATTTATTTCAAAACCCTAATATCCTCCCCCTAGAATGGTGCTAGGCAAATGATTTAGAAGTGATGTATTCTTTTCATATTAGTAGAAGTGCCGCTATATTTTGGTGCTTTTTACAAACATAGCAACATGAGACATTATTTATCATATTTTTGGTTTTTCATAATTTTTTGAACTTATTTATATAGCTAGTAATTGGAGATTAATAAAATCATACTAAATTATAACTTATTTGTTGAGCTCCATGGTTCTAAACTTTTATATGCTCCAGTATTCGCTAACAAATTTCATAGCCTTCCATGCAAATATAACTAGAAAAGATAAAATATTTTATATGTTTAATTCCTCAAATTATGAAATATATTTACAAAGCTGATGATTGGATGTTCATATTTGATGAAATTGTACCAAAAAAACATATATTTGTGAGTTCTATGGTTTTAGACTTGAATGAACTCTAGTTCAATATTTGTCAATAGAATTTACAATACAAATAGGAACATATCAAGAAAGAAATATTGTTTATTGTACTTCCAATTTCTTATACTCTCTAAAATTTATCCAATGAAGTTATGTTGAAGAATGATATAGTAATCAGCTTAATATTTCTAGACTTTGTCCATAATTTAGATTTTAATAAAATCTAGTCTAATATTTGCTCATAAATTTCATGTCACAAATAAAAATATATTAAGAAAAAGTCATTATTTGTCGTATTTCCAATTCCTCATGCTATAGAGAATCTATTTATGAAGCCCATAATTGAATGCTTAAATTCATTAAAACTATGCTGAAGAATGATATATTAGTTGAGCTTAATATTTATAGATGTTGACCATATGATTTTAGATTTTAATGAACTTAAATCTAATAGTTGCCGATAAATTTCATATTACAAATAGGAGCATATCAAGAAAAGGCACTATTTGTCGTATTTCTAATTCCTTGTACTTTACAAAATTTATATATGATGCTAATAATTGGATGCTCAAATTTAATGAAATTGCATTGAAGAAGATAGATTGGTTGAGTTTAATATTTCTAGACATTATCCATAACTTCAAATTTTAATGAACTTCAAACCAATATTTGCCCATGAATTTGCATCACAAAGTGGAGCACACCAAGAAAAGGCATTGTTTGTCGTATTTCAATTCCTTGTATGCTACATAATCCATTTACAAAGCTAACAACTAGAAAAATAAATTCAATAAAATCATGCTCAAGAATGATATATTCATGGAGCTTACTATTTCTAGACTTCGTCCATAATTTTAGGCTGTAACGAACTCTAATCCAAAATCTCATATTACAAAGCAAAGCATATCAAAAAAAGGCATCGCTTGTCGTATTTTCAATTCCTCGTACTCTACAGAATCTATTTACGAAGCTAATAATTGGATGATTAAATTCAACAAAACGATGCCAAAGTATGTGAATATGCTATATTCATGGAGCTTAATATTTCTAGATTTCATCCATCCTTTTAGGCTTTAACGAACTCCAATCGAATATTTGCTAGTAAATTTTACATCACAAAGTGGAATATATCAAGAAAAAGGTATTATTTGTCGTATTTCCAATTCCTTCGGTTCGACATGATCCATTCACAAAGTTCACTATTGGCTGCTCTAAACCAATGAAACCACTTAAATAACTATATATTAACCTTAATCTTTCTAAAATTTTTCAAACTCCAATCCTATAGTTGCTCTAAGAGGATTACCCTAGTTAGATTTGGAAGCCATGGCATTGACCAAATCTTCACCTAGCAACACTTTCTAAGCCTTCACCATATCTCTTGCATTCACTTTCTTTATTTTCCATCCAAAATTTATTGAATTTATATATGAGTTTAGATTTTCCAAAACTTTAAAAATAGTATATATGAGGTCCAAATTAGGTCAAGGCCATGGTAAAGAGCCCAGCATCTCCAATGCCACTTGGCGGCAGGGCCCACTTCTCCACCGTGGCGGTCGCGCTAAGCTACAAAAAAAAAAAAAAAAAAAAAAAAACCCAGTTCCATCGCGCTCGTCCAGGTGGAGTGGATTCTCCGCTCTCGGCTCCGCAACCGACCTCGCGTCCCGCATCGGTTCTCATCCCCCGCTGAGGCCATTAATTGCCTGCCTCTTTTGCTCCCGTTTTGCTCGATTCCATCCTTCTGTATACCATTACCTCCCCCCCCCATCCGTTCGTCAAAGGGCAAGCACCGGCGACTACCTGCAGCGAAAGCGAGAGGGTGAGAGAGAGAGAGATCGAGGCCCGGAGGGATCCCCCGGCCATCGATTCCCGGTTTGCTCTTCCTTCCGATGCTCTAATGCCAGCTACCGAGGTCTCTTCTTGTCCTCCTTTTTAAGGGAATTTCTTTTGGTGGCTTTTTGGGCTTGCCTTTTTGGTGTTTGGATTGCTGGGTTTGCAAAAAATGTTTTTTTTTTTTTTTTTTTTGTTTTCCTGTGTTTGGGATTTGTTCTCGGTTTGCTCTTCCTTCCGATGCTCTAATGCCAGCGCCCGAGGTCCCTTCTTGGCCTCCTTTTTAAGGGAATTTATTTTGGTGGCTTTCTGGGGGTGTCTTTTTGGTGGTTGGATTGCTGGGTTTGCTAAAAATGTTTTTTTTTTTTTCCTGTGCTTGAGATTTGTTCTCGGTTTGCTCTTCCTTCCAATGCTCTAATGCCAGCGCCCGAGGTCCCTTCTTGGCCTCCTTTTTAAGGGAATTTCTTTTGGTGGCTTTTTGGGGGGTGCCTTTTCGGTGTTTGGATTGCTGGGTTTGCTAAAAATGTTTTTTTTGTCTCCTGTGTTTGGGATTTGTTCTGATTTCTAGTCAATGGATTCTAGCTTTCCTTTTGTTTGCCAGTGTTTCGTTCTTTTTCTTCGGTTTATTTGGTTGATTTTGATGGATATCCGATTAATTTCGCATTTTTAGTTCTAATGTCGTGTTTTTTTTAGTTATTTTAAAATTGTCTATCAAATCTTTAGAACTTTTGGGAACAAGGATTTATTATTTTTCAGAAGACTGAATGGCAGAAATTTTGTGCAGATACTATGTCAACATGCATCTTGATGTGCGTATTCTGAGAAAAAATAAAAAATAAAAAAATCAAGTTTTATTTATTTATTTATTTTGCCAGGTTGTGTTTTTTTCAATTTGTTCTTTTGATGTTTTGTCTATCAAGTTTATGTTTTTGATTTATTGTTTTGGTGCTTTGTCTATCAAATTGGCTTCTCTCTCTCTCTCTCTCTCTCTAAAAAAGAAGGTTTGATGTTCATCCATTGTTGCTGAAATGTCTCCTTTTTTGAGAGAACTTTGATCTGTAATTCCTTCTACTTAAAAATTAAAGAAAAAAACTAACGTTGTTATGTGATTCCCATGCCCACTTAATCGATACACTCTTTTGGGGATTGAATTTTTGTTTATATTTGCTGAGACCTTAATTTTGGACATCCATGCATGCTTTTTGTTTTTCTCCAATTTTGGGTGCTATTTTCCTCCAGGCTAATTGAATTATCAAGGAATTCTATTTTAATTTCATATTATTTTGTTTCCATTTCCTTCTTATCAAGTGTTTGCATCACGATTGCTGTTCTGCTAAATCCTTGTTGAAGGTTTTTTTTTTTTTTTTTTTAATTGAGAAAAGTGCAAAAATAGAAGAATATCCAATTGTATCGGCACTGTCTTAATTTTAGGGATCCAGTTTTAAGGTTTTTCTGTGCTGAATTTAAAGAAACCTTTGAGTTAGTAGACAAAACAGTGGGACTTTGTTTATTTTGTCTTAGGAAAAAAAAAAAAAAAAAAATTGCTAATGCTTGCGAGACTCCATTGGTTGGTTTGTCATTGGCAGGGTCTCTGGCTCTGCTGCTCTTGAGGGAAACCTGTGACATAGTAGGGATTTTCTTTTCTTTTGTTGCTTTGTTACCAAGCCTTCTACCAATGGCGGCACCCAATGAACCCTGTGATAATGCTTTGAAGCGCAAGCTACCTGAAGGTTCTGGAATAAGAGATAGTAAGGTCCCCCGTGCTGGGATAGAACATGGACCCATGCCCCGTTCAAGCGCCTGCAACTGCCAGTGCTGCCGCATGCAGCCCAACCTCGCTGCTACTTGCTACAACTATCTCAACAGTGGGTTGCCGCGCCGCATCATGTTCTACAACCAGGGTGAGTGGTCAGACTTTCCGGAACCAGTCAGACAGTCTCTTATCGAAGGGTTCAGGGATGATAAATCATGCATTACAGTCATGCTGAATGACCAGTGTTTTCTTGTGGATTTTTTGTCAATGGTCCTGGTCAACTTGAGTACTTCAAAACAGCGCTCGGTGGCATGGATTGATGAGTCTGGCAAATGCTTCTTTCCTGCCCTATTTTTTGATGATGAGTCTGACGAATCCCCTGAGTTGGGTTCTGGCATCATGAATAGAACTCTTCAGAAGCCAATGCTGGCAGGCATCATGAATAGAACTCTTCAGAAACCAATGCTGGCAAGGGCACTCTGTCCTCCAACTGAGGTGGTGAAACGCGTCGTCATGGAAACTGCAACTTCAGTTTTGCACCAATGTTTAACTTCAGAGAATTTACACTCCAATATTGAAACCCTGGAAAGGGACAGTGAAAGGTTTCTTTTTGTGCAAAACCTTTTTCTCTTAGGAATGGGTCCTTTTGCTACACGCCAAAGCATATTGCAGATTCATCGCTATGTCCCAAAGGATCCTTCCGTGCAGATGAGACTTGAGGCCTTCGAGAGACAGATACAGTCCACTAGAGGGCAACGTGGGGATGCGAATGTACGTTATGGATGGTTTGGTTCAAAGAAGTTAGACATAGCTAGAATTCTGATTCGTGGCTTTGGCATGGGGGGCAAGCCTACTGAGGGAGTTCTAGGCGCTGGCGTTTACCTCACACCAGAAAATTGTGCTTTTGCCAGGTGCCTTCTATAGTGTTGACTGTTTTCATTTAATACTAACAGCACCTGCCTCTTCTGTTCAAATATTTCAAGTTAGTTTTTTGGTCTTTGATTATTTGTTTCACATTTCACATAGTCTTCAATTGTGTGAGTTGAGCAGATGTTACCTTTCATAGTGAAAAAAATATAAAAGAATGAGTTCTGGCCTGCACATTTATAATATTTAACCCTGTAAAAAACCTGCAGTGTTAATCTCTGTGATGTTGATGAAAAAGGAGTGCAATGCTTGCTGTTATGTCGAGCAATCTTGGGAAATATGGAACAAGTCCAGCCTGGTTCCAAACAGCCCTTTCCCTGCAGTAATGATTATGATTCTGGTGTAGATGACCGCTCGAGCCCAACATGTCATGTTGTGTGGTCTACCCACCTGAGCAGTTATATTCATCCAGAGTATGTTGTTAGTTTCACACTGACCCCAAACATCCGAGGTAAGAATGGAGCTAATGAAGCTGATATAGTCACTGTGCTGTTGTGTCTTATAGAGATTGACAGATAATTTTGTTTCTTTAAATATTTCTCTCAGAGTACTTATTTGGGTTGAAGGACATACGATTCCATGCAGCTCCACCAAAGGTTGTACAAGATTTTTCCTCTCTTCATCCTGTGAGTTAACCTATCCTTCTTTTCTGCATTGTTTTACTTTTACTACCCTTATGTTTGTTCTGTGTTTATTTGCTAAATGAGATGCTTGTTCAGCAACTGCAACCAGCAAATGGAAGCTCCTCTCTACAGGAGCTGTGCTTTGCAGCTAAACTATTCTTGTGTTTTTTTGCTGCTGAGAAAAAGAATTTGGATTTGCCATATAGGTAATATTGTTCTTATTTTTTTACTTAAATATTTTTTATGCAGATAAAATGTGAACCAACAAAAGGGCCAACTTCACCATGGATGCCACTTACAGTGCTTTTTTATGAAATACAAAACCATATATCTCCACTAGCGAAGGAATTACTGTTTCGCCATTATGAAGAGTTGAAGGTATTGCTTGAAAGAATTTGGATGTTATAATTGACCATGTATCAGTCATCTAATTTCATTGTTTGGTGTGATTTACATGTTAATTGGGTTCTCTCTCAGAGTAAAGCAATAACTCGAGAAGAGTTAGTCAAGAAGATGAAAACAATTGTTGGAGATGAGCTGCTGATGTCTACACTGGCTAGGGTTCAACGTAGTGTAAGTTGGTTTTTATTGAATTAATGCAATTCTTATAAAGGAGACTGGAGTTTTAATTCTAATGCTATCATTCGTCATTGAAAATCTTTGTTACTTGATGAAATCTGCATCTGGATTTTTTTTTAAAGCATCTTACATACAAGCTTACACAGTTGGTTGCATGATAAGAAATATTGAGCATAACATTTCTGGTTGCAGATTGAACACTGGAATTGCATCTATTGAGATGTAGTTATAATATTCATGTCTTTGACTTTGTTTGCACTGTTTAGTTCAGTTCTTTATAGTTTATCCAATGCTTATCTACCTCCAGTATTCTAAGTAAACAAATTTCTATCTGTACTATTATAATGCCAATGCTTGGGGGTTGCGCTCCACCCCTGCATTGAACTCCTGGTCTCTTATCTCACTCCATCTGTCCACCCTTCTTTTCTCCACCATTGGGCCTACACGAAATTATTCTCAAGGAGAAACCCCAATATTGGGTGCCTGTCAAGGTTTTTAAAGGCTAAGATTTTGGTTGTCTGCATCTTGGCAGATGGCTGAGATTGAGGGAATGGAGATCTTGATTTAACTTGGCCTATGTGAAAAATGGTCAAATTTTAAGAAAATCTAGATTTTCCTGGATTTTGGCCAATATTTTAGGACCAAGATATTGAAATCTTGGTCAATATGGTAAATCCAAAATTCACAACTATATAAAGGTGCTAATTATGAAATTTATTCCTTGGCCAATATGGTATTCCTTGACCGATACCTTGGCCAAGATGGGAACCTTGGTGCATGGTTGATTTTATTGGTTGTGAATGCTAAGTCTCATCTGATACTTTTAGGTAAAAGTGGAAACTTCATCTAGATATATTTTGGTTTAAACTATGACTCCAAATGTCTCCAATCTCTATGCTTAATATTGCTGTCATCATTATTTTTTTTTTTAAGACAAAGTTCAGACCCTGCTAGTTATGTGCATCGCAGATGCAAAACTCTAAAAGCATCATAGCAGACAATCCTCTTAACAGCAACATTATTATTATTACTTTTCTAGGCCAATTTCAGAGTAAATTTGAGTGGCAGTTCCATCTCTGCAAAGTTATTTGTCAAAATCATCTACTTTCATGATTATTACTTGAAGTTGTTAGTAATGTATGGGAATCTTGTTTGAGTCTATGTTTATGGAATCTATTTCCCATTGATGGATCCATGAGTGTTGTGATTCCAGCAAACAGATCACCACTACATTCTTAGCTCTCTCTACATACCCTTGCCAGTTATGACATCATGATTTATTTTGATAGTAAATTAGTTAACAATTATTTGTCAGGTCAAAAAAATTTGGTTTCGGAGCTATCCTGCTGTATGTGAAACTTGGTGTGTTTATTTTGCTTAATGAAGCTAAATTTTTTTTTAATATAGCAGTAAGCTTGTGCCATTGACTGATGTGATTGTGTACGATATTCAAGGAAGGAGTAGGTTGTTGGATTTTCTGCAATTCAGCCCTTAGGAGGGTTTTATTTTTTTAATTGCAATGTTCTGTATTAGTTGGTTTACTGGTTCGATGAGATTAAATCATCTTATGGACAATTGGAAGATAATCTATTCTTTAATCCTTAATCTAAGCTTTGCGGTAGTTTCACTCACTCAAAGAAAGTCTTTTAGTTGGTCCATAATTCAGGCCCACACCTCTGAATAAAGGAGAGAAAGTCTTCAATTAAGTCTTGACAATGGAGGAGGGGATTGCTAGGAAGAATAAGCAAATTCTATGGTGAAAATTTTGGAAAGGGAATTATGATTGCTAAAAAGAGTTTGCTTTTGTGTCTGCATTTTGTATTAGCAAAAATGCAATATCAAATACTTTTGTTCCTTTAAAAAATTTTACCTCCATCCCAAGGTTGGATGTTAGAATGATCCCTCAATCATTGCTCTTTAACTGCAGCAACTTATTTCCCAATAATGTAGTTCTCCATATGAGTCGACTAGTCTTTCAGAGTCCAGTGTAGGTTCCTTTTTCGCCCAGGTTGCTTTAGCTAGGCAGTTGATCCCGATCATGAAAGGGTTGATGTTGAGAGCTTACTGTAAAATACTTGAAACTTATGCCATGCCTTGATGCATGCATATAAATTGGTATGAGGTTTGGTGATTGAATTTAGGGACATTGGCTGCCTACTCTTATTTTCTCTCTCCATGTCTCATGGTAATGGTTAAATTGCCAACAATTTGCAGAATTATTAAAAAAAAGGCATGATATGTTTCATCTTGTGCTCAAATGAGAATAATCATTTTAGTTTAAGCTAAATAACAGAAGACACTTTATTGTTTTCACCTTAATATTCATAGATGATTCAGTTGAACTTGACGTAAGTTTTATTCTGTAATTCTGGAAAGGAGATTCAATTATTAACATTTTTCCAGTTCATTTTGCTTTGATATAATCTTGATCCAGTGGATGTGTTGATGTAGCTTAGTTTCCTTGAACATGTTTAACAAACCATTTTCATTTTAAGTCGTCAGTTATTTTATAGTTAGATGTGGATTCTCATTATCTCTTTGATACATCTTTTGATGTTTCATCTAGACATGTATTTACCTAGATATGGTGATTCTATCTAAGGTATTCGGGCAGCGATAGAGTGGGGATTTTGGTTGGAGAGGCGGGCGGGGGGGGTGGGTGGTGGTGGTGTTGGGGGCGCATTAGCATATTTTATTGATTATTTAATATGCAAGCTTGCTATTATTTCAAGTACAGAAAAATGTTTCCTACATCAGGCACCATCCATTTATCAAAATATAACATTGTATAGCAAATCCAAAAACTTACAAGAGAATGAAACCTTTTACCAGAATTTGTTATTATGAGGACCTCGAACAATAATAAGAAGGAAGAAAAAGGTTGGATAGCCTTTTTGAGAGTTGAGAAGGTAAGTATCTAACCATTCTTATACCACTGACCTTGTGCATCTCTACTCTTCCTCTTTATCTTAACCAAGGCTTGTTGTGCCGGTGTACATTACCCTGCATTGGGTGTACGATACCTACACTGAACTAGTACTTAGCATAAAGGGTATACTAAGTGTCGATATATTAAACAGACCCTTGTACCGGACATATTGACATTGCACTAGCATGGTACCAATAGGGGGTCTGGTATCGAAATTGTGAACCTGTATCTTAATTTTAAATCTTTCCCTTTACCTACTTGCATAAGTTTTAGAAAGAAAACATTTTATATTTAATTTTGAAATGTGTTTGAATCATGGATTTGGAAGGTTGTTGGGTGGGGCATGGTTATCAAAGATCCCAACTCAAAAGTAAATCTAGTTGCATTATAAAAGGAAATTCAAATTTGTTGGTAGATTAAGAGAATGCTTAAAGATTTTCAAGAGCAAAACAAACTTGGAAAGCCAACTATGACAACCCACTTTTTCAATTCCTGTAAATGTATTTAGGCATCCACCACTTATATGCTTATCATATGACAATTAATGTGGTGTAGAACTTGTGATGTGGCTGGCATGACAAATGGAAAGGGCTAAAACGTCATCAAAAATTGATAAAATCAAGATTAGAGAGCGTTTGAGAGGCATAGAGATTCACTAAAGTTAAACAGCTGATGTGGCGCTGGTGCATTCATTTATGTTTCCCATTACTTGTGCTTCCCTCAACCTCTTTAATTATGTGGGAGTAGTGCGGGGCCTTTTTCATGCCGTTTTCCTTGTATACCTCTCTCTTTGTTCCCTCTTTATTTTTTGTTCTCATCCTCTATTCCCTTTCCTTTAAGGGGTTTGGTTTGGAGCAATCCACCTACGATCATCGATGATTTAGGTGGAGATAATGGGATCATCATATTTGGTTGCACGTCAATAATTTGACAGAGATCCCACATCACAACTGAGTGATTCTAAACCTATCCTTAGATTGAAATTTAAGGACCAAAATGCCTCTCATCTATAGAAAAAGGACTTCCAAAAAAAAAAAGCTCCAATATTATTTTGCCTTGATTGATGTTTGGCCCTTGAGGGGACTGGACTTCAATGTTTAGCCCACTGGACTTTAATGTTTAGCCCCTGTTGATCGACTTATTAACACTCAGTCCACGATACTAAGTTTCTTGAATTTTGTATCACTCTCACTAGTTGTTGCACAATAACTCTGTTCAGTAGGAAGATAACTATGTTTAGAAGGATTAAAAGTTAAACTACAGGAGCTAAATGTTAAAGCCCGGCTCACTGAAGGACTGAGCATCAAGTTGCCCTATTATTTTCATATTAATATCATATCATTTGATGTTATAAGATTATAATATAGTATAATATAATATTATTATATCGTATTATATTATAATATTATAGTCATGATATTATAACTATTTTATTATAATAATAGTTATACTATTTTTATAATATAATATGACATAATATTATAATATATCATAATTAAACTGTAATATAATATACTATAATTTAATATTATAATAATATTATTACAATATAATATTATAATAAATAGTATGAAATAATGATAAAATATTATGATAGTTGCGAAATATATTAGAGTTAATTATGGTACTACACGGTTAATGATCTTAGATTTTCATAGAATACCAAATAGGTTAATCATGAACATTCGAAGATTTTAATCACCGGGGCATGGGATAAAAAACATGGTGAGATTAGATCACTGGGAATTATATCACTTTGTATAAGAATCACTAGCGATATAAGGTTACTATGGTGATCTTGTTTGAGTTACCGAACACCCTCTTCATGTCATTCTCATCATCAGCCTTGCTCTCCTTTTTCTATATGTTCTAATTATGCATAAAAACATCTAGCATTATAAAAGGGCTTTGGGATTGAAAAATGCGCCGATTCGTTATTTTGGCTGAAACATAAAGGCTGGCTGTGCACCCTTATATTAATTGTGTTATATTGCTGCTTTTAAGAGCTTGGTGGTTGGGTATTTGGCCCCTGTGATGATGTTTTCTGGTGAGCTATGGTCTCTGTTTGAATTTCATGTCTTTTCAATCATTATTTTTTGCTTTCGTACCTTTCTTCTCTTTGCTTCATATATTGCATGTATAATTCATATTTGACCTTTTTGAGCAATCTTTTTTCATCATGTCTATACTTGCCTTAGCCTTTACACTGTATTCCATATGGTTCAGAATATCTTTTTATTATCTTGCTAGGCTGTTTCTTAGTTTTTCCCCTATCCTTTGAATTTCTCTGTGCTAGTTGCACTTTATTTTGTGTAGGTTTGATGTATGATTTAAGTTCTTGAGTTAGAATTTTACATCCTTGATTTACCTTAGTTTGCTGAAGTTTTGCTTATCTGAAAATTTGGGTTATGTTTGATTACAAGGTTAGACTTTGTTGTTAACAAAAGAAGCTTTTTGACCATAGGATGCATCTTATGTCATCACCTTTATATAAGCTTTAGCCTTTTGAGTAATAAAAGATTATGTATTTCGATCAGCAACATGGCAACATTTTTTAATTTGATAATCGATGGAAGCAATCATGTTATAATGGCCCATGTATTTAACTAAATATATATTGGAAGTCCGTTTTGAACATTTTATGCTATTGTACGCTTTGAAATCTTGTGTTGATGACTGTGCTTAAGGGTGTGGACATTGACAGATTATAGGTCTTACAATGACGAGACTCAAAAGTTCTAGAAAAGTAGTACTTAATTAAATCTTAAAACATGTTATCATCACTATCTTTTTGGTGTTATTTTCATTATGCTTTTAGAAAGCAAGAGATGATCAAATAAGATTTGTGTTATATAACTTGTTTTCTTCATGCTCTTTTGTTTCTTTGATGACATAAGGCTTCACATTTCTTTCATGCATTGCATCATTATTTGTAACTTTTTCTCCTTGATGTCCAAAGCTGCAAATTTGTAAACATTAAATGAATGTTGCTAGTACTGCTTTTTTGGGATAATTTTTCTAGTCATTTTGCTCTTGGAATTCTGTTGACAAGCTAGCAAAAATTTGAATTCTTACCATCAACCTCAAACCTCCTTTTTTAAAAGCTGTTCTGAAAAATTTGAATTCTTACCATCGAATCCGGTACTGCGCATTCTGACATTGTATCAAGATGATACCGATAGAAGGTCCAATACCGAGGTTGCAAACTTTGCTTTTATGCACTTGAAAGAGTCCTATTTATGTCTTAAAATAAACTATTATAGCACTATTTTTCCTTTAAACTTTTACTTTGGCTTTTGTACAATTTCTTCATAATTTGGCTTTTGCACATATGGTTTTCCTTCTTTCAGTGTTATCTTATACTTGTTAAATATGTGTTTGATTAATGAAAGATACAAGGAAATATCTACATATAAATCTTGGCCCTGTCGAACTTCCACTTCTATGATCTAGTTCCAAGTGCAAAGAAAGGACTTGGACCAAATACCCCGCAGGATATCTTATACTGTTGGCATCATAATAATGGCCAGGACATATATAATTATTTAATGTTGCAAAGATGACATCTAGCATTGTGAACTTAAAATGGAGAGAGGTTTGCAGATATTGTAGAATACTGAGCCTTCTTACCTCTAAGTTCTTAATAACTGTTAGAAGTTTTTTATTGTGACTGTTAGGAAAAAGGCGAATGTGGATTGGTATTGGAATCATAATTGGCTAACAGTAAGGGGCTTGGGCTGACAAGTACAATGGCATGGGTTTGAGTCTTGGATTAGCCACTTTGTGCCAAAAAAATGCCAAAGGTTAGGCCTGTCTCCAATCCAGCCTTCCTAAGACCCTGGATAACTGGGTGGTGGCCCTTTTTGAGTTTTTTGAGTTTATACCTGAGGTTAATCAACATGTAGAAGCCTTAAATAGCCATTAGCTTGATGAATGTATTGATGCTAAAAGAAATTCATTAAGTTGGCATCCTGACTCATTTCTACAAAAAGCACATTTTACCTGAAAAGAACATCATTAAGGTCACTTGCTTGGATGATGGATCCTTAATATTTTTCTTTTGATTATACTACTTACTGGTATATATATATATTACACACACAGAGGTACATACATCATGCACATACATACTTATATTTACACATAAGGACATACACATATACATATGAGTGTATAAGTATGTTAGCATATTATGTATGTAATATGAAATCATAGAGATGTTTGATATGTTATAATTTTCCTAATGAATCCATAGCCATTTATAAAGCTTTATTTATTTTGGAATGATGGATGACGTGTTTTGTTGTTTTGAACAATTTTTTCTCTATATTTTGAAAAGCTGCACTAGCATGTGTCACATAATGAATGCTTTGAATTTTGTGTTTCCATTTTCAAGTTTAGCTGATGAGAAGATAAATATGTATGGACAAAAAGATGTGAATGTTAATGATGGAGGTGATGAGATGTGAGCTAATTACAGTAAGAAACTAAGAATTCTAAATGTAATGGTTAAAGAACAATGGTAATATTTTTAATTTATAAGGATCTTATCTTGTGCCACTTTTTGGTGAAGTGATTTCTTTTATATCTTTTGCTTGCAGGCACCAGTTTGCTCAGTTTTACAAATAAAAACTAACATGGAAGCCATAATTTTTTCACATACACATGCACTAACACAACCTTCTAGATCTTCCACCCATCTCCACTAACCCAGTTTTGCTAGATGATGTACCACCATTGGTTGAGTGGCAAGTCACACCTTTGTCAAGTATCCTCAGGACTTGGTTAACTGCTAAGTGAATACCTTATTGTTCCTCTTGCTGATTGCAAGATTTGCCTGCAATCTTCATTTCACCCAAATAAAATATCAAAACTAAAATTTCTTGTCAACTTGGTGACTGGTTAAATATGTCAATATTTTCCCTGTATTTCTCTTAGTTTGCTTCTGCTGGTTTAATTGCTGCATCGAGATGTTGTTCACTTTTTTTACATGCAAACTCTTGAGCGCGCACTCTTTTTTTGGAAAGTTTAGTTTTGAACATACTATGCTACCTTGTATGATGTTTAGAAGCTTATGCTGTTAAATAATTGCATGATGGATGATGCATTTCATATCATTTTATATGGACCATGGTTTGTCCGATATGTCTCTCAACCCTGATCAGGTTGTCCTGTTTTAGGAAATAAGAGTTTGAATACCTTTGCTCTAGTAGCCAATAAGATTCAACCCACCATCCAGGAAGGATTTGGGCAAGGTCTTTGAGAAAACTTTTTTTTAAAAAAAAAAAAAAACTACAAAAGAAGATAATGAGTGGAAATTTCAAAATGCTACACAAAGATAATAGCAAATTCTAGTCTTATTTCATCTGTTGGTTTCATCACATAATCAAACTATAAAAATGTTTTGTTATACTTCTCATTGCTTTGGTTTGATCCTGGTCCATTTTGCTATCCATATTTTTCCCAGTGGTTGAATCTGTATATTGACCTGTGCTTCCTTTGGCCTCATCTACAGTTTGCCAGCCATCAAAGACTTTTTCTCCTCAGTGTGTCCATCTGCTAATTGCTCTTAGTTTCCTCATTAACAACAACAACAAAAAGTCAACAACAAGGCCTTAATCCTAAACTAGTTGAGGTTGTTTGGTTAATTTTTTTTCCCTTATTTCCTAGTTAAATTTATTCCTAGCTTGTTAATTTTTTTCCTTTTTTTAACACTCTCTTGTCAGCTCTTGGTATTCTGATATACTAAAACTATGCTAGCTTTAAAGCCGTTTTAGTTGAGTTCAATGGTTTCCTGAATAGCTGAATCCTAGAACATCTAGTCTTAATTGTTGCTGATGGGATTATAAGATTTTTGCACAAAGGGGTCCTTCTTTGACCTAAAGAAAAGAAATCAGATTCGCATTCAAGATGCCAAGCTAAGGCAAAATGTTCCCATAAATATAGAATACTTGGTTCTACCTATGGAGATATGCAGATATTAAATGAGGATGGTCATGTAAACTGAGATTCTGACTTCTTGAAAAGTTCATAGCTAGATTAATGGTTCTAACTCATTATGACAAGTCAGCCATATAACCTTTTGCAGGCTGTGTGAATCCAAGTTAAACTTTCATATGTTTACATCTGACAATACTGAACATAAGTCACTGCCTAGAATTCTGCTATTGGATTCATTTACTTATGATGCTGCCAATGCTATAACTGGTCTTTGCCCTGTAGAAGCTATATTTTGCATTGTAGGCATACTTGGCTTTGACAGGTGGGGTTCTTGAAGCCAATCTCACGAGGCCTCCCATCTGTTTTATGTGGGATTTCAATGAATATAATGTGGATCATATAGAAAGCGCATGTTTCCTCTGCTATCTTGAATTTTCATGATTTTAATTTTGTATAATAAAACATCTTCTGGGAAATGGAGAGATGTATTTACTATTTTGGTTCACTTTAAGCTTGTTGTTCTAAATCTTTTGTTGGTTTAGATGATCCACAACATGCAATTTGTTTTTTCTTCTTATCTTTATGAAGCAAGGAGTATATTATGTCACTTCTCATGTTCACCTTTTTTTTTGTGGAATCTAATTTATTCACGAATTAAAAAGTCATGATGCAGATCAAATTTAGTTGATGTAATCTTTTTTTTTTTTTTTTTGTGGCTACCAAAGATGCATGAACTCAATTTATTTATCGCAAGAAAATTTGTAAAAGTTCACAGGGTCACTGCCTTGTTTCTTTCTTCTACTTCACCTTCTTTGGAGATTAGTGCACATTTTCTGAAATTTACACATGCAGACACACATATTGACACACGACTAAGGAAGAGTTAAGAAGTTATCTAGAGTTGAAACTCACATAGACTTGTATGTTACCATGTTCAGGCAACGATTACGTCTGGCAAATTTTAATTTTATATATTTGGTTTTTGAATTCTCTCTCCTTTTTGCTCATTTTGCAGCCATCCTTATGGTACAATAACTCGACAGCACAGATGAAGCCTGTTGATTCTGCTGGACCAACATCAAAGACTAATGGCTCTGCTACTCCGATATTGGAGCTAAATAAATCCTGCGCACCGAACATGGCACCTATTGACTGTGCTGCATCAAACATGGCATCTACTGTTGCTGCTACAAGAAACTTGTCATCTATTGACTGTGCTGCATCAAAAATGGTGTCTACTGTTGCTGCTACATTGAACTTGGAAACTGATGACTCTGCTGCTCCAACCACGAAACCTGTTGACTCTGCCAAACTAAACATGGAGCCTAACGATACTGCTGCACCTGATGTGATGCCTACTGACTCTGCTGCGCTGAACATGGATACTAATCACTCCGCTGCACCAAAAATATCCCCTACTGGCTCTGCTGCACAAAACATGGAACCAGCCAACTTGGCTTCAACTAATGTGGAGCCTGATGATTCTGCTGCAGCAGACATGGGACCTCCTGACTCTGCTCCACTGAAAATGGTGGGTACTGACTCTGCTTCAGCTAATAAGGCCACTACCGACTCTGCTGCAGAAAAGATGGTAGACATCAACTCTGCTACTTCAAAGACACTGGCCACCGACTTTTCTGCATCGAAGACAATATCTACTGACTCTGCTGCACAGAAGATGGTGCCTAATGAATTCCCTACATTGACAATAGCGCTTAATGAATCTGCTGCACTTGAGATGGGGCCAAATGGCACTGATGGACCAAAGGTTGCACCTCATGAATCTGCTGCACCAAAGAGAGGGCCAAATGATGCTGCTGCGCCTGATATGGCACCTAATGATTCTGCTGCAGCAAGAATGGGCACTACTGGAGTTGTTAAACCAAGATTGGAACCTAAAAACTCCTCTTTTACTGAGAATGGATCCTAATGAAAGTAACACTCAAATCTTTTGTGCAAACATGAGCAAAAGGTAATGGACAATCTTCTGCTCCGAGCCAGGTACTTTTTTACACTTATAATTTATACACCTATATTCAGTGTGACTTAAAGGCCATTTCCTTATCTTATTTCATGATTTTTTTTCCTTTTTTTGTGCATAGTTTGGTTTTTTGTTAGGTATTTTGTGCTCCGGTGGATGTGATGAGGGATCGGTCATTATTGTTCTGTCTCCCTTCAATTATGCATGTTAAAGCCACAAATTTTGTATGTGTGCATGGATGCACATAATTAAATAGACTTGTCCACTCTGAACCACCGCCTTCAATCTTTTAAATTATGCTTACTTAACTTTAAAGCATGCGTTTCGTCTCATTTTATGTCTGATTTTGTGTGTCTTTTGCTTCCTGGTTATGAAATTGGAAGCTTGTACTTCTTGTGCATTGAAGCAGACATTATTGTTGTTATTTATAATTTATTATTTATCATTATTATTATTTTTGGAAATAGCAGATGGGACGTTTTTAGTCTGTTGGAGATTCCTATCAACATTGGCTCGTTTGATGCTTGTTATGGAGAATACTTGCTCAATATCAACCAAAATAAATTCTAAATTCTGGATAAGTATGAGACTGTTGATGCAATTCAGTACTATAATATCGATCTGAATCTTTCCCATTGTCAGTTGATATTGGAAAAACTGCAATGGTCAACTTGAAAATTGCTGAATGTGGTTATATATGTATTTAAGGTTAAAATGTGCAAAACTGGTCTTCTTGGGCTCATATTTTGTAACCATGTCTATTTATCCAGATCATTACTTCAACCTCCAACATAACAGGAAGCCTCATGGCACAATGTTTTGGTTTCGCACCTATGGTTTCCCTGTCCCTGTGTTACAGGGACTCTCTAATGTTTTGGACTTGTAGAGTGACAATATTTTTGGATACTTAGATATAAGGCTTCAAATGAATCAGGCCGACTCGTGGTCCGATCGGGTCCTAACTCGATTAGATTAGATCTTATCTATATTTGAAGACTTGTGGATCAGATAAATGAACTCCCATTTGAACTACATATATATATTTTTTCATCTTGATAATTGCATCTCCTTTTCATCTATATTCATTTAATTGTATCTAAATATTTATATTTCTTTATTTATTTTGAAAGATCTTTATTTATAATGCCTTTTAAGTATAGTAATATATATTTTAAAAAGTATAATATATAAACTTAAGAATAATCAATTACTTAGACAAAATGAAAAGTTTTTGAAGAAAATTTTTGGTTGGTTCCTTTTATTATTATTTAAATTTTTCAGTAATTTTAGTTTTAATTATCAATTATTAGATTTTAGATATAAAATAATAGCTAAATATTTGGTTCAAATGCGGACATTTTTGGTTGGATTCGGATCATACTTGATCTCCATCTGACCTAAATTTTTTTTCATGGATTTGATAGATTGAATCTAAAATTATGATTTGAATGTGAAATTGAATCGAAACAAGGTGACTTTATGATCTGAATGCCAGTTTTTCTTTAGAAAAAAAAAAGAAAGGAGAAATCTATTGGATAGCCAAACTAATCGAGTTGTTACAATATTATGACTATATTTTTATCTTTATATTTTGTTGTGCGAATGTCTCTATGTTGAGGGGTTTTTTGTTTTTTTTGTTTTTGGTTGAAGGTCAAAGCATCAGATGCTTGGTGACTCCTGGACACTGGCACCTGTGCCTATAGTGTCTAGGTAGCATTACTATCTGTTGATGAAATTGTCAAAGCATTAAGCTTGCTGTATGACTCTCATGGATTCTGCTTTATAAAATCCTTTCTTGATTGTGTATGAATAAGATGTGAGACTCACCTCTTCTGTCTTCTGATGGATTCTTGTAATTTTTGGCTGCTGAACCAAAGGGACCACTTCTAAGGTAGAGTTGGATGACTGACTCTCTTTCAGAATCTTAAGGGTCCTTTATGAACAAGCCCTAGCAGGGTTTTGTTATGAGATGATGGCCATTGTCAGGCATGCTAAGTGACAGTCCTTTATAGGCTTGTTTTTCCTAAGCAAGAACTCCTATTAAGAAGCCATTCCAGTCAAGAAAGAGCCCTTGGATGCTGTTTATTAGCTCAATGAAGTTATCAGTTTCATTCCCTTAACTCGTTTAGAAACCCTTGGTTATTAAGCTTTTCACAAGAAATTGTGGCTGCTTTTCAGGCCATCATCCTCCATACATACATTGTGCATGAAATTGTTTGCATGAATTATATTTTCACTATGTATTCATATTTGTATAAGCATCTTAGAAACGAAAAAGAGATATAGAAAATTTTTGCATCTAACAGAATATATGGCTTAAAATTGAGCATGATGGATAATGGAGAAATTGAATAATGTATTGACTTTAGTTAGTTTGGAATTAAAGTATTATTGCATCTTAAAAATGAAAGAAGTCAGAAAAATAAGAAGTTAACAAGTTCGCTTGGTATAAAAGGTCATGCTAAAGAAAGAAATAAAATTAACGATGAAACTAATAGTAAATGTATTACTAGAAAAATATCTTTTTCTTTGGATGGCCTTAATCAACCAATGATGAGGGTTAAATGCATCTTAAGTGAAGTTGATTGAATTGACATACATGAGTATTGGTGATTGTGCTTTAACAATAGTTATTAAATGGTACAACTACTACCTTAATGATGGAATGTATCAATAATTATAAATATAATTAAAATTAAAAAATATGATAGCTTTAAAATTTGCATATAAAATTCAACCAATTGGATAGCTTTAAAATTTAAATCTTTAAAGTTAGATTATTTGAACTATAATAAAATATAATATTTATAGTAATACTTAAAATTAATTTTAAATTTTTAAAAATAATGATAATTGGAATCCATTAGATTGCTAGAGAAAAAGACAAATAAGAGAGCCAGATTGAGAAGGAGATTTTGATCTAAAAGATGAAAAAGCCTCTCAAAAGTATGACTAATATTTAAATCATATCACTTACAAAGTAATTTTAAAGGGCATAAAAAAAACTAGACTAGTTTTACTGTACCATATTGAGTCATCAGGTCAATAAAAATTGGTCAGTTTATTCGGTTTGAACCTAATCAGCTATACAATTAATTCAATTAAAGAATCAAATCGATCAAAGGTTTGCTTCGACGATTCACTAGTCAGACTAGTTGGTTTGATCTAAATCTGCTAACCATGGCCAGCACTAGATTGGACATCATTCTAGTTGAAGGGCTGAGTTAGTAGCTCAATAGTCTAAACAGTAAGTCAATGGTCAAGCTGTATGAATAATTAAAATATAATTAAAATAAAAAATATAATCCATGATGATAAATAAAAATATTTTTTATAAAATTAATTAATTTGGTAACTTTAAAATTTAAATTCTTAAAATTAAGTTATTTAAACTATAATAGAATATAATAACTATACTAATATTTAAAATTATTTTTAGTTTTTTAAAAAATAATACTTGAAATCCTTCATGTTAGTTAGAGAAAGCGAGAGAGATGAGAGAGATAACTAGATCGGTTGGTAAAGATGGAAAAGAAGGATTTAGGTCTAAAAGACTAAAAAATTGTATAAATAATACTGATATTTAAATTATATTGATTAAAAAGTTATTTTAGAGGATATAAACAAATTAATTTGGTTTTATTGGTTCATACCAAGTCAATAAAATATCAGTTGACTCATCCAATTTTAACCACATCAATTATATAGATAGTCTAATTAAAAAATCAGACCGTCTAGGTATTCAATTCATTGGTTCACGATCCGGACTGATGGTCTAGTCTGAGTTTTATAACTATGGTTTTAACATGGATTTGTTTTGGTTGAAATTCAAGCAGGTCTGGTTGCAATTTGAAGGATTAGATAACTTGATCTATTTCCAAGTCAAGTCATGATTGATTTAGCTTGAGGATCAGACAACCTGTCCCAACCTATTCCATTGAAATATCTTGCAGTAAAGCTGCAATCCAAATCTTTTAATCTTTTAGCGACTCACTGCTCTGGGAAAGGAGCAAGAAAAAAAAAGGGGTAGTGGGGGAATTTTATCAAATGTTGAATTTAACAATGTAATAAGATTTATGTTAAGATACAATTCTACTAATTTGCCTTGATCTTAACTCTATTGAAATCAAAAATGATTTGGAGTTGAAAATTTTGAAGTTTAGATAGGTCAACAATTGTGTAATATATCTTTGACATTTACAGTATATATACAAGACTATATACTGGCAGAAGATCGATATAGCATTGTACCATACTATACCAAAGTCATATTGATATTATATATACACACACATGCATGGCTATATTTGAATGTAGCCAAGCCTAATTTCGATCACTTTTCAAAACCTTGGATTTACACAGTTCATGAATCCCAATGATGAAAAGGTTAGATGGTTACATTATCTGCATAAATCTAAGAGTGGGGAAGGTGACTCAATCCTGATCTTGGCTATATTCGAATGTAACCAAATTCAGCTCTCTCTCTTTGAGAGGTAGATTTGGCTACATTCAAATATAGTTAAGTTTAAAATCTTGTCATTTCCTCCATCTTTGGATTCATGTATATATCTCGAAGCCATTCTATTTTTTTTTCACTTTTTTCATCTTTAAGATTTGTGAACTATATAGATTTAAGGACGAGGAAGGTGAACGGATCTAAATTTGGTTACATTCGAATATACCCAAGCCTACCCCCTCTCTTTTCCCCCTCCTCTCTCTCTCTCTCTCTATATATATATATATATATATAATTTTCAAAATTTTTTAATTTTTGTTTAATTTTGAGTAGAGATTAAGATTTTAAGGTTTTTCTACTGGTCCGAATAACCATTCCTCTATTATCAGTTAGATTAGAGACATCGTAATATGCTAAATCTTTGGAGTGATAAGATGGTAGCCGTTGACCACCTCTTTTTCATGTGATTGCTTTCACTCCTTAAAATTTGAAGAGCCTATAACGAAAGTTGACGGCCCCTTTTGAAAGATTTCTTATTATAAGTCATAACATTAAGGTATCCATTAATGAGGTGATGCTTTGATCTCGTGACTTACTCAAAGAAATGCTACTTGCACCTCTAACGATGATGGATGGTAGCTTGCCATGCTGCTACTTGATATCTCGAGATAAGCTCTTTACTTTTGAGCAAAAATAACTTGCATCAACCATCACCATGTACCTACAAATTATTTATGATTTTTTATAGTTAATTAAATTTTAAAGATTTTCTAAAAAGTGCTTGTGAACCATAAATATATATTCTAAATTTTTTAAAATTTTTCATTTTACTAATACTTTATATTAAATTTATAAAAATACATAAATTGTATAACTATTGGAAAAATATAACATACATTTTGAAAACATCAGAATCATGCCAATAAAATTTAACGAAATTTTGAATTAATAATATTTTTATTATTTTTAGTAATATTAATAATGATTTATTTAAATCTCAAAAATTAATTTAAATAACATTATCGAAAATAACATAAAAAAATTAAGTAATTTAAATAAAAATAATACTTACTTGTATAACTTCTCCTTTTAAGCTCTTTATCAACATCTTTTGCATGCCAGAATATTGCATTCAGAGATTAGGTGCTTGCACGTCCGTACAGGTCCCTAATTCAAGCGAAGGGAGTACATGGAAAAGATGAAAGAAGATTTCACCCCTACAAAAAGCGAAGCAAATAGAGGAAAATGAGGAGAAGATGATTTACAGTAGGCGACATGCAAAATAATTTTATCAGTGGAAACACTTGATCTGTCGCTGACGGTTGTATGCATGCATAAGAATGGAAGACATAACATACGGAAGCAACACATCTGGAAAAGTTTAGAACAAAACCTCTGAAGGTTTGGAGTAACATGCTGTAAATCCCTCCCTCTAGAGTAACATACAAATGGTAAATCTTGGATGGTGAAGGATTTCATGTGAAACAGCTTCATGGTTTGCTGTAAAAGCTGTGGTTAACCCAAAAGATTAGAGATAAACTTGCCAACCTTTTTTTTTTTTTTTTTGGATTAGATGCATACTTTTCATAATCTACACCAATTATTATCCACCATGAAATAATAGCCGAAAAGACTTCTGAAAGAACTGGAACACACTAAAATGGTTCTACAGATAATATAAACTTGCAGCACAGTTCTTCATCGAATGGACAATGTATGCTTCTGCATCTGATGGATGTAAGCAATCCATGCAAACAAGCTCCCCTCAAGAATGAGATGCAGAGAAAACGCGGAAAAACTTGGCTTTTAATCAGCAGACTTTGAGGGCATATCACATCCTGCATGCTGAGCAGCAGAATATGCTGAAAGTGCTGAACTTCTCATGCTCAAGGATTGCTTAGCAAGCTGCATGATTTTTTTGGCAGCAAGCCAGACAACCCAAAAAAATCCAACCCATCCTGCAGGCAGAAGTAATGGCGAAAATTAGATATCGGCAAAGCAAAGAAACCTTAAGCACGAAAAACATAAAAAAAATTGTTTTCTGGGGTAAAAGGTCAAGCAATCTTAAAGATATTGGAATTAACATTCAGTAATTAAAATATCTAAACTTCTTAGCACCCCTGGAAATATCTTATGTTCTATCAATTTAGTTCATTATTACTGGTAAACAATAAACTATAAACAGAATATATAGATTACTTGGTACTGGTAAAGTAAACAAACTATATTTAAGTGACGCACTTGTGATGTTGTACGTATGGACGCAATTCCCAACCTGTTTTATTTTTTTTTTGTGTCAATTATGTAATTTGATAGGTACACAGTACATTCTCAATTTCTCAATTTTGAGAGGTGCAATCTTCTTGTTTCTTTCCACAAGGTAGAAAATGAAATAATTGAGGTATATTTATTTGAGGTGGAGTGGAGAGCAAAAGAAATGAAAACAGACAAGGGACAACTCAAACTCAAAGCCTCACAGACAAAAGGACACATCGTGTTCAGCAGGAAACCAAGGACGATGCAAGTTTTTGGAGTCCTGGGAACTACTAAAATTTTTCCCAGTCCCATCCAGAGAAGGAAAAAAGGACAATAAGAGGGAATTGATAAAACCTAAATATGGCATTTGATTGATGATACTGGGATTGAAACAGTCAAGTGCAGCAGTAATGTCTGAAGAGGTTCCCATCGAACTGAAGTAAGAAAAAGGTAGCAGTTATTGGAGAACAGGAGATGGTGTTGCTCATAGATAGCCAGAATATATGCATGTTCTAATGGCTAATACGTTCTATGAATTCCACTCACAGCATGGTACCGAAGTAAGAAAAAGGTAGCAGTTATTGGAGAACAGGAGATGGTGTTGCTCATAGATAGCCAGAATACATGCATGTTTTAATGGCTAATATGTTCTATGAATTCTACTCACAGCATAGTGAAAGAGGTTCTGAGAAGAGAAGCATTACATGTCAAGCCCCATGTGATTCCAGTATCTGACAAGACATGCAAATAAGAATAAAACTATTTGTAACTCACCAGTAGCAATCATGACAACGATGATTGTAGAAATGGTTGTGGTAGAGATTACAATGAACGCAACAGATAATGCTCCGATATAAATTCCTGTTACGCAGACCAAAAGAAAAGCTAAAAATCCTCCAGCAACTGCCAGAGACACGAGCAAAGAAATGATGATAGCATTCAGCGTTGCTGCAAAAAAGAAAAGCATGAAGACCAGCAACCCTGTTGAAGCCAGAAGTGTGATTGTCCCAACCTGTCAAACAAAAAAGAAAATTAAATGGCCGCAATTATATATTAATCATGGTCTTGCATTAATATACTCAAACCTTCCTGATGAGCATCGTATATATTTTAAGTACATTTAGATTTAGTTATCTGGTATCTCAAACGGTACTAAAATAAAGAAGGTGACACTAGGTAATGCCTCAAATTGCAAGAGAAGCTGCAAATACCAAACTTTCTGATTTACGAGGATGGAAGTTCCAAATAAGAATCCTGAAAGGGCATTAACTTCATCGGGCCTTTCCATTCCCAATTTCAAAATAAGTGTTCTATAATAGCAGAAATGCTGAATGACTAAATCTTACAACATAAAGTACACCATCTGATATGCCCATATAACCAGGTATATCTGGACAAGCAGATATACGCCACGGGTGACCTCAGGAGATTTAAATGATGCAATGATCTTATGTATTCACCAGTACCAGGTGACCATTTGACAGATGCATTGTGAACAATGATTTCAAAATATTATTAAATGAATTAATTTAGGCCCAAATTAATGAGTCAGGATGGGCCACCACTGGTGGTCCCAAGCTAATTGCACTCTATAACTGCCATTATATGACAACTAAACACAATTTTTCCAAAGTATCAAAGTAGTGTTCAAAAGGTGGCTGCAGTATGCAGCTTGCCAAGGAACCACAACACATAAGTGGTTTGCCCATGAATATGCAGTTGGTAATTTTAAATAAAAAATCCAAATAAAATACATTGACATGATAATGATGACGATGATAATAATGACAAGATTAATTACGATAACAACTTTTAGTTATTATTTAGTACTCAATACTTAACAGCAAAATATATAACTTTAATAACAAATTAGCATTAATATAAATGGCCAATTCAGCCTAGTCGAAACCAACATACAACCCAAATATCTGCCTAAACCTACCATCCCACATGGGCCCAGATAAGAATGGTTGCATAATGCTAAGCTAGCAATCTATGCAGCCCGACCATATAAAATAACCACATAAAGGGAATGCAGGTGGTTTGGGAACTGAATTCACTGTTGGGGTTGGTAGCTCTGATGCCATGCTCTTGGGTCAGGAAAGGGAGACTAAACCGTGAGGGAGTAACTGTCTAAAGCCCATACTGGTGCACACAAAACACGAACTCAGTGCGCACAGAAGGTGTCAGCGTGCGGAAATTCTAAGCTAGTACATATAGACCTGGAAGGATGACAGTGCAAGCATATCTCTTTCCCTTCTATAAGCGAGGATGGGAATACAACGTAAAGTGTACAAGCAACCTTAAAGCATTAAGAAGCAAGAGATCAAGATTTTACATGAAAAAGCCTAGCAGTAAAAAACCATGAGACTGAGTTTAAATCAATCTTTCACTATCTCCAAGAAATAATGGTGTTTTTCTTCTTTGCCAAGCTAGAGATCACAACATCAAGAGAACATCTATCTTGGATCACAACCCTCTCTAGGGCAAACTAGAGGCTAACAACATCGAAGGATGTCTCCTAAAGACAGTAGAAGTAGAAGAGATCTCTCTTAGTCCTTTGCCCTTTCCTAGTCCCTCAAAGTCCTAATTTCTCCCCTTTTTCCTTCTAATAAGAGAGAATAGAAAATTTGGTATGGGATTTGCTTACGGGCTTCTTCCATTCCACTTGACACAACCTAATTTGAGATGGCCTCTTCTGCTCATAAGGAGGAACAAACACAAAATTCACACATATGGCCTCCTGCACTGCTTAAAACAAAGCACTATTCCAACTATAGGTGGACAGAAAATAGCTAGAGTGTCATAGGCTAGGTCAAGCTGAGTTGAGCCTAATCATCATCTTGAAGATGAAACCTTCAGTCCAACCTCAGCCTTTCTAAAACAAACCCCAAAGGTACAAGGCCCAAGTAAAACCCAAATTGGGATATTTTTTTTGGAGCAGGCTAACTTAGTTCTAAGCCTAGGGCTGGCTTAAAATTCTTGGGCTTTCTATATTTCAGGTTTAATGAGGCTTCAAGGCAAGCAACTTCCTATGTTTCAGGCTTAATGAGGCTTCAAGGCAA
This sequence comes from Metroxylon sagu, assembly GCA_017589505.3. NCBI lineage: Eukaryota > Viridiplantae > Streptophyta > Magnoliopsida > Arecales > Arecaceae > Metroxylon > Metroxylon sagu. The sequence goes on from JACVBY030000550.1 coordinate 486,081, forward strand.
GAATTTAGGTACAACAGTACCGACACATCTTGTTAGTACCATACCATTCTACAAAGTGAATGATATATGGGACAGGCATTTGCATGCCAAGCACCTCACCCTTCCCACTCAACCCATCAAGATAGGTTGGTTCCAAGGGCTATGTGGCTGGTACCATTGGCAACCTGACCAGATCTTTTTTCTCTTATGAAAAAAAAAAAAGAGTTTGGTAGTTGAGGGACACACTCTCTTTTCTCTTGGTTTTTTTCATAGATGTGCCTTAGGTAGTAACAAAGAGAGAGACATGTTTAAGCACATTAAACATATGAATATTCATTAAAATTTCATCTAAGACAAAAAGATTTACCAAAATTAGCAAACAAAAAATAATATTAGGATGCCAAAGTGACCATACCATATTGTTCTAGGACCAAACTAGAATGGGGCTGGAACCGGTATTTGAACCCATGTTCAAGGCCTAAAAATGATCTTGTATGATGTAGGATAGTCCAAGAACGGGACTCTGTCAGGGTTTAGGATTCAACCTACATAATGCTAGAAAATTCAGCTGAGACCTGAATTTTGATTAAAAATGGACAATGAAAGATGGAACTAAAGCACAAAATTGATACCAGATTTAGTGGTGAATATAAAGAACATGAGATTATGGATCAGCTGGTGGACCGAAATTTAAAACAAAAGAAAGGAAGGACTTGTAAGGGCTACCAGTAAAATTTATGATGGGATGATAGGCTATTTAAATATCAAGAGAAGTAATTTGGGATTAGATATAAAAGTAATAAAGAAGAAAAATAAAACACAAATTATCACGAAAAGAATAGATAGAAAGATAAAAAATGTTATTGAATTGTTATGACAGAAAGAGTATAGGGATTAGAGATCGCCGAGAATCCAAAGAAAGTAAAATCAAACAAGAGAGTAAACACAGAAATTTACGTGGTTTGGTCCACTGACCTATGTCCACGGGCGAAGGAGAGCAAAGAATTTCATTATTAAGAAAATTTGGAGATTACAAGGACTATTTTTCACCAAACTCTAGAATTACAAGGATTACTTCCCCATCAAGGCTTTCCCTCACAAATCTTTAGACCCACTTACACCTAACAGGATCTTCTCTTAAACTCTTTTAATAACTCTTTGAGTTACTAGGACACCTTAGGGCTAGAGCTTGGGCCTGAGCTAGAGTCATCTTGAAAGACAAGGCTACCTATGCTTATATAGAAGAGGGACGTATAGTGTTCTACAAGGACTAGGATTAGAGTCCTACACGTATTGAAAAAATGTCCTGCTTTGTCTTTTAAATACCAAGACTATACAGATTAGGACTGAAGTCCTATATGGATATGAAAACATATCCTTCTTGAACTCGAGAATTCCATGACAAACTCTAACAAATCTCTATTTTGGTTTGAATTCTTAGACAATGCTGTAAAAATAGCTAAAATCTCCCTCCACCTTTTCTACAAACCATAAAGGGTGTAACTCAAGTACTGCATGCACCATTAGGTCCAAGCAATGCATTTGATCTCGGGACAAAGGATAGCACTCTGACTATCACAATGGACAACAACTTCCTCTTGATTAAGCTCAATAAATAAGGCTCTTAACCAATTGAGTTTTACTAAATAAACCTCTCAACCAACCAAGCCCTCCAAATATGCTTTTTATCCAGTTGAACTCACCAAACAAGCCTTACAACCAACTGAGCTCTGCCAAATAAGCTTCTCATCCAGCCGAGTTTATCAAAAAAAGATGTCCACCAACTAAGCTCACCAAATAAGACCATCCACTAACTGAGCTCATCAAATAAAGCTTCTTAACCAACTCAACTCATCAAATTAGCTTTTCAACTAAGCCTACCGAATTAACCTCTAAACCAACTAGGCCCATCAAATAAGCTTTTCAATCACCAAATAGGCTTCTCATTCAACCAAGCTCACCAAATAGGCTTTCTGGAATAGTTACTCCATCTATTCCAAAGTTATTCCAACTCTATCCTAAACTTATTCTAGGTGGAATAGCAACCCTTCAAAATGGAAACAAAACTCTTATTTTCTTTGTTCTCCATGTCCAATAGCCATACATTGGAGGTGCTTCTCTTCTCTCCAATCTCTAGCCACGGCCTCCCATCAACGAGGTTTGCCTCCACAAACCAGCTGGAACTTGGCCGGATTTACTTCTAATGCAGTCACCTCACTCTGCACATCATTGCCCAATTGACGAAATCCGAAGATCATCACAGCCACGACTACTCATGACCTGACCCTTGGCTGTCCGGCCTTTCTAGTGAATAGGTCCTCACTGCCTCTACACCAGTTGGCCTCTGCTTCTTTATGCCGGTGCCGAATCAAAAGAAAAACAAGCGATCGGGTCCCAAGGGATTGGGTCCCTGTTTGAAGACTGCATCATGGAAACAAGGGGGCTGGGATGCAGCAGAGGGGTGCTCTGGGGCACCATCGCCATCATCCACTTTCGGCAAACTTAAGGGGCCCTCATTGGCCTTTTCCTTCACCACCAAAATTCGAGATCGTCATCTTTCTAATTGACTCGAAGTGATGATGTTCACCAGGACTACAATCATCTCCACCCCAAATCAGGCTGCTTACTAGCCTCGATCAGCTGCTTGGACACCCTATCTGAGTCTCCCGCCGAGACGACAGTGCTCCATGAAGCTCTTGGCCACCCCTTATTGGCCTGTTGCTCAATGCCGACAACCGCTACCACTGCTGTCCGCCAGGATGAGGGATCTGCTCGACCGAGTTTGTTGGGATGCAATGAAGTAGCGCTCTGCAACACCGTTATCACTGGTGAACAAGAGCGCTTGCTTCCTCTTTTCAGAATGGAAGAGCCTATAACCATTGATAGTCTAAGCACATATCTCAATGCTCTAAAGACTGCTAATAGTCCTGCAGCAACTTATACTAAAATAGATCCACTACCTAGAGATTCATGCTGCCTGCCAAGAGCTTTGATACCGTCCAAACGGTTCTCCTACACACTTGAGAACCAGGCTCCACTTGTTATAATAAAAAGTATGTAAGGAAAGCTTTGATACCACTTATTAGGACAGAAGACGCATAGGAGAGGAGAGATAAATGAGAAACCAAAGAGAGTAAAACCAAATAAGAAAACAAAAACAGGAATTTACATAGTTTGACTCATTGGCCTACGTCCATGGGTGAAGAGAGTAGAGAATTTCACTATTAAAAAAATTTGAAGATTATAAAGACTATTCTTCACCAAACTCTGAAATTACAAGAATTACTTCCCTATCAGAGATTCTCTCTCACAAATTCCTAGACCTACTTACACTCAACAGGATCCTCTCTTGAACTTTCTCAATAACTCTCCAAGTTACTAGAGCACCTCAAAGTTGGAGCTTGGACCTGAGTCAAAGCCATCTTGAAAATCAGGGCTACCTGTACTTATATAGAAGAGGGATATACAATATACGATAAGGACTAGGAATAGAGTCCACATAACTAGAAATGTATTCTGCTTTATCTTCTGAATTCCAAGACTACGGAGATTAGGATTGACTATATGGATATGAAAACATATTCTTCTTGAACTTGAGAATTTCAAGACAAACTCTAACATAAACTTTAGAAAAAAATGAACACAGAAAATATAAAAAAAATAAAAAGAAAACAGAAAAAGGCATGAAAGGAAATAATCAGACTTACTCCAAAGGTCCAGGAATCACAGCAAAGATTGCAAGCCACATGCCTATCCTATAGCACTAGCACATCAAAGAAAATAAAACTTTGAAGTAAGAGGTTTCATTCATATTTTGCATCCCCATCTAGTTACGTTATTCAATTCCAAATATAAGGAAAAAGAAGCACTGACAAGACCTTTTGACTCCTTAAAGTACCCCTCATAACGCGCAGATTACTACCGTTCACAGTTGTTGTAACATGAGCAGCATTATAAACAGTGATCATGACACTATTTCCCCCCACCACTTATTAATAATTGATGTGCCCGTTATTATTAAAATATACCACATCATTGCCTCATCTGATTGTTTACCATGGCTTCCAGATCACTGAATTAGTATCATCCATATGCTATTTAAATCATTCTAAAGCTAAAAGTAAACAGAAATAGAAGAATAAGAAAAGAAAGTACAACAAATTGACAACTAACAGAAATCCCCAAGCCCTGCAGTCCTCTGATGTATCATGACACAATCTTGGTTCTCCATCATTCATCTTTGTCACTTAAAAACATTGCCTCAAGTCTTTGAAGTTAAAACTGCATTAATTAATCATTTGGATGATGAATGCCTAAAATTGGATTGTGCATTATGCTCTAAATAGAACTTGCACTTCAGTTTATGCACAATTTCCATCAAACTTGATGGCACTTAATTAAATTATATCTTGAATTGCTTTAAATCAAACCAAATTTCATCAATTTGAAGTTAGTTTTGCCCATCATTGAACTTTCTTGAAGGACATAAATGTTATAGAAATTTGTGTTATTTGAGGTGACAATTTCTTCAAACTTTTTTGGGTGTCGAGAAGCAACTTTCTCAATTTTTATGACCAAGGTTTGCCATCTCAGTATCAGATCCTATACCAATACTATACTAATAAAGTGTTGGTATGTTTAGTACGTCGATTGAGTCAGTGTACTAAGACTTGGTACAGGGGGACTCTCGGTACGATATGCCCAGAACATACCAGTATTGGTATGGGTGGTATGTACCAATATGGTATAACAAGTATATGACTTCTTTCATAAGAAAATCAGTATCCAAATGTGGGGACATACCAATTCTCAATTTACTACTAGTATAGTACAACACATCTGTACGGGATTGTGCACACCAATACGGGATAACATTTCTATGACATTTTTCATATGAAAATCAGCAATCAAATGTCCCAAGGTATCACCTAATTTTCTTCTACTATGATTGCAAAATCTCTGACATTCATAGGTCCATAATAATTTTCTTCTAAAAACTCGTTAGTACTATGTGAATCTCATGAAGCTTATCTATAATTCTATTTTCCTCCACAATGCTTTTAGGTCTTGCATATGTTCAAATTTTGAGGGAAGTTCCTTGTCCTGTTCTTTCCATAGTATACCCACATAAGTGGACTTGACACTCTCTTTACTGCATAGGGACCCAATATCATGCAAGGATACTTCGTTATTGCTTTTACATGAGAATCCCTTTGTTATTAAATATTAACACAAAAAGAACCCTAATTTTTATTTGTAAATAATCCACACTCACCTTGTGTTTGCTTTCCTTTCTCTTTATATGTACCTGCAAGAGTGTGATAAGTGCTTTGCAATTATTTGAAGCAATTACTAATGGCCCATTGACCATTGAGTCGAAAGTATGCTTCATAATCCACTTTTGACCTAAACCCTTCCTAAATTATCCACAAACCTTAAGATAAGCTATAAATAAACCTTGGACCAAGGTTCACAAAACCGATATCAAGAATCATATCGATACATTACTGATTCATTATGGTACGGTATGTACCTCATATCAAGACATGAAGCTAATTCTTTTCTTACTCTTAATCATAATATCAATCGATACAAAACATTACGGGTTGGTACCGAATGGTTCCACTTGATTCAAACTGATTTGGTTCATACTACATCGAAACTTGGTGCTATATCAGTACCTTACCAATATTGTATAGTACAGTCGATATGGGTCAATATGGTAGACCTTCCTTGGGATCATAGCATTGACTTCACTTCCTAGTTAGCTTTTCTAAGATTAATTTTTTATAACTCATGGTGAATATCCTGAATAAGGACACTTTAGGATAGTTACCCAATAAGGATACTTCAGTAGCAAGAGGAGAATGTCATGGAAGGGTAAGGGCATCACAATCCCCATCTAATCAGAGAAAAAGGGTGTCAGATCGTCTCGATGCTTGACGTTATGGTGATTACCTATTTAACCGGTTACTGGGTCACTTGCCATCAAATGGACAGCTGAGATTTCAACATGAATCCCAAAAGAATAATAAAAATGTACTGTGGCAAGCCCCCAAAGAATAATTACTGCACTTACATTTCAATAAGTATATAATATTGCATCTTATTAATATTCTCGTATTTCTTTACAAGAAAAAAAATGAATTTCAAAACTAGAAACAACTGAATGAAATAGGAATGGAGGAATGGTTTCCATCGAGTAGTAGTTGGCTTTCTTAGCAATAAAATATTCGCTACCAGTAATACTATTATAATCAAAATCATCCATGTAATATTTTTCCCCCATCATTGAAACAACTAAACTAAATGCCACTAGCACTAAAAGGGTAATTGCAAAAGCAACAATCTCCTTATCACCAATGCACTTATCAACCTCTAGCACATATTTTGGACCCCATTGATCCTTATCATGATTGCCATTTATCTTTACATCCCACTTGATGTAATATCTACTTACTGACAAACTTTCACATACTAACAGGAGCAATTAACTAATATAAGAGTTCTGAACTTGAGATTTCCCATGACTGAGAGTCATATCATATAGGTTTGTGCTTTGATGTCTCTCATCATCATAATTGGTATTCCATAATCATGACCACAATCCCATTTACGGCTGGTGCCAATTTTATGATCCAAACTACTTCCTCTTGTCCCTCCATCAATCTTGTCAGCCCCAAAGTAAGTCTCTTTGGTTTGCTTAATCATGACAACAACTTGTGACTAGGTAGATGTTTGTGGATTTCTGTTAACCAATGATCTCTTCCCTGATCATTTAATATATAACCCTAGGCTAAGTGGTAGCAGAAAGGACATGATTGAATCTCACAATGGGAGCCTCCAAGATTTCTATGATTTTTACATCATCAATTTCTCCATCCTTTACACAGAATTGATCAGATATGCTAATTACTTTGGGAAATTAGTCCATGTTCACTATGAACTCTCCATCTTCAGAACTTCAAATTCTCTTAGGATTTGAAGGGTGTTGTTCTTTGCACCTAGCTCACAAGTAGATCCTCTTTTTCTCTTTAAAAGTGTGGATTTTCAACTATCAACGACAAAGCTTTCTTTTTGCATCTTACTTTATCAGCCAGCTGTCTATAATTCCATAGGTCTCCATTCACCATGTGCAATTGCCCTAGAGCCAAAAGGACACTTGACATGGATGCAATTGAATTATTCCCACTAATGACTATGATTATTTTTCCTATTAGTGTTTCACAAAAATGATGGGCTGCATGTTGACAACCTTGAAATAATGTGGCTGTAATACCAACACTAGTAACTGATTGGCTTCTTTTTCTCTTGTGCAAATAAAATGAGAGAGCTAATAAGCTTTTGAAAGGAAAAAAAAAAAAGGAATCACAAATTCTTCCTAAGCCTGATGCTGACCCAAGCATGGCATGCATTCTCCTAGGTTTCCTACTACATGAAGCCAGATCCATTTTGAAGCTATCTATACCAACACTGAAACTAACCCCCAACCAAACTCCAAACACTGCTTGCTCTTAAACATTATTTAACTTATTAATTGCAATAATGAAAACAATGTATCAGGGAAAAAGACACTATTCCGCTCAAATTGAAATGCTATGACTTCATGGACTCTAAATTCCCCAAGTTTGTTTCCCAAGTCCAATAATTTCATGCTTCCATACTGGACAGTAAATACATGTCATTCATTGATAATCAATATTGTGTACCGTAATGTTTTTACAAATTTCTTCAATTCAATCAAGATTGGCCATCAACGATTGGCACTGCAGTGTTTGATTCTCACTAAATTTGAGTTAACCAAAAATTAAAAAAAAGGCAGAATAATTTCAATAAAGAATTAGGAAAGAAAAAAAAAGGAAACGAGAGGTGGTGTTTACACTCTACACTCATTTTTTCTATAAATACAATTATCTATTCAAGGTCAAAATTTTAGGTTGCATGCTTCTTCTTCAATGATTCTTGCAAAATTTCCCCGATTCGATAGAGATTGGCTGCCAACAGTCGGTGATATTTTCTAAAAGAAATTAAAAACCATAACAATTAAAGAAAATTAAAGAAAGAGAGAGGGGGAAAGAAAAGAACAAATCATATTTTAGATGATGGAATTCAAATAGCAATAAATATCTTAAACGCACGTACCGAGATGACGAGGAGGGCGCGGAGGGGGCTGCCCTGGCGAGTCCAGAGGAGGAGATCACGAGCGGTGTTCCAAGAAGCCTCCCGAAGGCGGGGAGCAGCCTTCGCGGAGGCGGCGGCGGCGACGTGGTGGCATCCGGGAAGGCGACGCCGGCGACGAAGGCGCTCAGAACGGCGCAGATCGTCTCGCCGTCTCCGCCGCTATCGCCGTCGACCTCGTTCGGACGGCCGAGATCGTCCCCTGCGACGCCGTTGGCTCTCTTGCTCCGCTCGTCAGTCTCCGCCATTGCCGCCGCTCTCCCCTCTCTCTCTCTCTCTCTCGACCCTGTTTCGTTCTGCGGTGAGCTCCGGAGAGTGTGCGAGAGAGCGAGGGGGCGACAGTTTCCATGCGTCGAAAGGGGACGCGTGGCTTATTGGCTGCAGCCATGTTGCCGACTTGTGTTAAGGCAGCCAATGACCAAGGGTTCGTTTGGAACAAAGTAAATATTATAATAAAATTTCATGTTTAACCACTATACATAATACTGTTTAATGAAAATAAATTTTATTTTTAAAATAAATGAAAAATTTAATTCTATGTTTCGCTTTCCTAAATTACTTCATATAAAAATTAGTTAAAAATAATGATTTAAGATTTATTATATTAATTATATTCTCAAATCATATTTTAATTATATTAATTATAATTATATTAAAATATTTAATTAATGCATGACAAAATATATTTATGATTATAATTTAATACGTATAATAATTATTATAATATAATAATAATAAATTATTAATCCTTAATATTATGATGATATTTAATTATATTATTAAAATAATAAATATATCATTAATTATAATATAAATAATTATTATTAATATAAATTATAATAATATTACTAATATAATGATATTTAATATTTAATATGATATTCAATAATATTAATATTCATATTAATATATTAATTATTGTACTTTAAGTTATCATAATATTATAATATCATAAAATATCATAATATTATAAATATATTATAATTAATATAGTATAAATTATGTATATTAGAATAATATTATAATAATTATTAATGTAATAATAATTTATCATAATAATGATGATATTGTAAACAATGTTATTTTTTATAAAATAATTATTGGCAGTTGATCCGGGTAATATTGTACAAAAGTCTTGTTACCTTTATTTTGTAGAATTCATTTATAAATTCTATCAAAATTGATAGGACTTATAATAAAAAGAAGCAAATCCGGATCTGTTTAGATTAGCTATTGGCCCTAACTGTTGGCCAATAGCTATCTTATATAGTGGTTGATCAATAATCACTTAAAGGTATCCCAATAGCCAATCCAAATAGAATCTAATATTTAGGATTTCAAATCTATAATTTGTTATGTTCTCAAACATAATAAATCATATATACACTATGAAATTTTAGAAAAACTATAGAATTCATTTGTTCCAAATGAATGTAAACAATAAAATTAACTTAGAATACTAATTTAAATTTAATTTGAATGGTTTTTTTTTTCTACTCATTTGGATCTTGATTTAAAAATTTCTGAAATAAAAAAGTCGGTTTGGTTTAAGTTTGGATTTTTAAAAGATCAATGTAAACTAAACTGAACCAAATTATGTGTATATATTATACAGGCCTTCGTTTGTATTACAGTTAAAATTGATATGCTATAGATATGTGTGAAAAAGTGGACTATGTAAGATCTATGTTCTTCTCAATTATGAATAACTGGGTTGCTATTTGACTATATAAAATTTGCAATGGAAACCGATTTCATGATCATTTAAAGCAGGTCAAGGTAATCTGGTAAATTGAATTAAAACTAAACTTAATTTTTTGGTTAGGTTTGGCTTGAACCAATTTATTAGAATAGTTTGTTCAGTTCTAGTTTTAAGAAACCTTGGTTGGTTCGGTTTTAAGAAACCGATTCAAATCGATTTTATTCCAAAATATCTTAAAACTGACCTAACAAAACGTGAGCATTAGATGAAGAGAGCAAACAAAGAGGAGATGTTTAATATTTCTTTTCTTGATTACCTTTCTACTATCATATCAGGCCATATGCCATGGAGCAAGGAGAAGGAATCTTTGATTGACCTGGTTTTGATGACTTCTTGTAGCAAGAGTAAAACTTTTAACAGTTTCAATCTCTCGATTTGATGTCGCTATGACATGAAAGACCATGCCACATTGGTTGTTTCATATTTGAGTTTCCCAGGCAAACATTAAATATATATTTTATGATGATATTTTATGACATCATTCATCATGCATGGATATATTATTATAACATACCTTCTGCAAAATATTTGATCCATACTTAGATGGTGATAGTTTGGTTGTTAAAAGTGATTCATCAAGCACACTAACTTTGTATCAAGTTGCTTACTCTGAAGTGTGATAAAAATGAGCAGATCTATGAGAAATAAAAGTGGTTAAAAAGGAGAGATTTTGTCAAGGAGAGAGCATCAAGCTACAAATGTTCATGAGTGTCTATAAAATCAAAAATGATAAAAAAAAATCATAAAGTAAATCCCAACAAACTACAAATAAATGCAAGTTCTGCAATGTGATCTGAATAAAACTAAGAGTAATAGGACTATCCTCCTCGAATAAAGCATAGAAATCAAATGAAATAAAACCAAAAATAACCAACTCTCTTAACTAGTAATGAAACAAGAATGTGTGTGTTAATCAGTTGTATCTTAACAACTAAGTGAAAGAGTTAGTGCATATATAATTTGGGCATAAAAAAGCTTCCATTTTATGTAATATCAAGTTAACTCTAGATTATATCTTAGACTGCAAAATCAAAGGCCAAATCAAGGAGACATGACCAAAAATGCTTGGAAAATATCGCTTTTCTAATTCAAAAGTAAAATCCTGACACCTCATTCATTTGACATTAATTTATATTGTTGAATGTCAAAATCAACAATTTAGTGCCAATTATAGTGATTTAGATAGATGCCAGATGGTCCTATTTCTCCTTCAGATGCCATCCAATAGGTAATACATGCCATCAAATATCTTTGGTAAGTGCAAAAGTTGATAAAATTAGTTCTTCTTCTGTATTATAATCCAGAGATAGGGTGTCTTGCTCAGTGTAAAGAGCCTTGAAGCATGCAAATATTCATATAGTCCTCTCTTTTAAACATAGAACTAAGTTTAACAAAGCTTCTTTTTTTAATCATTCTAGTATTATGTAAGGCTACGAGAGAGAGAGAGCTACAGATGTGATGGTATGCGTCTTTGCAAGTATAGTATGTGTTTTTGCAAGGAGATTTGTAATCTATGAAAGAGTCCATGGATAAAACTGTGGGAAAAAGGGATAACCATCAATCTCCAATTATCACAATATAGTAGAGTAATTAAGGTAGTCCTTATCAGACAAAACCAATGAAGCTAAATATGAGATGCAGTACAATTCTCAGTCTCAACCCTAGATCAGTAGGATCACCAGTCTAATTAGTATCACAATAAATTTCAAGCTCTCAAGCCGAAGCCGATGAGAAGAAGAAGAATGGCGAGTAAGAATCCCTAGAGAGAAAAGAGCATAGAGACCAAGGAGAGGCACTAACAAGCTGACCTGCAAACCAGATAGCATAAGCAATATCTGGCTGAGAGAATCAAATACACAAGAGCTCCAATAAACTGGAGGTCTTGTACCACTCAGTTGAAGCTGTAATAACAGTGGCAGACCCTAGAGATGAAGCAGTGGCCATCTCAAATATCGGTGTGGATGCAGTAGATGATTAGGCGCTGGTGCCATCCCTAGCAGACCCTATGGCTAAAACAGAGGTCAACAGTGAGACATAAACAGACCAAACCGGCCAACCAACCGAACAAATGAGCTGACATTCATCGCAGTGAGATATAACATGTTTAGGATGTCATGAAGCCATCATCATGCACGATAGATATAGGGGTATTTAATGAGTGGCTCTAACAAAGATCGAAGCATAACTTGCCATCCCTATTGATTAGTTCTTTAATTTTTGGTTCTCGTACACATTTATTGATCAGCATACATGTAACATCCTAAGCTCACTTGCTGACCGAATTAACTCCGTTAGTAAGTCAAAATTATGTGCTGGCCGAATTAACTCCGGACCAAAATTATGTGGTTCAAAAATTCAAATAAAAATTAATTGGTAGTAAGCGGACTTGAGTTATAAGTATATAACACTTTTCTTTCCGTGGCTTCACAGCATGGCGGCGAAACTCTATCACCGTTCCATGAGTAGTTCTTTATTCATGTCCACCAACTTCTGTATACTTGAGTAGATTCTGATATCATTTGTAATGCCTTGAGCCCACCTATTGGTCCAATTAACTCTGTTAGTGAGTCAAAATCACATGCCCTAAAAATTCGAATGGAAGTTAATTAGAAGTAAGTGAACTTGAGTTATAAGCACAAAACACTTCTTTTTTTCATTTAATATGGGACTATTCTTGAAGTATTACATTACACTTTATCCTATTAGTGTATACACGTCTTTCAATCATACATACTTATATTGTTAATATACATACTTGTCTACCTCCTGCATACACTTATTCTATCATTATACATACTTATTCTATCATTGTACATAATTAGCTGGTTATTGTATACATTTATCAGGAACTAAGAATTAAAAGGAAAATAGATCGGGAAAATTGTGTGGGCTTGAGACGTGTTAGACATTTTCTTTAAGGTGATATTTACTCTTACATAGAGTTTGTTGCAGGGTTATGACAAATCACCCCTAGGATGCAATAAGACCATCCGAAATCTACAGCTAGCAATACTGAAGATTTCTCTTCAGAACTCTCTTTGAAACTATGTAATTGAAATAAGCTAGGAGAGAAGAAAAGAGGGATGAAGCGCGTTATTTTGAATTGCAACAGAACATTCTTTTTATAAGGTAACACACTCTTTCAAAATCATGTGATTGTTGGAATCAACCCATCCTTTCAAAACCATATGACTGTTGGAATTAAATTTGAATTGAACAGTTGTTTGCAGTAAATTCTCAACAGCCACATTATATAAAAATGAAATTTGCAGAAAGAAATTCAAATGATTCCCTGCTTAAAAAAAAAAAAAAAATCGGCACTTAAGATATGTAATTTTTTTAACCAAGTCAAGTGCTTCCAAGTACCCAAATGCCTTTTTTATTTAATAAAATATATAAATATATATGTATCATATTTCTTCGCTCCAATTTTTTTCTCCAAAACACAAATTAACAAACAAAGCATGTGCCTTTTTATAAGACTTTAGAAAACTTTATTCCTTTCCGATTTAGAGTATAAGCTCTTCCTTTTAATATTATAATCTAAAAAAATATTTACAATTGTAACGCTCCAAGCCTACCTATTGACCCAATTAACTCGTTAGCGGATCAAAACTATGTAGCCCAAAAACTCGAGTGAAAGTTAATTGGTAATATGTGAACTTGAGTTATAAGCATATAACATATTTTTTTTTCCATCCGCTGTGAGATTGTTCTTGAGATATTACAATCTCTCCTACTTATAATACGACGTCCTCATAGCAAGCCACAAGCTAACCAGAATCTATCACAAGCCGGATCGTTAGTGACATAAGAGTGGTTTCACGCCATGGCGAGACTCTACTACCGTCTTATGGGTAGCTCTTTCCTCATACCCATCAACTTTTGCATACTCGGATCGGCTTTGATACCATTTGTAACACCCCAAGCCTACCTGCTGGCTCAATTAATTCGTTAGTGGGCTGAAACTATGTAGCCCAAAATATCGAGTGAAAGTTAGGTGAACTTGAGTTATAAGCACATAACTTTTTATTTATTTATTTAATATGAAACTATTCTTATGGTATTACAATAGTAAAAGGGACTGCGCCTCGGGTCTGCCATAGATATGCTCCAAGAGCACCAAATGCATAACGTAGCACTGTACAGGCCTAGTGTCGGTATTAGGTGCACTGTCAATCCAGAGAGGTCATGCTTGACACGTTTATTCGGCTAAATATTGCTCACAAGGCAGCTATACGACTAAACTAAGGTCACGATGGGCACTACAAGGTAGATGAGTGCACATAAAATGATCTCAAGCACAATGCAGCTGGTGTCTTTGTGACAAAACAAGCAATAAATGTCAGTATTGGGCGTGACAGATAACGAATGGCCCAAGTTATGAAGGATCATATTGGTGTATATCATGCTATATTGGTATTAGATGATACTTAATGTCAACATATATCGACTTTTGATAAGCTGAACTAACCCATACATCAGACATAATGATACTGTACTGGTATGGTACTGATCCAGAGTCTGAGACAATGAACCTTAGCTCAGGCTCAAAAACACAATAGATAGCTGGATATTTGCACACATGTAACTGGCTAGCTTTTGAGTTGGTGGCAGCTTCCAAGCAAGACAGAGAGTGGTGATCAAGCAATGATCTTCCTCAGCGACAATCTGTCAAACAGTGGGCGAGAGCTGGGGGTTCAGTAGCAGCAAGGGATGCTTTGAATAATGGCATTGGGCCATCAAGTGAGATGTCAAAATGAGTTATTATCTCATGTGTTAGGTTAAGACCATCCCAATATTATCTTAACGTTCGAGATAATGCATTCTAAAATATTTTCTGTGTCAGGAACGTAGATAAGATGGAATGGTGGCGCATTTGTTCTATGAAAAAAATCATAATGGCTTATCTCATAGGATTTAAAATTTTGGTTGGAAGGATTTTCTTTTGATGAATGATAACTAAGTACAGGTTGGCATAGGCTGGGACAAAGGGCAAAGCTCGCTCTTTTTATAATTTTTTACCACTATTGATTTGTGATGTTATTTGAACTTGGATCAATCGAATACATTTAGAATAATTTTCAGCCAAGAGCCTAAAACCATTTGAGTCCCAAAAAATACTTCAGAATAAGCAAGATAATAAAAGGTCGAAAGAGAAAAGAAAAAGCATGAAAAAGATAAGCCAAGAGTGCGCTCCAATTCCAAATAAGAGTAGCAAAAGCTCCGTTAGAGTTTGATGACTTTCACTTTCATTCCATTTTCATTGATTGATTGAGATTTTGATCGACTAATATATGGTTTACTTTCCTTATTTTTTCACCTTATTCTCTCTGGCTGTAGTCAAGAACCCTAACTCTCTCATTAAAAGAAAGTAGCATAAGCTCAATAGAAACACACATTGTAGGTTCTCTTCAATCTAACACTCATTGTATTTGATTTTAGCGGTCTGGCAAAAAACTCTAAAATGGAACACAAAAACCCTAAGGATGTGTTTGGAATGGATTAAAGGAACACAAAATTACTCCTATAATTTTTCATCCTTTTTGAGGATGTTTAGCATGAGGTTAACTTTTTTCAATACTATAATTCTCCTCCCTTCCAAATTGTTAAGTTAGAAGGGGTAGGCCAATAGGATGAGAGATAAAAACTTTTCAGAAGATAAAAAGCAGTTAAAATATTAGAACTAAAAAATATTAAATAATCGCTACAACACACATATAATATAATATTATAATATATACATATAATATATAATATATATTATATATTATATAAATATATATTATAATATTTTATATTTTATATTTTATATATCTAATATTATAATATATAATCTATAAATAATATATATTATATATTATAGTGACATTCTCATCTCTTATATTAATTTCATTCCAAATATTGTTAATAGTTACACTCGTAAAATTTCATCCTCTATTTATAGACAATAAAATATAGTTATTAAGAAATTTTTTATATCCTTAAAATTTGCATCTAGAAATATTACTTCTATAACTTTTCATCTGCTATTTTTTAACTTCATACCAAACGCATCCTAAAATGAAACATAACAAACTATTTCCATTGAGCCCATAAAGAAAAAAAATACAAAAAGGAACTCAAAAAAAGCTGGCAACGAGAAGCCTAACAAGGTCTATTGGGACAATTTATCCTTTGAGATAAAGTCTCTACCATGGCATCTCCCTCTCTCCACCCCCCTGTTTGCTTCTACTTTCCCTGCTTGCTTGGATCTAAGAAATATGAAGTAGGGAATGATAGAATCCATACATTACTGTCTTCAACCTTGTTAGCGTGATTCTTCTACTGTTCTTCGCTTCGGAACTCTCAAAGTGTTGATCTTGGTAGTGCTGGCACGTAGCTATGGGCGGTGAGTAGGATTTTCTAGAAAGCAGAAGTCAAAAGGGAGAGACTCTAAAGTTCTCTAAAGAGTAAAGAGTGGCTCAAACTTTGGGGACTTAGATTTTTTTTAATTATATATAGTTTAAATGTTCAGTTAAGCTGAGCTGAATCTATTTTTTTTAAGCTCAGGCTTAAAATTCAGGCATAGCCCGACCCTGGAGGCCGAAAAATTTAGCCTACACCCTTAAATTTTTCATGCTCGGACCGGCCCATGAGCAGCTTAATCCATGCCCATGGCCACCCCTATTGCCAAGTGAACTTGGAGCAAAAGGACTAGGTTGACGCATGGACCAAGCAAGAACTTTGAAGATGTCCATGATCAAATGCACGCAACAATATTCACATGTAGAAAAGCTGTTATGATTTAAGTCCATGACATCCATATCATGGAGAAACCTTTTACTCACGTAGCCAAAATATGTACCATATAAATAGTGCAATCAATGGCAAAGATACCACAAGAAATAAAGAAAACAAAACGCAAGCATGTACATACCAGTCCGGATGCTTGCATTTTTTTTTTTTTTTAAATTTTTTTGTGCGTGGAAACGTTGATGGAATATTGCTTGCTTATGATGTTTGACAGAGTAACACTTCCAGCCAAAAAGATTTTTTTGAGTCTCGGAAGAAGGAAATTTGTTTGTTATAAGTGTTGAAGTTATTATGGATGACAAATCCTTGTTGGGAGTGTAGCTGCTTTGCTTTAAGCGATTGCCCCAGAGGGCTGGCCCATGCATTAGTTTGAATTTGTGCAAGTGGAATCCAGTGACTTCCTCCATGTGATCTGCTAGTATAATTGTGTTTCATCTTTCTGCAACATTCTTTGAATGGATCTGTGCTTGTGATTGGTGGCTCTGTTGCCACAAGTTATACTTTTATCATGAACTTGACCACCTCATGGGACAACAGGTCAACAGGATGTCTATCACCAAGCAGCTTGGTCTCCTATTGCCAAAGTTCATGCATCCTCTCACTTTCTGTCTCTCTTTATATAAAGTGAGATTGTTAGAAGGAAAAGCTACTAGCCAAGGCATTTAAAGTTACATTAGCCTGTACAAATGACTACCGAAAGGTGTCACAAAAATTGAAGAAAGCACTTCAATTGAGGGCCACAAAAGCACAGACCTCATTCTATGTCTGTTCTGCACAGTAGTTGAGGATTCAAAAGCAGGGGCTTGAGGGGAGTGGCATTGAGGCCAGGGTTGTCCCTCAGCTCTGAATTGGGCAACAACATGTGATCCTACCGTGGTCCTTTTGTAGGTGATGGGTCTATATCTCACCTTCTTCCAGGAGGATATGCATGGATAAAGCTTAATTCATTCTATATCTCACCTTCTTCCAAGTAGATACGCTATAGTAGATAAAGCTTAAATCATTCTCTTAATCTTGCTGCTGTGAGTTGAATGCACTAATGTCTATGTCTTGCTGCTGTCAGGTGTCAGTAAGTTCACTACCTATTTAAAAGACTGCAAGCTCACTTGATATTGAGAATGATATAAACGGAAGATATATTAACATGCAGTCTTTGGGCATATAGTTTTAAGGACAAGTTGGTCTAAGCTTTCTGCTTTCACACTTCAGACTTGGTTTTGTAAAATTTTAGAAGATTGGAGCTTATTAAAATGGGAAAATGTTACTAGTTAAAAGGAAGGTTTATAAGAGAGAAGCTTTCCAGTTAGCATTGACTTCGTTTCTGCCATTTGGGTAAAAACTGGCTTTAACTAACATTTATGCATGTGTTTAGCAAGTTTAGAAGCATGGTGCTTGAGAGAGGATGCCAGAGCCAACTTATTGGTCACTAAGATGGTGTGTAACCTGTGTTCCTTTCTCAAACATGGATAGAACTTATTGTTTTAATAATGATCGATAAAATTGTTTTGCAAAACTTTGATGCGAATTCCGATCGTATATTTGAACAAGGTTCTTGTTTGATTAACATGCTCATATTTGATTACAGACTTGGCATGTGCTATCTGCTTCACTGCTCTAAATTAAGGAAAGGAAACTTCTTGTTTCATCTCAAGCATTTAGCATGGAACAGAGTACATAGCATGTCCTTATTTTGAAAATTGATGCATCATCTGGAAATGCTGCCACACCATGTTGCCCAAAGATTTGCTAGGAAGAGAAGAATTTGAAATGCTTATTAGCAAGCAATGATCTTGGCCAAATAGAATAAGATCCCAAATAGAATAAGATCCCAAGCAAAGAATAAATTCTACTATTGATCTGCCTGCAGCTTGGTTGTGGCAGTAAAGCTTGGCAGTAGTATGGAGATAATTAGTGCCTGTGGAAATTGATTTTTATATTTAACTAGTGGACAATTCTCAAGAAAAATTACTAGCGAAGATAGATTACAGCATGAGCATCAGGAAACCATGTAATATTCGGTCTATTAGGTCTAATAAAATTTTGACTAACATCATTGCAATATATTACTGAACATAACCTCTTAAGAATTTAGAAATCCAGCTCTCTAGTAAGAGTTTGAAAACTATGGAATGCCTAATTAGCTGATGATGTCATGCTACACTAATGTGAGTAATTCACTCGAAAAACTTAATAAAACAACTGAGGAGTTCTTTCCCCCCTCAAAAAAAAAAAAAGTAATACTCCATGGAGGAGACCTTTTTAGGAACATGGAGCTTAGTTTTAGATGATATATGTGATGACCTCCACCATAACAGTAATTATTGAAGTATAAATGTGAGAGTTTATACTGATAAGTATTTAGTACAACACCAGTTATATATTAAGAACATCCTGTGTACTTACTTGATATACTTGATCTAAAAAGAGGAAGAGATTACTTATTGAGCTACTAGCTCGCATCATATTTTATTTACCTTTTGGACACTTGAAGTCCAAAGAGAGTTGTAATTGAATAATTTTGAGGCATGACACCTATCATCCGTCCCTTGAGCAGGGCACTTGGTTGGTTGATTCTATGCACAAGAACTGGTCAACTAGTTATGGTACCACATTTTTAAAGGGATGAAAAGAACAAAGGTAAAGAAAAAGAGATGATGCAGTCATGTAAAACAATGCATGCCCTTGCTGATTCCACTTGATGTGACAATGACATTCCATTGGAAGCAATTTGTTGGAATTTTAGAGAGAGAGAGAGCGAGAGAGAGAGAGGTGATCTGGACTCTGGAAAGAAGGCAAATTCCTGGAAGAAAGGAATGTAGCTGGAAAAATATGTCCAAACCTCAGTTAGCTTTACAGATTCTATAAAGAATATATTACGATACTGGGAGTAATGAAAACAAATTAAAATTATCTTGATATTGATATGATGCACTCCCCCAAAATGTTAGATTTTTTAGAAAAAATGTAGCAAATCCTTGTAGACTGTGGCATCTTGGGTGATGGATCACCCCCAACAACTTTTGGGAGAACGAATGCCTCCATAATCTCTACAGGGCCATAGATTTTACCAAATGATTAATGGTTTGATGTTAATTTCTATACAAGGGTGCATTTATGTATTCATGTATGATGTATGATTATTCATTGGGCCTAGATGGATTAACTAACAACCATGGTTGCAAAAATTAAATGGAGCTGATCCAAAAATAATTTTGGCTTAACTTATTTCTTTTAATTGTTGAAAAATTTTCATATGTGGGCTACTATTAATTGTTATAATTTTAATTTTATAAAACTGTTTGAACAAATTTGGTCCAATGGTGCAAGCTGGAGGAACCCATTATTGATTAAAATATAATCCATTTGGTTTAAGCTTGAGCACATCTTTATTGACTGATGTAGTTAGCGATTTATGTAGGCCTGAAGCCCAATAGTGACCTATGCTAGGAGGACCTATTAGGATTTTATTATAAATAAGTTAGGTCCTCTCTTCTCTCCTCATACGTTGCGATTAGTTTTTTTCATCAAGAACACCGATTGTGAAGGAGGAGCAAGAAGAGGAAGATCAAGTCTTAGCGTTCCTAGTGAATGCTTCATCTACTATAAATCATGTTGTAAAAAGGCATAACAATGATATATTATTTTATTACTATTTGGTGTTTTAAAATTCCATATATGCGATCCTAAAAATTCTTACATTAATATCTTAACTTGATTTATCAAACCATCTTCCAAGTAGTTAAATAGCTAGACAAGGAGGACTGAAATTTCTAACTCAAGAATTGTTGAGTGGAGGTGTAGATTTTAAAGTGAAAGATAAGATATCGTAAGACCTTGCTCAAATACATAAAATTTAGTGCATTATACTAGGAGAATGAAAGAATACAGTGAGATTCATTAGCAAAGGCAAGACTATCATAGTGTTCAAACGTTTATTATCATGGTCTTAACAAAGAAAAATGGATATTATTCATGTTTTATAACTATTTATATAATATTGTGTCATAAAAATATCTTTTTACATGGGAATTGATATCGAGACATAATGAAGATCCTCTATCACATAAGTCCTCTTTTAGATATCTGTATCTTTTATTGATACAGTTAGTAGATATAGAGATCCTTGACTGCATCAGTCAATTTATTATCCTTGAATGTATTTTTATGGTATAGTCCTACCATCAATTCGCTACGTTGAGCTATAGTCGCTACAAGAAAACATGCCTTTCATTAGAGTGGAAGTTGTCACTAAAGTCAACATATCATCACTAAAAGCTTTAATAATGAGATTTTGATCATTGTAAGTTCATCATGCATACCTCCATCACTAAAATTTTTATGATGAGCAAATAGATGTTCTTCATAAAATATGCTTGCATATGTCATCATGATAAAACTATTTCCTCATAGTGAATGATAAAACTCTGGTAATTTGTCTATAATTTTCCTGTCCAATAATTAATTACTGTTATTCTAGAACAATGAAAGGCTACCTGGAGATGTTGAGATAGATTCACCTTAAATTTTATCTACAGTGGTGAAGATATCTTTTAAATTGATGTTCTCTAGACTGCCTATATGCTACTGTCCAACTTGCTATTGACCTATTGAACAAGATTAAAGCTCTTTGGATATTTGTATGTCTAGTGTCCCCTCTTAGTCTCCCTTTATGGTAGATGAGTTTGAAAACCATCTTGGAGTCTTATGACAATAGAAGGTATAGATTTGACCTTAAGTCTTATTTCAACATAACTTTCAGCGCTGCGCTTTCATGATTTGTGATTGTTCTTTAGTATTACCCAACCTTGTTCATCCATTCATTAGGATTCCTTATCATGCAATTTGATACAATTGAAGCAAAAATCTTGTAGCTATAGGATAGGGATTTTTTAATCTACATCGATGGTTAGCTATATAACAATAATTGACTGCAATTTGAAAAGATATATTTAATTTAAAGGGATGTGCAGACATCAAAATATGTTTTAATAAGTAATTATTTTTATTTTTTCTAAATCATTAAGTTGCAGTACAAAGTTTTATACATCAAATATTGAGAAATTGAAAGATACGCACATATGTACAAATGCATGTAAATAAACCAAGTAATTCATCAAAAGCGGGCCTAAAAATCTCAAACCCAGACCCAATTCAAAATTCTCAATGGGTCTAAACTTTGGACCCATGCCTACTTCATTCATCTATGGGTTAGGGTGAGCTTCAAGTCAAAATCGAGATGGGTAATAGGTTTGTGGGTTAGAGCGATAACCCTATTTGATAATCGTATCAATTGATGCATGATAAGAGCTTTTATCTTCTTTAGGATTTTGGATTTGAGATGTTGAGAGTATTTGGAAGAGAACATGTCCATTACTTATCAAGCTTGCCTTTGTTCCACTTGGCAATTCACATTCTCCCATTGATTAAAAGCTTACCGCAAAACTTACTATAGAAAATAACTTGACTAAGAAAAGGAGTACTATCTTACTTGTAAAGATACCTACAGAAAGACATGCAAAAAAAATAAAGGAAACAAAAGAAGGCTCCCTCTCTCTCACCAGCTTCCTTTTCACATGGAATGAGGCTTGCCCAGCCTTTGTCTTGCAAAGACAAGGGAGAGAGGAAAAGTATAGCAGGAAAATTTTAATGCAGAGATGGTATAGGAGGAAAGAAACATTAACTGCTAAACTCCAGCAGCACAGCATCTTCCACTCTTTGTTTCAGCCAATCCCCCTCGCAATGCCCACAAACGCCCACGCCCAGCGGCCCATCCATGCACAAAAAGGGATCCTTTTCGCCACCATGAGCGAGACTTGTGAAACTTCGACACAAAAAGTGGTCAAAAGGAGGAAGAGCATTAAATGGAAGTCAGATGCTAGCAGGGCTCATCTTTCCTTCTTTTTTTCTCTTTGTCAGAGAGAAAACTAGACAGAAAGAGAGAGAAATCAACTGACAGTAGAGAGAGAGAGAGAGAGAGGATGGTGGGTGGTGGTGTTTGAAATGATTTTGTAATCCATTGCTTTGTGATTGAGTTGTGTTTCTCTCTCTCTCTCTCTCTGAGCCTTTTTCTTTTCTCTGACAAAAAGGAAGCTACAATGGCCTTATGATAGGCATAACACCAACAGCCTTTGTCTTGCTTCCTTGCTCTCTTTTTTTCTTTTCTTCCTTTCTCCCTATTTGTCTTTTATTCCCTTACCCTTTATCTTGTCCATTTTGTTAAATTTGTCTCCTTTTTTTTTCTTTTTTTTGAGCTTTCTTGTTCACTTAATCCGAATGCCATCCCTTGTTTTTGGCCTGCCCGGGAGGCCATAAAGCTCGCTGACAAACCCTCTACTCGACTCTGCCCAAACTGGACCCTGAGCATGCCCGGGAATTACTCCGAAAGAGAGAGAGGAATAAGTTTGGTCACTGAAATAAAACTTTTGATGAGCAACAAAGAGGTTAAAAGTTTTAACAACAAGAAAAAGCAAGTGGTTGTTATTACTTCTCATTTGCTTTTGCTGCTGGTGAAGAACTTGCAGCCTTATTGAAAGTATTTGCTCAGACAGCACTCGTAGCAGTAATAAACAAAGCCTATATTAGACATTTTGTTGGCTTTAATAAAACTCTGCAACACATTCTTCCCAATTTCTTTTTCAAAATTTTCATCTAGCCACCTGCTTGAACCTTAATTTGTGGGATGAGGTTTTATATTTGACTAACTATACTTGAATTTTTCTCTAAATAAAATTTGACTGCAAGGCCTTTGTCTAAGTTCAATGAAGTACAAATATTTTACATCAGAGAGAAGTTTCCATCCATCAGAAAGAAATTATGTTATTTCCTGCATCATGGATTGGCTATTTCTTTTATTGGCTCAAGTTGCAAAGTGAGGGGCAAAACTGAGGACACATATTGCCTACAAGAGTTTGTATATGATCAGTTGCATGTAGTAAAGGACTTCTTTAGTAGAGGAAAGTAGGGTGGTATGTTTTCTAACAGCTAGTTTTCATATTTCTTTCTATTGAAGTTAGCTTCTCTCTCTCTCTCTCTCTCTCTCTCTCTCTCTCTCTCTCTCTCTCTCTCTCCAGTTTCCAATAAATTAATAGAAGAATGTATAAAGAGGGGACCTCTGAGGCTCTGACCATGGAATGAGATGAAACCATGGGTAGAAAAATGCCAAATTTCTCAGCATCGAAGCATGTGTTGCTGCTAGGACAGGAGTGAGACAACTGCTCTGATTCCATTTCTTCGTGAATAGTTCCCTGTAGTTGAATGGAATAAAGGAAAAATAAATGAGAGATCTAACTATATGGACCATATAGCAAAAGGAAATGGAGAAGACTAACATGGCTGAGATATTAAAAATTATAAATAAGAAATTCTTCTTTGAAAGACTTTATTTTTGTTCCTAGAAGCACTAGATGCCTGGCAATTTTATACATTTCAAATTACATACATTATAATGCTTTCATATTTTAATGTTCCAAAGATGTAGTTCAAATATATATAACAGCAACTTAACATAGAATAGTTCGCTTTCTTGATTAACAAGGTACAAAAAACAACAAAATTCTGGAAAATTGAGGCCTCACAATTGGATTAATTGCTTGCCATTTACTATTTAGGCCTTCGTTCATGTAATACCCTAAATATAGTCGATAAAAAAAAAATGTTGAAGTGCTTATAACTCAAGTTCCTTTGCTACCAATTAACTTATACTTTAGTTTTTAGAGCTACATGGCCTCGGCCTACTAATAGGTTAATTAGACTAACAGGTTAAGATATTACAAACGGTATTAGAGCCGATCCGAGTGTACAGAAGTTAGTGGACAAGAGGAAATGACTACTCATGGAATGATGGTTGAGTTCTGCCATGGTATGGATTCACTCTTGTAGCACCAATGACCTGGTTCGGGGTGTAGATTTTGGTTAGCTTGTAGTGTACGATAAGGACATCGCTTCATAAGGAGTGAAGATTCTAATATCCCAAATATAATTTCATATTAGATAGGAAAGAAAAGTTGAAGTGCTTATAACTCAAGTTCTCCTACTATCAATTATCTTGTATTTGAGTTTTTAGGACCATGAGTTTTTAGGACCACGTAGTTTTGGCTCATTAATAAGTTAATTGGATTAGCAAGTGGGCTTAGGACATTACGGTTCATTGGCCATTTTTAACCTTTGATTTCAATGTATATTTTTTGACTCACTAAACACTTTTATCTCATAAGCTACTCCAAGACCATAGTTAGGCATGTTCAAATACATGCATAACCTCTATTATATTTAAGAAGAAATTCCAAATCAATTTTTTAGTTATGCAACAAATCCAAAAATCATAAGATTTTATGCATAAGGTAATATACGTATGTCTATTCAAAATCAACATGATTTTCAATGCCTTAAAATTCATTACCATATTTGAGTAAAATATTCCAGACTAAAAAAAAATACATCATACTTGATCTAGAATTTAAAAACAATATTTTTCAACTATGCAGATACATGCTTATATAAATCTTTGATTTCAAATATACTTAAAATAAGCACAATGCATAAATAATTTTTCTATTTTTAATTTCAAATATTCATGTTATATTCTAAATAAATATATAAGTAAAGATAATAATATAAATTTTTTAAAAAATGATAATACAATGATAAAATCCTAGAGATATAGGCACTTACATCTTTTAGATAAAACAACTCACACTTATAGATACTCAACTAATCCTCTACTTTTGATGCTTAAAGACTTCATCAACCTTCATCATTCAACCTTCATCCTTTAGATTATTAATTTGATACTAAAGCATATCAATTGGATCCTATTGATTGAGAGATTTTATAAAGCTAATAGGTTTCATACTTTTCATGGGATAATTTTTTTAAACTAATAGATATCCTACTTCCATTAGCCATTCGATTTTCTAAAGAGAACTAAAGTTACAAGTATCAAATAAATATCTAGAAATAGATTTCTAACTCTTATGAGACTTCTAAGTCATCTAATATTTGTTTTAAAAAAAAGAATTATAAAAATACCAGAAAAATTATCAAAATGTTTGTTAGCATTGATATGTATTTATAAGTTACTTGTAACTTTCTTAATTGAACTCCGATTTAGGAGATTCAAGATGCGTTAGTAAAGAAACTCGATGCCCAACATTATGAAGGTAAATATACTTAAAAATTTTAATTATATTAGTTTTGGTCAAGCATTCTTTCTAGTTAATGCACGCTAGGTCAGGGTGTTACAATAGGGATGTAGAAAAATAATGATTCCATTTTTGAAATGTTGTTTCATGCCTAATAAAATGTTTCTTTTTTGATTATATGGGATCATTAATTTACATGCTAGCTATGCAATGATATCCCTAATTAGAAATTTCAAATATCAGTCCTTCTGTGTCTAACTTACAATGACGTGGTTGGATAGGGAATGACTACTTCTTTTAGAAAAACAAGCTTACCAAAAAATGAAAATAAATTTCATCTTCATTGTAATTACCTCTTGTAGGAAGGGGATATTGTGCTTAAAGCTTTTAGATCTTCTATGTATTAATTTATTAGAAGACATGGGAAATAGGAAGCATTAGCTAACTTATGCTTCGATTGAACCTTTGTTTAGCTAGATTGAGGTGATGTCTCAGATATTACTATTGAAGGCATTTTGTGAGAGGCTACATTGATATATATTTAGTTTCAAATTAGTTATACACTGGATAGATTTTGGTTATTTATATAGGATCAAGAAATCTAAATATCTTTTGGCTAGTCTTTTTTGTGAGGTTTTGAATTATTACAATGATACTATAGTAGATCTGGTCTATGGCTCATGTAAATTGAGGCATTACAGATGGATTCTTTTGAGATTGACTACATGTTAATCATGGTATTTATGATTATGATTGAATTTAGATTTGGATCCTTAATTTAATGAGAATGCTAAGATTTAAATAGAAGTATATGAGAAACCATGCTGGCATATGGTTAGTTCTATATCAACTATACATTAAGTAAATCTTGGGTACTTATATACAATCAAGGAACCCGGATTTTTTATTAGACTTTTTGGATAAGATCCTAGGTACATTATAATAATAACAATGGGATTATATATTTTGGAAAATTATGTCATACTACACATAAACCATAGATGATTTGGTAAAGAAAAAAGAAAATATTACATAACTGATTTCTCTATAAATTCTGCAAGTAATTAATGGGAATTTTTTATTCCCTTGTCTTGAAATTGAGGACTTAAATTAGTATTGGTTAATTAAATATCTCTTAAGAAACAATAGTTAGGATGTACATTTGCAAAAAATTACACTTTAGACTTCCTTTGTCCTTTGAATAGTAATATTGGCTTTGTTTGAGGCAACTACTACAAAGGTTGAAGACTTTTTCTATGTCCCGCATTACTTGGTTTTGTTTGGTAGAATGCAACAATCCTTTCTTACTTTCCAAAAATGGGATTATAATCTTCCAACATCAATATAGCAAGTATGAAAGATCAATATTTTGCTTTTTTTCCTAAAACATATGATTGTACTATATATTTCATGGAAAATATGGACGTTATTTTTCATAGAACTTACTTTCTAGGTTTTATCATTTACTATTTTTAGTTGAGCATGTCTTATGATAAATGCTAAAATAATTTTTGTAATATTCATTCAATTTAAATTTTTATAAACTTATTTTAATAAAACTTATCAACCAAATAACTGCCTAGTGTAGTGAGCTGAATAGGCCTTAAGGTACCACAAATAAATTAAGAAATAATATCTTTACCTTCATGGCCATACCCCAAGCAAGGGGTCAAGTTCAAGTCTTGAGTGATGCTATCTCATCTCTTAAAAAAAATTAACCTCTTAGAGATATTTTTGAGCAAAATTTCTAGTTCCATGGGTTGATATCCCTGATTCAATCACATGCTTTTACTTCTCTTATCGAAACACATGTTGGTAAGTATTTAGTCTTACATTGTTTATATACTAGGAAGATTTTCAATATTTATAAGGTTCAACGAGCCTAAATAATAATTTCTTAACTAGTCTTTTTAGATAAAATTTTAAGTTGTGATAAATGATATTAGAGCAGACTTAGTTCATGGCCCATATAGATTACGAGACACTATAAATAGACTCTACATGTTTATGATTAGATTTGATTAGATTTGATTAGATTTGGATATGAATTTGAATATGGACTCTTAGTCTGGTGAGAACACTAGGGCTTGAATGAGAAAGAGTATGAAATAATAACTTTTTGGCTAATTTTTTTTTTTTTGAATGAGATCCTAGGTACTATAGGGTAGGACTTCCCTCTCCTATCTCAAAATTACCATTATTGACCACTTTCAATATTTTATTTTAGAATTTACTAATTTTTCTAAAGTAAAGGGTTTTAAAGCTGTGAGACTTTGTTCTATCAACTAGCTTAGGCTCTTCTCAGCACCAATGCTTGGAAGAGGTTATGTGTTATATACAAAGATAGAGTAAGCCTCAAACCATTTTATTTTAATATCTTTCTACGTAAGATTTGGGTTGTTAACTTAGTAAATAGAACTTTTGGAGATGTACAATTGGTAGTTCTACCTACTTTCTAAAACCAAAGCTTCCAAAAAGCTTGAATTTTATTAATTATCAGGATTATTTGTGAAATATAATTTAAAGTAATGGTATACGTTCCCTGTCATTAGCCAAATAGCTAAAGAATATTTTAAAGATGTTCCCTCAAGCTGATCTAGTTTAGATGATATTTCCCAACTCTATTACATGCAACTCTTTTCAAGCTCATGCCAAGGACCTTGCAATTCATAATGCTTATAGGTTCGAAACTTCCCCTTTTCTTTTCTCTTTTTTAATTTAAGAAATGCAGTGAGACAATACCACTACATTTCAAATCCTAGACCTTTGCTAATTAGAGAAAGGTGTCAATCAACTAAGCTAAAATAGGTCAGTAGCCTTCATATAATTAAAAAAATATCGTGGCTTTTCTCCTTTTCTTTCTTCCTTCTTTGCTTTTGTTTGGGTAAGTGGTGGGAGACCCACCTCAATTTTTGTTAAAACATCACAAGCAATCTTAGCAAACATGACAGCCAACAAATCCAAGCCACTTGGAGGAAGATGATGGGAGATCTAATTAGACATGATGCTTTCTCACATTGCTTATTATAAGAAGTAATTAAGTTTAAAAGTAAATTATACAACATTCATTTTTTTTTACCATAGTTTTGTTCAATACTTGTCTCAAACTAAAACGCCAACAAACTGACCAAGGATATAAAGAATTACCTTAATGTTTTCTTTGAAAAAATCATTCATATATACTTCTCCATAGAGTCTCCTTGGTTAAAAACATGTTCATGATGTCTCACGGTTTCTCCTTTCTCCAAGTTAATCCATGAACATCCTTATAATTAATCATGTCACCTCATGCCTCATAATTTTCTTAAGTCCTTTAATTCCAAACCATTGTTGTTACTGCATCAATATTGTAGCATTACCTTAGCTAGTTTCGTCACCTCCATAGCCTCGAAGGGATTTGAATTTGGTCTGGTTTTTGGTGCATAAACAGTGGCATGTCTTTCTAAGTAAACTTTTATTGGAAATTGATTGGTAAATTTCTTCTCAACTTGTGGGAGTATACAAATATCCAAAATTCTTCATTTATTTTGGCATAGCAAGTGTTAACTAACTACTTACTTAGAAAAGAAAGAGGAATAACTACAATTTAAATCTCATTTTACAAAAGTTGCAACTCAAATCCTGTGCTTAATAAAATATCAAAAGAAATCCTACAGTTCATAACCTATGTCATTTTAAACCCTCCTTCTATCTGTATCAGTGATGCGGTTACTATGAGAGCACATGCATTGCACGTGGTAACAATCATTATAATATATTATTTGATTATTAAATAAAAAAATATCTTTATGCATTAAAACATTTAAAATATTTCTAATCACTGATTAATATATAATAAATATCTCACATGAATGTTTTTACTACCAAATAGTTATCATGTGCAAGGTAGATGCTTCCACGTAAAAACATCAATGGTATAGGCAGATGAAAGATTTAGAATGATATAAGTTATAAATTGTAGGGTTTTTTTTTTATTATTTTGTTATTTTGTTTAGTGTAGAATTTAAGTTGCAACTTAACTAAAATTATGGGATTTAAATTGTAATTATTCCAAAGAAATATATAAATCAGCTTTAAACCCTGTCACGTCCCATCTGGAACTCCAACTTGGAGGGATAAATGAGTTAAGGCAAAAGTTGAAACAAGTTACAGCAATAACCAGGTGAATTGAATAAATATTTGATCTGCAGGTGATTTAAACTCATGTTCTCCAACAACCTGAGCTTTTCCCATACCATGTCAGCTAAGCTTAAGCTATTAAGCATTAAATCAACATGTATATCAGGCCTAATACCCTCTCTCGTAGCAGCCTAAACAATGTGCATGGAGGAATGAACAAGACAAGACAATAACCAAAACTAATCAAGTTAACAGCTGGCTGAGTTGAATAAATAACAGACCTAAATGATCAGAAGATGTGAACTTCAGAGCTTCCAATACCCACAAAATGGAGTCCTTAACCCTTGCATGCCTCTCATTTTCTTATGACCCTGCCATGAAACTCCAACTTTGTTTTGTTAGAGACTTAATGCACCAACCTTATTAATTGTGACTATAACTCTTAGTCCTTGCGTATTGGGACCATGGTCACTGGAAAAGGCAGTGACACCCTTTCAGGAAAAGCTTCAGGTGGTTAAAAGATGGTATTCCTCCCATTATTCATGTGCTATTTGTTTCATCTTGATATTGACGCATTGCCTGCATCTTAGGTTGAGCATAATAGACAATATGATCTTTCCTCCACTCAGATCATTCTCGCGTTGTGCTTAAGGGACTGATATGGGTCCAGGTCTAAAGCTTTTACACTTTAATAATGACAAGGACTGAAAGGAGTTGCTGACATGAGAGACACGAAATAAAGGTAAGAAGAGGAAACAGAAGGGAAAAATGATATTGTTGAGATTCCTTCACTAGAACATATTCATTTTCCTTCTTTCCCACTTTCCATGTGTATACCAGCTTCCAACCTCTGCTTTAGCCACTGCACTCCACAGTGCCTGTAGTTTAGCGACAGAAAAAGAAGAAGAAAAAAAAAAAAAAAGAAAAAAAAAAAGAGATGAATGCCCAGTACTATAAAAGTTGCCTCACTATACCCTCAAATTCATCGATATAGGCTTCCCTCTTTCTCCTCGTCTTTGGTGAAAATTGAGGGTATTGTGAGGCAAGGATTAAGCTTGTTGGCCTTCTCTCTTTCTCCTTCATTATGAAACAAGTGAACCAAAACCATCAGGATTAGGCTTTATTAGCTTCAATCATGCCCTGTGGCACACCAGTCTGGTCTTCCCAAGGTGAACTCCAAGCTAGGGTTTTTAAGCTCCTGTTCAGGAACTTGCAAACCATTGGATCGGCAAGGATTGTTATCCTGTACAAGTCAAGACATTGCAGTTATGTCATTCGTTCATTTGCTTCCACACCCTTAAATGCATAAATGTGTGTGAGAGAGAGAGGTGTTGGAGCATGTAATGTCACCAAGTAGTTGTAATGCATGCCATATAAGAATGGATTAGCTTATTGCATGTAAGTTAATACCTCAAGCTGAGATGAGAAAACTGTTGATCTAAACCCATCGACGTCACTTAAATTTGTTTGCAGCCATGTTCCTCTGCTGAAATTTTTTAAAGGAGATCTTGTCAAGCAAAATATTTTGAAACTTGCGTACCAAAGAAGCTTTTCTCAACCAAAAGCACGCACTTTTTCGAAAAGGAGCAAGCACATCACGTCAATCATAAATCATATTAATCAACAGATACAGACGCTGAAAGAAAATGGAGAGAATTAGATATTCAGAAAATTATCATTTTTTTTACAATATGTTCATGACTCTCTTCTCTAAGTCTTTTTTAGAAAGTAAAAGGTGGCCAAGTTATCATTGTTAAAATTTATGAAATTTTTTTTGATAAAAATCATTACCCAAAATAATAGGATCATTCATATTGGATCATCAAGATAAAATTAAATATATAAACGAAAGCGTACCTGAGGCCATATCGATTGATTATCCTTTAAAGTTGAGCGGTAGGCCTTTCAGATCAACACGTCCACTTTAGAGAGAGTCCTTTAGTTTCTCTCAATGTTTTCTCTCTGATGATGTGATGTTAAAAAGAATGTCTCTGTTCGTGCGATCTGAGGACCATGACCACTATATATAGAGAAAACCTAATTTTATTTCTATTTTAGTCCATCATAAAAATAAAAATAATTTCTTGAGTCTCTACACATTAAAGGCCCACACCCTATCAGATACATTAAAGCTCAAATTACTGAATGCTTAATCGATCACTTTTAATTGGGCTTAAATTTATTTGACAGCCCGCAATACATAATTATTCACATATAAGCTCAACGTTGGATTAATGATCCAACGGTCATTACTACATGCACGCTGAGGGATGTTAAAATCATTGATGCATTCATTTTATCGCTTCTTACACAATTTATTTTTCATCGTATCAAATGTGTAAAATTATCGTTTCAGTCTTAAAGTAATGGATTCACCATTTCATCACAGGAAAACATGATTTTAGCAATGGCTTTTGTTGCAGCAAAATAATATTTGCCTCAAAAACGTTTTACATTCATAGAAACAAAAATTAGTTGTCTCTAAAAATATGCAGATCTATAGCAGCAAAAACATTGCAACAAAAAGAATTTTTATTGTAATCTTCATCACAATAATTCTTCAGAGGTAATTTCATGATTTTTAGTGAATAGAAATTTATCCAAGCTTATGCACAATCACCTGTTTTAAGACTATGAAAAGAATAGACATATAAAGATTGTGCTCATCCTTATGATCATTAAAATCATGAAAATTACTCACTTCATTTTTAATTTCGATAATCACAACTTAGCATCATCACTTCAACTATATAGATATATTACAAGTAGAAATTCTCTAAACTTTTTTCTTATCTATCTATCTATTTATCCGTCTGTTTGTCTATCTATTTAATTTATAAAATATTTAGAGACTAAAAATATTTTTTTTCAAAGTCTTTTATTCATATATTAAGCGAATAAAAGATAAATGACTATAATGGTGTGCTACTGTGTTCTTGTTTGATCAACAGTCTAGACACATCCAAATCACTTGAAAATTGGTCTTATAAATTTTAAAATATCAGGAGTCAAATCAACTATTCAATTTGGTAAGTTATATAATCCATAATATAATCTTCCTCACTAGATATATTGCATCCATTCATTTTGTTCTTGCTTGATGGATACAAAAGAGACCTTCAAAACAAATAAATTTTAGTCTCTAGGCATTTTATAGTTGTAACGGATGGTGTGTATTTTCATTTGACAAATCCATGATTGATTTTCCTTGGGAAATGTTTGGAATACAATACTCCCAGAAGCATTCTAGCATCTCTCTTTCTTTATATGTATGCATGTATAAATCAGCATACATATGCTTGTATAGGTGCATACCTATATATAGGTATGCATGCATGCATTCATGTATGTATGCATGTGTGTGCGCAAGCACATCTAGACTTGGTGGCGTCATGCAAGATCAGGCTGCTTCACAGATGCAATTTTCATATAGTTTCCAATAAATGTTTTGTATAGATTTGTTACAGTAAATGAGAGGCTGGTGTCAAAACTTGATGTTGTAAACATTGAATTAAGTTTCATAATGAAAGAACAAACTTTATTTCACCTATATTTTATGCATTTTATTTAGTTTCTTAAGTTTTTCTTCGTGACTGAGAGGGTAATATGTCTCACCATAAGCGATAATGTTAGAACTAATTTCTTATGCTTAACTTTTCTATCTAACAAGTACTGTTTATTAGCCTATAGAAAGAAAGTTCCCAAATGTCCCTTTTTAAACCATAGATGGACTACAATGAAGCGTTTGGAACTATCTCATTATATAATTCGTGATGTTTGAATATATAACTTTGTGATAAAATTGCAAAAAGGAAAAAAGATTTTTCTTAGTGAGATTTCTATGATGTGCAACAGATTCCCTTATGTGAGATACTTCAAGATTTGCTCAGTATACTTGAACAACTCCCATGACTAGTTTCAATTTTTCAGATAATTTATTTAATAGTAAATTCTTTATTAGTCCTAAAAATTGCCTTTGGAAGCAATAGCAATAACCCTGGAGATCTTTTCAGCTTATAACCTATCTCATTCTGCCTACATACACTAACATGAACAGGCAAAGCCAATATCCTAGAATGAAATGAGTTGAGATTAGATTCCAGGACTTATGAGTTGGGATATGCATTCCTTTTCCCAATAGTCTCAACCTATTAAGTATTCACTATTGAAGAACGCCTAGTAAGTAATTTTTATTTCTTATGTCTCAAGAAAAACTTTTGCTGTAGAAGACATGTCAATGATACGTTAGACAAAATTTAATGTATTTATTGTTGTGATCTATTAGATTTTGCAATGTAGACTTTTATGAAACAAAGCAAAAAAAAATGAAGAACCCTACAACAGCATTAGCAAAAAGAAAAAGAAAAAGAAAGTGAATTATTGAGATTAACATATAAATAAGACTTTGTCACAAGAAGCAGGTCAAATCCACTAGATTCTCAGTGCTTAGTGCAAAGCCTACGACATTCACATTAGAACACCAAGCAAGTTCCTCTATTCCACCAAATTTTTTTAGCCATATGATCCATAATATTTATGCTCCAATAGATATTAAGAACGATACATGTGCAACCTAATCTAATATCCTTTTGTCATCTTATTGAGCCTTCGTCTAGGCAAGGGCTCCAACTTTTATTAAATTGAAAATCTTAGGAATCACTTTGATAGGTTTGTAGTTTGATTCAAAGTAGGAAATGTTATTACACATGGTAGAGGTTAACAAATCAAAACTAAATGAATCTTTCATAGTAAGGACAAAGGATGCGTGCACTCTTAGAAGTAAATGTTAAACTTTTCTTCTATGTTTCTGAACCCTAGGATTGGTATAAACATGACCAAAATCAGGATGAAGGTGGGATGGTGCCAATCAAGTCATTGGTATCCAACGCTCAACGCCTTTAACCAAATCAATTAGCACCCTTAAATATAGAACTTTTTGATGGTGGCTAGAATTCATATTAAGCAACAACTTCTCTTATCATATCCTTCATTTTTTTTTCTCGTATTAATAACATATATATCAAACGGGATTCTATTTATGCGTTATTGCCACTGTTAGCATGCTAAGTTTCCATTTATTCAGGTTCTAAGATAGAATATTTTTTGGTAGTAAAATATATGGCAGCTACGAGTGGCGTTCATTTGGCATTTCCAGTCTACTTGCTTTTGTGATTTCAGTAAGTTCTTGGAGAGAGTTCTGTGTAGAATGGCAAAACACCAAGAATCTTTCAAAAGTTTTCAAGCCAATAATCTTTGATCCAAACCCCCACCTGTCATTATTCTTTATATGTGTATATGTATGTATGTATGTGTGTATGTATTTATGTATGTACATGCACACAGATATATATATATACACACACATACATGTATGTGTATCTGTAGAATTGCTTTTGAGAAAGACCTTTTCTATATTTTTGAATGATATATTATTCTTGTGTTTAATAAAATCGTAGGTGAGCCTTTTTCATCAAGAAAAAAAAATGAAATATTATTCTTGTCAAAAGTTTTCTACTTCTTGCTTTGAAACCCTCAGATTTATGTGCCTCTATAACAACGGATATCCAAGGGACAAAGCAAATGGATCGGCCACCCACCTGGTTTGAAGCCACTGCTCATGTTTCTGAGGAAAACTAGCTAGTAAATAATGGTCATCATGCCATAGAAGCTGAATACTTTGCAGTGTCTAAACCCTACTTTCGAATTCTTACAGATCAAATTGACATAGCAACTCACATTATCAAGTTTTCATTCAATTTAATTATGACTTTTTGCAGTCACAGATTATCAGTTGGAATAATATGTCATTAAGCTGAGGAACATAGTTAAGCTGTTGAGTATTATTCAATGTGATAAATAACATCTTCCACCTACATGGAAACGGCTTTCAAACCCAAAAATAATTTATACGTGTCAAAAATTCTTTCCCCTAACTTTAACCCTATGCTTCATAATTAATATTTTATCAACTGACAGTTCAGATTCATGATGGTTATTACACAGAAGTTTGAAACATCTAAAAGGGAAAATATAATAATAGAACAGTCATTTATGTGTAATTCAATAATTCTAATAAACTTATTTGTCACATATACCCAATAAAAATAATCTCTTATTGAGAGGCAAAAAAGATACTAATAACAAGCCCAAGCTTTCAACTTAATTGACATTGTACTACGAGAAATGCCAGGAGAATCATTAAAAAACCATTCTTATACTTTAGGTGCCAATAATTAAGCCGCATATGTCAAGTGCCCAAAGATTAAAAAAAAAGACCAGCACTCTTGTAAGCAAGCTGCGGAAGACTTACAAGCTATTACATCACATTAAAACCCCAAAGCTGTTGAACCTTTGTGAGGCAGAGAAGAAAAGGAAATAAGCCTAAAACATAAAAGAAAAGAAGCACCAAAATCTGATGCTAAAACTGGTTCGAGCAAAATAAAAGCAAAGAAAGAGAGGAGGAAAAAGAGCAAAAGGCAAAAACATATTTCTAGGAATTAGGGCATGTCAGGTCAAAACGTATTCCTTGAATCAGAGCCATGCATAGGAAGTAATGATAAAATAATGTATCAGAGGAGGAAAAGGACAAACTAAGCCCAAGAACCATACAAGACACCCTAATATTTTAATATAATAAAACCAAAGGGAAAAGGATACCCAAGTCAAGGCCTCAAGGGGTGTTGGGAGTCCTTTTGGTCTTATGTGACAAAACATTAGCTCCTATGATAGACTGTGAATAGGGAGCTGATGCCAAGAAAAATCTTATCTTCTTAATAATAACAATAAGTTTAGTTATTCCAACGCTTTTCCTCAAAAAGAAGTAAATATGGCAATAATAAAGGCATATGTTCTTGAATATATGCCTCTGAGCTTGTAAGATGCCACTCTTCTTTCTTTCCATTACTATATTCCCACATGAAATCTCAATAAGAGAAAAGCAAAAGCTGCCATCAGGCTCCTTTTATTCCTCAGGTATGTGTGCTTGTGAATCCTCTAACCAAAGCTTAATCCCATGCATAGAAAAAGTACACATCTCTGCCAAAAAATCAAAAGGGAGAAGAGGTGAGGTTACCTTGACGAGTTGCTCCACCTTGTAGTACTGGGAGTATTAGTAGCAGTGGTGGAAGAGAAGTCCATATCATGTGGTTGGACAGGCCTATCAGGCATTCTCTGCTCTATGAACCGTCGGAAGTTTAGATCAGTGGTCCCGAGGCCAAAATCTTCTTCTCCGGAGCCGTCCGATTGACCTTCAAATAATGCAGCAATGGAGGAATGCCGTGAGAGATAACAGCATGTGGGAAACGGAGCTACTTATTTAGAGACAACCAATACTACATGGTTTTAGTGAAGATTTTCAACTGAGTATTGAGGCTTTTAAGTAATAGAAGAGGTGGAATAGAGAGAGTAAACGACAGGAGCATAGAAGGCTAAGCAATACGAATTACCTGAGGAAGCTGCAGGCTTGTCAGTGGTCTTCACAGTCCTATACATCTGCAAAGAAAAAAAAAAAAAAAAACAAAGACCATTAAAGAAAGAAAGAAAGAAAGAGAGAAGTGGGTAGATAGCAAGAAAGGTAAAAAAGAAGTGAAGCGAGAGGCTAGCAGAAAAGGAAAGGAAAGAGAAGAAAGGCAATGGAGGAGAACCCAACTCCAATCCAAATGTATCCTTTCTTTCTGAGGGGTCTTCTTGTTTTCCACCATTACCCACAAGGCTGATGCTTTGGGGGCGTTGCTTGTATGTAGAGTGCCTTATTATTGTGAAATGATGGCAACTTTTCTGACCGATCCTCTCTCTCTCTCTCTCTCTGTCTCTCTCTTGATGCTTTGGGGGCGTTGCTTGTATGTATGGTGGTGTATTATTGTGAAATGATGGCAACTTTTCTTACCAATCCTCTCTCTCTCTCATCTTTCTATGTATGGCAGTCTCTTGCCTCAGAGAAGCAGACCCATCTACTCATTCATTCATCATTCATTCATTCATTCAGTCCTTCACTGCATCCATTGGCTCTAGTGCCAAAAGAGAGAGAGAGAGAGAGAGAGAGAGAGAGAGAGAGAGAGAGAGAGGGTGGGTAGGTAGGTGGAGGGAGGAAGCAGGTGGAGGGAGGAAGCAGGTGGATAAAGAGGAATAGAATACGAAGGATTACAAGGAAAAATACCTGCAAATGGCTCTTAACATGGGCTAGTGTGAGATCTTTCACATCCATGAGCTCAAGAACTGACTTTGGAGTAGCCCCTGAAAAAAAATTCACACAAGCCCGCATGTGGCACCAAGTTAAACCCCCAAAGAAAAAAGAAAAAAAAAAAACAACGAAGAAGAAGCAGCAGCAAGAAGAGGAGGCAATGTAAGCAACCAAACATAAGTATAATAGCACTCATAGTTTAAAGGGAGGAGGGAGGGGAGAGGCATACTCTCATGCCCGCCGAGGAGCTCGACGGCATGGACGAATCGCGCATGGAGGGTACTCGTCCACCGCATTCTCGGCGCTCTCATGCTCCTCTTCGCCGGCAGCTTCGTCATGAACCGCGACCCCATGCCGTACTGCTGGTGATGATGGAGCTGGTGGTGCGCCCTGAACGACTCCGACGAGAACCCGTTGAACCTCGCCGGCGCTGCCACCATCTGGTGGTGGTACGGCGAGCCCGCCGGTGGAACCCCGCCCGCGGAGAGAAGAAAGGGCGCCGCATGGTCGGATGAGGAGGACGACGGCAGCGACGAAGAGGAGGAGGGCCACGGCGGTGGATAGGAGGACGCGGTGTGGTAGAATCCTATCTTGGAGTGGTTCAAGGGAAGGAAGGGGAAAGGGGTGCTGTTGTAGATGGGGATCCCCTTGATTGGCCTCGACGCTTCCGACGAGGAGCTCTCGGCCGACGACCCAGTTCCGATGGGGAAGCGGTGGTGCGCGAGGTGACGGTGGTCGTTAAAAAGAAGCGGGGGCGGCGGCGGAGGCGGCGGCGGTGCTGATGGTCCCTGCCGCTGCCACGGGCTGCCGGCCTCGAGGGAAGCCGAGGGGTGTGAGAGTGAGAGCTCGGTGTAGGTGTCGGTGCCGTCCCGGCGAGGCTTCGGGGAGACGGCCCGCCGCCAAGGGTCGTGGCCGTTGTCAGCGGTGGCAGAAGTCGAGGAGGGGGCGCCGCTCGGCGGGCTAATGTGCAAGGAGAGGTCAGGCGACGGCATCGAGGTGGCTTCCATGAGGCTCTCTCCTCTCTTCCTTCTCTTCTACGCTTAAATGCATGAATTGACTGCTAACTGAACTCGTTTCCTATTCTCAAATTCCGCATCCACAGCAGCACTGCAATTCTAATGAGAATTCTCCGAGAGGCAGGGAGAAAGCAAGAGGTGTAGACTGTAGAAGACTCTTCTATTCTTTAATTTTGGCAAGGCTTTCTTTTCTTGGTAAGGAATGGAGGTAGCGAAGGGATTTTGGAAGCTCAAAGTTACACTTATTCTCTCTCCCCTTTTTCTCTTATATAAACCATGATCTAGAGAGAGATAGAGAGAGAGAGAGAGAGAGAGAGGTTAGATTCAGCTTGGCGTATGGTGGGTGCTACGAGGAATAAGAGAAGAAGAGTGGAGGAGAGAGACCGGCATAAAGAGATTTCTTGTCTGGTTGGTGCTGCGGTTTGATGGAAGGATGGAAACGAGAACCTTATTAGAAGAGGGTGAGCGAGAGAGAGGAAGAGAGGAGAGATTGACAATGTGGGAGAATAATATTAGTGGATGGGGGGGAATGAAGAAAGGAAGGGGCACTTGGAAAGGATTTGAGGTCTAACCTTTGAAGGAGAGAATATGTATGAGAAAATGACACTCGAGAAAGTATTAGAGGTAAAGAGATCTCCAGATGGTCAAAATACTAAAGAAAGGAGACGCCGGGTTACATAAAACCATCATTGTAAATTCTAAGAATAAAGAGAAAGAGAAAGAGAGAGAGAGAGAAAGAGAAGGGAAAGCGAGGAGAAAGAAAGATTGAGGCTCGTGCGGGGATTCCTTTTCCCCCACTCACTGCGGTTGTGAACTGTGAAACTCTCGCTCTGTCTCTCTCATCGTCCTCTTTATTTATTTATTTATTTATTTATTTATTTTTATTGTAAAACGGGAAAAGAAGGCCGCGATGGGTTGCATCGTTTGTCCATCCCTTTCTCTCTCATAAATTGGATTGGAGATGTGGGTGGGTTCCAACGCCCACAATGGGTTGTGGTTTGCCTAACAATGTGTGGCCCCTTTCATTTGCTCACTCTTTTCACAGCATACGAAAGTAACGTATGCCCTTCATTCCTGCTGTGGAAATAGGGGTTTTCAGTTGCCTATCACTAATATATATATAGATATAGATAATAGGCGTTCTGTTCATATATATAATGACCTGCCATTGCCTAGAGTGGGCTGGTTATATAGAGTTTTGGGGGAGGAATAACTAATGGTTAGTCCATTAACCATGGAGCTAAATTAAAAATCTAATGATATGTGAAATGGTCTAGTTCTTGGCTTACGATTGTTTTATTATTATTATTATTAAGAACGGTAAGGTAAAGCCATCACAAATTCATGTTGCATTAATAGTTATTAGGAAGTATGGTTCCGGTCACCTTTCATGTGGAATTGACAAAGAATTGGAAAAAGGCAAGGCAAATTGAGCTATCTTTGTAAGCAAGGGCTGGTGGTGTTTCCTGTTGTGAATCACTTGAAGCCTATCAAATACCATAATAAATAATTATTTGGTAAAAATGCCGCCCATTGGTGATAGGACATTGGAGATTGCAACGCAAGACATCCAACTGCATGTTTAAAATAAATAATTTTCTGAATTTGTCCTTGATAGGATTGGCAATTAGGGTTGACAGGTGCCTAGAATTAGCCCCATTGACCAAAAGGGTGTATTTTGGCCTTTATGTGTGCTTAAAATAAGAACATATTTTCATTATAATCATTAGTAAAAGCCTTTATTCCACAGACCTTCTAAGTTCTAATTCCTTTCTCATACTCCCAAATATTCCCTTCCAATCTTGCAACAAACTTGTCTAGCATTATTATGTCATCTCCACATGTTCACCTCCCTCAGACCATTGACTCCCTCTTCATGAGGAGATTTCCAAACCCCTAGGTTCCATCAAGGCATAAAGAAAAAAGGCTTTCTCATTGGGAAGTGCAATTAGCTTTTTAATACCTTTCACTGGAGCTAATAAACATGCCACATAGTGCGCCATGAGAGATGATTGGGGATTCCACCACTGTCCAAAGGCCCCAGTTCCAAAGCCTTGGAGACACCAAGCTCAAGGCCTCAGAGCACCCCAACAATGCACACACCAAAACACATTTTTTTGCACATAGATAAGATAAAGGCTGAAAATTGCAATGAGAAATGAAAAAAGAAAAAAAAAAAAAAAAGAAGGAAAGCTCGGCTTCCAATGCTATGTGCATACCATTGGAGTATAAAACACCTACAATTACCCTTTGTCACCCGACCCCTAGCAGGGTGCATTTATGAGACATGAAATGTCCACCAAACTCACTTCAATTCAAGACATGGATACAGCTAGAGAGTGTGTTCTACACACACAGATCCTATGTGTGGTACTCATATTACATCAGTTTGATCTAGTAAACATGTGGTGGTTGTTAATCGAAATGTTTGGTCTATGGATCAGTTGGTAGGCCAAACAAAATTAGAAGTAATCAGAAAGGTTTGAATTCTTTGAACAAGTGTTTGTAAGTTTTAAATAGCTACCATAAGTCTGAGCATTTGCTTGAGTGGCATTAGGAGGTTTGACTTAAAAGGTATTTATCCTTGCTTTGTTCCCGGATTAAAAGGAGTCCCTATGCCATGAGCTTTGACTTGGATTACCTGAATGAGATGGGTCAGATGGGAGAGCAGGTTAAAAAAAAAAAAAGAAAAAGAAAAAAAAAGAAGATTATTAAAAGTGAATTGATACTTTTGTTGGCTTAAAAGCATTGGATCAAAGTCAAATTGAAGGTCCATTGTGCTCATTCTGTCCCAAATCCATCCCGCAGGCCAAGCTCGTGACACGATCACATATTCCAAAGCACATATGTCCTCAATCTTTAAGTTCTCAAATCTCGTTTCACTTCTTTTTCTAATTAAATTCTCTGCATTAAATGTTATCTAACCATTGCTGATGATTAAAAACTTAAAAGGTAGCAAATATCTTTCCTTCATAATATCATCCAAAACAAGAACTTATCAAGCCTACGCACTATAGAATGTTGGCAACTGTGGCAGCTTTTGTGGTGCATGCCTTTGCAAGCCTAAAAATCTAAAATGGATTGAAGTATAGATTTAGACCCAACCATAGATTTCTCTCCCCCTCATCTTGGTGTGTGCTTGCAAATTAAATTATTTGTTATTTATCACAAATACGAATGTCATATTTATTTTTGAAAGAGATGCATCATCTAGCAAAAGACTGATTTAATTAACTTGGATTTGTACATCATTTGCATCATTTATGATTCTCAAAGATATTTCACTTGGATGTTATATTTCATCTATAATCTTAATTTATTACATAAATTATTACTTTCTTTTAATAAATAGTTATCTTGGTTTATAACTGGGCAATTGCATCTCTCCTACAATTGAAGATCACGATATTAAATAAGCTGTA
The DNA here is from genome assembly GCA_017589505.3 of Metroxylon sagu. NCBI lineage: Eukaryota > Viridiplantae > Streptophyta > Magnoliopsida > Arecales > Arecaceae > Metroxylon > Metroxylon sagu. Next base: position 528,671 of record JACVBY030000550.1, read on the forward strand.
TTTGTATTATATATATTTGAAAGTATGACAATGCTATTTCAACTAATCATAGGCCAATCAATTACTCAATAGTGCCTTTATGGTTGTTTCCAAGTTCTAGAGAATAGTCTATATCCTTTCTTTCTATTCTCAATAATAAATCTCAATATGCTTTTGATGAAGAGAAGAGTACGTTCTCAATAGATGTTCTTTTTTTAAAGCATAAATGAGGTCATTACATACCTATTGCAAATGGAATAAGGTGGAAGGTATTCTATGCAGCCTAGGTTTTGAAAAGGGCCACAACGGATTGATCTATGAATTACTAATTGCATTTATGATCAAATAAGACTTTATCAGTAGATGGATAGATTGGGTTCAGATTTTAATCATCTCTAAAGTGGATGGGGTGGATTTGTACATCATTTATGATTCTCAAAATATTTCACTTAGATAATACATTTCATCTATAGCTCCATTCATTTCATAACTTATTTCTTTCTTTTAATAAATAGTTATCTTGGGCTATAACTGAGCAATTGCACCTCTCCTACAATTAGAGATCATGATATTACATAAATTATATTTGTACTGTATCTATCCCAAAGTATGATAATGCTAGTTTAACTAACTATAGGCCAATCTATCTACTCAATAGTACTTTTATGCTTATTCTCATGTTCTAGAGAATGGTTTATCTCTTTTCTTTCTCTTATCAATTATAAATACTAGTATGCTTTTGATAAAGAGAAGAATATATTTTCAATAGATGTACTTTTTTAAAAAGCACATATGAGATTATTATATACCTATTACAAATAATATAAAGTGGAAGGTATTTTATGTAGCCTAGGTTTTGAAAAAGAAAACGATAAATTGATTTATGAATTACTAATTGTGTTTCTAATCAAACAAGACTTTATCAGTAGATGGATAGATTGGATTCAAATTTTAATCATCTCTAAAATGGATGTGGTTCTTCATAATGGGATCCCAAAAGAATGGATTAATAAAAGATGACTTGAATAGGGGGACTGATTTTCTTATCTTTTTATCTTATAATTGACACAATTGATTCTTTACTTATGCCACCAAGGGTAATTTAATTAGAGATTTGGAATGTAATTTTATAGTGGGAGAAAACTAAACTATACATTATACAAACAATATTCTTCTCCTATTGCGAAGGAACCCTACCTAAATGACACATGTATCTTAAGTTCATCTTACATAACATTGCACTCATATATTGTATGAATATAAACTTTGAAAAAATCTAGGTCATTTATTTGGATCAAGATGTTGAACACATTGCTATGTTCACTTGACTCTTTGACTACAAATGGGAACCCCTCTTGATCAAATGTCTTGATAATTTTTTTTCATCTTTGCAACTATACTTGGACACTATTTTTGGACCCTTCTATGAGAAAAAATAGGCTGTTTTGGATGGATGTAAATGTAACCTTCTCTCTTTTAGTGGCCATTCTATTCTAGTACATGTGGTGCTATAAGTTACCCACATTTATCTATATTTTGTGTTTCCCTTGGGTTCTTAATGAAGTAAACAATGAGGAGAGCTTTTTTGTTGAGATGTAGTTTATTTATGAATTCCTGTGCTTAGCCACCTAGTAGCTTGTGTGCAAATTCAAAAGGAAAGAAAATTTAGGAGTAATGAACCTTAAGACTTCAAGCAAGATCAGCTACCCAAATGGGATAGACAATCATTATTGGCCATTGAAGCAGGCAAAATATAAGATCTTATTACAGGAGGAAAAAATTTATAACCCCTTAAAAACACCTTCAATTGATATGCTAATAGAATTAGAGAATATTCTTAAAGGCATTGATCTATTTTGCTTGGGTGTTTGCATTTCTCTAGGCAATAGGATGGGTAACAACATTTGAAGGACGGATGGTTCGATTTATCCCTTTGGCAAACTTTCTTCCTACTTCATTTTCTTCAACTCTAATATAGATATAAAAGATTTGATATAATAATTAGACTCCTTATGTAAAATCTTGTGCTAATGTGTTATTTAGTCTCACATCAGTTGTGCATGAAAAAAATTTTGGATATTTATATAGGATCAATAAATCCAAATGATGCTTGTTGACTAATCATTTTAGATGAGATCCTGAATTATTATAAATTGTATTAGAACAAACCTAACCTATGACGTACGTGGACTAGTGAACATGGCAGATAATCCTTTTGAGATTGATCATAAACTGATTATAATGTTATGATTAGATTTGATTAGAGTGAGGACACCAGAACTCGAATAGAAATTGCATGTGAGAGATGATGCGTAAGAACTAGCCCTAAACCAAGCCAAAACTAGACCAATCTAGTTCAGTTTTTTTACTAAAAATAATGATCAGAAGGATTTTTTTAGAAAGAGACGAATGCTATCTTCTTCTCAGATCCTACGAATGAGAAGATGAGGCTTATCCCAAGCCTCATCCCTCCTCCCCACTCTCTATGTTAAATTATCGCCAAAATCTCCGTCTCAAGCATTTATTAAAAAAAGGGTTGGATTTGAAAAAACTAACAAAGAAGGAAGAGAGAGGATGGAAGATGACAGTTATCTTCTCCTCAGTTTAATCAATAATACGGCAATCCCATCATGTTGGTAAGTTTCCTTTCCATCCTCCATCCTCTATTGATCTTGATTGCTCTAAATAGATGATAATAGCTACTGAGATTCAAGGTTTTAACAAAGGTCTGGTCATGCTCTCTTTGAGGAAGAGTAGATTTAAGAAGAAATCATCTTTTCAAGATCTAGCAACTAAATTAAAGATCAAAATAAAGTTGGTAAGCCCAGCCTCTCTTATTCTTCTAATCCACTCTCTATTAAGCCAGATTTCAATCGAGATTCAAGATCTTGAAGAAAATGTTTATGTGCTCTACTTTTTTTTTAGGAAGAATTAAAACGGAACAAGAGGAGATTCATTATTCTCTTTCTCCATTCTAGCGACGAATCAGAACCCATACTCCTCCTCCTCATTCTCTCTCTATTTTAGCTACATAATGGTCTTTGATTTTAACGGCAAGTCATCGCCAATTGCTAAAATCTAATTCTCATTGAAATTCTTCCGTGACCTTTGTTCCATGCTTTGTTTAAGGTTGAATAATAGTCAACTAAGGTCGATCTAAGCTACTTAGGCAACTAACCAGCCATCCGAAGAAGGGCTATCATTAGCGGATGGCAGGGATGCCACCTGCATCGATGAACATCATTAATGGCCACCCATTGATCGGTTCTATTAATCGGAAGATGAGAAAAACTTGCCATGAGGTTTTTGTTTGGTTTAGTTCCTAATTAATATGTACACACATAAACAAACATACATACATACATACATACATACATATACATATACATACATACATACATACATACATACATATATATATATATATATATAAAATTATTTTTCCCTTATATAAATTCCTTAGTATATTTTAATTAGATCTACTCCCTAGCTACTCTCTCTCATTGGTTCACTAGAACCCCTACTACTCTAGGCCTAACCTTGGGTGCATTGTAGAAGTGTGTAGGCCCTTGCCTTAGGTTTGGAGACTGCTTGTTTTAAATCCAAATATTGATATTTATATCATCTAATTTTAGAATTTTATTTGGTTTGATCAATATAAATGGACCACAAACCCAATCCTAATCAAGTTTAGCCCTTATTCAACAAGTCAAGATAAGTAAAATCGATCATAGTTAGAGTAATTTTTAAAATTATTTATAAAAGTCCTAATTGATTACTTGAAAGTCCTAGATTAGTTGATTTGATTAAATATTTTATATTAAAAATTTATAAGTTTAAAATTTAATATAATTGCTAAATTCTACAAGAATTATTTGAAATGATATTATACTTAGCATTAAATCTTAAAAATTTATTTATGATATGTGATAGGATTTCATAGCATGGGAATGCTGAATTACTAATTTTGTAAATTTTTCATATATATAGTTATTACAAATTAAATCAAGTAGGCATGTATGTTATGATATATGTGGCTCATATATCTGTTAAGCTTTATGATGAATTATTAATTCATGTTTTGAGATATTTTAAAATCTAATTACATGTGAAATTTCAATAACTAGTTATGTGAGCTTATATGATACTTAAATGCATTGTAAGTTATTTGCAATGAAACAAATTATGACAAGTATAACATAAGCTATAAACTCTCAACTAGCTACAACTCATAGCATGTTGTTCCTATCTTGTAGGATTTGTACGAAAGCTTATAATATCAGGATTCACCTCTGCAAAGGATATATGTAACAATTTATTTCTGAACCACCTCTATAAGATTAAATGCGGCGATCTATTCTGGCCCTGCTATAGAGTTTATATATAGCCATGGTTAATGACTGTAGAATTATTATCATAGTTTTAAAATGAAAGATTTAAGTTTTAAATTTAATATTATTATAGTAAATTGATATAAATGAATCACTATTGAAATTATTTATAAAAATGTTATTTAAGTACCATTATTTTATGGATGTATTTTAAACTATTTATGGTGCTCACTTGATCCCTCTAAGCATGATTAGAGGGTTTCTTATTGAACGTTAGCTCAATAAAATTTTGTAATTGTTTTTGTTTCAGAGACCAAGATATAAACGAAAGTTGGGTAGAAGCTGACTAAATTTGTCCTAGTTGAATTAGTTATCAAGTTGATTTTATTTTATTGTAGGATATTTAGCATTTCCGTATTAGTTTCCCTATATTGAAATTGTACTCATGAACATCATTCAAATATTGACATTTTGTTTAATCTTGATTTGTAGTTCAATGGAAAAATTAGTTTATTTCAAATGATTACGTAATGTTATTTTAAGTAAGACACCTTGCATGTTGACGATTTAATTCTCAGTGTGTAGCCAATTGTCATGTCTTGGATCCACCTTAGGTTTGATGCATGGCGCGATGCTAGCATTTGTTCAATTTCACATCAACTCTGCATTAAAGAGATCTTAGATATTTACATAGGGATAAAGAATCTAAATAATACTTGTTAGCTAGCTTTTTAAGTGATATCCTTGATTCTTATAAGTCCGTCTATGACCATGAAGCTTGAGGATCTAATTGTATGAAGTTTAGGTGTGCTAGAAGTAGGATGTTTACCAAGGAAAAGATAACATAGGATACATAATACTAAGATAAACTTGGCATTATTCCAATAGGGACTCTCCTATTCTAGAAGGACAAGGGTTATCTAATAAACTAAAAAATATAAAGGAATATTTTTTTAAAAAAAAAATTGATTTAAGGAAAATAAAACAAACTAGGACAACTATGATGCAAGATTTAAATAAGAGAACAACCACTAGAAAAGAAAACATTTAATGTAAAAAAACATTTGTAGAGGATATGTCTAGTGTTTGCCTTGAACGGTACAAGGTATAATGAAGATGATTCCATTAGAAGACACTTCTTGCAATCAGAACTGAACTTTCTTCAAATTATCCTGAAACATGATACAATCTGAGCCCTCCAAGTCTCCTCAACCACGCCACCCTCCTCTCCACCATCTGTCATGCTGAATCCAGCGCCGACAACCCTTCCGCCAGCATCTAAATTGCTGTAGAAATCTCCATCCTCTGTCCTCAATAAATCCTCTGCATTGGTAAATTTTCCATCAAAAACTCTGTTTTCAACCTCCACCTGCCAGGAAATGGAAAGGAGACAGGGATGAAGAGATGATTTAATGAGAGAGGAGAAGGAGAAAGAGAAGAAGAACAAGTAGAGAAAAAAAAAGGGAGAAGGGGCCAACAAGGGTAGCACAAGACCAGGGAACCAGATTGGAAACCACAAAGCCTCTCTCTCTACAGAAAAAAGCTAGAGAGAGAATGAACATGGAATGCCATTACATAAAGCAAAATTTTTAATATTGGTTAGGGAGAATTGGAATGTCCAAAATTGTAGATTGCTTCATATTGGTTCATTAAACACATTCCTTTGCTCAGAAGTTGTATTCCAGTAAGAGTTCCACTCCCTATTCTTGTACATGAAAAATCTTTGTTTCTATTCATGAAGACAGCAGTACGCAAACCAAAAGATATGCCAGAGTTTTTGGACTCTTCTAGCAATTCAGGGCTGTAGGCCAAAAAAAAGTCTGCACTATGATAGCAGAGGTCTGATATACTTCATTATTTTAAAATTCAAGCTGCAAACTTTTGATTTGATTGGACCAGATCTTTCACTATTTACAAAGGCCCACCAATTGGAAAACTTGAAGTAGCTGATCTGTGCCAGCTCTTCACCTAAATTAGCTACATCTTAAGAGAAAACATTCCAATTTTCTTTCTTTAATGCTCTTTTTCTTCTCATCCAACTTTGTTGCTGTGATGTGGCATGGAGAACTGCCCTCCAACAAGGGAGCATGAAAAAGATCTAATTGTTATCTGATGATGGTCTGTGGCCTAAAGTGTCATAGCCTGGTCACCAAAGCAAAGAATCACAGGCACGCAACCACTTTGTCCTCCTGACACAAAAGCTATGAAAGTATATATCAAGCATACCTCCTTTTGAAACTGCTTCTTATTAAATGTTTTAGGTGGAGTCTTAAGTGCTGCACCTTATTCATAGGCAAGATATAACTATGATTGCCAATGAATCTAGCCTTTCTTAAGAGCAAATCATAGATAGCTTGTTAAATGGCCTATTAAGGTTTACTTATTGAAAGATAAACCAATACATAGATAAGCTGAATAATCTTATGATGCAACCCCAGCCAAACAAAAACATACTATGCTTTGTCTTTTTTCATTTGTAACTTAGTTATAAAGTATGGGTGTAGGAGGTTTTGGATACACATATATACATACAAGAGAGAGAGAGAGAGAGAGAGAGGGAGAGAGAGCACGAATGAGCCTCTATAATACCTTTTGACTAATATTTTTGGGTGAGATTTGGGGTCTTTTACAAATAATATTGGAGTAAACTCGATCAATGGTCTATATGAACTAGGATATATTATATTAAGGATCCATTTGGGATTAATTATTGAAGGCGCATGGATCCAACTAAGGAACTAGGGCATCAACAAGGACGATGACATGGATAATAAGTTAGAAATTAAGGCGACAATTGATCTAGTAAGGAAAGACTTTGTGCTAGGGTCAGCATTCCTATAAGAATAAAAGGAGAGCATAAGAGGTATCAGGGGCTACCTGGCTAAGGCTCTCAAATGCTCAAGCCAGTAAGGGAAGGAAATGGAGGTCAAGTGCATATCTTGTAGCCTTTTCAATGGAGGAAGAGGCTTAGAAGAATGAGGAGTTCAGGAGCTTACGACTGGTGGAGCAGAAATGAAGAGAGAAGGAAGGAAAAAACATAACCTCATGCCTTCAAATGGGGTCTTCTTTTATCAACAAGCTTTGAATCAAATGTTGAGGCCTCTATCGTGGTGATGTGCCTTATTATAGTAGAGTTAGTCAACAAATAAGACTGCTCCAGCTGTTGTGAGCCATGTGTTTCATCATAAAGACATGCGTTAATCTGATTATAGACTTGTTCCATTTGGATGGCCTATAGCTCTAATAAATAGAAAGGTTAAAGACACTACAAGATGTGCTCTTCTAACATTATTTGATCAAGGTGTTAGCTACATGGCTCGAGGGCCACGTGTCTCTTAGTCAGATGTCCGACATAATTTGACTCTATCAATTATTATTGATCGTGATGTCTATGATTAAATTTAATAGGATTTAAAATCTTAGTCTAGTGAGGATACAAGATATAAATGAAGAATGTGTGAAAATTCTTGAGGATGTGCATTTAATCTAATAAATAGTTGTAAAATGGAAGGTGCTTGAATATATATACGAAGTGAAGAAAATTAAATATCTTTTGGTTATTCTTTTTTAGTGAAATCTTAAATTATTTTATGCAATGTATGGCATCTTGGACATTTTTCTCTTATTCTATTGATAAGGTCACTTTTTTTTTTTTGGATTGTGGCAGCAGTGTCACATTGTAAGATTGAAGTTGGTACCTCTCTCTTAGGCAAACATTGAGAAAAGTGCCAACTCACCAAAGTCCCGTACTTGGCAAGTTTGCTTCACATCATTTTAATTTTATATATTTTATATTAATATATAAAATTTAGGAAGTGCTGAATGGAATCCATATTTGTATGCATTAATTCGCAACAGCTTAGCAATTTAAGGGCTTCAAAGTAGCATTAAGTTCATGTGTTTACCATTAATGGAATCACCTACCCATCCAAGGTACAAAAATAATCATAATGTCTCATCAAATTTTGACACCTTATCCTTTTATGATCAGCGTACTCTAAATCCAACAAGCATTTTAATGAACACATTCTACCATTCATAGTTGAATTCTAATACATGGTAAGTACTCGTTGATAAATTCTACATGGAATCAACTTATATGAGGATTCTTGGAGGTGTCTTACATAGGTTATAATGTATTGAAAAGATCTTGAATACTTATTTAAACTCAATAAATTTAAATAATAACTTTTAGCTGATCTTTTATGAAGAGATCCTTATCATGCGTCTAACTTAGTACTAAAGATTGGCGTGTCACATTGCTTTGTATACCTCACTAATAATAGAGATATTCTAACTACCCGATCTTCCTTTAGGGATTTGGCAATTGTCACACATACCTCCCTTTCTTTTTAGTTGGGTTACATAGCTTACCCCGACCGGGTCAACTCAAGATCACAAAATGAGCTATGTAAAAGACATATATAGTATGTGGTCTCCAATCGGCTTATTTCTAAATTTGGTTGGGACCTCGCGTCCTCCCTTCCTCAAAATAAATTATATCAAGAGACATAATAGTATGTGGTCTTTAGACCTAGGTTCCAATAATTGTTGATATATTATTATTTGGGGCCTTCCTAACTAAGAGGCCAAATCAGTGCAACATTTTTAAGTCCCAAGTGGTCCAAGTTACGGTAGGAAATTTGTCTGTGCTCATTCTAAATGGTCATTTAAGAAGGCTGTCTTATATGGTGGTCTCTTTATGGGCTCATTTGGTGTTGATTACAAAAGGAAATGACCAATGTGCATGCTAGAAATTTGGTGGTTTGAGGAATTGTTGGGTTAGAGGATGCACCCAACTTAAACGATACAAAATGCCCTTGAGGGAATGGTGGTCCAACTTAGTTCTGTTATGGAATAGCCTTGTCAGAAAATTACACCTAGGACCACCCTTAGTCCACTGTGGTCCAATGTTGCACATTAACAACCCAATCTTTGTAGTTAGTGGACAGATACAGATAAATCAGCAGGTAGGACCATTTGATCAACATTCAGTACTTGCTAAAAGATTTGAAGCATATTCACATATTCAACATTTATATAGTTTCCTTTTTTTTTTTTTTTTTTTTGTGATTTTTCCGAGAGTAAGGGAGGGTAACATTCTGTCATGTTCTATTCAAGTCCGAATGCTTGGAGGTGGACCAACTTAGATTCAAAATTACATCTCCTCATCTTCTTGGGACATTGGACAACCTTAGTAATCGATGATTTTGGCTTCTCCCTCGATGGGGCATATATCACTTTCCTTTGATTCTTTAGCCAATATATTTGCCTTTTAAGAGGGTTGTATTTTGTTTCTTTGTCGCTCAATGTAATGGAAAGGCTTTCTTTCTTTGTTTCTCCTAGCTAAAGAAAAATCATTATGATTTCTTTAGCTTCTCTTTTTATGTTTGTCTTAATTACCTATTGCAGTTCCCATTTTTGGCTCATTTCACTCTCTCATTAGAGGAAGTTGATAGGCTGTCCCTCAATTTTTCAAAAAAAAAAAAAGAGAGAAAATATTCATAAGAATAAGAACTAAGAAGATGGCATCAATCAATAGTAAGAAAGTATAAAATTAAAAGATTTCATAATTAAACATTTTTTTGAATCATTAAATTAGATGAAGCCCCATGTGTCTAGATAATTATATAACATAGCAACATGACATTTATATGCAATAAATCATATATCCTAAAATACTATGGTGATATGTCTTTAAAAAAAAAATAAAAGTAAAATAGTATAGTGATATGACCTGCTTGAAATCATTCATCTTATATGAGAGAATCTTTTTGTGTTTCACAAAAGTTCTGACCTAATTATACCCCTCTAATGATAGTTCTTAGCAGTGTGTAGGCTTACTATTGTTTGCTTCTGGACCTAGAAAATAAGGTCAGGTCCATGCCACATAATTCTCAAAACGAGTGCTTGAAATAGTTTGCAAACATCTTTGCAGTGATCAGAGATAGAAGTGTCCAAAGCTAGAAATTTGAAACAGATATTTCACTCATAAATAAAACCATAGAAGTCTTGGCTCATTTACAAGTTTATGAAACTTTTAAACATGTTTTCCATTATAACTTTAAAGTAATTTTCGCTTTTGCATATACTTGTATGTCTTCACTAGCGCATTAAGTCAAATCTATTTCTCCAATGTTTCACTAGGAAATTTTCTAAGCTTATTGTAACACTAAAATGTAACACTAGAATGGAAACTTATCATTCTACCAAATCCCTAGTATTCTTTGGCTTTTCATAAAGAATAAAAAGTTCAATTGAGTCATGAAGCAAATCAAAAAATTAGGGTGCCCATATGTCACAAATTAAGGAAAATCTCTTCTCATGCAGCATTCCATCTTCTTTCTTGAATATTGGGGCAACCTTCTCCAAATGCCCTTTGTCATGCCCTTGATATATCCTTTGGCTTAGGCCAAGTAGAGAATATGAGAAAGCTAGAGAGTAGAGTGAATGAAGACTTCTTTATATTAATAATAAAAAAAGTAGAGTACAACTTTAGGTATTTCTCTCCATGGAGAGCTGAGTTACAAATGAGGATCCCTTTGCTTTATACAGAGCTAAGTAATAATAATGGCTATAATAACACTACTTATCGGACATTCAATAATGAAATGTTTTAATTATAAAATATAAAAAATATTCAAAAAATATTTAGTACATATGCATAAATATCAATGAAGTGCTAGAAAACTCTAAAAACCTTCGGACAAAAACCAATGGACTCTTTCAAGTTAGCATTGAGTAGCTGGTGAGGGAACGGGATAAAAGCATGACAAAGGTTTATAACAGCCTAAAATATATTTTTGGAACTTAAACTTTCACTCGAAATTTATTTTGATCCTCAAATTTTTACTTGTTATAATTTACTCTTTGATGTCCTGAGAATGTCGCATTTATGACATTCTATTATATAGAGTTAGTTAAAATTAATGGAATAATTGATATGCCATCCTAACTAAATATTTTGATTGGTTGATAGGATGGTATGCCAGTGATTATGTTAACTTTAACTTATGTCAGGAATGCAATAATAGAAAATTGAAGATTAAACTATAGTATTAAAAATTTGAAGATCAAAATAAATTTTGAGCGAATGTTTGAGGACCAAAAATTTAATTTCCCTGCGGCAGCCGGAGCTGAGTTTGATCATGTACGGAACCTAATTGGAGCCAATCATGAGATGCCATCTCTGCACGGTAGGCACATTCTTTAATAATTCAGGACATGATGGTATATATGTGAAGGTCAAATTGTTGATATCTGAGAATAAGAGAGAGAGAGAGAGAGAGAGAGAGAGAGAGGAATGTGACCGATGGAGAGATCAGGATTCACGTGAGACATGGATGTTGCCACATGACCTCGCATGATGGTGTAAGTACTAAATAAATATTAGATAGAATAATTCTCATATAGAAGACGTGAAATCCGAACACCAAAACGTAATTTTATAATCCTTTAAAAAAATATGATGTGATAATAATATTACGAAGTTGCCAACATAGAGTCGTCATTAAACCATGCCACCTTGTGACCATAACCAATAAATAACATCCATCTAAGAATATTTGGGGTAATGACATGTTCCGTGGTTTCTGCCCTTACCTTTGACCCCCAACCCTCTCTCTCTCTCTCTCTCTCTCTCTCACTCTATCAAACGTTGCTAACATTCCTTGTGGGCCTCAAAGACAACTTCCTAGATCACCTCTCAAGCCACCCAAGGATGTGAGTTTGGCTTCCTTGGGGATGGCCACCATGTGAGTCCACCACATGCCCCTTCAAGGCTTAAAGTTTGTTCTCATCATGATCTTATTCCAAGTCTAGCATGGCATGCATGTAAGCCAAGTTGGATTTAAGTATAGGATTTTAGTGTCAATCCAGCTAATAGGCTTGATTTAGAATGTAATTTGATGGGCAAAAGGCTAATTTTTGAGGTTGATGCTCAACATTTGTTTCCACTTTGTCTGGTTATGTGGTGTTCATGATGGTCATGACTAATTTATATTTCTCCATGCATGTCCGAGTTAATTATTAAAAAAATTATTTATTTTTAGGCCTAGAGGTAGATTAATAATGTGCCATACCAGGTCTACACAAAACACTTGGAACCTTAGGCTTCTCCAAAAGCTTGCATAGATTTGTTTTGTCTTTCATCTCCTATGTAGCTTATATATACTTCTAAATTCATATGGTATATGGCCGCATATTTGCATGGTGGGTACCATATTAGAACTAATTTATTATAAAATTATATTCTACAAGCATATAACCTGTGATGGTGCACAGAACATAGGTGTTCTCTCTCTTTTTCAACTATTTTTAAATTATAATATAATAATATAGTAAATTATATTGGGTGCATGGCTTCAATTAAGTAATAAACTTTAATAATGATTGAATATATGAATATCAATATCATTAATATTTGTTGTGTATCAAATAATAAATTTTACTATTAGTCGAGCATGGTAATACCAGTGTCCATGTAGTAGATAAAAATCTTTGCACCAAACTAAGCTTCTATTTTAGATACATATAATAGAATAAGTTATATTTTGGAGAGAATTTCTGATATTTGAGATATCTCACGGTAGCATCCTACACTTTATAGAAAATCATTACTTTTGTGATTTGGAGGATCTTTTTGAAGCATGCTTTTGAACCATTTTGATTGATAGAAATAAAGGGACATGATATTACCTTTTTCTTTTCACTTTCCATACCCTACATGCAAATCTAATAGGTAGTGCATTTTCTCTATTTTATATCTCCCAAACCATCATGGCCTTTTCTCAGGGTCTCGTTGCCTTTTCAATAAAGATGTTCTCTCTTTTCCACCTCCCTAATTATACAACCTAGGAATGGAGTGGATAATCAAGACTTAAAAATTATCATTAACATTCTAAAATGGCCTATGATTGAATACGACTTAGGTTTGGATTAGATAGGGCTGAATTCAAATCTAACATATAAAAATTCCCATCCAAACCAAGCAAGTAGCTTGATGAGCTACTGAAATCATGTCTCAATCTAACCTAACCAAGACTTGAAATGCAATAAGTTGAACCAACTAAGCACTTTGGTTCAATCTTGATTCTCTAGTCAAGCTAGGTCAATTGGAAAATGCCCTAAGTATCATCAAATATCTTGGAATGTAAGTTATTCTTATTTAGAAATAGAGCTAGTTAGAAAAGTTTTTTTTTAATATTAGTAAGTAATAGATCAAATTTTTGAGACGTCCATGAATTCTAGCCAATATAAGGATCCAAGGACATTCCTTATATACACCACTTTTGTAAAGAAGAATATGAAAGTTTACATTATCTTTATAAGTGTTTTTGGATCAATTCAATAGTGTAGCTCTTTCCTTGTTGCCAAAAACAACTCTGTGGTGATTTGTAAGATTCTGGCAAGTTGTCATAATTTATATTTTTTTCATTGATCCAAAAATCAAAAAATTTATAAATATTTCTAAAATTCAATTAGAGAACCAAATTCTTCCTTGGGAAAAGAGAAATTATTTGTGTTTTGCTAGTATCTTGGCATTATAATTAGATAGATTTTGTATGTATGTATCCTGTATCCTTCAATACCTATTCCAATCTTGCAAGACCAACCTATGCGACCAAATATGATATCTCAACATTTTCAAACCCATCCAAACCTTCATCTCAATGTTGTATTTAATTTATCAACAAATTCATTTTTGGATTTGACCTCGAACCCCTATAATTTATTTATTAATAGAAAAGGTTAAGCTATTTGCCATGTTAAAATTTTGATTCTAATCGAACTCCTAGGTGAATTTGAGTTGCCTATGTAGAATAACACTAATATCAAAGCAATCAGGTCTCATAAACTATATGTCATGCCTCTATCTACCTCTTGTTTGAACATGTGACATAGTTGCACTCTTTAGGCTAGACATTGTAAATTATATATCAGACCTAAAATTCAACAAATTATCAATAATTATAAAAACTTGAGAATTAGACTAATATAATAATAAAGTTATTCAATTACAAATTTACCTATTTATATGGTATCAGAATATCTAACTACTACTCCTCTCTTGAATCCTAACTTGTAGCTCAAATTCTACATGTCTTGTGGCTTTGAAAGAACAAACAACAATGTGGTAAGAGATAAAAGCTTTTATAAAAATCCCCCGTTCCCACCATACACACAATAACATAACTAATATAAATATAGAAAATGGTCAATAATTAAAGTCAAACTAATCAAAAGTGTCCAAAAATCACACAATAACTATAAAGTAATGCTCATATAAATCAATATGAATATATATATATATATATGCGCGCGTGCACACACACACATATCATCAATTAATCATTCCACTAAAATGATTTATTGTACATCATGCATATGATAATTATCTTTCCAACATTAAATTAACATTGACCATGCTTCAATCCATGATTGAAAGCTTAAAATACTACATACTTACTCATGGTTGAGCTATCCATAGTGCTATATACCCGATCATATTGGAGGCTATCCATATAACCATATACCTATCCATGGTAGGGCTTTCTAAAATATCATGTATTTGTTTATGGCAAGGCTATCCACAATTCTACATACAATTAGTAGCAATCCATAATATATTGCTAGTCCAAATACTTCTTACTTAACCATCCAGTTTACTAAACTAATTTTTATAATCATCAAATGAAAATATAATTTAGTATTATATTCAATGTAAAATCCAATGCAACAAGGTACATGTACCATAACTATACGAATTTATATATTTAGCTACAAAAACTTTCATTGCTAAAAAGATAATTTTTTTCATCTAAAGTATTTGATGACAAAAAAAGTTACATTGTTAGGTTCGTAGCTAATCCTCTATCACTAAAAATTATTAATGAT
Source organism: Metroxylon sagu (assembly GCA_017589505.3). NCBI lineage: Eukaryota > Viridiplantae > Streptophyta > Magnoliopsida > Arecales > Arecaceae > Metroxylon > Metroxylon sagu. Next base: position 543,877 of record JACVBY030000550.1, read on the forward strand.
AAAAATAGTAATTTGTCCCTAAATATTTGGTGGTGAAATCAATGTTGTTGCTAACATATCTATGACAAAATATTTCATCTAAAAGCATATACAAATTTTGTTATCCAAACATCTATTTTTTGCAAAAAGTCTATTGTAAGGTTGTGTGCATCATTGTTGGCCATGAAATTGAATTCTTTTCATGACAAAAATATTTTTGTAGTTAAATATTTTAGTAACAAAATATTTTTTGTTATGAAAAAAATGACTATCGACAATGATACTATGTCATCATCTAAAATCAGTTATTAGCGATGACATATTTTTATTGTAAATTACAATTAAGCTATAAGTAACAAGTATACTTTTATTGGTAGTAGCTTACTATTGATGACAAAATAATTGCCATCATAAATTGGTAAATTAGTGATGAAAACCTATTCTTCACCAATATGTATTCATTAGTGATGCAGCATTATTGTCATCTAAAGTCTTGCAGGAGTTTGTCACCTTTTTTTCACAACTTCTTATAAATATTGAAAAACTTTTATAGACGAAATTTATTTCATCATGAGAAGTAACTTTTAAAATATATTTTTTCCTTTCTTAAATTTTTCCTACGACATACAATTACTAAACATATTTATTTAAACCATTGTTCCTCTTATACTTAGTACCATGCACAAAATTTTTGGAGGATCTTGAAATATGTATGATTTTACAAAAGAAAATTAATCCAACATTCTTACAAAATTAATAGTGAAGTAATTTATTATACAAAATTCACTTCTATATATTGTCATGTCTCAATTATTCTTTTAAAAAAATAAAAAGAGGGTGCAACCACAAGGCTCTAGCCCAATGTGCATTTATGCATGCCTTTATTTCGAGTAGATAGCCACAATGCAATCTTCATCTTCATCCACTGGCAAATGAATCACTACATCGTCACTCAAGTGTATCATTTTGTTCTAGTTGCTTTTAAAAACATGGCTAAAAATTTTCATTTGAATGATTGATGCCAAAAACTTGTGAAGATCAAAAGGGCTTAAAAGTCAAAAATTATAATATGTTGAGATGGTGAACAATGAACTTCGATTAAATTTCATGTTCCTCTTGTTCTCTCTAAAAAAGAATCCTAATTTTCTTATAATGAAATCTATAGGACCATAGTAAGGAGAGATGTGTGCACTCTTTTCCTTGCTTCCCTTCTCACAAATTCTAATGTTCCTTCCATTAAAAAAGCAAGCCACAAAAGCAAAAGAATTCAAACACAATGCCGTGTCAATGCATCCAACGTTCCAAGACTTTCTACGACAAGACTATTGTGACAGACATTGCGAGGTACCAAGGATAATTCTAGGCTGTTTTTAGACTTTGTCAATGGATGCAAGTCAATGGCTTGTAGCTAGAGGACCCAAAGCACTGTTCTCGTAGCTTAAAAATTATTTATTGCTAAGGGAACATAATTAGCTTGTGGGTCCAAACACTATTTAGCCATGGCCCGTTTAGATTTAGTGGATTCAAGATACTAATGGGGAAGCAAAGCCAATGAAGAAGAAACCGTAAGCTCTTGAGAGGTCAAACAGAAGGAGGCTACAAACGTTCCACATTCATTCCACTGTAACAGATGGTAGCTGACCACTGTTGGCTAGCCATGATAGGACCACCGACATATGTGTTGTCCTTTCACTTTATTGGATCTAGTACTCGTGCAAATTGGCAGTAACAATCCGGCCTGGACTTGGCTGGCTGCTTTCCAATCAAACAATGGTTTCATAGGCCAACATGTGAAGACTGGCTCAGTGTGTTACAAGTCCTTGAGGCTTTTCAGATAGACTCAATCATGGTCAGAGGTGAAAGCATATGGCTCTCAGTTGGACCACACACTTTGCCTCTGATATCACCCATTGTAATCATAAAACCTAATGCCAAGTGTATATGAATAACTTGCTCTCTCAAAAATAAAAGAAGTGTGGAAGAGTTTCAAATGAGAGAAATGGCTTGGTCCATCCTATAAGAAGGTCAACAGCCTGATTCGATTTTAGGAAACTTATTTGATTTTAGGAACCAAACCAAGAAATTTAGTTTGATTTCAGTTCAATTCATTGGTTTGCCTGTATCTATTTTAGTTGATCACGTGATCGATTTTTATAGAAAACTGTATCTAGTAAATAATAGTTCAGTTATTTATAATAGAAAAGAACGTAATTTTTACATAGCTTAATTATTCATATATACTTATAGCACCTCATTTTTAATTATATTATAGATAGAAGTCTATATGATATATGCATATGGTTCTGTTCACTTTAGTTTGGTTTATATTCACTTTTTAAAGAACCAATTTCAAGCCAAAATTTTTAAATTAAGACCAAACCGAGAGATTAATATATATATATATATATATATATATTAAAGCCAAATTAAAATCATAGTTCGAGCTAATTTTTTGATTTATTTTTTTTTCTTACCCACCTCTATTCCAGATATGGTTGACAAATGGTTTATCTCGTACCAAGCAAGCATATGCCTGGGACCTAGTATATAGTATAGTACCAACTACTCATTGAAGGATTGGAGTGAAAACTTAATGCTAAGCTCCAAAGAGTGAGAGGGAAATTAATGTAGGAAACAGTGGTTGGCGGCCAGAATTTAACTGCAGTATGTTCTTCTTTTGGCATTCAAATCATTTAATGAGGATGACTTACAACATTCATCCATTCATTCACTTTGTTTCCATTCCCATGACCCCATTCCTGCCCTACAATGCCTTCTACAAGCCCAGATCCTCTCGGATAAGGGAAAGACAAACACATTCATGTGTTTAGTATGGCAATGCATGCATGGCGAAATCTTATATGTTAACAGTGTCCTTCAGAAGAGGACCAAGGTGGCCAGGGAATTAATTGGAGGGATTTATTGCTTGGAATTGAGACGAGGGCTATGCTCCAACTAAACCAGAAGGAGTAGGTTACATTGGGAGGAGGTTGTCCCATAAATGAGTTCCAATCCTGCCATAAATTAATTTGGTCTTCCTTTGCTAGCTATGAAGGTCCAATGAATTGCCTATTCCTTTGGATATTTGTTATGAAGCTTCGTGCCTTTCTTCTTGGAGGGTGAGCTCTCTCTCTTTCTTAGAATAATAAAGAAAAGCTAAATTGTACTTGCATCTCCATGCAAAAATTATTAAGTAGTCAAGATTTATTTGCTTCTAAGAGAATTGAGCAAAGAGCTTTCATGTAATTCATCTAACACCAATTGTATGGCTCGAAAAGCAAATACCATCGACTAACAAAATTATCCTGATGTCACCATCGACGACCATCTTAAAGATTAAATTTTTAATTATGTATGTACGTATGTTTGTTTGTGTACTATTATTTATGTATATGGTTGTGAGTTGAGGGAAATTAGGATGTTTTAAATATAAGTTGGGGAAACCTTTTTTTTTCCCTTGAAAAAGTAAGTCATATGATAACAATTTTAGTTTGGTATTTGGTCCTTGGTGTTCATACTTAGTTGGATGTTTGAGGACTTGCTGAAAAATAATAAATCCAAAAAATCTAAGTGGAGATGACAAGAGTATGACATGCATGTATGTTTTAAATTTTTTAATAGTAAAATCTATCTAAATATACAAATGCTTGAGAATGGACTTGAACCTGTATTTAATGTGAAACGAAAATATAAATAGAATGAAAATAAGTCTTATGTATGTCTGGTCACATCAGAGAAATTGGGACTTTGTAGCGAATGGTTGTTCTTGAACCAAGTTCAAACTATCTTTTTTGACTTGGAAATTTCCTTCCTTTCAAATTCAAAGTCCCATCCCTTGACAAAATATCAGCTGCTCACATTTGCTTGATGCCAATAAATATTTCCCATGCCATGATAGGGATTATTTGCTTTACTAATAAAAAATAAATAAATAAATAACTTCTTGGTCCCTTGCTTTTGTAGCCATTTACCTTTCAGAGGAATATTCAGAAAACAAAGTAGTATAAATTTAATACAAGTGCATGTTAAATAAATATGATTGTGTCTAAAATTAGCATAAGCATCATAAAACAAGTTATAAGCATACATAATTGCATTCCAGGAATAAAATATAAACAAAATATAGTTATGAACTAATCAATAAATTGCATCAAGATTTTCAAAACTTGAGATCTCAATCATGCTGATGGATGGCTGATAAAATCCTGGTTTGTCTTTAGTAGACCCAAAAGCTCATATCATAGTCAAACCAAGCAGTTAAAAATAATTTTATAGTGAAAAAGAAATATGCTCTCTCTCTCTCTCTCTCTCTCTCTCTCTCTCTCTCTCTCTAGAGAGAGAGAGAGAGAGAGAGAGAGAGAGAGAGGGAGGGAGGGAGGAGTTGAAGACCCTTTTTAGGCTTTGAAGACCCTTTTTTTCACATTTTTTTCGAACCTTTTTCCAGTGTTTAATGAGGCAACCCTTCTGTCCTGGCAAAAGAAGGCATGAAGAGATGGAAGTTGAGAAGAATTTATGTGGGACAAGCATCTGTCATGTCACCCTTTTGATTTAGCACAGAGAGGGAAGCAAGGAATATCTCATTCCCAATCTCCAACAAGCTCCACATCTCTCCAACCAATCACCAAGTGACATGTGCCACAAGCGACTAGACCTTCCTTACACCAAGCCTGCGACCCTTCTTGTGATATTTTTACTCAAAAGCTGTCAACTTAAACCAGCTGCCCACATAAACCAAAATAAAAGGAGGAAACATTAGAAATAGCAATACTAAAGCAGGTTGGCCTCCACCCAACTTTTTCTCTCCAAAGGAAAAAAATAGCAATACCATACAGCAAAATAACGTAGCCCAAGATGAACCTCATACCAAAGTCAAGAAGAGGACCGGCATTAAATGGTAGTCAGATCTTCAACAGAGTTTTTTTTTTCCGCCCTTTATTATTTTTCTTTGTCAGATAGAACTGACCCCAAGACACAGAGAACAAGGCAACAAAAAAAAAAAAAAAAAAAAAGGCCAATATCAACGCTGCGATGGTGAGAGGAGACGAGTGCGCTGAAATGATTTTGTAATCCATTGCTTTATGATTGCGTTGTTGTGTTGTCTTTCCTCTTTCGTTCTTTTTCTTCTGACACAAAAGAAGTCATGATGGCCTTATGATGGGCAGAACCTCCAACGCCCCATTTCTTTTGTTCTCTTCGCCTTTCCCTTGCTCTATTTCTTTATCTTTCGTTTTGGAAGGGCTAACCAAGGGGGGGCCCGAGGCACAGGGCTTCTCTCCTCCCTGTGATTTCACATCCTAGAGTACCTTTTTTCCTTTGGTATCTCGTTTGGCTCGAGAGGAACAATGCTGTGGTCCACCCACAAAATGACCAAGGCCACAGGCTTAATATTTTGGGCCTCGTGTTTTATATGGTTTCTTCTACTGCCACTGCTGCTGCCCGGGGTCCGGAGTACTGCCCAGGCCGGACCTGACCAGCCCGGCAATTACAGTGGGAGGGAGGAATTGGAAGCTTTTTACTGTGACACATGCTTTGCTTTCCAGCTTTTTCTTTTTATTACTGCTTAGAAAGTGAAAGCCACAGCTAAAAGTTTATGAACCAATTTCTATTTAAATTAGGTTGAGTAATATTACTGTCATTTTTATTTAGGATCAACTGCCTCCTGGCATATTTAAATTCAATGGGAATTGGGTGAAGTGATCGGATGGAAACATCACTCTGATGTTTGGTTTGCTCGTTGAGCTTCATACTGGCTGCATGTCACACAATAGGGAGAACTGCAGCAAGGAAGTACTACTGCAGTCTTGTGGCTTTCTTTGTGTGAGATTGATTTCTATGTCACTATTGTACTAATCAAGTGCAAGAAAGGCAGCTGGTATATTCCAAGTGGAAGATAACAATTTGGGGACAGGGAAGTGGGGGAATTCTTTGTAGTAACATAGGCTGGAAGCATCTCCATGTCTTCTTACAGCCTTTACTCATAAAGGAGGAGGAGGAGGCATTTTGCCAAACAGTTTGGATGAACACACTGCTGTAAATTAAAGAGAAAGGTACCAGTTGGTTCATGGAATCTTATAGGTGCAATGCCATTGTTGAGCACCATAAGGTTATTCACCACCACCACCACCACCATTATCATCATCATCATGAGGAAGTTGTTTATACAAATTATGGACCAACTTGAAGTTAGGCCAAAGGGTGAGCAAGTAGTCTCACTTGTTTGCTTAGTTTAATCTATGCAACATAGGCATACATGATCTGCACGAAAATCCACGTACATATATTTGTATTTTGATAGCACTAAAATTCAAAATATGTAGTTATAATAGACTACTATTCATGCCATGTTTGTGTTTTCTTTTCATGTTATGAAAATTCAGAACATCATTCTAACAAGCAAAAATAGTTTACCAACTTGCTATGTTTTCAGGCTAGATTTAAACCGAGCCAAAAACCAAAGTTTTTGCTTGGACCAATTCGAGCTATAGCCAAGGACAATATGTGGGCTTGGCCTGGATGAGTTTATTATGGGCCTTGCTGAAGCTGTACGTGCTGCAGAATAAGCCTGTAGTAGGTTTCCGTTGTAGCTTTTTTTTTTTTTTTTTCAGTTGGCTTCCATTGTGCCTTGTGGTCTAATATGAGATTAAAAAGGGCCATACATTGATCATGATTCAACTATAAAACGCACTTCTCATTCAATAATACAATAAAGATGGTTACATCTGTCCTCTTCTCGTGGCCGTGAGTAGCAGCATGTAACCAGGTTGGATCTGAGAGAGAGAGAGAGAGAGAGAGAGAGGGAGAGAGAAGATGTTTGATAAAGAGAGGACCAGAAGTAGTTTTTGTGGATGCTCTGTGAGAACCTCAAGTTGTCCAGGATTCCATCAGCCGGGCGGGTGTGTGGTGGTCTCTGCGAGCTGAGCATGAGAATTAATTGGAGCACATGCAACCTTAAATACCTGATGGGTTGCATGTGTGTGTGTGTGTGTGTGTGTGTGAAAAAGGCCTCTCTTCATTCATAGGATGAGGAGAGAGGCCATGGTATATGCCGGGTCTATTCTTCTACTAATAGTTTTGGCTTTGGCTCTTAATGTCTCTCGCTCACTCACTCTCACCCGTCACCTGTCATTAATCCTTGACACTACAAGTAGTTCGTTGGTGTTAAAATATCTTCTGGTCTGGACAAAAGAAATCTCATTTCATCTATATGTCTTTATCCTAATTTTCAGCCAGGGATAGAAGTATATATACCCTCCTATTCTGAGTTGCCACCCCAGCCCTGGCGCCCAGCTTAGTTTTATTTGGAGGACAGTGACTAGCTCACAGATGTCAGGTCCAAGAATGTGGCCAGAAATGAGCCCATTGTTGGGGTTATGGGCAATATTGCCTCTCAACAAGTATGCTCTTGCTTGTGAAAAATAGATCAGCTTAATTGAGCAAATGAACAAGCTCCATCTCTAACACAGATTTAGTCTTCACCAGGTTATGGCCTGGTTCAAGCTCGACATATTTTCGAACACCATACATATTATAAAATGTTAAATATTTGGACAGATGGACCAGCGAATATGCACTATTCTTTGGTTTATGATGTGTAAATTGTAAGTGAGACTGCGATAAATCAAGATTGATTATTCAAAAAAGTGATTATCTTTGCTTCTTTCTATTTTTCTCCTCCTTTATGATAAACAAACCAAGTTTGATAACTTGCGCACAAAATAGACTCGATAATTACTTGTCATAGTAGATGTGAAACTAATGATTGCGAGGGATTATGAAGTCTTTCTTATGAAATGTGATTGACCCCTTGAAACCCCTTCTACGTGTGGTGAACTACCGAGATTAAAGTCTATCATAGTTTGACGAACGTAGATTTAGGGTTCGAAATAGGCTTGGGTTAGTCCATGGCCCATCAGGCTGCCCGACTTCTGGCCAGGCCATGGGCTTAACCCAAACTAATTTGAGTTGAGTCCGAGCTTAAAATTTGAATCCCAAAAAAAATCGATTCGAGATCGGACCATTGTTCCATCTAGCTTGGATTCAGCCTCAAGCCTAAGCCTGCAAAAGGTCCAAAACATTAACCCTTATTAGGCTCAAATTTGACCTGAACCTAACTATAAAATCTTAAAATATAATAAACTTTTAAAATTTTATAATAAATTTTTTTTGTTAACCGTATAAGAATAGCTCTTCATGTCATAACAAATATTTTTGAATGATTATGTGTAATTATTTTAAATATTATTTATTTTTATGCAAGCACTTAAAAACTAAAAATTAATTTTATCAGCCTAATATTTGGCCCAAATAAATTGCTGAAGGTCGATCCGATTAGGTTACAGGACGGGCTTAGGCTGGACTCAGATCAGGCTCAGCTAGGTCTCTAAAAAAATTTTTGGCCCTAAGCCGAGCCCAAAGGACCAACAAAATTTTCAACTGGGCTTGGGCTATGGTCCGACCCAGCCCGGCCCACTTCTCACTATACTACTAGAATTATTCGTTGAAGCCCAAAAAAGTCCCAGGTCCATGACAGGCCTCAATAAGGAAGCCGAACCTCAGTTCAACATCCAAAGAGGACAGAAGCCCTCATTGACCTGGATCATCCTATACTAATTTCAAAAAGAATTATTACATTAGATGCAGTGTTTGCATGCTTCAACAAATGAGGCTCATTGCCGGGGTGCATATGATTAATGTTCTGAAAGTTGAGAAAACACTGGAACAGATTATACTTCATTGCTTTATGGCTTAATCTACTTGGCCAATCCTCTCCAGCAGCCTTTGATGGATGATTTTTTTCAAGGTTTGTGGTATAGAGATATCTCAGATATGGATGGAAGCATCCTAAGCTGCAATGGCTTCTTGTTGGTCTGGCAGAAACTCAAGGATCTTTCAAAGCTAACCTCAATTGTGCAAACACCTGGCTGCCTGGCTAAGGAATTTGCTGCAGCCCAATGGAAAACTTCTATTGAGCCCTTGAAGTACTGGGGTCCTAATCCTCCAAACAACTCCAGCTCATCTCCTCTTCCAGTGTCTCCAAATCAGTAAGGGTCCAATACCACTCAATCTAGTGCCAGGCTTTATCATTCAGGATCACTGTAGTTGACTACTTCTGGCAGAAGCTATTCTCTTCTAAAGTACTTGGTTCAACATTGAGGCCTTGTCACCCTCCAGAATAATAATAATAATAATAATAAAAAGAGAGAGAGAGAGAGAGAGAGAGAAGCAGCAGGAGCCTATTTGTCTTGTTGTTCAAGGGGCTAAGCAAATAAAGGCGCTTGTTTTGTAGAGCTGTTGATGTAAAACTAAATACATGCTAGCAGTTAATGCAGACACTATTGTCAGCTTTCATGAAATTCTTTAATATGGCTGATATTCTTAATATTTTATGTACATTTATTTCAGGGAAATAGATATATTAGCTTGTCGAATCAAAATTCAAGAAGCTTACTAATATTCTTTGAAGGGAAGGGATCCAGGAACTTATTTACCTGCACAAGATCCAAACATTGGGAGATACTTAAAGAAATGATGAGGAAAAGAAGAAAAAAAAAAAAAGGAAGTCATGAACAAGCTATTGTGGATGCTCAGCAAGAATGATCACAATGAAAGGAAGAACCTTGGTCGCCACAGATCAGTTGCAAGGTCAAGAACTCCCAAAAAGATTTAAAAAGAATCAAGCAGTGATGAGAAATAAAGTTTAAATATTCATGAAGAGAAATCTGGCGACATCAGAAAAGATGAAAGGAAATTTATATAAAAAAACATATAACGTTACAAGCACAAGATTTGTATCAGAAGAGACACTACCACACATGTGATCATCCATGGGTAGCAGGCCATCCAAAACAAGTTATTGAAAACTCCCTTAAGCTAAATTCAATGTAAATTGAACGAAAACATGCAGAATGGACAGTGGATCCAACTTAAAGCAGCATTTTTGAGAAAAAGCAAGATTAGTGTCAGAATAAAACAAGTTATTGACAACTGCCCCCATGGTATAGAACAAACATCTGATAAAAAAGATAAACTTATTGGAGAAAACATGCAAGGAAAAAGCCTCATCAGACCCCATCTAAAGCAGCACTGTTGGCCGCCTCTAAGATTTCAAGGTTCACCATCATTATGGACAATAATATTGAAAGAAAAGGCCGGTTGGATGTTTTCTTGAGGAAGAGCACTCTCAATGTCATTGTCCACATTACTGTAAGATAAAACTGCAATAGAAAGAAAAGAGAGCTAGGACCATCTCCATGAATGGGATGAAATAGCAAAATAAGAAGCATTTCCTGTGCATGATTGATGGGCCAGACTCATCATACTCTGCCCTTGCAATCCACAACTGCCACAGACAAGAACTTAAAGCAATTCCCAACAAAAAAAAAGAAAAAAAAGAAATCAAAATATATTAAATATTCATGTTTCCCAGATCATTCCCACAAATGATTGTGTCTATGTCATTGAGATGATGAACCAGAAATCATGCATATGTTTAGTGTGTGGTAGCACACAAGCATTAAGATGATAAGTTCCAGTCAGTACTTAGAAGCCACCTGCTGAGAAGTGCTAGCTAAGGGATGCCAAGATGAAGCCACCAATTCAAACACTGTACTTCCTTTTTGGGGAGAGCCACCACTTTAATCCTCACGCTGCTCGGTGCTAGTGCAGTGATCTCCCTGCTCATTCTGTCAGCAATACCTGGAAACATGGTGGAGCCACCACTGGGAACAATGTTGCCATCCAAATCCTTCCTTGTATCCGCATCGCACTTCATGATGGAATTGTAGGTGGTCTCATGTATGGCTCCAGCTTCCATTCCAATCCTGGAGCATTGCTCCATGTCCCTCTCAGGAGCATTGCTCCTCTACGATGGAAGCACCACTTCCCTCACATGAAGAAGAGGTTGCTTTTTCCTGCCTCCCCGTTGTCAAATGGAGCATTGCTCCACCGGGTATAGAGGCTGAAGCATCTTTCTTTCGCCCGGAAGTCCAGAAACCCAGGTTTTGGAGCATTATTCCATAACTTTATCGCTATAGAAACATTACTTCATCACCTAAGCCATCTCAATGGCAGTTCACCTAATTTAAGCGACAACCAAGGCAACATTGGCACTTTGAAGCCCAAAGCAAGCTAGCTTGACCAAGTGGCCGAAATATCACAACACTCCTAAGCAACTCAATCCAAACCAGTCTGACAATCTGCTATAAAATCCGATGGACCTTAAACTTTTTAACACCTGAAACATTGTCCCATAGTCAAAGGAGCATTGCTTCTCAATTACAAGAATATTACTCTCCTTGATGACCTCCCATCTTTAGGGCATCATATAGGCACTATTCTCTATTGATCACCCCTCATGAGATCTCTATTCTCAGGTGCTATAAAAGTATTACTCTGAAATATGTAATAAAGCTCACTATTTTGTTTCAAAGACAGGATGGCGATAGGAGATTAAGATAAGACTCTAACCAGTGATAACACTTTTATACCTTTATAAAAAAGAAGATTAAAATTAATAATAATAATATAATTTTTTTATGTGTATGCATCTACACTAACAGGCTAATAATGATTATGATTCTTCAATTAAAAGTTTTTTAACCCCTATGATGGAAGTAATTAATGATAAAATCATGTACCTACTAAAAATTCAGATCCACATCATCTAAATAGAAGTAGCTACTGATAACGCATAAAACCCATTCAATTAATTCTTCCAACCATCACACTCCAACCTGATGCTCGTCCACCCCAAACTCAAACACATGTGGTGCTAGGAGGAAAAGAACATGTACTTTTACTTGATGGATTTCAACCTAAAAAACTCAAAGTGCATAACTTAGCAAAATTGTGCAGATCCACTCTAAAAATTATGTGACTAAGTGAATATAATTATTTCTTTATTCTTTTGATAATTATAATATTTTTGTCTAAAAACAAAAAAGAAAGAGTTATTTTGAGTTAATAAAGAAAAAGTACAACAAACATAAAACCCACACAATGCATAGCGTACACCTTTGTTTCCTTTTTAATTTTTTTTTAAATATAATATAGTAATATAAGGACTGATAATAAACAGAATACCCCAATAGTTAAATTTTTATGATAGACTAAGTAAGTGAACTTTAATGTCGAATAAGTAAAAACTTTTATCATTAAAATTGGCATCCACACTAAAACTGTTGTCATAAATCTTGACATTATTAATGTTAACCCTATAGATATGTAAGGTAAAGTTTTTTTCTCCCTCATCAAATTATTCTTGAAATCAAATATACCATTACAACAAATTATAATAAATAGAAGATTTTAGCATTCAAATTTTTATTGCATATTAAATAATAAATTTTAGTGATGGATGATACTAATATCTTGTAAACTCCCAAAAATCTAATAAGGAATCTTTTCATATAGAATATTACTTTTAAAATTGAAGCGATACCAAAAGGACTTATAAATATCAAAACTATTAACCTGTTTAGTAATGTATATATTTTGGTTCAATGAATCTTATAATATTCTTGAATAACACTCTTGTAATATTTTATATTTCTTAAAATATTCCTTGTAATATTCTTTTCACACTTCTCCATAAATACAGCCAATCCACATATCTTGTGAAAACTGAGAATTAGATAATACTATGCTCCATTTTTCATTCCTTTCTTATCACTCCTCAAGCATAAAAAAGAAGATAGAAGAAATCGATGTCATTGCTTTTCATGTAAGGCATTAGCATACAAAAAAAAAATGATGGATGTGTTTGTAATTAATTTATATAATAGAAAGAGATAAACTTCTATCTCCCCTCTTTCTTTCTTTCTATTAGGAATTTGAATAGTTCCTCTTTTAACCAAAGGTTTAATGCTACACCTGTAAGAGTTAGGATTGAGGATTATAAAGTCTATAACAATAACAACAACAATAAAGCCTTAATCCCAAACTAGTTAGGATCGGCTATATGAATTCTTTTTCTTCATTCAGTTATGTTTTGAGTCATATTTTTTTGTAAAATATAACAATTCTAAGTCTTTTTTTACCACTTCCTTTCATATGATTTTTAATTTACCTTTATCTCTTTTTTTCTTTACATGTATCAAGTCACTCTTCCACATAAGTGCATCTTTAGGTCTACATTGCACATGTCAAACTATGTAAGTCATATTTCCCTTAATTTATCCTCGATTAGAGCTACATCTACCTTTTTATGAATGATTTCATTTTTTATTCTATCTTTTTTTGTATTACCATATATTTATCTTAACATTTTTATTTCCTTCATATTCATCTTATATACGTGTATTTTTTTAATTGCCCAACATTCTGTACCATAAAGTATAAATGGTCTTATGGATATCCTATAAAACTTTTTTCTCAACTTAGCAGATACTCTACAATCACATAATATTTTAATTACACTTTTCTATTTTATCCAATCTGATTTAATCCTATGGACAACATCATCCTCGATCTCTCCTTCCATATGAATAATCGATCCTAAATATCGAAAATAATCATTTTTAATAGTTTCATGGTCCTCAATTTGTACTCTACATTCATCTTCATCTCTAATTATACTTAAATTGCATTCAATGTATTCTGTCTTTATTCTACTTAAGCTAAAACCTTTAGATTCTAATATATTTCGCTATAGTTCTAATTTACGATTAATTCCAGCTTTAGTTTCATCTACTGATATTATATCATATGCAAATAACATGCACTATAGAATGTCATCCTGAATATGTCTAATAAGTTCATCTATAATTAAAGCAAAAAGATAGGGATTAAGAGTAAATCCCTAATCTAAACCTACTATAATAGAAAATTCGTTAGTATTACCACTAATAGTTTTTACACTAGTAACTATCCCATCATATATATCTTTTATTATGATAATACACCTAACAAGTATTCCTTTCTTTTCTAGTACCCACCATAAGATTTTTTTAGGGATCCTATCATATTCTTTTTATAAATCAATAAAAACCATATAAAAATCTTGTTTCTTTGCTCTATATATCTTTATTAACCTCCTAAGGAGGAAAATAGCTTCTATAATCAATCTTTCAAGCATAAAATCAAATTGATTCTCTAATATTTTTGTAGTACATCTCAACTTATGTTTAATTACTTTCTCTCAAAGTTTCATAGTATGACTCATGAGTTTGATACCACAATAATTAGAGCAGTTTTGAATATTTCCTTTATTCTTATAAATTAGTACTATAATGTTCTTCTTTCATTCATTAGGCATCTTTTTTAGTTTCTAAAATCTTATTAAATAAATTTGTCATTTACTTTACTCTAACATCGCTTAAACATTTTCAAACTTCTATAAGAATCTTATCAAGTTTCACAGTTTTTCCTACTTTTATTTTTTTTATAACCTTATTTACTTCAGATGATCTAATTTATTTTTTTTATTATGCAGCCAATCATCCTTAAAATGAAGGTGCTTTATTCTGCAGGCATGGCTGAGGTGATTTGTGCCATGAAAGACATCATGGCCAGCCCGCTGCCAGTTTGTGTCTGGTCAACAGAAATAAATGTGGTCTCACATTGATTAGGTATGATGGTATCAAGATTGGTTTGTTCTTGCAGCATGTACCATTTTCAGTTTTCTGGGCTAGTGAAACCTAAGCTACATATTCTGAGTGTTCCACCATTCTTTTGATGAATTTGCCCCTCAAAACAGTTGCTTGCCATGAAGCAGTATCTGTTCCTTTATCTTTCAGTGGTTTTCTCTTGGTGTTTCCTATGAATGACTATTGTGATCTTCATTAACTGGCATCTCCTTTTTGAGCTGCATGAGCTGCAGGGAGTTCAGTTCCATCCTGAAAGCATCATTGCTTCTGAAGGTAAAACTTTGGTTCTCAATTCCATCAAGCTGAACGAAAAGCTCAAGTTCAAGATGCCCAGAAAGGAAAATTGGAGTCTGAATGCCTCTAGAAAAATGCTCCGTTCAGTGGCGGGGAGACAAATCATTTTTTTAGGATTGGGAACAAATAAATAAAAATGGCAAGGTGCTCCATTTAATGGTGCTGTGACTGAAATCTTTTTTTTTTTTTGGGATTTGGAACAAATAAACAAAAATGGCTTGTGTGGCATTGATATTGGTACTCATTTCAATTCAATTACTTAATTCATTCTCCTGCTTGCATTCCTGTTCATCCTCTACTTCAGGGCACTCTCTCTGAGATCTGAAGTACTGGTGCCTTGATCCTAGAACATTGTTCTATAGATGCTGCAGTAACTACAGTAACTAGGCGAGACAACTGTTTGGAAGGCCCAAATTTTATTAGAATTTGGCATCATGTATTATTGTGAGGATATCATGTCCTTTGGATGCATCTCATTATGGTTGTCTAGACTTCTACTTCATGTCACAATCCTTCGCTGGGCCTGGTTATATTGTGTGGTCTCAACTTACAGAGAAGTCTCCCTCACCTCACATGCAGAGCACCACAATTTCCTTTCTTTTGATGCAGAGAAACAACCGGGGTAAGCTTCACTTCAAGTTTGACCCTTTGATACCAACCAATCAGAGTCAATGCAATACTTTTTGCTTAAATTTTCTTCATAGATAGCAGCCAATAATATTATCTTTTAATTTTCTAATTCGATGCGAAACACTGAAGGACTCAAATTATCAACTGCAATCCTTCTTGTTTGTTTGTTTTTTCTTGGACAGCAGCCAATATTATTGTCAATTAATTGATGCTGGTAGGTGGGAATCCATAAGACCACCGAAAGAGAAGTCTAAGATACCAGATGCAATCCTTTCTTGTTGTTTTTACTTCTTGCATTTGATGTGGAACACCCATGGACTCAAACTATGAGATGCAATCTTTTTTGTTTAATTTTTTTTTTTTTCCTGGACAGCAGCCAATAAGATGGTCAATTGATTGATCTTCGGAAGTGGGAATCCATATGATTAGCAGAAGGGAAGTTGTCATGCACTGAAATGAAAGCATCATGTGCTGTTGCATGTGCCTTAGGGATTCTTATTTTGTCACTTCCTTTGTGCTAACAAACACCTTTGACCTGATGTGGTGAGTGCCTGTCTGTTCTGGTCACCAGTTGTCTTTGCTGTCCCCATTCAATAACATGGCCATTCAAACCTAGTTAGTAGACTAAACCAGTGGCAACTTAAATATTCTCTGGACAAATGGTCAGATATAGACAAGTTGGTCAGTTGTTCCAGAATCTGGGAATAATAGATAATCTACCTGAATTGCTTGAGCAATAACCAGAAAAATTACTTGTCTGCTATTCCAGAAAAGAAAAAAAAAAAAAAAAAAAAAAAAACTCTTAAATGCAATGTTTTTAACTTTCACAGGACAGAACTGTTCTGGTTTTCTATGAAATGGAACAATGTTCAGTTAAAATTTGAAACCATGCTTGAGTGTACAATAGTTTTTATGATTATATGGGAAACCTAAGTGATTATTTTGTCTTGACAGAAGCCAAGTTTTTGACATGTTCAAAATTAGAGCCAACCTTGGATAACCAGGTGCAATTTGGCAGGCTAACAGCAGCAGAGTGTTGCAATACAGCTGCCATTTTGCTTGCTCTGTGTTGTTAGGGAAAATTTTATTTTCCCATGCAAATTGGCTAGAGGCACATTTGGAGATGCTGCTACCTCTAACTGCTTCTGTAGCACTTGCATCAACCATTGGACCCATCTTTCAATGCAGGCAGGCTGCTATCTCACACTCTTCCACTTTGAGAAAGAAGGGAAATTTTGTTTACATGCTAAGCTGTAACATCTTTAAATGCTGCAGTCTTAATCAAGACAGGCAAACAATAAAACAGCACAACACTGCCACCTGGTTGCACATGAGATGCTCCTCTTCTTCCTGCATGATTTCAGCAGCCTGCTTCCTGAGAGAGGCTACAAAACTATGACCCTAATCAAACAAAACAAACCTCAGTATGTCTTCCATGCGTGTTCCATGAGAAGGCATGTCCTATAAACTGCACTCACAGACAAAAGATATCAAAGAGACTTCTCCCCACTTGCATGTTCCATAAGTAAATTATGGCCCACATGCAACACCAAACAACAACAGCTAGCAGGAGAAAAGTCCCCATCCTTTTAAATTATTCCCTACTTTCAATTCCTCGCACACTTATTTCAGATGTATGGACTTTCAATAATAACATTGGCATGGAGCAGGTCCTAAAAGCCAGTAATGAGAAATACAGCAGCACCAAAACAAACAGAAGCCTCCCACAGAAACATGCAAGAATTGTAGCCACACAATGTAAAGCTCTGCACAAGTCTAACCACCCCGAATGATTCTTCCACTATACAAGAAGAATAACCTTTTGCACTGAAAAATGCCCCCATCTAGATTCAAGAAGTAGCATCAGCATTCACCATGGGCTTTCCGGCGGTGTGGCTCCTCCCATGGCGATGATGGTGGTGGTGATGGTTTTCAAACTTCACGCCATCTGCCCGATAAGAATGCCGGCCTTCCCTGTCAATGTTGCATTCTGTCGGAGGATTTGGATAGCGGTTTTGATCATAGCAATAGAAATAAGTCATATGCTTCTTCCGAAAAGTCTCCATTTGAACTCTTTGCTCTGATGACATTGTCACCAAGTCATAGCGAGCTGCATCAGGAGCTTCACAAGCTGACGAATGGCGATCCATGGGGTTCACAGCACAGCCATTGAGGATGAGATCAGCAAATTCAGCAATATAAGGAGCATATTTGTACTTAACCTTGTAACGGCCGCCCGAGGTAGCCCAATTTGACCCATCCCATATGGTGGCATAGAGGGACATTGGCTTGGAAGGGAACTGCCCTCCCATGGATTCAGTCCTCACTATCTCTCTAATTGGAACGTTATCAATATAAAATCTGGAGAACTAATATAAGTTAGATGAGCTCATATAGGAAATTTGGAATATTTTGAATGCTAGACACTGTGAACATAAGTATAGCTCTTGTGGTAGGATAGAGAGGATAAGAAGTTGTGAAAACATGCTAAGATAGAATTATATTAAGGGAGATAAAGGGGGTGAGGAATGGGTTTGGATGCCCTCCACTCTGTACTTAAATCACCTCTTTTCAGAGAGTGACTTGGTTTTTCTTTCTTGTTGTCAATGAAGGCAACATGGTTCAAATAACAAAAAATAATCGACTAAGGCAAAAATGTGCTTAAAATTAAAGTTTTCTAGTAAAGGTAGGAAAAGATCATATATGATATAGTTGAAACTTAGAATCTAAGTTTATGAAAACAGGGTATGTTACTGGTTCCTATCATTTTACAAGATTATGGAACTTTTATATTTACATCATACAAGGGGTGAGGAATGAGTTTGGTGTCTTTGTTCTGCACCTCAGTTACCTCTTTTTGGAAGCAAACTTGGTCTAGATTGTTAAAAATACCCCCCATGAGAAATGTACATAGAAGTGCTGGAAAAAAATACTCCAAAATTTTCAAGGAAAATTTTCAAAGCAAAAAAATAAAAATAAAAAAAATTACTTCCTCTTTTCATTTTTAGTTTTCATCTCTAATTTAGAATTGAAGAGATTCCTTGAGTATCCAAAATAAACAAGTATAATTAAAAGTAAAAGAAAAAAAGAATCTCAGAATTTTATCAACACTAAAACTATACCAAGAGAGAACTCTAAAACTATGGGGTAAATGTTCTCTCTTTCTTTTTTCTATTCAGAAAAAGAAAAAAAAAAAAAAAGAGAACATCTACCCTAATATTCCAAACTGTTCCACATTTCCCACCTTTAAGAAAAACTACAAAAAACCAGAAGGAAAAACACCTAGAACACTCGAAAACCAAACAAAAAGTATAAAAAGGACAAGAAATGTAGAAAGAACAGGAGAGCATAAGATTTTTTTTTTTTTTTTAAAAAAAAAGAAGAGAGCAATAAAAAAAAAATCCAATTTTTAACCATTTTTTTCTTTTCTGTAGTCTCTTAAAATCCTGAATCAATATCATCAGCTTACATGATCCGATGATGGCTCCATAGGATGGAGTACTGATGGAAATCCTCCGTGGGATCGAACCAGAAGTCGTATCTCTCTTCCCTTCCAATGGCAGTGCTCCCATTCCCATAGACATTGGTCTGGACTCTCCACTCCCGACCTCTTATGTTCCCCAAGAACTCAAAGTCCAATTCATCATGGGTCTTCTCGAACACATCCCCATTAGACATCTTCATCAATGGAAAAAGACAATGGCCATTTAGAGCCTATAAATAGAGATTACAGCAATCTAGCAATCTGAACAGTACAAAAAAGGGGTTAAAAATATAATTTTAAGTGGGTTTTCTATAGATTATTCCATATGGTTGACAGAAGCTATGGCCTTTGAAATCTCATATGAGGAAAACTAGAAATGGAGATAAAAAAACTGAATGGTTGTTTTCAAATGAAAGATTGAGAATGCAGTCGAAAGCTTCGCAAAATAAAGACTTGACAGAGACGAGGAAGAAAGGGGAAATGAAAGCAAACAAAATAGTTTCTGTAGATCAATACTCACAAGAAAAAGAAAGCCATTCTGATTCTTAAAGCTATGAGCTATGATACGCGCGCGCACGCACGCACGCACCCCACTAACATGGATATAAAATTTTTTAAAAAAAATAGAAACGAATGGTCATGGAAATCTCAAGAAGGATGTCAGAAAACTTACAGATTAATACATAAAATCCTTTTTTTTTTTTTTTTTTGGCAGACAAAGAGGTAACTAGGGGTCCAATAAACATTTGTAATGAATGAAAGATTGGGAAGAGAGGAAGGAATTTTTTTTTTTTTAAAAAAGCCCATTTTTAGATTATTGCATGTAATGCATTGGAGGTAAAGGGGAGAAAAAAACCCCATTTTGTTGTTAAAATTAAGACATTTGGTATCAATAACAGAGATGGCTGAAGTAGAAAAAGAAGTGAAGGACCTAAAGATAATGAAAAGAAAAACAAAGCAAGATGAGAAGATAAGCGCACGTAGAAGGCGACGACGACGCCGGCGGCGTAATCCGAGGGAAGCTTGATGGAAGCGCTGAAGAATCCATGGAGGTAGAGATCCTGGGAAGCAAATCCGGCACCTAAAAATCCAACCCATTGTTTTAGAAACATATCAAAAAAGAAGAAGCCAAAGAAGGCTTAGAAGAGAAGAGGACCGAGAGAGAGAGAGAGAGAGAGGGAACCTGTTCTCTCGTCGAGGGCGATGTGAACGGTCTTCCCATCTCGGAGGAGCATAAGATTGCCGTCACCGAAGGTCTGGGTGTACCCCTCCTCGAAGGACAACGTTGCAAGGCTCTCTATAACGCTAGTATTAGCAGAGGAGGGTAAGAGAAACAGAGGAGAGGCTAAGACGAAGAAGAGAACCAAAGGAACTGAAGGGCCCGTCATCGTTTCTTTTGTTCCTGGAGCTCTGTTGCAATGGCTCTGCTCCCTTCCCCAGTTTATAGTTCACAGAACAAGAAAAGAGCCTCTTTTGTTGACGTTCACTCTTTACTCTCTCTCTCTCTCTCTGTTTTCTTGAGAGGAGAGGAAAGAAAGGAACGAGACTGGAGAGGGCAGCAGTGACTGCCTTTCATTGGTGAGCAAAGGATTTAGAGAGTGGGGGAGTGGAATCCTCCACCTTTGGATGCTGTACAGCATGGAGGATTTGTTTAAATTTTATATAATAAATTATATATATATATATATATATATATCTATATATGTAAAATAATTTTAGTATAGTTTATAGTAATATTTTTAAAAAAAATGTAAAATAAAAATATTCTCAATAGTATCAATGAATAATAGTGTTTCCATCGGCTAAAAATTTAATGGAAAGAATATTTATGCAAAAAAAAAAAAGATAATTTGAGAAGTTCTTGTATATAAATACTGATTTTTGAAAAATAAATATATTATAAATTATTTTTAAAATATATATATACATGCAAGGATTTTTTGATCTATGCTAAAAAATATTTTTTCAATACTAGAAATGTGATTAATAATGAAAGAATTTATTAAAAAGATCTCTTGGCGTGCATTTATTAATACGCAGGGATGCTGAAGTAATAATTTTGGAGTGATATCTTATGGCTGATTTTTTTTTTTTAAATTAAATTTAGTGTTTCTTTTCTTTTTTTTTTGGTTAAATTTAGTCAAAACGGAAGTATGACGTGAAGGGGAGAAAGGGTGGCATTGGAAGGAGCGCAGGCAAGGGAACCGCCCAAGAGCCGCCCCTTCCAAAGCGTTGGGTTAATGTGCCCTTTGTTGACAAATATGCCCTTTACTTATTATTTTATTCTCTAACGTATTTTAGGATGCTAAGGCCTCATGTGGAAGATTTTTAAAAAATAATAATAATAATTTTAGAGGCCTAAAAGCATTTTAACTAATTTTATGGTATTTAGCAAAATTTATAAAAATATATTCTGACTCCATCAAAAAATTAATAGAAGCTCTACTTAGAAAAACTTTAATTAAAAGCTCTACTTATTACATATTGAAAAGTTATTTTTAATATTAAAAATCACATATTCAAACCATAAGAATAATAATAATATTTAATATTATATTATATTATAAATAATATATAATAATTATAATTTTATTAAATTATTATTATAATTATAATATATTGTATAGTGTAAAATAAGATAATATAATAATATTATAGAATGCTATAATATAATATATAAATATACTATTATTATACTATATAATAATATAATTTTGTCATATTACTATAATTATATGTCAGAATAACGTGATAACATATTTTTAGATAATAATGGTCGTAATTTTATTAATATATTATAATATAATTACTAAATAATGGTAAAATAATATATTATAATAATTTAATATTATAATCATTATTATATTAGAATATTATTATATTTTATGATGCTGTATTATAATGCTATAATATGATATTATTATATTATAAAACTATAGAATAATTTATAATAATGATTTTTAATATATTAGATGGTTGAAAAGTATAATGCAATCTTTTTTATTATTTTTATTCTAAAAACACTTCTTAGTTTGGTTATCAAACAAATGTTAAAGCCATATAGCATTTTAAAAATGAAGTTATCAAATAGCAAAAAACTTTTTCCAAAAGCTTTATCACTAATAGCTCCTCCAAGTGGAACCTCAATCCCGCATGGATACTTGATATTCCATTAAATAAATTAATATAATGGATACATAATTTTTAATTCAATTAACAATTAAGGGCGTATTTGAGGTAGTTGTTGACCTTAATTGTTGGCCAACAATTATCTTACATATCTGCTAAAAAATAACCACTGAAAAAGCCTCTCAATAACCGGTCAAAATAGGACCTAAGTAGTGTTAAGTTTGAGAAGGCATACAAGCTATGAAATATGCTATATTAGCAATCATTCATTTCTTGAGGAAAAATTATAATTAGTGAACTTCTTAGCAGAATGGCAAGTGGAGTGGTATACATCTATTTAAGAATATTTATAATCTATCATTTAGATATTCTCAAAAGAAACATGCGCTAATTTCAATTATATTTTTTTAAAAAAAGTTGCAAACTTTTAAGATAATGTATAAATTAATCAAACATTATTTAATTTTTTTTTTACTTTTTCTTTTCCTCGAGAACCAATAAATATGCATACATCACAATTACCTTAGCACGTAGAGCAACCGAATGGTCTCTCATACATACTAAAGTAACAATAACCATAGTGTCATTGCTAATGCACATTAGAAGAAAAAAAAAAAAAAAAAAAGTTTTAAATACAATAACCATCACCATAAATATTGGTGAAATAACCATCTTATT
This sequence comes from Metroxylon sagu, assembly GCA_017589505.3. Taxonomy (NCBI): domain Eukaryota; kingdom Viridiplantae; phylum Streptophyta; class Magnoliopsida; order Arecales; family Arecaceae; genus Metroxylon; species Metroxylon sagu. Next base: position 566,656 of record JACVBY030000550.1, read on the forward strand.
CTCTCTAAAGTACTACCTTCTATATGTTTTGGTAGTGTATATAGACTAGCATCTATAATTGCTGCAGTTAATCTATCTTAACACGAGGCTACTTAACCTTTCATCAAGTAAATGATAGATTAGTTCTTATATCCATCACTAGATATTGGTAACATAGCTACCATTGTGGTTAAAAAAAAAAAAAAAAAAAAGTTTTATGACTCTCACTAATTTCAACGAGGGATTTATTAATCGGCGCGTGGGGCCAATTAATCGCCGATCCACCCGCCTCTTAACTCACGAGCCCAAATAAATTATTATAAAATTTATTGTGTATTAAAAGAGAGGAAGAAAGATCACGGGCCAAAGGCTGCAGCTCCTCCCCCGGGGTTGATGACGTGGGCGGAACTAGCCGTTGGGCTTGAAAATCCGCTGCCGATCGCTAAACAGCAAATACGACGAAACGGGATTGACGACGGCTGTGATTTGCTGAAGAGACTCGTCGCGCTGTTGAGAGCAGAGCAGCGGATCCAAGGACGCGGCCGTGACGCCGGCAATTAAATGGCCGTGCGCTCGCCAGCGGTCCGATGCGGAGGAGTGAAAGCGCGATGGGGATGGTGGTCGGAATCACCGTTCTTCGTCCGATCTAATGGGGCCGTGGTTCCGCGACTCCTTGCTTTCTATTGCACGGCGAAAGGGGAGGGGGGGGCTCGCCCTTCTCGAGCTCAACACCTCGGGTGTTGCGAGGATTTGTGAGGGTTTCTTTGGTTTATTATTATTTATTATTATTATTATTATTACGATTTTTACGGTGGGGGAGTGACGTTTGTCCTGCACCAGCGAAAAGGTGACGAGCAGCAGCTGCGATGAACGAGGAATGGGCTTGCTGGCAATGGCGAGGGAAACGAGAAGCTTGCGGCCATCGGCATTTGGACGCGCCTTCCGTCTCATGCGGCCTCGCAAAAAAGCCCTTGAAGGCAACGGCGTGGCATATCGTCGGGTCCAGCCGCCGGGAGCGAACACCTCGCGAGCTTTACCACCCTCTCTCGTGCGCCAGGGGTTTTGGCATGGACGGCGGGGGGGACGGCTTGGTCCGACCCGATTACAGAGGTTGAGTCATTGTTTTTAGCTCATAGGATCCGATTGGGTTAAAAATTTAATTTAAATCGTTCAAAAGGACATGAGCTGATGGTATTGAGTTAGTGACTTGAGAGAAAGATGTTAATGCTCTATCCATTCCATCGTTACTTTTTGATAAAATATACAAATATTTATTTGATATATTATAAGATATGTATAGCTAGGGCTTGGATCCGGATATTGCTATCGAACCAGGCTCAAACCAATTATTCTTGATCTGAACCAATCCGATGTCTTAAACTATCCTTTTTGTTCTTGACCCGATCTATTGCATGGCTACCCTTATGCGTGTGTATATATTAAGTAAGCAGGCAAAAATATACTTTTGATCGTTAAATTTTAGTTCATGATGTTTTTAAAAAATTATATTTATAAATTAGTTAAAATTGATGAAATAACTGACCTATCACTCTATTATTTAGTTCATATATTCGTATTACATCAGTTATTCCATCAATTTTAATTGTTATCATATGACACGATATCAAAAATATAATATTTTTAAAATATGAGAGACTAAATTGCAATAACTGAAAGTTTGAAGTTCAGAACAAATTTTATGGAAGTTTGAGGACCACAAGTATATCTTAGCCAAATAAGTAACATGTTACTTTTAACAAAGTTATTTTTTTTCAATTAAATGATGAACAATTTACATCGATAACCTAAATTATTAAATATGATTTATGATTTCTAAACTATGTACACACAAAATATAATATGATTTGAAGAACCCTAGCCGGTGCCTCAAATGATCAAACAAATTCTATTATTTAAATAATTATCTAATAGGTCACATCGATGATTTTTTGCATCCAAATCTTATGAAGACTTTCATGCTTGATGATCTTAGCCAATGCTATTTAGTTATTTTCAGCCCACATTGCTTTAATTTGACCCTAGTGAGTACATTGATGCAGCATTTGTCTTATAGTCTAATTAAAGACAAGCAAGTCAAAACTTACTCCTTGGTTCACGAAAAATAGAAATATGAAAAGGGCTTGTACAATCTTCATTTTCCCCCTCCAACCATTATGTTGTGGATGTTTTCACCAAGGCTTTCAAAAAAATCTATTTTGATTTAAAATCCTAATGGGAATTAATGACATTCACATACTAACGGGAGGTGAAATATTAGCTGCTAGTTAATTCATCATATCTCATATTAATTAAAGATCTTCTCTAACAATTGCTTTATTAACAACTCAAATGCTCATGGAAAATGTCTGATTTTTTTCAATATTCAATTTTAAATTTTTATTTTTATTTTGTGTTCTAATTTTATCCTCCACTATGCTTTGTAATTTTTATATATATATTTTTGTATTTTGTCTCATTGTACTCATTTTAGTTAGCTTCTTTTCTTGTGTAAACTTGCTTCTATATTATTCATTATTATACTCCCAAGAATTCTATTATACTTTAGTTTACATCTTCTATCATATTACCTAATTTATTTTGTGTTTCATATTTTCAATCAAATATTTGTTGTTTCTATTAGTTCATAATTTTATCTTTGGATCTAAGTTTTTTATTTCATATTTTAACATTGTTTTGTTTGTTTTTTGTTTTCCTACATGAACAAACAAGCATATATATATATATATGCTAGTTGTATCAAAACTCTGCATACTTCTTGACCATTAAATTTATCATATAACAAATCTCGTTTATCTTCTTTAGTTTATTATGTGTCTTTCTTCCACATTATGCAGCTTCAATACCTTTGTTTGTTTCTTCTATTCCTAACATAGAATTAACTGCAGCTTGGCTGGGACTTTGAGAATTACTAGAGCTCTCTAGGGGTACCCATCAACACACCCTTAAAGGTGACTCGGCAATGGTCATCTCTTGGCTCAGCACCCATTCTTCCTGCTACTATCATCCCTTACTCCATTGTCTTAAGAACCTCATGAGAGGTACTCCAGTGCTTTGTCAACATACTTTTTGAGAATGCAACCAAGCTGCTAATTATTTAGCTTATTTAGTAGCATCTTCTTTGCAAGTACTTTCATGGAGCAATGATCTTTTAGCTTAGTCGGCGTTGCTTTTGCATGCTGATGCTCGAGGAATGACCTTTTTGAGGCATTAAATTTATCTTATTATCAAAAAAAAAAATAATCAATATGATGTTAATTGACTCGCTAAATAGTAGATATATATGCATAAAAATCTCATCTAGTGCTCGATTTATATATCAACCATAATATTGTTCATCATATAATTTATTCATAGACTTGTTTAATTGATCACCAAAATAATGCAATAAAATTCACTCTACATGGTCAAATGGATCCATAGCCCATTTTGTTACGCAAACTAGAGGATTGAAAATTATGTCCTTTCCACAAAACAGCTTGACTAGATATTGTGAGAATGCTAGCATAGTATATTAGGTCATGATGTAGTATTCTCTTGTCTTAATTTTTTTGGACTAAGTGCTTGTGGTATGGTATTAAAGTAGCTTTATCATCATATTATGTGGTTCCAAGGCCAGGGAGTCAAGCCTTTTGTCCCTGGGGATTAGCTTGCAAGCATTTCCCTAGGTCAAGGATTCCTCTAGCGGAAATGGATCAAATGATAACATATGCAAGGAAAGCAATAAAGGACGCACCCTGTTGTCATGTGCCCATAGTGTTTAATTAATATATATTGTTTAAAGTATTGGTTTTGGATTTGTTCAAGTGGCACAAGTTGATGGGACCAACTAGGTTGTGGTGGATAATATTGATTTGGAGCAGTCTTTGGGGTTAATTTGGATCATATAAATATTTAGACTGCCTTGGGTAAAACAAGCCTGCCCCTTTCTTTTAGCAATACGAATGAAGTTTACGAGCCATTTGATACCAAATGAGTCCTTAGTTTATTTACTATTGCATGATGAGTCCAATTAGACCTTAGAATTTAAGCCAGTCTATTTGTAAGCAGTGAAGAGTACATAATAAACTCCATGGGGCACTCGGCATCATTTCTTTCTACGATGAAACAAAACTAGTTGACTTATTTAAACCTATTTTTACGTTGAATAAAGTCAAGCATATTTTGGATCAAAGTCTAGTTTAGTCGTGCCCATGTCACAAAACTAATTTATTTTAATCTAACCCATACTTTATGTATCTGGTCATGGATTCGGTCTCTTGGAGAAGATCCATTAGATTTGCTTCCACTGACTTATTCTAATACCAAGCAGAAGGTCAAGAATTTGAAGGTCATGCTGAACTGAATGATTAATTTGTTTCCAAAGAATTTTCTCAAGAGTCGATTTTTTTTATGACTGATCCTGAACAAATTTTCCTTCTTTTTAGCACTTGGGATAATGGAATCATTCCACTGATTTTTGAAACCCAAAGATTGATTTGGAATCATTACAAAAAATAGAAACAAAAAGATAGAGATGGACTTTCTGCTCAAAAGAGAGAATAGAAGAGATTTTAAAACACTGATAAATAAACTTGAATCGCAATTTAAATATAAAAATCATAATTAAATAATAAGTTCTCAAAACATGGACCTCCTGACATGAAATAAGTTTGTGGTCTCCCTTTGAAAGTAAACAAAAGATTGGCCTTGCTGCTAAGATTATGGGTGTTGGAAAGCTGTCATCACCTATGGAGTGTCTCTTAGCTTGCTGCACTGATTCAATGAAACATTTCAATGTGAGACTTAATTCATGTGTTCAATCTATCACACATTGAAAGATGAACACATGAAATATTATGTAAAGGAGAACATTCATCTGAATGCCAATGGATTTGTTCACTCGACAATGCCAAGGAACCTGAAGCCTTTTATATTATGATTTCCATTCTCTTTGGGCACCTAGGCTTTCTCCTTGCTTCCATTTTAGAGTGCAGCAACCACCCCTTCTGAGCTCCTTTTTCTCTTGCCCCTTCACCCATCTGTCACAATCAATGATGGCCCTATCTTATTGAGGGCATGAATTGAGTGAGCATGATGATGCAAAGATATCCACAGTAGCTTGTAAGGGGCATCAATTGAGTGACCATAATAACAAAGATGGACATGGGTGTATAAATATATACTTTTGATTAGGATATTTGTACTTTGGGTACAAGCAGATGATGAGCGCAGCTGGGTTCAACCTTCTTCTTCCTTTTGGGACCTCCATGCATGAAAGAGAGTTAAAATTTTCAGGCAGCAAGGCAAAGTAATCATATTAAATCAGCACACGCCACATACTTCTCAACCCTTTCATTCAATGAATAGCTTTATGATCATTATGCTTCAACCAAGTTATTCTATTCCACTTGAGAAAGATGCTTAAAACAAAATACTTAATAACATGATGATACATTTATATAATATTTTTACTATAATACATGCCATGAAGTCATCAAATCCATTCCACAAAATAATTTGATCGATGGATAGCATCATTGTGGTAAAGGTTGTAATGCCGAAAGACAAAGCAAATCCTTCTTTAGCAAGATGGAAAGAAGGAAAAAAAATGCAGCACCCTCTAAAGCAACTTAAACTTTTTCATTTATATTAAGGATAAATTGAAATTGCGCTATGCCCCTCTTTCTCTGTATCAAATCTTGGGAATTGCTTTCCTAAGTGTTTAATTTGAATATTTCTCATGTCATCATTTAATAAAAAATAATCAATGTTGCATTTTATATCCTTATTGACAATATAAATTGTAGAAAGATTTTAGAACAATATCAAGTTTAATTAGATTGACTGCTAGCTCAATGGCTCTTATTGTATTGTCTTATCAAACTATTAGATTACTTTAGTGCTCTGTTTAGTTTTGCAGAATTAAGACTGGAATGAAGCTGTGAATCTAATCTTGATTCTATTCTATTATTTGGTTATCTAAAATGAAGTCGAAATCTTCATTATTTCAAAATAAGAATTATGTTAATTGAAGGAATGGGTATTTCATTGTCTCCCCATCTAAATCACAATTCCATTCCTCATTTTTTATGACCAAAATTTCTTGAGTTAACTTTGCTCTCATTGAAACAATTCCAATCTTACGATTGAAATATTTTCTCTCTTATCAATCCCTCTGATATGGATGATCGTCAACAAGCTTCATGTCTATGACTCCTTTGTCCATAACTCCTTATCATTGTCAAATTATATAAAGTGTGAAAAATAGAATTTCTTGACTTTTTAAATCATTTTCTATATATAAGTATATATTACTAAGTTTAAAATAAATTTGATTCTATTCTCCTAATTTTATAACACATAACAAATACGGGAATAGAATTAGCATTCCATTTCATTCTAGACTTACTTTCCATCTCTCACCAGATACTGAAATCACTCTACTTATACAAGGTAAAACCAATTTTTATTAGAGAAAGAGAGATGGAATAAGAAAAGGCACATGCAAAATTTTTCATGCCATATAAGATTTAATAAACAAACTAAACGATTGAGTTGAAGGAAATTGATGTAAAAGGAAAGAACCTTCAAATTTAACTTTATGTAATAAGGCTTTGCCACTTAATTGCACATTTGAGACTATTGTTTAATTGCAGTTGATGGAGAGATCAATAAAAGGTTAACTTTTTTTCTTTTCTCTTGAGGGCTTTATAATTCACTAAGTGATTAAATTGAAAAGAAAAAAGAAGACCAAAAATAAGGACAAAATCAAAAGAAATGAAATAAAAGATTTTTAGTTAATTTAACTTTATACATTTTTAATAGGTTAAATTACCGACATAAAATGATTAAGAACATTAAGATAAATTTGATTAGATTGGATTGAAAAGGCTTAAATGTCTTGTCTATGATGATCTTCTCAGTTATTTATGCATGCAGAGTTGTTAGGGAACATGAATGAAGTCTTATTCATGTTTTTGTATGCATAATAAATGTGGTGGTTGATTTTTACGACAACTATACTTTCTTCGCAAATAACTCTCACTTATTTGCTAATTATTTCTAGAAGTTTACTTCAAAATAATTTTTCTTATAAGGAATGAATCTTTTCCACAAAAACTCTCTTGGTAACTTTCTTACAAGAATGATACTTGTCATCCTGGCAAGCAGACATTAGAAGCTCATGCCATCTCAAAATGGTGGTTTTAAGAAAAAAAATCATCCTTGGTATCCAAAAAAAACCAATCATTGTTCCCATGCACTGTAAGAAATAAGCTTATGAAATAAGTTTTAGAGAGAGCTATTTTTATAGACTTCAATTTAATTGGTTTTAGTTTGAAAAATCATGCTTCATGAAATAAACTGTCATGACCTAATTAGAAAGCATCACATTGGTATATAGTTACTATGTCTTCAATTGAAGTTCCCAATTGATAGTGTTAGGAATTATACCTTCTTCTGGAACAAACTTTGATATGTTTGCAATAAATGCATTAGCATGAGAGACCATATACAAAAATACATTTCACAAACATATGCTTCTATATCTTTTTACATCCTATTAGTTGATTGCTATTTAATGATGTTAATAGATTAATAATACACTGACTGCCAGCTGATAGAAAATAATTTAAATAATAAAAATTGAAATCAGAATACTTCAAGACTCTTAGCTAGTCCAAAGGGTCAGGCAAACAAGCATCAAGGAGTGACATTATGCTTTCCTGGTATATAGCTGGTGTTTTTGAAACTTCTACATTGCATGACTTGGATTCCTGACTCCATGTTCCATGAAAGAATTCCACCTCCCTCCTGTGTGAACATTAACAAGTTTCTCACCTAGGCTGTTAAATTCTCTCCAACATATGGTTTGAAAATTTTGTCCCATGTGCCTGCTGCTGAAGGCTAGCCACTAGCTGTTCATAGGTAAGGATGGGTTGAAACTTATAATAAAGAGAACATGGTGAAGCTAAAGCTTTAGGGCCCACTGCAGTGGTGCATAAACTGATCCTAAGGTCACTTTCATGTTGGAATATAATTAACTTATCATGGATGATCCCACCAGCTGGTGCCAAGAAGTAAATAAACCATTATACTTTGACACAGATCACCATGCCTTCATTTTGCCTTTTGCTGCCTAGAGTTAGAGACTATAGCCCTCGCATGCTACCATTGTTTGTCTCCATGCAAACCAGAGCTAATAGGCTTCTTTTCTCCTCTAAGCCTACCCCAAGAACTTAGTTGCAAGCATATGATAATTGCATATCATTGTTTAAATTCATGCCGGAAAGTCCATCAATTCCGACAAACCACCGTTGTCGTCGAATTAGGTGTCAATGCTATTGTTAGCTTGTTTGGACTGAAATGGTTTACTGTGAAGCAGAGCACAGGCCTATTGAGGTGTGAGAAGGCTAGATATGAACTTCCATGCACCATATTGGTAGTTCAAAGGCTTCTCACAACTATTTGAAAAAAAAAACTGTCCAATTGAATTTTGCTTAAACCATTAAAACAATTCACAGTCATCATGCTAAAGAATCATGCATCATTTATTTATGAAATCTGGAGAATATTTAATGCCAGACAAGTTGTCTTCTCAAAAAATGCCAGCAAAATAGATTCCAATTATACATGTAAATTGAGATCCAAGAATACAATGTCTCCATTTCATGTCAGTCAGCCTGTGCCAAAGCCAGAAAGGTTGGATTCCATGGAGTCATTTGCTGAGGGTAAGTAGCAAGTAATCAGATTCATGCTTCTCTTGTTTCATTGTTTCAAACTGAGGGAACAAATGGAGCAGCCCATGGGCAAAAATTTGTATGGAAATTTATTTGCATCCTGAGTCTAGGCCCAACCCATTTGCATGCGTGCAGAAAAGCCACAGGTTCAATGGATCATGAAGAATTACTGGGAACAGTGGCAGATATGATCCCCATAAATTATTGGTGAAGACTGCAATTCTGATACAATATGGCCAGCACATTAAGGCCACAATTTCTTCTCCAACGCTTTTTCACAGAACATTGAACTCAAAATGATCATTGAGCTCCCACCATGTTCATAAAGATGGTGAGTGATTACAGTAAGATGCCAATAAGATCATGGCAAAATGGCAAACGTCCGAGCCACCTGAAACTAGAAAACTAAATTAAACAAACACTAGATTTGAATACAATGCTTAAGCAAGTTGTTGTTATATTCTTGAGAACATAGATGTTAGCAAGAACAAAACATCCATAAGTGAAAATATCATAAACTGATCAATTCACCTTAAATTCACCATAGAATTACTTTGAATAACCATAACACAGCAATCTGAGACTATATAGACAAAATGGCTTACGACTGTCAGCAGTCCACTGAAAGTTAAAGCATAGCTTCCATTAGCACCACCATCAAGCAGAGTCACCAGGGCTCTCTCCTTCCAGCTGCCAAGGTTTTGTAGTGGCAGAGCAGACTCCGCCAAGTCAACAAAGGACAGAAGAAGATATCAACAGAACTAGAATTCTCTAATTTGAATATCACTTGACACAAACTTTGTTCAATAGCTCATCACTTTGAATGTCTTGAGGGAATTAGCAACATTGGCATCTTAACTGTGATATAAAACTAGTTATCTTTCAACCTATAGCTTCCACAGTGCTAGATCCAACAAATTTCTGCAACTTACCAGAGTGCTAACTCCGACTTATCTTGAGTCAATTAGGCCAAATCAGACAATAAGGGGAGCCTAGGAAAGATAAGGGGTGCATCACCACTGTCAGCTACTGCAGAAGGATAAGGGAGCAAATATAGACCAAATACCATCTTGTCAGGTCTGACTGATGTTTTTGTGATGGTGCATTCAAGAGTCTGAATTGGGTTTGGATGCCAATAACTTGGCAACTCCCTGATAAAGTTGCTGTTCTTCAGAAGGCTTGGAGACAAAACCATCCTTTCCACATCTCATTCATTTCTCCTATGTTGCTTGAATAACATCAGCAGTCATGGCAAGAATTAGCAGGCGAGTTTCAGCCCTTTCAGAACCTTCTTCTAGAGTGTGGGCTTCTCTGCATTTAATTTCCTCCTTTGCTTTGCTCTCCATTAGGAAAATTTGACAAGTTGCCTCAAATCTGCTCTTCCTTTTTAATCAACATTTCAAGCTCGTATTTTACTTGGATATTTTGATCTTTTATTGAACATTTGGATAGAAGAACTTAAACAGTGATCTCAATCAACATTAATATTTTCTAAGAAATTTTCGACGACAGCTGAATAACACACCAATTCACTGGTTAATTGAAGAAGGCGGATGTACAGATTCACTTATATCAAGAGTTTACAAAATCATGGACTAATAATTCTGAAAGGTATTTGCAAAATTATCAGCATTAGAACATCATGTGCACATATATCCAATCCTCGAAATAAGTTTTGATTAGAAGCCTCAGTTGCTGTGCCTCTAAGACACAGGTATCTATCAAATAAAGAAATATCTCTCATCTCACCATCTGTTTCACTTGATAAATACTAGCCTTTTAAGCACCTGATTAAAGCTCCTCCTTCATAATGTGGCCAAATTTTGCTGTTAGGGGGCATCAACAGGTTGGACGCAGGTAGGGTTTGGCTTAGTGGCTATATCCATGCCCAAACCCTATGTGGGCATAAGGTTTGGTATGGTGTCATGGATTGAATTAAATTGGAAATATTCTCAATTCAATCCTATGTTTAGAAAAGTAAGAATTGGGTTTAAATGCGGTGGACCCTACATTCTCAATCCAATCCCATGTTTGAAAAAGTAAGGATTGGATTTAAATGGGATAGACCCCACCATTTCATCGGTATCCCAAACCTACAAACGTGGAATTGGCGAACCCATCCTTTCCATTGTGTTTCCAACCCCGTAGGATTGGATTAGCAATTTCATGCCACTCCAATCCCATGCAGTGAATCAAACATGCCCTTAATATTAGCACCTGGTTGATGGGTGCTTGACCTCCTATGCTATAGATCACTTCAAATTCTACCATCTTTCATCATACATATGCATCGGCAAAGATATACTTTTGGTCCTCAAACTTCCAATTAAAATTCATTTTGGTACTCAAAATTGATGTTAGTCCTCAAATTTTTCAATTGTTACATATTAGTCTATCATGTTTTGAGAATGTTGCATTCTTGAGATCCCATTGTATAGAATCAATTAAAATTGATAGAATAGTGATGCGCCAACTTGTCCACGTGCTTTGATGAGAATGACACGACAATTATTCCATCAATTTTAACTGACCCATGTGATGGGATGCCAAAAATGCTATATGCTTAAAACATGAAGGATTAAACTGTAACAACTGAAAGTTTGAGGACTAAAATGAAAAAAATGGGTGAAGGGTTGACGACCAAAAGTATATTTTAGCCTTATAGATTTTATTATGAGCCTTGGAGTGTATTTAGATCATAGCTGTTCATACTGGTGTTTCCTCATGCATGAATACACTTATTCTTGTATGATCAGGTTGGGTTTCAGGTCTCAGGTATTGTTCAGCCTTTATCCAAGCCAGACCTAATAAGATTGTGGGTCTGATTTTGAGACCCAAAGCCAAGCCATAGTCTACCAGGCCTATTTTTCCAAACCAAACCCCATATTTCTGGTTTTGTTAGTGAAATATCTGCCCCACTTTGACACCCTTATTTCTCTAATTTAGTGTTAGTCTGAGTCAAGGATTAAAAGCCCATCCATAGCTGTATCTGTGATACATTCTGTGCCAGCAAATTATTGATCAGGAATGGAGTGCAGAATTTTGTGCCTTGTATGGTAGCCTCTGTACCAACTTGTATTCATATGTATCACCTCCAATATGAACTGACGTAAGCTGATACAGAGCAGTATAGATTTGAGAATTTTTATAAGATTCTTTTCAGAAAACTGACCTCCAACTCCACTATCCAAAGCCTCATTCAGAGGCTTCAGCCTCTTATATGGTTTCTTTGTACTCTTGGACTTTCTATAAATTACGGCATCATCTACATACAGCCAGAAGCATGGTAGTAAAAGCCTAAATTTGATACTTAGCTTCTCACTAACTATTCTGGCAGCCTCTATTCCTACTCTAGGTGGCTGTGAGCTCTTTCCTCTTGGAATTTAGCTTTCTCTGTTCATGAACATGTGAAACCCAACTGAACATGATAATGATAACAAGTCATCATGGCATATTGGAGTTAAAAGGTTGGAAATGGCCATAGCTGCAAGTTGTTCATAGTATTTTCAGTATTTGAACTTCTCATAATACTGCTAAAAGGTCTAGATACTTAATAATATGTAAAATTTGTTTCTTGTTCTCCTAAAACTTTCATCAAGATCACACATGCAAAACAGTTGTGCAGTGTTACCTTCGTATGATAAATTATTTGATTCGTGAAATATACAATGTAAGCAATAATCAACACATATTTATTCTATACACAGTGCAAACATGATGTGATTTTTTTTGAGTTTAAGTCGAGCTTAGGCCTAAAATTTTCTTCAAAAATCAGGTCTAAATCCAACCAAAGCCCAAGCCCAGACCCAACCCATAACCCAATTGAATTGACCTGATTCAGTTCATTTGGGCCTGGCCTACAAACAAGTACAACATGGAGTGCACTTGTACATAATTAACAAGAATTAAATATAAAATTTAAAAAATCTATCATATTTTAAAGTTTTGAGATTGAATTTGGATCAAATTCGAACCTAACCATTTAGCTCAAATTAAGGACGCCAATGCTTCGGACTTTTTTTTGAACTCGAGATTTAGGTTGAGTCTAAGCTAAACTAAGCAATGGCTCAAGTTTAATTTCAAAATTCTTTTAAACTCTAATTTTAAGTCCAGATCCAATCTGAATTAATTCGGGCTTGACCAATAGCCCCTCAACCCGATAGACTATGGGTCAGCCGGAGCCCGCTTTGAGCTTAGTCTGTTACTGTATGCCTCCTCTCCCCATGCTATCTTAATCATCCATTATAAACTTCCAGGAATTATCAAATATAGTATTCTAAGGATAATGACAGCATGTGAAAAAAAAAAAAAAAAAAAAAAAAAAAATCAAAAGAAAGCAATAATAGAACGCTTGACTTGATAGAGAAGAGTAACATTATTCGTAAACACAATCCTCTTGCTATGTTTATTTTATCTTTATGTACACTACATGCATGCTAGTCATATTATACGTTTATATGGAGAAGATTTTTTGCCCACCCACTGCACGAACAAACTTGATAGGATCTGTTGTAAGGATTGCACTATGACCTTGGCAAAGGATCCTTTTACAGAGATAAGGAAATATCCACAGAAGAGAAGCTTATTAATGTAAAAGCAAGCATGGACGTTAGTTCCTTTTCTCAAGAGCCAAACCTTATCCTATATTTTCTTTTCTTCCTCTTATGCACAACCTTTGCCTAATTCTCCTGAGTCCTGTCCTACTGCAGTCATCCTCCTAAGACCACCAGTTTGGCATCACAATCCATTTTTCGGTGAGCCCTCTCATCTGCGGTCATCCTAGTTATAATTTAATTGCGGGCTTTTATTAGAGTTTGTCCAAAGTTCAACAAACTCTATATGAACATATTTCTATACTTTTGGAAAGCAAAAGTCTTAGTCTATATCAGACAATGTAAATTTATCTTTTATATAAGCACATGTAGTCTTAATCTTAGGACAATTCAAAGTATCATTAAAAGAGTTTAAGAAAAGATTCTATCAGATGTAAATGAATTTCATATGTAAAAGTATAATGTTTCAAGCCCATCTACTAGTCCAATTAACTCGTTAGCGGACTGAAATCAATGACTCAAAAACTCGAGTGGAAATTAATAAGTAGCAAGTGGATTTGAGTTATAGGCATATAATATTTTTCTTTCTCATCTAATGTGGGACTAAATTTAGGGTATCACAGTCTTTCCTCTTTATAATGCGACAATATATGTCTCACGCCATAAGTACCCTCGAGCGTTGGTGCTGTAAGGATGGCTTTACGCCATGGTGGGACTCTATTACCGTTCTATGGATAGCTTTTTTCTACACTCGGATTAACTATGATATCATTTGTAAGACTCAAAGCTCATATGCTAGCTTAATTAACTTGTTAGCGGGTTGTGGCCCAAAAATTTAAGTAAAAATTAATGAATAGCAAGTGAACTTAAGTTATAAATACATAGCACTTTTTTTTTTTTTTTTCATTCAACGTGAGACTAAATTTAGAGTATCATATAAAAAGATTTTTATAAAGAAATAGTTATTATAATTTTTTATTAATTTTTTTATAAAATTTTTGCCATCTTTAACGGTGTAGATGTAGGTCATCAAATCGAATCATATTAAATATCGATGTGTGCTATTTCTCTCATGTTTTCTCTTTTTTTTTTTTCCTGTTGAACTATTCTATCCTACTACACAATAAGTGGCATCAAATCTTTCTCTATCATAAGAGACGGTATTAGAGCTTAGTTCTCAAAAATGCGTAGAGAATTACTGCAATGCAAATCCTGAGGAGGTTATGGCATAGCAGCGAGAGTAGGGACACTGGCATTGGGTCACGGCAACGGCTACAAGAAGCTTAAGAATTGCATGAATCTTGAGTCAGTGAGATAATGCAACCTAAGGAAGAGCACGAATCACTCAAGACTTGGCCGGCCCTCCTATCCACCATTGCTGGCTGGGGAAAAAGAGCCAGCAGTGGAGGTGGCAGCAAAATGAGGCCACCAGCCGTTGTCAGTCTGAAGTTGGGAGGAGTTCCCTGTTCTTGGAGCCCTTGCTCTGTCGCTAGGATGATGCTGGACTTATTTGATTATTACATCAGAAATAAACAAACTTATTTAAAATTTTTAATTATATATATATATATATATTATTATATATATATATATATTCAATTCTGTATTCTAAGTGGTATAAATTTTTTAATTAAATAATCAATTCATAAAAATTTTTTAATTAAGTATAGAGAATATAAGTAAAAGAATTACATAGGGTATTTGTTAATATTTTTTTAACAAATAGCTTTATGCGGTAAGGCCATTTGTGAAGTCACATTATCTTTAGAAGGTGCAAAATTTTTTAGTTAAGAAATATGTTAGTAACTCATCAAAAAGTTTACAACATAAAAAAGATATATACTTGAAGTATAATTTTTTATCAATTTATTTATTATTAGTCGAGCAATCAAAAAGTCACTATTTTGCTTCTTAACCTTTCATGCATATATATTTTTTATACATAAATAAATAATAATATTTTTTATATTATTATATATAAAAATTTTTAATTGATCGGTTTGTCATGCATTTACGAGAAATACTAACTGGACTTAAATAAGTATATTTAATTAAAAATTTTTATAAATTGATATACTCAATTGAAAAACTTTTACAAGCAAGTATATTTTATCAAAAAAAATGGTATATGTAAGTCATCATTGACGGTCATTACGTAGTTCATCAAGTCATCATTAACGATCGTTAAAAATATGCTTGATTAAAAAATTATTAAAAATTTTAAATAAGTTAATATATTCCTAGTGTAATCATTAATATTATTAATATTTTTTTTTAAAAAAAATATGATATTCTAAGCCTTAAAAAATTATATTTTTAAAAAATTAAAAAAATATATTAAAATAATAGATCCAAATTATCTTTTGAAGTTTAGCTAGGATGCTGTTATATATATATATATATATATATAATTTTTTTAAAAATCAGGCTTTAATTATATTAGTTCAAGGATCACGTATTCAATCTTTGATATTGTTCTTTATCCTTTAAGACTTTCTTTATTTATGGTATCATCTTAAATTTTTCTTTATTTATAATATCATCGATGCACCGTTAGGGATATTGTGGTATTTCCCAGCAGCAGCAAGCTCCCGCTGAAAACTGCTCTCTGGCACTAAGAGACCCAAATTTCCACACTCACAACTCTACCAACATATGCTGACACCACTAGATTCCACCATAATTCCACATTGGCTTTATTTTTGCTAATCTTCCAAATCACTGCGGACCCCACCTCTCTCTCTCTCTCTCTCTCTCTCTCTCTCTCTCTCTCTCTCTCCTTACGCTTGGACGCCTCCCTTCGGTTCCGTTCCCCCGCGCCACGCTTTCCTCGTTTCCTTCCTTAACTCAGAAGGAGGCCTCCACACTCTCTCCTGGACCGTAGCTCCTTCCCCGATGCAGAAGGAGCCGAATTTTATTCGCTACCGTTACCACCACCTTCTCCTCCTCCTCCTCCTTGTCCTCACCGCCGCGCCCCCGGCGACGCCGGATGACGCCGCCGCCGGCGACGCGGCCGCAATGCGGGCTCTCCTCAAGTCGCTGACCAACGCCGGAGACATCCTCGGCTGGTCCGAGTCCTCCGACCCGTGCAGCTGGCAACGCGTCAGCTGCCAGGGCGACCGGGTTACGGCCATCTACCTTGGCAACCGCGGCCTCTCCGGCAGCCTCCCGCTGGACTTCCGCAACCTCACCGCACTCACCTACGTCAATCTCATGATCAACAACCTCTCCGGCCCCCTCCCCTCCTTCGCCGGCCTGACCACTCTCAAGACCCTCTACCTCAACTACAACCAGTTCTCCTCCATCCCTCAAGACTTTTTCTCCGGCCTCCACTCCCTCGCTGACGTCAGCCTCGACCACAACCCCTTCGCCGCCTGGTCCATCCCCCCGTCCCTCCGCGACGCCTCCGGCCTCCTCAAGTTCTCTGCCGCCGAGGCCAACATCACCGGGTCCATCCCCGACTTCCTCGCTGCCGAATTCCCTGCTCTCGAACAACTCTCCCTCGCCTATAATTCCCTCGAAGGCCCGCTTCCCTCGACCTTCTCCGGCTCCCCTCTCCGCTCGCTCAAGCTCAACAACCAAAAGGGAAGCAGCGGTCTCTCGGGCCGCATCGATGTCATCGAGAACATGACCAACCTCCAGTTGCTCTGGCTGCAGTCCAATTCCTTCTCTGGCCCCATACCCGACCTCCCCCGCCTCGAAAACCTTCATGATTTGAATCTGCGCGACAACCAGTTAACTGGCCCGGTGCCGAGCTCGCTGACTTCGCTCGAGTCTCTTGAGAACGTTACCTTGACCAACAATCTCCTTCAGGGGCCAGTGCCCGTGTTCCGGGAAACAATGAAGAAGGTGGACCTTGATCCAAGCTCAGAGAGATTCTGTGTCGACAAAGTCGGCGTCGACTGCGATCCCCGGGTCAATATCTTGCTCTCCATTGCCAAGTCCTTTGGCTATCCTGTTTACCTTGCCAACAACTGGAGAGGGAATGATCCATGCAATGGTTTTACTGGGATTACCTGCGATCCCAGTGGTAACATCACCCTTGTCGTGTTGCAGAATTTGGGTTTCAATGGCACTATCTCGTCGGACTTCCAGTTGCTGCCTAAGCTCCGGAAGCTGCTGCTCTCTGGTAATAATCTCACTGGTACCATTCCATCAGAGCTCACTAATTTGAAGTATCTCCAGGTGTTGGATGTGTCTCGCAATGCACTCTGGGGAAAGGTTCCATGGTTTGGTGGAAATGTTTCAGTGAACACAGATGGGAACCCAGATATTGGAAGAGATGGTCCCCCAGGACCAGATTCTCCAAAATCTAGCAATGGAAATGATTCAGATAAAGATGATGGTGGAAGTAACAAGTCCTTAGGAGTCGTCGTGGGCTCAGTGGCTGCGGTAGTCTTTGGTGTTCTCTTCATTGGTGTTCTGAGTTTCTTCTATTGCAAGAGAAAGAAGAAACAGAGTAGAAGTCAGAGGACTAGCAATGTAGTGGCAGAACCCCAGCATTCCAGTTCTGAGCTGTCGAAGGTCACAATTACAGGCAATGCAAATGACCCAAACAGCCTAATGAGCAGTGAACCCGGTATAGTCGAGCAAGGGAGCATGATTGTTTCGATACGATTACTTAGGGAGGCCACAGATAATTTTAGCCAGGATAATATCTTGGGCCGAGGGGGGTTTGGAACAGTCTACAAGGGGAGGCTCCATGATGGCTCCATGGTTGCAGTGAAGCGAATGGAGGCTGGGGCGATGGGATCGAAGGGTCTGCATGAGTTTAAGTCGGAGATTTCAGTCCTTACCAAAGTCCGGCATCGGCATCTTGTCTCTCTCCTTGGCTACTGCTTGGAGAAAAATGAGAGGCTTTTGGTTTATGAGCACATGCCTCAGGGGACACTCAGTCACCATCTTTTTGATTGGATGAAACTAAGATTGAAGCCATTGGAGTGGAAAAAGAGATTGACCATTGCATTGGATGTGGCGCGCGGTGTAGAGTATCTACACAGTCTGGCTAATCAAAGCTTTATACACAGGGATTTGAAGCCCTCTAATATTCTTCTTGGAGATGATATGAGAGCTAAGGTTGCTGATTTTGGACTAGTCCGGCTTGTTCCAGAAGGGAACCGTTCTATCCATACAAGGCTTGCTGGAACTTTTGGGTACCTTGCACCAGAGTACGCAGGTATATTTTTCATTGTATTACTTGTTTATGTGTGATCTTGTTTTAGGAGTTGTTTTAAAGAGTAGGTAGTTAATTTCATGCTTAGTGATGATTGAACATAACTAGGTGTGTTGAACTTACCACTGAAATGCATTCCAGAGAGGACTATTAAATTGTGTTCTGTAACTTCGATGGATGGTTATCTGCAGTGAAATGTTTATTTAAAGTTGAAAGATTTGTTTATCCTGTCCATGATGGCCTATCTCAAATGCATCTGCCATCAACTACACAGTTCTAGGTTCAGATGAAACCATAGAGTCCTAATCAGGATTGGATTCCTTCGGCTAGAAATGCAGTGCAGCACACTTTTAAAGAACCATCTTCTAGTAGTGATAACATCTCAATGTGTAGAGAATATAATGTCACAGTGACAGCAAATCACCAATTGATGAATATCTTTGCAAAATTAAACAGAGAATATAACATGTTGCAAACATTAATCTACTTCATTTGCTTTCAACTGTAGAGGCCATTTATCCCCATGCACATTTCCATTCATTTATAGATAGATCAAGATTACACTTAAACAATAGATCTCAAATCATGGATATGCAAAGAATGAGGTTGTTTTGCAGCATTATATCCATTTTTCTGCAGTGCTAAGTTCTTCATATAAATAATACTTGGACTGTTGACAATATTCTTAACCACAATGCTACGGTAGAATAACTTGAAATTTTGAAATCAATTAACTTTTTGAGTATTCTTTGATTACACTTGTTTGAGACTCTCATTTAGTGTTGCCTCTGAATTGGTGTCAACAAAATTGTCTAATTATCCTTGCTGGTCTACATGTCAGCTGAATTCAGAAGCAGAATATTTTACCTCATAGTTAGCAACAACTTGCTCTTACTTCCTTTCAGCCTTAACCATTCAATAATTTGACCAGTTCTAGGTCATGTCACAAGTTATTGGTTTATAGGTTTCATTCGTAAAGGGGTTATATAGCAAGAAATCCAATTTTTAGCATTTTTCCTAACTATTCATGCCTCAATCCAATTTTTATTTGAACCTGAAATTTGTTTAGTTTAGTGTGAGTTGCAATGTTAATGACCATCTTATCTTCTGTTTAGTGTTTGGGCGTGTGACCACCAAAGCCGATGTTTATAGTTTTGGAGTGATACTTATGGAGCTGATCAGCGGCCGGAAAGCGGTTGACCATACCCAACCGGAGGAGAACATGCACTTGGCGACTTGGTTCCGGCAATTGAAACTCAATGAGGACGCCTTCGAAAAGGCCATTGACCCCAATATCAACCTAGATGAGGAGACTCTCAAGTGCATAAGATCGGTTGCTGAATTGGCTTTACATTGTACTGCCAGAAATCCCTATCAGAGGCCAGACATGGCATATGCTGTCAACATCCTGTTCTCGCTTGCTGAGATTTGGAAGCCAACAGATGGTGACTTGGAAGATGCTCATGGGATCAACCTTGGCACAACATTGCCAGAGATGCTTAACAAGTGGCAAGCATCCGAGGACAGTAGCCAAATGGATGGCACCACATCATCATCATCGTATGTTGCTAGTATCGACCATTCCTAGAGCAGCATTCCTACAAGATCCAGAGTCTTTGCAGAATCCTTCACCTTACCAGATGCAAGATAGGTTAAGAGTAGAAGATTCAATAGATAAAATCCTTTGTGAGGAATCTTCATTCTCCATTCCTTACTTGTCGCTCGCATACCTTGATTTGGATTTCTGATTTCTGATTTCTTCTCTTCTTTATGTTGATTTGGAAGCAAGGGTTCTCTGGCTCTGGATTCTCCACATTCTAGCAAATAAGGTGGTTCAGAAGATGGCAGAAGCTCTTGGTGGTGCAAGCTCAAAGCCAACATCAGGACTTGGGTTATGGCAAAATGATCCAATTCCACTGCCCATCAACATCAAACAACCACACCAAGCTTTTTAATGTCAAAGGAAAGCCATGTAATCATCCTTAAGTTACCATGCTTTTTGTTACTTTACAGACAATTTGTGAAATTCCTTCAGGTTATAGAATGCTGACAGTTCTCTAAGTGGCAGAACTACATTTGATCATGTAATTTGGCCCCTCAGTTCTGTCTAATGAGGAAATTTAAAAAAAAAAAAAAGGAAAATCTTGTAAGTTATTTTAAGTGGCTTTTGGTTCCACTGAGAATTTTCTTTCTTCCTTTGAATTCTTTCCAATCCAGAAAGTGGGTTTCATCCCAATTTGACTCCAAGTCCCTGATGAGTGAGATACCAGAAAGCTTACTTATAAAATATAATATGGGTGTGCTTTGTATATGAAACAGAAAAAAGTAAGTGAAAGGCTATTGACTAGTTAGAGAATGATGTAGCTAAAATTTATGTTCAGATCATTTAAGGTCTCTATTAATATGTAAAAGGAGACATTTGTGCAGGAAAATAATAAATTTTCAATTCCTTCTAAACAAAACTGGGCAGCATTCAGCTATATTTAATGAAAAGGAAATAGAACCTTTTTCTTTCAATCTTCTTGTTCTTACAATCAAATTTGACCTTTAAAAAATATGCAACATCTTTGTTTTTCATCACATAAATTTAAAATTTTAACTTGATCATTATGTTGGTTTAAGGACTTGTTTTTATGCAAACCTTTTCCTGTATTGCTAATAGCTGCTAATTACAAGTATAGTTGATTTATAGCTGGAGTATCCTCCACAAAAAAAAAAAAAAAAAAAAAAAGTTTTTATCTAATGTTCCATGCTAGATAAAATGCCATAGCACATATGTATCTGTTATTAATTAGATAATTTCCTTTCTAATATATGTATTAGATAATTTTTTTAAGAAAATATTTTATTTATTCTTAACCTAATGCAATTATTTTATTTACAAAAACTTTTTATCTAATACATTATTTAGTTTATTTTACCCTTTTTTGATTCCAAATGTTAAGGTGGCACATAAAAAATTTCAAATATATTCCATTTTATTTTATTTTTATTTTTAACATCCAAATCAAATCAGTATCCGTGTATTGCACGGATAAATACGAATCAAATGGAGAACCAAATGCAAGTAAAATTATAACAGCTTCCAACGCGGCGCCGGTCCAAATTCCACCGAAATTCCACTAATCTCGGCGCCCGTAAGTTGCCACCCGGGTCCCACCGTAATTCCGCCGAGACATCGCTTCGCTTTACCGCCACCCAGCTACGGGTGCAAACTTGGGTCAATCGTTTTCATAATTTTCCCCACACTTCGATCTTAACGCGCTTGGTGGTAGTCTCCTTCCCTCCCCCTGCGCCAAACCGACGCTAGCCTTCCCCACGATGGAGAGCAGGGCCCGCTTTCTCCGCTTCCACCACCGCTTCCTCCTCGCTCTCATCGCCGCCGTCCTCCTCTCCGCCGCGCCCCCGGCGGCGTCCCTGCTCTCCACCGGCGACGCGGCCGCAATGCAGGCCCTCGCCAAGGCTCTCGATCCAGCCAAGAAGCTTGGCTGGTCGGACTCCTCCGACCCCTGCGGCCACTGGGACGGCGTCCGCTGCTCCGGCGACGGCGACCGCGTCGTCGCCATCCAAGTCAGCAACCGGGGTCTCTCCGGCGTCCTCCCGCCGGACGTCCGCAACCTCACCGCCCTCACCAACCTCGAGGTCATGAGCAACCATCTCTCCGGCCCTCTCCCCTCCCTCACCGGCCTTGCCGCCCTCGAGACCCTCTTCCTCGCCAACAACTACTTCTCCTCCATCCCCGAAGACTTCTTCTCCGGCCTCTCGTCCCTCACCAGCGTCTTCCTCGACAGCAACCCTTTCGCCAGCTGGAGCGTTCCACCGTCCCTCCGCAACGCCTCCGTCCTTGTCAACTTCTCCGCCACCGATGCCAACCTCACTGGAACGATCCCGGACTTCCTCGCCAACGGGTTCCCCAGTTTCTACCACCTCTCCCTCGCCTACAATTACCTCGAAGGTCCGCTCCCCTCGGCCTTCTCCGGCTCGCCGCTCTGCTCCCTCTGGCTCAACAACCAGAAGGGGAGCCGCCGTCTCTCCGGCAGCATCGATGTCATCGAGAACATGACCAACCTCCAGGTGCTTTGGCTGCAATCCAATTCCTTCTCTGGTCCCATACCCGACCTCTCCCGCCTCGAAAACCTTCATGATTTGAATCTGCGCGACAACCAGTTAACTGGCCCGGTGCCGAGCTCGCTGACTTCGCTCGAGTCTCTTGAGAACGTTACCTTGACCAACAATCTCCTTCAGGGGCCAGTGCCCGTGTTCCGGGAAACAGCGTACCTTGATCCAAGCTCAGAGAGATTCTGTGTCAACAAAGTCGGCGTCGACTGCGATCCCCGGGTTAATATCTTGCTCTCCATTGCCAAGTCCTTTGGCTATCCTGTTTACCTTGCCAACAACTGGAGAGGGAATGATCCATGCAACGGTTTTACTGGGGTTACGTGCGATCCCAGTGGCAACATCACCTTTGTTGTGTTGCAGAACTTGGGTTTCAATGGCACTATCTCGCCGGACTTCCAGTTGCTGCCTAAGCTCCGGAGGCTGCTGCTCTCTGGCAATAATCTCACCGGCACTATTCCATCAGAGCTCACTAATTTGAAGTATCTCCAGGTGTTGGATGTGTCTCACAATGCTCTCTGGGGGAAGGTTCCAAGGTTTGGTGGAAATGTTTCGGTGGACGCGGATGGGAATCCGGATATTGGAAGAGATGGTCCTCCGGGTCCAGATTCTCCAAGTTCTGGCAACGCTGATGATGGTGGAAGTAAGAAGTCCAGAGCAGTCGTCGCGGGCTCTGTCATTGCTGTAATCTGTGGTGTTCTCCTGGTCGGCATTTTGGCTTTCTCTTGCTGCAAGAGAATGAAGCAGAAGAGAACTAGCAGTGTATTTATCCACCACCATCAGCATTCTGGTTCTGATGCAGAGCTGTTGAATGCTACAATTGCAGGCAATGGAAGCGGTACAAACAGCCTCACGAGCATTGGACTCGATGTAGCAGAGCCAGGGAAAATAGTTTTTTCAATACAATTACTTCGAGAGGTGACAAATAACTACAGTGAGGATAAAATCTTAGGCCGTGGAGGGTTTGGGACAGTCTACAAGGGGGAGCTCCATGATGGCTCCATGATTGCAGTGAAGCGAATGGGAGCTGGGGCGATGGGGTCAAAGGGTTTGCACGAGTTTAAGTCAGAGATTTCAGCTCTGACCAGGGTCCGGCACCGGCATCTGGTTGCCCTCCTAGGCTACTGCTTGGAAGAAAATGAGAGGATTTTGGTTTATGAGCACATGTCTCAGGGGACCCTCAGTCACCATCTTTTCGATTGGATGAAATTAGGATTGAAGCCATTGGAGTGGAAGAAGAGATTGACCATTGCATTGGATGTAGCGCGTGCTGTAGAGTATCTACACAGTCTGGCCAATCAAAGCTTCATACACAGGGATTTGAAGCCTTCTAATATTCTTCTTGGGGATGATATGAGAGCTAAGGTTGCTGATTTTGGACTAGTTCGGCTTGTGCCAGAAGGGAACCATACTATTGAAACAAGGCTTGCTGGAACCTTTGGGTACCTCGCACCAGAGTATGCAAGTATGTTTTCATTGTATTACTTGTTTATGTCTTAATCTGTTTATGGAGTTATTCTAAAGAATGGATAGTTTCATGCTTAATAATTGGATATAAGTACATTAATCCTCTGTTAAGGGTAATTGAGTTATTCTAAGTACGTTAATCCTCTGTTAAGGGTAATTGAGTTATTCTAAGTATGTAGACATTCTATTCAGCGTTTAGTGAAGAAACAAAGACACTGATGAAAGATAAAAGAATTAAAAGTTTTTACTTGATTTTGACTACATGTTCCCTCAAAAAAAAAAAAAAAAAAAAAAAACGATTTTCATCACATGTTGAGTACACACATGCATATACATGGTCCAAGTTGGCCAAAGAATTAAAAAATAAAAAAAGAGATATTTTAACCTATGACAAAGGAATTTTAGCAACTCATGACTTCTTAAATCATGGTATATGATTTGAGGAGGAAATCTTGGCCCGATTTGTAGCATCCTTGATGGTCTAGTGTGATAATGCTTGATTTAAGATTTATTTAACATTTATAAAATATTTTATTAATTTCTTAGTATCACATAAATGCTTTGCATGTGTAAAAGGTGATTTCATTGCAGTAAAATGTTTATTAAAGTTGAAAATTTTCTTTATTTAATCCATGATATTGACAATATATCATCAATCCAAAATGTCACTATAGGCCCATATCAAATGCATCAACTAGCAACTGCATATAATTTGAAGTTCAGTTTAAACAATGGAGTCCTGTTCAGGACTTTGTTCCTTTGGCTGGAAATACAGGGCAGTACACTTTTAAGGAAAGATCCTATTATTATGATAACATCTTCAATGTGTAGAAAATATTCTGTTATGGTGATAGTAGATCTCCATTTGATGAATATCTTAGCAAACTTAAACAAAAACCTGGGAAAAGTACAGGAATTTGATGAATTGTTGCAAATGAAAATCTAGTTCATTTGGTTTTGACCATAGAAGCTCTATCTTTTCTCTTTGCGCTATTCTGTCAGATTATAGAACATGCTTGCTCATGAAGAGTAAATCTTGGATTGAGCATATGCATCGACTGAGGTTGCTTTGCAGCATTTTATCCATTTGTTTGTGGCACTAGGTTCTTCCTAGAATAATGATTGATGGTTAAAAATAATCTAATCCACTATGCTATAGTAGGATAAAAGTAACTTGAATTTTAAAATCTTGTAACTTTTATGTAATCTTCAATCTCAATTGATTTAGATGCTTATGCATTGTTTGCCTTTTGAGTTTTACCTGATAGTTCACAACAGCTAGCTCTTAAATTTTTCAGCTTAAAACCATCAATTAATTTGGCTAGTTTGAAATTGTGGTCTGTGTTGTTAGTTTATACGTTTCATTCAAGGATGAAATATATGGCTAAACTGAAATTTGAAAAGTTTCCCAACCATTCATGGCTCTATCCGATTTTTATTCAAATATGAGAATTTGTTTAATGTGAGCTGTAATGCTAATTCTCATCTTCTGAGCAGCGCTGGGGCGTGTGACCACCAAAACCGATGTTTATAGCTTTGGAGTGATACTCATGGAGCTGATCACTGGTAGGAAAGCGATTGTCAATACCCAGATGGAGGAGACGATACACTTGGCTACTTGGTTTCGGAATATGCAGCTCAACAACGACACCTTCCAGAAGGCCATCGACTGCAATATCATTCTTGATGAGGAGACCTTCAACAGCATAAATACAGTTGCTGACTTGGCTTGCCATTGCACTGTAAGAGATCCCTACCAGAGACCTGACATGGGGTATGCTGTCAATGTCCTGTCCTCGCTCGCTGAAAATTGGAAGCCAATTGATGCTGACTCAGAGGATGGTTACGGGATCGGCAGGGATGCTTCATTACAACAGGTGCTTAAGAATTGGGAGGAATATGCAGACAGTAGCCAAATGGGTGGCACCAAATCATCACCATATATTCCTAGAATTGACAACTACCAGAGCAGCATTTCTACTAGACCCACAGGCTCTAAAGAATCCTTCACCCTAGCAGATGCAATATAGATTAAAAATAGAGGATCTAGCAGAGAAATTCCTAGTGCAGCATGTTCATTCCCTATTTCCCAGCTCACTTCTGATATACCTTGAGTTTGAAGATCTCTTTTCTTCTCTTCCTTAACGCAGACTCTAATTTATTCTTTTACTTTTTAATTTTGCTTCTTGATAAACTTGATTTTTTTTTCTTTTCTTGTTTAAGTTCAGTTAATGGCAAGAAAAGCTACTTAAACAATTTTGTCACTTTGCTTTATGATTATGTTTTGTTGAAATCAAAATGATGGGCTGTTTTTAAGTATTTCACAGTGTAGCCAAAATCATATTCTCATGTCAATTATGGGTAAAATCACCTGCTTAAATGATGATTCCACCACATGGTTTGATAGATATCATTTCCAGAATATGTTCACTCGTTTGCTTGTGGTTTGTTCTATAATGCTTTTTTTTATTTTTTTTTTAAAAAAACTTTTTTGGCCATACGATTTGACCCATATCTTGGTACCTGTTCAAGGTTCAATGGTAAGTAAGAGTCACTGCTTTTTTTTAAAAAAAAAAATTTGCATCATCTATGTGATTGAGACAAACACTAAAAGATGGCTCTGCCTTCAATGGATGTTTTTAGATTGATCATGAACAGGTGGGACTAATACTTAGATAGTTGGCAAGCTGTAGAATGTAGACTGATCATTAACAAGTGGTACTAATATTTCTGTATAATGGGCCCCAGAAAGTTTTCTTTAGACTAATAAGCATCCCAAAGCATTTTCCTTTAATTAAAAAAAAAAAAAATTATGCAACATCTCAGACTTTAGTTTCAGCAGTTAATTCCACATTCCAACCACATAAAGAATTTGATACACAGTCCGGCATTCCTTCCACCTGCTGCTAATATTGACTTGAGCCCGTGGGCAAAAGAACAGCAAATGGCACCAGATCCAATCCCTTGGAGTTGAACAGGTCCTTGTGAGACTGAGTCTCTCTTGCCTCAGAGTTGGATCTCGGTACGCTGTTAAGCTGTTGAATGACAAAGGAATCAGGCGTAGTCTACCATGCTGACCAAGCCAAACACACCAAGCACTCTACCATGCTGACCAAGCCAAACACGACCAAGCCAAACACACCAAGCACTGCTCAGGGTCTAATTGTGGTACCTACTGCCTACAAAGTAGAATTCAACTTGTCCTAACATTTGCCAAGTTCATCAATCGAATTGGTCATACTAGGGATCATACTGTTTTTAAACTCCAGTGTCTCTGTTACCTCAATGGGCCACAACTAATAAAGTGAAAAATGATATCAGCTATCTCTGCCAGGATACAGGGATCAAGTGATATCAGTGACTCATTTGGTGACTTTTTTATATCAAAAAGACCAGTATGGTGACTCTAATCTAGGTACTTGGTACCAATTCTGATCGGCCTTCTCAACAACTCTAGTTGACACTACATTGATGTTATAGTAAAAATTAAGAACTAGTTATCATTTTTTTCAAGAAAAAATGGTGCAAAAGCACCATCATTTTATTGAATTTATAAAATTATAAGAAGGAAATGAGGGGGATCCACGTCAAAAGAAGGAGAAAATCTACAATAAGATGAGATTTAGCTGCCATATCAGCTGCTATCCTGAGATGTATTTGTTTACATCCACCAAGACAATGAGTAGGAGTTCATAATATATATAGATTGTGTGTTGGCAGGTGCCAGGTATCATTACTTAATGGCTGAGATGATAACCACGTCTAGCCCAACTAAGATCCTCCTTTCAAGCATCTGAAACTTAGTTTAGTTCTCAAATGTTTTGGTAATTTAGATATGCAAGCATCAACTTTACTCCAGGCTTAATAATAGCCATCAGAACATTAAGAATTAGACTGAAGAGAGTCGTGTGCTTGCTAGCAACTTTTGTTCCTACAATTCAAATTAATGTTATATTTTATGGCTGAGATGATGAAATCAGAAGAGATAAAACTTAGATATAGTTCATAATTATCAATAAATTTTATATGATCAGAACAAAAACCCTTGGTTAAAGTTAACTTTCATCATTTACTAGCGCATGTGGGATGCGAAATGCAGCAATGGCCATGATAAGAATAATAGAGCACATCATCAAAAGTCATGATGACCAAAGCAAAAGAAATGCTAATAACCTTTACATTAAACAGGTAAAAAAGAAATTGATTAATAGCCTATCAATTCCACATGTATACCCCATGAACTGTCAATTATAATTGATGAAATTGATAAATGATTGGGTAATCTATGAATACTTTGGTTAGCTCAGAATCTTGTCGAATAATCCATTAATAGTGATTGAATTGTAGTATGATTCAGAAATTTAGTCAGGCAAACTATGTCTATAATTCAAAACCATACAATCAATACAAAAACAGCAATTTTAAACACATGCAAACCATTCTAGTTTGCAGGAAATAATGAATCTGTACTTCTTTGGCAAAAGAATCTTTGTATCTTTGTACTCTGAATCAATTCACAAAATCTAAAGTTTGTCTGTTCTCCTTTCCTACTGCATCCATTAGATGAACAATTAGAAAGATCTCTCCAGCCAATTAAAATCCTCTGTTTGAATGCATTCCCCTCTTCCCCTCAAGCGATTCAAAAGCTTCAGCAGCTCACTTGCCTTCTCCTTTGTTGCCTCGGTGCAACCCACCTGCAATAGAACCAATAGCTTCTGCAATGCCCCCACCTGCAGAGCCTCCACCAAGCACCCTTCCCCTTCTCTCCCCCCTCTTTCCTGCTTATAATTCTTGCAGAGCTTCCACAGGGCCGAGACCACAAGCTCGGTCGCCATGTTCGAAACACGAAACATCTTCTTAGCCAAGACAGGCACAGCCAGTGAATGATCATAAGCCATCTCCCTGCCTTCCTTGCAGTTAAGAACTCCATCAAGCACCAGCAAGGCCTTCTCACACAAGCTTTTATCTGAGTCGACGAGTATCTCTAGAAGCAGGGAGACCATTCCCATCTCCACAAACCTCATTGCACTCCTCTCGCTGGAGGAAATCAAATAGAAGGAAGCCATCAAGGAGGCCTTTGTCGCTTGAGGTGAAATGGGTTTCTCGACAAGCTTAACCAATGCTTCGATCAATCCGTCGGTCTCCGCCACGACGTTGGCATGCTCGGTGTCCAAGGAAGAGAGGAGCTCTTTCAGCACCAAGACGGCTTGAAGTCTTGCTACCAAATCTCCATATTTTAGAATTACAGCCAAGGATTTCAGAGACGCGGGGGTTCCAATGCGGCAGCGAGCCTCCTCATCAAGAGGAAAGAAGGAAGCCAGCGCTGATAGGATCTCCTCCAATGCCCCTATGGTTGAGCTCTCGAGATATCCAGCAGCCAATTCGCCGAAGGAGGCCGAGAGGACACGGCCAGCACCACCCGAGAGAAAGCACTGCCGGTTCCGCTCGCTCTCTCTGCCCATATCTTTCACCTTGGCCACCAGCTCACGGCACCGGGCGTGGTCTCCCCGGCTGCTGGCTGAACCAATCTCCGATAGCAACTCCGACGCCTGGACTGGAGTCACAGGGGTCCTTGGCGTGGGAATCCTTTCGACGCCAAGGGAGCGATTTGCGACGCACCACTCTTGTATCATCCTTCTTATTGAGTGGTTGGGGATGAGTTCTTCCATGCTTAGCTTCTGGCTGGTGACCGGACAAGTCTCTTTCCCGAGCCCGAGCCACGTCTCGATGCTCCGGCGATCGTAGGTGACGCCGGTGGACGCTGTGACCGGGTCTCTCATGAGGTCGTGCGATATCGGGCAGCAGAAATCGGCCGGAATCGAGAGCTCCGTGTTTGGATTCCTGACGGAGCTCCACTTGGTGAAGAGGATCTTTGAGCCGGTTTTGAGGGCCCGCAAAGTCGAGGCCATGGCAAGACCGTGAGAGAAAGAAAGAGAATGGAGATAGAAGGAGATGGAATGAGAGAATTTAGACTTAAAATGAGGAGGAGAAAGAGGAGGAGCAATGGGGTTCTTATATATGCGTGAGAGAGGGAGAGAGGGGGGGTTTAGACTTTGGAGAGGAACGGGAACTGGAGGTCTAATAGCGTGGTAAAAACTGGAGCTTTTTTGGCTTGGACTGTTGACCGTTGAACGTTTAAATTTGAAGTCGTGGAATGGGAACGGTGTGAGATCTTGAATATTTATTGGTTTTTCTAAAAGGAGGGAAGGAATTAAATATGGGGAAGCCTTGGAAACTCGACCCGGGTTTGACCGAACCTGAGTCAACCAGTCGATTGGTAGGTCATCCATGCATGCAAAGTTTTGAACTTTGAAGCTGACCCATGGAGTTAGTCATCTTACGAGGCAAAAAAAATATTATGGTATGTACTTTTTATGCATTTTGTGCATGACCATACATAATTTCACTAATGAATCTATGATAATCAAGGTAAAGATCTAACCACATGATGGTGCTTTTAAACCAGGTAACCTTGCTTGCAACTTTTGAAGTGAAAATTTTAATTTTTATATATAAAAGAGTGAGCTTTTTTTTTTTTTTTATCCCTTTCGAGAAGAGAGAAAATCTATTCTTCTTTATTCTAAAATTAGGATACCTGAATGAGAAATTATTTTATTAACTATATAATTTATCTCAATAAAAATATTTAAAAATTGAAACTTATGGATTTTGATTATCTCTATCATCACGTGGACACCAAAATAAATGTCAAAATGATATGGATTATGTCTTACCGTTATTTAAGTATTAAAATCTATTAATTTTTAATTTTCATTTTTTAACATGTATAAATAATTATTGATAAAGTAGATTCTTTATTTAAATATTATATTATGTATTTTAGTATGCTAGCATAATGAAAACTATCTATTTTTGTGTAAACATAATGCCTCAATTAGAGACTAGTAAAATGCATGTTTTTTTTTTTTTTTAGATATTTTTAATGGGCTAAAATATACTTTTAATCATCGAACTTGCATTCAAAATTTATTTTGATGTTCAAACTTTCAGTTGTTATAACTTAATCCTTCATATTTTGCATTTCTAATATTTCATTGCATAAAAGTATTTAAAATTGATAAAATAATTAGCATGCCATCTTAATATGAATACATGAAGAATTTATTTTATTTTTTATTTTTTTTTGTTAACATGTTAATTATTTCATCAATTTTAATAAATTTTATCTAACTATAAAGCTTAGTTGATTAAGTTTTGCAACCCTACTTTGACTCCAATAATGAGACCCTGTTTAGTTTCCAACATCATTTAATTCGGCTACTTGAATAAGAGACATCAGTCGGTGGCACGTTTGTGGTTGGAAGGGTGGATTTGCACCATTCCGTGTCCGCATTGCTGCTGGTCTCCCGTGTTTACGGCGGAACCTCTCTTTTTAACTTTGCTTCAAGCTGCACGTGTGGAAGCGGTAGGCCAAGCTCTCTGGAGCTGACGGTCGAGACCGTAGCATAGAAGCACTTCCACCGGCCAGAATCTTAGTCATCAAACTCGGGCTGAACAAGTCAGTCTGACCGATGAATCGGACATTTGACCGGTCTGGTTCTTTCGTTATGCCAGTCGTGTATGCGAACCCATTAAGATAAAATGAATCGGCCAATCTTTTTTTATTGACCCAGCGTAAACAAGTAAAATCAGAGCAATTTTTTCATGCCCTTTAAAATTATTTTTTAATCAATATAATTTCAAATTAATATTATTTACTCGTCTAAATCTCTCTTTTTTCCCTTCTTTACCAATCTCTCTCTCTCTCTCTCTCTCTCTCTCTCTCTCACACACACACACACACTTACTTATCAATATAGAGAATTTACAAGTATTTTTTTGAAAAAAATTAAAATTAATTTTATGTATTAATGTGGATGTTATATCATATAGTTTAAATAACACATTCATGCACCATACATCATCACCTTGACGTCTACCATGCTCCATGGCAGTCCCACGGTAATGTATGAGATTGAATGCACTGAAAAGCAAAGATGGCCAGAGGAGCCTCTCTATTCCTGGGAATTTGAGGCCTTGGCATTCATGGCGGCCATAAAAGAGGAATTCCATTGCAAGAACAAGCTGGAAGTCGATGGTAAAAATAAGAATGCTACTTTCTAGAAAAAGCCGTAGAATGACAAGTGATCACTACGCTCACATTTGAATTAAATGTTCAATGTTTGACAGAGCCAACACCAGCAAAACAAATTTACAAGATTTAACTGTAATCCTCTGCAATGATATAGGTAAGAGTATCAGGACATCCAATGTATAATAAAAATAGAAAATTCAGCTAAGTTGCCCTCCGTAGGAGAACGGGGAAGAAGTATCATTTAACCATAAGAATGGCCCAGGCTTGGCAAGCCTGAGTCAAATCTTGGCTACAACCTACATTCTAGTTAATCGCCATGAATTGTGTAGCGCTCCCACTTCTTTGTCGGATCATATATCTGGTGAACAACAAACAAGATCACAGTTCTAATGATGCTGGTAGAAATATTATAAGAGTTGGAAAATCACCCACAAAACCAATAACACCCATTGTTCCACCTCATACGGTAAGAAGCACAAAGCATGAGACAGATGAGGTGTACCTCCCATCTCGAAGCGGGGAAGATATGCTTGTTTTTCTCATACCAATGCCTCTCCACCACCTTTCCAGCATGGGACTGCAAACATGTGAGACAAAATTAGTGTAAATCAACAATTAAGCCAAACTGTAACAGAAACGGGTTTATCACATGGATCCCATGCTCATGCCTAAATAATATTACTAGTTGCTATGAAGATCACCTCCTCACCCTCAAAATTTAACAGTGATGAAGCTAAGAAAGAAAGAATTGATAGTCAAAGTTCAAACTTTATCCAATATTTTTTTTGATAAAATGTCCACTAGTTGCTGGAGCTATGAAACAATGGCGTCACTAGTTTTTTAATGCATGGAATAATAATAAGCCTATAATGCATGGAATAATAAACCTATATTAATAATACAGTGTTTTAAAGCTGAAGCAGCAGTAATATACTACCGATCACTGATCAACATGAATGCAGCAGAGCAACTTTTAGTTAACAAGCATCTTCTTACATTGTATACAGTTTTTTATAAAAAAAAAAATAAAACAAAAATCAAAAATGGGCAAAGCCCCTACCATCTTATATAAGTTGTGACCTGACAATCCTACAACAATAACAAAGTATTAATTCTAAACTAGTTAAGGTCAGTTATATGAATTCTCTTTCTTCATTCAACTCTATTTTGAGTTATATTTTTTGTAAGATGCAAAAATTTTAAATCTTTTTTTATCACTTCCTCCCATATAATTTTTGATCCAAATTATTTAAGTCATCCTTCCCTTAATTTATCCTCAAATGAAGCTAGCTCTACCTTTTTTATGAATGATTTCATTTCTTATTTTATCTTTTTTTGTATTACCACACATCCATCTTAACATCCTCGTTTCCGTCCCATTCATCTTATATACATGTATTTTTCAAACTGCTCAATATTTCATGCCCTAAAGCATAAATGGTTTTATAGCTATTTTATAAAACTTTCCATTCAACTTGACAGGTACTCTACGATTACATAATATTCCAATTACACTTCTCCATTTTATCCAACCTGCTTTAATCCTATGAACAACATCCCCAATCTCTCCTTCCTTATGAATAATGGATCCTAAATACCAAAAATAATCATTTTTAGTAACTTCATGGTTTCCAATTTGTACTCTACATTCATCTTCATTTCTAATTGTACTAAAATTGCATTCCATATATTCTGTCTTTTTCTTACTTAACTTAAAACCTTTAGATTTTAATGCATTTCGCCAAAATTCTACCTCATGATTAACTCCAGCTTCAGTTTCATCTACTAGTATTATATCATTTGCAAATAATATGCATTATGAAATATCATCCTGAATATATCTAGTAAGCTTATATATAACTAAAATAAAAAGATAGAAACTAAGAGTAGATCCCTGATGTAAGCTTATTGTAATAGAAAATTCGCTAATATTACTATCAATAATTTTTAACGACATAAAACTTGATAATTTTCAACACAGCAATCGGCAATCAAAACATGATTTCCATCACCAATACTCACCAATGTTGCCAGCCAGATAGCCCAACTTATTTGCTTCTCAAAATCTATAGCAAAGTTTCTTCTTCAATTTATGAATTTCCTTAAGACAAGGATCAAAATGTTTGTCATTCTGAGTATCAATCCAGCTAACTATTGTAGAGGAATCTTCCTCCAGCCAGATTGAAGCAGCTATCATAAGAAAGAGCCTTTGATGACACTATAAGTTGTGCTTCTTTGTCTACCTTGGATAGCTTGCTAATAGCAAAGAAGAGTTGGGCTGGATTGAAAGGTCTGGAGTCCAGCATGCAAGGCCTCTTCCCCCCTTATTGAGCATTTGAAGCATGGGTAACTTTTAAAACCTAAACATTAGCAGACACAAATACTAACATCCAACAGCCATAAACAATCACATAAAAGAGAATTAGGGAAAGACAGCCCAAGTGGACCACACAATCTCAAATACATCTTTACAGTGACTCCACACCCTCTCTATCTCCCACAGCAAGATAAAATTACCAGTCTCTTTATATCGTTTCTTCCAATCATTACTTGAACAGAATATACCCATCACAGTCATCCATCAAATGCTCCCTCCTCTTAATAAAAGCACGAGCATCTCTTGTGAAAGATTCAAGTCCTATTTAGCTCTCAGATTAAGAGCACCTGAGTCTCCAAATCATGCCCCGCATCATTCTTTTACTCTAAAGGCACTGCCAATGTTTGCATCTCGTTCCTACTACCAGATAGCACAAATCCTACTGTATGCTAGTCAGGATTATTCATGGGCATTCAACCATAAATAAAATACATACACATGCGGCATGCACGCACATGCACAAACCTTTGATGACACATTTATATCAAGGATGGCAGAAAAAGTATTATGGATGCCAAATGATTATATGATGTGGTTGTGCAAACTACAATGAACAAAGGATTTATGAGAACTTGCACGCACCAAAGGCTTTTTAAGGAGAAATAGGAAAACCATGGGTTTTCTAGCATTGCCCATACTTCTGAAGCATGGATTTAAGAGTCAAGGCACAAACTCTTACCCAGATGTATGGGGTCTGAGGGTGATATGGGATCAGAATGGCTTGGTATGGGGCCAGTTCAAATGAGGGGAAAAAATGGTGTACCAAGCTGTAGGAGGTATGGGGTTAGTACAAGTCTATAAATCCATCACCATGGGATCTGTGTAGCGGTCCAGGACAAGTACAACATGATCTGAGTCATACAGGGTTGATAAAAGTGGCATTCCTAATTCTTGTTCAAAATTAAAATGGCCAAAAGAACAGTAACAATCAAACCTTGTCCAAACTATATGGACCCAGTTTTATGAATCCTTTGCTGAGCATTCTAATGTCATTTCAAGATTTTTGTATTCCTTTTATCAACATCCACTCATGTTATGCTAAGTTTTTCCCTCCTCTTCCAAAATCCTTTGAGAAAGATTGAAGTACCCTTTCCTTAATGAAGTCACATATGATTTTTTTTTTTTTTTTTTTTTAATACCAGTTCATAACATTTCAATTGATTCTCAATTATTTTATTATCAATGGTCAATGCTCCTATAGATGTTCCCCACATTATCCTTCCTAGTTCTACCATAGATCTATCTCAACATTCTCATTTCTCCTACATTCAGGTAATGAAATCAAGAAATACAATCAAATCACATAAAGAATCAGTCAAGCCAAAATTCATTGATTGATGCCAAAGTTGTTTAGCTTAAATTATATTCAAGAAAACTAATAAAAGACTGAATGAGCACAGCATACCTCATCTTTCTCTATTGTTGCATCAGCAATTGTTCGCACATCCTCATGAACATCAAAGTGGAAAAGCTGGAAAAAAATAGTCAAGTTATACCCTTCCAAATATGCCAAGTTTCCAAAAAATGACAACCATTATTAAATCAGGCACAAAGCTTATAGAAATTAAGAAAAGACAATGATATTGTCATTGCTTATTTATATGACAAATATTATGGCAGTTCTTTCCCAAGTAACCAAGAGAAAACTGCAACAACCACAAATTCAATGCTTGCATCAACTAAATGACAAAATAGTGAAAGACTGAAATAATATTCAGGAAGAGTTCACTACCTTCCTATAAGCGTTAAAAGAATTATGCTATATGGTATGCAAAACTTACATACTGAACTTTAGCTATCAGAGTAAGATATGACACTGACAAATTTAGAGAAAGAAAAAACAAAAAAGTGCTCATGAGCTTTTATAAAAAATGCAAAAATATCTCAATATGCTGACTCTATAACCAGGCAATTATAGACCTGAAACTGCCCAAATTACCACAGTAAAGTTAGATCAACAATTTTTTTCTTTTCTTTGCAGATACAGAGAATTCATCCATGATTTAGAAGACCCATAGCACCATAATTAGAAGCACTCCCATTCAATTAAATGTGCTCATTATTTTGGATATACCAAAAAAAATTAAAAAATATATATGAAAACAATAAAGTAGTTGCCTCTGTAAATAGGATGGTTAACCAGAAACTTTGATGGTGGAACACGAGAACTATAGATTAGATAATTGATTATTTGCAAGAGCAAGCATTACCGGTCCACTTTTGCCCCTTGCTTTGTTGATGATTAACTCATAAAAACTGTGTTGCTGAGATTTCAAACACAGAGTATCAGGGAAGGCAGATTAGATTTGTATAGTCAAACATAGAATAAGACTGTGGAAAAAGGAATAATAAAAGGCAAAAAAAATAATTTACATGAGGAATGATCAAATCTTCTTTCACATAAAGCAGGTTCTCCACCGATGTTGTCCGTATCTCTCGAAACTCAGGTGCAAGTTGCTGCTGAACAGCTCGAAGGAATTCTCCAATGGTATCACCTTTGCGAACCTGATAAACCAAATAACTAACAAACGCTAATGGAAATCCATCTACCATAACAACTGAGCCAAAGAAGATCGCAGAGATTGAGAAAGAATTCACTAGCCTGGATCACTCTTCTGTGGCCTGCTCCATCCCAGTAGCTATAAGTAATTTCTAAAGGCTCATCTGAATTGCAGTACAAAGAAGTTTAGTATATCAAATTAATTAGCAACCACAAGAATAACAATGCTATTAGGGAACATGGTGATACTTTTGATCATTTCCTGTTCACGAAGCCACTGCCTCCGCAATTGTTCCCGCTCTGCTTGGTCCTCTGCTTCTCTCTCTCTGAAAAATCATTCTTGGAACCACCAGCTCAGAGATTAAATCCCAAGCAAGCAGTATAACAAAACTATATTGCTTCTGAGGCATTACCAGCAAAGGCAACTAGAAGTATGTGCCATACCTATCAGGTAAAAAACTTGTCTCAACAGTGGGGTCCTTCCCAATTTTAAAATGGCCGGACTTTTTCATCTCTTGATTTTCTTCTGTAACATGTAAGTGTTGTAAGTTGAAAGGAACACAACCACAAATAACATTTTTGAGAATAATGCATCATCATTTTCAATAGAACCAATATATTCTGAATGCACAAGAAATAATTAGAAAATAGTTATAATATTCAGCATCAGATATTGGGAGATTTTGTAGCATCCTGGTTCTATTTTTGGTGCCATTTCATTGGAAATCAAAAATAAGTTCAGCTACATGCTTTGTTGGAATTATTATTGTCACAACACCACTGATACACACACACACACACACACAATTAGAAACATACAACATGTAAACTAGTAGTATTTAATGCTACAGCATGGCATGAAGTTTCATCTAAAACTTTAAAACTGAAACTGAAATGTCCAATGAAGATTCAGGCATCATGGCATTGGTACATTGGAAATTTGTAGCACTGAGTTACTCCTCTTAAATGATAGTTTTTCAATTAATGAGGGAAAAAGGTCAATAATTAGTCTTAGAAATCCTTCTGCTCTTATTTCTTTTCTTCCCTGTTCCTTTTAAATATGTTGGAGAGATCTAATTTAAAAAATGTATAACTCAGAAAAGGATAAACTATACAGTGGTTGTGTTGCACTGTCAATGTCTTAAAGCACATTTTACAAAACCAAGGACACAAGTTTTGGTGCCAGCTGCCAGCACAGCATGATATTTATGTTGTACCATGTCAAAAAAAAACATAAAAAATGATTTAATTTAAAATTTTAAAATGTAAACAAATAAATATCAAACGAACAACAAATGGGTGTGGTGCAGACTTTTTCAGGTGCCACGTGCCAACACTAGCCCAGCATGGTATTTGCCAGCAGGCACCTGAAATCTTGTTCAAAA
Organism: Metroxylon sagu; assembly: GCA_017589505.3. Lineage (NCBI taxonomy): Eukaryota > Viridiplantae > Streptophyta > Magnoliopsida > Arecales > Arecaceae > Metroxylon > Metroxylon sagu. Next base: position 605,039 of record JACVBY030000550.1, read on the forward strand.
CTTTGATCACTTGCTCATAACAAAAGAATTTGATCCCAAAAATTGACATTGAAATGCGAGCATGATTTTTTGAACCAAATGCTACATATCGCAGTATGTAAAATGTCAACAACATGAAAGAAGGATCCACAGATAATATATAAGAAGGATAATCAAGATAATATAAAATCAACAGATTATGTCAGCAAGTTAATGAGTTAGCATGATTTTCCAGTAGGCAAGCATAATGGCTCAGATATCAAAAGATACAAGAGAATGAGCTCACTATTGTCTGCATCCTCATCACTTCCATTCTCAATATCATCACCAAATGACAGTCGTGGATCTCCCTTTATCCTCCTCTTTTTCCGTTTTTGTAACTGAAGTTCTTCTTCCCTAGATAGTCAACAAGCATATTTAATATAAGAACCATATCACTTAAAGGCTTGTACATTACAAAAATTAAAATATATATATATATATATATATATATATATATCAGAAAAACTCAACCCACTCTTGCTGCAATTTTTGAAGCTTCTCTTTCTCTTCCTCCTCAATTTTGTTCCGGATGTTAACTCTCTACCAAAAAGAAAAACATTGTAACTCTCAGTGATATATGGTTCTTTGTTTTGTTTATCCGAGTCATCATCATAAGAGTTTATAGTTTAATGCAGTCAAATCATGGGCCCCTCTTACCTTCTCAACATATTGTTCTCTTGTTACTAGACCAACTGTTTCCTTTTTAAAAGCAGTCTCAAGAATCTGAAACCCGACCCAGCAAACATAGGTCAGTAGATAATAGACAAAGGTGCAGAAGTATTCGTAAAAATATACAAGATGCAGAAAGCATTTGGAACTATACACGCCCATCTATAACATCAAACAGGTACTCTTTACATGAAATATTCAAAAAAATTCATCACATAGAAATCTAGAAGATAAAGAATAATATTTTTCATAGCTAGATGATTTAAGGAAAAATTAATGATTAAAAGAAGAAAATTTTTCTCCATCTAGAACTGATACTTATTTTAAAATTTTAAAAGATGAATATCCAGGAGATGCATGCAACACAAGGGCACGTGGCAAAACAGGTTGTCATGCATAAAAGACCAGAAAAGGTGCCAAAGTCAAAGGGCATCTTGACCCCCAGGTATGACCTCCAAATAAGTATACATAAACACACTTTCTTGAAAACTAAGGGCTGATGCAAAACAGCTTAAAGTAATTATCAAATCTACAACTTTCTTAATTAACATGACATGAAATTAGTTTGCAGAATTTTCCATGATAATTAATTTCATCTGAGTGTAACATAATTGTGACAGCAACATCTATTTAAGCTATGGGAAAATAACATACAGAATAAAGCAGCAAGGACAGGTAAAAACAAAGAAGTGGAAGAAAATAACCAAGAAACAAGGAAGTTTTAGTCTGCAAAGCTGAATTAAGTCTGCTGTCAAAGATGAGCACACTTTAGAAATATAGGCAAAGTTGCTTAAACACTATGAATTACAAATTAACGTAGACCCTCAGTCTTTACGGACAGACCATAAGCCTTTTTTCAGAGAGAAGCAAATTAAATCCTAACGTAATGTAGAGCCAATTTCCTGCAATTGTAAATCATCATGTCTGAGGGGGAAATCTATAATAATGTGGGGTATAATGAGCATTCTGAAAAGGTCACATGCACAAGCAGATGAGTACATTTGATGGAAGCACATTCAAGAAATTAAAGATTGCAGGTTTTGTCTTGTGTTTAGCATGGAACTTGTGCACAAGCTTAACTTGGACTAAAACAACAACAACAACAACAACAACAATAAGGACCAAGCCTTGTCCCATTCAGGTCTTACTTACCAGTGGCAAGTGCATGTATAGGAGCAAATTCGGGTGTAGGTAAGAGGAAATGGGCCTCTTAAGTTTTTCTTTAATAACAATGTGGAACCCTGGATGAGTCTCCAGGGAGATTCCCAAAAGGGTGTGGCATCCTAAGTGGAAAATTCTGGCCAAGATCAAGATGAGATCAAATATTGGGGGAAAAGAAGAAGAAGAAGCAGAAGCAGCTCAAAAACATGAAAAATCAAAAGGACTAAGCAAAATTTTGCAGTAAATTGTCTATGGAATAGGTTAAGAAGGGGAGAGAGAATAGTTGATGGTGCTCTCAACCTATCTTCTTTGATTCTCTCCTTTCATTTATTCCCTCTTCTTCATATTTTTTTTTTTTTTTGGCTTATTCTCTCTCTTTTCTTCCTTCTTTTCCAATTTTTAACATGTCTCTCCTTCATATTCATTTTTTCTGCCCATAAATCTATACAGACCACAGGAAGTGAGGAAATAGTCCACTAACATGGATAAATTGTTGCTAACCAGAAAGTTTTAATAGACCAAAATAAAGGAAAAAGACCACAACTAGATGTAATTTTAGTCATCTGACCAAAAATGATTTATAGCATGTAGAAAACATCACTTCCACTCACCCCTTAAAAGGAATTGGGGGAAAAAAGAGGAAAGAAAAATTAATACAGAGCTAACAACAACATATAGACATGAAACTGACTCAAAAAAAAAGTAAAAAATAAAAAATAAATAAAATGAAGGCCTATCATGCCCTAAATGATTTCCTTTTTCATCCAAAGGTCCAATTTTCAACTCAAGGTACCTCAAAAGTGCTGGCTTAAAACCCATTGGGTCATCCTATAGATGGGTCAGAATGGTTTGCTTGCATCTAGTCATCATTTGGGTCAGGCTTTTGTTTTTCTAACTTGAAATACTTTTGGCCCAAGCACGCCTAACAACTAGGGTTAGACCCACACACAACAGACATATTTCTTAAGTGGAAAAACCAAACCTAGCCTCATTTTCTGGCCCTCCCCTCCTCCCCTAAGATCCTCTTCTCGTTTCCTCCTTTCTATCCACCTTCACCTTTAATCCAGATCCCATATGCAAATTCAGTCTTTCTGGTGTCAACATTGATCCTAGCCGTCTTCATGCTACCCAAACCTCTACCTACTCACCCTAGCTCCCTTCCCTCCTGAGATGGTTGAGCCTAAATAGACCTCAATCTGAGCTCTATCTTAAACAAAAATATCTTGGCACCAAACCTCAAATCCAAATGATGTGAATCCTAAAAAGATGGAATAATGAAGAGAGAAGAATAAATATGATGATAGAAGGATTAAGGTAAGATGAGTAAGAATGGAAGGTCCTGATAGAAGGATGAAGGTAAGATGAGTAAGAATGGAAAAGGTCCTGATTCCCTAGACCGGAGTTGTAGTTTATAAAGACATATAAACTAGGTTCTATTTTAAATCTACTCATGGGAAGCCCCAATTTGTAATCCAATAGGCAAGTTACTTAAATCTTAAGATACATAGAACAATCTAGGCCTTCAAATTAAAACAATATAATCCTGCAGTGGTGGGAACTTTCCTTCTGGTGGAATAGGACCACAGGACAAAAGAATTTCAAAGAAACCTTTTTTTCCCTTTACCCACAAAATATTTAGGGAGGGGGGGGGAGGGGGTTGTGGAAGGGGATGCTTAAATTTCAAACTGTTGGAGAACAACCAAAATCAGTGTCGGATTTTGCTATGCGAGTGGCATAACGTCATGCCTAAGGTGATCTGATATGGAAATCTTCTTTGTTTGTGTGCATTAGATACTTTCAACCCAGCAGCTTAAGACTGGCAATCCCAACTCATCGTCCGGTTATCATTTGTCTAATAAATTTTAATCTTTTCCTTCGTTTTATACATAAATCATTACCAATCCTACAAACTACTTTGATAAGGCAGTGGTTTTCATTTGTCATCAAATCTTGTAATTATATATCATCAAATCAGTAACCTATACGATCCAAAATTGTAACACAACTCAGCTCAAGGAAAAGGAAAAGATTGTCTTTTGTCTACTTCTCAAGGTGGAAATTAAGTTCAAAAGGGCAATCCAGAATTTAGGGATTTCTTTGTCGGAAGGAAAGCAATCTAACTACTCAAAGAAGGACAAAGGAGGGATTCTTTTGCAATCGTTGAAGAAATAAAAGACCAAGATAAGTAGGTGATGGCGCAGAGAGAGATGGAATTAAAACCTCGGAGGTGCCGGAGCCGAACTGAAGGAGGCCGGTCTGGCCGCCGGCGGAGGCGGACTTGTTCTTAAGCTCCTGGATCTTGCGGCGCTCCGCCTCGCGCTGCTTCTCCAGCCGCCGGATCCTCACCGCGTCCTGGGCCGTGCCCACGTACCCGTCCCCCATCCCCGCCATCTTTCGCTTTCGCTCTCGCTCGCTCGCTCTCTCGTCTCCTCCTCGCGCCCTTTGCTCCCCCTTTCGAGGGCCGATCCGATGGCAGCAGATTTATGGACGAGGTCGGTCTGGTTTTCGGGTTCGGATTCGGGTTCGGGTTCGGGTTCGGGTTCGGATGTGTAGTACTAATAAATCAGAATTTGACTTACCGGCAGATCATATCTGTGATTTATAGCTTGATTCTTGGACTAGGTGGGCGCCCATTTTGCTGAAGTGGGTGTAACCCTAAATAGGGATGACAATTTTACTTCACATCCTGATTAAGCCATGGTTTTCAAGCTTTGATCAAATTCAACATGAAATCCAAAAAAAAACTAAAAATCTTGTGACCAAAGACTAATATATATATATATATATATATATATACACTTCCCACCTTGAAACATCATCATAAACCTATCCTAAATTTATATTTTTAATTATTTTTTTGATTTTTTAAATATTTTTTAATTATAATTTTTAAAGATAATTTTGAAACAAAAAAGATAAAAGATATGGATGGAACAATAGAGCATGGCTAAGGATCGGGATTAAACTTATTGTTCTATTAGTCCATGGGATAGAAGAAAGGATAGAGTGAAATGTGGGAAGCGAAGGATAGGGACGAAATGGGCAAAAATCATTCCAACACATTCATTGCCATTCTTATTTACTTGTGACCGACTATCAGGCATTTTAACAAGATTGTTAACACTCTCTTATAAATAAAATTTACAAGTTATCGAAGAGGAAAGATAGTTGGGTAGTTAGACTTTTCTTAACTTTGTATTTTAATTTTGCATAGTTTTTCTCTTACCTACTCGAGCTATAAGAAGAATAAATAAAATCTAAAAGTAATTCTTTTAGAAATAAAAGTTTATAGGAACTAAAGGATATTATGTTGGCTTTTTCTGTAATGCTTTTAACTATTTGTGACTGCTGCTGTAAATAATAAGAAGATCAAAGATAAAAGGAATGGTACAAAGGATTATAGGCTTAAAATGAAAGCTTTAGAGGGATGAAATTAAAGCTTAAATTCTGAAAAAAATAAAAAATGCATTCTAACTGAACCCTTCAGTGTTGTATATTAGAAACCATGTCGCCTTCGTAGGCTGAGTGGTGGCTAGGGTTGGGTGTAGTCCGGTTCAGGTCTAGTTTTTCATGCAACGTAAGCCTGATCTAAAAATTTTAAGACTTTGGACCGGTTTCGAGCAACGAACATGGTAGAATGGGAAAAGTCCGAGAGAGATGAGAGATGGCACGAGAGTGCAATGGGCACGAGTGAGAGGAGAGGGGGAAAGAGGAAAGTCATGGAGCATGAGATGGGGATGAGAATTGGGACAATGGAGAGGACCCGGAGAGAGTCCGAGAGAGTCCCAAAGCCTGACCAAAGCTCGTTCAACACGACAGGCCTGAGCTGGCCGGAGCTCAGTTCCAACCTTAAATTGGTACACCTCTTTATTAGACAAATGGATATGGCACCTCAACAATAAACACATTACACATGGAACGCCTTAGAACTACAATCTAAAGGCTAGAGAAAATTACCTCCGATCTATGGTTTCACTAGTTTTGAAGGAGACCTGTATCGTGACAATAGATTCTTATGAAACATAATTTTTATTACAATCTATGGTTCTATTGTTAGAGTCCTCATTTCCCTCAAAATTTTCAATTGTGATGACAATTTAAACCTCCATCGTCCCACTCCATCCGTTTAAGGTAAAAATTTTTATATTTCATACGCTTATATATTTTCATATATTTAGCTTTTAGTTTAATTTGAACTTTCAATTATTTAATAATAAGAATAAATTTAAGAGGTAAATATTAATTTTTTAAAAAAAATTTACTACTAAATTCATAATTTACAAATTCTTGCATCTCGTTAGGAGGGACAGATTTATCGCTCACTACGAGGGGTTTTAGTGGGATGAACGTCAACAATTCACGGAATACATCTCCCAGTTTCCCACATATTCTGGTGGAACGATCAACGTCACCAACGCAAGGAGCCCATCCAAATCCAAAGGATGACTGCTTTGCAATCCACCAATTCCAGTCCATGCCAGTAATAATAGTCTTCTTATAACATATCTGTTATGATTTAATATTTATAACAAGCTTGATTAGATCAGGAAGTTAATAATTGAATAGATATCCCTTATTTTTAGATATAATTTTTTATATTTCTTTTTTTATCACTATTTTTCGTATTTGAGAACTCATGATGCACCATTTTTTATGCACTATGCACTCATGATGCACCATTTTTTATGCACTATGCACTGAATAATTTGAGAAAATAGTCCAAAATTATACCAGCATAATTTATTAAACCCACTACTCTCTCTTTTTTTTTTCTTTTTGTGAATCTAATCTTGGCGTATAAAGAGGGTTATTTAGTTATGGATTTGCATCTAATAAAAATGTATTAAATTTAGATATGGAGGGTCTGGATGTATAAGAATTTCACAGCCTTTCATTACAATATCACCATAATCAAATGGAACCACTCTGTTGTTGTTATTGTAAATATATAATCAAGGGAATGTAAATATGAACGAAGCTAGAGCTCCAGAAAATAACTCCACTTTCCAATGAGCAATTCAAACCGGAAAAGAAATAGACCTGCCAACAGTTTGAATTATCTGGGAGCCTTCTACCAGGGACAATAAATGGGAAAACTCGATCAGCAATTTTCAGACTTAGTATTGATCGAGTATCAAGAAATTATTATACGAAGGAGCAATTCAGACATGACAGAGTGGTAATGCATTGAAAATAGAATTATCAAGGCATAAACATGAAGAAGCGTAATTTACCAAAGAAACCCTATAGGTGCAAAGGCGAGAAAAGAACAAGACATTGAAGAGGTAATGAATCTATGGATTGGAGCACATTGTGCATATCGTAACAATTTATGCATTCAAGTTACACCATCCAAGTCCATTTGACCATGAGTATTGACGGATGTAGTATTTCAGACATTATCCCAGAGATGTCTTGTTTGCATTCAAGTAAGGCAATGGCAAACTCTTATCAGGTGTCATTCCTGCTTATTTCCGGAGGTGGAAACCTCAGTGCTGCAGACTGGACATACCTGCACCAGACCCAAAAAAAAAAAAAAAAAAAATGTGATTTGTCATTTTCAGATGAACCTTAATTTAAAAAAAAAAAAAAAAATACTGATCAGTGTAAAGATTGTTCTGGAACAGTTACTGTTATAGTAAATACAGCAATGTATCAGATATAACACTGGTATAGTTTCTAAATGGCTTTTTCTACCCAATTCTAATCATCTTAACATATCCAGTCCACGGTTTTAAAGATGTATCCTGCAGGCACCTTCTCATGATCTAGTTTTAGGAAAAAGTGGAACATGTGAACATCTGTCACTAGTAATTCAGATTCATGACATGTTTGAGCTGACAAGGTAAGCTTGAGCGTTTGAGTAAAAATTGTTCATAAAACAAAAATCCTCCGGCCCCCCTAGGTTAGATCTTGGGTCCAGCTAAATTTAAAGACCATATGGTTGTTGTCAGGTAACGGGCATTATTTTGTGTCATATTTTCAGGTGAGAGCGTGGAAAAAGGAAAAATTAGGCAGATGAATGGTAGATGTGGTGCCCCAAAAACACAAGTCTCAGATTCTTGAAAAAGTGTTAAAGATAGATCATAGATGTTGGGAGAAACAGCAACGGGAAAGGATCCAAAAAGATTTATTTCTGAGAAAGTTCTCAGTGCAGCAAATCTGCAATCCAGATGGTACTCTCCAATATTTTCAACAAGAAAAAAGAAGAAAAATTGAATCTTTTGATCAACTCTCAATCACCTTAGTCATCAACATACCAAAACTAATTTATTAACGCAAATTCCTTTAAAAGGAAATTCCCATAAACTTGATTTGCGCAGATTGGTCGCAATAAAGTTGAGACCAGGCACTAAAAAATAAAAATCAAAACAACATTACAAGCATCCAGTTCTCCTAAAGCATCCAATAACCTTGAGAAATTCACATGGGAACACTTCTGTACATTGAAAAATTTAGAAATATATTTTTCAATAGAACAAAATTTGTTAACAAACAAAATTTTCAGCCTGGCTGGTAGTTTGATCACATGAAATAGGAGTAGGAGAGTATTTGAGTTGGGTGCTGAGAAATTAGATTTCTCATCAAGCGAAAAAGCATAAAGGAAAAATAAATAAATAAAGTGAAACTTAGAAAATAAGTGCAAGAGCAAGTTTCCAACAAGTATTCAATATGGTTGAAACAGCCTATCCAGAAATTTCCATTAATAGTTACTAGAATTAACGAGCATGGGTTGCATTGGGTGAGTACCATGCCAGAACCTAACCAACCCAATCAGGATCAGTTTCAAGATTCTGGACCCAATACTGAACCAAATCTCTTTTAAAACTAACTCAAAACCAAACCAACCAGATCGGTTCATTTTCAAGTCAATTTCAGGTAGAACTGATTTTTTTTTTTTCTTTTTTGTTTGGCACGTGTTTGATATCTAATGGCTAGAATTTTTCTTTCAATGGTATTTAATAAAAAGGATATATATAGTATTTATTGACTATTCTAATACTTAAGGTTTTAATAGAGATTGTAAACAACTCATGGCGTGTACATGAGGTCTTAGGAGGAAGCATTTCAGTTCTTTTTTTAAATTTTGCCAAAAAAAGATGGTGGTTGGTTCTCGGGTCAAAACTGATAATAAAACTCTCAGAACAGAGAACCAACTTAAAGAGGATCGGTTTCACAGTCTATTACCACTCAAAACTGAACCAACCCAGCCCTATCAAATTAGGTTGGTATTGGTCCTCAAGTTATCCTAACCCATCACTCACCATTAACTAGAACCAGGGGCAGGATTTAAAGCGAATATTGTAAAAAGTAAGAATAATAAGGCACCTATGAAGAGCATAAGAGCTCGAGTTTGCAAGGAGTTGGAGTTTCTGAAGCAGGTATATTACCCTAGACAGTAGTTTCCTGCTATCAACTTTCCATCTACTAAGTTTAATGGTACTTGTTAGAAAACATGTAGCTCGAGCCATATAACAAAGAAAAAATAAAAGGTTATTACAAGATAATAAAATTTCTAGACACATCAATACCGTATTGTTTAGCACTTGAAATAGTCAAGAGTTGGCCCCATGACAAGAAAATCAAAATGCAAAAGTGCTGATATAAATCTAGCCTATACAAATAGCACATAATTTCTGGATTCAAAGAACTGTTGTGCCATTCATGAATGTACCGAATGCATTGGCATGTGCAAATCTTATAAATTAAAATTTCCCAGTAACATTGAAAGAAAAGCTAATAAATATAAAAGAAAATAGTAGTAAAGATTCTGGTATCCAAAAAACATTGAACAAAAAATGTGATTAGGGGGTTATCATGTGGTCAGTGCAAGTAAGCAAAGGCTGAAACAACAAAAATGGTACACAAGCTTAAACTTTTGTGGATCAAAAACCAAGAAAAAGGCCACCAATTAAGCAAAGTGGCAAGTTTCAACATTATGCTATAAAAAAAAAGCAAAGAAAAGCAGAAAAAAACACATGTAATTGGACTTGTTAAGCACCCAACATTTTTTGAAACAACTAAACATAACATCCTGGAGCCAAATTAAAAGCCTTAAATGCAAGATGTTGGTAAGTTGAGTGCAAGAGTTGGAAATTCATTTAAAGGCTTCAAAGAGTAAATCTAGGTCATCAAGAATAGGCACCTATTTTTAAGTTGTTGGTTACATGGCAATGCAACAATGAAATGTCTAAGCAAAAGGACATACAAATCTCTTCAAGTATCTGCTTTGACCATATTTTCAAATGTCACCAAAAACACACAAACCAAAATCAAAAGATTTCTGTCTCAGCTGTATCTGATCAGGAATTGTGGCTTGGCTTTATGCCAAAACCAACTTAACATGGCCAAATTAGGCGCATGTTGATTTTTGGCTCTTCCTTTGCATGTTGATTTTCAGAAATAAAGACAAACACAAAAAAGATATATTGCACCGCATACATAAATTCTTCAAAATTTAAAAGAGATAAATTATTGAACAACCAAAAGTCCTAAAACAATATCACTTTGAAATGATGTCTAATCTGATCTTTTACTTTTTTAAAAAATTTTTGGTTTTTGATATTTTCCTAGTGTTTTAGGTCTTTATTTCACAAATTTGGCATCACTTTCTGAAGGGTTTCAGGCTGATGGCCAATAATACGAGCATGCTCGCTAGACCCCATTGTCATTAGTGATGAAGCCAGCTCCCCACCCAACCCTCAGAAACAAAGCCATTCTAGACAGGCTGGAAAAGAAAAGAAAAAGGAAAGGAAAAGAAGAAGAGGAAGGATCAACCAAGAAGAAGGAAACAACTTTTCTTCATGAAAGGTACAAAAAAGAGCATTTGAGGCTTCAGTTGGAAGCAACGTGGCCAGCTTTCAACATTTTGAACCAACAGGTTGACATCTTCTTTGCTTCTAGAATGGTCAAACTGTCTGGGACAACAGCTAAAATCCATTTCCTGTGCTTTTTAATAAAATTGGCTTATCGCAGACTCAACCCAAAAAATATAACGGAAGATGGGCTAGGCTACTCTTAAAACCATGATTTATATATTCAGGCTTATTTATGTTCTCCCAGTTCACTCCTAGAGATCATAGTAATGTTAGAACTCCATTAGCTAAAAATTGTTTTTAGTTAGTAAAAATCATCATGCCAAATAATTAACTAATTCTAACTTCTAGATCATATAAAGTGGTTTGGTTATTACTAAAATTATATTATTTTTTCAGAATCACATTGCATTTCGAGAGCTTGTCAAAACAGTTATTACAAAGAAAAATCATAAAAAAATCATTTGCATAAAACCATGGTTTAGTTTCTTCCAGAATCATGACTGTAGAGCATTTTATGATTGTCAAACCACTACAGCATCAATGGACATAAGATATATTAACTGAATAGTAGAATTAAACAGAAAGATTGGTTTATGTGAGTAGTAATAGAACAAGTGGAACTCATTAACTACAAATTAAGGGCACAACAATGCAATAGGAGCATAAACAGAGAAGGCTTGCATTAATATTCTAAACAAAATCCTATAAACATCACTTCTATATATATAATGAGAAAGGCTCTCTGGATTCATGTGAATTGCCTCCGAAGCCTGAAGACTACAGATTCAATGGTTTTTTTTAAAAAAACATCCGAAAAAAAAATGAGGACATCAACTTTTCCTGAAAAATTTAAAAAAAGCAGATCCCTCACACAAAAAAGTTGAAAAAGGAAAGAAAACATCATGGCAAAGAAGTTCAGAAACAAAAGAAAACGGAAATCAATGGGTTGAAGGAATGGGAAAGAAAACAAAAAGAATCATAAGGTAACAAGATAAAAAGAAGAGTCCAGACCTTTAAGAATGTGAGCAAAGAGAATTCCACGTCAGACTTATAAGAATTATTATTATTATTATTCCTCAATAGATTTATCAGGAATTTTTTGTCTCCACATCTTTCTCCTTACAGTGCAAGTCTTTTTGTATATCTACCCATATTTTTCCATTCATGTAAATTTCACATGCTAAGTAGCAATGATAAGGCAAGAAGAAAGTAGGCTCACAGCAGAGACCATAAATCATCAAATTATAGTGAATTAAATTTCATCAGGTATGGATGGAATCCCGTAATGAGGACTGATCAAACTTAAATTTTTAAAATGGCTACAGCTGTATTCAGAATAGTTTGCCACCAACAAACACATAAATAGCAAAAATGGATATCACTGCCAGCAAAGATAGAGACAAAAAAAGACTTGAGAAAATGTCGCATCCTTTAAAGCAAGAAAAAGCCAATATCTTAGTATCTGACATCCATTATAACCCAACAGAATGACTAAGACATAGAATATTCCCTACGAATCCATTTATAAACAACCATGATTCCTCACACCTAATCCACTCAAACAAACATTTATCAAACCAATACGATCAGACAGCAAGTGTTTTCTTTCCCGAGTTCTTAGGACATTCTCACATTAGTAGCTTTCAACAAATATCATATGGTCAAGGTATATCACATACATGATAACCTAGCAAATCATACAAAGATTTTTGTTTCTTTTTTTCAGTTAATACAATTAAAATACTTAAGATATTGAACCAAAAATTTACTTCAAACAAGTATCTGACATCCATTATAACCCAACAGAATGACTAAGACATAGAATATTCCCTACAAATCCATTTATAAACAACCATGATTCCTCACGCCTAATCCACTCAAACAAGCATTTATCAAACCAATACGATCAGACAGCCAGTGCTTTCTTTCCCGAGTTCTTAGGACATTCTCACATTAGTAGCTTTCAACAAATATCATATGGTCAAGGTATATCACATACATGATAACTGGCAAATCATACAGAGATTTTTGTTTCTTTTTTTCAGTTAATACAATTAAAATACTTAAGATATTGGACCAAAAATTTACTTCAAACATAAGAGTCCTATAAAAGCTTTAGTTTTTAATTTAAGAATTAAGAATTGCATCCAATGTTGACAAAGTAACGCCGATGAGTAGAACTTATCCATCTCTTTTCTAGAGGTCAATCAATTATAGTGGTCGCTAGGCCCAAAGGTGGAAACTGAATGTCCTATGAAAATTGTAACTCATAAAATGAATATCAGAAAAGGTCACATTCAGCCAACAATGAAATTAACATTGGTAAAAGCTAAGTAAAATTACAAGAGGTGGTATCAAATCCTAACAAAACTAAGCAACTGGGAAGTATAACTGCTTCAGTAATCGTGGCCTTAAGAACATAAAGGTATCTGGTTTTATTATTGAGAAATCTAAAATGGTGATAATCAAACAAATAGTAAATACAGAAAATCATGAAAGACTGAAAGTATAATTATAGATCTATCTCACATTAACAATAACATACCTTGTTTATTTGAAGCCACTTGTTTATACACTCGGAATGATACATGTGCTTGCATGAAAGCACAACTAGAGATTCACCATCTTCATACTCCAGTCGGCAAATAACACATCTACAAGTATAAATACTCGTCAAATTGACAGCAAATTAGCAACCCTCATGATAAAGGATGCTAAAAGTCTATTAGAGTCTGCACATACTGATCAGTGTTGCCATCTTGCGCACTTCCTGCTTTGTAGTTGACCGAAGGCAGAGAGGCAATTGTGTCAGCAGTGAGGCCTCTGCTCTCAGTTCCAACTACCTCACCCAATGCAACTAGTTCCTGAAATAACAAAAGCATTCTCAAACACCAATTCATATGGAGGATTCAAAGTTTGATTGTAAAACATCATATAGTAAATTTAGCTTACCTCATAAGAATAGTCATCTGGATCGACCTCTTCCCAAGCATCCTGATAGATATAAGATAAAAGTGAGGGCTGTAAAAAATTTACAAGTCTGAAGCCTTGGCTACCCAAATAGGTAGGATATCAACACAAGGTATTAACATAGTTTGTATTAATTACACCACAAACTCCCTGAAATTCTTTAGTAATTGTTTGCAAAAGGACTCTTTTATAGCTAATTTCATATCTGCCATTACATATAGATGACCAGGTCCCATGTAGTTAATTAACTTTATGTTCCTATAGATAACAATCAGAGAATCTCAGAAATGTAATTTCATGCACCAAGAAAGCATAACATTCCTAGTTATAGGATCTAAGCAATTTGTATTTTCTTATAATTAAAAACATATCAGAACTCACGATTCATGGTTTTGCAGAAGAGATTACTATTTCTTAATAGATAGCATTTGAACCTTGAAGTATCTCGAAAAAATACAATATCATGCACCAAGTGAGGCATCCTAGAAAAGACAGCATAGACATTTGCGACTGTCCAAACAAATCCAAAAAAAAAATTATGTTAAACCATCCAAGCCATCATCAAAAATCAATCATGTAATATGATAAATGTCCTGTAATGTAGCAAGAGGTTGTAGGTGAGCTTTCCACTATGTTAATGCAGTTACAACCATGTCTTCCACTTCATGTCAAGTGAACAGAATTAGATTTTGTCTAAGTTTAAATTTGACTAGGCTGTATGTGAGCTGGGGTACAAGTCATTTGGTTGATTCAAGAAGAACCATATTTAATGAAATCTGTTCTTCTCCTAACAAAAAGGATAAGGGTTTACACACCCCTCATTCTAGTTTCCCCATACGGTTCAACCAACATGAGAATTCAGAATGATTTCTGTATATTAACATTTAAGATCTGAAATATACCTTATTTTCCATATGTTAGTGGCAATTACAAACTCTCTAAGAACCTTAGAATTAACTTAACCAATTCTAAAGTTAAAATTAAGTATCATGCTAAATAATTCATTAAGATATTAGCATTGGTTACATCAGAAGAAATGTAGATGATGTTCTTATCAACTTGGACAAGCATGATGAAATGGACAGACTTTTGTATAATCATATTGTGGCATGATGACATAATTAAAGAATGGCTGGCAAAGAGGTATGCTTGAAAAGTGAGTCTCAGAGTTGGCTATGAATGTTCCTGAATTTTAATTTTAATAAAATAACTCATTAATTTCCACACAAAGCATATGAATCTAAGAACTCAAATAACAGATATTTAAAGAATATGAAAACACTAGAAGGAAGGCAGATGTATTAGTTTAATCCTTCTTTTGTTCAGTTCATAATTTCCGTTCAACATTTTTCGCTACTACTTAAGTGGATTAGATTTAAATTTAAATCAATATTCACTTGATGCCCTTCTTTCAGCATCCTTTGCTGCACCGCTTGCATGAAATTTTAGATGTTACTATGTAAAACTAATCTGGTACAAGTGTAAAATAGTCCTCAACATTCCTAGCCAGAAAGATTTGCTAAATAACTTTTAAAAGTGTTGAAACATATGCAACCTACTCCTCTAAGACATCCTGTATAATGTACTTGCAGCTAACATATGCTAAAGGATATTGTTAGTTTGTCATTGATTAAGATCTGAATTGATTAATGTGAATGTTTCAATCTCAAATAATCCAAAAAGTTACAAAAGCTGATTTTACACCAGCAGCAAAAATACCACTAAGGTAGAGCTCCTAATGAAATTTATTATAAATTTGTAAGCCCATTGTCAACAAAATGATATTCCACGTAATTTGTTTATGAATCCCCGAAGTTTACTATTTCCTATACCTTTAATAAAATTCCTAAAGCTCAACTAGAATCTACATAATACAAACTGTTTGAGTGCAGCATTACCCCCTCAGGAAGAGGAAGGAAAAACTCACTTTAGCCCATCACTGATCAAATTTTTCTCAGTCCATCAAGTTTCTGCTGCAGTGGCTCTTTTCTTCCACCCTCCGGACTGCTTAGCAAGCCACTTGCTCTTGTTGTCTTACACTACACTAAATTATTGTGATGACCCCAAACCTTTATACTTTCTAGCAGACAGCTCTCTATACTGTTCAAAATTGCAGATGCCCTAGAATTCAAGAACCCTTACATGGTTATGTAGAACCTATCTACTGAACTTTCACCAAATATCTTTCAGTTTATATCCCCCAGATATATATCCCGAAAAGAATCCCGTTCATAAATGCCGCCATAAAAAATATATACCTCCCTTCTTTTTCTTTTTTCATCCGCCCTCCATGGATAACTAAGCTAGCTTTGTCCACACTGGTTTGGAGTACCCATGTTTCCTTAAATATGTCATTTTGTGTAAGCATGGTTAGCTCACATGTATACCCCTATTCAACCTGGCGTTCATATAAGCATCACATAAAAGTTACTTTAATCAAAACTTAAAAGTTGCCTACCGACCTTTCATTTTATGACATAACAAATACAAATGATAACCTTGAGTTGTACATAAAGAAAGGTAGTCTTAAACCACAACATGATAAGGTGGTTCTTCTTGTTTTAACTTAGAAGCTAAGCAAACTAAGGTTCCAATAAAGGATGTAAATCAGATGACACCCATGAGATATAACAAAACATGCAACATACAACTCAAAATACATCAATGCATCATAAAAGTTAATGATTTGCAATGCTTCTCTCTTTGAGTTTTCATACTGCTCGTGGATAATTCCAAACAAAGACCAGCTCTCTAAATTATAAAAGATAAACAGATCTCCACATACCTGATAAAGTATTTCAAATACACTAAAAACAAAATGACTAATAAAGGTTGTCCATCCATACCCAATAAAATAAGCTACAATCTGTAATGAAATATATCCAAAAAAAATAATCAAGCCCATTGTTCATGATGAACTGATAAAAAATCTAACTTTCGGACTTCTGGTCTAATAATAACTTTGTGGTTCTCGGCGTTCAGTAAGTACAGCGGTCATGAGTAACTAAAGCAATCACACAGCTAATATTTAGTGATCTCTCACCTGAGAGTGACTGCCATGGTCCCCGTGATCCTCCACACCCCCTAAGATATTAAATTCAGATCAATTCAACATCAAAGAAACCAACGGATGACAGCAAGTAAAAAAATTTAAGAAAGATTCCCTCACAATCATTCAATCCGGCAAGGGCCATCAATCGAGCGGCCACCTCTGTTTCCTCAGCATCCTGCAGTGCCCTCGCAAAAGACTCGTCGCTCTCAAATTCGGCAGGATCGACAGACCGATCGTTAGCATCGAACGCATCCTCGCTGTAATCGCTTCCCTCGACGCTCCCCCCCTCGGCGCTCCCTCCCTCGTCGATCGGGTGGTCCGGATCGTTGCCGTCCTCATACTCGTAGCTCCCCACGTCGGAGCTCTCGTAATCGCTGCCCTCGCCGCCGTTCATCCGCAGCATCATGTACGCTCGCTCCTGGACCAAAAATTCCCCGAATCCAAGAACCTCAGAAACCTAGCACGAACCCTAAGACAAAGATCCGGAGACAGGCAGAAAAGGATCGAGGAGGACCTGTTCCTGGAGCGCGCGGGCGAGGGCGAGGTCCGCGTCGACCTGGCTGAGGCTGGTGAACGGCGTCCGGGAGGGCGGTCTTGCGGGCGGCTGCGCCACCCCCGCGGCGGGGTCGGCCTCCCCCTCCGCCGGCGGCAGAGAGTTGGGGCTAGGGTTTTCGTCGGTTGTCTTGTCTCCGACGCCGCTCTCCTTCGCGTTCTCCATCGGGGGGGGGGGGGGTGAGGGAGAGAGAGAGAGAGAGAGGATCTAAAGGCGACGCGATTTAAACCTCTTTTAATAGGGAATAAGGAATGATTGCTTCGAGTAGAATTCGGAATTCTGACGAGCAATTCTATCGGACCCAACCAAATTACCAAATATATATGTTCACGATATATGGCACCATATGATTGGATTATTTTATCGAATTAGTGCGAAATCGCTGTCAAGGAAACCAATATATTCTTGCCACGTAGCATGGAAAATATTTGATGCGATCTTGGATACCGTTGCAATTTTTAACTGGACTTCCGAATCCGAGTTCGAATTCTAAATCTCTGCTAGGGAACAAGATAGGTTAAGCTGTTTCGGGGCAAGAGAGGGGAGGGGGAGGTTTAACGTTATTTTTTCTGGGCCACTGGAGATCTGGAGCAGTTTAAGACAGGAGTTCGAGGGGAACATCGGATTCGCGTCGGACTGGTTTGCGAGTTTCGGTGGATGGGATGGGACGTGACGTGCGCCGTCGGGATGCTAAACTTGGACAGTAGGGCGCTCGCGATCCGGGCTGGAACGAATCGTAAAGCATATTCGAAGATATCTGGACCGTAGATCTCGGGCTGTGGTTGATCATTAAGTAATTCCGAACGGGATTCGCGGCCTCGTATTTCTTCTCCCACGTTTCTTTCGGTCTGGGACGGTAAAAGTCCATGTAATGTTAAAAAAAAAAAAAGGAATATTTTAAAAAATTATAATTAATATACCATTTACGGCAGTAAGATAGCGCTTTAATACCAACTTCTCTTGACCATCAACGATGATCCTTATCATGTTCAACATACCATATCATAATAATCATTGAATATGTAATGAAAATCTAATATTATGGATCATGCAACACTAAAATCATCCCTAATATATGTTACAAGTACTAGAATAATTTATTATTATTTCTATTATTTATAATTATAATATTTAAATTAAATTATGATATAATTATTATATTATCATTATAATGTAATAATATTATACTATATTATTATATAAAAATCTTGTAATATTAAATTATATTATATTGATATAAAAATAATATCAAGTATATTTTTATATTTACGAGTATTATTTTGATCCTTAAATTTTAAATCAAAATTACTGTTTAAGAATAATCTTAAATATTTGATCTTAAAAATAGATATAAAATCATTAGATTAAATAATAATTGTAAAAGTAAAGGTGATGTGGATCATTGTCATGTAAGATTATTAATGTACAATCAAACATAATAATTCTAAATTGCCCCTGGAAGCAATGCATGCACTCCAAATTTTCAATTTTTCATATGGGTGAGGTGAATGGTGTTTAAACTGATTGCTAGCTAGCTAGCGATGGAATTCAGTGGTGGTCCTACTGGATGAAGTTCTTCCTTTGCTCAGTGGTTGATAACAAACAGTTGATAGGGTAAAGTGGCATATAAAGATCACCAACAATGGATGCATACCTTGTAGCTAGAAGGTCACATACAAGTACCTGGATATAGTGGAGACTGCTACCATTTCTGTGGAAATCTAGAATAGGTTGAGGGTTAATTCAAAGTATATTATCATAATTTGAAAGCGGGAGCATGGCATGCTTCTTGTAAGGGAAACAAGTGAAGGAGGAGATGAAGGCTGGGATGGCTTAGTTTTTTTTAAAAAAAAATTCAATGCATGCTTTTTTTTCTTTTTTTAAAGGTAATTTATCAATAATCAATTTGATGTTTTTTTCTTCTTTTATCCATTTGTTAATCTAAATACTAGAGCAAATAGACACAAAATTATACAATAATTAGGAACTAATAGAGATAATAGTTATAAACTTATGAAATATTAAAATAATATAATTAAGTAGTAGTTTATAGAAGTATACTTTTAAAATTAAATTGATATTAATGTTAAATTGTTAATAAGATTACAAAATAAAATGAGTAAATGTTTGAAATATACTTAATCATGTAAATAAGAAAAAGAGCAAAGTTATTCATAATTCTATTCTTCTATCTCGTCCTTAAGAGTGTTTGAAGTTGTTGATGAGAATCTTTCAATAATACTCAATATGTAAAAGTGTACTTCTAATCCCATTATTTATTAGGTGACATTAGTATCAACTATATTATATATCAAAAAATATAAAATATTAAAACATTAACCATATAAACAAACTAATTGATAATTCATAAAATTATATAATGTCATCTAGATAAAATTTTAAAATTTAAAACCAACGAAATTGAAAATATATCATAAGTAGTCATCAAAGCTTATACATTTTCAAATCATTTCGGCTTACCCATGACCCGGCCTGAACTAACCCTAAAATTTTTGGATCATTCCGAGTTTAGGTTATTTCAAGCTTGGGACACAAAAAGTAAAATTTGAACCCTATTAAACTAGGTTTGGGTTGAGTTCATGGGTCAAATAAAATTTCTGCTACCTTTATTATTGACATTCGGAATTGAATTAGCTTTATAATGCATCTTGAATAATTTAAAACGGAGGTCATATATCAATACTGATGAACTTTTAGGAAATTACAAAAATATCATTATGCACCACATAATTTAAGGATGATTTTTCTTGAATTTTTATCTGAGTTTTTATTTTTTTTTCAAAAAATCCTACTAGATAAGTTAGAAACCTAATAGGAGTTAGCAATCTATTTTTAAATATTTATTTGATATTTATGTCTTTAATTTTCTTTAGAAAATAGAGATCCTACTAGAAGTAGAAAATTTATTGGTTTTAGGAGTTAGTGTCTTATAAAAAGTTAGAAACCTATGACCTTTAGAAAAACTCTTTATAACTATACCTTAGTGAAAGTCTTTTGATATGAAAAACTCGTCAATAAAGCTCTTACTTACTTCTTCAGGCAAGAGATTTCTTACTTATGCAGGTGAGAGATCTCAATCCTAAAAGAAATAATTTATGGACGGTCAATAGTTATCTCTTTCATTGATAAGTTATGGAGAGAATCTATTAAATTAAGTTGGGTTGATATTACTCGTGATTGAGAGGTAAGAGATAATTCACCTCTTCTAAACTTTATTTATCGTTGATCATGATTAATTAAAATATAAATTATTAATCATATGGACTTATAAATTATTTATGCCATCAAATTTTATATTATGAACTCTTTGTGAGCTCTGATATTGGATTATGATTCTCAATGATGAATTGATACATTTTTGATATATTATCATGATTGTCAAACCAAATTAATGCATATAAATTGTGAGCTATATATGATATGTAATTGATTCTAAGATTATTGAGATTCCAATATTAGCTATATTGGATACCTGTGGCTGATGGGGGCATGCATTGGATAAGGTCCCTATAGTGGAGGTTAATACCTATAACTGATGGAGGATATGTCGTAACACTACGACCTTTGATCCAGTTATGTATTGTAGTTTTAACTTTAAAACATAAATTTTAACCTTAAAATATTATAGTAAGTTTAATTGTACTATGAAAGTGAACTAATTTAGATCAAATTAGTAAAGACCAATATAACGATGTTGACCAAAGTCTTACAAACTTCATTTCAAAATATTTTTTTTCTTAAATTTTGTTTTTGTAATATTCTTAAGCTAAATTAATTTTTTAGGATTTTTATCTTGAGTGAAAGTACCTTAATTTACTATTGGCCAACCCACTATATCCTAAAATTCTCTGATTTTATTTTGGAAGGGGAGGAAGGGGTGAGGAAGGAGTGTTCCTTTAATTTGATAAGAAATCTTAAGTAAAGAATGAAAATGAACTGTGGCATATAGCTTCTATAGGTTCGATCAACTGCACTACTAGTTGATCGCCCTATCAGTCAACTACTCTGACTACCATCACATCGTCTTAAAATGACCAAGCACCATATTTTTTTCTTCATCTCTCTTTCCTCTCTCTCTCTCCTCCCAACTCTGGTTCCAAACATCTATGATCGTTTTCTCCTTAAATCTCTTCATCTTTCCTCCTTTCGAACCTTTCTCTACCATTTTTTTCCTTCCACATTTTAGATCTACATCTTTAAACCTACTACTCGCTTAATCTTTTTCGATCCGTGAGCTATCAAGGTAAAATTTTAAAGGTTTTTACTTCTACTCTACCGAGTTCTCTTGTTTAGAAGACGCTTTTAGGATTTTTGTTATTTTGTATTATTTTTCAAGCTAGGTTTCGAATTCAATTATGGGGTTTTCTAAGATAACATATAATCCTTGTTCTCACACTCTAATAGCACTAAAATCTCTTCTTTTATATGTAGTTAATCCTTATTCTAGGTACTTTGGGGGTTTTATTGCCCACCTTAACTTAAATTCTGACTAATCTAATTTGATTTGGGGATAATAATTTTTATAGCATGTTTAGCTAATTTACATAAAAAATCTTTCTTGAAGTAATGTATACACATGTCTAACTTAGTATATTCGTGTATGCATAAAACTAAGTTAATTTGTGAACACAAAAGCTTGAGCATATACATGTAATCAATCTTTGAATAAAGATCGTGCTCAAAGTTTCTTTTACCATTTGTTCGTAATATGACATGGATTACACCTATATTATACAACATATTTCCAATGCTGATAGATGAGAATAAGTATGGATGGATAGAATGAATTTTCTACAAGGTTGTATAAGTTTTTATGCTTTATGAACTATTGAATATTAAATGTTGCATATTAACTAGTGACCTTATGTTCTCGTCAATGATTAATGTTTAAATGGATTTCTTTATGTCATTATAAGTGATTTCTAGAATTTGGTCATGTGACTTTATATTCGTATGTGATTAGTTGGCATTTATTTCAACTCTAACATACTATGTAAGCTTATGTTATTCATACTATCTTATGTCATTATAAATGATTACTTAAATTCTGCTTGGTAATTGTATGTTTATGTGATCATTTATAATCATTTGCACTTTAATACATTATATAAGCTTATATAAACTGATAGGTGCCTTCTGCATTATGATGTAACACATGCTTAATGGACTGATATCTGAATGCCTCTACTTGTAGGATTGATACTAACCTCGTGTGAAAGCCACACATGTGATCTACCTTTGATATAGTTACTAACAATCTTCTGTATAGGCTTTTGAGCCATTTATTTTCAGCAATTTTGAATAGCTTCTATCTAATATCGTGCATTGGGACCATTTCTATAATTATATAATCATGCTTGTATGTATATATGTATTGTTCCTTTCTATGCTTTTATTTTAGATATTGTTGAACCTCAGAACTAGTTACGAGGGACTACTCTTAGAGAATGATGTGTTACTATTTATAATTTGATGATTTTATATTTTAGCATTGTACGAGATTTACATGTGTAGTTAATTAATGATGTTACACTTGTTTTCCCTGACTATATTTGTTAATATCTATAAACTGAGTATGATCTTATTCTTCATAATATTTTTTCTACTGTCAACCCTTTATTTGGTCAATAAGTCACATCCCTTTGAAGTAGTCCTTTTTGGTTTGGGTAGGCTTAGTATCTCCCATCTTTTAGGCCATGCTAACTAAACTAAGAATGTTTCTTTTTGTATATTTCTTAGATTGTATATATATAGAGCTCCATAGTTATCCTGTAGAAGAATTTTCATAAGTACTTGTGATATGACTTCGTGATTGTTATAGATGCGTATATGTGTATATTAGTGTAGATACTCTTTTGATATATATGTATTATGAATGCTAGCTTTCTATGTTGATATTACTTACATACAATTATTAGGTTATTTGAGAGTTACATGGACCAAGATGGGTCCTACTCATCTTGGCTCTCATGCCGGTTATGGACTTCTAGTTTGAATGGTGATATATGCATTGCCAAGATCCCACCAATGGGGGTTAAACATTGGTTAATACCTATGGTCGATGGAGGATATGCATTGGTCTAATCTTCTAAGTGAGGGTTAAACACTGGTTAATACCTATGACTTATGGGAGATATACATTGGTCAAGACCCAGCTAGTAAGGATTAAACATTGATGGATGATAATTTAGAGCATAGCTAGATTGGATGACATATGGCATCATGAAAAAATGATATGATAAAAATAGAAAACTTGAAAGATATGAATTTATTCTTGTTAGACCTTAATCGCACATTTGATACACCAAATTAGAAGGGGGATAGAATTTTTTTAAGGATGGAACTTAAGTATAATTTCATACATGCAACCTATACAGTTTGTGTCTATCTCTTTTCTACTTTTTCATGGAGCTAAGGTGGCGCATAAGTGATTATAAAAAAATAAGAGACAGACACAAATTGCATAGTCCGCATGTATGGAACTGCACCTAAGTTTCATTCTTTTTTTAACCTTTTCCATATTTATTTTCTGTAAGGACAAAATAAAATTTTGTCCCATAAGATCGCTAACCTTATTGAAGGGGAGATAACTTATCTCATCAAAACAAATGTTTTTATTTTTATCTTGTCTAGCTTTTACTTTATTTTCTCTTTTTTATTCTTATCCTCAATAATTGCTATTTTTTTCTAAAGGTATAATTGTCAAATTAGAAAAGTATATATATAATCTTATCCAATCCTACCCAACATCAAATATAGGATAGGATAATTTTTATTATATCTTATCATTTCTTTTATCCTACATCCCTTTTATTCTGTCCTGTTATGTATATTAAACGTAACTTAAATGATTATTTTGATTGTATGATATATTTGATTCTCAAAAAAAATAGATTTATATATTATTATCTAAAATTTTAGTTGAGGTGATCGTCAAATACTGAGCTATTAAGCTTATTATTTTATTATTTCTTTGTTTTCAAATTTTGATCAATAGATGCATGGGGATATTGATGGAGTGATAATTGAGCAAAAGGTATTTATGCCATATTTAGAATCAAATTAAATGGACTATAATTGTAATCAGTGATGTATTTTAAGTTATTAAAAATTTATTTTGGACATGATGAATATTAAATTATATTTTATTTTTGTTACTCAGTTCTAAGATAATGTCATGATGAATGCCTTGCATGATGAATGCCTTGCATTCTTGTGAGGTCTCACCTTATGAATATGTGTTTAGTTTCTAATCTCTAGATTGGAGGCATGATACCAATCTTTGCAACTACATAATCATATGAGGTAATGACGATTAGATTGGCTTCGGAAGTTGGCTGCTCAAGAGGAATTATCATGTAGTTTTTTCTTTTTTTTTTAGCAGCTTTTAGTAATACAAGCCCTCAAATTCTGAGTCAATGGTCCTCTCTAATCTCACTGATTCCCTATATGCTTGGATTGCTGCCTTGTTCTCATCTTATGTTTGTGTTAGTATTTATTACATATTGTTATATGTGAACTTCGCTAGTAGGTGTGTGAAGGCCTTCCTAATTGTTGATGAAAATGGAACTCAGTTATTCTTAAGTTCACGTTATATATATGATCAAATAGGGATTGCTGGAGATATATGTCAAAAGTTTATTGATGATTGTATATCTTTTGTTATGCATTTGCTAATCTTTTGCTATTGTTGATTATTTCTTCTACGTGATTGTTGCTCATTCCCTAGGGGTCTATTTCGTTGGAGGGAAAGAAGGAAGAGGAAAATTAATAAAAATTTTATTTGAGAGAACGGTGAAAAAAGAAGGGGAGGAAAATATTAGTTAGGAATACTCCTCCTACTCTATTTCTTCTCAAAAATCTAAATTTTTTATCCCTTAAATTGAAGGTAAAAAAAAATAAAAGAAACAATTTATAATTTTTGATCCCATATCATCATCTTCTTTTTCTTTTCTTTCCTCTCAAATAAGGAAAGCTCCCTTACCATTCCTTCCCCTCATTCCTTCCCCTCCTCTGATAAGCTGTTCACAAGTTGAACTTGTTCTATCTTATTTATTATGGATTTTTTATCTTTACTTGTTGGCATATATTTGATTTCAAGCGTGTAGTTCTTTGTTATTCATTATCTTATGATAGAGTTAATTTGTAAAGATGCATGGTTGGGCTACAATGTTTCACCTCATAGTTTAGTTTAATGTTGTTTTGGATTCTACAAACAACCAATAAAGCTTGGAAATTTAACTCACAACCAGGGGTGGGCTTGAACGCGAGCTAATTCAAAAAATTTCAAGACTTACGATTTTTTTTTTTTTTTCTTCTCTCTTTCTTGACTCATAGGGTTGGATTGAGCTTGTATTTTTAAATCTATTTAAATTTCAGATCGGACATAGACCAAAAGAAATTAAGCTCACTCTAACCCAACCTGGCTTGAAATTTATACTTTTTTTATATATAAATATATAAATATATTTTTTATGTAGATATATATATATATATATATATATCTACATTTGAAAACATTTTTTTCAAAATAGTATTAAAGAAGGAATTGAAAAAGTAATGCACAACACAATCACTATCCCAAAAACCCTTTTGGTAAATAAATCATAAATTATATATATGCTTATAATTCAAGTTAAAAATGGATCCTAACAAATTTGTCTAGTAAAAGTCCATTTATGTTTGGCGGATATATTCGGTCATGCCTCTTAATCTGATCTTATTATGAAACCCCATTATGACCATTAGAATTAGAAGATGACCTTACGGAAGATTGAAAGGTTGGCGTGCCAACCATGGTGGTCCTTTTGATGTCTCTCTTGCTTTGAGAGAAACCACTCCAACCTTTTTATCAATTAGTCCTTTCATCTATGGTGATATTATAGGTTTAGTAAGAACGTTTGATAATTTAAATGGAATCATCATATTGATTCTAATCATTAATGATCCTTGCCCTAAAGTAATCCAATCTTTATCACAAAGTAATTTGATCCCCGATGTTTTATAGTCAGCTTTGAGATTGTAGTTAAATTAAAAACAATCAGTAAGAAATTCCATTAGCAATTACTAGAAGGAAACAACATTCAAAAACCCAGAGCACAGTTAAGTCTCACAATAAATAAAAATGCAAATGTTGAGATTGCGTATTTATTTGCAATCAAAATAGTGTAATTCCTGCAACAACTCAGAAACCCTCATTACCTTCAGGCATGAAATTATTGTAAAATTTATGAGAACCACCAAAGAGACTTGGGAGGCCCTACCTGGTTTCTGGCCTAAGCTAACAGCAACCATCACCATGGAAGCATCAAGCCATCTCATTATTTCTTGCACTCCCTCACTCCTCCAATGTGAGACAGTTGATGATGGCCCTTTTGATTCCCACTGATGAAGCTTCCCCAATGCCCTGATTCCCCATCTGAGAGGAAGGTTGAGATGGCATCGTCCAAGCAGATGAACAAGAGGCTGCGGCATGGACAGTCAAGTGAAAGTTAATTGATGATAGATAAACTTGAGTTATAAGCATATAACAATTTATTTTTCATTCAATATGAGACTAAATTTGGTGTATGACATCTAAGCCAACCAAAACTCCACATCATGACGGAACTCTACCACCTTCCCATGTGTATACTCGGATCCGATCTGATATCATTTGTAACATCTCAAACTCATCTGTTGATCCAATTAACTTGTTAGCGGATCAAAACTATGTGCTTCAAAAACTCAAGTGAAAGTTAATTGGTAACTGATGAATTTGAGTTATAAGCACATAATATATATTTTTTTTATCCAATATAAGACTAAATTTGGAGTATCATAGAGAGTTCTATTGCATGTCTTTCTCTCCATGTACCCACCCATCCCTTCCAAAGTTTCTATCTCCTTGAGAGTAGCAAGAACGTCGCTCTTCTATCTAGTTTGGTTATGATTGGGTGAAGATGCTTGAAGGGAGGGGATAATTTATATAAGTTTTTTCTCCAGTGGCATTTAATTCCATGGCTTGAATCCTTCTTCGTTTCCTAGGTTATTTCACGGTGGTATAATGGGTCACCATTCACGGTCCATGTGAGCGGTCTTGCAAGGATCTTTTATGCCAAGTCAAAGCAATCAAAGGACGAGGTCTTTTATGCCAAGTCAAAGCCGTCAGATGGCAAGGTCTTTTACGCCAAGTCTCTGAAAAATCGAAGTATATATGTCGAGCCGCCAACTTGTTTGCCGATTTATGAGGGTAATATGCTTCCATTGGGAAGACAAGAGAACAAAAGGCAACAAGGTAGGCAAGTCTGTTGTAATATTATTATTCATAATTTACATGTAGCCACACCTGATGTTATTATATTACTGAGTAAGGTCGAACAACTAAATGTTCCCATACATGAATGCAACAATTAGATTTAATTTTATAGTGATGATTTTTTTGTTAATTAATTAAAGTTTTTTAAAGGCACAAAACATCATGACATGCACACGTATATATGTCTCACGATTTTCCATATCATAAAAACACTTCAAGTAATTATATGTATGTATGTATGTACACTTACACACATAAAAATACGAACATATATACATTCACATATAGAGGTTGGCCCAACTTAGCTTAATCTGTTCCATAGAGTTTGAGCTTATAGGATGATTTTAGTTGAGCTGACTTATTTTAGGATTAAAGAATATTAGGAGTTCATCATCAAATATGCCTTGAGAAGGAGAAATAATGTTGTGTTGTGTAAGGGTTACACGAACAACAAAAGGGCAAAAATTGATCTAATCTTGCCATTATAATTTGTTATAACTTGTTTTTCTTTTAGAAAAATTGATATCTTTTAATATATATATATATATATATATATATATATATATATTGTAAAGAAGTAAGGATTGTTTTTTCTATGTAGGAGGGTTCTAGAGGGATGAGGTATTAGGTTATCTATCGGAGTTATGATAAGTAGGGACAGGCTTTCAGGAGAGGGTCTGATGATAGACTTGTAGGATTTTTATTTTTATTTTTATTTTTATTTTTTATTTTTTTTGTCATGGTCATGTTCTTAAGGTTCGTTGCATGGGGTTTAAATAGACCCCTTAGAGCCATGTGTACGCCAAGAAATCTTTCCCTCACAGGGATAATGTTCTCATCTTTTCTTCTAAGAAATCTGAATTCAAAATTTAAGTTCGAATTTGAATAATATCAGACTTTCTAAAATGAAAAGCTGTGAGACCATTAGCGTCATTCTAAGAAACCTTCTGCTTGTTGGCATAATTACCTCGGCTTTCCTTTTATGAAATCTGAATTCAAAATTTAAGTCTGAATTCAACAATACAAGAAAGATCGAGTTCCACTTCATGTCTTCCTCTCCACGTACCCACCCATCTCTTCCAAATTAAGTTTCTATCTCCTCTAACAGCGGCAAGAAGGTGCAACTCTTCTATCTAGTTTGGCTTTGATGAGGTGAAGATGCTTGAAGGGAGGGGATTAATTTATATAAAGTTTATTCTCTAGTGCTATTTAATTCCATGGCTTGAATCCTTCTTCGTGGAAATGGGAGTTATTGGACTGGTTATGTGCCGAGATCTCATCGTGGAAACCAAGCAGTCAGACGACTTTACCGAGAAGGCTAAGAACCGTTTCTTATTATAAAACTCAGTTGGATTACGTACGTAATGCTTTCTCTCTTAGGTTTTTCCACTGCGCGGTGGATACTTTGAATCAGGCCTTCGAAAACCTTAGACCTTCTACGACATTCTCAAAACCTTAGACCTTCTATCCCACGGCATTCTCTTTTGGCAAGGCTAAGATAACTTCATCTACGTCGGTGTAGCATTTTTTTTTTTTTTTTTTCCCCTCTGTGCTCCTTCTACAAAGAGGACAAGCCCCGTGCTATATTTCAACTGAGATGGTGGCAGGATTTTGAGCATTCTTTAAACATTTCTTCCCCCCCTCCCAACTACCTTCTTGACGGTTAGGATATGGTTTTCCATGTCATTAAATACGTGAGGTTTCAAGGGCTTGAGGTACCAAGCTTCATATTGAGAAGGTAAAGGAGTTGCTGAATGATATCCTATACGGAAGAATGGCTCTCCCTTTCAGATTACATTGGTTTTTCATCACCAATTCTCTGATCCTTCTGATTAGCATTATAACTAGACAAGTTTTCAAGCAGCGGAGTTGGAAAACTAGGCTTCTTTCATTGAATTATTACGCTTATTTTTGCATTGCAATAATTTTTTTTCAATTAACTCTTTGCTCTGATGCCTCCAGCTCGAATGGCTCCATCTCATCTTGACCATCTTCGGCATGGGGGTGTGATCATACCAGATTATACCAGCACTAATGCACCGAATTTCATCCCATCAAGATCATCTTTTGTATGGATCTCGATCCAAATCGATCTAGATTGATGATCATTTTGCCAGCTTTGAGGTCACCTTGGATTCCAACAAAGCATATATATATATATAGAGCCATACATCATAGGATAGAATTAGGTGTGAATTTTCTCTCTATCTCTCTCTTATTTTTTTTCAACTCTATCATCACTTAATGCTTTCATAGAAATTAAGATTATATTGAAAAAAAAAAAAAAAGATAAAAAAAATTGAAGGACACATAAATAACGCATCGCGTCTACATTCCATTCTACATCATAATAGAGCATGTATTACGAGTAATATATAACAGCTAAATGTCCTATACTTTAGCACAGCAAGTAGATTTAATTTTATGTTGAAGATTTTTTGTTAATTAATTGAATTTTTCTATGGTATGAAAAATTATGAGACATATATATATATGTGTGTATATATAGACACACATAGAAATATATATACATATAAGGGTTGCATGAGCAATAAAAGAAAAAGAAAAAGAAAAAGAAACTAATCTCATCTTACTATCGTAATTTGTTACACATATTTTTTTTATTTTAGAAAAATTGATATTTTTAATTTATATGGTATATAAGGTTTGTGTCCAATTAATTAATTCATGTTGGTTTGTGATCACTGAAACAAAATGAGATATTAGAGGTAATTATAAACGTTGCTAATAGCTTAAAAAATGTCACAAATATATTTATCAGTACTTTTGTATATTAGCTCAGGATGATGCTAGCAATTAATTGTTGATAATTTTAGAAAAAAGCCAATAAAAACTACAAGAGAACTCCTTAATTAGCTCACAACCTCATTTGAAACATGGTATGATAATTTATATTTTAATAACAATTTTCATAAAAAAAAACCACTTTTTTCACTTTGATAAAAATAAGAACGAATAACTCCATATTATTCTTTGCAATAATTTTATAATCAATTTATTTAAAATGTTAAAAAGTATTGACAACTTCAGCATATTCCTATATTTATACATACCTATTCCTTACAAATTTTTGAAGTACTGTTCATTTATATTGTGCTATAATTGATGAGCAACAATGTTATTTAAATATATTTTTAATATAAAATCTGGTTGGAACAATGATTAAGACTCTTAGTTAAATTGATAGAAAAATAAAAGAAAAACAAAGATGAGCTACAAATTAACACATAGCAATTTATCATTAATGGAAAGTAAAGCATTATTTTTCAATATTTTCTAAGAATACTACTAAAATAATGACATAGTTTTTGCGACATCCAGTAATTTATGAGAAACACAAAACAAAGCATTATTTGTTTGTATTTTTCAAAAAATTAATAAATATAATTTCATAATTTTTTTAAAAAAGAATAGTGAGGACATGTCATAGATTATTTATGATAAATGTGGAGTAAAATTTTGTTTTCTAAATTTTCAAAAATACTACTAAAATAATAGCATAAAATATAAATAAGCCAATAGTATTTCTAACAAAATGCCACTTATTTATAATACTTTAATAACAAAGGCATTTAATTAAGTCGAAATATTATAAAAAAATATACATATATAAAATAGTAAATGCCATCGCTATACTGCAGCTCATAATTTATAAATATTTTATTAATCTAATCCACATAGATGGTGCCATCTCCTGCCCATTGGCGATCAACGCAGCTTCCAGCCAAAGAGAAAAAGAAGCAGTACTCTGTTAACTTAAAAATATGCATCTGATCACATCCTTTTGTTTCAACTGGGAAAAAAAGAAACAATCCAAGAAAAATTTTGAACGTAAGCAAGCAAACAGCAATAATCTTCATGAATGACAAGCCCTGCACGCAAAGACCGTGGGATCCAAGGCTTCTCAGCGCATCATGCCACCTTGCATCGCCGGCGGAGCCGCCATTTGCTGCATTTGTTGTCTTTGCATGTTGCCCTGCCACCCTGCCAAAAAAACCATATATTTGAAATTTTTTTAAAAAAAAAAAAAAAATTAAAGAGCCAAGAAACTCAAGGAGCAGCAACTGGAAGACAACCATTTCAGATAGCTGACAGCGAAGTTGGTCCAAATAGAACTTCATTCATGCCACGGCATCAATTTTTTTTAGCATACAAAGCACAGTTTTAAACCCTCTGACATGAGATGGGATCACCTCGATTTTTATCTGAATGCTGGGATAACAATGGAATAACTTGGGATGGCAAGAGAGAATTGATGGAAAGGATAGAGACCTCCAAATTATATAATTTTTTTTATATATGAATGGTTTAGAGACAATTTCAAGTTATGTTAGGACGCAGTATCGTGTAATCAAAAGAGGTGTACTTGTATAAGAAATAAAACAGGGGTCATTTGGTTGCAAGCCATTGTTTTTTCAAAGAATATATTCTGTCAAAGAGAAAATAAATATGTACAGAGAGAATAAAGGTGGAATACCTGCAGCCATATTAAAACCACGGTTCTGGAGCTCTCGGTACTCCTGGCAAAGAGCACAGGATTCACAGCAGCAGTTGACGAGGCAGTCGTTGCAGGGCGCCTCTGCAAGGTTGAATTGTGCCCTCAACTTGGAACGGTACAAGCATGAGTATATCCAATGAAAGCATGTGAAGTAATTCAGCAATGCATACAATGCCCCACTTGAGCCACATGCTGCACCCAAAACACCAAACCAATCAGTCCCACCACAAGAGATGAAACCAAATTTCATCTGTTAATTTTTTTTTTTCCTGACATCTCTGGTGATGACCGTCAAGAATGAATGAGTTAGAACTTTTATATGCACTCAAGTTAGATATGTTTTGACTGGTAATAACTAGTTTTGTCTCTGTTCTTGAATCCATCAGAGGTTGATTTCCTCGTCTGCAAGGTTTACTCATTCAAATTATCGAATTTTCCAAATCAAACACCAAACCAATTAGCCACACCACAAGAGATGAAACCAAATTTCATCTGTTAATTTTTTTTTTTCCTGACATCTCTGGTGATGACTGTCAAGAATGAATGAGTTAGAACTTTTATATCCACTCAAGTTAGATATGTTTTGACTGGTAATAACTAGTTTTGTCTCTGTTCTTGAATCCATCAGAGGTTGATTTCCTCGTCTGCAAGGTTTACTCATTCAAATTATCGAATTTTCCAAATCAAACACCAAACCAATTAGCCACACCACAAGAGATGAAACCAAATTTCATCTGTTAATTTTTTTTTTTCCTGACATCTCTGGTGATGACTGTCAAGAATGAATGAGTTAGAACTTTTATATCCACTCAAGTTAGATATGTTTTGACTGGTAATAACTAGTTTTGTCTCTGTTCTTGAATCCATCAGAGGTTGATTTCCTCGTCTGCAAGGTTTACTCATTCAAATTATCGAATTTTCCAAATCAAACACCAAACCAATTAGCCACACCACAAGAGATGAAACCAAATTTCATCTGTTAATTTTTTTTTTTCTGACATCTGTGGTGATGACAGTCAAGAATGAATGAGTTAGAATTTTTATATGCACTCAAGTTAGATATGTTTGACTGGTAATAACTAGTTTTGTCTCTGTTCTTGAATCCATCAGAGGTTGATGTCCTCGTCTGCAAGGTTTGCTCATTCAAATTATCGAATTTTCCAAATCAAACACCAAACCAATTAGCCTCACCACAAGAGATGAAACACATTTTATCTGTTAATTTTTTTTTTTCTTTTTTTTTTGACATCTCTGGTGATGAGAGTCAAGAATGAATGAGTTAGAACTTCTATATGCACTCAAGGTAGATATGTTTGACTGGTAATAACTAGTTTTGCCTCTGTTCTTGAATCCATCAGAGGTTGATTTCCTCTTCTGCAAGGTTTACTCATTCAAGTTATCAAATTTTTCAAATCTTATCAATTGCTTGAATGCTTTATTCTTTGATGAATATAGTGAAAAATATTTATGAGAGATAAATAGTTAAGGACAAATATGAGTTTCTAATATTTTAATTGCTTATTAATTCAAAATTTTAAGAATAAAATGAAACAGATTGGGAAATCATAATTTTTTTATGATTGATCAGATTTAATTGGAACACACCCTAAAAAAAAATTAAAACAAAAAAAGAATAGTGGGCTACCTACGAGGTTCAATTGAAGATAAGGCTCTGAGATGATAATCAACAGACTTTAAGCCCTCAACTTAAAATACAACAATAATAAAATCTTAATCTTAAAACTTGTTGAGATCGGTTATATGGATCCTTCTTCTCCACCCTATTCGATTTACAATCATACTTTTTGTATGTTTCAAAGCTATTAAAGCCCTTGACTTGAGATCTTTCTTATAAATAAATCGAACATTCTGCACTAAATCTTGGCAATTAACTGCCCAAGTGTGTCAGTATGCTTGGATCTAATAGCTGTGGCTTAATTATGCTAGGCCTAGTTATCATCACCCAATGGCTATATAATATTTGACCAACTGATTTTAGAGCCATGTCAAAAGCTCACAATAATAGGGTTGTATCTATCTCCTGGTCTTAGCATAGCAAAATAAATTGAAGTCTGTCACATCTATGTTAACCATTGATGAAATAATGGAATCTGAAACTTTAGCTTAACACTTGAGCAAAACATTTATGAAACAAATAAAGAGGACTTACAAGTGGTTCCTTGGTCCACTATCTCTGCTATCTGGCCAAAGGTGACACAGGGGCACCAGCAAGTCATGCAGCCTTCAAGAAGAAGAAGAAGAAGAAGAAGAAGAAAAACATCAGGCCTTGATACTAAAACCAGAAGCTTTATGTCAATTGAGGATAAAAGATTTCAAAAAAAAACTTACAGTTGCCGCAGTCGGACCCGCACTCGCAGAGTCCGGTGGACCATGGCTGAGGTCTTTGAGTCACTGGTAATGCATTCGGAGCCGGAGGGTAGTACTGTTGTTCAGGAGCCATTGGAGGAGGAGGAGGAGGAGGCATGGCTGGCCCTGCTGATGGATAGTACTCATTTGGCTTGGGTGGATACATGGTGGCAGTGAATTAGAACTAGATCAAAGAGAAAGAAGCCTTCTTCTTGTTGGTGAGGTGCAAACAAGAAGCAAAGCAATAGGGAGAAGTTTCTTGAGACCGGTTTTTAAGCTGTGGGCATGGCCTACCAAGCAATAAACACACCTTTCTTGGCAACGCGTTTGAAAATTTTACAGCAAATTATCGTCGCATTTAGCCCTGTTGACTTCTCACTTATCTAAAATATTTTTGCTTAAAATTTTTTTTTATCTCTTTTGCTTGCTGCACAATAATTATATTTATATGTATATTTATATTTATTATATACAGAAGTAATAAGATAAATATGTGCAGTGTGGAGATAATTGCATGCATCTGCATACAGTAAAAAAAAAAAAACAAAAATTAAACAAAATTAATATGATAGACCGAATTTTATATTACTGATTAACAGAGGATAAATATTAAATTCTAATCTATTGGAGGAGAACATGAATTTATTATGAATGTAGGTTTCTAAATTCATGGATCTCTTATTCTATGGCCTGTCTGATGCTGACGGAAAAGTTGATAGGGTGCATAGCTTGGACCCTTGAATTGTCTTACCTTGGTTTCGAATGTGACATTGCGTGTGAATGCAGCTAACGATTGGACTTCTTCTTGGACCCTTGAATTGTCTTACCTTGGTTTCGAACGTGACATTGCGTGTGAATGCAGCTAACGACTGGACTTCTTCTTCTTGTTTGAATATAATATAATAATACTCCTTACTCCATGAGGAAGGCTGGAAGAAATTGCCAAGAGGGCTGAAGGTCCTAAACTGCTGCAAATCCACGCGGTTGAAGGTCTTAGGCTGCTGCGAATCTACGACCAAGGAAGCTAGGTTGACGCTTTCAATGGCTTTTACAGCAACAGCAAATGGAGACCCGAAGTCAACGTTGACATCATTTCATCGTGGTAAACCATGCGTACAAATTGAATGGTAATACCGAAAGAAGACAAGAAATGCCAAGAGAGAAACTATGCTATGTAATTGAGAATCGTGTTGTAGATTATACTAGTTGAAATTTCACACCACAGATTCCTGTCTACAAATCGAGTCGTGTACAGACTTAAGATGCAACTGATTTTGATGTTTTCGGATCACAAACCAAATCAAAGCATCGAACTGTATTTTTAAAACGTATGAACAAAGGCCTTAAAATAATGTATTGCTTTTGTTTATTCCAGGATAGAAATTTCTATGTTGGTGTTGCATCTGCCCCCTGTGATGCTCATGGAATGTCCCCATAGAGATCTACTGATGTAGAAACATGATGCCTGGCTGCTCCTTTTCAGTAAAATATATAGCAGAAAGGAAGGGTCTATGAAGGTGGTTTGGACATGAATTTTCTTTTTCCTTTTTTTTTTTTTCCCCATTATACAAGGGTCTTGTGATGAGGATGATACAACCAGACCAAGATTAAATGTGATTTGAACTGGGCAAATTAGCACAACTATGCCTGCAAACCCTAACAGATCCACATCCAGAATCCACAAAACAACATTAAGGGGGTCCAGAGATTGGTGGCAACATTGCACATATAGGTCAGAAAAGCCTGTTGTGTCCCTGCCTTGGTGATGAACATGTGGCACAATTTCTATATGCAACTCAAAATGCTTAAAAATTAAGCAGCAAATGAAAATAAGCATTGGAAGAATGCAAGAGCATCTGAATCAGATGTCTGACTGACAAAACTTCAAACAACTATTCGAGTGTTAATTGGCTCAAATAATTTACCAGTATAATTACAACATGAACATACCTATTCCTTTGGATGAAAAACTGGATGGTTAGAACTAGTCACAATGCATAAGATACATCATACCAAAATAATTTATAGAAAATTATATATTGATGTCAAAATTTTCCCTTCTACCATTACTCTGATAAAATGCTAACGCCCTAAACCAGCCAGACGGCTCATGATGACACTTTTTGTTAAACATCAGATCCAACTTTTCACAAGATAGCTACGTTGTGCATTGATTGATTAATAAAACATGCCTCATCTATCACCCGACAAATATCTTCAATGACAATGCAACTCAAACACCCTAACACAGTGATCTGCACCACAAGAAGCTAGCTGCAATGACTTCGAATCATCAACATCGAGGTTCCTCCATGACAAGCGGTGCACCGTTGAAACATGGCACATGTAAATATCAAACCGAACTGCAAGGGCAGCACTAAATGGTGCTAGTTCTGAGCCGTGATCGGTGGTCAGTCTGCCACCAGAGAGACTCCAGAGTTCTATAAGCCCATTGTCCATTCCCACAGCAAGAAGCCCAGCATTGCGGGCAGGGTCACGGCCAACCCAAGATAAGGCTGTAACACTGTCTCGGAACGGAGGCAAGGTCACAAGCTGCTTGACAGAAGTGCCGTCCTCAATAGCCCATATCTTGACAGTCTTGTCCCTCGACCCAGTTGCAAATTCATGGCCAAAGGGGTTCCATGAGCATGCCCATATGATTCTCTTGTGGGCCTCTTGCTTGGCAATCAGCTGATGGCTGGCTCCTTCCCCTGAATTCAAAGAAGGTCAGAACCTTTTCTCTTTCTGAACAAAGGTACGGTTCATGCAATAGAGGGTCAATAGTGGAGGGCAGTTGAAAAGGTAAAAGTGCACTATAAAAGTTGTAAATACACCGATCTCTCCAACTAATTAAACTTTTCCCAGATATATAAACAAGCAATACGATATTACAAAAAATCATCTCGGTGAGGATATGACATAATTGGTATATTTACAGGCTTAGTTACATTTGATCTTTGGTAATGGAAAGTTGGTGTATAGATGGTGAGAAAATGACCTCATAAAAGACCTCATAAAATGAGTTGATTATTACATTGGCAGCTAGAATC
Organism: Metroxylon sagu; assembly: GCA_017589505.3. Lineage (NCBI taxonomy): Eukaryota > Viridiplantae > Streptophyta > Magnoliopsida > Arecales > Arecaceae > Metroxylon > Metroxylon sagu. The sequence goes on from JACVBY030000550.1 coordinate 642,538, forward strand.
CTCTCTTCAAATCATAACAAATGATGGCACCATAACCACACAAATAATAGGTGTGTATAAACTGACATTTCAAACAATGAATCATGAACCAAACAAATGAATAAATAGATATCATGAAAATACTGGCATATTGTGTATCCATTCCAGTTGGTGTTGAACAAGTGATCAAATGTTAGCCATCAATTCAGTCAAAACAGACATAGGAGCAAAGGGAAATGAAGAATTCTAGCTATCACTATTTCTATGATTCATAAATCAAATTTTAGATCCACAGAACACAACTGAAATCTTTGTACATATAAAAATTCTAAAAGTTGTGGACTTATAATCTATAAACATAATCTATATTGCACAACTCATTTTGGAAAATGAACTGACCATTTCAGGTTTGTTACCACAATGCAAGTGGAGGTGTAAAACCATGTTTAAGCAGGAGCTGGAACAGTGAAAGGATATATACACAAGTAAAAAATAAAAGAGATGCTTCAATCAGATTAGATTGGAAAATGTTGATAATGCAGAAGAAATTATAGAGACCATAGGCAATTCGCTAATAAATTAGTCTGCAAAAGTTTTCCAGTGGTTTCTTTAGAATTTCTATAAAAAGCTGAGGATTTTTCTCACTGGATTCCCTTGGTTCCTGTCAACATTTCTTATTTTACAGAAACTGCATCAGAACTGCTTCTTAAACACATTTGATGGGAAAGATTGTGGGGAGAACATGCTTCCTTGTGACTATGCCTTCAATGGTATGATGAAACAAGACAACAGAGATAACTCCGGTGGTATTCTACAACTGCCAATGCCCCATCAGATGAGCATCACAAGTAAAAAAGAGCAAAATCTTTGTCCACAGAGACTCATGAATAAAAATGATGCTTCTAGTTATGCAATATATGGTTATGTCATGAATTGATCCTAACAACAGCACAACTTAAATGGTCCAACTTGTACTGATTGTTTTCAATGTTTTCTAACTTCTAAAAAGTTATAGGCAGCAGAGAGGTAACCAGGAGACTCCTATTTAGGCAATAGACAGGTGCCTAGGCTAGCACCCAGAGGTCAGGGTCACCTAAAAATGACAGATCCAACAAATAATAATTACAATAAGAAATCTAAAAAGAAAAGTTTAAAATCCAAAAAAATGAAACATAGCCTATATGATAAGACGTAACAAGTTAATGGGAAGTACCAACTTGCCAACATTCATAGTTCATACATAAATCAATCTCATCCTCCATAGTCAAACATGATGCAGAAGGGAAAGTAAAAACATCAAAGTGAGTGCTTGGGCAGGTTCTTAGGAGGCCAAGGCAGCCATTTTTCATAATTAAAAAGAATGATTGCTTTAGGTGTAAATAGTGCTAACCTGCACAGGTAATAAGATCAGAGACAGATATTTATAATATTATCAAGAGCAATTGCCATATGTCAAGGATGAGTATTGACACTACCTGCAGAAATTGATGCTTATGCCTGACAAAAGCCAAAATTTAAAAGCAAAATAATCTTAAAGGTTTCCAAGGATCACCTTTCTTTCTTTATGTTTGTTTGGTTGTAAATATCACTAGATTATTTTGCCCATTAAGTTCTCCATCATCATTGAGGTATTTAAATGTAATTATAAGATAGTCATGAATCATTAATAAACAGAAAATTTTACTTGCTGGGCAATGATCAAATTGACACACCAGATTTCTTAATTGAGAAGACTGAGAACTGTCGATCCCTTGAAACAGACAGGAGGAAAGAGTCATCATGGGAAAATTCCATCTGTGTGACTGTTAGACTGTGAGATTGCAAGCGACCAACTGCCTTCCATGATCCAACCTGCCATAGCCATATTTCTGCAACTGTTGCTGACTGTGCCTGCACATTGGATCAACAAAGATGTAGTAAATCTGGATGGAAATGTTAAGACAACTTAAACTGCAGTCATACTCCTGAATCCCGATACTTGTTTGAATGCTGTTGTCATTTATACAACCATCATTAAGTATTTGCCAGTAACTTGGGTATCATGAAATATAAAATGCCATCAAGTTTGAGTAGAGAATCGCATGAGAACTTTGAGGGTCAGATCTTTTCAGAGGCACCCAAGTTTCATATCTGCTCCGAAGCATCATGAGTTGCTGGGAAATAGTACACTGGATAAAACTGCTTTCTATCCAGTCAATCCCTGGAACACTATGATGACCTAAAACAAATTTTCAAATCTTGAAGTATGGTGAAAGGTATACAATGGAAGAAAACAAGATTGTAGCCCAATCACTACACATAGTTGTTGGACAAAATAAGTTGAATTCCAGCTTTAGACTTGAGTTATTGGTAGTGTAACTCTCAAGCCAGATAATAAGTTTAATTCAACCAAGTCAACTATTAGGATGAATGAATAATTCATCAAAGGCTGAGCATGTTCTATGAATGGATCTCAACCTGATGTCAACCCTCTGAATCAGTATGAAGTATGAAGTTTGAACAAGAAGAGAACCTTCCTTGAAACCTAGAAAGCAATTTGTGAGAAGACAAGTGGGCAGTTAGTTGTAGGAGATATACTTTCTTGTCTGATTATTCAAGAAAAGGCAATACTTGAATCTTACTCTAAAACACAGCCCATTATGATTGTCAAAGAATGGAGTATTGCTCATCAATCATTCAATAAAAGGCAAAAGTTGATTTTGGCTATCATACTTCTTAGAACTCTAATCATCTACACCAAAGCACACCCCCCCCCCCCCCCCCCCAACCCTCCAAAACAAACAAACAAACAAACAAACAAAAAACCTACAACAACTTGAAACTCCTCAAAAAAGCCAAGCTAGTTCAGCAGCACACTGCTCGCAGAGCTTTACTAATTTTAAGATCATCTGTGAGACTCTAGCGTTGTATTTGTGCTTTCCAAAAAACCTAACAAATGCTACAAACTAATAATGCTTACTTTAACCTGATCGCATGAAGTTCCAGAATCCTCTGAATCATCATATAAATTTGGACAGATTTTAATTACAATTCCCAAACCTGATATTGGGCACAGGTTAAGACAACACGAGGATGGTATTATTCTGACTATGGGATAGGTTGGCCTCCCGACAATTCATTAGAATGACAATTTTCTTTTTTTCTTTGGTTCGTATGTTTTTCTGAAAGGCTTTTGGGGTTTGTGAATATCATAATTTAGGATTAGGAAAGATTTTTAAAGTATAGATGGGTTTACAGTGTCAGTATCGATGCCAGCACCATGTTTCTTTTGGCTGTTTGCTTCGCACATGAGAGGAATAAAGAGGAAGAAGGGAAGAGAACAACCAAATCTAGCCTCCACGTAGATCCAACCTCCTTAAAGCCCAAATCTAGATTACAACCAGTAATTTCCTTTCCTCATCTCCTATCTCATTTTTCCTATTTTGCAATTTATTTTCTAAAAATTAAGGAGGTTGTTAGTATCATAAATTCACCAATTACCTCCCAAAAAAAAAATCCTAGTCCTCATTTATGACATTGACAAATCCTCAGAACCTCTACATAGTTATTGAAAACAAAGAATAGGAAAACAAAGAAGAATATTAAAAGGGCATCCTAGTGAATTTTCAGTCCTAAGGTAGCAGGATGGTGAGTATCAGCTATGTCAAACACTATTGGGGTGCACACTGGTTTAGGTCAGCCTCAAGAACCGAGCCAAACAAACCTTGTTGGGTTGGTCTAGTTCAAGTTCAAAATAGGATCCCGTATGTTCCAGTTCCAATTTTCAGAAGCCCAATTGGATCAGTTTGGGTTTGGGTTTGGGTTAAAGGGTTAGGCCTGGATCGAAACTGACTTTATCCTACTACATACGCACAAGCAAATAAAGTTAATTTCAAGTAACACATTAATTATATAATATATAATACATGGATGATGTCAAAGCAATCATGATTTTGGTTAACTATTAATTTTTAGAATGAAGTATTTGCTTAGTTTGCAACATGTTAGAATCTAGATTTAAAGATATCTTGTGGATTTTGTTGCTGCAAGATGCATATATTGCTTTTTATAATTCAACGTCTATAATTAATTTTGAATAACACCGATAGTTTAACTGCTTTTTAAAAAATGAAAAATATAAGAACCAACCGAAACCAACATAAGTTTGATGATTGAGTTGGATTGGTTCCGACACTTATTGTTTCCGTTCTAGATATAGAAATTGGAAATGATTGGGATTGGGTTGGTTCTAGGTTAACCTCTAACCCAAACCAACCCAACCCATGTGCAACCCTAATTGTCCCGGTTCATAATGGCTGGTACCAACTAGGACAATGCAATTTTTCATGTCCTACTATTTTAGACCCATCCCAAAACTCGATTTGTCAATATTTCGATCAAGGACAGCTCGGATGGACTGAAACTTCAATCCTTGGGCCTATCATTAAAAATGCAATAAAGGTTCTCCTGCCATGCAACTTGACCAAAGGAGAAGCTAAATTGCATGGATGAAAAACTAATTACACAAAGATGATTTTAGTTCTCAATGCACCACCATCTTTGTCAAGCATCATGGTACAATAAGTTCAATTTTAACATTAACAATATCTTGTTATGAACTATCTAACAATATCGCATAATTATTAACAAATTTCTATCATTTTGGAAAGCTGGATAATAAAATTCACAACAGTGCAATAAAACAGGAGAGGAAAGGGCATCAATCTTATCACCAACACCATAGAGGAAATTTAAGTGATAATGAAATCAAATTTATATCATAAAACTAGTTGCAAATCAAAACAGGTGATACTTTGGCAGCCAAACACCAATTCATCTTTCTCAGATTTCCTTGTCAAGGAAAAAAATATTTAATTTTGCTTACCTCTTTAGTTCTTTAAATTCCAAAGGGCCCATGCCCAAGCGATCACTATAACATTCTTCATCTTATCAACATTGTGCATGTTGTTCCTATTGATTTTGTTGTCCTAGAGGTTCTGATACTTCTCACCTTTCAGATTTTCCATAAAAATGCATAGAGAATCATCTTTCACACTCCCACCATCGAAATGCCCATTTCCACTTTTATGATTTCTATGATGGAACTTGGAATAGTTTACTTAATTTTATCACTTAACGAAATATAAATACTCAGACAAAAAAGAAAAAGAAAAATCCAAACTTAAGTAAGCCGTACTATTTCAAGTAGTCAACCACATATGATGCATCTGCTGTCCAATTTTATACTTTTTTTCTTTTTAGATAACCAGCACCAAAATATTACACATTCTACAGCAGAATAGGTCAAGTATTCTTATCTTAATCACTAATCACTCATCAGAGAACCCTACGATAACAACATACAAATTTCTAAACACGCCATAACAGCTACAGATTAGCAAATTATTAACTGAGCCATCAGGAAAGTAGATGCTACAAAAAATGAATATCACAGTCAAAAATGACTGTGTTGAATGACTTTCTAACATAATGATCAGGAAGCATATCAATTCCCAGTTATACCTTGCATGACGAAGCAACGAGCTTCCCCTCATGGTCGCAGCATAGAGAAAATAGCTCATTCCCATGGCCATAAAGCTTGTGGGATTCAGGCCACAATGTATTCCATGCTAGTTGTTCCTCGACAGGAGGCTCAGTCAAAACAGCAGGTACTGCATCAGGAATTGTTTCCAGAGAGTCTGACATATCATTATGCAGCCTGCTGGGGGCTTCATTGACAGCTGCATGTATTAAAATAATGAAGAAGATGTCAAGTGTCTAAAGTAAATATGCAATAGCATTCAACAAAAAAGGTCCAAACTAGCTAGGAGGGGGGAAACTTGGCATGTCACACTTAAAAATCCTGGATGAAAACTTTAGAAGCATTGATGAGTGAGTGCAGAAAAGGTTTCAAGAATATCTCAGATACTTTGTTGATAAGAAGTTGGATATTGAGTTGGCACATTAGTAATTGATTTTAGCAATTAATTACTTGACTTTTCATTTTTTTTCTTTTTTGCATTATAGTATTCAATATTATAGTGCTCAACCGTAATATCATTTGGAGTACTTAATGGTTTAACATGAAGTCAATAGTAAACAGTCTGGATAATCACTTGCACAGTACTGGGTCACAAACCTTGCAAACATAGCTAGTATAAGATATCAAGATATAAAATTAACAAACTAAACCTCATTATTTATTCATCAGAGTAGTGCAGTTTTGCCGTTCTTAGAAATTCATTGAATTCCATGCTCACGTCCATGAAGGTATCACAATGTCTATGAAGGTATCCAAGTCCCCATTGGCTAAGGCATATGATAGAATCTCAAAGAGGTAACCTAGAATGTTCTTCAAAGCAAGCAGTTTGAACAATGGATAATTTGATACATTTTAAGTTCTTGTTCATTATTGTAAATGATGTAAATCTCTTATTAAGATATGAGCAACAATCTTATGAGTAGTCGGGTGAAGGTCTGCACACATCAGGTCTGACATTGTTAATCAGCTCCAAAATTTCATCATGAGCTAGACCCATATAATAACTGGGAAAGGTTTTAAAATTACAAGACAGGAATAGTTAGGCCAATTCTTGTGACAACATCCCTGACCAATTTCTAAAATGGACCTTGGTTTAGACCATAATGAATCAATGAATGAGGGTTTGGGCATGGACTTGATAATTCTATGAGCTGGTCCAGTTCCACTTGCAAAGCATTTTCATTTGCATCCATGAACCAAGTGAGGGGAAGAGAGAAACCTCACCATGCACATAAATAGGCTTTTGCGATAGTCCAAGAGCAGACATGTTTGCACCCAAGATCTGCACATCTTCCTGAAAATCATCAATGCAGCTAGACTTTTGGAAAATTGCATGGTTAAGGGTTTTCAAAAACAATAAAGGAGCTTCAAATACTCTAGCAACTTTTTCATCAGCACCACTAACAAATCGGTGGTTTCCAGTCCCTTGTATAATGGCCACGCAGTTAATATCATGACCATGAACTTGTGGACGAGCAATCTCATGCCAAGAAGCCTTATTCCTAAGGTCTATTTCATTTCTCCATGAAGCAAAAATACGAGTAGTCTGCAAATTCATCATATTCCTAAAATCAAGATAAGTATTTTTGCATTTAAAAAATAATAATAATAATAAAAAGAAATGACCACTGCCAGAACTAGCTTAACATGGCATACATAATATCAAGAGGGAAAAGGAGAACAAGAAATCAGGAAGCCATGAGACTAGAAACAAAAATGTTACCTGGTCATGGCTAACAGACAGAAGATATTCACCAGATCTGGCCCATGCAATGTCAGACACAGAAGCAAAATGACCAGAGGGAACTTTCTGTGGTTGCCAATTTTCAGAATCCATGCCAATATTTCTCCACATGTGAAAAGATCCACCATAACCATGGGCAAGAATTGATTCACCATCAGGGGCCCAATGACCACCATAAAAACCCAAGGCAGAGTGACTTAATTCACCAACAGTCACAACATTCACCCAGATACCACTGGTTCGTTCAGGTCTCCATATCATCATGGTTTTGTCCATAGATGCAGATAGAATGCTCATGGGTTGATGATCCTCACTTCCTTTTAGCATCAAAGGTGGCTGCCACTCCACTGAATACACCCAATCCTCATGACCAATAAGCAGAGACTCGAGAGAAACCTGATAACAAGTAGAACCAATGACAAATATGGGACCTTCAATATATGATGTCAAATCAATATCTTCGCTCTTGCATGGCAGCTCAGATTTTGCAGAAGAAACATGAGACGTCATCTTCCATATGCGTATGCTTCTGTCCTGAGATGAACTTACAAGGAAAAGGTTCTTATTTTTACTGTCTAAACTAACAGGTAGCGAAAAGTCCAAACTTCTGATCCAGTCTGTGTGTCCTTTCAGCTCACAAGCACAAAAAAACTGGATTTGTTGAAAAACTTATTAGTTATCACATTAACAAGTTATGAAGAGAGGGAAAATGCGAAAAGCAAAAAGTTTACAACTTACGAACCTTCCCAGTCCGATCGCTACAGTAAAGATGAATCTTCTGGTCTAACCCTCCCATTGCCAAAACCAAATGCTCTATGGACCCAGTATCTCCTGGCAGTTCTGCTAACGACAATGCAACCATAGGTTTTGAACCCACAGAAAGAGATTCCAGGCAAGAAACTTTACAGTCACCTGTCACAAACCTGATAAATTTAGTGCACAATAAGACTACAGGATAAAGGTGCTTTCATAATCATGCTATATTACTTCTAATATTTTACAGTGAGACAGAAAGTTTGTAAGAGTACATATGCGAGACATCATGTTAGCAAACACCTAAAGAGGGGGTGGTGAATCACAAGTCAGGCAGCATTCATGACAATTTGCCAAAAAATCTAGGCAAATTATTTACGCTGCCAAACATAAGTAACAGGCCTTACATACACATCTAGGGAGAACTTACAAGTGATAGCATTTGTCATGTTTAATAACTGTGGTTAAGCATACAACATAATTATGGGATTATAAACCATACAAAAAATTTAAATCGGTTTTATAAATCAACTTACCCCCTGCAGTAGATGGAAGAACCATTTCCCATACAAGAACAATACCATCTGAGGAGGTGGAAGCAAACATAGCAACAGTATGAGAAATCATCATGCCAGTAAGACATGTAACACCCTTCTTATGCATTTCTGGTACTTGCAAAACATGTCTCCACTGTTAAATATGCCACAACCATAGCAACAAAATGTCAACCATGATACAGGTATTGACACATAATGATAAAACTGAACATGACAGAATCTAAATGAAAAATCTGAGAAGCAGAAAAAAGTCAGACGAAGCTATCACTTTAATCAGTATATAAAGGGTGTCCCAATGCACCATGCTCTGGCTACTGTAGGATCTAGAAAGGTTCGGATGTACACAGACTTACCCTTATGTACAGAAAGGTTGCTATCATATTTGAAACTATATCAAAATGGAGCAACCTTACCATTGCACCAAGGCTAGCCCTCACTTAAATCAGTATATATTTATCAAAAATTGAATATTAAAATGATTTGTAAGCAAGCCTATTGATATGGATGTCTAAAAGGAGCAGAGATAATAGAATATATATTGTGGGCAAATAGTGGCTTGGGTCAAGAAGTTTAAACTTTAAACAACCACCCAGCTAGTAGTAAAAGTAACTGAAGTGAGAGGTACATGTCTTTCATACAGAAAGTGGTGCAAAGGACAGACAATGTGCCTTGATGCCTTCTAATAGAGGCTCACAGACATTGCTCAATACTGTCACAAAATACAGAAGGAATGAAAATGAAAGAAATTCTGGAAAGACAAATAAGATCGTATTTTCAATGTTAAGAACAGATAAAATTCTCAATATTGTCTCCAGATTTTTATGCATCAATAAACATACAGAATATTGGAAGTTAAGAAAAGTTAAAATTCTGCATGGCCGATCCCCACCCTCAGAAAAAGAGAGAGAGAGAGAGAGAGAGAGAGAGAGAGAGAGAGAGAGAGAACTTGGAAATTGTAGCTTATTGTTTTTCTTAGACCATGTTAATGTTATCTAATTTCCAGATTTTTTTCCTCATAGAGAATTTGCACATCTTGCAACTAGAAGAGTTATTACCTTTAAAGGACTCAAGCAAAACGATGGGTTCCATAATGAAGGATGAAGAGTTAAATTACGCAAATATGGAAAACAAATAGGCTTCTTAATTCTTATTTTCTTGATTTAAAGGAAACAATTAAAAAAAGGAAAAAAAAGAGCATACAGCATATCATATTCTTCAAAGAAGATAAGACAACATGCACTCTAGAAATTAGAATTATTTTACAATTGTAACAAGAAAACCTCAATCTGTACCTCTCTTTGCTTGAGGTGCACCTCCCACACCATGATAACACCATCAGCACTTCCAGAGAGCAGATAATGCATCTCTAAATCTTGAACTGTCATATACATATAAGAGATAAGTTAGTACGCCTGTGTCATGAGAATGACACCAATGGTGACTGCTATACAACTTTCTCCTTATATTGCTCATTTTTCTAGTTAGGATGATTCACCAAATAAACAAATAAAAATAGGCATTTACCCACACAGCTCGGTAGTACTACTTTATTCTAGTTTATTGTACCATGAACTTGTTATTAGAGAAGAAGTACATAAAGTTCGAAATGACTCTAGAATCAGTCAGCTGATTCACCTATAACTGTAAAAATATTGCAACACACCACACTAATGAAGCTTAAGGCTTGCAACAGGTTAGGTCCCAATTGAGATGATAAAGTCATGCATGATGAAACCAGAGGCCCCAAAGGAGGAGGGAAGTCGGGACAGGAGTTTGTGTGAAGAGGTTGGAAAGATGAGAAGCAGTGAATTAAGTTGTGGGAAAAGATTTGGATAGGACCTGCTTCAAATGAGTTTTACAATTCATACTTACAGGATAAAGTCTGCAGAAAATTAGACTTCATCTGTACATAATCAAATGATGCCACACCTCTAAACTCTGAAAACGAGAAATGCAATGCAAGATATAATACATTACCAACAATTAATACGTACCAACAATATCAGAGATGTGATATATTTCTGATGTCACATCAACAAGGATTGACTCATGAAGAACAAAGGCAGGTGCAATTAATGAAAGAAGTACGTTGTTAATGCAGTCTCTTGCAGGAGTACATGGAGTATAAAAGGAAACTATTAGCTCATTGTTTCATCCTATGGATAGTCCAAATTGAGCAATCAGCAGATGAGGGCAGGATACTGGTTCATATCCAAGCTATGGAAGCTTAATGGCATTCATTAGAGATCAAATACCGCACAAATCACTCACTGTTTTGAATAATTCTGGTAATGCCATTTCAGCCAATCTTAAGCATACTTTAGGAAAATTTTGGGAGGGATTGCATGACTTTCATTTCTTTATTTAGTCATTTCTTCTAAAAGTTCAGCGCGCCCCATAGGGGCCAGGTTGAGCAACCAAAGTCGTAGGTTTATTCTATCGTAGCAGACATAGATAGGGACTCAAATGGGAAACCAAGGGGCTGGTTTTCAAGGTGTAAGGGGAAGATCTAACCAGTACAGCTCCGTGATTCTTCCGGACAAAGAGGGGGAAAAGCCAAGGTCTAGATATTCTCCCTCCACTGAATTTTTTTTCCTCTCTGATATACTCTTTTGAACCCTCTTTGTAGTCTATTAGCATCTTTCCTACTGTTTGTTTTCCATTAATCTGGACATTGCATCAATCTGAGTATATTTGAGTAAATTTTCAATTTCATTTTCTACTTCATTGATCTTTTATAGGGGTAGCAATTTGTACCTGCCCATCGGGAATACAACTCTAATAGGGCGGATTTACCCAACCCCCTTAAATTTAGAAGCAAGCATGGGTATTAAAAATTAAACCCAAAGCGGGTTCGGGGTGGAAGTGGATAAAGACATACTTGCCCCAAATTCAATCTGATATATTTTGTAAAAGTTTAAAATGATCCTGAATTATAAGCCTAAAACCCTCACCATCTCCTTTTTCTCCCAAACCTTAGCCACCTCATCTCAATTCGCTCTCTTTATGCGGTCATTTGTGGCTTCTCCATCGTTTAGAAAGTGGTCTCTTCTTCCTTTTCTTTTTTTTTTTTTTCATTCTAAGAGCTCCAGATCTCCTATATTTTATTAGTTTAATTTTTTTTTTTTTTTTGTTAGTTTGATTGATATGATGAAAAAAAGATGATAGGATAGGACAAGGCGGGAAAGGTTTGAGAATTTAAGTACACCCACAAGATAAATTCAAAGCATCGGGACCCACCCTAAGATGGGTATGGGTTAAAAGGAAAGTATAGAGTTTCTCATCGTGGGGTGAGCACGAGTATTAACATGCCTGTCCCATACCCGTCTTGTTGCCATCCCTTAGCTTTTAAGACCAGTAGAAACTAGAAATTCACTTTCAAATCTAGGAGACCCTTATGGCCTTGTCACGATCTCTTCTCTCCACCCAAACCTCAGAAATATGTTCGGTCATTTAATGTTATAAAAACTATGAACAACAGCCACTGTAGATTAAAAAAAAGGGCAGCCCATTGTATGAAACTCCTGTCATTGCATGGTCTAAGGAAGGTCCAACATATGAAATCTTACCCCAATATATCAAGAGATTATTTTTATGTTTCAACCTTCAGGCCATAGTGGAGCAACCTTAGTAGTGCACTAAGACTAACCCTCCTAACAGCCACTAATAACAACAACAAAAACAAAAATAATAGTCATAACAATAACAACAACAAAAAACTTCAATTATTAAACTCTTAAGGCCTTCAAAACCCTTACTCATATCTCCTTAAATCCATACTCTATCTTATACTAACATCCCACTAACCATGGCACTCTAATCTTCTCTTTTCTCCTGCATTTAAACTGCCCTTTTTTCTACTGGAAGATAGCAAGCCACTGAGATCATTAGAACTGCCCTATTTCTTTTAGCCAACCATCACCCGCATGCAACCCTTACTCCTTCAGGTCCTGTGTCATCTTCCAATCAAATATGCTAGCAGATAATGATCACAAGAGTTCAAAATAATTTAGTAATAGCCACATCTCTGGCCTCCCACTATTTATTTGAGAGCTCTGTGTAATATCCCCCTTACACATTATGCTCAAATATTAAGTATGTACTATGACAAAAAAAGTCTATCACTAAATGTCACATGACAAGTGAAATCGAGGATTAAGGACTTGATCAGCACCAATCCATATAGACTGGTGAGTAACAGGGTCCTAGGATGGCCCCGATAACCTAGGTCCTTCTGAATTGGGTACAAACTAGTTTGCCAAGTCCATACCCAGGTAGGTCTGAGGACACCCCTGATATCCTTGGTCAGGGCGAACTAGATGCAAACATTGTCAATACTGGCTAGTGCCAACAGATAGGACTGGCAACAACCAACTCCACCCAGTATCGAGTGGTACCCACTCCAAAGGCTCCTAAAGGTGCCTTTTTTTATGTTTGCTTTTGAACTGTGAAAAAATGAAAGAGGAAAAAGAGGGGAAGAAGGGAAAGAGCTCAGATCCAGAACTACTAAAAAATCAAAAAAAAATTAAAAACGGTGCCAATACAGGCACTTAAACCACAAACCTAATATAGGACCTCAGCAAACCCTAAACCATCTTAAATAGCCACAGTGTAATGAAAAAAGAATAAAAAGATCATGTCCCAACGGGTCACAAGACACGACAGTGTATCAATAGTCCGCATGCTGGCACACTGGTATACCATACAAACTCGGCCCACTTTAAACCTTGATCGAGAATAACAAGAAACTAATTGCTCCAACTAAGGGGAAAAATGCAACACCTTTACCAATCCTTTTTACTAAACATTATGCATCATACTTCAAATTCTTACTCAATTAATATGAACATCACCTTAGTGTTATGTTTCGAGTTCCACGGTGACTACAAATATATCCTGATCTTATAAATCATAACATAAGCGACAGGAAGAAAGACGGCACCTTTGAATGCATCTTTACTAGTTGGTATGAGCATCATCTCAGTGTTATGTTTCGAGTTCCACAGTAACTACAAAGAAATATTGATCGTGTATACCAAAAAAGCAAGCGACAGGAAGAAAGACGGCACCTTTGAATGCATCTTTACCAGTTGGAAGCCACTGCGTACAATTGACAACGGCCTTGTGCCCGGGAAGCGTAGTCAAAATCTGAGCGCTCTGCACCAGAACACAACAAAAAACCACACCCAGATTCGGAAAAGTACTGGAAATCTAAACTAAGATAGAAAAAGAGAGTGCTCAGAGAAGAAGTGAAAGAAAACCTCGGGGCAGAAGATGGCGACTGCGTTCTGGGTGCCGAAGGCGACCATGCCCGATGGACCCCAGGAAACGTTGTTCACGATTCTATTGCACCCCGCGCCGATGAAGCCCCGCTCCACCTCCACGCCTCCGCCTCCCGCCGAAGCCGCCATGGTGGGGGGGAGGGGGAGGAGAGAGAGAGTGCGTGCGTATGAGAGAGAGAGAGAGAGGACCAAAATGGCGACTGGGGGCGGTGGAGGCGACGAGGAGGCGGCTCAGGGCGAGGGGTAACCAGGGGTAGAAGCCGAGAGAGAACGGGTTAAGGTCGTACGGATGGATTTTCTAACCCGGATCCGCTAACCCGTCGAAACCAGCGCAAAGGTTTATCTGGGCTAGGGATTGGCTTAGCAAGAATTTGGATTATTTAGGATTTTATCCCAGAGACGGGAAGCACAACCATTATAATTATAAATGAGTATGACCGCGATGGGGTTGGATCAATCTACTGAAACTTGAATTTATGCTGAATCATATATATATATATATTTATTTATTTATTTATTTATTTATTTATTCATCCTAATTGTCTTTAATAATTCATTGATAAATTCTTGTTTAAATCAATTTTTCTTTTTTAAATCTTAACAATTATCTCTCCTATCAACTATTTTCTTAATTATATTTAAATATTGATATTTTATTATTTATTTTAATAGATACTTATTTATAATGCCATCAAGTGTTTCAATATATATTTTAAAAATTACAGTTTAGAATCTTAAGAAGTCCATGGAGCTTAACAATTTTAAAACATTATTCTATCTTCATAAATAATTTAGAAACATGATCTTACTTCTTACATTTCCAAAATATCAAAAAATCTTCTAAAAATATGCACTAACCAGTAGTATAATGTTACAAATCTAGACGTCTAGCCTAATCAGCATCAGCAAATCTAATGAGCAAAAGTGAAGAGAAGGAAGGAAATAAGATACATCACCCAACGGTGCATTTAAAGCTTCGAATCATCCGATATAATGCAGGTAAGTAAAGTTAATGGAGATCCAACACAAAATAGCAATGAGCATCAACAACAAAGAATATAACAAACCTGATCATAGTGAGGTAAACCAAACTCCTAAAAATGCGATGATAACATGTTGGATCTAAAAATGGTTTGTTATTATTCTTGCTATGCTTAGACATTCACCTCCATAGGTATCAAAACAATTTTATCATACTTGGTTTGACTTAATTTTAGGCCTTTAGAAATTGTTGCAACTTCAACACCCAAGAAATAAGTTAAAGCCTTGAGATCCTTCATATAAAAAGATGAATGAAGCAATTGCTTGAGTTCCAAAATATTTGCACGTCACTCCCAGTAATAATTATATTATCAACATAAAGTAGTAAAATAATTAAGCTGGTGAAAGTATTGTGGATAAATATAGAATAATTATATGTACTTTGATTGATAAAATCTAGCACGGTAGATAGTAGATTGAAGTTTTTTAAACTAAACTCGAGAAGCTTGTTTTAGGCCATATAAAGATTTGAGGAGTTAACAAACAATGCCTCAATTAATAGGTTTGGATATCTTTGTCTCTCGAGCTGTATTGGGATATGTCATATTCTAATTGAAATTCCTATGCTTGATTTAATTGAATAAATTTTCTTCAAGTGCTTCCACATATCTGAAGCTTTTCCATGGGATCGTAAACTCACTGCAATGTCTTAATTCATCAAGTTAAGAAGCCAAGTGATGACATAAGCATTCTTAGTCTTCTAGCTGATCTTTTCTTAAGTATCCTCAGGTTTGAGGGTTGTACCATCTAGCATTTCTAATAAATCTTTGGCTTTGATAAAGACATGAAATTAAAACTCCCATAGAGGATAATTCTTGCCTTCAAACTTGATAGAAATAACATCCGAATGATTCATGAAGAGCAAATGATTGGATTAAAACCAACCATAACTCAAAAAATGCAAGAAAAAATTGTTTTTCTAAAAATCAAAACTTTTGGTAAGAAAACAAAGGAAGATGAAGAGCTTAAAATAATAGCTATGATACTATGACAATTGTGGAATTTCACTCTACATTATTTCCTTTCTAAAACATGGGTTTAAATGCGTATACAACGATTGTGTCTATATCTATATATAGCTATGACAACGATACAAGCATGTATATAATCAAAGATAAAATCAAGGAAATATAAATAGAAAATATTACAAATACTTAAAAATAATGTTACGATCATGTCTTGACTTGGTCTCGATTTCATCCCAAATCGTGACTTGATTTGCTCTTGATTTTATCTTGTTAATTATGACTAGATTAAACTTGTCAATATGGCAATCCCAAATCACATCTTGATTTGATCTCAATTTTATCCCAAGTCATGACTTGATTTAATCTTGATTTTATCTTCGTAATTATAGCTAGATTGATCCGATCAATAATTAGATCATGATTTATAAAGTGGAACATTAATTTCCAATGCTTTGCTATGTATTTTATCATATTAACAAGTTATAGAGCCATGCGTTGCAAGGATTGTCTTTAGATAATAATTATTTTTAATATGATCTTTAATAATTTAAGAAAAAAATACTTATTATCATGATATAAATCACTAAGAAAAAAAATCACGAAAAAGGCGATATTTCTTGTTCTAAAAAAGTTTTAAAATAAAATTTGATATATAACATAGGCCAAAGTTCAACTCGTAACTTTGATTATTATCATTCCCTCGAAAACTTTTATCTACCTCCATCATAATAGCATTATTTAGTTTCCGAAATATTTAACCCATGTAATTTAATTCAATTAGCATTATTTTTGCTTGTTGAAAAAAAAAAAAAAGAGTAAAGGTATGCTGAAGTTGTGCCAAGTCTATTCCTTCATTATTAGCACATGGGAAGAGTCCACTAAAAAGAGTAGCGGAAATAAAAAGGGAATAAAGGATCTTAAAGGATTATCGTTCGCTTCGAGACATGTAGCCACATTTAAGAGCATCAATTTTGAAACCAAAACTAAAAGCTGGTGTGCTTTTTAAAATATTTTATGGGTAAGAATAATCTCATTGTTTTGCGATATCGCAAAGGATCATGGCTTATTTACGAAGGAAAAAGAGGAAGAGATATTCTCAGAGGATATGTGGTTGATAAATATATTCTCTTAAATGATATTAAAAAAAAGAGAAATGATATGCAGAAGTTGTGTTAAGTCTGTTCCTTTGCAGTGAGCCCATAGGAGTTCACCATGAACAGGAGTGGGAATAAAGAGGGAATTTGTGCCAAGTCTATTCTTTCGCTATGAGCCCATGAGAAAAGTCCACTAAGAACAGTAGTAGGAACAAGAAGGGAATAAAGGATTTTGAAAGATTACCGTTCACTTCAAAACAGGTAGTCATATCTACGGGCATTGATTTTGAAGTCAAAATCAAAAGCTGGTGTGCTCTTGTAAATATACTATGGGATAAGAATAATCTTATTATTTCATGGTATCATAGAGCTCACTCACATTAGTAGACACATAGTGCATAAAGAGATAGATACTCTTAATGGCTCCGTGGCAAATGAGAAGCTCTCTTAAAATGTATATATATCGAACTAATATCCATTGTTGCTATGAAGATCAATTTTTATAACACAGTATATGATATAATTCTTAGATTACAAACCAATCTTGATTTCTAGACTTTTTAAACTACCGATCATATTCAATTTAAACCATTAATTTGAATGGCCTATAACTAATTTAACCCTGAGAGGATTCTATGATACCACTGCAACAAATGCTCCTGTGGGAGAAGCAACTCATAGCCAGAAGGAAACACTTGGCAAATTCCTACGCTCTTTTCTTGGTTAAACTTGATTGAGTTCCATACAACACACCCTGAAGCTTTCCAAACCATCAATTTATGAGCATATGACTAACACGATCAGTGTAGTCCATCCCATCCACTCTAAAATTAATGAGCTCAGAGTGCTTGCCCATTTTTAAGAGCTAGGGATACCAGCTGGTTGGCTACGTTCCTTCCCTTGAGTAAGCTTTCAGCTGGTCCTTTTTATTACCCTTCCTGTGGCTCTCAACCACAAGATAAATTCAAAGTAATGACCTTTCAATACCATTAGAGGTGGCCTACAGATCTTCTTTCAGTATCTAAATATGCCCTCACCCATTTACTGATCATAAACTTCGTTGACAGCAAATATACTCCTATTTACCTTCCAGTCTTCTCTAATATTCTTAAATTTAATCAATTCATTAAGGAAAAAAGAAAAAATCTCATAACATAAAATTTAAATTTTAGATTTTTTGTTTTACCAATGTTTGAATCACAATTATTCCTCAGGCAATCTTTTCTCTTTAAATAATAGGTTACGTGACATTTCATAAACTGATAATAATCTATAAAAGTTCATTGGATTAGTCAAGACATTCATAAACTGATTGTTACCTATAAAAGCCTATTTGATAAGCCAAGTACTCCATTGATTGATATAAACATAACTTTCTATTTGTTTAGGGTTGGAAGTAAGCTCATTTGGATTGAATTTAAGCTTAAAGTTAAGAGTAAAAAAAATTTTGAGATAGGCTTGGACCATTATTTGGCTCAACCCAAACCTAGTCTAAAGCCTGAGCCTGAAGAAGATTTGAAATAGTAGCCTTTATTTAGGCTTGAATTTGGTCTGAATCCAATTCCAAAACTTTAAAAATATGATAAATCTTTTAAATTTTATATTATATATATTTTTTTAATTATGTGAGAATATCTCTCCATGTTATCGTAAATTTTCTTGAGATAGGTGTAATTATTTTAATTTTTACTTTTTTTTTCTCAAATACTTGAAAATTAAAAATTAATTCTGATAGTTTAATTTTTCATCCATACATTTTGATGTGAGTTGACTTGCCTAGATTTTGAATTGGGCTTAGATCTGATTTCGAGTTGAACCTAAATTCTAAAAAATGTTTGAACCTAAGCCCAACCTAAAGTTCAAAACAAAAATATTTTAGGCTTGAATTAAGGTGTATCCTAATCTTGCTTCAGTTGCTTGGTGTGATTATAGCCAAGTAAAAAAAAAAAATGATAAAGTTCAAATTACATCAAGTGCCGATCTAACTAGTTTGAAATTAAGATTTTATTGTTATTGTTGCTCTTTAAATTATATCGAGTTAAGTTTAATGAAGCTATATTTTTTGTAATAAAAATTACATATTAATAATCGAAGTTATTAGATGGGTTCTACGATCTATAAATTACTTATATAAAAAATAATTAAAATATATATATTATTTAACTTATTTAATTTTTGATAAGATATATATAAAGTGTTTATAAATTATTTTTATTTTTTATTTTTTTAATATGTAACTAGTTTTAGCTTTTAAGATGAGAAACGGATGCAGAATAAAATAAAACTTCTCTACGATTCCGCTTCGTCCGACTTGGAACCTGGAAACTCCGTGGAAGGGGCAAAGTGGAGATGGGGGGCGAGAGTGGACTCCGTCGTCAAAAACCGAGCGCGGCCTCCAACAACTCGGACCTCCTCCTCCTCCTCATCCTGCGGTGGTTCTGCGCTTCTGCCATGGCCCCCAGGCTTCTCCTCGCCGCCGTCGCCCTTCTTCTCGCTTCCCCGCTCCTCCCGGCCGCTGGTGAGTCCTCTCTGCTCCTTTCTTGCAAATCTTTTTGGGTTCGTAGACATCTCATCGATCGTCCGTGTCGTCAGTACCAAACCTCCTCCTTCATCCTTTTCTCTCCAGCTCGGAAGGGTTTTAGAAATGGAAACGTCTTTAATTTAAATAGCTGATCTGAACTTTTATACGAATTTTAGGGGAAGTGTGAACAATTATAGGGAAACCACTGTGTGCATCAGAGGTGAAATCTTTTTGTTTTGATTTTTAGTCAAATCATGTGTCGATTAAGTTCATTGTAATGCATATGGTGGTAAATAATTCGTAACAAAGCGTTCTTTTGAAAAATCTGCTTCATTCCCTTAATTAAAGCTTCTTTTTTTTTGGTGCAAATTGAAACCAAGATCATTGGTTGATGGATTAGGTCGGCGAGGTATCAATTGAGGGCACTTGAATGCATCAGATGTTTGTGAAAGTGGTGATTTGGGCCATGTTTCGTGGTTTGTTGAAAATGTTAGATTAGATAATTTTAGTATCTGTGGAACGATCTTTGTGGGCGGTTTGTGCAAAGGAAGGATTTTTGGAATTTCCGAGTGCATTTATTTATTAATACTCCATGGCCTTGTGAGTTATAGGAAAAGCTTTCAGCAACAGTTGCAGCTTCTTAAACTGAAGAATTGTACATTGCCTACTCTCTAGGCATTAAGAGAGGAAAGAAGCCCTATATATTGCTGTGTCATGCTGATCCAAATTCCTTCTTTTCATGCAATCTTCCGCTAACTATTTGTGTCCTTTTCTTTAAGCATGTTGCATCTTATTATTAGCATGGTTCTTCCAAACTTTGTTATGCCATTGTTACATAGGCAAAGGAATGCGAGGAGTCTTGTTCAACCTACTTATTGATATGTAAGGCTACGTAGTTAAAAATTGCAAGGGAAACAAATGATTTCCTTCTCTGTCATTCTAAAATGTTGCCAATGAAAATCAAGAACTTTGACATGAGGAGAATTTTCATCAAGTTTTGGAATATGGGTTGAGGTGGGATATTTTGGATTTTCATGAATCAAATTAGATTTGAGGAATTTCTAAACTGGATTAATTTTGTAGTACATGGAGTTTTTGGAAGACAAAATGGTAAGCTGAGGTCTGTAAAATGTAAGGCAGTGTTTTTGCATAGTGAGATCAATTATGCATGTTTTAAGTCAAGTGAAAGATCCACACATGTTGCATATGAAAATATTATATGGATGAACAATAATTAAAAACTTTGGATTGACTTGGTCTGGTGGTTATGAGGACTAGTTCAACGCGTAGGGGCTGTATGAAGTTAGAGGGGTCAAATTTTCATAGTAATCCTTTATTTCTAGAAAAAAAAAAAAAAGATTCTTGAGAATCAAAGATTAACACCCTCCCTTTGTTAATCTTATAATCCCAATATTGGGTGCAAATGACGTTCTTGAAAAAAATTTGTCATACTTCAAACATTGTAATTTCAGATGCTGACCAATTTATCTAGGAATTTGCATAGGAATGCCCTCTTCAAACAGCCCCTTAAGGGCTATGTCAAATATACCAGGATGCTATATTTCTCATTTAGGACACATTTATTTGTTTGCATTTTGAAACACTGAAATCATTTTGACTTTCTCAACAATCTAGCATCCTAAACCATATCTAAAAGGATGTGCTGATTGCTGATAAATTTTTCCAAAAATATGTTTCTTGCAGTATTTAAGAGATTTTAAAATGTAATCTAAAGTTGACAAGCAATATGTTGACAAAATATGTATAGCGAAGAAAAGATGACCAAAGTTTTAAGCAACCTATATTAAGCCTCATAGTATGACATTCTAAGATGCAAATTGAGGGAGTTCATGAATGATATGATTGATAAATGAACTATTCAAGGCAAGTGGACTGCAAGAGGTCATGGGCGAGTTTGCATTTATTTTTTTACTGGATTATAAGAAACTTTGGGTTTTAGAGAAACCCATTTCTCCCTTGGAATATGTTGACTATTTCTTGAGTTCATGCATAAATATATGACATGGTGAAAGGTTATCGGTTATCATTATATGTTCTATCAACACAAACAATGGTTTATAAGAGAATTTGGGGACTAAGAGACGATGTCCTAGAAATGATGAGGACCAATGACATTTTTGTTTCTTGGTTTGACCCATGATATGTGCCATTTTTGCCTTTGATTGGGAGATTAAGGTTTGAAATAGGTATGAGAAGCAATTAGGAATGGAGAAGAACTAGGTTTGGATCATTCAAATCTAGTAAAGGTGGTTTTTCATCTTACTTTTACATATGTGCCTTACTGCAGAATTTTGAGCCAATACAATATGAAATAGTCTTGCAGAGTCAATTTTGTGTTACACAATACAGATAAATTTAATTCACCTTGAACTTCATCATCAGAGCTGTATAAAGTTTCATTTGTTGCTACATTTGAAAAATATTCTTTGAGTAAGCACAAGGCAGATCAAAATGATAATATTCTGTGTTACATTTGGATTGAAGCACCTCAATTGCATTCTTGAGATTAAGATCAGGCTTGGTGAAATTTGGGAACTAAACAAGTCAAAATGTTATTTTCCATTGCTTTGTTGAAGTTAATGGATAATGCTGCGAATGGGTCAATTGATCAGTTAATTGTTAAAAGCCTAGAAACATCTTTGTTGAGTATTTTATATCAAACTTACTTAATCCTCTCATCGTTATATTGATCATAAATTTTGACCTAAAATCAAAAAATGTAATTTATGTGTTTTGTGCCATATCTGATGTGTGCTGTTGTGGCAGATTATTGAGATAGCACCATGCATTCCTTTGTACCATTTATTATCAGTTTACATTTCTGCATAGCAACCTGTATTAATGCCTATCAAGTAATAGTGTTCCAATGCAGATGCATATTTGTACCTATTTTGCTATTTTACTTCTAAATCTGACCATCCCAAGCAATTCTATGTGAGATGACATGAAAATCGATTGCATTAATTTTTTACCCTGCTCTTTGATGGATCTACATGTGTATTTAGAGAATGGACATGGTAACAACAACCAATTGTTTTCTATATCAAATCATATGCTACCAATTGAATTAACCTGTAGTGCATAAGCTTCCCACAATGTGTTGATATATGTGCCTCTTATAATAATGGTGACATGTATGAAACAACTAGTCTCTTTCTAATTTTTGTCATGAATTCTGTGCTTAGTAGTGTCATGTTTGAGAAATTACATGAAATTATTGAATACAAATGTTGGATAACAATTATACTAGATATAGCCGAGATGATTTATCATTTTATAAATTTGAAGATTAGATTAGTCGTATACTATGTCTAATAGAGCACATCCATGTATATACAGCATTAACAATTGGTCTGTGTATGAAAAACTTCAATAAAGTAGCATATCATAGAAAGGTAGGTATCAATCCTGTTATAGATATGCATTTTTCTTCATGGCATGTGAGAAGTGTTTGCATGATATGACATGGTAGGCATGTTGTGCTAATTCTGATTGATAAGGGTATGAAATGTTGATTCTTGCTTAAAGGCTAGCTTATGGATCTAGAGGTTCTATAAGCCAATGGATTCATGTTGTTGGAGTGATCTCAATTTCCTGCAATTCCATTATGCATTCCGTAAAATTTTTCTTGAAGAAATATCATGCATTCTTAAAAAAATGGCTATACATATGATGAATGTCATTGACATTAAGTCTTAGATGTGCTTGCACAAGTTCCAAAGTGACATAGAAGGTAGCTCTTACCGTGCTGGCAAAAGTATTCGTCATTGCTCAGAATTCATCAAAGATCCTTGAAGCAAGATCCATCATACCAACTTGTACCGACCCATACCAACCGTACCATACTACACCGATAAGGTATTGGCATGGTATCAAGGTTTGATTCAATATGAATTTAGCTGATTCAAATTGAGTGAAACCATTCCACAGCGGGGTGGTACTGACCCATACTACTTGAAATCGAGTGGTTCTATGGCTGAGAGTGAGAAAAACTATTGGCATCTTGTCTTGGTATAGAGAATGTACCATTACTACACCATACTAGTAATGTATCAATGTGGTTCTCAGTTTCGATTTTATAGACCTTGCTTCAAAGGATGTCAAGTCTCATCGAAATCCATCAACTCACTGTTGAAGTTCCTTGGAGTTCACCATAGGCTGCTATGGGATCCACCGGAGCTTATGTAGAATATGCCACACATAGAGAGAGACATTAGTTCACTTTAAAAAAAAAAAAATTGCTTCTATGATAAAAAAAAGTTACTTTCTTTTCTTTTCGTGTAGAAAGAACACACTAGCTTGTTTTGCCATATTCATTCCACAGCTTCTTAGACTCTTTGTAAAAGTTCACTGAATTTTATTGGAATGTATCAGGAGCCATTGACACACTGGAGTCAGTTCCAGATCTTGAGAGGGCAATGTACCGGAATGTTGAAAGTTATCCTTGTGTGCGGCTTTTGAATCTGTCTGGTGGAATTGGTTGTTCTAGTAAGTTTGTGCTTTGTTTCATTATTTCTATGATTATTTAAAAATATTAACTGTAATCAGATGTTATAAATTTTCAGATAAAGAAACAAATGCATAAACATACATTTTTATGATTTTTGCAGACAGTCCATTCCTATTTTATCATCATATAGCTTAGACATCCATATATCTTTTTTATGTCTCAAAATATTTTATGATGGTAGATAATTTGTTAATCGGTCGGTCTTACCACATGTCATCAGATCCTGGTCGTGAAAAGGTGATTGCACCCATTACAAAACTCAAGAGCACTCATGATCAGCTGACTCGTTTATCCACAGTTTTGCTTCCCTTGGAAGATATGCAAACTTTCTTTCGCAGGCATGATGCTTATTCTACTAAGTGAATTTTATTTTATTTATATTTTTTTTGGGGCTGGTCAATTCTGTTTATTGTTTATCTCCATATATATACATATATTATATCCTCTTCATTATTGACATAAATTTCTTATATTATTTTCTCACTGATGATTTATCCTTTTTTTCACAGCACTGATTGATTTGAAGTTTCAATACATATGGCGGTATATTTGACAATATATGGCTTCATTATTTTCACACTGAGTTACTTAGGACGCCATGTATTTGGATGTCTTGAACAAGCATCATCGTTCTGTCTACTAATTTATTGATAATACATTAGAATACACAATCACACCAAATTATTGATGAACTGAACCTAAGGGAACCGGCTGGAAACTGGCCCTTCGGTTTTGTTTGGGGGTGGGGTGGGCTGAAGGTCGCTTAAATGGAGAGAGGGAGGCTGAGATTTTACAAGCCAGAGGGTCTAATGAGATTTGAACCTTGAGAAAGCAGTTATTTAAGGTTTTGGCGAGTACATCATTTCTACTACTAAGTATGTTTGTGCATTCACCTTCTCTATTGAAGTTGAGAAACTAAAAGTATCAGAATCTATTAAATGACACCACAGAGAATGATCCATAATCCTTTCTGATTCTCCATTTCTTTTCTCATATTTTCCACATCATATGTAAATTGCCGAATATATGCCAGAAAATATGCAATTTTTTTTCATCTTCTTGTTCAGGGTTTCCAGTGATCCAGATTTTGCCCAGAAGGTAGCTGGTGTTTTGGTTGATTCAAGTGGATACAAAAACAAGTCTTTAGGTCCTACCCATCTCTGTTTATCTTATTTTTTAAGTGTATTGGTGCTGTGACTTGATTAAAGTTTTTCATATTTAAGGAAAATGAGCTTTTTTGCCTTACAGGTTTCTCACCAGTTGAAAAATTTCCTCAAGCTGAGTTTGCGCCATACAAAAATTTAAATTATGAATGGAATCCTGCTGTAAGTTACTGAACTGGTAGTGCATTTCCAGATGCAATCATCCTTCTTGAGGAATGATTCCACACCCCCCTCCCCCCTTCCCCTTCTATAGTTTTAAGAGCAAGCTTTAATCAGGACTTCTCATCATGCAGGGTTCTGGTATTATGTGGAATCGCTACAACTTTCCTGTATTTTTGCTTTCTGAGGAGAGTTCATTGGTTATGCAAGAGGTAGTTATTTTTTTGGACAAAACTGCAATTTATCATGTTCATATGGTTTGAGCAGGGATCGTTGTATTATTCGCTTACTGTTACATCCAAAGAGTATTATTATTTAGTAATTAATCTCTGATTGGATGGGTATTGGTGTTTGCACTTGTTAAGGCCTGATATACATTGTTGACCAGCTTTTGATTCAAGTGGTAAGTTAACGTGGTATTATAGCTAAAGGTCAAGGGTTTAAATCCCAATTCTGGCCAGTTATTCTTTATATCACCCGTTTGTTATCTTGAGTCTTTATTCTCTTGACTCATCCCTAATTATTACTTGAATCATTCTTGACTCGTTATCTCAAGTCATTCTTGAATTGTTTATGCCCTCATGTGTGTGGTCTGAGCCACATGTAAAGGGGTGTGTTAAGGCTTGATATATATTGTTGACCCTTTCCCTAACAGCTCAAGCCTCTGGTTTCTACTGGTAAGCTAACATCATCATGAAGAACAATGCCCCTTTCTTTCGTTGAATGAAGTGAATCATACATTTCATAGATGGTTCTGTTGCCCTTTATGTATGACTGTGTTTCCCTTTTCTAAATTGTTTGTTGTGGTCCATGCAGCTTGCCAATAAAAATGCAAAGAGCAATGATGCTTATCCAGTAAATGTTGCTGAATTTGACCTGGTCATGCAGGTTTGATGTTCTTTGATTATCTTGAGATGTATAGTCTCTCTAAGTTTTTTGATGAAGGCTAAAATTGTTTAGACTGAAGTAACTGTTATCTTGTTTAACAATCCTTTATGCCAGACAACAACAATTGGTACTCCTGATTCAGAATCTTGTCTCAGAGAGAGGTCTTGTCTACCCTTGGGTGGATACAGGTGATTTTTCTTCCATGTGCGTGAACTGTTTGAATAACTGTGATTATTATGTTTCGTTAAATTCACATATATTTTATTATGTGAGATGACGCATGCTGCATGGTTTGTCAAACAAACATTTATTTGTAATTGACATAATTTATCCTTTTCACTGATACCCATTGCCCCCCCACCCTCCCATCCACCCCACATCCCTCTTTCATAAATATTTAGTAGTAAATGCCATTATGTGGGTGTGAAACTAATGTGCAACATATGCAACAGAAACTGATTTACTTAGGAACAACAGAAAACTGATGTCTTTTCTGTCCTTGTGTACAATTACTGACTGTATAGAGAAGCCTAACCCAACATTTAAAGAGTGTTTTGAGCTGTTTGTAATTTTTCTTGCATATTCTGAGTCTAGAATGTTTCATAGTTACCATTTCATAAAGCTTCTCTTGGTGATAACATGGCAAGTTTTTTCTTTCCAAAGGTGTCACTTGTATCAGGGCAATCCAGTTAAATCTCTACTGCAGCAACCATTCTCATGGTTGCTAAACACCATTTACTAGGTTGTTCAACCATACATTACATACTCATCTATATTGTATGGTATCGGTCAGTTTTTGACACCCTATGGAGTGAATTTTAATATTGGCCTATGCTGTTATGATCAATCTGTATCAGCTCATCTGATAGCATATCCCAACTATGCTACCATATTAGATTGATTTCTCTTTGAATTTATACATAAATATAGTTGAGCTTACCTATTGATTGTTTTGTTTCGGTGCTTTTAGCTATTAGATTTCCTCTTTGAAACCTCTCAATCTCTTCCTAAGTTTATTGTCCTCCCTTTATTTGATCTTACCTGAAGCTAGTTAATATAAGATCATTAGTTAAGTTACTTTGTAATTTGCTATAGATATGTTGAAGATTCATCTTAGCAATTGCCATTTTCCTTTACTATGCCTTACAACAATAACAACAATAAAACCTTAATCCCAAACTAGTTGGGGCCGGCCACCTGCCTTCAGTATGCCTTAGAATGTCGGATTTGTTTAGTCAGCTAGGAAATCATGTTTAAAAGTAAATTACATTTTAATCACTCTGCAGAGTGCTTAAAAGATTACCATAGATGCAAAATATTGCATTTCATAGGATATTATTATGCATGTTACCATTCTAGAGCCAAGTATCATCCCATTATTGTATGAAGCACTATCATGTTGGTCACTTGCTTGGAACAGATGAGATGAGATTCTCCAATACTGTATTTCTTGCTATCAGAGGCATTTCAAAATGGTTCTATGCTGAATATCTTGATGTTATGTTATTCTTAGGTTACTTGTGGTCAAATGTTTCTCTAGAAAAGAACAGTTAAAGGGTAGATTGTACTATGGCCATAATGCATTCTGTTTCAAGGATTTCCACAGTCATGCGCTTGGTTTATTGTGTTTGCATATTCTTCAAAATTTCTAGTGAATTATTATTTATACAATATAAAGTACCTCTAGATTTTACTCTTGGATTGTCTGAAGTATCAAATGTAGAAGTTGCGTCAAGCTCTGACCCAAATTTTCTGAGTTTCACCAATTCTTAGTCTTTTTAGGGGATGTTTTCAATCTCATGGGACCTAGCCGTCCTGGATTTTGCATGAAACGGAATGCACTGCTATCCCACCCCATCCCAACACATGGGATATGGGTTCTCCCGAGATGCTCCGATTGAGACACTAAGATAATGATGAAACAGTTTTGTCCTGATACTTGGGACGTCACCGCGTCTTGGCATCCCACAGGACGTCTCATCGGGATCTGAGACCATGGAAGGGGTAAGTTGCCTTTTTAGTATCTACACAAGCACTTTTTCAAAATGGATATGAGATAGGGATTCTCTCTCCCTTTTTTTTTTAAAAAAAAATTGAGTAGTTTTAGTTATTATTGCATGCTTGAATATTTGTAGTATTTATTTCATGAGACTAGATGATGCAAGAACCTGGCTGCATGTCATATGCTAGCATTGGTAGGCCAAGAGGATCAGGGATCACTTGGGTATGTAACCTTTTGGGCTTGATGTCTATTGCAGAATCAGGACAGCTTTCAGTCTGAGGAGACAAGAAGGATTTGTAGGGATTTTCTAGAAATTGTATGACTATGATTTGCTACAAGGATTAGGTAAGGGTTAGAATTTAGGATTTAGAAGTAGTGACAAAGATGTAAAGGGTTTCAAGGTTTTCTAGGTCTATGGATAATTTTAGAGATTTTGCTTTAATTGCTGAGGATTTTAATGCCAAAAATGGTTATGAAAAAGGTTTTGAGGTTTGATATTGGCAAGGTTACTAAATTGCCTAGGCAGTGGTGCCCTTGAATGCATAGATGGAATGCTTATGCAGCCAGGTAGGCACTTGGAATTAAAGTTATCTAATAATTTATTAATTTCATATTGTTTAACTTATTGGTTCTCATATAGGACTTACGTGATATGAAGATATTTTTACTTTGTAGGTACCTTGTACTAAAAAGTCAAGATATTAATAAAATGTTTGGCTACTTATGTGCATATTACATGGAATGAGTAGTGCCTTCTTTTGTAGCTTCTTGGGATCCCACAAGTAATCACAACTTCTTTGATGATACTGTGTCTCTCCTTTTCTTTATGTTGTGTCTACATTTGTCCATTATGATCCCATTCTTGATTGGTAATGCATAGCCAAGTAGAGGGATGATGCCAGAAAGTGGTTTCTATTGATATGCAGTAGGCACAGTCCAAAAGCCTAGACGTATATATGACAAAAAGTCAACAGTTGCTTATTGTTGGTACATCTGTACAAATCTTTCCTTCCACTTAACATCATGTAAGCCCGCTATGTCCTATGTGTCCCAAAGAAAATGACTGGTTTTTTGAACTCAGTGAGCTCTCAGATTCAACTAGCAACTTGACTAAAACCCATGGTTTCCTTCAGAATGTCTTCATAGATAATCCTTTTAGATCTTGGATATCAATGCAGGAGATTGCTATGAGCCATCATGCTTGTCATCAAGCACCATTTTTTGGGATCTCGATATCTAAATATTAATTCCAGACATCTTAATCGCTGGAAATTGACCTTTGTTTATCTATTTCCTCTTCATCTTGACTCCTGAGAGAGTCCATATAATGTATCATGGAGATTAGAAGATATAAGGGGTCATTAAATGGTAAGATGAAATGTTGAGGTGGTAAAACTCAAGTTGCTATCTCATCCCATCTTTTAGTGAAGCAGTCCACTAGGTTTTTCTTTACTTTTATTTTATTTTATTTTATTTTTCCACGGGGTTGGGGAGTCCAATGAGAGCAGGCTTCAAGATGCCTTAAGTTGAAATTTATGTCACACTAGTAGATGTGACTATTTACATTTATGTTGCTTTTATTCTCCCATTTTATCTCCTGTCTAGCTTATCCACTAGCTTTTTGTTTATGCCGTGATTCTTTTTAAAGATAAGAAGAAGGAAACTAAATCTGAGTGGCTAATCACATTAAGCATTCCATAGGTTGCTGAGCTGGCAATTTCAATAACCTCAGCTGCATTTCAGAATTTACACGAAAGCCTTGGCAACTAATTTTCTCAAATAAGCATGTGAAAAAGCAACCATTCTCTTATAGAAAATCTCATATATTCCCAGACATTTTACCATCCATACTTAGCACTACACTGAAAAAAATAAATGTAGCTGGTTGTGAATTCCATCAGAATGTCAGCAGTCACCTTATTCCATAAGAGTTTTCTTGCTTGATGATACTCTATGCTTTTTCTTCCAAAAATGTTAAAATGTTGGAACAATTACTTGTAGCATTCATTTAAGTTATGTTGATGAATTGATTGCATTTGATCTTTAACCATCTTTTTCATGATTCTGACATCTGAAGGGCAGTGTCTGGTCTTCACTACCACCAATCAATGTGTCATCAACAAAACCACCTAGACCTATCTTAATGGCAGTGGCCTCCATGGATTCTGCATCATTTTTCCGCGACCGAAGTCTTGGTGCTGATTCTCCGATATCTGTTAAGTTATTGGTCCAGAGGGCATTTCAGTGTTATTTTATAGTTTTTTCCTTAATTTGATTGATATATTTGTAACATTTGACATATCATACGAATAATTGAAGTGTTAATACTCAAACGATGCTCAGGGTCTGATTGCATTGCTGACTGCTGTTGATGCTCTTTCTCATGTTGATGGTTTAGACAAGCTTAAAAAACAGGTAACTTATCCCCCCCCGCCCCCCCCCCCCCTCCCCCAAACCCAAAAGAAAAAAGAAAAAAGAAGAAGAAAAGAAAAGAAAAAAGTAAAAACGAGGAAAAGGAAAAACATACGCACAAAACATTAAAAAAGCACAAACACAATGGAAAAAAAAATCATATTCTTTGTGTGTATGCCTCAATTACTTCCTCTTTATCATCTCTTTGTTTTCCTTGCAAGTTCAGACTGGCATTCATCTAGTTACATGACATCAACATGTTAAAGTTGTCATATCATTACAGGTTTAACATATTGCATTATTGGCTTATGAAAATTGAATACTAAAAATTTGGTAGGCTGTTCTACTTTGTAATCATATGATGTCAGACCAAATTATAGTGGAATTTTAGAAAAAGTTTCCTCATTGTATTCGTCATTTCTATCAATATTTGAAATATTTTGCCCTTTGTTTAATTGGATACTTTCTTTGCTGCTACGACAGGTTGTTGTCAAAATTCTCTTTGCTGCTACGACAGGTTGTTGGGATGGGTTGCTGTCCCAAATGTTAGGACCATCGCACCATTGTTCTAGCATCCCTATCAGCATGACTTAGGATACCCCCTATCCCAAGCATCGGGATGGAATGCGATGGCAGTACATCCTATTTTATAAAAAATTGGGATGAGCCTATCCCATGAGATTTAAAACCTTGGTTTTATAAAATAATATGGATGATAACAACTAATTGATGACCTTGATTTTTTCAGTAAACTTCAGAAAAATAACTAGTTAGAAATAGTTAATCCTCAAAACTAAAGACTGGCTTATGTACCATTACATTTTAAAGCCCACTTTGATGAAGGATATTGGATAGTTTCCATAACATTAATTATTAGACATTGTCCCTACTATTTTGATTGGCTTTATGATTCCTTATTTGTTAATCATTCCTATTTGGTGCTATGTCTAATGTTATTGTAAACTTTTCCATGGACTTTATCACAATATTCAGCCATGTTATAATTTAGATCTTCCCATTCCTTCAAGCAACTCTTCTTACTGGTTCCTCAAATCTTCATTCTACATCCTCATACCATTGAATCAATTTTCCGTCACTTTGGTGTTAGTTTGTGGAACTCTGATATCTCCTCTTAATATACCCATTCCTCATTCTATCTGTGGTTGTTTAGATCCAAATTAGGTTCAGTTAGTTATTTTAACATTTTTATTTTATTTTATTCAATTTTCTTTAGGGTACTGGGGACATTTTCTTATAGTGTTTGGTCAGCTGGTCATGTGTTTCTTATTATCTTGCCTTTTCTGATAAGAGCATATTTCTAGTGGTTTTTGAGTCTTGGCTAAAGGTCCTACTTTGGTTGGTTGGCTTAGAGATTTTGTCAGCCATTTATGTGAATTCCCATGGAATTCCAAATTTACTATATTTGCTGAAGTCCTTAGTCATATTTTATTAGGAAATTAAATCATTGTTTTAAATATTGGCTGCTACAGCCGCTATATCATAGTGACACTATATGGTGGTTGCATATCAAGCAACTGATATATCAGGTGAAAAACCTGCTATAGCAGCTGCTGTACCATGGGTCCAAAGCAGGTGATTTATTGCGTAGCCTGGACCAGTTTCTAATTGGACTGGTCTAGAAATGAGTAAGTCAAACAAGTTATTCAAAGCAATGGCCTGTCTAGTTATTTCATGCTCTAACCAAATGGGGTGTGGGTGAGAAGAGGAGAAAGAGAAGTTAATTATGCTATATGATTTTGGTTATTTTGTTATTAATTTCTAGGGTAACAAGGGTACCTCATTTCATTATTTCTTTACCTCACTATTTATTTTCTACATTTCTGATATATGTTTTATCCATCATGCAGCTTGTTTTTGTAATTTTCACGGGAGAAGCATGGGGATACCTTGGTAGCAGGAAATTTCTACTAGAATTAGACATTGGTGCTGATGCTGTGAAGGGTCTTAACAGCACGATGATTGAACAGGTAGACTTATTTGAATTTGCACTCCTGGAAATGATTTTTGTGTTATAATTTTTCTTCTTGTTTGACAACTTGAATACTATTCATCTAATAAACATGGATTTACAATCGTTATGGAACTTAGAAACTTGTTGAGTGAGTAGAATAAAGTGTGGGAGCAGCAGCTATGCTTTTAGAAATTTCAGGAAATGTGGTGGGGACATACTGTTTACTAGGTATGATGAAAATGAATGAAGAAGAGATGCGATGTTTGTCATTACATGTGGCAAAAAAAATATCCAGCTGAAATTTACTCTATATTTCTATGTTGTCGTGGTAGTCTCATGACATCTGTAAAAGTGTTAAAGCAGTGCTTTCATAGAGCTAAAAATAGAATGAAGGATTTTGATATTCATGAGCTTTCTTGTTGAGATTTTTGCTATGTCTTGCCTTCATCACTCTTCATGCATTCTTCTGTCAATTTGTGGTATGATCTGGCTCTATAAACCATGTATATGACCATCATATCCACAACATATTATATATAGCTTAATGAGTATAATATAACTGATGCACAAAATTAACTATTCTAAGTTCTTTGAAGGACAAGTAGTTGGTACCCACCAATTTTATAAACAAAACTAACATGGCTAGAACTGGATGGTGATATCAAGACATATATCCAGAAACCCTTAAAAGAAGCCTGCAGGATTGTGTGTGTGTGTGTGTGTGTGAGAGAGAGAGAGAGAGAGAGGGAGAGAATCATTATAATATTAAAAAGAAAAGGCAAAATAGAAGATCACTCCTGACATTTTCTCTTTATCCCTTGTGCAATTAAGCTGACGTAGTGATGCTTTACTGAGCCTTACCTTTTACATGGACTAGCACAGTGTGCTGCATGATTCTTCTATCATTTATCCTTATTTTTTTCTTCATTTCATCTCTGTAATTAAAAAAGACTGTCAAAAGTGGTGGGAACAGGTCCTATCAGATTGGACACTATCCGTTCTAAATAAGTGTGGAGAAAAGTGTAGGCGCTAATGTTATGTGGCAATAATTTCATTGTTTCATCCACAATTCCACAAAATCAGCTCTTCTTGTTTAACATCTACCACTATGATTAAATTCATGATTTTAAATTACTTTTGTTCTTTGTGCACCAGAAGCCTTGCTTCTAATGGTGTACAAAGTTCTTAACCTTGCAGTCAGATTTCTCGTTATCTATCCTTCGCTTCACTCTAAAAATAATTTCATGAAATGGAATTGTCTTCCGCTTCACTGGCCACTTCAAGACTCGCATCTTTGGTGTAATTCTTATGCTGACATACTCATTGTTCCAAGTAGGTTTTTGTTGAATGATGATCCTTGAAAATCTGGTTTGCAGTTTCTCTGCAATCTGCATCTTAATGGGTGAAACCCAAGATTCTCTGAAAGACTTCTGCCATCTAAAAATGGAAATATGTCCCTGGTGAAAAATTGTTCCTCCTAGCTTTGTTATGATTTTCCCATAACTAAATGGATTGTGCTTAGAGTAACAAAGAACTTGGGCCATTTCTTGCTCAACTATATGAATTCCTTAAAAATTTTGTACACTAATATTGCTAAGATCCCTCTTTTAAAAATTTTTAGAAACCAGATTGCAGCTATCTTAAAACACTGTTTTTAAAAAAATGTCTTCAAGCATCATGCGTTGAAGTCTTCCTGGGCTGACTAGGATTGCAATATCAAAGCTAAAGGCCTTTTCATTATTTGGATTCCATTTCAGGTGTCAAAGACACTTTATGTGGTTCATGTACCGCAATTGGGTTATATTTATCCTCAAAACCTAAAATTTTTGACATTCTCGACCTATTTCTGACCCAAAATACTTTAAAACACAGTATAAATGGCATCGATGCTTGATGAGTACCATGGGTGAGTTTTAGATTGTAGGGTAATGAAGTTTTGTAAGCAAGGTGTTGCATTTATATTCATCATATCAACTAATTCTGATGCAGTTGTGCAACATTCATTAGAGAATTGAAAATTATCAGTGTTAATGATTTTGATGTTGAGTTTAGCATGCAACTAATGTTTTTCCGATCATGCTTTTTGGCTTTTCTCCTTACATTTTTCGGATAGTTTTATCATGTGTTTTGTTTATTTTGACAAGAAAAGGCCTTTTATGTTTATAGTATAGCATATGTTGAATACTCTCTCCTATGATTACTATATCATGTGATTATTCAATATATTATTTCAAATTTGCACATTTTCACATTCATCAACTCAGTTGTTTTTCTATGTATCTTAGGTATTGGAGATTGGCTCCATTGGGAAAGGCTTAGGTCAAGGTTCCACAACCTTTTTTGCACATGCAGATGGGGTGAGATTCAGCCCATAGTTTGTAAATAAGTAATAATTTTCTTCTGCATGGGGATATATCCATTCCAGATAAAATTTCTCATCTGTATCAATCAATTGTGCAACTTATTTGATATATCATTGTGGAGTCTCTGAGTTAAGGCTGCAGCTTATACCAAAATTTTTTACATGGAATGAATTCTGGTAGTAATTTAAGGCTTTGCAGAAGCCTTTTGTGGACTCTAATGGATTTGCAAGAAGCACAAGATGTTAGTTCCATAAATCACATGAATGAAATGTTGGTAAAGCTGATAGTTTCTGAATCTGATTATATATATAAACTTTGCCTGGTCACAACGATCATTCCTCACCCTTTTTAGTAAGCCATTTATTTAAGCAACATTGCCACCTGTAATATTAGAAATGTATTGAAAAACACATTAGGTTTGGGCAATACTAAATTTTCTGTGACCATGAGGTTTTGAACTCTTGTTTCCTCCCAAAGAATGTTGCTTCTGCTTCTTCAAGCAACTGGTGCCTCTGAACTATAGTTCCCAATAATTTATTTCATGAAAGGTGGCAGAAAAATGTCTATTACAAATTGATAGTTGATGTCATCAATCTCTTTAGTGGTAAATTCTTTACTTGGTTATTAGCAAATATCACATGTGCATAAACATTCTTGCTGAAAACTATAGTTGCTGGTCCCTGCAGGCTTCATCTGTAACAAAAGAAATATTGAAGGCCCTGCAAGATGCCAGTGATTCACTTGATTCTGACAATGTTAAGGTCAATACAACAAATGCATCAAATCCCGGCATTCCGCCATCTTCGTTGATGGCATTTTTAAGAAAGGTCAGCACCTCTCCTTTTTATTGTTACTTGATTTAGTCTTATGATTGTTGTCATTACTACATCCATTGGCTGATCTGCTAAATGACATGTTTGGTTGCCTAATATCTTAATGAGAAGAAACTTCTGCACAGCTAGTCATTTCTCCAACTATTTTAGCAGCCCTACCATCTTTTATACCTGATTCTTGCATGTCTTCACCTCTGAGCGTGTTGGTCAAGTTTCTCATGATTCTAAGAAGCAATAACCAATCCATTTTGGCTGAAAAAAAAATCACTTTCATTCAGGACTGAATGAAACTGGCTTCCTACTTCAAGTTTCGGAATAACAGTATTTTGGGTCAGTTTTGGCTGAAACTCACCTGAGTCAGTCTTGTTCTAATAATTTCTACCAATTTCTATGGAAACCAACTGAACTAGTCTCAGATGCTTTTAAAAATTTTATTTTAATGTTTACTATCATGTTGGGATTATTTCTTTATGTCTTTAAGTACATTG
The DNA here is from genome assembly GCA_017589505.3 of Metroxylon sagu. Taxonomy (NCBI): domain Eukaryota; kingdom Viridiplantae; phylum Streptophyta; class Magnoliopsida; order Arecales; family Arecaceae; genus Metroxylon; species Metroxylon sagu. The sequence goes on from JACVBY030000550.1 coordinate 678,809, forward strand.
CCTATGTGGTATTAATGTCTAGAAGCTTCTCTTTTTTTTTTTCTCCCTTTTTTTTGGAGTTAGAAGAAGGGATTAATGATGGATGTAATCCTTGTTAGGCTAAGGCCTTACAATACTTAAGGACAAATGCAAATGACTAAATAGAAGTCATCGTCATAGTAATGACATCTGTTTTTATATAAAATAAATATGACATTATGTAGCTAAATGCATTAATTCCGAGTTGCCGAATATTAAACAAATGAGAAAGAAATGCTAGATTCAATATTTTTTATTAATTCTACTGAGAAAATGTTGATGAAAAAAATTCAATGCAAAGCTTCAAAATTGCTAAATATATTAAATTTTGAACAATTGAAGTTCGGGAATTGAATAATAATATGCTATACTAGTATACTTATCATTTAATTGTGGCTCTAACTTCAGCCTAAACCCGTCAAAACTACGGAGACAAAAAAGTGACATATGACAAAATGACTTTTGTGTAATAACTTAGCTTATTTTAATTTTTTTGATTTGTTTTCTTATTATTATTGCTGATGATTGAAACTCTACAAGCCCGAATAAAACCAAATCTAGAAACAAGTTTTCAAACCTTAGAAGCAACTGATCATTCATGTCATTTGATCATAATCTTTGCAAGCCAAACTAAATCACATTAATAACATCAACGCCATTTTTGTTTTTTCTGGCCTTAACGTAGAATTTAGATATCGCATTGTGTAATTTGCATTAATAGGGTTGAGGTTCAAGTAATCCTGGTAGGACTATTTCATCTTAACCACCCATTTGCGCTCCCCTCTTTCCCTATCTTTACACCCAGATATCCCACTAATAGGACTACTTGCAGTTTTGCAACAAAAACATCACGTACCATTTTAGTTCTCCAGCCAATGTTACATGCAGTAAAATTCATCATTCCTGATTTATAGGTCTTCCCTTTTTGCAGAACTCTTCAACTTCTGGAGTTGTTTTGGAGGAATTTGATTCTTCCTTCACCAACATATTTTATCATAGTCATCTGGATAGTCTTTGTAAGTTTAACAATCATTATGTTGTCATATCTTTATCACCTTGGAATATTATCAATGATATATGTTTATAATTTGTTTACAGCAAATGTCAATTCTTCTTCAATAGCAGCAGCAGCTGCTATGGTTGCTCGGGCTTTATACATACTTGCAAATAATGGTGACTTAACATTATATCCTACGGTGCTGAACTCTATAAAGGTTAATGTGTCCCTTGTTGAAGAATTAGTGCAATGCCTATTGACTTGTGAACCTGGTCTTTCTTGTGGCATTGTGAAGAATTTCATTTCTCCGAGCAGTGACTGCCCAAGTCACTATGTTGGTGTTTTCCCTGATTCACCTTCTGACACACAATACCCTGTATATGCCGATGATACTTCTCGGTTTGTTTGGAACTTTTTGGCAGATAGAACATCTGCTTCAAAGGGCAGTGCAAGTTCCTGCACAGGTGGGTGCAGTAATTTAGGTGAAATTTGCATTGGAGCCGAAATAGAAGGCAAAGGCAGATGTGTGATATCTACAACCAGGTGGTTCTCTTCCCCTCCCCCCACCCAATGTGCACATTGATTCATTCATTCAGTTATTGCAAGTATGAAAAATTTCTTTTAGGAACATATAGGGCATTCAACAAAAAGAATTGACAGAAATTCTTAGGATCATGGAGGATACATAATGGTTCATGGTGGCTTGTTATCTCAACTGAAGTTGTGAGATAATAATAGCTGCCAGCTATCAAAGTGCATGCATATTTAATTCCAACATCTGCCAAACCAACTCATACCGGCCGTATGGTACCATACCATACTTGTACGGTACTGAGGTTCGATTTAGTATGAACTGGACTGGTTTGAATCAAGCGAAACTATCCTGTACCACCTAATACTAACCGTACTGTCGTGTTTCAGGCTAAAAGTGAGAAAAGTATTGGTACTTGTCTCGGTATGGAATACATACTGTATTATACTAATTTTACCATACTAAATCGATAATATACTAGTATGGTTCTCCATACCGGTTTTGTGGACTTTAGTTTAGCCTTTGCAAAATCTATAGAGCACATGGTGCAACCGAACACTGCTGATATTTATTTTTATCTATTAACAAGATAATTGCTTGTTTTACTGATTTGCACTAATGTGGTCCATGATGACTCATTAGCTGGTAATTTTTGTTTCCTGATTTTTAGTGGTTTATTTGAGCCTTCCTCCAATTTAGTTTTCAGTTGGAGCTGATATTGGTGGTGATATTTCAACCATTTCAGGTATGTTCCTGCTTACTCCACCCGGCTGGCATATAAAGACGACACATGGCATGTGATGCCTGCCAATTCCTCTGATCCTATGGGATCAGTGGACCCTGTGTGGACCGAAAGCTTTTGGAATACTGTTGGCCTTCAAGTTTACACAGTGCAGAGTGCAACTTATGACTATCTTATTCTTGGTGCTGGAGTGGGCGTTACTGTTGCCTCTTACATTGCAATAGTTGTCAGCAAAGGATGTCTTTCAAAGGCTCTGAAGCATGACTGATATGTTGTTACTCCCCAAATTCCATAGACCGACCTCAGATGAGCTTTATATGAAAGTTAATCATGATAAATTTGCCCATGAATTCACATTGGCTACCATGACTCTTGTATTTTTGAAGACATTCTTCCCCCATTTTGGACAGAAGGGAGATTGTGGAAGCTCAGTGCCATCTTGATCTGCAAGATAGATGGTGTATCTCCTAGAAAAGTTAGCCATTCATACTTTTAACCATACATTTTCAGTGGGAGGGAATGAGATACATATCCATTCGCTATTCTGCTTCTGTCTTAGTAGTGGATCTGTGTGTTCAAATCATATAACTGAAATTGATTGTATATGGGGTGGGGCTGATACATCCACCTTTAGATTCATGGTGCAAAATTTATGCCGACTTGTGCACATTATAGTAACGACTTGTGCTGTTCTTCTAACCATAAAGCTGTGATCTTGAATCTGCCTGGCAAATGTTTTAAATCTTTCGCACAGCTGATTAATGTTGACTCTTGACAGACTGCTTTGATTATTTCTATTGATACTTTGTGATGTGTTATGAGGTGCCTAAGCTAATGTGTACTAGTTCTTCAATCACACATTTGTTCAAATGAATGATAGCTTACTCTTTTAATCTCTTATGGACATATAACCCAGAATTGGTAGGGTCAGAACATATCATGCACAGATCAGCTAGCGTGCCTTGCGGGGGTAGGAAAAAAAAAACTCAAAACCACTGAATGGTTTATATAATCGAGCTGGGTGCAAAGGATGATTATCTGAAAGGCTATGGCTGTGTGAAGGATGATATCTGAAAGGCTATGGCTATAGGAGAGTACGCTGTGGACTGCGTGGACCGAGGAGTCTCCACAATCTTTTTTTGAGCACTTTGCATGGTTCCCCATGCGCGTTTTTTTTTGTTATTGCTTTACTTACAAAATAGTGATGTTGTGGTAAGGTTTTTTTTTTTTTTTTTTTTTTTTTTTTTTTTTTATTTATTTGAAAAAAAGGGATCTACACCCACTAGCCAGTGGGCTTGAGGAGGCATGCTAAAATGTGGCCTCATGATGGACTTGAACGGATAAAAAGGAAGTATGTTGAACTGTTAATGAAGGTGATATGATAAAAAGGATGGATGTTGAATTGTTGAAGGTGATGGTGACACTCTATAGAATAAAGAAGGTGAAGGATGGAGAGAACCATGATTTGCATGCAGAGCTGGAATAATCTTTTGAGTTGTCAGAAGAAACTTCTGGTTTATGTTGGTTCCATAACCCGTCAAAGCCAAAAATAAGCATAAATTATGAATCATTCAAGTAATGTGCCATTATTCATGTAGAATCTTACAAATCTTGTTTGTTGATGCCGTCGATATGTGTTATCTTTACAGCTCATTCCATGCTGCTACTTTTGGCATGCAACAGTTTTTTTTTTTTTTGTTATTTATTTATTTATTTATTACATTTACTTTTTGAAAGAAGTGGAAGGATATCCCACACATTATTATTTATTCAAGTCCAAATACTTTAAAGTGCATAATGGTTCCAAACGAGCCATGCTGGAGTAGCATGGCACCTCCTACATCAGACCAAGGGGAAGGGGGGCCTATAGACCTGCGAGAGGTAGGCGGGCTATTTTAGTTTTTAAAAAATATATATATATTTTTTTATGTTGGCACGATGGACCATACAATTTTATATAAAATTTTAAACTAATTTTATAAAAATAAAATAAATTAAATTAAATATACATTCCTTTGCTCATGGGTAGGTAGGTGGTTTGATGTCGGGCGTTGCTCGATCCTCTTTTTCTTCTAGCAATGGAAAGAAAAGCCATCATCTTTATAAAATATAGTATGTGGAATGCATATCTTATATGAAATAATTTTTCAAATAGAATGCAAGCGTTGTTAGAGTAAATCAACAGCAATATTATCATTAGCAACATTATCTAAACTAATTAAAAATATTTTATCATACATATGGTATTCACGTGCTATATACATGATTAAACTATAGACGATGGTATGGTGCCAAAATTTAAATAATTTAAAACTAATAATTTAATTTTACATACTCCAATGTAATCAATAAAATGAAAGGTAACACATATAAAATAATATGAAATTGCCACTCTAGATATCAAAAGTAAGAGCTATCCTATCATTAAAATTTAAAAAATAAAAAATTAAATTTTGTTAATATTCAAAAAATTATTTAAAAGAATCAGATTTAGCCATATTTTGAGATTTTTTTTTATATGTAGGATTCAAGGTAGTTTTTATATATTTTTTAAAATACGTATTTTCAGCAAAAGAAAAAGATATATCAGTACCTATAATTAATTTTGATAATTCTTTTTTATTTACTTTATGGGAATAAAATTTTTTTGATAATTCACCGCTTACATCGAATTTAAGTTGGACTTGGGTAGAATCATTAGCATTTTTATGCTTTTTTTAAGTGCTTGGCGAAGTGATCGATTTCTCCTGAAGTATTGCAATTATAGTATTTGTAGATGGTATATACAACTTGAATCCCCTTACTATTGTTAGATTTTAAAGGTCTTGGGTTTAGTCTTGGATTTGATGCTCGAGATGACACTAGTTGTGGTATTAGAGTAAGAATATTGATTCCAATTTGTGACTATGGTATATTAAGACGGGCCTATAATAAAGGAACTCCTCCACATAGATGTTGAACCATAAATCTCATTGGGTGGGTGAGAGCTACTAGCACCATACATTATAAAGACTAAAGAAGCTAGGAAAGCTTATAGAAAAATCAAGAAAGCTTGTAGGAGAAGATTAGGATAGCTTGCAAAGAGATCAAGAGAGCTTAGGAAGATTAGAAGTGCTTATAAGAAGATTAGGATGGTTTATAGGAGCTTAAGAGAGCTTTAAAGAACTTAGAATTTGGTATAAAACGAGGAAGAGCAATTGAAAGGCATTTATAGGAGTTCAAGAGCCTTCATACATCCCAAATAATCTTAAAAGACAACTATTTATGGCTGTTCAAAATGATAAATAGTTTTTTTTTTTTTCTTTTTGAGCAATAGATAAGAATACACTTAAATATTAGCATTTTTTGGTAGTTGAAAAATGGCAAAAGGATCATTTTCTTAAATAATGGACAAAAATTTCTTCAAACTAGCTTTTTTTTTTTTTTTTTTTTTTTTTTTCTTTTGTTAGTTAGAAGGCATTTTGGAAATTTAGTATGATGAATTAGGCTTGGCCAATCATATGTCATGTTGGGCCAACCTGCCATGAGTCGTCATGCCGATACAATTAGGGGATTTATGCCATGCCTAGTGAATGTTTTTTTTTTTTTTTTTCACTCTATTTCTCGCTATAAAAGCCTATTTTCGTATCACTAATGGAAAGTTTTTTTACTAACTTGCTATCTCAAATAGCAAACACCTCTAGTATCAAACTTTAAGATTTTTCAAAGAGTTATTTGTAAAATTATCTTTCCAAAGGAAGCTTTTGTGAGCTTGAAGCTGCGGCATTCACTTTGATTGAAGCTGCAACATTCACAAGATAATCTAGTTTATCTAGCCCTTTGCTAAAAGAGAAGAGAAAGGCATTTGGCCCCTCTCTTGGGTCCCTTTCTTAATAGCTCGTTCAAGTGAGAGGCCTTGGAATCAAAACAGGTTCATTTTGCCTTGAGCCATCACTTGCTTACTTATATATGATGTGGCTCTGAAGATGGGCAGTGCCATGGCACAACCCACATGATGCACAGGTGCTAAGTTTATAGATAAGGGAGTTGCAGTTCATATCAATACTTGATTTGTACTTAAGCTTCTTTTGAGACGGTGCAAGCATTATGGGCTCAAAACAAGTACAAGAGCTTGCTTTGAGCCTATGCAAAAACAAAAAAAATGTCAAGCTCAAAACCAAGTACAAAGGCTTGTTCTGATTTGATGTTAATTTTACAGTCTAATAAAAAAAGAAAAAGTACAGAGCCTTTATTTTGAGTCAGGGAAGACATTAGGCTCAAATAAACTTGTGCTTAGTTTTAGCCCCTGAAGTTTACACCAACCAAAAATAAACCTTCCTACTTATTTTCAGATCACAATATTTTCATTGGTTGATGTCATTTCTTTACGCATCCAATGTGGTGAGAGTTGTTTAGTGTAATGGATGAGAGCAGGTGTGGTGAACACCAAGTCCTTCTCAAAATATTACCTTGATCAACATCTCTCCATAGCATCACAAATGGATGCATTCTTTCCTTCTCTTCCAATGAAAAGCAAACCAACTCTTTTTTTAATTAAAAAAAAAAAATATTTAGCAGCAGAAGACTGAGAATTCAATATAACATCACTTCTGTCCTCAAGTGAGTCCGAGAATTCAAGGGAGTTTGACAAAAGGCTAGAGCTGCAAACTAAACAACTTCAACTTGATAAAAAAATTGTCTTATATATTACTCTAATATCCATACCAAACTTGTATCTCTTGGCTGTCTCCTACTCTGTTTTATTCTTTCTTCTGGTCAAAAAAATACAGCGTTTCTTCTTTAAAAATAAGGAGAAGTGATGAGCTCGCCGCGTCAAGAAAACTTAAAATACTCTAAAAGCTATTGGAGCCTCGCAAATGGCATGTGGCAGCCACGCTCCTCCCAGGCCTACTCAATTCAATGAAAATATTTAATAGTTCTAGAAATTGTTGCACCCACGGTCTTCAAGGAATCCATTTCTTTCCTCATTTCTAACCAAATTTCACACTTGGAAATGTTTATGAAAGCTTGTATCAATTCCAAGCTCCAATGTTATAGCCTACAAGCGATTCAGTTTCAGTATTTGAATAAAAAAAAAATGATAATATAAAATGAATTGCTATGGATGCCAAGATTATTTTGTTCTATTTACCAAAATTTAGAGGCTAAATGTCATCTCTATCCATTATTTAATTTTCATGACTCAAATTCTTTCTTTCTTTCTCTTTTTAATCTAATAGCTCCGGTTGAGACCTCCCCCATCTTAAACCTGCCATGAACCTGATCCAAAACAATTTGCTAGATCCAAGGTGGTAACAGGGTTGGATTTCCGTTTCAGACACGGCATCCACGCTGTAATTTGAATTCTGCCGTGCAAGTTATCACGGTGGGGACAAATATTTTGGATCGTTCATTTGTGGCACCGTGGAGGCCACTGTTTTGTCTCTTTTGTGCCTTCGCCAGTTTCAACGTGCTAGCTATTATAACCAAGCCCATGTTGTGCCTTGGAACCTCAAAACTCTCGCTCAAACTTCATTTTGGCCCTCACTCTTTTGGATTTTATAGTTTAATTATTTATATTTTAAAAATATTATATTTTTTAATATTTATTAAAATCAATAAAATAGTTGATGTATCACCATATTAACCAACTCATGTACTCGTTTTAAAATAATACATCAGCCATTCTGTTTTGCTCCTTAAACTTTTTGATGATAGAAAATTTTTGATAAGCTGTTATGAAGAAAACATATGTAAAAAAAATAAAACCTTAGTCCAATAATAAAATCATAATTAAGTTAGATTTAAAAAATCAAGATAATCTACTCAAAAATTTACAAAAGCACCGTGGTCCACTTATTTTCAAAAAAAAAAAATCAATCCTAATTTAATGCAGTTAATTCATCTCCATGCTAACTCATCTCTAACATTTATAAATGCATTATCAAGAGACTTCTTCTTTTTTTACTCTCTTTTTTTTGTCTCTTACATCTTTTTGGAGTGATTGCAAGTTCATTCTAATATATTGAAAACAAATTTCTTCCATTAATATGAAAGGTTAAAAATCAATACCAATACTTTTAAATAAAAATTTTAATCATCAAATTTTCAATCATTTTGACTTTCAAACCTTTCTTCTCATATTTTAAAAATGCTACATTTCGATGTTGAAACGAAATCATCTATCAAATTTTATGTATATTTGAATGATCGTCATATAAATATAAATATATATTTTTTATTATAAATATATATTATTTCTTTATAGATGCTTTAGAGCACTGAATTTAAAGTTTTGAAGACATTAAGCACGTTTCGAAGTTCCCCCTTCTTCGTTAGCAATCCGTCATTTGCCGGATTAGCATGTAGAATACGGTATTATGATGCCGTCTTTGGACACCACTCTATACGATCACTCGCCCGTCACGTGAAACTCCCACCCCTTCCATTAGAACGCTCCGTCTCCCCCCCCTCTCTCTCTCTCTCTCTCTCTCTCACACACACTCTCGACCTCGAAAGAAGGGGGGAAACTGAAGCGGCTCGAAGTGAATGGCGCTCGAAGACGGAAGGGCGGCGACGAGAGCAGCGTCGGATTCGGCGTCGGAGAAGGAGAAGCTCCTGGTGCACCACAAGGAGAAGCACTTCACGGCGGGCGATGTGGTCCGGGACGTCATCATCGGCGTCTCCGACGGCCTCACTGTCCCCTTCGCCCTCGCCGCCGGCCTCTCCGGCGCCTCCGCCCCTTCCTCCCTCATCCTCACCGCCGGCCTCGCCGAGGTCGCCGCCGGCGCCATTTCCATGGGCCTCGGCGGGTATTCACCTTCTTCCCCTTCTCCCATTCCCATCGCTAATCCACGCCTCCGGTGAGGTTAGACGGCCTCAAAAAGCAACAGCCGGCGATTAACCCCTTTCCTTCCTTTCTCAAAAGTGCAAACCCTTTAGTTTTTTTTTTTAAAATTTTTTTTGGAGGTAAACACACCGGGAGGTTCCGGGAGTCGAGGATTTCTCCTACCCGCCCGAGTGGACGGGGAGAGGTCCACCGGACGGCGGTCAGGATCCGTCGGATGCGCTGATTTTTAGTTTTGTTGCACACGTGGCAGGTATCTGGCGGCGAAGAGCGAGGCGGACCACTACATGCGGGAGCTGAAGCGGGAGCAGGAGGAAATCGTCGCCGTTCCGGACACCGGTGAGTGCGGGTACACCGTGTAACTAACCATCACGGGCTTGCTTTGGCCATTTGATTTTGATCTAACGGTTGGATTTTGATCAGAGGCGGCGGAGATCGGAGAGATTCTGTCGCGGTATGGTATCCAGCCGCGCGAGTACCACCCGGTGGTCAACGCCCTCCGGAAGAATCCGCAGGCGTGGCTCGAGTTCATGATGAGGTTAGCGGTCTTCTTCCTCTATGGAACTGGTTAAGCTATTGGATTCAGCAGGGATACTAGAAGTGGTGGGAGTTTTGCTAGAGAAGTCCACTTTGTTTACATATTCGCAGCAATCTTCTCCAGCTGGGGACTGAACTGCAGAATTTCACTCAAATCTCAAAATAAAATATATTTACTTATTTAAATTTTACATATTAATTTGGCAAAAGGACAGATTTTTCTTTTTCTTTTTTTTCTTTTTTTTTTTTTTTTGATGAATGCATACATTTAAGAATTTTTGATTGGTTTTGTACTTACACATTTATCCAATGCCTGACATATGTCCTTTAAATATGTCATACATATTTGTTTAGACTACTATCTATTCCTACTCAAATCCCAAAGCAAAATCATGGGTGATATCTAAAATTATATCATTCTGTAAAAAAAATAAATATGATCTTTTCCTTGCAAAATCAATGATCAAATAGATTTTTTATACAAAACACACTTTATTTAGATCTTTAGTGTAGTTGCTTACAAGCTACAAGAATGTTTATAAATATACATCGACCTGTATTACATGTGTATCCATTATCAATATTTGTGCATTACTTAACTTCATGTGTGATCCATTAAGAGCAGGGCATAACGATTTGTGAAGTCCCAATAGAAATAGTGACCTATTTTTGCTAATAGGAAAGTAAAGTGATTTTTTTTGAAGAAAATCATGAGAGAGTTTAGGTTCAGTGTAATACTGAACCTTTGTTTTTCAGTGGATGCACTTCCTTTCAAATTTGTTTAAACAAAAGCCAATGAGAATGAATTTAAAATGAAAAGGGTGTGTATTGATGGATTGCTTTTAAAAAAAAAAAAAATCCTAAAGTTTGTTTGCTGTTCAAAGAATTTACATGCTTATGATCATTTTCGTAATGACATTAATGGTTAACATATTAAGTTCTGAAACCTAGTTATGCTTGAAGGAAATTTTAAGTTCAAACTAAAAGCAGCATTTCTGTTTTTAAAACAAGTATGTGAGATTTGAGGATATAAATGCCTGAAAATCAATTTTGAAAGATATCTTGGATTTATATCCACCTTTCTTAATTTCTTGCTAAATTTTTGTGAGTAAACAACTTTACAGTTGCTTGTGTGCATAAACATTAGTTCTCAAAGGTGAATCCTTGTAGAATGGCTAGGCATGGATTGCAAACTAGTCTAAGAGTTGATATAAGTATTGATCCTTTTGCACATTTATAGGTGAAATTTTGATAGGTCTACCATCGGTAAATTAGCAAGAAATATGCAGTGCAACTCTTCCTTCATGATGACACTTTTTTTCTTTCTTTTTGCGTCTTTACATCATTAACATTCTCCGATCTTCTCTTTTCAAAATTTTTGGATATAGTTGAGATTTTAAGAAATGTTTAAAAGCCTATATGGTCCAAGAAACATCAAAGATCAGATTTTTCCCTAGGCTTAACTATGCTAGGGAAGATCAATGAATGAAAATTATTATGATGCCCTCCTCTGTAAATGAGGTTTTACAGAGAGATTGATGAAGAGGAATTATGTTTAGCATAACAAGTATATCAATGAAAGAAAAAGGAGAGTAGGAAAATTTAACTGAAAGGTTGTAGTACCTCCAATTTTATACTATATGTATGGGTAGTAAGAATATAGGATGTACCATGGGCATGCTAATAAAATATTCTTTTTGCCAGGTTCATCCTTGTGCCAACATGCCACCTAACCAGTTAGGTATGGTTGGTGCAAAAAGTGCTACCCATTAACTACGCACTGTATATAGGTGTTTCTATCTAGTATCTGGCTCAAGTATTCTCAAAAACATCTTAAATTATGCCCACTTCTTGTTATAAGCTTATTAGTTGACATGATATTGCCGTTCCTACTTTGTTATGATCCAATCATCCTCCTATTTTGACCCGAGCAATAGGTAAGTCAAGTCAAGAGGAACATCATCAGAGTGACAGCAGCATTATAAATGACCTTTCCAAATAATGGTCTGTTTTATATTCATGCTTGGATAGCTAATGTCTAGATGAAACAACACTTGTATTCACCATGACTTTGACCGTAACTGAACCTCTTTCAGGTTTGAGCTAGGGTTAGAGAAGCCTGAGCCAAGGAAGGCGCTGCAGAGTGCAGTAACAATCGGCTTGGCATACGTTGTAGGTGGCCTGGTGCCCCTCTTGCCCTATGTGTTCATCTCAATAGCTCAGAAGGCAATGCTGGCATCAATTGGTGTCACCCTCTCGGCGCTTATCTTCTTTGGCTACATCAAGGGTCACTTCACCGGCAACCGCCCTATTGTAAGTGCTATCCAAACAGCCTTCATTGGAGCACTGGCCTCTGCTGCTGCCTTTGCCATGGCAAAAGCTCTTCAAGCTGCATGAGGGCCAGCACATGCAATGATTCATGTACTGCTTCCAGTGGTGCAGCAGCAGAATATGGACAGATAAGGTTTTGTTTCAGAAAAATGTAGTTTATTTTCTCATGAAAAGTAGCTACAATCAGAAGTGAGATTAAATGGATGAAGTAACTGTATTTTTAAAAGATTTGGCTTTTTGAATTGCACATGGACTATTGCCTTATAATAAAAATATTCTGTTCTTGGATCTGCTGTTCACACCCACAGAATTAATGAAGAGAGGAAAAATCCAGTGTCTGATCTTTTTGGCTTGTGTTAACAAAGCTGATTTCATGAGGGAATATTTGTGGCCTTGGGGTTTCATGTCAGACTTTTAACAGTACCTAACCATCTTGGATATAAGATATTCTTTGGTACCAAGTTATTGAGCACATCAGTTTTTTAGAAAGCCCACTCACAAAAAGGTAGGCTGAAAGGTGCTTCGGTACTTGGTAAGGTCTGATCATGATCTTATTAATGGGGGACAATCACATGTGTAGAAGAGTATTCTGGAAAAAAGTAGTGGACATGTAGGCTGAGGCAAACTATGTCACGAGGGGAACTTGTTGAGGTAAGGGATTTGAATGTAACAACAAACATAAACCTTCAGAAAGAAAGGAATGGCAGCTAAAATAGAAGAGCTTTAAGGTCACAGCAAGGGCAGTTGTATTTTGTCTCTGATCTTTGTTGTCCTAATGTGTTCTATTAAAAGAAGATGGAGATCAGATATTAAAAGAGCTAAAATATTACATGTGGATGATACCTTCCACATGTACTAGTGGAGATCAGCTAAGTAGGCATGATAAAGGGGAAGTGATGAGGGATATGGAGGCCTTTAATCTTAAAATCTCATGTTCTTTGTGAAACAGCCGTTCATCATAGACTTCGTACTAGACATAGAATTCATCATAGAATGTTGGTAGCCGTGGAGCCATAGAAACCCTTGGATACCAGCCCCAGCCTTCTTAAAATTGTTACATCAGATATTGAGGTGGAAGTCATTCTCTAATATCTCATATTAATCAGCATGAAATTGTTTAAGAGAAAACCTGCAATCTTTAATGGTGTCTTTGTCAAGTTTGAGTAATTTATTACAGCTACACAAGTATACAATTAGTTTGGACCTGCTTGGTTTTAAATTGGGATGAAGAATGAAATGCTCGCAAGAGAGGTTTCTCTTCCTTTGTTGCGGTTAAAGGCAAACAAATAATTTGATTCATTTTTTATTAATAAATTCACTATATGTAGGGTTTTAACTCAATTTGTCACACTCATTATTTTAAATTTCATGAAATGGTATATGCAATCATTTTGTTATGTTTTTTTTCAGCACTTGGGATAGAGTTATCTTTAAAAGTGCAGAGATTGAGATACTGGGATGATGGCGGGATAGTGGAAGCTCTGTTTTGATACTTAGAATAGTAATCCACCCTGACATCCTATGGGACATCCTATTGGGATATGAAACCATGGTCATGCTACTCTGGTTAGCATCCCTAAAAGATTCTATTCCAACATGAATTTTTTATGATAACTTTACCCAACATCAGAGATAATCTAAACCCAACATAAATTTTCTTCTGCAGGCTTTGCGTAAATTTTAGTGTTAAGAAAAAAGATAATTATGAACTTCATGCCACAAGTTGCCTATAAAGTGTGCATTGAAAACACTTTCTTTGTAGGACATTTTAAAATATCACTAGATAAATCAATTCTAGTATTATTGTTAACTGTAAGAACCATAAGTAACACGAATCTATCTATATTTGTGTCCCATTATAAAATTGTTGATACTAGTACCATATCTCTTATAGCATCATCATCATCACCATCACCATCATTGCCAAAATCCTTTGTACTACATCAAGTGCACAATACAAGCTCTTGGATGCATCAATCTGTAAAATACACAATAAATCCAAAAAATACCAGTATATAATCAGCTCCCTCATGGCAGTATGACAAGTTTCTTCAATAAAATGATTGCCAAAATGCTTATACCTATAATCATAAGGAGTTCCAATGGCACAAATGAGTGGAGAAGATATATTAACAGCACACATGGTTCTGGGTAAACCAGAGAACCTATTTAACCTCATTGAGTCAGTATGGTTTAAGTTCTAGCATACATCTGTTCTGTTCTGATTCTCATCTTGGAAAATTCAATTGGATTGGGTTTGGCTCCAAGACAATGATTCAAATAACCTGATTCAACTTGAACTGAATCAGTTTATGTTATATAATATTTATATACAATTTTATAATAAAGCATGATTGGTCTGGTAATTTAATATATCACAGATATCTCTCAGCAAATTACTGTATCATAAATTTTTCATTTATATTAATTTTTATTTTGTTGAATAAAATGTTTGATTGATTTATGTTACTTCATACCTTTTTTGAATGGATTTTTTGAATATAAGTAATAAATTATTTCTTAGAAGTTTGTATTTTGGATAACTCAACAACCAACTTGAAGCAAACAGATTTTTATTTTAATTGGTACAATTTGGTTCCAATATTGATTTGTTTAATTCTAGTTTTAAATATTGAGAACCAAGTAAAATTGATTCTAGCCTATCAGGAGTTACCATTTCTCACCCATATCAACCAATCTATCTTAATTTTATTGAAATAAATGGTCAAGTTTATTTATTTATTTTTTTTAATAACTAGATTGGATATCGGTTAATTTAAAAAAACTCAGTTATAAATAGACCTAGTCTATGATAGTCATGAACTAGTTAAAATCTAGATTCAAGTGACAAGCAAGAACACTGAGTAACTAATTAGGAAAAAGATTAAAAAATGTATGATAAAAAATGGATCAAATAACTTGTCTTGCACTTGGTTTTTTTTTTTTTTCCTCCACTTTAATTCCTACATCTAAAACCACTTCCAATGCCCAAATAAACTGATGGATTGAGTATGAAATAAATGGATCTAATATAAGTTGAAAAGTTTTTTCAGCTGTAATCCACACCCTTCTAAATTATATGCTTCTTGGCATGCATCATATACACCCCAGAAGACCCCAAAGAGAAAGAGAGAGAGAGAGAGAGGAGGAAGGCAAGGTTGTATATAATTTAAAAAGGCTGTATCCATCGAAGCCCATGTGCCTCCAAAAGGTTGTATATAATTTTAAGAAGGAAAACGGTGGCCACTTTTAGCTTTGGTGCAGTATCTAACATTTTTCAAGTAGATTCAGCAGCCCCATTTCTAGGAGGAGGAAGGCAAGGTTGTATATAATTTAAGAAGGCTGTATCCATCGAAGCCCATGTGCCTCCAAAAGGTTGTATATAATTTTAAGAAGAAAACGGTGGCCACTTTTAGCTTTGGTGCAGTATCTAACATTTTTTAAGTAGATTCAGCATCCCCATTTCTAGGCTGGTTCTCAAACTGGGGTACCGTTTTATGTGCACATAGGATGCACAGGGTATATCTTGGTTCATCACGCGTTTGACATATGTGACAAATGTGGAAGTGGTTCCTGAAAAATGATTTCTTGTAAAATAACTATCCGAAAAGTTGATGCTCAAATAGGATTTTTTTCATGTGCATGTTTGGTTAGATATGGAAGAAAAGCCTATCAAATAGTTTTTCTTAGTTCTTAAAAAATGGATGGCTATCTCATGGCTATTTCTAAATTTATCCTTTGATTATACTATTAATCAAGAATGCTAGAGGGTAAAAATGAATAAGTTACTTTTTTTTTATTTTTCGATTATTGAGCTATGAGAAGAGCTCTTTTGTATTTCTAGAATGAATTTGAGATCCTTACACTATTATGAAAAAGATTTTTCTCATGAAAGATACTTTCTAATGATTGATGTTGAGAGCTTCAACCAAACAAAGTGAGGTGATTGTTGTTTACTGAGAAAGACACTTTTTCAGGGGAATCATGTATCAACCTAAATGAAACCTATTGAGATATGATGTTTGTTATATAATGTTTAAAGGATTTAAAATTAATCAGTTCTAACACTAGTGGTTGCTTATAGATATCTTAAAATAATTCGCATTGCTTTTCACTTTCTGTGCGATTAGATGGAGTCCTCCAACATTTTCCTTGCAAGAAAGCATGATTCCTCAAAAAATGTGACCAAATTAATCATGTACCTAGAATAGGGGTTAGTTGAGTTGAGGGCTAATGTGACTCATGAAAGTAAAAACCTATGTAATCTCTCAATCTTTCAATCTTGACTTCAACCGAACCTAGAGAGGCTAGAGGTTTCTCTAACTCAATCCCACCCAACCTCATCATAAACTCAATTCTCAATAGATTGGATTGGATTTGATTAAGACAAGCTAATTAAGATGAATGGGATCAAATAGAAGTTTTAAGGTATGATAAAATTTTAAGATATTTTTATTGGATTAATATTATTAGGTTGAGGTCTCAATCATCCATCAATTCAACTGGTAATTTAGCAAGTTTATAGGTATAATCATAACATGGACATAAATAATTTATATAAAATATAAGTATGAACTAAAAATATAAATATGAATAATCTATTTAGTTATATATTGGGTTCAATTAGAATAGGATTGTATCAGGGTTAAGTATGGTCTTGTTTAATATTGGATCCCATTCCTAAGAATCAACTTGTCCTTTTTTTCCTAATATACTAGTATAAATTGAGATTGAAATAAGGGTCAAAAACCATCAAAGATGAAGGAGTTATCATTGGTGAATATTATGTTAAAGTAAGAGTGAAGGCTAAAACACCAAATCTTTCACTACCATAAGAGCTCTAAAGTGACCTCCAAACTTTTCTAAGACTAATTAGAGGAAGGACAGGAAGTAACCTTTGACCCGCAAGTATCCAATGGTAATAATTGAAATGAAATTGCTAATACTAAGTCAAGTTATAATCCTAAAAGCAATTTGGTACATAGATGTCTTGCTTTTTCCAAAAAAAAAAAAAAAAAAAAGACCTTTAGCATGAACAGCACGGATTGAGCTTGAGATCAAACTACTTCTATTGCATCTGATATTGAGTAAACTTTTTAAGAAGTTTCAAATCACTTCAATTACAACCTAGATTAAATAGATATGATTAAAAGGCTGAGGTTGTGTTCATGTAATCTGATCCTTAAATTGATGATTTATCAAAAAGCAACTAATAATAAACTAATGCTATATTAGTTTAATTGAAATTATGTTAGATGAATTGACTCGTGAAAGTAAAAACCAACCTATTCTCAGTTAAAAAAAAAGAAAAAAAAAAAGAAAAAAAAAAAGACTCCCTGTCTCCTTCTCAATCTAGATATATTATTGTAACTCTCAATGATTTTTTTTTAAAAAAAAAACTAGAACCTTTGAAATATAGAACCATAAGCATCAGCATCAATTAGTTTAACCAATTTAAAAGGGAGCCCATCCAGTGGGTGTGACAGAAGCAATAGAGTCCCAATGGGCTAGCCAACAAGCTAGCTGCTTCCCTTCTCAAGATTTAAATGAAGTCTTAAATGTTAAGAAAGCTTTTATCAGTTGTTGATACATCTAAGAGGAGGATCATGAACTCTAGGAGTAATTGCGTTGGCAAATTCATGATATTATAATAATTGAGTCCCTTTCCGATCACGTTTGAGAAGCTTTCAATTGTGAGGTGGCCATAAAAAAAGTCAATCCCCAGCATTCCTTTGAGAAATAAATGAATTCATTGACATAATGGTAATTGATGTCCAGGTAATTGCTTATTCTGAAAGAGTTAACTCATTATGGTTATTCCATAACATCCATCCTATATAAACTAGAGCACTGAATTTTTCTATCATTAATTATGTTTGAAGAGAAATATAGCATCAGCTGGGATAGTAAACTGAACTGATAATTTGATCCATATTTGATGTTTAAAAACAATTTTTTGCAAATTTACATTGTAACAAGGCATGCTCAATGTTCTCCACTTCAACAAAAAAACATGTTCAGAAGACAGCACTTCTTTGGACTGTATGAAGTCTCCCCAAACCAGAGAGTTTTCACTTTAGTCTAGCCATTCCAATTCTCCTCTTGGATTGGCATCTTCAGGATCCCTTTTAAACCCTCCTCAATCTGCTTTAGAAAACAAAAAGAAGACATAAAAAAAATTCAAATGAGAAGCATGTATGGTTTGGCATCTTCAGGATCACAATGAGAAGCATCCATTTTCTCATCCTAAAGATCACTTAAAAATCAACTCAAATGGTATGGTTTAATCTCATAGTCCTTTTAATCTATATTATGGATTGTTTCATTTTATAAAAATAATATATATATATATATATATAAATTAAATATGATCAAAATAAAAATGTTAAGATACATGTATGACAATATAAGATGAGATAAAATAAAAAATAAAGTTATTAATAAAAAATAAAGATGCTAAGAATAAATTGAGAAAATGATGATTTAAGTAGATTGAGAGAAATGCTAAAAAATAATTTTATATTAGTGAAAAATATTCTGTCAAAAAAAAAAAAAAGAGAATGTAAATTTAATAAAAAAAATAAAAATAATTTATAAAGCTGATCTCAACGATCTTGGGTTTAAAGTTTTGTCGTCGACCTCATACTTCTTGCAAGGAAGGAAGCTTGGATGAAGCAAAACGTTTAGCGCATGACACGGGATCGACATCTTTAATGATATATAAAATTAGATTCTTTCCCACGTAGACTATTCTCTGCCAACTCATCAAATACCAAACCCATCTCTCTCTTCCCTTTGTCCAAAGCTGTGAACCTCTGCACCATCCTCTTCTTCTTCTATCCCCTGCCTTCTATTTCTCTGTTCTGTAGTTTTTTTCCACGAGAGCAGAGGAGGCCGTAGCTATGGAGTCGTTGTCTCTGAGGAGTTCGATGGGCGGGAGCTCGCTCTTGGAGATGAGGAGGCCAGCGCGGCCGGATCTCCGGCCGCGGAGGGTTGGGCTGAGGGTGGTGGCGGCCGCCGGCGAGGGGGAGGCTTCGGAGCCGGACCTCAGGGTTCGGGTGAACGGGCTGGAGATGCCCAACCCCTTCGTGATCGGGTCGGGGCCGCCGGGGACCAACTACACCGTTATGAAGCGGGCCTTCGATGAGGGATGGGGTGCCGTCATCGCCAAAACCGTATGGATCGAATCCACGACTCTGCCCCGATCTAACTCTTCGTTGCTCTGTATTCTTGGAAAAAAAAATTTACCTTTTAAATTAATATTGGTCCATTATGGTTTGACTCTTGGTGTTAGATTGCAGGGGAGAATTGTTCTTTGACTTTCTTAGATCCGTTTTGGATTCTGTCCGCAGATCTATTTCTCGTTCCCCTCCTTTCTTAACGGAGATGTCATGTAGATTCAAAAAAAAAGTCGCTTTTTTTCTTGCTAAAAGAATTAAAAGTTGATTTGATTCTTGGTTTCAAGTCTTTTACTTTTTTTTTTTTTATTTTTAAGATTTGCCTTTTCATTTCTTCTTGAATTTTAGATCAAAATTCCTTTTTTTATTTTTTTTATTTTTATAATTCTCTGCTGTTTATAGTTTGCTCTTTTGTTTTGTATTATTTAATATGAAATCTTGTGGTAATATATGGCAGACAGTTAACTTTTTTCTTTGTGGATTTTGTGATTAGATATTTTGATCCTTGGTATAAGCATCTGCAACCTCCTAAAAAGAGTACATATTAAATGAAAAGAACATAATTTGATTTGTAGGGAAGTTCAAAAAGAAGTTATGATGTTATGGATACTCAAAGGTGAAAGGAAACCGAATGGATTTGTATATAGGATGTAATGGATTCTATGTGCTGCTATGTCTTAAATAATGATTTATTTTGGTAAATCTTATTTTTGCTAACAACTATCACCATGTTTCAAAGGTCACTTATTCTGGCAACTTTATGCCATACTCAACGATATCCTTTTCACAAAATCCTTTGTTTATATTAAAAAGTGATTTCATTTAAGTATAGATTAATATGCATGTTTGTAGATTTTTTCTAACTTGTATCATTTATCACATTTTGTCAGCAAGTTCATGATGTTGGTTAGATGTCATATAGTTTGCATCAAAGTCTTTGATGCGCATATTGTGAGTGCATCATCCAAGCTGTAAGGTGTCAACAATTATCCGATGTTGGTACATTGATGATACACTAATTTGTTATGAATTTACTTTAGGAAAGACAACTCTAATGAAATATATAAATTTCCAAAAAGTGATAAATAGAAATCAAATGGATGAACTCAATTGATATGTATGTTGGTGCATCCAAGGTTTCCCATTTTGCTACCAGACAATAGACCAATACCATGCTGATATAGTGTCATTACATCTCGTATGCGAGTTAGTTCAGAATATCGAAACTTGATACACACCATATGGTATGCCCGATATGAAACGATATGTACCGATATAGCATACCATGGATGTATCACTCTTATATTAGCAATACTAAAGATTACTTGCAAAATACAGGTCTACACATAACCTAATAGAATAGAAGGTTTCCGTCATGTCGGTGAGCGGCAATATGATTCATAACATGCAAAATTGTTCAAATTGTATAGCTTCTACCTAACCTTCAAAATCTCTTTTTTGTCTAAATTTTATTTCTTGACATCTTCCTTGCAGTACATTGAAGTAATCAATCTTGTTCCAACAATTAATCATGAATTTTCTATAATCAAATGGATGTTTGCAGTCATGTGATGTTTGTGATCTTTCACTTTTTTGGATGTTACTACAAGTGGAAAACTTTAACTGAAATTTGATTATAACTTTAGTGGGCTATTATTCATAAATTAGATTCCTTTTCATTTACCTTCAGTCCATTGTTTTACTTCTCTTTAAGTTCTTCCTTCATAAATCAACAAAATATCCCATATGGTTAATTATTTTCACATAAACCATATTAGTAGCCAAACTTCTTCCACTTCTATATCCTGAATAGTAGGTGTAATATTTACTTCACTGACACTTGCTGCAACTCTTTGCTGCTTTTGTTTCTTAACATTGTTAACATTGTTATCGATATACATCAATAGTAGTATTTCTTTTCTTCCCCCTTTAAAAAAAGAAATGAATCTGTATTTCTCAGTAGTGTTAATTAAAAATTTGTCTGGATCCCTGCATGCTAGGTGTCTTTGGATGCTGCTAAAGTTGTGAATGTAACTCCTCGTTATGCTCGGCTTCGAGCAGGATCAAATGGTTCAGTCAAGGGACCGATTATTGGGTGGGAGAATATTGAACTTATTAGTGACCGGCCCCTTGAAACTATGTTGAATGAGTTTAAGCAACTTAAAGAAGAGTATCCAGACAGGATTCTCATTGCTTCAATCATGGAGGAATACAACAAAGCTGCTTGGCAGGAACTTATTGAGCAAGTTGAAGCAACCGGAGTGGTATTTTCTTTTTTCGTTTTCTCTTTTTTAACCAGTTCTCAAGATCCAACTGTTTAAACTTCCATCAAGAGCTAAAGCAAGTGGATAATCAATATCACAATTAGGATGCCCTTGAGATCAACTTCTCATGTCCTCATGGCATGCCCGAGCGAAAGATGGGTGCTGCAGTGGGCCAAGATTGTGCACTTTTGGAGGAGGTATGTGGGTGGATAAATGAGAAAGCCACTGTACCTGTTTGGGCAAAGATGACTCCGAACATAACAGATATTTCCCAGGTTAGTAACCTATGTTAATAATAAAAAATCTAAAAGGTGCATTTATTATGCATGTTCTTTCATGAAGCTTCTTTCCATGATGTTTGATTCAGTGAGCCTAAGGCTGATGCATTTTGGCTACTTCAAGATTGTTTCAGTATAAAACTATATCAACTGTTAGCCTGATTCTTTGTGTTCATGATAATGATATAGTTGTGCTTCATTGTAAAAATACATCATTGGGAAGGACAATAACTTGAAGTAGTTAACTTTGTATACTTATGTAATTATGAAAAATAGCCAACATTATCCAACAGTGTCTCAAATCCCATGATAATAACATATTCACTGACCCAACCATGAACAGTTTGAACAAAACTCGACTGGATATGCTGACAACCTTCCAGTTTTGGTTTTGACAGTGTCAGCATTGCTGCCTGAGTTTCAGTCTTTCATCACCAAAATCGCAAAGGAATATGAGAAATCATTGAAACCCAACAAAATTAAAACAAACTAAAAGAAATAACACAAACTTTTGAATTATGATTGCATTGTTTTGGCCAACTGTTGCATACAATTTTTGCAGGTTATAGGCTTAAAGTATGAATCATCTACAAGAAAAGGGAGAAAAAAGACCCTATGGAATCAAATAACATTACTTATAATAGCAGGATATGATTAATAATAATAAAAATCTAAGTTGTTTTGGACTTTAGTTGTGCATAACATTATTTTTTTAGAAAGCAGAAAAGTTAGTATAGAAATGTGATAACATCCTTGTAAGATGAAATGACCAATAGTAGTATATTAGATATTTTAACAGAAAAAGACTTTATTTAGTTTACTTTTTCTTTATGTTTTTACTATTTTAAATGTTAAGCAAATAAGCATAGCAATTAAAAATGGATGTTTACTTTCACATCATTCCATTAATAAGCATGTCAGAATTTTTATATTTTTTTAACTATTTTTATATTTAAATTTAGTATAACATTATATTAGAATAATTTTCATGGCTAGCATAAGAAATTATAGTTCCTATTTGCTTTTATTGAAAACTTTAGATTGCATAAAAGAATAATTCCACCAAATAGCATGTAGAAAGAAAATTGTCTTGTCTAGTGTATACTTTAGTTTGGCTAACTTATGATCATTCATGATTAGGCCAATAAGCACATTCATTAATCATTAGTTTAAGTAAATTTTAAGATGCAAGTAAAATTGATAGAAAGGGCATATCTTTTATATTCGACTTGAAAGACCCACGAAAATATCTCGAGTTTCATGTACAATCCACAAGGAATGAACAATGATCATGTTGGTCTAACAAAAAAAGTTAACTTAATAACTTGGTTTTCGGAATCCAAAACTGAATGGAATAGTTACATGCTTGAACCTCAGTTTTTCAAACTCAAATGGCATTGATCTGATCTCCAGGAGTTAAAAACCCAAAAAAAGTGAAAACCAAGCATATCATTCCATCACTTAGCCTGCTATATTCACTTCCATATTCACTAGGTAATTATTATCATGCAGATATCTAAGAAACCCTTTTACTTTTTGGAATCCAACACTGAATGGAATACTTTTATGCTTTAACCTCAGTTTTTCGAGCTCAAGCGGCATTGATTTGAGCTCCAAGAACCAAAAGCATAAAAAAGTGAAAACCAACCAAATCACTGTATTTAGTTCCATCACTGAGCCTCCTATATTCTCTTCCATATTCACTAAGTAATCATTATCATGCAGATATCTAAGAAACCCTTTTACTATATTTAGTTCACCAAGCAACAACACATGCCAAAAGGGGATAGGTTGCTCATGGAGACACTTAGCACTAACCGATCTATATTCAAGACGCCATTCAATTTCTTGGCCATAGGCTCCATTATTTTCCATGGGCCTTGTATATTTAACTTATTGCATTTTCAATTAGAACATATGTAGATAGATTAGAACGTAGCACTACATGATAATAAGATCTTTTGGTAATACGGTTACATAATTGCAAATTATGCTATTACTTCCCGGCACTTAATTAAGCTGAGCAATCCTTTTTGACTTGATTAGTCATACAATATAAATTGCAAGCTTTATTTATTCAATTAGAGTTTCAGAATATATTGCATCCTATCTCACAAGTGATTTTTAGTCAAGACCAAGGTAAAAATCCCCCCTATTTAATATTGAAGATGTCTTTTCAGTTTCAAATGGTTTAATCCTCTTTTTCCTTTTCTCTGCTATTGTACCACTGACCACCTTCAAATTACTCATTCTTTATATTTCCTGAGTTAGTGAAACATCCACCTCAAACTTTGGGATTTCTCATCTTATACTCATGGGCCCTCCTCGCTGTCTAGCATTTTGATTTATACACCTAAGTTGGTTTTATAACTACCTTATAAATTTCTGTTCAATTATCATTTCTTGTGATCCCATATTGTTCCAAGGTACATCTGCCCTTTGCGTATCCTGGATGTATTCCATCAGAGGCTCATTTATCTCCATCCTACCAATGCTCTTGGACTTGTTTGGCGGACACTGTGCATTATGAAGTCAATTTAGGGTCTTGAAGTCAATTCGAGGTCTTGTCTTCCATTACCTGTGTGAAATAATGGCTGTTCTTTATCATGGGCTGTGTACTTTGCTTTCTCTAAGTAAGTTGCCTGAGTAGAAAATTGGGAGTGACTTAAAAATTTGTCAAATTTTCCATGAAGCTTGTGTTTACTTGTAGTAATATGTTATTAATGCACGACAAAAAAAATACTAAGCCAAGTTGTATTAGGTGATAAAATTAGATGATGAACTTGACTTCATCATTAACATTCAAACTTTCTGCCATCATTTTGAAACAAAATTTGGATTTCTGATTTTCTTTCCCAGAGAGGTTGAAAACCCTGAAGGTGTTGCTGCTAAATCACAATATTTGTTAAAAAAAGAGTCATTTGGGAGTAGCTGAAGCCTTAAGAATTTTGAATGAGCAAAAACCTTCTACATTATTAAGGTCATACCATGCCTCTATTAAATCAACTTGGTCCACCCAAGTCATTAGTTCCTGTATTGTAAAATTACGATATGTTGTGTTAGAATGCTCTTAGGGTGCTATATTTCTGAAAGTTGCAATCAATTCAACTTTTTTGTTATTTTTTGATATGTTGTGATTTTTTGAATCTTAAACCAAGTCATTAACTCCTAAGAGCCACAATGTGTCGTTAGAACTCTGAGTTCTGTATATTTGAAATTTTCCATGGTATATTCCCCTTAGAACAAGTCATTTGTTCCTTGCTGTCAAAGATGTACACCTTTAGTTTCTTATTCTCATTATTAACATGTACTTGCAAATTTATGCTCTTCAGCCAGCTAGGGTGGCTCTGAAATCGGGATGTGAGGGGGTATCTGCAATAAACACAATCATGAGCGTGATGGGCATTGATCTCAACACTTTACGCCCAGAACCTTGTGTTGAGGGGTTAGTCATTACTCGTTGGACAGGACAACTCTTTGCTTCATGTTGCAAAAAGTCAAAAAGATTAAATTATAACCATTCTTCTTCTTCTTCTTCTTCTATAGGTACTCTACACCAGGTGGATATTCTGCAAAGGCTGTCCATCCCATTGCACTTGCAAAAGTGATGCAGATTGCAAAAATGATGAAAGAAGAATTTGATGATAAAGTCTGTTCACTTTCTGGAATTGGAGGGGTTGAGACTGGAGGTGATGCTGCAGAATTTATTCTACTTGGTGCAAATACTGTTCAGGTAAGTTTCGATATAATTGTGCCTGTTTGCATGCATTCCTTATTGAAGTCAGTTATCATCTTTCCAGAAAAGAATCGGTGACTCTTTTCCCATTTTTCTTCATCACATTAACTTGAAAGGACTTTTATAAATATCTCATTCCCTTGGCTTTTACCCCAATACATGCACAGAGATCTATCTATCTGTGCTGTGAAAACACCAACACTCTTTGTTGGTGTAACCACAGCCATCTTCTCTCTTAAACACACAAACGTAGCATTACAGTCCTTTTCTTAATTCTCTAATTACCTTTACCTCATTTACCCTGAAGATGGTTCTTTTGCATGGACTGTAGTGGTCAGCAAAATTAGTACCAGTGAGGATTTCAGAAGTTTGCTAGACCTTTACCAAACCAATTTACATATTGGTGGTAGTCAACCATTAAGTTTGGAATATTGATAGTCAAAATCTTCCATGGGAGTATATGATACTATTTCCAGTGTATAAATAACTTTTATAATACAAAAACTTCATTTTTGTCATTTATGACACAGTGGATTAGATGGCCTAAATCTGTGCCATGGAATTACTAACTCATGGTATCAAACCAGATCGCAGTCATGTTTGCATATACACATTCATGCATACATGTATATGAAGATGTCAAAATTTCATCTTTTTTTTTTTTATTTAAAAAAAATTGATGACCATAGGATGATAAAATGCTTCTCATTTAGAAATTTTATGCGTCTAACTCTCCATTCAACTTCTTCACCATTTATTTCTTTATTCTTATTTTGTTGTGAATTGTATGTGATTCATGTTTACGGTTTATCTGCTTTTTTTCTCACTACAGGTATGCACAGGTGTAATGATGCATGGTTATGGCCTTGTGAAGAAACTATGTACCGATCTGAAGGATTTCATGAGAAAACACAACTTCACTTCAATAGAAGATTTTCGAGGGTATGGTTTTGCTTCCTCTGTTTCTTTCAGAAACATTAAACATTACAGTGGGCATGATGACATTCTAAAGGCACTGCTATTCAGATGGCATAATTTTAAAATATTCAATTTCCAAGCTTTTCTTCTTCATTCTTCCTGAATGTATTTGTATTTTGAAATTTTCCAATAATATAAATTTCTAACAATCATGTCTTCATTCCAGGGTCTCCCTTCAGTATTTTACTACACATACTGATTTAGTGCAGCGGCAACAAGAGGCAATCAGACACAGAAAATCTGTTAAAAAGGGCTTGAAGTCAGACAAGGATTGGACAGGTGATGGCTTTGTTGAAGAGTCTGAAAGCATGGTGTCCAACTGATGTACAGTAGTAGGGAATCATCTCATTATTATGGCAGTATCTCACTTCCAAATGTCATCTTGCTGATGGAAATAAAAACTTGATGAAGAAAAAGATAAATAACATGCTTTATCATGT
The DNA here is from genome assembly GCA_017589505.3 of Metroxylon sagu. NCBI lineage: Eukaryota > Viridiplantae > Streptophyta > Magnoliopsida > Arecales > Arecaceae > Metroxylon > Metroxylon sagu. The sequence goes on from JACVBY030000550.1 coordinate 705,666, forward strand.
TGTAAAAAACAGGTGATCTGTAGGTTCAATTTCTTTTTCTTTTTTTTTTTTCCTCTTTTTTTTATAGTTCCAGCATAAGCAAGTATCATCCTAGGACTACTTGTAACTGATAAATTACTGTCCTTATATTCAGTGGTTATGGTTGCTTGGAGACACTTGGAGCTTCATGATGATTGGTATCCTATAGTGAACTTGGTGGATTAACTTTTTTTTTTTTTTTTTTTTTTTTTTTTTGTGCAATGTCACATGGAGATTGTCTTAGGAATTTTGCTCATTTTAGAGAATTTGAAAATTGCCTCCTAGATGATGCAGCCAATTTTTGGCTCTTTCATGAGTTTTGACCTGGAGAGGAAGATCAATTTTATTCAGTCCGATTTATTTATTTAATTTAAAAGAGTATCATTTAGAATTTTTCAGAGCCAGCAACACAAAACTCAGACACCTTTGCAATGCACTTTGAAAAAAAAAAAAAAAAAAAAAAAGAAGAAGAAAAAGTTGGGAGTATGGACTCCACAGATTGAATAGAATTTTTGCATATTATTAAAATTTTAAATTTTAAATACTGTATTACAGGAAGGTATGAATCTTATGACGAATTTAAGAATGATTTATTAAGATAATCAATTTTATTTTGAATTTGTTGAGAAAAATATGATTGGAAAAATGGTTTCCCAATTGGAAACTGTTTTCCTCTCCCTCTTATCTTCATACCCTGTTTTTCCTTTGGCCGGAAAGAATCACACGGTTCCCAATTGGTCGGTGACTAACCACGGCCACAGGATTCCCCGGTGTCTCTCTTTCTCTCTCTCTCTCTCTCTTGTTTTCTCACCGGCCCCTGCCTGAGATTGGCTTCACACACCCAGCTCGCATTCGGCCGAGTCGTCTGTTTCGATCCCCTGAATTTCTGGCCTCTCTGGCCTAGTTTTCCCTGGCCAGTAGATCGTCGTGGGGAGATTTAACATCAGCCAAACAAGAGGTCTGGCTTCTTCGATCCAGGAGCCCCTAATTGTTTTTAAGTCTGGCCTTTTGCGATTGATTTCTTGGCTCTCTCTCCCCTTTTAAACTCTAATTCTTTTCCGTACGAGGCCCTGGAGTTTTGCACCGAGCCTAATTTCCGTGCCGATTCTCATTTTGAGGTGATATGGAATCATAGGTCCCTTCATCTTCGGCAGTAAAGCACAATAGAGCGACGTGACGTGAGGGGAAAGAAACTATGGCATGGTCGTTGGTTATGCTAGGCTTTCATCCAGCGACCAAACCCATTTTCAGTGCAGGCCAATCTTGGGCGAGAAATTTGATCAACGCCAATCGTTGGTAACCCTAGTTCATGGCTTGATTTGGACCACGGTCTGGTTTGGGTTATAACCTCTATTTTGGATGTCTCTTTTTATTTTGTTGTTTCAACCTATGTCTTGTACTCGGTCCATCAAGACTTTTCATTTGGGGACATGAATAAGATGGTAGATCTCTGCACGCCATTGCTTAGGAGGAGTTTTGTTGTTTCCTTTCTATTTATTGTCTCGTGTCTACTACTCCAAATACAAATTCATAGGAAGTTGGTTGAATTACATTGAATTACATTGCCCCTTGGCATTCTTCCACTGCATGGAGGGAGATCTTAGAACAGCATTTCTTGTCTCTACCAAGCTCATTTGGTCTGTAGGTAATGGTGCCTCAATCTCTTTTGATTCCCAACCTTGTTTTGATTTCCTGCCTCTGAACCGAATGCCTCTTCCTTATGATGCTCCATCTTGCTACCGTAGAGAATGGAATGTTTGTGTTAACTATCTTTTTTTCCATAGAATGCAGCCACTTGAATTATTAATGTTCCAGTTTGGAGACCTCATTAACAGAAGCAGGACAGAATGGCGTGAGGTTGGAACTATTTGTCAGATGTTTCTATAAGATAGGCTCATCTTTCTGCCATCTCTAATTTCTATGATTCAACAAGCTTTAATCTCTCATGGATTTAGAGACGAAAAGCTCAACCTCATGCTTTAAATTTCTTGTGGAAGCTACTTAAAGGTGGGCTCCCCACTGCTACAAAACTATCTACTCGAGTGCCTTCAATTGTGCATCTCTGTTGTGGATGTCAACTGGAGAGGGCGACAGAAGACCATCTATTTTTCTCTTGCCCACCATCTCAGGTATTATGGGAGCAGGTTGGACTAGTTGGCTACATAACATTTCCAATCACTTCACCAGGTATTATTGTTTCTGAGGACTCCTCCTGTGGATTCTAGAATGTGTTTGGTTCATTTGACCATGATTTATTTACTTTGTGGATGTTGGAAGGTTAGAAATAAGTTTCTATTTGAGCATATAGCATTCTATATCATTCGAAATGCAGCTGCTTTAGCCCAAGAATTTATCTTTATCCACAATTCAAGATCTTCACATCCAGATATCTGGGGTTGTCCTTCACAGTCTACTGTGTTTGATTCTTATCTTCCTCTTGTCCATTGGCAACCCCTTCAATCTTGAGTTTTGAATGTTAACTTTGATGGCTTTGTTAGACTTCATGGTGTAGGAGAAGGGTTTTTGGTCAAAAATGAAATTGGGAGGCCCCTACCAGCTGGATCTTTTCTCATCTGGATGAGTTCACCACCTTTTACAGAGTTATTTGCTGCATGGTGGGGCATGATCAAATCTCTGGAGTTTTTTTTCCCTCTGCCAATTTCATTTTGGATGGAAATTCTTCCACCATTGTAGCTTGGTTGACAGGTGAATCCAGGAATCTTCATCCTCTTCTCCTAAACCTGAAGTCTAATAATCTCTTCCTCCAACAAGTTTGTGTGTCCTCATGTTCTTTAATAGGGTAATCAGGCTGCTGACTATTTTGCTGGCTTTGCTCATCAACTTAACACATCTAGGATTTGGACAGACAATTTTCCACCCTAACTTGAGTTGCCGATTGAAGGTGATGCTCAAGCCTCTTTCAATTCTTAGTGTATTTCTCTTGTAATCAAAAAAGCAAGATCTTAAACTATATTTTAATATATTAATACATGTATGATATTTAAGCAGAGAAATTAGTATATTCCTATATAGTGAAAATCTCATAAGGGGGCTATCCTGGGTTCAGGTGATGCTATGGTGCGTTTGAACTAGTTGGTCACCTTTAATGGTGCACTTCCAATTATTGTGGCGAATGGCTAGTCTAATTGCATTTGATCCTTGTGACACTATGTAACTACCTTTAAGACATGTATAGCACTTGAATTTTCTGCACTTCTATCCATAATTTGATTAGCCTTGTTTTCTCTTTTGCTATGGAAAAAAATAATCTTTACAACACCTAAACTAATGCCTCAAAAAGATTATTCCCTGTGCGTCCACCCTAACTAATTGGTTGAGCTAACAGGAAAACTTTAAGAGCTAGCTCCTTCGTTCTTTTCATTGCACTCTCCAATTTGTTAAGTAATTTATCAATTAATTTGCTTCTTTATAAACATGATTATAATTTAGACATTTAGAATGTGCTTGGCATTCCTTTGATTTCTGATCTTTCAATTTAAAAAATAAATTGTAAGAATGAAAATAAAAAAAAAATCATACCTAACATGATTTCTCATCTTCCTCCCTAAAATATACTTTTTGATCCTTAAAATTTTATTCAAAAATTATTTTAATCCTTAAACTTTCAATTATTATAACTTAACTCCTCTTATTTTAAGAATGTTACGTATCTAACATTTTTTTTTTTTACATAAGATTAGTTAAAATTGATGAAATAACTGGCATATTACCTTAATGCGAATATATATATTGATTGACAAGATGACACGTCAACTATTCCGTTAATTTTAACTGAACCTATGTAATAAGACGTCCGAAATATAATTTTTTAAAAACATGGGGAACTGAACACAATTAATTATAGGAGAATCAAAGTAAATATTGAGCGAAAGTTTAAGAATCATTATTCTTTGGTGTTGATATTTCTGTTGTTAGCTTTGTCGCTATCTCTTCTTAGTTTTCTTAACATCTTTATCTATGCCTCTTATCATCATAGCCACCGTTGCTACATATTACTTAACCTACCATTAATATCACCAGCTTAACGTATATTAATTTATAAAAAAAAGGTATATGAAATATATTCATATTTTTTAAAAAATAAAAACAAAATTTTTATTTTTTATTTTTGATAATAGAAAAAAGTGAAAGTTATATTAAATAACACCTTAAAATTTTTATTTTTTATTTTTAGAAGGTTAGTGTCAAAAATCATGAGGCAGGATGCTGAACTCACTCCTTCTCGCCAGGCTTCTCACCATCGTTGGCAGCTTAAGAGCCAAACAAAATGAAGCCGTCAGCGATGGATAATAAGATAACACCACAGTCTCATTATTTCCTTTGTGTATAGTTATCACAGAATATAATACGGGTTTGAGTTTGGATCATGCCCAATTCATCCAAACTCAAACCCTTCACCTTCCAAAAGCCGGACCGAGGATTGCAGCACCCGCCGGAAAGCCACTCCCGGCCGCCATTCCCAGACAAAAGGGTGACTGGTTCCCTCGTCTCACTGACCTCGAGATGTTTGATGGAATGCCTGAAAGAACTCCGAAATGCATGGATTCTCCTTTCCTTGCAGGATCTGGGTTAGGGTTTTGGGTATGGTTTTCTACTTGGATTCTGATCTGTATTCATGTGTCTGACCTGAATCTGGCCTGTTGCCACTTGCCAACTAGAAGGGCCCGCCTTAACTACCTTAAACCCATTGTTGGGTCCGGACATGATCGTTCTCAGAACCTGTTTGGGTAATCGAGGAGGAATGGGTTAGATTTCCAGCTGGATTTGTAAATTGGACAAACGAATACCCCTCTAAGTGTGAATCTTGTGGGACAAAACAAAAAGACTTCCATGATCTTCTCTACTTCCTGCTGGCAAGGTGGGGGCCTGGCATGGCGCAAATCCTATGGGTTGGGACTTGGACGGGCAAACTGGTCCAATTCTTACTCGTTGCATACTTCTGTAGTAATACTCAAAACAGGCTCTTAGTGGATTTGAGTTTGTACAAAACAATTGAACATGAAGTAGAATTCCTGCATTACTATTATTTTTTTCTTTTTCTTTTCATGTTGACCCTTTGAACCCAAGGACGTGCCAAAAGATATCAATTTCAACCTTTAAAGCAAAGATTTCTCCCATCTTATCTTATTTGAAGCGATAATTCTTTATTTATTTATTTTTTTTTTATTAAAAGAAGATGAAGATGGATTCCCAACTTCATGTTCTACGCTTAAATACTTTATCTTAACATATTTAATTGATATTTAATTTTAATTTTTAATTATTTTAATAATAAGTATAAATTTAAAGAATAAATTTTAAATTTATTAATATGTTTAATTAAAAAAATTTTAGTTATAATATTAATTTTATAATTTTTATTGATAATTTATATGCATCATTAAAGGCCGTAAGGCTGGCGGCGAAGTAGGAATGATGGTAGGGAATAAAATTTTTTTTGCTTCTCTAGAATTAAAAATTTTTTATTTATAAGAATAGAACAAAAATTATTTTTTACGGTTGTTTGGAAGAGAGTTGCCAACAAACTGATTGCCTGTCTTACCATCTCTTTCTCTGGTACTCTGGTTTTCCTTTCCATTACATGCATTTGGTTTGTACTGATGTTATAGGCACCATTATTTTTACTAGATTCAAACTTGGTCCTCCCCTGCTATTTATTTATTTTTTGTTTGAAAAGAAAAAGAAAAAAAAAAAAAAATCTGATGCAAGGGCTATAGGCAAGTCTCCACACTAATTTGACACCCATAGAATGGCCAAAGCCCACCGCTTAGAAATTTCACCTATAACCGGATAAAACAACGCCATGCCAACTCGGAAGTTTATCGCATTAAGAGGGTATCTAACCATTCTGAAATATCATCTTCATGACAGATCAAAGAAATTTGTCGCATGCTTAAGAAAAAGAAGGGCAAAAAGACACAAGATTATCACATTGATAAGCACCTAGATTTTGTTGTGGTATTGATCGCATCACCCAAAGTTCACTTCTGATCAGCATGGCCTTCATGTGGACCGGAAATTTCAAGTTAAAGAAGTTGATGAGAGATATCAGTGTCCAGTTCATAACTCAGAAGTCAGAAGAAGATAAAGGCTTGCTTAAGTAAACCGAGTTTTGTCAGCATTCGGTTTCTCAAACCCTACTGTGAGTGAGGCTCTGGGGCATAGCTTCTGTGGCTCTCCCTGCGTGGAGGCTGGTTGTTTTCAGTAGTGGTGGGTACATGGTGTATCTTTTCAGAAATCTCCTCTCCAGGCCATATATAACAGTTAGCACACTGTTCTCTCTTTCTCTTGAGAGTGAAGGAAGCAGTGGAAGAGATGGAGAGGCAAAGCCTGGGGTCTCCTCTGATACCAACCACTGAGAATGGAGGAGGGAGGGTCTTAGCTGAGGTCAAGATGCAGCTATGGCTAGCAGGGCCTTTGATGACAGCAAATTTGTTGCAATACGTCATCCAAGTGATTTCTGTGATGTTTGTTGGCCATCTAGGAGAGCTTGCTCTTGCTGGTGCCTCCATGGCCATTTCCTTTGCTGGGGTCACTGGTTTCAGTGTGTTGGTACGCGCCCCCACCCCCCACCCCCTCTCTCTCTCTCTCTCTCTCTCTCTCTCTCTCTCTCTCTCTCGCACTAACGCACACACAAACAGAGAGAGATGTATGGTTTGACAAGTATCCATCCTATCAGAAGCATGCAATATATAATGATGTGGTTTATATTGTCCTGAAAGTGATCTTCTTTTGTGTGATAGTCTTTAAGGAGGAAGTTATGTGGACTTTGGACGTGGTCATCTGATTGTCTTGATTAATATGGTTCATGTGTTGTTATTTATCCGTATTCTTCTGCATATTTCTCTTGGATCTATTATATCCCTCCTTTGTTTCCTTCTTATATTGCCTTCTGTTCCTTTTTTTTTTTTAGTGGGGGCTGTGGTTGCATCAAAAGTTACTTATCAAAATGTTGTCATGTTTTATCAATGAAATTAGCATCAATAAATCAGGAGAAATTTAAAAAGATAAAGATATCTCCAATCGAGCATAAATTAAGAAAAAAATGACTTAAATAGTTTGGACATGTGCAACGTACACCCAAACATGCAACTGTACCGAAGAATGACTTGATACATTTAAAAAAAAAAAGGTAAAGTAGATCGAAAATCATATGGAAGGAAGTGATAAAGAAAAACTTAAAAATTTTTGCATCTTACAAAAAAAAATATGATTCAGAACAAATCTGAATGGAGAAAAATAATTCATTTAGCCGATCCCAACTAGTTTGGGATTAAGGCTTTATTGTTGTTGTTGTAAACTAGGAAAAGTTTATATAATTTGCACTTGTTCTCTGTTTTGGATTTGAAAATAACGGTTTCATTTAAATGGCTTTGATTTGCTTTTTGTTATAGTAGTTTTCGTAAAAATCAGAAAAGCTTGAATGGCTTGTGATGATTAATCAATTAGAAAAGCTTTCTTATGTCTACTCTAAACTTTCTCATGTGATGATTAATCAATTACAGTTCATCTTAATTTCAAAAGCTAAATGCATATGGTTGCATTTATTTTCCTTCTCTATCTCAATCATCTCTGAGAGGGTGAGCCTTGGTGCAATAATAGAATTGCTCCATTGTAGTACAATAGCGAGAGCCTCATGCACTAGTTGGTTCTTTTTTATCTAAATTATCTCTAAAATACATACTTTTCAGCCCCTCTCTCTCTATGTGTGTGCGTGTTTGTATGCATGTATATATTGTATGTATATTTCTGTCCATGCATACACTTTCACATACATGTATGCCTGCATATACATATGACACAGATACAGGGAGAGGTGGTTTTTATCTTTTACATATGGTGTTTTCTAAGAACAGTGTCTATTTCTCTGTTAAGATGGTGTCATGTTGTGACTAATCTTTTCTTTTCTTTATCTCTTCCTTTGCCTAGCTGGGATTTGGAAGTGCATTGGACACTTTGTGTGGCCAGTCCTTTGGAGCAAAGCAATACAACATGCTTGGGATACATATGCAAAGGGCTATGCTTGACCTTACAATTCTCAGTGTTCCAATTGCGATCGTCTGGGCTTGCACAAGTCAAATTCTTATGGCATGTGCTCAAGACCCAGAAATATCAATGGAAGCTGGATTTTATGCTCGTTGGATGATTCCAACCCTTTTTGCATATGGCCTGCTACAATGCTATGTTAAATTCCTACAGACCCAAAACATTGTTTTCCCAATAATGCTAAGCTCAGGGGTCACAGCTTTACTACACATTCTTGTATGCTGGATATTAGTATTCAAATCTGGCCTTGGTAGCAAAGGTGCTGCTTTGGCAAATGCAATCTCTTACTGGTTCAATGTGTTCCTATTGGCACTTTATGTCAGGCTATCTCCTGCCTGCAAAGAGACTTGGACTGGCCTTTCAAGTGACGCTTTTCATGATATCTTCAACTTCATTAAACTAGCTATTCCATCTGCTGTTATGGTTTGGTAAGCACATCTTTCTTATATCCATTATCTTATTAGTTTGATAATTTGCCACTTCCTTATTCTACAGCTGCCTTGATATGTCGGTATATCTGTCTGCCACCAGAGTACTTTAGATCACATTTATACCAGCTATAGCATTGCCACTATGTAATAGGTTGTTTACCGAAACTTATCTTGTGACTGTGGGCAGCCTGGTATTCTGGTCATTTGAGTTGATTGTGCTTGTTTCTGGTCTTCTTCCAAATCCAAAGCTTGAAACATCAGTGATGTCAATAAGGTAGGCATCCTTCTGTATCCACAAAATTCTTTTTCCTTGACATCATGGATTTTGATGGTTTAGTAGTCGACTGATAGTAATGAAACTTTTGATAGATGGAAGCTAAGGGGAAAGGATTAGAACTAAAAAGTCATTTATATTAAATGCATCGTTGGCTAGCACACACAGCATAATATATTCCTGATATTTGTTTCCTAATAAGTATTCTATTTCCTCAGCCTTAACATTTCTTCATTGGCATTCATGATCCCCTTTGGCCTTGGTGCTGCTGCAAGGTTAGTTGAGCCAAGAGTGGTTCCCACATCTTCTAAAGATCATCAGAGCCCTTATCGTTCTTTTGTAATTTCTTGTAGTACACGTGTTTCGAATGAACTAGGTGCTGGGCATCCACAGGCTGCTAACTTGGCAGTACGTGTTGCATTATTCATGGCCATTACACAAGGCTTGATAGTGGGATTGATCATGGTTTTGCTTCAAAAATTTTGTGGATATGCATACAGCAATGAAGAGGAAGTGGTGAATTATGTGGAGATTATGATGCCAATTCTAGCAATTGCTAATCTTTTTGATGGAATCCAGTGTGTGCTTTCAGGTATAAACATTTCTTATAATTATCACCTTATTAAAAAATCAAATTATTTTTTCAAAGGTGTTTTAATTCCTTTTCTCCTCTGCTACTAGCTCCTTTAGTTATTCTCAATAATCATTTTAATCAAAGGCTGTTCAAAACTTCAAATAAATCAGATCTTAGGTTTAAGTAATGTCTGAACATGTAGGGATTGCTAGAGGATGTGGCTGGCAGAAGATTTGTGCTTATGTTAACCTTGGAGCTTATTATATTGTGGGCATGCCTTCTTCTGTTCTGTTAGCTTTTGTCCTTCGATTTGGAGGAAAGGTGGGCTTTTCCATTATTTTATTTTGTACCATGGATTTTGTGTCTATTTATTCTGCGTGTCTAAATGTTCATGACTGTCAAATATGTGATGGACAACAGGGTCTCTGGGTGGGACTCATATGTGGCCTATTTGTACAGGCATTGTTGCTTGCAACCATTGCCCTATGTACTAACTGGGAGAAAGAAGTAAGTACCTTCAATGAATTCATTTTCAACAGAAATGACTACTCTTTATTAATTTTCACTGTGCTTGCAAATGCATGCATAGCTATATGCATGCTAGATGAATTAGTATGTGGATTTTCATATGCCAAATCATCAAATTCTAGCAGATATCTTCTATCTGGATTGCTGCACCAGATCTGAACATCTCAAACCCTTTTGCATCTGCTTGTTGATGCTTCTGACCTACTTTTCAATCAGTCTTCTTTAAAGCCACCATATATTAACCACTGGTTCAACTTTTTCTTGAAAAGAATGTTCTGCTGTGCATGGTGAGAGTTCAGTGTCTAATTCACATATTGATGAAACATAGCAAGAGTGATAATGTTCCATATTGTTCTGAAAGATTATAATAAAAAAGAGAATTCAATTATATGTTCTTCTCAACTGAGTTTAATGTGATTAAATTTGCAGCAAGGGTTTAGGAAAGTTGTTTTTGCAATTCATTCCTTCTAATAACTTCACACTGGGAATGCCAGCCTTCCCAAATCCTATACTCTCTCTCTCTCTCTCTCTCAGTGCTCTTGTTTTTTTCACACATCTAATTCTAAGGTCATTCAGATCCTTTGATGAATTGTATAGAACAGCAGAAACTCTTAGAGGATAATTATTTCCCTACTGATATACTTTGATCTGTATAGAATCTGTGGATGTATAAGTGTGGATATGCATGCATGCTTGAATTTTCTCATTGCCAAGTATTTTTCAAGCGGGTAATGACCTGACAGGTTAACACATAAGTGTTCCTCTGCTTATTATAGTTAGCTGTGCAATTTGCCATCAAACTTTTTCGGACCCATTAAGAGTCAGCTTCATGGTTCCTATTGGTCCTCATTGGTTAGTTGATTCTAATAAGGTGAGCTATCATGTTTATCACAAGTTTTCTGAATCATATCTCACATGTTCTGTCAATGGTTCCCACTTTCTCAAATTTAATCAACATTAGAAAGCAATATTTGTGAACCAAAGATAAGATACAGAACTATAGCCATCCAAATCTGTATTGTTTAGCATTCTATGGGGGAAGGAGGAAGAATTAATCTAAATTGTCATGCATATTTTCATTAGCGCTTGATACTCATGAGAGTGCAAGGGTGTGATAAAAAATCATGGATTTCAACTGTACTTGTTCAAGTCGTGCTTTTTTAGCTCTAACCTCATGAATTCGAATCAATTTTTTCCCATCCTTTTGTTATGATTTCTTCTGCAGGCAAGTATGGCAAAGGATAGAGTCCAGAATGCTCCTTTAATGTAGAAGCAACTCAGATGATGCTGAACTAATAAACTCATCACCATTCTTAATAAATTTCAGTCATTGGTGATGCCCGGCTAACCGGCCAGCAATGTTCTTTGTGAACTTTCTCATCTATCCAGGGCCAATCCCTTTGGTGGCTTTGTAAAACTCACCATATATTGAAGTTTATACTTGTCTGTTCCCATCTTATGCAAGTTTTGTCTACAATTAACCTCCTCCATTTTTAAAGTCCAACAAGAGTGTCATGAAGATTCCAAGGCACTGTTATTGGGTGAATGCATCATTGTTGCATATTTCTGATTCTCTAGAGTTAAGGAGGCAGTCGAAGTTTTGTTTAAATGATTGCTGATCTAGGATGAACAATCTGGCTGCAGCTCAGGCAAATCTTTGTTTAATGAAGAATTTCTGCTAAATGAAAGAAGATTCAAATATGGTATTGACCCTTTGAAGCACACCTCCTGGAAACTTTTTTTTTAAAACAAAAAAAATTCACGAAAAAAAATAAAACAGGGATGAATAAATTATGAGCAACAATAAGTTTCAGAAGGAGCTACATATAGTTTTTATTCTACTTTAAAATGTGAAATTGGCGTTATGCTAGCTGGGGATGTGAGGGATTAAGGTTCAAGCTGTTGAGGCAGTGCATAATGGGTGAGGGTGAGATCATGTTCTGTGGGGACATGTGGACATGTGTGACTTAAAGATGATTAAAAGGACCTTTTGTGTTTAGGGTTTCTGCTCTTTTTTTGTTTTTTGCATGTACGACAGTATCTCTTTGTTGAGCTCTAAAGAAGGAAAAACTCTTGTGCACTCACTAAATTTTTTTGTACATATTTATTGAAGGGAAAAAAAAAAGTGAAGATCTATGTTTGAGGATGCAGGCATAATGTTGAACCATGTAGATTTTTTGTGCATGTTTTTCTCTTACTTTCTTTTCTTATATTTGCCCTTATTTTTTTATTAGCTGTGCTATTGATTTTCGATTTTGCAATTAAAAGTTTCAATTTGAACAAGGGTTATTTATAATTTTTTCTCAATATATTTGTTAACATACGAAGACAGTGATGATGTACGAGTGGTTTAATATTTGAGAAGGGAGCACAAACATTCTTTTTTTTATGTTAAGTTTGATGTCATTAGCTAATATGTGAAGTTCACTAGTGCTTATAGTGAGTGATTTTCCCCCTTTTTTTTCTCTCTTTTAACCCAAGCGCAAGCTGAATTTACATGAACCAAAGATGTACTTATAATTTTCCTCGATTATCCATTAAAAAAAACTTGCAGATGATTGCTTTACTTAAAGCGAAGTGAGGACAGGGGATACCATGGTGATAGATTGGCTATTGGGACTTTTGAGAGTGGCTATTGGCCGATAACTATGTGAGATAGTTGTTAGCCAACAGTTGAGATCAATAACTAATTTAAATAGGCCTTCAATCTATGAGCAATCTATTTAATGAAAATTCCAGAAAGGACAATCCTTAGGCCTCTTTTTTGAATACCGATTTCACTTATTGCACTTATGTCCGTCCACAAATTCTTCTTTTTCTATGATTGAAGTTGCATTGCATGTTGAGTTTTAGTATCGCTCATCTTATCTATTTAGAGTGCAGTAATTTAATTATCTATGATAAATTGCGCTTAACCTGTAAATGATATCTAAAAATATGTAAGTTGATTAATGGTTAAATTGGCCGTAGATTAATCTGTAGGGAGTTGAGTCACATGAAAGGTGTAGTAGAGCTGAACCCAAATTCATTAGCTGAGTATGTGCTTTGGTTTCTTATTTAGTTCATATGTAAATTGAAAAGGTTGGCTCACTCTTGATGTGATTAAAAGCCACGTAGTAATACACAGTAATCATATTGTGTCGAGAGTAAATGACAGCCAAAGATTTGATTTATCAAATTTAATATATGATAAATTGATAATTGAGGTAGCAAATGAGATATAAGAGTTAGTAGGCTTTCCAATGTCTATAGAACAATGTAAGTTAAGGCTACTTCAATATCTCTAAAAATATATGGGCCAAGTTGAAGTTATGCTTGATGTAATTCTAAGAGTTGCACTCTTTTAAAATTGGATGAAGTAGATTTTATATTGATGATCCGAACTATTGGATGTATTCTACTATCTCTAAACTGCTCATATACGAAAAATCATATAATATGGAGATATCTAACATAAAGTGGTTAAAAATTGATGCTATTTCTGTTCTTCAATTTTTGACCAATTGATACACATACACTATAAGCCTCCAGTTCACATGCTTTTTAGTATACAAGTGATTTAAAAATAGTAGATCACATTAATTCAAAATATTTCATCGTTTAATTCAAAAAAATTGTAACTCTCTTAGAGTTGCACTAGGAGTAATTTAATCATGATCATTTTGTATGCATGTATATATACATACTAGCATCAGGTCGACCAGATTTGAAGATGGATTTGAAGGTCTGACACTGATGATCCAAGTGGTTGCATGTAATCTACCACCTTCATATACTTGTACACAAAATTATCTTGGGACTTAGGTGTCTCAGCAGTTCAAAGATGGTAGATAATTAATGAACTGGTGTCATATTCCCATAGATGGTATTCTTTGGGAAGGAAGGCACTTGGCTTGTGGGTATTTCCAGCAGTACCCACCTTTGGGGTGCAAGGGATGACTGCAAAATAGTTCTGGCACTGCAAGAAATATCTGGGGTATGGTTGCCTTATGATCCAGTCGCAGGTTCCTAGCCTGCAATATATTGAGATGTTGCACCCAATTTTTACTGCAGTGTCTGCTGCTATGAAGCCAGATTTCTTGCAACAATTGAGATTGGCTGCATTTAGAGCTGTTGTGGATGACATTCTACATCATGGCACAGTGCAGGGCATTGCTATGGAGAAGTCAGCATTTCTACTTTGTTTCTCTTTCTTCCCTTTTACCAAATTTATTGTTTCTTTGCTAGTTGTAGGAGTTGTGGAATTGAAACTGTAGTTGATGTTCCATTTTAATTATTTTCCTTGTTCAAAGTTGTGGTGAAACCTGTGACCCTGAACTGGTGTGAAAGTTCTGGGAACATCTCTGAAAGTTATCAACAGATGGGGCCTATGGAATAGCTGGCTCCACCATCCATTTATCTTAATCTCTGGATAAGGTGGAAGGAGCTTGTCACCATTTGTGATGGGATGATTCCAACCATGAGGGCATTTTAAGATGCTTTATATATTTGTCTCCTAATTGATCACGAAGTCTTTGAGCATCATTCTTCTGACATGCAGCATATAGGAAGAGTGGTCAAATGGAATTGTGACACTGGTTGCCCGGCCAATTGTGGCCCTTAAAAAGCTTCAGCCATTGAAGGGAAAAAGTTTGGTGAGTGGATGTTCCTTTTGGCTTTTGCCTGAAGGAGGGTGGATTTCTCCTCTGGCTTTCTAATCCGTCCCCATGCTGTTATCCTTTGAAGTCTCCTCCAACAACTCAACTTTGTAAGCTATTCTGCCATTAAATTTATGTGAGATCCAATTTCCATTGCTAGAATGAAGTGGAAATCTAAGGTGGCTTGCATGTCCTCTCTCTCTCTCTCTCTCTCTCTCTCTCTCTCTCTCTCTCTCTCTCTCTCATCACAAGCCCCTAGTTTATAGTTGAGGGGAGTAGGTTGATGACAAAGACTCAAATCTTCTTGTGTGGGGTCCATTCAATAGCTTTTCCTTGAAACAAATGGGAGTGCTAACCTTTGAGCTACCTAATGGATAAGAGATGGTGTCCTTTCCTAGAATTCTACCTACTATTTCCAAGGTTTGTCCTCAAACTTGCCACCGTTTCTCCAGCATTAAAATAGATAGCTCTAAAACAAAATATTTCTTGTGTTGCCAACAAAAGAGTATTGGAAAAAGACTGCCATGATTAGACATTGAAATTAGCCAAAATGGCTTGCCAAAGTTGCCAATCGATGTTCACTAGTTGGGTTTGTTTAACAAGGCCATTAATTTATTGATGGCTTGCAAGGGTTATCATCAATCTTAGCTAGTTAGGTTTGGTAAATAAAACCATTAATTTATTGACAGTTGGCATTAATAATAATCATTGAATAGTATGTTTTAAAAACTAAGCCATTGGATGGCTAGGAGGTACATTAGCATACAATGAAACAAGATAATCCTTAGTTTATTAACATAAAAAAAAAAATCCCCCCTAGGCTAAGAAGGTGGAATAACAGGTAACATCAACAAATAAAACCGATGCCCCTCGTCCATAAAGCACATGCAAATGATACAATAAAACATGACTCTCACCATCCAAGTATGATAGTAAATTTTTGACAGGAGTATAAAATGTTTGTGCAAAATAGCGACTTGGATTGTATAAGGAGGTAAAGTGTTGCAATAAGTTGAAAGTGACTAAATTATTAAAATTTAATTAATTTTGGATTTTAATGTTTATTAAGATCATGAGTAGATCTTGGTCTTATCCGAGCATGCAAGAGAGTGATTTGGTCTTAATACTTATCAAGCAATGCATCTCCATAATCAATATTAGATAAAAGTCAATGCAATGATAGTGACATAGCATGTATCCATTGCATCTTCTTATTAGAATGTAAGTCCATTGGTTGCATAATTTATAACAAATTCAATAACCAATTAAGATATTTGTATTTAAGATCTCAAGCCAATATATTGACCATTAAGGAGGCTTATATTTTAGATTGGTATGACAATTAATAATATGTATTTTAAGTTATCTTTTTATCTCATTAGATCGTAATGGGTGTGATGCATACAGAAGAGGCAATATTCGGATGAGATGGTTTAACCATCAAAATATAGGAATTTGTAAGATAGTATAAGAAAATCTTTATTTTTTTTAAGTGTCGAGTTTCCACTAAAAATCTTAGGTCTCTCTCTCCCTCTCTCTCTCCCTCTCTTTCTCTATGTGTGTGTGTAAGTGATGAGAAAGGGAATAAGACGCCATTTTTTGAAAGTTAAGAGTCTCATTATCTTTTGCATATATGTTTTTCTTTTATTTTTCTCATTCAATTTTTTTCTCACATCATCTCATTTAAGAGCATTGAACATTTACTTTAGATATCAAGTGGATGACAATCATTCAAAGAGTTTCTTTTATGCATAGTAAGAGTTACATCTTGATGTCCCTTTTCCTTTAAAATCAAGTCCAACTTTTATAATTTGAGATTCCATGTTAGGTGGATTTTCATAGCTTGATTCAAACCTTCTTCATTGCCACAAATATTCTTGGGGCATTCAATCTAAGCTTGATCCTTTGGGTTGATTTTTTAGTCTTACAAATAATGAAAAGTAACTCTTTCGCTTCATTTAGATTTGCTTGTAAGCATGCTTAGTTTCCATTTTTGATGAGAATATTTGATTTGACAATAGTAGAAGGAAAACATAGAAATAACTTTTATACATTTGGTTCACCAAAATGCCTAATTTAAAAGAAGTGTTAAAGTAGCAAAATAAAATTTGCTGAAGCTCTCAAAGGAGAAAGAAAGGCGGGAGCGAGTCATGTTATTATTCGAGATAATGATGATTGCTTACTTCGTATTGGTGTAATACCTCTAACTGTTGATTTAGTACTAGTAATTGAACTGATTGTCGCTTGAGTAGGTATTAAATCAACTTTGATATTATATAACTTGTGAAGATCATGGATTGAAAGTGACTCATCTATTGCCATTAATTGGCCAAATTTAGATAGTGATTATAATCATCCTTGTCTCTAGAACATTGATAAATAGTGTCCGAGTCAAGATATCTCCAAACCTCTTACATATTTAGAGAAGAAAATCAGGTAGCGAACTGTTTAGCAGTATAGCTTGTAATCATGATGAACCTAAGTATTAGAAAACTAAGTTTTCATCTCTTGTAAACGCATTAGCTTAGGATAATGTAGCTAGTTTCATCTTCTTAAGATCTTAGCTGGGGGTTTCCCCTAGTAAGCTATTGAAAAAAAGCGAATAATTTGAAGTTTATTTAAGCAACTTACAAAATTCATTTTTGATCATCTATGTTAACAAGACTCCTCTTAAAAGACCTGCACTTTCAATTTTAAAGAGCTAATGAGTGGAAAGGTCATAAGGTCAATTTTACACTGCTAAACACTACCTAATGATGAAAAATTTCTAATTACCTTTCTAACTTGGCCATCTAATTGTAGGTCTATTGTCAACTCTTTAGCCATCTCACGATTTTTTGCACTCCTATTTGCATATATGCCAAGAGCTATATATTTTGAAGCAAAATTTGGTTTACACTAATCATGTGCTTTAATATTCATGATATTTAATTTTTCATATTGATGGCTTAGATTTCAACTTAGTCATATCAAAGATTCTTCTTTGCTCATAGTTTCTATGAAAAATAGAGTAGAGTCAAGCTTCAAAACCTACAAGAAAGTCGTTGTGGTGAATTAGTGGATGGATTTATTTGGGATTATAAAATGTTAAGAGAAGTGTTGACATGGATCCAAAATCTTACTCATATCCATTAATAAGTCTTAACATCTTTTTTCATGGAGAAATTTTCTATGGCATGTACACCTCCATTTACAAGGGTTGTCATAGTTTAAATCATCTTGAGCTCAAATACTTATTGTGAAGCGCTTTCGAATATATTAACATAGAAATTACTAGAGCTTTCAACCATGGCTTTGAACTTTATCCTTGATTAGTTGTTGTCATTGTTTCCTTTTGATTAAGGGTTACTCTAAGGATATATCTTTTTTAAATTTAAGACACATTATAATTACTCTATCTCTTGCTAGAAGAAGAGATTGAGAGAAGAGGAGTGATCTAGCTAAGAGTTAGAATGCATTTTTCGAGATAAAGAATTTTAATTCTAGTGCTTACCCTCATAAGATCAATCATCCATATTTTCTTTGCACACATTGCATATAATCAACACTAGTTAGTTGTATCAATAATCATGGCAAGGTGGGTCACCATGTGTGTTGGACTAGTTTCTCTAAGCATGGTTGTTGTTAATGATCTTAAATTAATACAATTTGTATCATAGAGGGCCCTCTCTTTATTTAACCCATCACTTTGCCACATTTTTGTTGGTCTTAGAATATTAAAGCTCCTATCTCGTTTAGTTAGACAATTTAATATTCTTTGCATTGGCTTTATATTAATCTTGTGGCTCTTGGAAATGACATCAAAATAATATTCATTGTTGAGAATGATACTAGAAGGGGTTTGGTTTTAAAGTATTTTCTTTGTACAAAACTCTTTGAAATAAAATCTTATAGAACTCAATATGTAGCCAAGTATAATTAAAAGGAGATCATACATGCTAAGAACATACAAACAAAATAGGAACAAATAAAACATTGAAGGTAAAAACATAGAATTTATTGCCTAGCTTATCTATTGTATAACTGCATCCATGAGCAAAGGCAATTTAAGAAAAATCTTGTAACAAAAAAGATAGTAGAAAAATTCAAAAATTCAAAAATATCTTGACAAAAGCCGCATAAAATACCTAAGAAATTCTACAAGAAAATTGAGAGCTTTGGAAACCCAAACAAATGCCTCACATTGGGAATATATCTTGGCCATTATTTCAAAATTAATAGTTATAAATATGCATGTTTAACTATTAGATTTGGAGCCTTGTGTCCTAAACTTTATCTGTGACTTAGCGAAGCAAACTTAAGTGGAAGACTTCTCTCTTTTGTTGTAAGAAAATTTGAAACACTTGGACTCTCTTTCTACCTAAAAGAAAGTCAATAATACACTATTTTTACTTAAAATGGAACAAATTTTTTTCGCTTATAGGTATAAGGTAAGTGAATATAATTAGTCAAAACTCTATACTTGACAATGATGAATATTGATTATGAATCCTTTTTCTCTTTTTTTTTTTTTTTTTGCATGCGGGGGAGAGAGGGTGTTGGGGTACAGAGAGAAAATTTAAGATAACCTTGATTATATAGAACCTTTAGTAGTATCATACAAAAGACCCATCAAACCAATCAAAGACATATATATATATATATATATATATGGTTATATTATTAGTTCTATGTAATCAATTGCATAGGTGAACTATTGATTTTTAACCAAATGATAATGTTAAATTTAAAAAAGTAGAACATTATGCAAGGGTATATTTGAAAAATAGCATTAATTTTAAAATTATAAATGGCTAGAAAATGAATAGTTTTGACAAAAAAATCACTTTTCAATATTAGAATCTTTTTATAAAATGCAATAGAAATGATAGAAATTGTAATTATAAATTTTGTTATGTCCTTAATCACTACTCTTCTTTGTTCACATAATATGTGAAGAATAATAACTTAATAGTAATAAAAAAATAATTTAAAGATTTTTTATGCAGCATTTTTTTTCTTTCCTTGGTTACTTAAATGTGAAAGAAGATTTTCTTATTTTATAACATACAAGGATAAAAAAGAAGTAATCTCAAAAATCTTTGGTAATCTATAAATGCTTACCTAGCTAGTTTTGACTAGTATGAGTCAACTACTTTAAAAGTGATCCAAAAAAAATAAAAATTAAAAGTTAATATTTTTCTATTTAATTGCCTAGGATTCAATCTCAACCTAACATAAAATATTATTCCTTCACATAAAAAAAAACTCTAGTATAAAATCTTGTGGTTTAAAATTTTTAACTTTTTCGTAGCCATTTTGATTCCAAATTGTTTATGGAAATGATAGGAGTTATTGGTTTATACATATTCTTTTCATTATTTTTTTAAAAAATAAATTCTAAGATCTATCATTTTTATTATATCGCTATTACATATATAATTGATTTATCATAATTTTCCTAAGGTGTTTTTATTTTTTATTTTTTTATAATTTTTATAATTTTATGTATTTATTTATTTATGACATCATAATGGATCAACTTATAAAAAATATGACTCAAGATTTAGCTGAATGAAGAAAAAGAATTTATGTAGCCAATTCCAATTAATTTGAGATTAAGGCTTTATTATTGTTATTATTATTGTTACATCATAATAGATCAATCTATGGTTGACACATGGTTGAACCATTGATCTTTGAGTTAGGCACCAGATTTATCAATTTTAATGTTGTGCCACATTTCAAAGCATTTGGCTTATTTGCTTCTAAAATTTAAAATATAAAATTGTTTAAAGAAATTAAATCTGTAAATTAAATCAATCGTGAGAGTCATCTTTTCCTTTTATTAATCCAAGCATAGAACTTTTAATCATAATATACCATAAAATGATTCCTAATATGATGATATAAATATTAGTAGCTTTAGCCAAATCTTAGGAGTTGTTTAATTCTTTAAGATTTGTTAAATAGATAATCATAAATATATATATATATAACAACTTTATGGAAAAGGAAAAAAAAAAAACATCTTTTTCTAAAACTCTTTTTTTACAATATATATAAAACTTACTGAGTTTTTATGAAATAAATTTCATAAAAGCAAGCAAATAAGTATTTCTTTAAAATTCCTCTTTCTTAAGTTTTCTTTTCATAAAATCTGCCAACCAAACAGCTGTTTTATATTCTTCACTTTTTCTTCTGAAGCTTAGGTGTTTAGTGTGGATCAATGGAGAATTTTATAGGGCGGTTTATTGTTCTATCTATAAATATTCTTATTGGCATTATAACAAGGAGGCCATGGATAAAAATATGTCCATAGTTGCCACCAAGAAAAGATATCTAATACAACCTCAAGAGAAGATTTGTTCTTTTTCCATATCTAATACAAGCTGAGGAGATGCCAATGATTGCCACCAAGAAAAAGACTCGCCAGTTTTAAAATCTAATGTAACATCAGAAGATGCCAATGGAAGCCAATATTATATACCGCTGATGTTAAAATATTCTCAGGCTACTAATCAAATCTTGAAGGCTATGCAACCAAGGTCATGCTGCCAAATGACATGGGTAACATGAAAGCAAGAATTTCTAGAGGTGAATGGCAACCTTGAAGGTCGCATTCCTTTTTATTGGGACCATTAGAGGTATAATCATTTTAAGAATCATCATCCATCATCCAAGATTTAAATGGAGATAATAGAGTAGGGCTCTCATTTGAGAAGATCATAGAGACACCGGCGTGCATAGGTTGAGTTGAATTGGTTATAGGTCATAATCTAAAATCAACTCAATCAAAATTGATTCTAAAATTTTGGACTTAAAACCCACTAATCATATCTTGGAACCAACCCTATTAGATCGGTTTGGTTTCAGATCCGTTCCATGATAGAACCTTTTTTTTATTTGACATATATTTAAGATTTAATGATTAAAATTTTTTCTCTTAATCATGTTTAATAAAAAGATATTTATAGTGTTTATTGACTAATTCAATATTTAGGGAGCGTTTCGTATGGGGAAAAAAAAAAAAAAAAAAAGGAGGTGAAATGTTATAAGAGTAACATTTCTTAGTGCAAATTCAAAGGATATAAATATCTTCCAGTTAACTATATTTTGTTATATTGGTGAATAAAGGAAGAAATATTACATGTGTAACTGTTAATTGTGTTTGGAATAAGGTTACTAAAAGAGATAAAAATATCATTAATATTTTATTAATATCATTAAAATAAAAAAGATAAGATTAGAGAATAGTGGAATTATTTAATATTGTATTAGACATAATGTTTCAACCCCTTTCACTCCTGAATAATTTTTTCTAATCTCATACTAAACACCCTAAAAAAAGAATGAAAAATTATAAAAATAATTATTTGCCCTTTTGATCCCATAAGCAACTTATGAGGTATACTTGATGTCTTAGGTTCAGTCCTTAAGGAAAAATAAATAAATAAATGATCAATTCTCATGTTAGAACAAAAGAATCAAACTTTGGGATTCGAAACCTATGCAGGCCAATTCTAAAATCATAGATCTAAAATCAATCTTATTAATATTCAGAGTTGAACCAATCACATTCCATCTTATTCAAAACCGAAACGAGTAACTTATTAGTTGCCAACATGAGATGCCATGAGAGATAGCTGAGCATCAAAGTTTGGTGATCTTAACCAACACGTAATCCATGGATCCAACAGCAAAATCCATGGCACGGAAGCCAGAAGATTGAAGCAAAAACAATGAGGTTGCTGAACGAAACCAACAGTTATTATAATCCTCGACAAAGGCTAGAAACAAACCTTTTCCGTTGATTTCTATTAATCAAATATAAAATGCAATGCATTATACCATACAAACGTTTGCAAACTCTATCCTCAAAATTATCTCAAAAGCCCCACAAAATGATTAGTAAATTATTGGTCAATTAGAAAAAAATAGAGGAGCCTTATCCATAGGCCAGCTAGTGGACAGGTGAGCCCACTTTCCCATTTTAGCAACCTCAACAACTGCGAGATAAAATAATAATAAACGTATTAAAATAAATTTCTTCTATATAATATATATATATATATATATATTATGTCTCTCCTAATCCTTATCCGGTTGACTCCGAACCCACTGTCCCTTGTTCCGCTCATCCCGTAACCGGGATCAGCTGCCCTTCACCTAACTCAAGAGCACGCATCTCTGGGGTCTTTCACCGTGTATTGACATGCGGGTCCCACAGGAGCTGCCGATAAAGTGGAAACTATGAGAGGTTATCGCGTATATTTGCTGTTTGGGAGCGACAGA
The DNA here is from genome assembly GCA_017589505.3 of Metroxylon sagu. NCBI lineage: Eukaryota > Viridiplantae > Streptophyta > Magnoliopsida > Arecales > Arecaceae > Metroxylon > Metroxylon sagu. The sequence goes on from JACVBY030000550.1 coordinate 728,469, forward strand.
GGATCCGGAGGGGCTAAACTGGCGCACGTGGCTCCATGACGCCCACACTTTACATGGGCCCCGCGAGGGCCGAATGTGTGACGTGGCAAGAACGCCACGTGGGGCGCCGGACAGCTGTACGTCGACACGCGCCGTTGCCGGTCGGGGTGGTGACACGTGTCGGTGGGAGGCGATCTGGTCGAGGCACTTGCGGTGGGCCCCGCGGAGCCTCATCCGCTCAGCCGCGGATATTTCTAGGGGGCACCGCCATCGTTCTTTATACGTCCGCATAGGATTATCTATGCGGACATAAGACTGCAACCTATGGTCAGGCGTCATGCATGGGCGTCTTTTTTTTTTTTTTTGAATTTGACGCCTCTGACGAACGGTTAATCTGGTTTGAGAGTTTGCAAGAACGGCAGATCTTGGAAGTCCGCATATAAGTTTATATCACTGTGCTGTAAACTAGTTGGAAGTCATTTAAGAATAAGATATTCTGGAAATCTAATCCCAGCTTCGTGTCGGAATAAAACCGCAGCGGCTCGCAGCAACAGATCAGACCAATCTCTCTCTCTCTCTCTCTCTCTCTCTCTCTCTCTCTCTCTCGGTTTTTTATTTATTATTTTTTTATTTTTATTTTTAAGTGCTCGAGATCGAGGTGGGGAGGGAACAGTGGCGTCGGTCGGATTTGGGCAATTGTCTATTTTCTTCTGGAATTTGTCCTCGTTTTTCTTGATTTCGAGGGCTGTGGATTGCTCTGCAAGCGGAGGTATATGTTTGGTTTGTTCGATTTCCTCTGTTCCATCTGGTGTCTTTTTGGGAAAAACGCGGTTTTCTTTTTTATGATGCTTTGATTCGATTCCTTGCTGAAATTCTTGAAATTTTATCCATTTTTGTGCTTTTTTTTGTTGCTCTCTGATCCTTTTCTTTCTTGGTTTGGCCTTCTTGCGTGATTCTTAGAACTCTAGCTCACCGGAGCTGGAACACCACTTGGATCCTTATTCCCTGCTCTTGCCTAGGGTTTCTCATTCTCAGCTCGCACAAGGGAATCACGAAAACCCCGTATCTGGGCGTCCCCGACCGGAATTCTTGCTTATATCCGACGAGTTCTGTCAGAAAAAGGGAAAAGAAGGGAACCTGGTGCTTCCTTGTTAAGTTTTGCTTGGCTTTGGATAAGAAAAAACCCATCTTGGGCCTCCCCTTTTATAGAGCTTTACTCTCCTGTATTCCTCCCTCACTCATCAACTCGGATCGTTAGCGGCAATGGTGTCGAAATCCTACTCCAATCTTCTGGAGCTGGCCTCCGGCGAATCCCCGTCCCTTGGACGAATCAGCCGCCGCATCCCCCGGGTTGTGACGGCCCCCGGTATAGTCCCCGACCTCGATGAATCCGACGATGCTGCTTCCAATTCATCGTCGGAACTGTCGTCCCCATCTCTCCGTGACCGCACCATCATTGTGGCAAACCAGCTCCCCATCCGCGCCGCCCGCCGACCTGAAGGCAGGGGCTGGTCCTTCACCTGGGACCAGGATTCCCTCCTTCTCCAGGTCAAGGACAGCATAGCCGACCATAAGGACATGGAATTCATCTACATCGGCTCCCTCCGCGAAGAGATCCCGCCTTCGGTGCAGGATGAGGTTGCCCAAATCCTCCTTGAGACCTTCAATTGTGTGCCTGCCTTCCTCCCTGCCGACCTTCTATCGCGATTCTATCATGGCTTCTGCAAGCAGCAGTTGTGGCCCCTCTTCCACTACATGCTCCCCCTCTCCCCTGACCTTGGGGGCCGCTTCGACCGCAAACTCTGGCAAGCCTATGTTTCTGTGAACAAGATCTTTGCAGATAAAATCCTTGAGGTGATCAATCCGGATGAAGACTTTGTATGGATCCATGATTACCACCTCATGGTCCTCCCCACCTTCCTCAGGAAGCGTTTCAACCGAGTGAAGCTTGGGTTTTTCCTCCACAGCCCCTTCCCTTCGTCTGAAATCTACAGGACACTGCCTGTAAGGGAAGAACTCCTGAGATCCCTACTGAATTCTGATCTAATTGGCTTTCACACTTTTGATTATGCCCGCCATTTCTTGTCATGCTGCAGTAGAATGCTTGGTCTGACCTATGAATCAAAGCGCGGTTACATTGGGCTAGAGTATTATGGTCGGACTGTCAGTATCAAGATACTTCCGGTTGGGATTCATAGGGGCCAGCTCGGTTCGGTGCTGAGCCTGCCGGAGACTGAGGTGAAGGTTGCTGAGCTTATCAAGCAGTTTTGTGATCAGGGTCGGATAATGCTGCTCGGGGTCGACGACATGGATATATTTAAGGGGATTAGCTTAAAGCTGCTGGCTTTTGAGCAACTCCTCACGCAGCATGAAGAGTGGAGGGGCAGAGTGGTTTTGGTGCAGATTGCCAATCCAGCGAGGGGGCGAGGGAAGGATGTGGAGGAAGTCCAGACGGAGAGCAATGCGATGGTGAAACGGATCAATGAGGCCTTTGGCCAGCCTGGGTACAAACCTGTTATCTTGATCGATAAGCCGCTTCAGTTTTATGAAAGAATGGCTTACTATGTGGTGGCGGAGTGCTGTCTGGTGACAGCGGTAAGGGATGGTATGAATCTTATCCCTTACGAGTACGTCATCGCCCGGCAGGGGAATGAAAACTTGAATAAGGTCTTGTGCCTGAGCTCATCCACCCCGAAGAAGAGCATGTTGGTGGTTTCGGAGTTCATAGGCTGCTCGCCTTCTTTGAGTGGTGCCATTCGAGTGAACCCATGGAACATTGATGCAGTGGCTGATGCAATGAACTCTGCCTTGGAAATGGCTGAGGGAGAGAAGCAGTTACGGCATGAGAAGCACTATCGGTATGTAAGCACTCATGATGTTGGGTACTGGGCAAATAGTTTTCTGCAGGACTTGGAAAGGACCTGTAAGGATCATAACATGAAGCGGAGCTGGGGAATTGGGTTTGGGTTGGGATTTAGAGTTGTGGCCCTTGATCCTAACTTCAGGAAGCTTTCAATAGAGCATATTGTTTCGGCATACAGGAGAACCAGAACCCGTGCCATTCTTTTAGACTATGATGGTACTTTGATGCCGCAGGCATCTATCAAGAAGAGCCCATGCCTTAGATATATTGAAACATTAAACAACTTGTGTCGTGACAAAAACAACACTGTGTTTCTTGTTAGTGCTAGAAGCCGAAGCACGCTAAGTGAGTGGTTTTCTCCTTGCGAGAACCTGGGGATGGCTGCGGAGCATGGATACTTCTTGAGGTATTTAGTTGTCGATATTTAGCTTATACTTCGACCATGAGTTCTACTTTATGGTAGATGGAGTTTTTGACCGTTTGTTATGACTCTTTTCAGGCTAAGAAGAGATGCTGAGTGGCAAACGTGTGTTCCAGTGGCGGATTGTAGCTGGAAACAAATTGCAGAGCCTGTTATGAGGTTATACACTGAAACAACTGATGGTTCAACCATTGAAGACAAAGAGACTTCGCTTATCTGGTCTTATGAGGATGCTGATCCTGATTTTGGATCTTGTCAAGCCAAGGAACTTCTTGACCATCTTGAGAGTGTCCTTGCCAATGAACCTGTTTCTGTGAAGAGTGGAACAAACAATGTCGAGGTTAAACCACAGGTTTGGATTCTAGATCCTTGGACATCTTAAATTGAAGGCCTCTATTATTGAAGTAACTATCTAATTATGGTTACAGGGTGTGAGCAAGGGCCTTGTAGCTGAGCGCCTGCTTTCCACCATGCGGGAGAGAGGATTGTTAGCGGACTTTGTTCTTTGTATTGGTGATGACCGGTCTGATGAGGATATGTTTGAAGTAATCAGCACCGCTATGGCTGGGTCATCTCTGGCCCCCAATGCCGAAGTGTTTGCTTGCACAGTGGGCCGTAAACCGAGCAAAGCCAAATATTATCTTGATGATACAGCAGAAATTTTTAGGTTGATGCAAGGCCTTGCTGTAGTATCACAACAAGCCCCTGGGAGTTCGCTGCCTATCTAAACGAGTGCCTTGCAAAACGGAGACTGCAAGGTGAATGGTTTCTTGACCGGCCTTTTGTTGCAATCTTGTTAGCAAAGTGTAACCAAATTTTCCTTTCTTCTTGTTATTTTGTTTATTAGGATGTATATAAGCCTTTTGAGGACTATTGCCTTACTGAGCACCTTTATGTTGCTCGACCTCAATCTGATTAACATGTGAATAGAGTTTGATGATGCCATTCCTTGCAAACTTGTGCTACTTTGTAGTTTTAAAGCTCAATGCACTCAAATTTTTATTATCATCAATATGCTTAAATTTTTCTTGTTATCTGATAGAATCTTTCAGCAACTTACCTTGTAATCTTTGACTCTTTGATAGTTCATGCTTTAAATGGGAGCAACAGTTTTGTTCAACTCTGTGAGCTCTGTTGTTTCATGCCAATGAGACTGCAATAACTATGAGGCAATTTTAATTTTGTCCTTTGCCCTCTCAAGTCCATTCGTGCATCTTTGCTAAAAAATAAGAGGAAAAAAAAAAAAGGGGGGGAGGGTCCTCTAGTGCATCATTTTTGGATTTTTTTTTGATCTACAACAATTTATCAGACGACTGCATTTCTCTTCTAGTACTCTGTGTGTGGGAAGAGAGAGAGAGAGAGAAACTCTGGTAGAGATCGGGAAAAAAAAAAAAAATACAGCAGTTTATTCTGATTTACTTGATGTCAACAGTACTCAATCCACTCAAGACATTTTACCATCCAAACTGAGTCTAGTAAGCGTGATTGAGAAGTTGCTTTCAGGGTGTTTTAATTGTGATTGTGGACTAGAAGACTGATTATCAAGTGAGAAGGTATCAAAGAGTATTTGTCACATCAGAGAAGATATCAGAGTTGAGTATTTGTCACATCAGAATTGGTTTGAGAAGATATCAAAGTTGATCTCAAAAAGTATTTGTCACATCGAAGTTGATTTGAGAAGATATTAAAATTGATTTGATAGGTTATCAAAGCTTATCCATTGTATGGTTATAGGAGCTCATTTGAGAAGATATTAAAGGGTATGTGTTGCATGATTTAAGAATCAGATTTCGAGAAATATAAAAGCTGATTTGAGAAGATATTGAAAAGTAGTTATTGCATGATTAGAGGAGCTGATTTGGAAAGTCATCAAAGTTGATTTGAAACAAGCATCCATCATATGATTTCAAGAGCTGATTTGGAAAGATATTAAAGAGTGTTTGTTGCATGAGTTGAGAGGCTGATTCGATATCTAAATTTATAAATATATCATGATTACTGTGGACCAGTTTTCTTTGTATTGCTGTACAAATACAATATAAATAGGTCTCTCTCTTATCTGAACATGATGGAGAGAATTTTTTCACAAATACTTTTCTCATAGTGACATAAGTCCTTCCTTTTATTAAGCATTATTATTCTTGTTGGTTGATTCTGGAATAGACTTCCTCTACTTTGTGCAGTCACCATGTCTTCTAAGCTCAGTGAACTGAAGCACTGCTGCCGGCCTTCATTACAAGGTCTCACATCTTTGGTTGGCACCTGCCCCCTCGTCTTAGAGTGGCATGAAGGACCTTTGGGCTGCAAGAAGGAAACTTGAGCACTCTGATTGCTTGGAGTAAACTGGCCTTCACTGATTGTCACCAACCTTGCCTTGATATCCGAGAGGAGGCCTCCACTCGTGCAACGTGAAGGGAGCTAGCATGCCGGCTGGGCTCTCTGGTGAGGGTGGTAGCAGTAGAGATGCTTGTATCTGGCCTACCGCTCTGCTACCCTCCTTATTTTTGTTTGCAAAGGGCTGATGATGGTAGGAGGTTGCTATTTCTCCAGGAAGTTGGAATGCAATGTTTATTTATGATATTGTCTTTGTTTGGCTAAAATCTGAAGAATAATACCAATGATCTTCTCTGGTGGTGTATAGGAGGTTTCCTCAGAGCTTCAACTGTTTCTCAGGCTGATGACAAATTGTACTAGCGTTGTGGTCCTATACCCATATGCTCTGTTCAAACAAAACAGGGGACCAAAGTGGGGGGGATTGATAACAGCCACCTATCCTTTAAAAAAAATCCAATCCTTGCTTGGAGATTGAACTTGAGTCGCTGTCAGTTGAATCAATGGTGCGATAATTGGTGTTTGAGGGGTTCTGACATCACCTATTTCAGCAAGAAGTTCAACACCACCAAAACAGAGATGTTCCATTTATTATGTCAAGTCCGATGTCCATATCTTGAAGCACTGGAGACAACTTTGTCCATAAGAAGTTTGTACCATGTACTCAAATCATGCAGCCCTCTGTTACTCAACTCCCAGAGGAAGCCAACACCAGACACGCCTAGTAGAATAACTTCTTACAAGAATATACTTTTAATCTAATCTACGAGGGTGGAATAGAGACCAAGATCGCCGACGCTTTGAGACAAAAAGCTTGTCTTTTGATACAGATGTCAGACAAAGTAATTGAGTTTGTTTTGATAAAATCTACGAGGCACCAAACAGGAGCTGCAAGATTGCTAACATTTGGAGGGGAATTGCCTCAGGATTCCAAGGACCTCCATGGATGACGAATCTAACGCACTGGAAATAATATTGCACTATCTTTCTTCATAAAAGCAAGAAGACCATCCATGCCAAAAATCCTGATCCTTTTAGAAAGGAAGAGCAAGTATATATATAGATGTTTCGAGGAATGCATGAGAGCCAGCACATAGAGATACTATAGCAACCATCCGATGCCATAATATTGTGTTCCATGTACATGGTAGCCATCTCATATCATAGTAATCATGCCATACCATAATATTGTGTTCCATGTCCATGTCAATGAGGAGGAGAGAGAGAGAGAGAGAGAGAGAGAGCTCATCTTGCTGGTGTCTGGATTTTTAGAAGATGTTTTGGTTGATATAAAGTGCGATAAGGGGAATTGAATCAGATACCAGTCTGATGTGCTTGTGTTCAACTAGATATTGGGTCATCACCTTCTTTAGATCGATTCACTATTTAAAAGGATGGTTGATTATATTATTAGCTAGTGGCCTTTTCTTTAGACCAAATTGTCATTTCTTCCATTGGAATTGAAAAGGCTACTATCTTACTCTCTTGGCATTTTATCAATGCCTAGAAACTTGCATTAGTATATTAAGCTACTCTACTAAACTACTCTCCTGTCATGAGGACTACTGTTTATTTGTTTAGTGTTATGTTTTTTCAAGTAAGATATTTTTTTTCCTAAAGGATTGGGAAAGTAAGTTTGCAGCTGGTTTTCAAAATTGTTTTCTATTTTCATTTTTTGTTTTTATTTTTTAAAAACACTTTTTAGTTTTTATCTTTTGATTTCTAGAAAATATGTCTTGTAAGTAAGAATAAAAATTATTTTTCTAAAATGAGGTCAAAAAATTTAATAAGATATTATTCACTCCCATATTTTCAAACTCTTTAGTTTTTATTTTTTATTCCCTTCTTTGTTTTAATGAAAATAGATAAAAATATCTTTAAATTATTTTTAATTTTCTACTATTTTGAAAGTATGTTTTCTAGATACTTGCCTTTTATTATCAATAATCAGAAATATTTTTGCCGGAGTTTTCTTGTTTTTTATAAAAATAAAAATAAAAAACAAAATTACTTTTAAAAAATCAAACGCATCCTAAGTGTTTTTTCGTAGGACTTTCATTTTAGTAATTTTCTTTTATCGAGGATATCATGATTTATTTTGGTTCAAGCCCTCTATCTTATATTTGTTTTGTGCAATAAGTGCACTCAAAATTTGTTCTCAAAAAATAACTTTTCTCTGAATTAAAACTACTTTACAACAACTAAGCATCCGTTTTACGTTTATGTGGTTTGAAGCATCAATCTTTTTGCTCTTTTTTGAGCAATAATTATTTTTCTTCATGACTTTGGATATTTTACTAGTTATGATGCCTTGGAACTCCACAAAAGTTTTGATTAGGAGAAGAAAAGAAACCCAGTTGTTGGAAACCTAGCAGGACCTCTAAATCTAAGTGACCAGATAGAAGAAAGATGAGGGTTATCAAAATAGTATTCTCATCTATCACACCTCATAGCAGCCTCCACCTTCTAACCTTGGCCATCTTTTGGAAAATTGGATCAAGCCAACCAAAAGAGGTTTATCATTTCTTGTTGGATCAAATAATATTTAGTCAAATATATTTTTATATTTGAATCCATCTAGATATAAATATAAATTTGGGCTTCTGCTAATATCTATATTTGTATCTAAATTCATTAAAAAAAATAAATATAGATATGAATAAATAATTATTCAATTCATATCTGATTTATTTATAATCTTGTTTAATTTTATATAACACTCATAAATTTTTAGAAAAAATAAGCGACCATATTAACATAATATTGAATCGATTTATCTATGATTTGATATTCATAAGATTTAATTATCTGACTTATATCCATACTTAGATCCATACTTTTTTAAAATCTAAATTTGTATTCATATCCATTTAAAATAAATATAAATATAAATTTTTTATATATGACTAGTATTTGTATTCATATTTGTTAAACAAAATAGATATAGATAAAAATACATCAATATTTGATTCCTTTTAGCCCCACCGCGGTGATAAACCTAACATATGAGCCATGTAGGGAATTTTCTAATTGTTAAAATAGTAGTCATACTAACAATGGATCCTTTATCCTCACCAACAATGACCTAAGTCATCACCAAGATATTAATAACATATTGGAGAATCGAGCTACAAACAGGTTTGAGACAAAATCTCTGCTTTTATTTCATAGAATTCTGATTACAAGTACTGCATTGCAACCAAAAAAACATTTATTGTAGATTTTTTTCTATGCTTTTTCTTTTTATTTTGTTCCCGTTAATAGGGTATAATGAATGGCTACAAATGTCACCCATTTATCCTCCAAAATCATCTAATTTGATCCTATAAATTTCTATCCAAAAAGTTCTTATCATTCCCTATTCCCCTCTGGTTCACATTTAGTAGCAAAAAGTTGGGAGAAGCAAGGATAGTAGACTTAAACAAAGAGGTTGTTTATAGATTACCTAAAGCTATGTACTCCATGGAGAACTATCATTGTGTCTGCACTCTTGTTAAATGAAGGATGTGAATCTTTTCCAGTTGCCAGTTCAACCTTTGGAGATGGGGATAGACAACATATGGATTTCTATCTGTAGAAGCACCATACACTGTAGAGATGCAAGTTTGTAGAGGCACCATACACTGTAGAGAAGCACCAACATTAGTTGAATTATGTTGGACTCTCTCCTCCCCTCCCCTTCCTCTCTCTCAACTTATCTTCGAGCTTCTGAAGAAGTTGGCATGAAGATTGTATGTCCCTCATGAATCAGCTGGGGAAGCATATGGTGATCTTCCCCTTCCCCTTCCCCTTCCCCTTCAAAGCTCCCAATTAATTCATTATCTGCATTGCTGGCGTAGCTAAGAGGATCTTCAGTGAGTTTTGCCTAAGAAAGCTTGCATTTTCGTCAATTGCATGCATGATTGGCAACATCATACCCATGTATAGGTGGGCCTAGGATACTGAATGAGTACGAAATCTATGTGTCTTAAGGTCTGATTGAGAGATAGTTTTAAAGAAAAAGAAGAAGAAAGTAAAGAAAGAATATTAGGATACTTCAGTCTCAGAGTTTTAAAATGAAGAAAAAAAAGATTTAAAAGATTTTCAATACCCTTCCAAATCCCTCAACAATAATAATTTTTAAATCGGAAGGTTTGCAAGGATTTGGTTTGCTTTTCGAGGTACAAAACCCTCTTTTCTGACTTCCAAACAATGAAGGGTTTCAATCATACCTTTAACTTCCTTTTTTTTCTTTTCCCCTCTAACTTTCAGACATAGTGTTAAAAAATTTAGGTAGCCCAACAATTGTGAGGAATGCATCACCAACAGCAACATGACAAAATCTTGCCACACCACAACACACAAGTAGCTCTACTCATCAAAATTGTATGACCAAAGATTGCTCAAGCATGAAAGTAGCTAAGTAGCTCTACCCACCAAGCATGTGTAACCCATGGTCATCAAAGCCAAATTGAACATCAAAGTAATCAAGGTACTAGATCAATGGTTCACAATCCAACTAATGCCATATGAATAATTAAAATACACCTAAATTTAAAATATAACCCATAATGATAAATAAAGATAATTTTTATATTAAATTCAACTAATTTGATAGCTCTAAAATTTAAATCTTTAAAATTATATTGTTTAAACTATAACAGAACATAGTGTCCAGCTGTGGTACTCTTTTATAGTTTTTCGATAACCAAACTTCAATCCCACCCGTTCAACACTCTTTTTCAATGCCTCCAACCCTTTACACTATCCTTTTATACCCTTAGACTTCATTTTATTTATATCGCCACCCACATGGACATGCAGCCGAAAGCATTATAAAAAAAGCGTAGAATTAATATCCACAATAATACTTACATTTAATCTTCAACTTAAAAAATAAATAATACTTGAACTTCGATTAGAGAAAAAAGGAGATGAGAGAGTTAGGTCTGTTAAAGGAGGAGGAGGGGGATTTAGGGCTAAAAGAAAACAAAAAATAAATAAATAAATCCCTAAAAATAATATTAATATTAATATTATATTAATTAAAAACAATTGTAAAGGGCATGAAAATCATTTGATTTTATCAATTCACACTAGGCCATTGAATCAATGAAAGAAACCAGGCAATTCATCTAATTTTGATGGAGTCAATTATACAACTGAATCAATTAAAGAACTGTACTGATCAGAGGTCCAGTTAACCAGTTCATCAGTCCCGTACAGGTAACCAATTCATCAGTCAGACTAGCTAGTCTAATCCAATTCTAATAACTATGGTATAACCAAAGACTGCTCATGCATTCAATAGTGTGTTCATGTGCGTGTGAGAGAGAGAGAGAGAGAGAAGCATCACTACGACTTCTTCTTTCCTATATTAATGTGGTGCTCATGTAAATGGGTTTAATAGAACACTCTCAGGCATGGTCAATGTGATATGTCCACAGGCTTGTAAGGGATCAGCTAACGACCATTGTTAAAGATCTAATCACAACATAATTGTCATAATGCACAGATGTTACAGAAGCGAATAGGAACACAAGTGTCTGAAACAAGAATGATGTAAGCATTTATTTATTATCAAAAAAAGATATAAGCATCTGATTAGTATAATTTCAGAGTTTTCATGATTATGCTACCTCAAATAACAAATATAATACCATAATATTGTTTGGAAGTTAAACACAAACAACATTATCCACAGCAAGATTTAAACCTCTACCATAACAAACGTTATAACTCGTCAACTTGATCAGGCAAAATTGAGATGGACAAATTTATGCATTGTCCTGCATGTACTAACAAAAAGTAACAAAAAAAGATGCTTTCTAAGACAAGTTGGCAAAATATACCTCCAATAAATTTCATAAAAGTTTGCTGAATCTACAAAGAACTCGCACCAAGCCATTGACAGTGATACGAGCAATCTAGTCCAATTTCTGATGATAGAGAAATACAATCTGGCACATTGTTGTTATGCCAGAAATAATATCCGTGACTAACACTACATAGAGCTGTCAGCCAACAATAGGCCTTCAATTTGCATGATCTCATTTCTTCTTGAGATCTTCAGCAAAATTTAACTCATACAACTAAAATATACATCACTACCAGAGTGCCTTCTACCCTCAGAAATATAGTGCTTTTGTTGTCCATTAATGCAATTTCCTCCAGGAAAGTTGAGCCAGAAAATACTAATATTTCGGAAAGCGAACTTTCAATCAAGAGTCTTCTAGCATGAAATGTAAGATAAAAGATGGCAGAGAAGTATAGGGTAACCTCGAGGTCATTGTGAAAAAGTGTTGCAATAAATACAGTGCTTCTTCACAAGACCTTCCTTGATGTCTTCCTTCTAGAGTACGTTCATTAAGAGTATTCTCATGTGGCAAATCTTTTGGGTCTCCAGCATAAAAGAGTGGCTGTCTATGTCCATGCATGCACTTCAAAAAATGATAGCCTACAGCTGTGCATAAAGCATTTCATTCCATGTATCAGGTATACCTGGAAGGCACCAATGCAAGCAATCATGCACGCCTGTTGAGGCTTTAATGCTGTATTTGGATATGTGCCCCTCATCTCTCAACTGTGACAAAGCAGTAATATCCAAGAGCTTCACCCTTGTTCCCTTCACTGCACCAGCAACAGTATCAGTCGAATCATCCTGAAGAACCTCGCTCCCACCAGCTAACGGGGTGGTATTGTCACAGCTTCCCCCAGTATTCCAATCTCCATTGACAAAATGCCTTGGAGATATCGTCCTGAAAAAAGCTTTCAACCGCTGATGTTGTGGAAGCTGTGCATCAAGCCACTTGATAACACTATGGACAGCAAGATTTCTGGCATTCCATATCTGTGCAATCTTTTTGTCAGTGTTGGGTTTTCCACCAACATACATTTCCCATCTGTTTGATGTAAACTTGCCTCTGTTCCAATGGTGTCCAGTGTTAAGAACCACTACATCAAACCTATGAAGATACTGCTTTAAAAATGTTGCAGGGCGGTCAAGATGCATAGCATAATGGGTAGCTGGATCTGATCTGTTCAAAGGCTCCAACTCACATAAACTAGCAGACCAGTAGTATAAAATAGTTGTATTGGTGCTTGGGAATCGATATGCCCAACCATCAGGTCGTATGGCGCCAGGTGCTTTAACAAGGCCATACTCCTTTCCAACATCCAACACTTCTGGGCTATATTCACCGCCAGTTGCCATACACATCAAGGATTGGAACTGCTGTCTTCCCAACGAATCCCCTACCAGAGCAATTGTTTTGTGCTGCATCCTGGAAATCAAACACCAAGTTTTAATAGAATAAAATTATGTCCCGGAACAATGCACACAATATGCTCCACTGCTAGCAAATAATCCACCCATTTACCTAAATAAAAGAATGAAAATATTTTTTTTTTAAAAAAAAGTTATTAGATAAACATACCTTCTCAAGAATTCAGATACTTTGAACTCTGGCATATCACAACCTTGCGGTTGCCAGCGAAAACTTTCATAGGCAAAATCAGTTCGTTGCATCAACCTGCATGCCCACATTTGTGAAAGCCACTGCTTGCAACCAAAACCAGAATATAATGGCCGTCTATCATCTGCAACCCACTTTCCCTTTGCATAATTACACTCTAAAAAAAAAAAAAGTCAAGTCCTTATGTGATACTAATAATTCTGAAGAAACAAACTTTGACAAAACAAATCAGAGCAACTCGCATGCACACATGCTTGTGCACATATACACATAGGTACATAGATATAATGTAATATATTAGCATGTGTGCACATATACACATAGGTACATAGATATAATGTAATATATTATATATATGTATGATTACATATGAATGATATAATCAGCCCAACTGTATTAAAGAATAAATTGAACATTGGGGTGTGGATCAGTATCTGGAAAATAAAATTCATTAAAAAATCAGAAGAGAAAAAAGAATAGGTTTAATAGATAGTGAATAATCACTATACATTTCTAGTAAGAATATTATCATTATAATTACAAGTCCAAAATAATCAGATGCTAAAGAAACAAGAAACAACAAGAATGGAGTAATAATCACCTTTCTTCTTCACAGGCACTGTTTTTGATTCTTTACCCTTGTCTTCCTTCTCCAATGAGCTCATCGAGGAATTTGTTGGTGGAACACCAACAACTTCCCCTGCTTCATCAGGTAATGCATTTTTATGTCTGCCTACAGCTAACAAATTTTCCTTTGTAGATGGCTGTTCAATTCTATTTTCTGAGGGAGTGGGTCGAGTTTGTGCAGGAACCACTGTCACTAGAGAAAGGAGCCCCAACACAAAATTTGAAAGGGGAATGAATAAATGTCAACTAAACCAAAACAAGTTCAAAGGGAGAATGATATGGTGGCATGGAAAGTGGTACCTGGATAAAGTATATCAAACTGCTCTGGAGGTGGAATGAAAGTAGTGAGAATTGGGGTTTTCTCCCATGCCCAAACAATAAGGGTTGTGCAGAGGAGAGCAATAAGACTGAGAGAGAGTCTATTACCTCTCAATTTATGTAAACTCCCCCCTTTCATCCCTTCAAAGATAACTAAAACTTAGCCTGCTTCTAATATGAGACTTTTGGTACCTCAACAGTGTTGTGCATAGAATGATCCAGTTTCCTCTCTGCAAGAGCATGAAACATTATTAATGCAATATTAAAAAATCCAACTTGAATTATACAAAATTAAAATGAATCCAATTGTCTAAGTCTGCTTTCATTTATGCCAACTATAAGTGACAAAAAAGGAAGCACAATTCAAGTGTACATGTGAAATTTGAAAGCAAAGTCTATGTACTCTCCTAAGAAGCCACTGAGCAAATAAAATAAATTCACAAACAATACGCCCCTGTAAGTGAGACGGTCCTCCAATGGGAGCTCAGTGATAGGCTCTTAAAATATGAGAACATGCTAAAGGAAAAGAATGCATGCACAACTTGTTGCCTATGAGTTTATACCATATCAGAGTATAGGCATGATCTTAAAATTCCAACTCCCCACAGCTCAACCAACATCCAACTTCTCACAGTGGATCACAACAGATTTTGTGTCAAGAAAGAATGACCAAACGTTAAGTATATAGATATCCATTGACAAGGCACAGAGAGAGAATAAAAGCACGATAATAGCCACACACACACACACACAAAGAGAGAGAGAGAGAGAGAGAGAGAGAGAGATAATTAGGCCAAAAGATGAACCTGATTGGTCATACTAAACCGCAGCAAATCTGAAGGATTATTGAACAGGATAATGACAACTTATTAAGAGAACCATTTTCATTTCTTTTTTCCTTTTTTCACTTCTTCTCTTCCATATATTTTGAGCAACTTGTGAACCATGTTAAACTACTTAAACCAGCAGCTCCAGCTTTACCTTTCTCACCTTCAAGGTGAATCATCTGTGCTCCAATCATTCTCTTTATTTCTACATTCTTCTTCTTTCAACCATATTAAAACATAACACCAGTACATAATTGTTTTATTTCTACATCGCTTTCTATCAAGAAAGGCTGAACCATCCCGAACTACCTAGTTCAATGTGACCATGCCATACCATGATTCACCTGTTTGGGTCAGTAACATGGGTGGGAGTTTTGGGGGGTGAAATAAAAGAGAGGGAGAGAGGCTGAGGCCTCCTACGAGCTCTCTCTCTCTCTCTCTCTCTCTCTCTCTCTCTCTCTCTCTCCCTCCCTCTCAAATTTTTTAATCTTAGTTTGCTATCCATTTTTCAGGAGATTTAAGCTAAAGGAGGGTGGTTGTAACCCAAAATTAGGTATAGCTCCTCCCATTCTCCTTCTCCCATCTTTTTTTCCCAAATTAAATAGGCCAAAAAAGAAAAACATGAAAAAATCATACCAGATTTTTTTTAACTCCTGACCTGATTTTATGATATGTTGTAAATCTAAGAATAATTTATATAATAACAAAGGTTGGATAATTTTTCAACAATTCTATAATTTTTTTAATTAAAAATATATTTTTGGATTAAAAAAATATAGAAAATAAAATAATTGTTACAAATTTACTGTAAAATCGTTAGCGTATCTAGATAAGATGATGCTACTTGCTCCTCTAATTTCATTACAATTGAAGCTAGTTTGGATATGATTAAATCAATCCAAACCTAAGCCTAAATTGAAATAAATTTGAAAATATAAAGTGATTCATACACACTTAAGTGATTCATTAGCTCTCAATCGTCCAAATCATCTCACAATAGTAGTGATGACAGACAGTTACAACGACAATGGATTTGGAGGCCAAGGAGGTGGTTCATTAGCTCTCAAATGATGAGTGCATAGGGCTCACAGTCTTATAGCCCCCTTCGATTTACTAATGAGTTACAATTCACTCATGCCATATAGGATGAGGACCACGATGCAAGCTCTAAAGCCTGTGAGGATATAATTGCATACCAAAGATGAGCACCTCGTGGTGGCTCATGACCTGGCTCTATTGATGATGATAATATTGCACATGGGGTAGAATCCTTAGATATATCTACATCTGAATCATATACTAAATCCTACTTCATGCAATCAAGCTACGATTCATAGAGTAATCATTCATCCGAGGCATCCTACTCGAATGGCTATTATCATCCACCATCTCAACCAAATTTTGGATCAAATTTAATTGCTGCAATCTTCCCTCAAATTGCATGACCATCCCATTATGGAATATTAGATCAATTTCAAGGAGGCTATCAACAAGGATGGAGGCATTATCTAGGTTGGAGTCAAGTTGTAGATCCCGATTATGACTAGGATCCGGATGTCTATAAGCGCCATAGACATTCTACCACATAGATATTCTATCTCTTATCTATTAATTTTCAATTATTTTTTATTATCTATTTTTGTAATTGTAAGGTAATACAAATTCTACATGACTGCATTACATTTTAATCTTGATTTTACTAAGTTAATGATAGATCATTATACTCTAAGAATAATTTGAAAATGAATACATGGATTAAAATTTCATATTTTTGTTAATTTACACATGGAAAAGCACGATACCATACTGACCCAGTTCATCGCCAGTATGCTGACTGGTACCTGTTCACCGGACCATGCTTTCCATATTGCAGCCCTGAATAGAAACTCATCCCCACTCTATCCAATGTAGAGCAGTACAAAATTAATCAACTGATCATGGTTTAATAGCTCAAACACAAATTATAACCAGCAGACAAACTGTTGTATTAAAATTCATATATACAAAAAGTCCCCATGCTTGGGAAATCTGGTACCACAACTGGTTGTCCATTGTTGGACTGGATTGATTCCCTCAATATATTCTTATATGCATATTTACAAGCACGGTTCCACTGTGGCACCACCAATATTGTACGGGGCTTAATACATCTTCATTATCAATAGATGATACAGTTGTTGTGCTGCTAGCATACCCTGTGTCTATACAGGAAGAGTACCATACCATCCCATAACAGCGAGGTATTGTTCGCTATCGAGGTTGAAAACCTTGTTTAGAATGATGAAAAAAAAAATGAATGTTTGCACTTTGACACATAGTTCTGAAAAACTTGACCACAATAACCTGCTCTTTACTAACCTTAGCATATTACAACTTGTAAATCACATATTATTAACAGAACGACTCTGATAACATCATTAGATCTATGATCAGTTTTGATTCGTTTGGTCTTACAACAATCCTACACAGAACAAGTAGAATGGAACAAGATGCTGAAACAAGATAGAGTAAGCTGACTAATAGAAATTGAATCTATTAAGAATTCATGAGATATGCAAAGAAATGTAGAACATTTAGTAGAATAACATAATTAGGAAAAGACCACATCCATAAGGGAACATAGGGCACCAAGACTAGGAAAGAAGCATTTAATATAATATGATAAGTAATCCTAAATGCAACATCTATTTGGACAGACATATTAAAAATATACAGCAAATATAACAACAGGAGTATCACTTTGTTTGCTGAAGAATAACTAGAGTAACAGTTGTATTTGCTAATAGTTACTCGGTGCTGTAAGTTCAACAGCAAAAACAAGGAGGTTCAAAGATCACCTCGAGGATGGCAAGAACACAGAAGGACTTCTGAGCATTGGAATTGGCAGTGTCTTGCAACCTTCCTTGAAGAGGTCTGAGATTTTAGAATAGACAAGCTAGTGAAGATCATTTAAAGAAGCTACTCTAAATCAAGAAAAAACAAGTATTGAATCTATAAGGACCCAATGAAACATCGTTTATCCAAATGCACTCCTTGATGGCAATCTTGAAAGTAGAAAACTCAAGATGGGGGAAGGATTTTAATGAATTTACAACAACGTGGCACAAATTTAGGGACAAGATTAAATTGGATTTGATTAAATTGCCAAACTCTAAGCATCGGTGCTCCACCAAGTAAGATGAAGCAGCTGCTGCTTTCATTGCCTAGATTTGTCTGCTGACAGCAATAAAAGTGTAGAACTTTTAAAATGATGATTCAAATCATCAAGCACACTAAAAATCACAAGGAAATTTTACTCATAATGCCCACCCCACTGCATGCAAGGATTGCAGAGGTAAGTCTCTATCTGCAAAAAGCCTCATATGATTTCAAGGAGGGGGCAAAGAGAGTTATCCATCAATATTCCAATGTAGGAGAAAACCCCTAATGTTCTTGAACAGTTGGGCAGGAAGAAAGCCAGACTTTCAAATCGAGCCACCATTATGGCCATGCTGGTCACATCCTTGGATTTGCATGAAAAATAATGGATCAAACCTAGTCATGACCAAGAATAGACCAAGAATACAAGAGTAGCGGTACCAATGGAATTAGGCTGAAATATCAGATTTTCAAAAAAGAAAGAAAGAAAAGTACACCAACATAATCAGGACATCCAAGGGTTGAACAGGAAAACACGTCACTTCATGGATGAAGATGGCAAAAGGAAGAAAGCATTCCAGAATTTAAATATCATAATAGAGTAAGCCTAACAGTTCAAGCACACATTAATAGATTACACATCTACCAGGGCAAGCAAGAATCACTGAAAGGGCCAAAAGAAGAGTGAAAATGCTCCAAAACACCTGAGATGGAGAAAATATCCAATCATTCTCAAATTTAACAACAAATTGAAAAGGAAACAAGAAAAGGCGAGCAGATTCAAATTCAAGCCATAAGATTCAATACACAACACAAATTTTTGCAAATGGGTATTTTACCTCAGCACGAATGTAATCAAATCCCGGACAAACACTCACACCAGTCTAAAACCCACACTTTAATCATATACGTAAAGCAATTCCTTTAATACCAACAAGAACATGCCCGACTTTCTTTCGACTACATCCTCCAAATCCTAAAACTGGGGCAGAAAAGAAATACGCACAACGCCATCACTTCATCCATAATTTTAATCAAATCCTAACATTTATAATCCAAATGAATCGCCCCAGAATCGGAACACAACCAAAGCCACAACCTGTTCATCTTAGACCACTCATTCTGCACCTGCTCATCTTAGAACACAACCAAAAGCCACAACCTGTTCATCTTAGACCACTAATTCTGCACCTAAACCACACCTGACCAGAATAAAGATTAACGAAAAGCCCAACCATAAAAAAAAAAAACCCAAATGATAACCAATCATCCAAAAATGGGGAAAAAAGGGAATCCAATGGCTTCCAAATGACATCTTCAAGGCTGATCATTCAGGGACATAGACGGATCAAAAATCTAGTCAGATCACCTCACCAGCTGATGACCGCCGGAGAAGGACAACGTACGGCGGACGGTGGCAGCGTCGGGGCAAGCGCCGGCGGTCACGGAGAACGGCACCAACCAACACGGAGATGAGGTCGGAATTAATTATGGAAGTTACAGGAGGGAGAGCAAGAATGGAGGAGAGAGAGAGAGAGAGAGCCCCGGGTTCGGACGATGCTATATTTAGACACGCTCCCATAGGCCTATCTTATGAGGATGTCTCCATCTGCCGACACGTGGCATGAGCACGCATCTCAGAGCAAAAAGCCAGGTCTCTAACGAAACTAAGCGGAGGCGGTGGAGAAAAAACGGAAAAAGATGAGGGAGAGAAACGGATCCGACGGAGTTCAGGGCAGCCCGCGTCCATTTCGCTTCACGAGCTCTGCCCTCGCGTAAATACATCTGGGCCGTTCATAGGCCCTGATACGCAAGCAGCGAACGAGAACGGAAGATCCCAGTCCCCCACGAACGAGGGATCCGACGAGGCGAGCGTTTAAGCGGTGCGCGAGTGGGGCCCACCACCCGAATGGTTTAGGTGTCCGGTAATCGATGGGCTAGACTTCGTGTTGCGGTGTTAGGCTTCCGCGACCTGATTCTCTCGGTGCTGGGTTGACTTGGCCGCGTGGGGAAGAAGCGGGGGTGGGTACAAGGTGACGAGATCTAATAAAAAAATCCAACCAGCGTCGCCAATTCGATGCAGCTGACCAAACCCGAACCTTGCCGTCGCGCAATAAGTTTGGTGTGACATGCGGCTGTCGGCATGTTCGAGCAGCGATCCGGCCAGCCAAAACCCGTCGTGTCCGGCTGCGGATGGATCTCTGGTTGGGACCGGTGCAATATAGAAAAGGCCAGTGGTTCTCTATGTCATAAAATTGAATCAACTAAACAGTGTTACCATGGCCATCACGTTATTAAACTGGATGTAGACACTCTCAACTACACTGAATTTTGACCTGTTAAACAACATTAGACCAAAGCTTACCGGTGTCCAACTGTCAACTATAAATAAATGCTTTCGGCCAATAGCTTCAAGCCAATATGGCAAGATCATATCTTTCCATCAATGATATTCAGTAAAGGCTAAAGGAATTTTAAATCGAACCATCTAAACTAAAAGAGGTTTTCGATAGTTTTCGATGGTTTTAATATAAAAAAAAAAAAAAAAAATTACAATGATTTTCAATTCACAAAGGGAAGCTGCCATGATTTGGCTCAGTCTTTATTGTCTCGCTGGTTTTGCTCTAAATATTCTTTTCATGGTTCATGGTTGAATTATAAACTTCCATCCCGATATTTTCCTATTTGGAAGGCTATTATCAAAAGTTTTAATAGGGTAATTAATGGCTTTTATTTGGTCCATTAAAAATGGACGAACGGTGAGATAGGACATGAATCCTTGGTTATGCACGTCTTCTGCTGACAGGCTTCCTATTCTCTATGATGTCTTCTTTCATCCACCGAGGGTAACTATGGATAGTCTTTTTGACTCTCAACGAGGATGGAATTTGCTAAAATATATTCAATTTTTTCTTCCTCCCCATTATCACACTTATCATAACTGTGCATATTAGTAGAGATTCGCAGGAAAATATTCTTATATGGGGAGCTAGGTATAAAGCTTTTATTGATGTGAAGGAGGTTTATAATTTTACCATGCCCTATTCACACGGTGCTTTTTCCTCTTTAGTAGTAAAAGTGTGGAAGCCAGATGCTGCCTATGGTGTTTGGGCATTCTTGTGGAGAGTTGTTCGTAATAGTCTTCTTACTGCTGTCCTGCTTGCAGAGTAAATTTTTTTTATTCCATATATATGTCATTGGTGCGATACTAAACCTGAAACCTTGGAACATCTTTTCCTCATATGTACTAGGTCCCAACAAATATGGACACTACTTGGTGATGAGTTTGGCTCTTTTGGCTCCATTGAATTCTTAATCACATATATCCATGGTCCCTCAGCATCACTGCAGCAGCAGAGGATGAGGAAGTCCTTTTTCCTCCATCTTTTCTACTTTTTTATGGTTGACCAGGAATGATGAGTTTATTTCAACATAAAATTCAGAGTACCCATAGTATCCTTCTTAAGGCAAAATGTATGACCTTTAAGTTTTTTCAAGCCCATGATCCTTCCTCTCACACTAGCATCTGGGGATCCCACTCTCTCTAGTTTTTCAAGGGATCCATCTATTTTCTTTGTCTACTAGAATCCCCCACCACTAGAGCGATTGAAATTAAACTTCGATGAATTTATTCATCAGCATTATGTAGGAGTTGGGTTCATTATTCTAAATGATGAGGGCCAATTCATGTGTTGGAGCTATATCTTTATCTCCTGCCTCTACTCTTTAGATTAAGTTAACTGTTGCATGGTATAAGATTTGTAGCCTTATTTCGAATCCACAAACTCATAGCTTTGTTATAAAAGGAGATTCGCTAAGTGTAGTGAATTAGTTTCAAAATGATACATTTTGCTTGCACCCCCTCCTTCACTGTATTAGGAATATGTGCTACCTTTGAGGAGCCAATTCTCTATTACTCATACTTTTAATCAAGTGGTTGATCTTCTGGCTTTTATGGCAGCATCCTCAGGTTGCTTTAGATTTTAGAGTGACCATCCACCACATGAGCTGCTTGTTGTTTTAGATGGAAATGCTAAAAGAATTCTTTTCTCCCAATATTTATAATACTCTTTCTTACAGAGAGTGACAATACTTGCAATCTATTGGTAAGAATTGCTGGAATTTGCTAATATATTAGCAGTTACCGTCCGAACACTATAAATACAGAGAGTGATAATACTTGCAAAAGATCTCAACTTCAAAATCAAAATTAAACAGTTAAAATATATTAAAAGTAGCCGTAACTTACCTAAGAACTAGCCTATGTAACTTAGATCTTCTTACCTCTTCTATTCGCTTTATCCTCTCTTCTCAAGCCTTTATACCACACTCTTCTATCAAGCAGAAGTGAGCACCAAGTCAGTCTAGTCACCTAATTGCATCGGTTCATTGTATTTATTGTTATTATAATTAATAGAGATCATTGGCACGTCTATCCAATCTTTGTTTTATTTGCAAGCTAACAATAATATAGTAAAATAAGTTCCTTGATTACAATTATATCCAAAACTAGCCACTTAATTTGATTTGAGTATATCTAATCCGACTAGATTCCACCACAATCATATACATCCTAGCCCACTCCAAATCTAATTAACCCAACCCTAAGGCTAAATACAATAAATGTACTTAGGAACTAAAAGTATATGTTCAAAGTTGAACCTAATATGGACTCAAAGTAAGGCTTAGGCTAGAATTAATTGTCATAACTACTTCTGAGCCACCTATGATATCTCGGTCTCCTTTCCTTTAACATAGGTATACACTATGAAGATTATTCTATTATATGAACTGTACAACTTGTTGAAATTATCCTTTTTTTTAAGTCTTTACCCTCTCTCTTTCCTTGATACCACTTGCTTATAAGTGTAATAAGTGTCTAACAATCCTCCACCTTATTTTTTTCATAATTTTTTATAATTAACCAATCCATAACCCTATCTCCATATGCCATATGTCATTTACTTTCTACAAAAATATGTTTGTATCAAATTCCAACCTCTGATAAGGATAAAAGAGACTGTCTTTATAATAATCTCACTCTTCCTTAATGTTAAATCCATGACATATATTAGCTTGAAGTAAGTATTTTATATTTCTCTCTTATGCTTTTCAATGGACCCATGTAACTATTAAGACTCCTCTTGAATTTAGCCTAAATCTCTCTCTCTCTCTCTCTCTCTCTCTCTCACTTCATCTTTATCCATTAGATCTATTTCTTCCTCTCACATTTCTATATCTCCTCCACATCATCAATGCAATAGAAAAAGGAAGTGATCACTCTATTATTGGATTATGATCTTTTTTCTTATCTTAATACTTCATTCTATAATTTCATCTTGTCCATTTGAAGAAACACCAATAAAAGAAAATTATATCCTCAATTATCTGTCCTAAACCTCATCAATTACTTCCTCTCCCCCTTTAGCCAACAAGAATAGTCCATTTCATATCAATCCTAACCGCTAGATTCAAAGAGCCTTAACCCTAGCCTTCAAATCAAAATCTTCTATACCATCTCTTGAACTTAAAAAATAAAAAATAAATAAAAATAAACACAAGAAACCAAATAAGCTCCAGTCCTTGAACTTAGATACATTATCAATCCTCTCTTAAACACCCTAGTCAATGAGGCCTTTAAATCTTAAACTTCCCCATCCCTCATTAAATCTTGTACTTTAAACCATTCCTCTTCATCTATTAATATCCTCTTACTTTGCTCTAAACTAATAATAGAAAATAGAAAAAATTACAAAGCTTAGGAAAGACCGCCAAAATTCACCTATAAATATTAGACCTCCATCTCTTTACCATGTCATCTTCTGCCTCCATCCATGAAACACTAATTCTATCGTTCATATTTAGCCACTTGCAACTAAGAGAAGAGTGGAAGTGTGGCTGCCAGCAAGCATCATGTGCTAAATTTTTTTTCTCCTCTCTCTTTCCTTATTTCTTTTGTTTTTCTTTTCTTCTTCAACCTTCTTGAACGCTGGTCCAATAGAGATGGCAGCTTTCTTCTATATTTAGGATAGAAGGGGTAGTTTGGTGCACCTCCAAGCCTTTATTAATCATTAATCTAATTTGAACTCTTGTCCCTTGCAACTTTCCTAGATTTTCTAAAAAGTTAGGTGATGACTGCTCCCTTTTAGAGCTCCAATAAGATAGTCCATACTAATATACATTTAACTTCAAATGCAATTGCACATGAATTTTGATATATTTATGTATCTATTTATATAGGCGATGTAAATATTGGGTGGGCAATGCATTAAAATTCAAATTTCTTTTATTTTTTGTCTCTTAATAAGAGGTTCCTTGGTTTTAAAAACTAGCTAATAATAGGCTCTTCTTTTGAAGAGAGAGAGAGAGTGTGTGTGTCTTGGGCTTATTGGAAATCATTAACCCATGAAAAATAATAAAACTGATTGCCACTTGTATTACTTTGGAAAGATTGAGCCAACCTCTATGCAGTGTTTAATAAATTTCTTTCCTCACATGAGCAAGAGGTGTGTAATCATACCTTTTATGATGAAGTATGTGAAGAGATAGACTTTGGTATAAAGAATACGATGAGATAGATTTGAACTTGTTAGGTTGTGAAAGGCATTTCTCATTTGGTTCATGAAGGCCAGGTTTATACACCATTCCATATTTTAAGTTGGCAGTTTGAATTTGAAATTCTCATCTAAATATATTAGTTATAACTAGACAACAGTAGTTTATTTCAAATAGAGAGGAATATACTGTATTAAAGGGTAACAAATAATAAGAAACAGTGATTAAATGGAGAGAGGTTTCCTCCATAATTTAGTTAAACCTCGGCACGCCTAAAATCATTCCTGAAGAATAAATCTCAGGCCCTATTAGATGACAATAGTGAAGCAGAAACAATCAATAATGAATGTAAACAGAAAACAAAATAAAATGAAGTAGAACCAGGCAGAAAGAAATGGTGAATCCAAGATAATTAACAACTCTGGCACTGCAATAGATGTATATGAGCCCCGGGAGACCTTACAATTCCTCAAAAATATAGGATTAGTAAGCACTTAATTGATCTAATAATCAATTGAGTAAAATAAAAAAATACTATTCAGCAGGCTTCTCGAAGTTTTACTCTCATTAAACAGGAAAAGAAAAGTCTAAGATATTTTAAAATTCAAATCAGCATTAGAAACATTCACCCAAGAATAACCATCAACAGAACTTAGACATCAATGATGCAGAACATAATGTTGTCACTTTATGCTTGTGTATGCTAAATTTTAGAGAAATACAAATGTTTTCCACATACATATTAGGTGTTTGATGCATAGAAACATCACTTGTTTCTTAGGGATGCAGGTCATACCATGATGGCTTATATAAAGTATGTCATGCCAACCTCCACATAAGCAGCATTAGGGATGTTTAGCACCAATGAATGCTCTTTGCAATTCTTGACAAGGAAAATGTAGATATTGATCATGAGCCTTCGGAGAAAACTTGACCCTTTGTGAGCAGAAATATGTGAATGGCCTAGTATATATGTTATCCCATACTCCCTTGCATCCACCAAGTCTTGCAGCTCCTCCCTTACTGGTGAAGTCATTTGAGGACTTTGCGGGGGCAAAACAAACCTCACCTTCTTTCTCTTTAATGTAGGCTGTCCAACCTGCAACTGGTCAATACTTGTTGAAGGAGATTCTAAATCAACTGAATTACCCTCCACTTTGAAGCTTCCGGTAACGACCAATTTATCCTCTGGTGAAGACAAAGTCTCAGAATTTCTGTTGTCCTGTGAGATGAACTCCGCAATCCCATAAATAATTTGATCCCCAATGTCATCTATGTCTCTTATGTTATCACGATATCCATATCTTACAATGCACCTATATGCCCTGTATTCCTTTGGTCCCAGCCTTCCAATGATATATCGCATGCTTGTTGGAACATATGGCACTGGCATTGATTTGAAGGACACAAAGAAAAGCACTTGATGAAAAGCAGGAAGATTGGTAACAAAGTGGGAGAAGAAAACCGGAATCCCTGACATGACATCAGTATAGACAAAACCAATGCCAGGAACTCGGGTAACTCCAAGGCTTGGGCCTACGTTTGTAAGCCAATCGATTGAAACTTTGCTGTGTAAATCAAACTCATACTTCTTCATGGTGCCATAGTACCATGCCAACATAATTAAAAAGATTATCTCTATATGGAAGAAGAGTAAGCACCCGTTCGAACGAAAATTTGAAATACAAGCTAAGAAATATGCAACCTCAATAGACCCAAAGAATATCAGAAAGAATGCTGACAGCCATGACCTATTCCAATAGACAGCAATGATCATCGACATGAAGCCGGTTGTTATCAGCATACTTGTAATTATGGCAAGGCCTGCAGACATTGAACTTCTATTAGAATTAAGTACAGGACCTCAAGCCATTGAAAGCGGAGGATTTTGAGCAATTTACCAGTAGCATTGCCAAGAGAGGCAACATTTTTGGTAACTATAGTTAACAAGAGGCAAAGGACCATTAAGGTCCAGTTGATATGTGGAATGTACACCTGCCCATGTATCTTATCAGAGGTGTGAACAACTTTCACTCTGGGAAAGCAACCAAAAGCCTGGCACTGATTTATAATTGAGAAGGTAGCCGAAATAGCCGCTTGGCTTCCTACAGCAGAAGCTAACAGAGACAGCACTGTGTAAAAGTGATGAAGTTTTCCTGCATTTCCATGTGATAGTCCACAAATAAATATCTTATTGGCAATAGTCCACAGGTAAATGTCATGAATTTGCAGAGCAAGATGGTGATAACTGTGTTTATAAAATTACAGTTGCATTGGAAAATGACTTACCAGGAACAGATGCTCTGAGGTGAGTAATAAAGTCTTCTCTATTAGGATTCCAATGCTTGGATATAAATGCGGTCTGACCCATGTAACAGAATATAAGGGAAGGATATACCAGAAGCCCAAAAGCAATCTTCAAAGGTCAAGTTCAAACAAAGAAGTCAGGAACTTATTTAAACATATATGGTAAGATATCAAAAATAAACAAAAGATACATATTGGATTCAGTGTTTTACCTTGATCGACTTTTTCGAGAAATGACCAAGATCAGCAAACATTGCCTCAGACCCTGTAATTAAAATCTTTAGCATCCATTCAGTGTAGAAACCTAACAAAAGTAAGTGTCAAGTTCTGAAGCTTACCTGCTATGCATAAAAGAACACCACCTAATGATTTCCAGCTTTTGATGTTAGCTCTTTTTATAAATTTGTACATGTATACAGGTGAAAGAGCACATATTATGTCATTGTTCCAGTGAAAGATGTTATAGACACCAACTCCACCGATGAAGAGGAGCCACACAATTATTATTGGTGCAAACAAAAAACTGATCCTATGTGTCCCATAATGTTGCAACATGAAGAGGCCTACCAAAATAGTACAGGCAGTGGTGACCGACATATCTGCTAATAGGAAGTAATAAAGAAATAAAAAATGTCAAGACAAAATAAATTCAATTATATTAAGAAATTTTGTCACCATAATAATTATTCTTTATAAAAAGTGTAAGCTAAATTACAAGCAAGGAAGGTTGAACCATCATGAGATGCCCAGTTCGGGGTGTACCAAACAAAACTAGTATAGAATCAGTACAGTTCCTGGCTTTAGCTTGGAACAAGCCTGGTATTGGTCCAAACTAAGCAGAATCCCTCAGTTTTGCCCGGTTCGGCCTTGGCTTGGACCTGTTCTTGTTAGTTCTGGACTTGTCATGGCCTAGAAATAGAAGAGAAAGGCCATTATGATGCTTTTCTCCTCTCGTTTCTCATTGGCCAGTGCCTGTTGGTATCATATTGTACCAACCTGGCTCCTACCCAGTACAACACCTGGTATTGATTCAAGAAATCTTGCTCATAATAACAAGAGTCCTAAATAAATTAAAAAATTATAAAAAGGAGAAATTGAGATATATGCCATTATAAATGAAGATAAAGCATTAGATTAAATTGTTCAACCTCAACTCATCTATGCTCAGGGGTCTAAGGTACTAAGAGATGCTCCATAAAGAAAACAGAGCTACTATTCATTTACCACCAGTTACTCCATACAGAAGATGAGCCCCTTCCTCATGATTAAGATAACAAAAATTAAACTATAAGATTGTCCACAGAATATATTTGAAAAAGGCTACCTCATGTCCAATATGACAAATTCTCATGGTGCATGAAAAGTGCTTATCTTGTGAAAGCAAACCAAAGGCTATATAGTTTGGCATGATGTTCACACACATTACATGCTAAAAAATAATAATTTTAAAATCAGAAAACATTCTTTCTAGATTTGTCATTTTTTACAGTCAAAATACCTGTTATTTCTTCTAGAATAACTTAACATTCTCAGCCAGTAAATAAATAAGGAAATGGGCTCTCAATAAGTCAATAGTAGGCATGAAGGAATCATCAGTTATTACCAAGAAATGATACATATGGGCCATAATTCTAGTTTAGTTGCTGTGACTTTCTGTAACATTGATACATAAATGGTCACTACTTTAGATATTTTTACATATCTATATTCAAAGACAGCATGCTGAACACAAAAATGATATTCTAATCCCACTATTTACATGAATAACAGAAACATATGACAAATTCTTTGCATTCTTTCAGTCAAAGAGAAAGATATATGGCAGAAACTTTAACTTTCATATTCTTCCTGCACCTTGAAGCTGGAGAAAAATATTCAAAGAGCAAACTAAACAAGCCAAGTATAAACTCTAAGATGATGTAATATTTGTAGCATCACAAAACCAAGAACATTATCCAATGAGAACAAAAACTTACATTTGAAAGGATGTGATATAGATTTTTCCAGACTTATTGAAGCTGAGAACACTGAAAACGATAACACAATTGCCATAGAAGTTAGAAGGAGAAAAAAAAAGGAAATCAATATTTTTTAAAAAAACAGGGCGATATCTGGAAGGATGTCAGACCAGAGATAGCAGGAACTAGAACACCATTCCCAATGACCATGCAAGAGCCAAGCAAGGCCATGAGAAGCAGCAGATAGCGATAGCATTTATTACTTTCAATGGCCCTTTTAGACTTGGATTCAATATTATCCTTGTAAAAGTCTTGCATCTCATAAGCAAGAAGTTCATCATCATCACCCTTATTATTAGGAAGCAGACCAACTTTGGCATGCCTACACAAGAGTGAGTACAAAGCAAACGTCCCACCTGCATTGATGCATTAATTCAATTCAATCATTAGAACTCTATGTGCCATTTAAAGCAGCATATGGATCAAAAAGTATTGAATCTATAGATATAGCTACATACCTTCTCCATTGTCATCAGCTCTTAAAACTATGAGGACATACTTAATCAAAGATATTAAAGTCATAGTCCAAAATATGAAGGACAAGAGTTCATATAAGCGTTCCTCAGATAGTACACCATTTTGATCCACTGTATGGAAAACATACAGGGGACCAACGCTTAGGTGACCATAAACTACACCAAGGCTCTGAAATGATAGCAGCAGTGTGTGCTTCCATGTATCCATCTGTGCTTTCATAAAACAAAGGGAATTAGATATAATGGTAAGAGAGCAAAGGTTTGTATTGAAAGCAAACCAAGAAAAGAAGATTAAACTCTGAGGATAATAACACATACTTTAGTGTTCAAATCTAACAAACTGAAGTCTCAGCATTTCCTAACATGAATAATTTCTTTTGCTCAAAAGGATTTGGATAGCATAAACTGACCAGAGTTCTTAGAGAAAAATGCTACAGGACCCAACCAAATTTTCCCCAGCTCCTTTGGCATGCCATGTGGCATGAGGAGATTGGTGCTTCCCTTACATCACATGGCATGGTAGAGGTGTAGGGAAAAATTTTGGCAATAGTTTTGGGCCCATGGCGTTACCAAGTTCTCATGAAATATAGATCAGACTCCACAAATTTTAAACCAATAACTAATGAATAACCAGAACAGTAGTTTTACTTCAATTCTTTATACCAGTAAAACAAACAGCTTTGGATGACAATCTGATGCTTAATGAGTAACCAAAATGACAGCAATATTTTTGCTTTAAAAGCAGATTCCATCAACTGGTCAAGCTTCTAAAGATTAGCAGACTAAAATTTGAAACAAGTCTTCATGGAAGAAAAAGATAGACTTGTTCTCACAACAATTGTCAACCTAATACAACTCTATGAGATTTTTCCCCGAATTCTTGGTCCTCGCAACTTTAGGGTGAAACCAAGTCATCAATTAAGAGGCAAGGAGAGATGTCCTAGCCTCCAAACCTCTAAATTTAAATGAGTATACATGAAGAAGAAAGTTGGCAAGTTTTAATATTGAAATTAAAAAAAAAAAACGCTGCATTCATCTCCAAGGCATGGAATCTCACAAGCAGAGTCAATCTGAAACAAAGAGCTTCTCTTCCCTTTTGTCAACTCCATTTAACTTGAAAGAAAATGAATAATATATAACCCATCTCTAATGACCTCAAGTCAGCACTCAGAATTCACCCACAGCGACCAACAAGAATCCATCTTTGGATCCTCGAAATCTAGACGAGTCTAAGTGGCTTCATAACGAGTACGCAGGACTAAAAAAACACAGAAGAAAACAGTTCGGTGAAGGCAAAAGCTAAAGGGGGAGTACCTTTGGGTCCTTAGAGAAGTCGGGGCGCGGGGAGGAGGCCATGGATGGTGGCGGGATGGTCAGCCAAAGGGCGAGAAGTGGTTCTGGTGGAAGCGATCACAGCGAAGGAAGTCAAGGAATTGCATGGATTTGGGCCGGCGGTGGGAACGAGAGGGAGAGGAACCAATCGGGATTTTTTTAGTGTTTTCTCTTCTTGGTTCCGGGGATTTCCCTTCTGGCGCGAGACTGGGCCGGCGCTATGACTCTTCTGTGACGAACGTAAACGCCCGCGAGGGCTGAGGCATGGCGGAGGTCACAACGTGGTCGCATGCATCCAAATCTTCTTGTAACCGGACGAGCAACAACGACATAGAAATCTAGCAGAGACTGAAGGCAAGATTAACATTCTTAGAACTAACTAGATAGTGATTTGCGATGTAGATTTTCTTTGTTCTTATCAAAAAAACTATCAATTTATAGAGCAACATCTTCTATAATCATAGAAAAAAATTGGACAGTTATGTTTACGAATATTTATTGATCCAAAGGATTGACATGATGAGAACTACTACTACATGAGATGAGTTGGTGTATAAATACTAAATTAGTCTGGAAAAAGGTTAGAGCTTTCAATATTGGCAAAACTATCTTAGTGTTGGAAAATTCAGGGAAAAGAATTAATCAAACAAAACATGGATGCATGGTAGAATGGAAAGGAATGAATTTTTATGCTTTGTAATGCTAAATCAGTTTAATAAAAAGTCACTCACTTGGATTTGTCAAAGATTGAGTACAAGCTCAATTTGGATGGAGCAAAGAACTCATTTTGTTTTCTTATTTAAAAAGATTGAGTATTAAATATTTGCCTGTCAAAGATAATATAGCATGTGAAAAGGATTTTGGATACAAATAATATTAAAATAATGAGTCTAATGATACTAATAAATAAAAAATTGCTTTGTCTTGAGAATAAAAAAAACTTGCTTCAAAGATAATTAAGATACAATTGTGTAAAGATCTTAGTTTATATTCCTCTTACTTTGATAAGTACAATCATCATGATGATTTATTTATCTTTTCCTTGTCGATGATGCCATGTGAAAGGTAACAAGATAATCGATATGAACAATCCTATAAAAGAGCTATGTTATTTTTTTAATGAGAACATACTCGTATATCTTTGCCATTAAAAAGAAAATTATCAAGTTTATTATCACACTAAATTGACTGTGGTGTTGTCGTGAGCACTACGAGTCTTCCATTTTGTTTTCAATTACACTAATTATACTTGCCATATCATCCATTCTAACAACTCATGGCACATTAGCAATAAAAGATTATAGAGGAGCCCTGTGGCACTATATTTTCATCATTTTAATAAACATATTATAGCAACATAATATGAAGATTTATAAAGACTGAATAGAGATACTCAAGAATATCAATTTAGAGAGCAGCATCTTGTTGTGCTGTAATAAAAAAAAAAAAAAAGAGGGATAGTTATGTTTATGATTGTTTATGGTAATTTAATATGAATGAACTTTCATCATATATTGATCCAAAAAAAATGACATGATGAATAATACTATATATAACAAATTGGTATGTCAAGACTAAATTAATTCAAAGAAAAGTTATTTTAACTTAAAGTTGTTGAGTTCTTTAATATTGAGAGAACTATAATTATAATTATAATTATAATTATAACCTCAATCAAATGAAACAAGGAGATGACTTTGCATTCTAAAATTCAAAAAAAAAAAGAAGATGCAAAATAGACTAGAAAGGATAATTTATCATGCTGCACAATTCTAAATCAGTTAATAAAAACAAAGAGGACATTTTATGTGCTTAGTTAAAAAGATGGGTGATAAATACTTGCCTATTAATACTAAAGATAATGCAAAACATAAAAAAGATACACAAAATTTTGCCATACATAAATAATTTTAAAATAATGGATCTAAAGCCGCTGATAAATTAAAAAATAATAAATAAAAAAGATACTTTGTCTCAAAAACAAAAAAACCCATCCTAAAAATAAAAATATTAAACTCTAGTTTGTTATTTATAAAATGAAAAGAATCGTCATTTGAAGGATGTGCAGCCTGACTCTATGCTAAGATGTTAGTTTTATATATATATATCTGTGTGTGTAGGAGCGCATAGACGAGCCATTAATCATGCGGACTAAATTAAAAGTAATACCACCAATTAATATTGTATTATATTTTTATCTTGATCACATGTTTAAAAAGAATGCAATTATGTTTCACTTTTACATACTAGATTTATTGGGGACGGTTAACATTGTAACTAGCTAACCAATATACGTTCTTATTCATGTAATCCTGGGTGCAGTCGATAATTGGAAAGGCAAAAGAAAGTATAGTTTTAATGGTTGTTGGATTGTCAATAGAACTAAAGTATCATGGTTGTCTTGATCAGGATGTTGATTAGAATTTTTGTTGTTGTGATTTTTCATATATTATTCTGTTAATTGTTGGAGTTGTTCTTTATGTGAAATTAGTAGTGGCAATGAGCATTTTACTATTGGCTTTTCTTTTAGTACCCACTTCATATATTTTTAGTAAATATTTTTTTAAAAAAAACCTCTAAAAGAGAGGAAAGAGGGTCAAAAATAAATACCATCTTCTCCATGGTATTTATTTTTCGATGGAAGAAGAAAAAATGTGCATAGGCCTCGTATATAATTTTTCTTCTATTCTTCAAACAAACACGAAAGGAGAAAAGTTCTCTCGCATTTTACTTCCAACTAAAGGAGCACTTAAAAAAGCTCTTGCATGCAGTAAATTTATCATAAAGCTCTTCAAATGTCATGGGACTTTTCCCGACATGAGTAGTTACAAAAATTTCTTTAAATTTGGATCCAAGGCCATCGAAAGAATGAATCATAAGATCAACATTACCAATAGGAGCCCCAATATTAGCAATATCATCAGCTATCGCTATGATAAGGTCAAGATATTTAACCACATGCTTGCTCCCACGAGAATTAAGACTAAGCCTTTCTCTCAGAATCATCTCTCTTAACCATAATCTATTTGCAAAGAGTCTCTCAAGCTTTTCTCTTGCCTCAAGAGAGGTCTTAACCAAAGCAATAAGAGGTATAGTTGAATATGATATTGATGTTATAATAGCATGCAACAAGAGTTGATCACACCAGGTCCAATAGCCATAGATAGGATTGGGTGAGTTCATTTTTCCATCGATTGAAATGGTCTTTTCTAAGCATGGCAAGGTGCCCCCAATGTAGCCCATGAGGTTATAACTTAGCAGAAGAGAATTAAGTTGTGGTTGCTACGAAGAAAAATTTTTGGATGTGAGCTTTAGAAGGAGTTGGGCTACAGTGTTAATAGAAAGAAGAGTGCTAATTTTACTAAATAACAAAGGATTAGAAATGATAAGAAAGTTAGTGATATTTCCTAAAATCTTTGTCAACTATTGCAGTTTAGAAAGCAACTCTTGTGAGTTGAAAGCTTTAATACCGTAAAGCAAAAATTAATCAGCTGGATTGAGAAGATTTTCAGTGCTCATTGTATTCACTTCTATTGTGTATATATATTGCACAATATAAGAATGGAAAATAATCTAAAATCAATGAAGATTACAAGATTACAATGGTAAGGCAGTGGTCCTAAAATCCCTAATAGTTTGGCTGAGGAACTAACTGAGATCCAGAATGGTGACTGACCTTGCTGTTTATTTTGGAGTTCCTTTGAAAGTTACCAAGCTAAAGCAAACTAACATGCAATTATTGAAGGATAAGATCAACTCCAAGCTGGATGCATTGAAGTTGAGGTTCTTGTGCTCTATCCCTGTTCATGTTATATCTAACATGGCCAACTCTTATGGTTACCTCGAGTGATTTTCTTTGGGTTATTTTCCTAGGTTCCTTGTGCTAAATATAAATTTCATGGTAAATAACAAGATTATAAAACCCTAGAGACAGCTTCTATAGACCGAAAGAAATTTGTAAGGATTTAATTCATGTCTCTGATTAGTTCATCTGGCCCATTGGAAAGGGTTCAAATATTAGCTATGAATCACAACCCTCGTCTTCAAATGCATCCTAGAACTGATGGCCAAAGTTATACCATGTTGAAGTTCTAGACTCAAATCCTATATTGAACTGCTTTATTGGCCAAGCTTGTTGCTGGAATATATATTCCTTGCTCAATCAGAGTTTCCCCCCATTCATGGTGGAGCAAATGGTCAATACCCCAACATCAAGATTAGGATTTGAAGACAAGCTTTTTCGGGGGCCCAGCAATTTCAATAAGATTTGAGGTAAAGTGAGTTTCGAAGGTGGCAATTGATAGGGAGGGTAACCATCATGCCACAAACATAACACAAATAAAGAAGTTACATGCACATGATATAATGTGGCTAATTTAGAAAGGAAGGCATGAAGAGATGTTCCCAAGGAAAAGCTTTTAGACCAAGGTTTTTTTATATTGCACAATCCAGGGCCTCACCCAAATAAGCTATTAACCGTTCAAACCCTAACACCCTTATCAAGCTACGAGTTTATATCCAAATCTAATTAAATCTAATCATAAACATATAGAACACATTTACAATGTCTCTTAGTCCACATGAGCTATAAGCTGGATCTATTCTAATAACATTTGTTATAATCCAAAAACTCACCTAAAAAATTAGTCAAAAAGTATTATTTAAACTTCTTGATCATATATAAATATCTAAGATCTTCTTAATATATAACCGATATGAACCTAAACAGTCGCCAGCCTGGGCTCTGACATGTAAACATACTTATATCTAAGCTTCCAAATTTTTCAGCTCATTTGGCATCTTGAGGTGTGCTCTGGCATCTGGTCTACATTGCTAAAACTTTGTTTCCTAGCATCCCCACAACCAAGGCCTATTAAAATTAGTTTTAATGGTTTGGTCTAAATAAATGTGGTCGAAATTAGTTTTCTAATAAAGAACCGTATGTGATGATTTGTGGTTGCAGTTTTCATCCTGTTAAATCCTGAAAGGAAGACAACTTGCATGAATTTTCAATGCAAGGAGGCATTTTGGAAGACTATTCACCTACTGTTGTATCATGAATTAGGAGAAAAGCTGAATGCCCTTACACTATGCTAAAGAGCCCACCACTCCTCATTGAAAAACATAAAATAAAATAAAATCCAATATTTTTACACAAGCATGTGCACAAAAAAGCTGATCAAATACCTGACTTATTAGCAAATTAGGCTACATTTGATTAGGGAGAAGAAAAGATTTTCTCCAATCCACTCCCCTCAATTCTCTCAAAAACAAGTATAGAAGGCAAGAAAAGTGGCAAAAATAAGATCAAGGTTCCATTTTCTTTCATTAATGATCTATTAAACTGAGTTATAAAATTCTAGTTATATTGATAAGACTCACACTTTCACAATTTAAGTCGTATTCCTCTTCATAGGTTACAACTTATCCAAAATACACATGATTAGTAGAAAAAAATATATATATGAAATAATTAAAATTTTACGGAAGATAGGTCTAAATTTACTTTATCTCTAGCTGCTTACCCAATTCTTTCTAAATTGTATGATACATTCAATCAAAGGCTTTCTCGAAAAGAGAATATTCATTTTGATGGTAATTTCAAGGCCTAAATGAGGAAATCTATTCTTAATCATTTAAAGCTTCAAAAGTTTCTCGGTTTAGAAAAAGTTAAAAAAAAAAAAAAAACACCTCAATTCATGATGCCCAAAAGTTTAACTTTCTAATGTTGCAAATCTTGCTCCTGGAGTCTGTCCAATCTTCCCATGGACAGCAGAATGTCCACCATGATCTTCCTGGATCAATATTAGAGGCTTGTCTTTTCTATAATTTGGCCCTTGTAACACGAAAAAAAAACATAATAATAATGGCAAGAAAAACTGAAACATGATTGAGCCATTCTGGAAATGGTGGTGCCTGAGATGTCCCAAGGAACTCAGATCTTTGGGGCATGAAAAGCAGGATGTCTACATGCTGGAGAAACCCTATCTTCCTCTTTCCACAAATTTACAACCTTGTTAATCCTGTATGTAGGAAGCTGGTTGTGGCAAAAATGATTCAATAATAAGATCACAAGAACCAGGAATTATTGCTGCATTGGTCGATTGCCGTGGACCTTGGCCGAAAATAGTGGCTAACAAACCTCATGCACACACCTGGTAGTATTCTGGTGTGTAGCTAATCAAGCAGTAAAAGCTAGAAGTCCCCCTTCCCATGGAGGAATACAATTGAAGCCCGAGCCAAAATGCTTCAAAAATATTCAGAACAGAACAGACTAATTGGTAAAAATAACTCAGGGAAGTAAGAAATTGAGCAACTCCAGATGAACCACCCTCACAAACACCCAAACAAAAACATGGCCCTTCAAGCAATCGCTTTGGCACTGAGCCTGTTTCACATGTTTCATATGAGTTGTTTTTGTGAGCTGTTAATCTCGGCATTTTTTAACAGAACACCAAAGGCAGGACCAGCAATCGTTGGCAAGATGACCAATACAATCAACCTGCAATTAGTGTCAGCTAGCGTGGTGGAGCATACCACAGTCTTGGTCTGCAGCAAACCTTCAGAAAATCAAATGCAAGCACTACACAACGATTGATGCTTCCACCAAAATAATTCTGATATGCAATATAAATCACATAGCATATTATGAAGTGGTAAGTCTTCCAGCTTTTTGGCACTTTTGTTTCAAATGTATAATAGGATGGAGAAATGAAGGCATGAATTATTTTACCTATTAGTAATTTAAAAACATTTATAGATGTGACTTGATTATTTAATGCCATAAAAACCTATCATACAATAGAAAGTATCTTGCCTCTATATCCATCTTGCCAACCAGAGAAGATGCACAGGAGTATACTAAGCAGTAACCTCCCTGTCCATTAAGTAGCATGGTTGCTATATTCAATCTCAGAGAAAAAATTATGATAATTGCCTACAATTACTCATAAAAAGGTGATATAATTCAACAGATACCCTCAATGTTGACAAAGTCAGTTGAGAAACTTCAGGATTTCAGGTAGCATCTTGCCAGCCCATCCCTGCAAAGCAAGCAAGCCAGTTAGGTTGTTGTAGCATGGCAACATCATCTCACATCACAAGAACATGCATATCCATGCCCATCAATTCTTTCTCGAATAGGACCCAAGGACATCTACATGCAGGGAAATATACCAACCAATTCAAAGCAATTTACTTGACAATCTTCAGAGCACATAATTAACAACAATGTTAAATATACAAGCACCACAACAAAGTGGTGCATGATCATGCTCAGAGTAGCATGCCAAATTACATGCTTAGATATCGTTCACAGAGATTAAAGCAAATGTTTGCAGCCTGGGTATCATATTTTAGGCTCTACCACATATACTGACACATCGAAGATATTTACATTTCAAACAGAGCAATACAACCTACTGTAAAAGTTTATTATGCTAGGCCATTAGGAATGCAAATTCACAAACTTGAAATTTTCCAACACTCGCTTCTCAAGTAACATGGCAGATATTCCAATCATTCCTAGGCTGTTGCCACCAAACTTCAAGGTATCTTGTGTAAAACCACTTGTGCATTAGAAATATTTACCAAACAATTGCATCCTGGCCTTACACAACTCCTTCAGCATATCGCCACAGTGGAGAAGTAAAATATTTTGTATCATGCCCATGCCAGTTAGGGAACAATAAGGTATGCGGACCAAACAATATGGTTCCAAAGACCAGCATGTGCTAATAACCAAGAACATGGCACCGCTACAAGATACAAAAGATGCTAAAAGACTTGATGAAACCATTTCTATTGTGCATATAGGTTACATTACTAGCATTCAATGGGATACAGAGACCAGCCTAAACATAATAGTAGGATATATTAAGGCAGCATCATGATTTCTTAAAAACAAGTCCTGGACATAGGTATTCAATACATGAACAATTGAACAAGAGAAAGAAGAGTGAAATATTTGACTTAGGTAAAATCAATTGCATTTACGTGAAATTCATCCAAATGCCATCCCATATTGGTCTTTATAATAATGTATCACATTATTCAATATGAAATGATATGACCCAACACACATCAAAATGAGTTAGTGCGACATAAACCTTTGTATGAAGAAAGCTAATGTGTACCATGGGATGCATGGAACACAATATCGAGTGGCACTTAAACCCCTGCCAAAATCAACCTACTTAAAGACTGTCAGTTTCAGAGTTAGTAAAGAAGTCAGCAACAAAAATGTTTTGTGTAAATGCCACGAAGGAATGGCCGTCATGACATTTCTCCCACAAACCAGTAAAGGAGCTAAAAATACAATTAGGAAAACTCGGACATAGCCTTCTCTTAAAACGATTAGTTAGTGAATTCCTCATCAATTAATGTCACAATTTTGGACCACAAGTGAGATTTTTTGTTTTGGTTTTTTCCTTCCTGGCAGTCAAAGGACTCCCTGCCTGATTTCCCTCTTGATATCTCAAGTTTTTGACAATTATAGAATTGGTAGGCTAAGCCACTAGTCCTTTTCCAGGGTGGGGGAGAAGGGACAACATGTGCCTCAAACTTTTTTCTTTTCTCCCCCTTTCTCAAATCATCTGTGTTCTTCCTTTGAATCCAGTTATATGAATGGAGAGGTCTTGATGTGCGTGTTTATCATGCTAAATCTGTCCATATGTAATAACTTTTAGAACTTCAAGCTAACTTTCGAGCCATTCAAGATTATTTGTCTGATAATCAAGCTTTCCCGTAGAATTAGATTGACCACAAGATCTCCAAGCTATCGAATCGATATTACTCTCTCGCCATCCTTATGTAGTTAACTTCTGAAATCTGAATAGTTAGGAAAATATGGTTCCATGAAATCCATGCATACTTAATGGAACGTTTGAGCATCAACTCCTTTCACAAAGCCAGTCTATTCAACATGGAAGTGCTTTATCTCGTAGTTCCATATTATTACACTAGATGTTGCAGTTCAACTGGAGTTACAAGTTTTTCCAAAAAGTCCCAACATTTTTGTGTGGATCTTTAGCATATGCAGTATGGATTCTAAGATCAATCATATCTAACAGAAAAAATCTGCTGTGGTCAGCAAGAAACCAGCAAGCTAATGGATGCTGTAACCTTTTCCTTCTTTAACCTTTTCCTTCTTTATTAAATTTATCTAACACTTTTAAGAGTCAAGATTAGTTGGAATGTACAGGGGAACTTTAACAATGAATTTCTCCATTTTTTCTATAAGCATAGAACCTGTAGCTAGGATTCATGAATACTTCAAACTGGATGCCATATTTGTATTTGATTAGATACCAATACTAGTCAAGGATGTCTAGGGATATGTGCTATAAACTTCTTCTAAGTATCCTATTTTTTAAATACTTCCCTAGTACTTCGAGATACTTCCTTGACATCGAGGGGTATGAGGGAGAGGGTTTTGTTTTCTAAATGAATGTTGCTTCTTTTAATGATGGAGATGATGGGTAAAAAGGTGTCTTAGCGCACAACACTCTCACCACAAGGAGCTCTAGGAAGGGTCATATCTACCACAAGGATGTCTAGGGATATGTATAGAGAGGTTATTTTTATGTTTTGAACCCATGATAGATAGGTTGCAATGGAGCCACCTTACCATTGCACCAAAGCCCAACAGATATGATGGGTGATTAGTTAAAAGTTTGTGATGTTATGCTATTTATGGACTATGGATTGTGGTCCATGGATTTGAACAATAAATAAATGTCAGAGCTTGTGGATGTTGACATCATTGTATGAAGTACAGACTGTTATTTTTTTGAAGGAAAGTATAGACTACGTTATTGTGACAATCCATTATGCTTTGCGGATGTTCTTTATATATGTAAATTATGGATGTCTATTTATTCTCATAACCTAGTCATATAATATCCTCTTTTTTTTAAGATCTACAGTGTTTCCATATTCGAACAGTCATGTTCATATTTTCATATCTTAATAGTATTTTAGTGATAACAGATATCTTTTAACAAATGCTTGATCTAGAACAAAAGTAGCCTAGGGTTAGCATTGTCAGGGACCTATTCAACATACCAACTTCCAAGAGAAAGTTGTGGCCAGACTAATGTGAGGTTTTGAGATTCATTGTTGAGTTATTCTAGCAAAAATTGTCTTATGCTCTTTTTAACACTTTTGTTCCCCTTTCTACCATCTTTTTCAGTCTTCTTGATAAAGCCTCTTCTTTATCTTTTGCTAGCCACCGTATTACATATCGTTTCTTGGTAATGAGACTTGAATAACAAATATTAAATATAAGATACACTAGGATTTTAAATGAACTGCTAAATCATCAGTTAATGTTAAGTAAATCAAATGACTAATTAAATATTTAAGCAGAAGTCTGAACTCCTAGTGGGCTAGAATACTGTGCAACACGTTAATGAATCCAGCTTAAGGGTCAGGCATCAGATAACTAAGTGGCCACGTATTTTGGCAAATATCTATTATAATCAAACATAATCAAAAGATGACGTTGGTCAAGTACAGAACAGCACCAGCATAGTAACAGGATCAGGCAATGAGATACATGTGTTCCATTATGAGCTCAACTGTCATCGGAATCAAGCCTCCAGATCTAAGATTTAGCCACAGGAAAGCAGTCCTATGTGGCTAGTGCCCAGCCCATAAATTAACTCCTAATTGAACTAAGCTATTAGCAAGCAAAAGACCAGATCAAGTCTATTCACAAAAGAAATTTACCTGTATTTTTAAATAATATCCTGATATTTCTTTTGCATAGTTAGCCTAAGGATCATATTTTAATTTTATATTATACCTTCAAGACATAAGCATATTTTAATTTGCAACAGCATGTTGAATCCTTAATTAATCTTGAACACATATAAATATCCTTATCTATTAATCAAATAAAAAAACTGAGGTATAGTCATATAACCAAGAAAATAACAATAGATAGAAAAGATAAGCCAGTAATGCAAAAAAAAAAAACGAAACAAAACAAAAGAACACTAGATTTTGTTTTTAAAACAAGAAATAAAGCACTAATTGTGGGACTCGAATTACCTACTTGGACAGAACACCCATGAGATCACTTGGAGAAAAATGTCGTAACTTGGCATTCTCAACTTCAGATCCATCTCCAAAATCCAAAACAGTCTCTTGCTTCACTCTGACCCTTTCATTACCAATGCACGTATTCCAATGACTCGGGTCAATAGTTGGAGATTCATTGTCGTCCACAGCAAACCGGCTGGGGATGCAAGTACCCTTACCCACAAATCCAAGATTCTTTCCTAGTCTTTGGTTAGGCAATGCACTCATTTTTGCATCAGATCCCTGAATTGACGAGCTAGGCAAATGACCAGGCAATCTACTTGCTGGAGCAATGTTTAGGATTGAGTTCTGCGCCTGCCAACCAGTGCAATTTTCTGTACGAATCGAACAGGATGACACCGATGATGAAACTGATCCTGGAACCGAATACCCATCTAGCACACCGACATTCTTTAAGTCTCCATCTGGGACTTGTTCCACATCCAATGGTACATTATTTGACTGCAAAGAAATCAGGCTATAATCCATGACCGTGCTGCTGTTAGTATAGTTAGAGTTTTGATTAACAGGAACAGGATTGCTCCTGAGCTGAAAGCTTGTCGACAACTGAGAGGTGACCACTGTAGAGTTCTGATTTATCAGAACAGGACCGTTTCCTATCTGGAAACTATTTGATGACTGTGAGGGAGCTATAAGACAAGAAGGTTGCACATTAATTGTATGATTGGATTC
The DNA here is from genome assembly GCA_017589505.3 of Metroxylon sagu. NCBI lineage: Eukaryota > Viridiplantae > Streptophyta > Magnoliopsida > Arecales > Arecaceae > Metroxylon > Metroxylon sagu. The sequence goes on from JACVBY030000550.1 coordinate 770,893, forward strand.
TGATAGCACAGGGTATGCATGCTGCTGTTGTAACATCTGCACCAGCAAGTTACCACCATTACTTTTGTTGGCTCCTCCAGTATTGCTAGCTGTATCTGTTGCCCCATGTTGATTACTAAACCAAGTTGAAAAACCAGAAGACGTGTCTTCAGCAGCAATGTTGGACTGAGGGAGCTGCTTAGATATACTGGATTGGCATTTCAACAGAGGCTGACCAAATGCCACTCCCTGTTCAACAGGAATGCACTTAGGTCCTTGCATTGAGGCATGTAGAACTGGCTGGTCAACTGCTGGCAAACCTAAGCTGCCTGAAGGTAGGCCTAAGAGCTCAACATGCAAGGCAGCTAGGGTTTGTGATGGAATTTGACCTGAAGCAGCCAAGGCTTGGAAATCAAATCTGCCCAGTGAACCCAATTTCGTATTTGGTTCCACGGATCCACAGAATGTGTTGGGAAGTAAACTCTGGAGTTGAGCTACCCCACTTAACCTCTTTAAGTATAGTCTGAATTTCTGCACATTTTCACCAAGATGCCAGTGAAAATTATGCTCTTTTTTTTTGCAGAATAGCATAAGGTATAACATTTTTTTTTGCTGCAAGCATAAGGTGCATAATGCATGGTAGATTAATAATTCAAAATGTAATCATTGAATGGGCATATGCATTCTATGTCATTCTTAGCATTTGCAGTTTACTGTGAAAAAAGAACAGTAATCTAAGTCAGTTTGAGCATTTACTATGAAATGAACGAATAACTAGTAAGGGTTTTATAATTAAGTAATCCGATGACTATGTACTTCATTGCCATATTTCACTAGTTTCTCAACTGCAACTATGTTTAAAATGATAGATGCTGTTGTGACATTTCGATTTGTTGCTAGGCTCACAATTCATGCTTTAAAGATAAATGCAGATCTCATCACAAAAAGCTTGCCTCCTTGTATCTCAATATAGGACTGTCTAAGTTTATTGATATCTTGGAGAATTTGCTCCTAGGTTGCTCTCCTCCTTAGCAAGTGTGTCTACTACTTCAACACTTGACAAATCACAAAGGGCAACCATTTGAAAAACTAAAGCACACATTTGCTAGCTTGATGTTTGAGTCAATTTCCACTATAAGACTCCATCAGAATACCCCCTCGCTAGGAGAATTTCTTAGTTGAAATTTAATGCCATGAATTTGTCTAATGTTTTCACCAATGGGATGGAAGAAGACTAGGCAACCATTGGCATCATGAATCAATTAATATATTGATAATTTTAGCAGAAGATATCTTAAAATTCACAAATTTTATTGAATGATGCAAAAAGAAACTGCAAAACAAAAGGTTGAACATAGAAATTACAAAATCACTAATGATCTTCAGACTTTATGTTTGATTTCTCCATAAATCTCTCAATTTCATACATTTTAACCCAAGATTTGATGGAAGAGCATAAAATCAACGAGAACTAGCCAGCTTGACACTTTTGAAGACCTGGCTATAGCCAAAGGTACTCGATTAAATAGATACAAATACCAGGTGCTGTTAAGGAAAGCTTTTCATTTCCAATTTCCAAGCCATTTCCTCCCTCTCTTGGAAAGAATGTTTATCTTTCTGTTGGAAGTTACTTCACATGATGAGTACTTTAAATGCTGTTATCACTCAGTTTATGTTCAGAATAACATCCTCTTGTTAATTGTTATTATCTGGTTTCTTATGAGATCCAACAGCTATGAGATACAGAGCATTCTCTCTTTTTTTAATTTTCGTTAGTGTCCCTTTTCTCAAGCATTATGCTACTAGAGTCTTATTCTCCCACTTTTAGGTGCTGCCACAGTTCCAAACTCACCTACGCACAAGAAACTTCCCATGTTTGTAATCTTAGTTGTACTAGCTTTTGCTACTGTATCCATCAAATCACATGCTTAATTTAATTCTGGCCTCATATGAAATTATATATTAAAAATAACCATATATCATCTTTTAATATTAACAAAGTATAATAGTCCATCACTTGCATTATCGCTCCTCGCATCATCACAGAATGTATTACCACTACCTGTATTATCACAGAAATGTGTTTTATACTCTTCAGGTGACAATAGGTTCATGAATATCTTAGGATTTTTAAATTGTCGGATTGACATTAATTTCTTTGAAAGGCACAATTTGTTTAACGCATATTGCATGGTTGCTAAACTATTTTACCCAAAGTTTTCCATACTAACCTGTATTGCTCAGTATGGAGAATGCCATACCAACAGAATGCAGTACAAAAATTTGGTACTGGGATGTACTAACAATTGGTACAACTGCTATGCCAATTCCAGCAGCGTACCACATGTTAATATGGGAGTGTACCATACTGACACAACCCAAATCAGTAAGATAAAGATATAGAGTCCGATACAAAGATTGTAAACCTTGATTTTATCAATGTTATTGCATAGATGTTCATGATGACAACATATTTGACAATCCAACTAAAATCACATAAAAATTTAAAGTAATTTAAATGAAACTGAGTCTGCCTTGTGGAACATGATGAAGTTAAAGGAACTTGACTTGTGGGATCCCACTGGCATACCAGTTTTGCTATTCAATGAGTACATTATGGCATTGTTAACCTCACCTGCAGTCTAGTTTTTGGGTTCAAGTCACACTCTACATGGAATCAGATACTTTGCCAAATGATAGAACTACCGTTGCATAAGGACACATTGCTCAAGAATCATTTCAGATAATATTCTGCACAGGAATAAAAATTCTAGAATATTTTTTGCAAGTAATGAATTAGTAATTTACAACAAGACCTGCTAAAAAACACATCTAAAACCCTTAATCAACTCATGTACATTGCCACCTAGCACCCCTAGAGAACCAATTTAGAAATATATTATGTTCTTGTAGAATTTGACACAATATTCCAACTTCATTTGTGCATGACCGATGGAAATACATCAGTATTTGAGAAACCAGGACATAGAAGAAAAATCCCAATCAATACCGCATCTGATAGTGTTTTGAAATAAGCATAATCTCCAGTTTTACTTATTAAAATTTGATAAAACTTCCCTATGATTGAACAAAGATAAAATTAAAATATCTTCAAGTTCATTGGAAGTCAGACCTGCAAATGGCTTGCAACATTTTCCCTAGTCAGACCAGGAACATTCATCAACTCAAGAATTCTCTTAGGGACAGCCTCTGTTCACAATTTTAAAAAATCCATCAGTAGTGCGTAGAGTACGCATGCATGTTCTTGCTTTAGTGTATAATCAAGGAATCAAGTTTAGGCAAATACATATATTTTCACGCATGCATGTATGATAAGTGTGCAGAAGATGGTTTTCAGACACCAGCAAGATGTCTCATGAATGATATCATATGGCTCTAAAGCAAAAAAAAAAAAAGGGTGATCAATGTTCCTACTGTCAATGCCAAGTTGATTAACAGCACTGACAAATTGCTGATGAAGTTCCACTGACCATACCACCCGTGGCTTCTTGGATGCAGCAGGATCCTCATTGTCCGGTTCACCATCATCTTCTTCATCGTTAGCATCTCTTTTCTTTTTCTGAGATTTCCATGTACCATCTGTTCCATCATTAACTGATGAAGCATACTCAACATCATCAACGACATGTCTAAAATGATCAGATTCCTCAACAGTACCTGAGTGTTCAAGTTCTTTATTTTCATTCCACTTTTTTCTAATAACGTGCTGCCATATGTTTTTTAACTCTTCTATGCGTATAGGCTTAATCAAATAGTCACATGCCCCATGCTTTATCCCTCTCATCACAGCACTAGTTCTCCCATCAGCAGACATCACTGCAGATTGAACAATCTAGCAGGTTAAATCATAATATAAGAGACACTATAAAATTCATAAATGGAATACTACTCACTGATAACAGGAAGATCCATTTCAAGGCCAACAAGTTCAAGTAGCTTATATCCATCCATGTCGGGCATATGAACATCGCTTATCACCAGATCATAACCACCCTTCCTTTCTCTAAGAAGAGATAAAGCTTTTGTAGCCTGATAGCAAGTTGTAACTGCAAGACATTGAAAATTGTTGTCAGCATGTTAAGCAGCTATAGCCTTATTAAAGCAATTAAGAAATGATAAAATTAGTTTATTATAATTCAGAAAACATGTTAAATCACCAATGGGCAAGTGACATGCAATTAAAATGTTGATTTGTCAAGAAAAATCCTGTATTGCGACCTTTTACCAAGCAGAAGCAATGATGAAATTGTACTTCATAAGTAAGTGTAGGCACAAAATTATGCAGATATTGTGCATATAACATGAATTAGCTTCTAAAGAAATCAATAAATAAATTATCCATGGTCCCATTCCTTAAACGAAGTTACAATTTTAAATCATCGCATTGGTAATCAAGCCTTATGCAGCATAGCAAATTATCAAAGAGTCAACTAGTGGCATAAAATCATTTTAATAGCACACAGCAGCTATACATGGTAAAGAATTATGCACGCTTACTTATAAGAAAAATGCAATTATTAAAATTTGGCAGTAGCATACCAATTACTAAAATATTTAAAAAAAAAATAGCTGTGTGGATGTAAGATTAGTAAATATGATCATGACAACTCATTTTATTGTTCTACATAATTATGATATACTGTATACCACAGAATAGCCCAAAGGAGGACCAATTGAAATGTGTTTAAACATGGACTAAAGTAACAATTGTATGAGTTTATATCAGCAGGTGCATGTTGTGTTGAATAGATAGAAGCCCAATTCAAAGGCAAGTATAAGTGCCGCTTCTATTTCAACAAATGATACAATGAAAGGATGTCTGACACTACTAGAGGAGAAAATTGCCTAATCCACTGCTCATATCTCAACTGACTACACCTTCAACTCAAGCACCACCAACATCGAGCGAGAAGAATGAGCAACCTGCAAGAACTCAAAATCTTCCTCTTCAATCTTTCGAAGGTTGAAGCTCAAATTAAGACTCCTATAAACGATGAACCAGTCAATCCAGAGAAGCGGGATAACTGGCTAAACTAGATAGAGACAGATTTTACTATTTATGGATATACTAATGTTCAAAAGATAGCTTTGCAAGCTCAAGCTTTCCAGCCACAACTTGTCTTGAAGGAATTCGTGCATGAGAGACAACATCTCTAATCTGATATAAAGCAAACTCAAGTTCCTAATCAAGAAGCAACTTTACTTAATCAGTCATGAGGAAGATTGGTAGATCAAGTGATAGTATCCACAACAAAAGTATGATTAATTTATTCAGAACTACACCACTGAGTTCCAAAAGCAAGCTATCTCACTCGGGATCTCCATCCATGACCATGCAGTTTTTGTGAAGTACATCAGAGGTCTTCATGAAAGCATTCAGAAGAAGCTGAAATTTTTCAAAATTGAAGACATCGACGAAGCTAGCATGAAGGCAATAGCACTCAGGAAGAAAAATTAATAGCACTCAAGAAGAAAAATAACTCCAGAAAGGTAGAAAGGGTGACAATTTAAAAAAAGATGATAAAAAACTAAGCCAAAAGAACAAGAAATAAGCCAACATGGCACAGAAAAATTATTGCGATCACTATAGAATCAGTGAGCAGTGGACATAACAAGGAGAAATATTGGATGTTTCACCTCGATTATAGCAAAAGAGAAAGCAGATGAAGGAGGATCCCAAGCAGAAAGGAAAGCAGTCCTCAACATAACTAAGGTTTAGAAGTTGCTTGAGATTGAACAAGCAGAATCAAAGTTGAGTTTGATGGTGAGAAAACCCAAAATAGGAAGATGGGGTCTTCTATAGGTAGCAAAGAAAGTGTCAATTCACTTAGGTTAAGGAGTATATATTCAATGCCTCCAAAACATAAGAAAATATAGACTTGGTGTCGACAGCCCAAGTAAAGCAATTTGTTTGTGCCCATTAGAAATTTGTATTGTCAATAATATGAGAAAATGTACTTTGGCAAGGCCAAGCTCTCATCATTCGATTTCACTGATTGATCGACCAAGATCAAGACTGAAGGAGAGTCACCATAAGCACAACCAACGAGGAAGGACAGCAAAAAATGGCCCTACAATAGAGTCCAAATGTGGAAGGAGGGCATGTCGGGTATTGAGATCTGAGAGCGGTAAATATCAAGGCCAAGAACAAGTACAACCACCTATGGGTGATCTATGGATAAAGCAGGAAAGACCACACGATGAGAATTAAGTCTTTTTCAATCGTATAAAAAGGTCAGCTTTCTAACAAAGCCAAGTGGTACAACTGCAAAATAAGGAAGCAAGCATCTTTCCATTTTCAGTTCTGATTTAGTAAGAACCAACTTCCCCAAACATGAAGAGTCATAATCCAAAAAGACACTAAGCTCAATGTGGACCATTATGGCTACCAAGGGAAGATTGGACAAGGTCCAAGAGCGAGATCCATCATATCAGAAAGCTGCATCATAAGCCAAACTTCTAGAAGTCCTAACTTGCCTATACAACATCCAATTGAGGTCCTCTTTTTTTGAAATTGGATGACTTTTGAGTCTTATGATGTGGTGCCACCCCTTATGAATCCAACGCATGGAGCAATTAAAACCAAATTCCATCATTTGGATTCCAAACTGGGTTGATCAAAACAAAAATTTCCTTTTTGGGAGAGTCTTTGATTGGCCATATCTCCCAATCTGGAAATAATTAGACGAAGTAGCTAAAGACAAAAGCAATATCTATCTCTTGTAGAATTTTAGTTTCTGCATGATTACTTTCACCAGTCATGTCTTTTTTGGGATAGCGGTAACCTTTTCTAAGTAGAAGAAGAATCTAACCAAAAGCTATAAGGCACTGATCTAGGTTCATCTAACCAAGAAACTCTAGCAAACACCATGGTTACCTTAGAATCCAATATGAAGTCTGCAAAAGGAGTTGTGGATGGTTCATGCTAATGCTTTACGAACTTGAATTACTCTTTGGTTGCACATTTAAACTATAATTTTAAAGCGATAGAATCCTTGATCTCTAGATCTTTATGAAGTGCAAACTACACATCTATGCTGGTGTATTCTATCTCTGAAAGCAATTCTATTCAAATCTATATACTCAATGGTGATAGAATTGCACTTTTACTTCAACATCCAAAATCTTTAATCAATCAAATGATTTCTTTCTCTTTTTTCACTCTCTAAGGCTCTCCAGCTCTAAATTTTCTTTTTTAAAGCATCACTATTCTGTGCGGAACAATTATAATTGTAACACCCCAAATCCACCTACTCGCCTAATTAACTTGTTAACAGATCGAGTCCATATGGCCTTAAAAACTTGAGTTCAAGTTAATTAGTAGTAAATGAACTTAAGTTATAAACTCTTCAAATTTTTCTTTCTCATCCAATGTGAGACTATTTTGATGTATTACAATCTTTTTCTTTTTATCAGGGGAACGTCCTCGTCGCATACAAGCTAGCCAGAATCTCTTTTGAGTGAAGTCATTAGAGCTATAAGAATGGATCCACACTATAGCGGAACTTTCTATATCACCATCTCATAGGTAGCCATTTCCTTCTATTTACGAACTTCCGCACACTCAAGTCGACTCCGATACCATTTGTAACATTTCGAGTCTACCCGTTGGCCCAATTAATCATTAGCATATTGAGTCCATATGACTTTAAAAACTCAAGTTCAAATTAATCGGTAGCAGATGAATTTGAGTTATAAGGTTTTCAAACTTTTCTTTTCTATCTAATGTGAGACTATTTTGTGATATTACAATAATTTTCCTACTATGCATCACACAATCTACTTCAAACGAAATGATCAGTATTCTTCTACATCATACTGAACTTTTTTCAGCCATATTTTTAAGCCTTTTGGTTTAGTATAGTACATTATGATAACTGATGAATATCTTAAACAATTCTCTAAGCTTAAATGGGTTGTGCCATCCAAAACTATGGAGTCTGACTGGTTTTGCTTGGTTAGTAAATGCACAGAGGAAAGCAAAACAGATATTTTTTGTTTCTAGAAAGATGTTCAATCCACACCATAAATGATAGAAAAGGGTCAAAAGGTTCTTTGGATATGATCATCCATTTTAAAACACTGCCTTGGATTTACCCTCAACTTCGAGCATCCTTGGGGGACAGACTCGTACACTGTAGGGTGATTGAATGTCCTCTGAGCACAAATAGTTGGACAATTTTAACAAGAAGCTTCTAACATCTGCAAGAAGTGCTCATAGTTCTAGTATTATTACTTGGTCTACTGTGTTTTATCTTGACATTTGAGGTAAATTCAACCCATATAGCTGTATCGCACCTACACATATCATCACAATATCATATCATGACAGAAAGAGAGAATTTTTTTCCAGCATGACAACCAGTCAACATCATTCAAATAAAATAACCACACATCAAAACAAACAACGCACATCACCTACCACCATTCTAAGCGAAAACCAGAATACTTAAAAGCTGAGCTCACTTAAGTACAGAGCAAGGGACGGACAAACGCACCATTATACCGGCACTTCTGCAGCATGAGCCCCAAAATCCTCAAGCAGGTCACGTCATCATCCACCACAAGAACACTCAGCCCCGCCGGGAACCCCTCGTCATCCACCCTCCACGACCCGTAGCTGCTCGCCGTGCCCAAGCTCGACCCCGGCAGCTTCTGAACGGCAGCCATCACTCCAAATCCCGTTAAACAACGCGAAAACTCCACCACCTCAAATCCACCTCAACCGACCCCTCCTCCCTCTAACCGAAACCAAGACCACCGGATCCATCTCTCCTTCTTGCTCCACCAGATCCACCACTCCAAATCGCCCCAAACGCCGCAAGAACCAGGAGTGCACGACTTCCACGTCGAATTGAAGCTAGATCCAAGACGAAATCGCCTCGAACCACTCCAGAGCGCTCCGAAGCGTTCCAGGCTCTCTCTGGAGCCGTGCAGAGATAGAATGCGAGGAAGCAGTGACCGAGGACCAGCAGACGGAGGAGGGAAAAGCGAAAGAGCGAGAGAGCGAGAGAGAGAGAGAGAGAGAGCGAGCGTCTTTCGCCACGGCTCTAACCGGGTTGGCGGACAGGGTACGGGCTGCCGGCCTTTTGACCTTTTTGTCCGAGTTTTTCCAAGGCTTACTAATTTTTTAGTGGGGATACTTTTTGGCACTCTTGTGGAGAGGAGACTCGATCCTCCGCCCCCGTAACGTGATACGTGGGGCCCATGCAGAGTGAAATAGGTGGGGTCCACGAGGCTGCGACGGCTTGGTGGGATGACTTTTGTTCGCCCTTTGAGAGCCCCTGCCACCTCTTGGAAGGTGGTAAAGAGAAAGGTCGCCATCATACTACGGCCTCGATCAGGTTGGTTATCACTAGGAGTTTGATCCTATCGGTAACGATTGAGGTGGGATTGGAGGAGAGAGCATGGATATTAGTCATTTTTTAATCTCAACTATAGTGGTGGATATGGATGGGCCGTGGGAGATGATGCTTAACCATGGCTGAGATGGAAACTACTCGAATCAAGGAAGGAGACGAAACAACAATATATTCAACAGCAAATACAAATATATCCATCACCAGCCGTCATTTTAACTATGAGATAAAATAGTAAATTGCTAGAAATAATTTGACACGGTGAAAGGAGTGATTGCAAAATTTCAGCCAATATTATGTGACTAAATCATCTGCATATGTATATGCGTAATCATACATGCACGCATACATAGTGTTTCCATCAATTTTTCTTTTTGATCATAAAAAAAAAATAAAGTAAAGATAGCTGATCTCTTGTACCATCAAATTTCTATCCATATCATTTCTAGATGTTTCTTTATAATATATTTATTGTGATTTGAGTTAAGGATCTTTTCATTCTTCATTTCTTTTAATTGCATGGATGCTTAGATCACAAAAGTAATATTTAATTAGACATCCTTTTCTAGATATATTTTTTTAATTTTTTCAATGATTATCTTTTTTTACATTTTATAGTTCATGAAAAAGAATTGCAAAATTGAAGTAAGATAGTTTGATAAATACCCAATTTGTACTTGACACCCCAATCTCTTTAAATTAATATGGGCCTGGGTATAAAGTTTTAATTATTCTGAACTTGGCGGAATGATAGGAATATTAATGGCCAGGAAAACCAGCCTAAAGACGGTAAATGGTTGCTAAGCAATGGTGCAAACACCCTGCGCGCCAGCTGAAAACAGCTGCAAATTGTTGCCAAGCGAACTCCTTAGGTGCCAGCTGAAAACAGCCATTTAATTCGCAATTATCTGGCTGCAGTCTTTATGAGCATGATCGGAAAAAAATATGAAAGGCATTGCAGTGGAAGCTGAAAGGATTTGGAATAGATTCTACGAGCATTCACTAAACATGTAGAACCCGTCTGGATGGCAACGCATCTTAGTGACAGTCATCAGGTGAATAAAACGATGTAAACAAAAGAAACTTCCACAAATCCCATAGTCCGAAGATAGAGATCACCTTCATAAATGGATTTCAGTATCCTAAAAATCTCTGCACCGCAGAAACCATGGCCTCTGCACTACAAACAGCACAGGAGACGAATGAGGGATATGGTGATCTGGCATCCAATTAAACTCGTAAGCAATACTGAGAAACGCAAGTGGTAGCCATAAAGATCATCATCAACTACAAGGAAATGCTTCCGCATCAAAATAGCTGTCCCACAAAAACATCATTGCCCTATAAAAAGAATCTAATTGAGCCCTTCTTGGATCAGCTTGTAGTTATGACTGAACCCAACAAAAGCAGAGCAAAAGGTATAAGCTGAAAACAACAAGAACCCAACATGGGTGAATATCATGCGTCCTTATCTGAATTACAACAATATTCACAACCTGGGGTGAAAAAAAAAAGGGAACCATCACACTTAAAATTACAAATAGATAGGGAAAAAATAAAGACCCTTTAACCTGTACAACAACCACATAAGCATAGCCTTATCAGAGGCCATGCCATAAGGTTAGCCAACTTTCAGAGCCACTTCCACTACATTACACCAGGTCATGTCAGATGCAGACCGACTCTCTGAGTTTTGCTTCCTCAAATTGGATGATCGCAGGGTCACCAGTACTGGTTTGGACTATCAAATCAATGAAGGGAAGAAAAAAAAGAAAAAAGGAAGCAAGAAACAAGAAAATAAAGAGAAATGGATTTATTTGAGAATCCTGAGATGCTTTTCAATGTGAGTTCATTGTCATTGAAGGTTCCTCATCATCCCACCACGCCGAACGTTTCTGCACATGAAATGACAAATTCTATTCACCAAAGAAACATGTGACAAAAAAATTAATATTAAAAGTCTATTAGGGTACAAGTGGCAAACTAATTCAGTTTAAATAGTTAAATTGCTTTTGATCCCTCGGATTGTTGCCATTCAGAATCAACATCAGGGTTTGAGAAAAATTTCTGCTAATTATTACACTCTATATAGCATTAGAGCATTACAGGACATACAACCTTACAGGGCTCAATTTTTGTCACTTGGCTTCTTTTGACTGCAGCAGCAAGGAATGAAGGAGATAAAAGGAAAAAATGACTGCACTGATCCATGTGCACTTTTTCTTAAATGATAGCCTTTTTGAAACTCCCATTTCAAAGAATATGGCCAAAGGTAGCGACGGCATGCTGGAGGAGGGAGAGGACAAAGGCAGACATTGAACAGCAAGGGGCTTCTTCAATCTATGAAGACTGCAGCAGCAATGAAAAGTTTGGAGCCTGAGGTAGCTGTAACAGCCGTTGATGAATGGTATTAGCGTGAAAATGTGATTGTGAGCTCATCAGGGAGAAGAGTGGGCTAAATGAGATGATGAGGCAAAACAATGAGGGGGGCCTTGTTTGAAACTTGAGGGGGAGAGGACTAGGGTCAGATCATTGTTTATGATCCAAGGCCCTTCAATCCTAGCAATTAGATCTCCATTTGACAGCTGACAATAAATGTTTCAGTTGTTATCTAACAGCCAATATAAATTTCACTATATGTCTAGTCATTTATCTAATACATAAAATACAGATATCAATATTTTATTGATAAAAATAAATTATAAAAGGCAAGATTTATTTGTTTTTCATTTATACATAATGGTGCTTTATAAACCCAAACATGACAGCTCATATCCAGCTTGTTTATATTTTCAGCTTAAAATCCTGGCTCAAGCTCAGCTCATTTATTAGTCAGGCTAGCAAGCTGAGTTTCAAGCTAAAAGTGAGCTACCAGTGAAGAACAGCACATTTGATGGCCTTAGATATGAAGACACAAGGCTTCCACAGGGCTCATCACCTCATAAAGCCGAAGCGGAAAATTATGTGCGTAAAGGAGATAGCCCAACATAAAAATCAATTTGATATGCTATCAGTCCTGACTGATTGCAGAAAATATTCTTTTCCCTGTTTCTTTCCACAACCATAAAATCTCCTTCCCATTTAACTATGGATGATTGTGGGCATATACAAGGTTAAGCTCAAAGGGTTCTGCACCTATACATGGCACTCAGTGATGGCATCCTGAGATAAACTGTATATTCAATTCTTTTCTCCTCTTTAAAACTTGAGCTTATTTCAGTTGATTTCTTACTAAATAGATCAAGCACATACTACATAGATACCATTTCTAGATTTGATGAGAATTCTCCCAAGGACTATTTCATCATTGGCTCTCAAAAGCCAATAGTAGCTTTATAAACTAGCTTCCTCCATGAAATTTTCATTGTTTGTTCAATCTTCGAGGTTGGCATGAATCATTCTTCTGTTGGAAAGAATTATATGTTCCTTTAATTAAGATGCTAGATCATTTCAAATAGATTGCTTGCTTTTTTTGGCTAGAAATATAGATTGCTTGCTTCAAGCCCTTGTTGCTGTCTTTTCCCATCTTGAGATAATGCAACCATTTCTTGCCATTTCACTGATCCTCTATTCATGTCTTGCATCCATTATCCTATAGAAGAAAACGTGCATCTCCTCGTTACAACAAACATGTCACTTTTGTGCAAGTCAATCCTCATTGGCAAACTCTTAGATCTAGTTAACAAATTGCGAACTATGAATTAAAAAGTTAGAAGCAATTAAATCCACTATTATTATCCTTCCACCCAAGCATGCTTATATCAATGCATCTAGACAACTATGAATGAGAAAAAAGATAATAATTTATTGTGCCCATTCCTCTCCTTTTCAACACACAATCTCTCCTATCTTTTCCACCCTTATTTGAATGGTCAAGCCATTTTAGGAGAAAAGCTATCTCCAGCCTTCCTCATTGCTGTTCTAAAAGAATGATCAGAAATAAGGTCTGTTGTACTGACCCATACCACCTGTATCATATCGTACTTTTAAGGTGATTCGGTATGAACCGAACTAACCCAAGCAAAGCCGCCCAGTACCAACCCGTACTACAAAGAATGGCACATTGTCTTAATATGGGATGCATACCGTACTGTATCAACCCATACTGTACCGGACTAGTAATATACCACTGCGGATGTTGGTACCAATTTTCTGAACCTTGGCCAAAAACCATTGTTGTCTCTCCTTCTTAGCTGAGAGTGCTCATGAAACAGTTGAAACCCCCATATTCCCCATGATATCAGATAATTAGCCAACCACCCTGATTTGCATAGAAAATTAAAAGAGAAACAAATTAAATAGCCATATAGATTTAGACCTAACTTCCATCCTTACTTTATCAACAACACCCTCTCATCCAGATAGATTTAGACCTAACTTCCATCCTTACTTTATCAACAACACCTTCTCATCTAAGCTCATCGAGAGGGGACAAGTACTCACTAATATCACAACAAAGAAATAAATCACAGAAAAGAATCATTTGGATTCAATATTGTCAAATGTGCTGGGCAAAAGAATTAGGACTCATGATTTATGATAAGATCAGCAGTCCAACTCGCACAACTTGCAATCTCTTAGATCCTTATATGTTAAAGGGGACCAACCAGATGGATCAAAGTTTTACACCCCATTATCTAAAATTTAAGCATTGAAAAGAAGACAAAATAAAAATGAGGAATAACCAAAAATATATCTGAAGATCTGATTTACATTAAATTAAAAGTCTGTTTATAGATCAGATTTAAGAATGCGTTCAAGGATTGGATTCATGTTTGGGACCTAGACCCCATGGGGGATCATGGGTTGGACAGATCCTTAAATACATACCTAGGCCCCTAGGATGGTGATGATATTGCAGCAGGCCATGCACCATTCAGGACTTAGTAGTGATTAGGAAGGTCGTACATTGTTAAGAGAACAAACAAAAAGATGCTGAAAAGAAAAAAGAAAAGTCATGCAAGTAGCATGTTCAGGATTTAGCAAGTTTTATTCTCCATTTAACACCCCCCCCGAAAAAAAAAAAAAAAAAAAAAAAAAAAAGCACCTCCTCTCTCTCACACTCACTTTATTTGGATGCCCAATCTCAAATGCTTCTTTCTGACTCTCTTCTTGCTTTCAATTTGTTAATGTACATAACCGTGAAGCCATAATTGGATTAGCGGGTTTGTGAGTCCATATAAGACAGTTGGGTTAGACATGGTTTCAATCTTTCAACTTGGTCATAAATCAATCAAGTATGATTTTAAGGATTTTTTGACTGATCTGTACCCATTGCCACCCCTACTTCTAGGTCTTTGGAAATCTCCTTTCAAAAACCATCAGAAGCTGAATCAAGAGCATCCAGTTCTTCAATTACCTGATCAATTTGGTTCATTTGACTGGCAAGTAAAGCATAAATAGAATATTTATACCACCATCATATTATATTTAGACCAGTGGTACCATTACTCCAATAAAAAGAATCCAAACCATCTCTTTATTTTGTGTCCTAGGAGCAATGCTACTATTCTTTGCCCTATCAGACCTGATTTTTATGCAGGTAAAATTTGATCCCAAATTCTAATCAAGTCTATAATCAATAAGAAAATACCTAGCATATTTATTAAAAAATAAAGGTAGCACTTTTACTTGATAATATTAATTTCAAAAAATCTATAGCAAATAATGACCTTTCAAAGGCACCATAGACAACTATGTAATTCATATCAATCTAGATTTACATAGATGACCTTGCACCAAAGAAATGTGGTCTTCTTACAATTTAAACTTGAAGAAAACTTTTTCTAGATAGTGATTTTAGGCTGATCAAAATATGAATATTTTTCTAGAGAGATGCACTTCTCAACCATCTCCAACTTGGCCTTTCTCTCATCTTTTAATTTTGATTCATTCAAATTTCAAATGCATGGTTGATCATGTGAAATCCTTTAAATCTTACTGCCACTGCAAATACCCTCCTTGCCGTCCAGTATTTTCAAAGTATGCTTCTTGCCTTCCTCTTTCTTTGGTAACAATATCTAGCTGTCCATATTCTCCAAATGCCATTTATAGCTGTGTGTGTTTCATAGAGTTGCCCATAGGTAATCCGGAATGATTGAAGCCATGTCAGGGATGTTCACAAGTTGAGGAAGCAGTAAGTTGTTATCCTTGAGTTTGCAAATCAGCCATGCACTGGTGCATAACATTGTTACTAAAATCTTGCGAACTATGTTCTATAGATGTTATGATCCAGATCAAAATTGCCCTAAAACATTTGACTCTCATTTCTATAGATGTTATGATCCAGATCAAAATTGCCCTAAAACATTTGACTCTCATCCTTGGATCAATATCAGTTAGGATCATAATATCTAAAGCTATATCATGAATCACGCAATACCTTAGATCACAAGAGCCAACCTAATCATGTTAATTACATATTAAATCATATGGTAGTCCATTTTATATAATTTATTAAGAATTACTTAGTTATCCTTAGCAAGTTCAGGGGTATAGAATCAAATGTGCCCATTTGTAGCCACCTGATGTCCCCCCTGACTACATCAATGCCCCCAGCCATTTTGTTGATAAATAGAAAATTAAAGATGATTAGAGACATTGGCAATAACGATCAATCATACATAATATATGATCAAGAATAAGCATATATGTCATTATAGGCTGTTGTTGAATCTCTGACTGGTCCTAGATGTCAAACCTTAAGAATACCATATATATCACAATCATGAAGTGCATCATTTATCATGATCAACAATACATGTTATTAGATCAACAATAAACATATATGTCATTATAGGCTATGACTGAATATCTAACTTATCCTGGATGTCAAACCTTATGACAATAATAATGGTGCATTATTTGTACAACAATGTGTCCTTTGTGAAGACCTCAGAGATCAGGTAGGCTCATGCCTCATCTGGAGGGAACAGCTCACTGTCAATATGGTGAAAGCCAATCTCAAAAACTATGACATACAGTGTAAGTCATGCAGTGGAAAGTTGGTGCTATATCAGTTTCAATGTGATAAGAACAATTCAAACTTGCAGTGAGACCATCAATAAAGGCCTGGAAAAATGTCATCATTTAAAGAGGCAGTGTCTTGCATGTGCAATGCATGTGACTTTCTTCCCTTGTTTTTCAAGATACCACTTGGCACAGAAGGAGCAGGTTAGGTATGGAAGATGCATGCTGTGTTTCTTACTTTCTTTCCTCCAATTTCTCCCTCTTTTTTTCTTTTTTCCCCTCATTGTTCCTGTGCAGGGTGCACAGGAAAAGGGAGCCTTCAGTTCTGGAGGACAGCCACATGAAACCAGCCTCCACCCTTTCCCATTACAGATAGGAAGTTATAAGGTGTAACCAAATATTTAAAAACAATAGAGATATCACTTCAATACAGTATACTGGCATCAATACAATGGTTTATCGGATATACCTCCCAGGAAGCATCTGAGAAGTATTTACAGGGCCTTTGGAACTACCAAGCCGCTTAGCCCTGTTGTCTTGTGACTTCTCCACCCGCATAGCAGCCACCTCTTTCTCCATGGCAGACACTTCCCTTCTCATTTTCTTAGCTTCCACTTCCATTGCTTTGGTCAAAGTGTCCACTTTCTTTGCCAACATCTTCACATCAATAAGAAAGAACGAAGAAGTTAAGTGCCTCTTGAAAAGCATTAACACTTAAATATTCAAATGCCAAAATGTACCTCAATTGCATCATCCTTGTCCTTCAGGCTTTGATCTTTCTCATGGCATGCTTTCCTCAAGGTGATTACCTCCTTTTGCAACATGTCATATAGCAGCCCAGAGACACTATCATTTGAATCAGCATTAGTTGACTCAACAGGCTTCTCATCTGGATTCTCCTTCCAACTGTGATTTGTTTCATCGTCTCTAATAGCATCAGAAGATCTATTCAGTGAATGGCCTATTCCATTTGCAATAACTTTGCCCCGGTCAAGCAACCTAGCGCCTCCATCAAACGACTTTGATGTTCCTTTTGCATGTTTCAACACTGCACTGGTGCTACTAGAGAGACTGGATCTCAACTGAAAAGACGGTGATCTCCTAGGTAGAAAGCCATTGGGAGACGATTTGGATACATTCTCAGCTCCACCAAGGGACTGGCGACGGGAAGGACCATTGCTCGCACTCTTCCCCTCTACATTGATGCGGTTGGAACCGCTAGAGGGCATTCTCAATCCCTCCTCTAAAACTTTGAGGCGCAACTGAAACTTCTCCTGAGAACTCCAAAGGATAATGGTGTAATTTGTTTTTTGTATTTGTTACCTAAGTAAAATCTGATTAGAATTGGGAGGAACAGTAGCGAGTTTTACTTTTAATTGAGCTTCGGATCTTGCCGTACGTTCTGCTATAGCAAGCTTATCTCGAAGTTGCTGCATTTCTCCCTGCAGTAAACAATTCAAAGTATAATAACTTCATTTTTCACATTAAATGTACTCAGGTGAGCTGCAAGAAAATAGTATAAATATATAACCAGGAAATATAACCATGTATCTGATGATGTTATATCTGAAAGGATCAGAACAATAAGCAACACTGTAGCATTTCTGCTTACTTGCATGAATCTTCTCTCTTCAAGCCACTGTCTAACAGGCATAACTTTGTCGTTAGCATCTTTCCATTCATTTGCCACTACGACTGCAACTCTATTTGCTGTAACTTTTGCACGGGCAAGTTCACGATCAAGAGTTTTTCTCTCTTCCTAAGTAAATAATACATATCAAAGAACATAATAAGTAACTGAGAATAAGAAAAATCACTATAAACAGTTCTTGAATGCTGACAGGGGACTAAAATGGCAACGTTAAAGAATTGTGACCAACTCCAAAATCTGCACACAGAAAAATTGGATTACATTCATCTCCTGGACTTTCCGCTGATAATCTCTAACAGCATTTGCAGCTGCACCTCCAGCAAGAACAGCTTCTTCTAGCTCTCGCACAGTCTGGCTAAGCTTTTCAACCTCTGCAACCTTTTGACGGTGTAATTTGTCCAGGATCTTGTTTTCTTCCTAAAAATGAAAAAAAAGAAAAAAAGAAAAAAAGGCAAATAGGAGAACCAATTCATCTCTATTATCTAATAAAAAAGCTCAGAGAACCTTTCATGATACAGAACGTAGCATGCATGTCCCTTGATACCTGGCATATTTCAATCTGTTTCATAAACTCTTGGTTCTTGTTTTGTAGATCATCGACCATAGAAGCCTTTGCCAAAGCAATTTGTACAGTCCTTTCTGCTTCTAGTAATGCTGCCTCCTTTGATTTGGTTAGACGATCCAATGCCCTGTTGTCATCCTGCAGCTTTGCAATCTGCAAAAGAGTAGTAGCTGCAGTGAATTGTGCTGTCTTTTCCCTTTTTTTACCATATCAACAGATTTGCACACAAGCTCCAATAGCCATCCTTCGTATATATTTTGCTTCGTGGGAATAATGTCATATATGAAATCAGGGAAATCAAAATTGTCTTCATATATTTGGTATTTGGTATTATGTAAACAGAGTGTTTTAAATTTTATATTATACCAGACAAACAATGAAACAAAAATGGGGTCTCAAGTAAATTTTCTAGTGAGAAGACAAAAACCGCAATTAAGCCATGGTACTAGCATTCACCATGCAGCTTGGTGAGGGTGACACTTACAAATCAGACAAGTTTTAGTAGCAAGGTTGGAAATGTTGAAACAAAATAAACTGAAATGAGAAAAAAAATAGTAATATGTACATTTAGAGGAAAAATGAAGCAGTATTCAGCATAATATTTAAAAATTTGAAAGAAATTCTTGGATGACCCATGTAATTCTAGAAACCAAAAGCACTTAGCTCAAAATGCCACAATAAGCTGAGAAAATATCTCCTATAAAGAATTCAAGCACCATATGAAAATTTATGATAATCCAGAGGATAATTGGAATAGAAGCTTTGGAATAGAAGCTTTGAGGTACGGTACTGCAGCATGTAATACCTCCTGGCGGGCAAGCTTTAGTTCTGCCTCAACCGGTGCAAGAATGGCTTCAATAGGGGGCATGTCATCATCCTTTTGAGCAGCATGAACTCTTCTAAGAGTAGCTTCCGCAGCAAACTGCGCAGCCATGGATGCTTTCTTCTCATCATTTATTTTCTTGATTTCAAGATTCTGTGGAATTCTTTGTTTTATCAACCTCCATCTCAATATGAGAACTGAAAATAAGGTGAAGGAAAATAAGACATCCTGTAGGTTACTTTGTTTTCTAGAAGAGATTCCATTAACTTGAGCTTCTCTTCCATCTTTGCCAATTCTTCCGTAAGCTGACATCAAAAAGGAGCACAGTCACCATGCATCCAATAATAATAAGCATACTCAGATTTCTACAACTATTTTTATAGTAAGGCTTACAATAATGAAACAAATCCAAGTTCGCTAAAAGTGATGCTAACTAAATAAAAAGTGGAACTTTTGGAGAAATAGAAGAAGAAAACATGAACCAAAGGAAGTCTTCAATAACAATTTAATAAATTGCATCAAGTTAATAATTACTTTTTTTGAATCAACAATCACAGCATAAGTTTCCAGAGACAAGTTGCCAACTGAATTGTTAAAATTGAATAGAATCTCATTGAACTACACAGAAGTAAAAAGAAAATAGACTACATCGAGTTCTTAAAGCTAGATAGATAAGTAAGAAATTCATCCGCTATATCAATATAGGAACCAGATCTTGCCCAAATGCCTTGAAATGAAAATTTTGATGATAAAAAGTTGGACCAAAAAAAATGAACTATGTACAAAAAAAATAGCAGAAAGTGTCATGATTTAGAATTTTTTCAAATTGAGCTCAATCTGCATAAAAAATAAAAAATAAGGAAAAAGGCAATTTTTAGCAATGCTGGATAAATAAAAAGCATAAACTAATCATAATTCAGATAAAATTCGCATAAATAACAAATGGAAGAAGCTTCCTTTTAACAAGAGAAGATAAAAAGTACCACGTAAAAGACGCGCATTTGAAAGACCAATAAAGAGAGAGAAAAATTACCTCTTCCACCGCCTTCTCTCTGGCTCGCTCTGACAATCTCAGCGCCCTAATCTCCACGTGAGCCTCCCCCAATTCTCGCTCCTTATCTGAATAAAAAGATAAAAATCAAGCATCAAAAATCCATTTATTTCGGAGCCACGAAGGCAAAGAAAACAAAAGGCAATAATCGAAATCCACGCCGATCGAACCACATTCCCACCTCTGACTTCATTCTCGAGCCGATTGAGCTCGACCTTGACCGGATCCGATCCATGCAGCAGATTTATGAACTCCTCGGCGTCCAAGCTCGCGCGGATCGGCGCCCGCCGCCGCGGCACCCCCGCCGACCTCCCCTCCCCCTTGAACGACCCCGACGCAGTCAGCAGCGGCGCCGCATTGCCCCCCGCCCCCTCCACCATCGATCCCTCCCCGCTGCTCGGATCCGCCATCCCTGATCTTACTCTCTCTCACATCAACAACAAAAAAAAAAAAAAAAGTTGGAAAGACGTCAAGACTGGAGCAAAAACGACGCCGTTTTGGCTGGGATTCGAAGGGCTCAGAGTTTATTCTGGCCGGATTCGAGGGAACTCTTTTTCTAGGGTTTCGATTCGTCGCTCGAGGAGAAAAAGGAGCGAAGATAACCCTAAGTTTCTCTTCCGTTTCCCCTTGTCTTCTTCTTCCCCACTCTTTAAATCCAGAGAAAGAGGTGGGGGTTAAGAGAGCTATAAACAGTGGAGTGAGTGGGAAAAGGGCGGTCTTATATATTATTTTATTCATATAAATTACTTTTTATCAGTCGAGAAGTCGAAGGAAGCGAAGCTAAGAAGCTCTGCTGGTAAAACTGTAATATTGGTGCGTGAAGTTATCTTGTTATTACGGAAGCCGTTATGACCGTTTTGGATTTCAAGATGGGGCTTGAGGCAAAGAAGTATTTTATGGTTAGCTACGTCTTCAAATATTATTATTAGATCTAATAAATTTAGGAAGAAAGTATACATTTTGATCCTTATATTCTCAAATTTTCATTCAAAATTTATTTTGCTTCTTAAATTTTTAATTATAACAATTTAATCCCTCGTATTTTAATGGTATTAAATTTATAATTTAGTCCCTCGTATTTTAACGATATTAAATTTTTAGCATTCCACCACATTGAGTCTACTAAAACTATCGACATATTTAATAGATCATCCTAACATGAATATATGAACCAATTGATAGAATAATTCTATCAAACATACAGTATTCTTAAAGCATAAAAGATTAAATTATAATAACTAAAAATTTAAAAATTAAAATAAATTCTTGATCTAAATTTTGCTTATTAATATCCATATTGGTCATCCATAAGATTAGTTTGGAAAAAAATAATAATAATAATAAATCACAAAAGAGGATGGAGTTAGGTGCTTTTGATGCACATGAGAGGTGGCAAGGATGTTATGCACCTATAGACCCTTACATCATCCTCGTGGCCAACGAAAATAAAGAGGGCTATTTGGGAATGAGAAAAAAGTAGAGACATGTTTGGAATTAGAGCAGCATTCTTAGATCTTGTTGTTGCATGTACTCTTTGTCCATTTGTCAAAAACCAAATATAATTAGTTGTAATTAGTTGAAGAGTTTTTAAAAGTAAGTAATAATTGTTATTTTAACACAAATAATGATCATTATGTGACTTCTTTACTATTTATTTATATATTTTAAATAAATATTTTTCTTAAAAGGAATGGCATAATTGATTTGCACTTTTTTTTAATTTTATTGGTTAAAATAATGGAAAACAATAATGACTATTATACTAGATATAATTTTATCTGAAATATATTGAAGGCTAATTTGTTCGAATATCAAGTGTTGCAAAGGGTCTTATAATGAAATATTGGCATTATCAAAATTATTTTCCCTTTTTTGTTTCAATAAACGTTACTAAAATGATGAAACTCGTACTTATTGTGATATACAAAAAAAATAATTAAAATTATTATTGTATAGCCGTGCATTCTACAAAACTTAAATGAAAGTGGTCCTTCGACTAAACTTTAGAGTTGACTTAAATTATTTAAAGTAAATCCTATTGATCAATCCTTGCGCATATTTCTTAATCCTTTACTTCATGGTTGACTATTATCAATGTGAGAGATATGTTATAATAAGTAAAATAAGAAATATTCGACTACTTCGAAAGATCAAAACCTTCAAAAGTCTACAAATAATTTTATCTAGCAATTACTTGAATCTATAGATCTAGATATTACATATCTGTAGTCTAAATGATTTGATTAATAAGAAAGAGAACTAATAATTAAAATATTAGAAAAAAATTAAAAAATCAAAAAAAAGGAGAGTTATAAGCCATGAGACTTTTAGATATATCAATAATTTAGGTTTTCTATTTTGAATAAAGGATCATATTTTAAAGTTGACTTCCAGAGAATGATAAGGTTTTAAAATTACTTCCTCAATTGGTAAGTTGGGCTATTAAACAAGAAATTTTGTTGCACAATTATAGTATTTTACAAATCATGGCTTTAAAATAGTATACAACCAAAACTTGATTTCTTTGTTTTATAAGATATCTAGTAAGTACCATCAAGAGAAAATATGATAACCTTTTTAAGCATGAAGGATGGAATATTGGACAACTTTTGGACTTAGTCGATAAATCAAGTTAGTATGTAATGGAATCAATATGTTCTCACACTTTATATGGGTCACAAATTTAGAGGACAACTTTATTGATACTCTTTAATTGATGAAAACTTATTCATGGAAATAAAGTTAATGGAAGACTTAATTGCCTACTTTTAACTTTCTTTTAACTATATGCTTAGTAGTATATTGCTTCATTTAAACTTGGTCAAAATGTGAATTGTCTTGAAGTAGTAATTTCTAACCTCTATTATATAAATCACAATCAACTCGATGCACTGTATATTGATCACCCTTTTTAAGTACCTTTTTTTTCCCCTTTTTCTCACCCAACACCCCCTTCACCCTCTTATTCTCTTCCTCTTTGTTGCATACCCTTCTTTTGTTTCTTTCATTCTCCCTCCCTCTAATACATTAAAGATTTTTATATCTACAAGACCAAATTTTATAAAGAATTTTGATTAAAATAATCCCAACCCATTATCTTCAAATTTTATATGCATAACATTTTCGAATAGAACAATAAATCCTAAGATTAGAAAAAGTTATTATTTGTCTCACTTTCGCAAACTTCTAGCAATTTTGGCCCATGATAAGTGAATCCTCATGTTGTTTAGATTCAACAAGACTTGCATGAATTGTTATAATACGAAGAGAGTTTTGAATTACCAAACTTTTAAAGAAATCTAATCTTGAGGTTGATGGTCATAGTCAAAAACCCCATTTGATGGATATTTTTGGTCAGATTTGACATTAGTTAGCTTTATAATAGTTGATATATCATTCCATCAAAACTTATAATTCTTAAATCATATGTTGTTAATTACAAATTTTATATCTTGGTCTAAATTTATGGAGATAGGTTAATCAAGAATCATCATTAGCCTTATCATTATTTTCTAAGTTAGCACTATATCTCATCTTGCTTATGTTTCTCCTTATGATCCTTGATGGGCTTGATTAGAAGGTTGTATTTTTGCTTACATTGATGTCTCTATTATTATTTCTTATCATTGGGTTAATGCAAGCTTGATGCCATGCGATCTTTAATATTATATTTTGTCGACTTTTAGATAAAATTGTCACATAGCATGCTCTTGCTAAGCCTCTCACAAATAGCCTTAAGCGGTTGGTTGGTTACAATTTTTTTTGTAAAGCATATTCTTATTCTAAAGTTGCTTTTCTAATGAGCATGTGCCACAATTGTTTTTTTTATAATGTGTGAGGTCACTCATCTTAACCTCAAGATGGATATACTAATGAAGCCCTTCAATAAACATCTATAGAGGTTTAAATTTGGACCAACTATATAAGCAATTAGAAAGATAGTCAAGTTAATATCATTACTCTAACTTGATTGTTATTTGTTGATTAATGAAAATATTGATGCCTCCATACTTTTTCTTTCTAGAGGAATGATACCTCCAATTGATCATCATGTTTTTGAGACCATATCCATCGAATATAAAGAAAAGTATTTAAAATCTCTAATACCAAGCTTCTCCTTTTACTTGAGATTAGGGTCATATAGTTCAACTTTCATATTTTGAATAGAAAATTATATCAAGATATGAGATGGATTCAATGATTGATCTTGTAAACAAGTCCAATATGTTAATGCTTTTGGATGTGGCTCTAAAAGAGCCAACCCATCATTGACAACAAACCAACTATTGGTTTCAAATTGAGCAACTTAAGCTATAGCCTTATTAAAAATGTCTTTCTATCTTGAACATTGTGCTGAGCTGGATTTGACTTGCACACTATGCTGATATGAGAAAGGTCTCTTGTATAAGAATATAGGAACCCCTTTTCTAAATCACATAAGTTGAATTTAAAAGAAATAATTAATATTTTAGTTAGATGCATGTTCTTGCCTACTTAGGTTCACCAATATATTCTAATTAATGCCAACAACTTGTGTGTTTGAGAGAGACAGAGAGAATTTGTTTTTTTTAATTTTTGGTAAGGGTTGTCAATGCTTGATATATTTAATCCATTTAACTTGATTCAACTCATTGTAGGTCAAATTAAGTTATCTATTTAATAAAATGATTAGATTCGACTTCTAAATTTTGGCTTATTTAATTCACAAGTTTGATTCAAGGTGATAAATTTTGACTCATCTTATATCCAACCCGATTTGTATCTCGTTGGATCAAACCCAACTACGACCCTTACTTTTGATAAAATTTATCTCCTCTCTACCATCTAAGATTGAGGGTATGAAGAAAATCATAAAACACTAGTAGTCTGGCTCCTTATGAAGTTTAGCACCTTGTGATCATTAACTAAAGGCCTCACATGCTTAACAATTTTCAAGGATAATGATAGATTTAAGACTATTAAAATACTTGACTAATATTAAAATAATTGAGTACTAATTCTCATAGTTTAAGTTTATATTATAATAGTAGAATATAGGCCACTCGATCCCCATGTTCCCATCTAACCCATTCAAAGAAATAAAGTCATATCACTCACGGGTTAAGAAATGTTAGATTCCTAAACGTATGATTAATCACTCAAAAATCTATATATTGTGCATGAATAATAAGTGTTTCGATGGCTATCATGATAAGAAAAATCATATGAAAATTTTTAATTATTTGTAAAATTTTAAATTATATATAAACCCAATGTTATACAAACAATTACAAGATACATGTATTTGTGAGTTTTATAAGTTACTCATAGATAATCTTTTATTTTCTTGAAATATTAATGTCATGTCCCTGGCCTGAAATCCCAAACCAAAGATTTGCCAATCACTACGTACCAATAAGGTTTGACCTCATTAGTATGCAAGGCAATTACCATGATACCATCCAGTAACTAGGTAGCAAAAATAAATTTAATGTAATATTCATCATATTTTAAATAAATTTGCAATAATTTGAAATACATCACTTGTCGCAATTATGTCTAATCAAATTGACCCTAAATCATGGTGTAGATTTCTTTCCCTCAACATTCCCCCAACAGCACCCTGATGAATCTACTAGAAATAAGAAAGTAATAAAATAGTGAGCTCAATAATCCAATAAGCAATGATCATCTTAACTAAAAAATTTACATAATAAATCAACAATAAATATATCATACATATAAATAATGCTATCATATCCAATATGAAAAGAAAATGAGATTCATAATATTTCAAATATTCAGTTTATTCATAATGATAAATCGGATTAATCATATATCATCTCAACCAATCAACTATACTCGAAATCTAAAAATCAAGCAATACACAATCACCACTAATAGGCCACTAATAGGCCATCCAATCGAGGCACAATCCCCATCAGTAGGGCATTCGACCAGTATACAATCTTAACTAGTAGTGTATTCAATCAGTGCACAATCCCCACTAATAGAAAATCTAATCAAAGTATAACCTCCATCGATAGGGCATTCAATCAACATACAATCCTCACTGGTAGGGTATCGAGCAGGTACAAGCCTCACTGATAACGGTATTGAACATAGCCAGCTGAGTTTCAAAATTCATAATAAAATATCATCGATCATAATTCATATCATCATATAGGGCTAAAAGTGGGCTTAGGCTAGCCCAAAGCCGATCGGGGTGCCCGAATTCGAGCCGAGCCATGGGCTAAGCCCGAACTAATTTGGGCCAAATTTAGGCTTAACATTAGGCTTAAGCCATTATTTGGCTCGACTCGAGCCCAACTCGAACCCGAGCCCAAAGAAGGCCCAAAGCATTGGACCTTAATTAGGTCTGAATCTGGCTCACTTGCAATCTCAAAACCTTAAAATACAGCAAGTCTTCTAAATTTAATATTAAATTTTCTATCAATTGTATGAAAATAGCTCTTCATATCATAAAAAATTTTCTAAAGTAAATAGATACAATTATTTTAAATGTTACTTATTTTTGTACAAATATTTAAAAACTAAAAATTGACTCAATCGGTCCAATTTTTGGCTTAAATAAAATATTGTAGGTCAGCCCGATTGGGTTTTAGTCTAAGATTGGGCCTAAATTTAGAAGGAAAAAAAAATTAAGCTCGAGCCCAGCCCTCAACCCAAAAAAAGTTTCGAATCAAGCTCGAGCTAGGGTGTGGCCCTAAATCTATAGCTAGAAAAGAGGTTCAAGACCAAATTCCAAATATATATGCATAATTTTTAAAATATATATACATCTATAATTAAGAAACATGCACTTATAAAATCTATAAATCAATCATAATATCAATATTTCATCAAAAATAGATATATACATGAAGTATCTAGAAAAGGTAGACCATCATTCACCTCTTAAGTTTCAATAAAATTAATTTCAATCAACTCGGTAAATTTTCTTTATAACCTATCACATAATTTATAGTTAATTAACTGATAATTATTTTTTGAATTAATTGTCTAAATCTCTGGCATCTCTAAATCAATCAGGATTACAAAGTTATGAAATTTCCTTTTAGGAGCAGGGACAATAATACTAAAAAGAGACATCAAAAATCTTAATATTGATGGGGTTCAATAATAGTTAGCTAGGCCAGGGTGAAGACTAACATGTGCAAACCCTTCTCGAAGGTCATCCTTAGACTGGTCACTAAGTCCATAGTAGAATCCGAAATCTTGACCTTAATAGAGAGAGAAATAAAGATGAGAGAAAATGTGAGATGAAGAAAGAGAATGTAGGGAAAAGAATGAAAATGAGGGAGGCTCCTTTCCCTCCCTACCTCCAATCATCTATGAAAATAAGGGAGGCTCCTTTCCCTCCCTACCTCCAATCATCTATCTCCAAATCAAAAGAAAGGAAGCTTGATTCCATAGCTTAAGAACCTTCTTAACAATGAGGTTAGTGGCTGGCTTCGACGATGACTCACTATCTGGAGAACTTAGAATGGAAATAAAGGATGAAACTAAATAGGACAAACAATCCTAATTTCAGATTGATCACTGTCAACCTTATAAAAGTTGGTTGGCAACTTTTGTAACTATCCTTTCTTATTGAATTGGGTTCGACCACTCCGACGTAGGTAGTCGCAACCTGATTGCTACTCATCTATAAAATAAAGGAAATAGGGCCTTGCTCTTCCCTTAGTCGTTGATAGCCACTCATAGCTGATTAGCAACTTGCCAAGGCAAAGAAAAAAGAAAGAACAAGTAAAAAGGAGGGAAGGAAGCCTGCCCGCTCTAACGATCTTCTCCGATGATAGTAAAATCCAGAAATTCTCTCTTTTCCATCGACCTTCAATTCCTCTCCAGTAGAACGATAACTTAGAGGTGGATTTACAGAGGAGCCTTGGCTCATCTCCCTCGTTGAGTTCTATTCTGATTGGGCATTAGTATGACCTCAACTTCGATCGAGAGTCTCCACCATTCCATTTGAAAGTGAGATCCTAGTTCATGTTCGACTAGTTCTCAATTTGGACCTTAATTCTTGGCCGATCAAATGGACTAGGCCCAAGTGGGGCCTAGTCTCCCTCGTGTAAAACTAATCTAGACTAGTTAAGTGAACCAAGCCCAACCTAGGTTTCATTTTAGCTAGTCCGAGGGGCAATGCTTCGTAATTAGTTCATAGTACTATATATTTGCTATATTATTTTAATCAATTAATATAGCTAGAAAAGTATTCTTTATACTATTAACTTTAGTTAAGATTTTGGTTGTTTTTATTGTCCATTGTATCTCTTTTTATTTATTGTCTTACCAAGCTTTACTTCTTCCTTATGCATCCAAAACAATATTTGTAATGTCTTGAAATTTGGATACTTTTATATAACAAAATTTTGTTGTTATTTTCATCTCAACAATTCTTTGTTATAAAACTAATTCTGCACCATCTCATAGGCTTGGTGTTAAAGTGTAAATTAATAATTAAAAGCTTAAAAAAAAAGGCCAAAACATTGTATTGCAACATGGTTACGGTGCTTTTTTTTTTTTTTCACCAATGGATGCAAATTTGTTTAGTTTTAAGTATGAATAAACAACATAGTTTTAAGAGTCAATTGCATACAACCTACTATTATAAGGTTAGGATCTCAAAACTAGCTATCATGTTAGTACCTTTTCAATTCAATACAATATGATAGTTATCAAATTTATTTATCTTATTTCTTGTGACAATACTATCTAAACCCTAAAAAGAGGTGATGTGGGTTAGATGATGTGAGTTAATAAAGAGTAGAATCGAGTCCATTTGATTTAGACCGATCCAAACTTGTATGGACTTATAAAATGAGTTAATTTTGATATCAAACTAGCAAATTGCCTTGGTTTCATATCTTTTCAGTATGGTATATCTCGAATTGAATAGTTCGTATCAATCTTACAGTGATCGACAACCCCATCAACTAGAGTATATATTTACATTTTATTCTCTATACAACCACATATACTTTTTCTTTTTTTGGAGGGAGAGTTTGATACTAATTTTTTTTTTTTTTTTTCAATTCATATTAATTAGATAAAAGGGAGCTACAGCTTTGGCAAAACAGCTAGGTGCAAATAACCTTGACACCAATGGGTAACAAGAAAGAAAGCAGGCTTGTGAACAGAGCATATGTCCTGCAGCTCCTGAAATGGTTATTGAAGCTTATGGTCCCATGGCCCATGTGAATAGTTGTTACGATCTTACGTCCCAACAACCATTTAGTTCTCAGCAAGTCTGGTGACTGGGCTCATTTAATAGAAATCCCATGCAGTCCGTTCGGAAGAAACAAAAGGAATCCTCTCCTCTCCTACTCCCATCCTTGAGACCTCTTTAATTGCTTGGAGGATGGCGGCGTGAGGTGAACGTTGCTATCAAAGACAAAGTATGGAATACAGTGATTGTTCTACTGCGTTAAACATTGCTCCCTCCTAAAGAATCTACATGCTTGAGAGAAAGAGAAAGAGAGACAGAGACAGAGAGAGAGAGAGAGAGAGAGGACATGGCTTCAAGGGGAAGTGTTGGGCTTGACTTCTCTTTGAAGCCAACAACAATTACAAGAAAATTACTTTCATGACAATCAAAGTAATAAAACTTCGTTACTAAAGATTTATTATGATAACAAAAATTATCACTAGATCATCATATATATATATATATATATATATATATATATATATATATATATATATATATATATACCTTCATCGCTGAAAGTCTTTTCCTTTTGTAACAATTATCGTCACAAATAAGTAATTTGATGACAAAAACTTTTATCATAAAAAATTTAAAAATAGTAACGTATACTATAATTTATGAATATATTTATTATTACTAAAATACTATTTATTTGTGACAACTTTATTTATCATCACAGAAAAATAGAATAATAATTAAGATATATTGTCATCGATATCATAAGGATCATCATTTATAGTATGATTTATGATTATTTTTATTATAGTACAAACCATGGTTAGGTGAGAACTTCATTTATGATCATTGAAAAATAATTTATTGCCATGAATTTGGATCAAAAAGGTACAAAAGCCTCAAACAGGGTAAATGCAGAGGTGCACATGACAATGATGATAGAAAGTCCATTTTACCAAACTCTTCAATGCAACTTATCTTCATACCCTTTTTCCCACTTCCATGTGCTACAAAAATTTACATCTCACCTAGTTGTTCCTGACTGTGAGCAAACACACCACAAGTCCATCACCTGCTCTGGAATCCAATGTTGTTGGATGACCCACCCATGGAAGACTAAAGAGAAAAAGTGGGCCAAGTTTCCCAGGGAGTGGTCATAACAAGAAATAGTTTCTGCTAGGAGGTGTCAATGCGAAGGCTCTTGAAAAGGAGGCTCAAAATGCCACAGTGATTGCAGGATTAGGTTGCACAAGTTCTGGAAAGTGGCACACACTATCATGATAAAGATGGGATAGTAGATGGGCAACCTTTACGTGACCTGTTTCACTTTGTCGTGTTGCTTAACCTAATTCAGTTCATACGGAGCTATGAAATTTTAAGAAAGCTAAGGTCAACTACAAGCAGCAAGATTTGCAGGCCAAGCAAAAGGGTAGTTGGGAAAATTAGACAATATGATAAGCATGGAACAACCATTTCATATAGAATACACGTCCTAAAATCTTAGAGCTTGTACTTTCAATGCTATAATACCATAGCAGTGTGACATCTCTCATACGAGACAAATCTCTTAAAAGTTGGTCTATTGAATTAGAGTTGATCACAGGTCAAGCGTCCCTCTCGACCTCGTGCTGCTACAAATATTTATACCAAATAAGAATTACCTTTACCTTAATTTCAATAAGATTATCAAGTAAAGGATATCGTATTACCAAATATATTATAAAAATGGTCGAAATTGAAACAGAACTCCCTGGAGAATGAACTGTGGAAAGATAGAATTAAAAAAATAAAGATAAGTAGTAGGAATGAACAAATATGTTTTAATAAAAAAAAGAGAGAGATTTCTTCTCTCTTTATTTTTTATTTCTTATAACACAAGAAAAAAAAAGGTTGGGGGAGGGATTATAGGTCTTTTGTTGATTTAGCCATTCCGATATTTTTGAAATACGAAAAATTACACGTAACTAGAATTGAGCATGTGCAAATGCTAGTGACTTTTTGATTAATATGTAGAACAAATATTGGCTTTTAGCATTGACAAATTCTTATTTTGTTGTATTGCACCTTATATTTAGTGTGCAGGCATAGGGCCACTCCTTGGGCCTTTGACACAGGGCTAAAGGCCCAAAGAGTACCCCAACATGCACTAGTGACAAAGCTCTGATCTAAATTTTTGAAAATCTTTTACCCATTTTAATGCTTTGTGAAATTGTCTCTTTGGTTTTGGGGCAATTGAGAGATTTATATGGGGTTTCTCCTCATCTTTTTAATCTTTTACCATTAGTTAATCTCCTGCTTGTGGTTGTGGAATGTAGATTGAACCATGCATCTTTGTCTCTGTTATTTTCTCTATTTGCTTTGTTAACTCCTAAATTTAGATTCTTAGCACAGCATCTTCATTATCACACCAAAAAAAGTTTAAAAGAAAACAACAAAAAATTACTATGAAAAAAAAAAAAAAGGATGCAAATAGCAGCTGGTGAAGCCTTTCAATTGAAATGGGGATGAGTTAAAATACAAGAGGAGAGAAACTTGTACAATTGACTTTTTAATATCAGGGAAGCTTTGTTGCACCCCCAAAACATTGGGATTGTTAGGCAAATGAACTCTTATATGCTCCACATCCTCTAGCTCCTCTCAACATCCCTGTGATAAACAAGAATAACTTATATTGAAGGAGTTCTACCTCAAAAAGATATACACATGCCTAGTTTAAAATTATTCCAATAACCATTATATTGTTACAATCAAGATCCATCGTATTAAATACCATATTGGCACTGTACTAATATAGTACCTGTACATTCAATATCTATATCAGTTCAATATACCGAGATATAGTATGCATTTGGTACTGATATGGGATGCTCAATATATCATGGTAGGCACCAACTATTACAATGTAAGAGCAATTGAGGGAATGGCACATTTAAATATCAGTTAAGCTCAGGGACTTCTTAGCTGCTCCAATGGCACGTAGGAGAGGCAGCACATCATATTTCCATGTAGAATTTTAGGGCCCACAGCAAACTTGGCCTCATTTGTGGCTCCAACCTTAGCACGTTTATAATGTGGTAGCGCCAAAAAGAGCATCTACTCTTTAGAGTTTTATTAGCATTGAACACTGCATGCTACCTACAAAGATGAAAGCTCTGACAATTTAATGGAGTATAATACCAAAATATGTTTGAAGAGCTGGAACACACAGAGAATAAATACTTTGATAACAAAGTGAATTGTAATGCCAGATGGGTTTAAGGATCCTCTAACAACACACAAATTGAAGCGAAAATGACCAGATGTTGATCCTTGCAAAAATATTACGAACGATTCAAGGAGAAAAGATCAACATGATACCAGCCCAAACAAAATTTATAGCAACATCTACAGCATCCTCATGCAACTCTTTTGACAACAATAATATAATACAACCATCTGATGTCAAATATAAAGGCTCTCATCATCAAATTATAAGACAAACATAATATAATACAACATCTAGTTTCTCTCATCAAAATGCTTGATTTTGATGTGTGTACCAGAGTCAACACACTAGACAGAAACCTTGGTGAGACAATCATAATCAATAATGATTGTTCTCAATTTCACAAGAAGCAAGAGGAGCTCTTGAAGAAGTAAACAATAAAGATCTGATTTTTCTAACCCTTGAGAGCCAACTATAAGATGCATGAGATATAACTAGTATGCCAATCACTCAATTTGGCTTTCACCACTCAATTTAGAAAATGATGAAACGGAACTTTGATCATAGGACCTCTCCCAGTTTTTCCCATCAAAATATCTGATTTCGACATCGGTGATTGTACCAGGGTCAACACATTTAACTGTCACAGCAACACCATCAGGATTTGATCTTGGGAAGTAGAAAGAGGTTATGCCACAGACTTTGCAGAAAGTGTGCTTTGCTGTGTGAGTGCCAAATGTGTAGGTGGTAAGGAACTTCTCGGAATCTCCTATAAGCTTGAATTTGATGGATGGTACAATAAAGTGAGTGTTGCGTCTCATGGAACAGTCAGAGCAGTTGCAATCCCATGCCACAACACTTGGTGGTGCCTCAACTTGCCACCTGACACGCTTGCAGTGGCAGCCACCACTATGAATTACAGTTTTGGCACTCATGAGGATAAAGTATGATTAAGCCTCTCCAGAACTTTTTGGTTGTTGTAGTAGCAGTGGTTCCCCTGAAATGACAGCATGCACAATGTCATAAAACAAGAACTGAAGTTCATTATACAGTTATCTAGTCAAAATTGAACTACTATCAGCGATACCATAACTACAAGATTATATATAACTTTGTTAAGCGTTCTCAGATTCTTGCAACCATTCACTTACAGAAACATTTTTATATAGTAGACAAATGCCTAATTATCTAACATTGACTTCAGATAGTGACCCAACTGATCATAAACCATATGGTAAACCAAATAAGATTATATACAAGTGAATTCATTTATATTTTTGCAATGATCGACATGATTTGAATTCATTAATTTTGACTAGGTCTAATCTAAAGCCTCAGTTGTCTTCATGAGCATCTTGTCATTTTATGCCATTAATCCACCACTAGATGATTTTTTTTCTTCTTTTTTCCCTCTTAATATAAGTATATTTTGTATTCTGCCTACTATAAACTAACAAAGGTTATAACAATTGCTGACACATCCTGGCTCTCTCTCTCTCTACAAGAAATACTGGATACAAAAGATGAGTTTTTCACACAGCTATCAAACCATAATAATCTACATCATGTGCGTGCGTGCATGCCAACCATTCCTTCAAATCTTTGTCATATATAAAAGGATCGGAGAAACCCATTTCCACAGTAAAGTGCCACATAAAGTAAAGCATGCCTTAACAATCAAGTTAGCTTTGTATCCTATGGATGAAAAGAATAGAATATAGGATTTTATGACTAATGTTACCTGGTTATTCTTTCAAAAAAAAAAAAAAAAGAAAGAGGATTTTATGACCAATGCAATGTCTAGGGCTGCAAATGGATCGAGTCATGCTATTCCGATCCAATCCAATTTTATATTCAGGTCTTGATTTTAAACCCCGACCCAACCCATTTGTTGATCAGGCCAGATCAAACTAGGTCAGGTTAAGTCAAATCGGATCTATAGAAGGAATTTGAATTTTAGATCCAACAGATCATTCAGGTCCCAACCCAAAATATTAAAGTTTAGGATAGGATTGAATCGAATCATGTTTGAATTTAAGTCAAGAATTTAACTATATAGCTAAAATCTAGTAATTAATAATCAAATATACATCCATTAAAAAATTTAAAAGAGATTAAAAATAATGAACTTAAAACTTAAATTTTTATTCAAAAATTCTTAATTCTATCCAAATAAATGATTATCCTTGAGTTTATAAATTATAATATTTAAAATATCTATTGATATACTTAAAGACATTATAAATAAGAATCCATCAAAATAAATAATAAAATATAAATATTTAGATATAATTAGTAAAAAAAGGGAAGGAGATTTAATTGCTAAAATAAAAAGGAGAATTAGTTTAAATTAAAGTTTATTTAATGAATTCATAAAGCTAAATGGAGCAAAGAAAAATAAGATTTATATTTTATGGGTCGGGACAAATCGGATTTGAGATGGATTAAGTCAAGAAATACAAAAGCTAGACCTAATCCAGAATTTAAATCAAATTCAATTTTCGAATCCGACCAAACCTACGGGATTCTAAATACGGATTAGGTCAGGTCTAATCGGTCGAGTCACGAGTCAACCCAACCTATTTACAACCTTAGCAATTTCTAAAGGCCATGCCTCCCCACTTAATATCCTACAACTTGTAAAATGTTCAACCTCAAATTATCGAGATCTGCCACAATTACTATGATTTCTAAGTTCCATGGCCACTCTACCCTTCCTTTTGCTTGTAATTTTGCATACTCAAACTTCTAATTCAGCAACTTAAGGTTCCACGTTATTAGGTTCCAAGCCTTGGTGAACAAATTTCAGGTAATTTTTTTACAAGGAAACAAAATATAAAGAAACAAGAAACGTGGTAAGGCTAATATATCCAAACAACTCCATATAAGCAAAAGCAAGATAATATTTGATCATTTGCATTAAGAAAATGAAGCTTGAAAACCTTAATGTCTGGATTGAATCCTCTATATCAAAAACTCACTTTTCCATCTTGCATGAGTTAAAAAATGATAGGCTATGAGTCGACCTCATTGCACCCTAATTCCTCCAAATAGACTGGATTTATGGTATGAATCCACTACATATTAGCACAAATGATCAGAACTTTGTGTGTGTGTCTCTACCCTTCCACTTCCCTCACTCCCAAATACACCTAATTCTTTATTATTCCCACCCTTCTACATTTCCCAACCAAAAGAAGAAAACCATAATCAAAATCCCATTCCTTCTCCCTCTTTTGTCTTCTTCTTGGTCATCAAACCTGTCAAGGACTAGAGAGAGAGAGAGAGAGAGAGAGAGAGAGAGAGGGATGGACAGCGCTCATACCTTGATCAAGAGTGGTGATGTTGAGGATCTGGTGGAGCAAGCCGAGCTCAGGACAACAAGAAACTGGGCATCGTTTAGGCCACTGGAATGATAGATGACTTTGAATTTGAATTTAAATATTGGAAAATAGTTTATTATGAAATGCTAGCTCTTGTTATGGAATTTATATCATGGTATGGGATGATTATTATAATATGAGATGGCTATTGTTTGGACCATTGAAGTGATAGGTGATTTTGAATTTGAATTTAAATTTTGAAAATTAGTTTATGATGGATTTTTGTTTGGAATATATTCTGATGGTATGGGATGATTATTACAATATGAGATGGCTATTATGGAATATACTATAATCATACTAGGGATGGGGTACTAGCATAAGAATGCCAAGGAATGGTGCGAGATGGATCTCAAGTATTGGCTTTCATTCATTTCTTGAAATATCTTAACATCTTTCTATCTTTCATGGCTTCCTAATAATTCCTAATAATAGTAGTGATATTAATCTAAATGAAATAATGAAAGGGATGAAGAGTATGTTGAAGATGTAGAAGCTATCAACAACCAACATGCAACTGAAAAAAAAATTGCAAAAAAAATGTGGGACTATTCAAGAAAAAGAAAAAAAAAAAAAGCATTATAATGATAAATAGTAGACAATAATCAAACCATATAACAACAAATACCAAAGAATCCACTAGATGACATCTCAAAAATCCAAAATAGTCTAAGTTAAACCTTAATAAGATTATAAATTATATTTTTCTATTTTCCACCTGAACCACATCACCTTCAAACTCTTTTTTTTTTTATTTTCAATAGATATAAAAATTTCATGTTTCCTTTGCTTCTTTGAAGATTGCAATTGCCTTCAACATCTCTTCAACCATCAATCCAGATAACTCATTAAGCATACCAATTCATGTCACCATCTCCATTGCTTGGATGTACCTGTCAATTTCCTCCCTCTGCACACCTAGATATTTTTATTCAAACTCAATCATGACTGGACCACAATCAACCATCATGACCAAATCTTGTTTATCTTGGAGAATTTGCAGTCGCGATATCAATTTCCTCCACCTCCTCTTCACAATCGAAGCAAGGAGATGACTTTAGAGGAGTAGAATGGTCAGAGTGGGAGAATATGGCTACAATATGTGGGATTGTGGCATGGCTTGATGCTGGTGAACATAATCCTAGGGATCATCGAAAAGAAAGAGATAGAGAGGGGGAGGATCTCGGCTCCTCCACGACTGGTCGGTGTTTGCTTGACGTCAGAGGCCGGGACGGAGGGAAAGAGGGGAAAAAGTGAAGAGCAGGGGAAAAGGTTACCTGCGGCCCTTTCTCGGATGCCGGCGAGGAACGACCACCGGCGACGGCTGCACCAGCGCAGCAGTGAGGCCCCCGCACGATCGGGGCAGGGAGACCGCAGCCGCGGCTCGGATTGAAGGGAGACAGCGGGCAGCGGCGGCGGCGGTCGTTGTGGTGCTACCGTGGATCGGGAAGAAGGAACTTATCTCACCGCAGCACGCCATCGTCACGGTCGTCGAAGAAGATCAATGGATGGCTCTGACATTGGTGCATGATTGAATAATATTTAATCAAATTATATATTTAATACATACTCAACAATATTTTTAATATTTTAATATTATATTATATTTAATATTTAATATAAATATAATTTATTTAATATTAAATTTAATAAT
Source organism: Metroxylon sagu (assembly GCA_017589505.3). Lineage (NCBI taxonomy): Eukaryota > Viridiplantae > Streptophyta > Magnoliopsida > Arecales > Arecaceae > Metroxylon > Metroxylon sagu. The sequence continues at coordinate 808,719 of JACVBY030000550.1, forward strand.
AATATAGTATTTATTATTTTATACACTATTATATATTTATATAATAATATATAACTATTAAATTTAAAATTATAGATATTTATGATCTTCTTATATATTAAATTATTATATTTAAATAATATGCTCTATGATTTATATTTTATATTTTAAAATTTTTAAATGTATAATATTTCTAAACTGATTTTATAAAGAATCCTTGTGTAATATTTCATATTCTATCCTTAAAAAAAAATAACAACCTAAAAGATAAAAAATTTACAATAAAATATAATATATAATATATATTACATCTTGTATTTTTGGGAACCCAAATTAATATTACGAAGATAAGTCAAATATGATAATTTTATATTTTTAATAATTTAATTATTAAGTGTATGATTATTAGGAAGATAAGATTGATGATAATATTATATTATTATATATCAAATGCTACCTTATGTCCAGCACTATAAAAATGCTACAATTGATTAGATAGAAGAGAATGTTATTTGTGGAAGAGTTTATTCTCAAACAGATCATCACAAAAGATAAAAGAAATTTACAAATTCAAATTTTCAGCATGCTTATAAAACTAGTCTTTTAGCTTAGGATTTGTAGATCAATGAGAAACTTGTAGGAAAGATTGGGAAGTCAATTTGAAGTTGTAGAGGGCAAATATTTCCTTGATTACCGCTCTTCTTGTCCTTTCAGCAGCACCCTCTCTATTAACCATCAATTTTATTTTTGAGTACCATGTAAACCATTTCTTGGTCCATGAGAGAGGCAAAAAATAATAGGGTAGAGATTGATGAATACACTAGGATTAGCATCATAAACAAGAGCACATTGGAGTTTGAGAGGAGCTAATATCTTTGTATTTAATAGAATTAAGTTTTTCAGGAAATATTTAATAGAATTAAGTTGAAAACTATAATTTTTTGCGAATGATTTGGATATTTGTATTAGAGGGCACCAAAATGTGAGACTTGGGTATTGATTTTTTTTCCACCAAGTGGGAACTAGTTTCTTTTAATAGAAGTCCCTGACTCGATGCTTAAGAGCCTATTGAAATTAATTGTTAGCCTTAATTATTGATCAACAGTCATCTTATATAGCTCTTTCTAACAACCATTTAATGATATTCCAACAGTTAATCCAATTAGGATTTAAGTTTGAATGTAATGACATATCATTCTTAATGGCTATTTTTATAATCACGTCATTTGTTTTTTTTTATAGAAAAAATCAAATCATACCCAAATGTGCATCAACCCTTATTAGCATTAGACCATTAGGCTGGATTAAGTTCATGCTGGCTTAACCCAAGAATAACTAAAATTTGTTAGGCTCAAGTATAGCATGGCTTAGACCTTCAGACCAACCTTTCAGGCTTGAACCCAACCCTCAAGCTTTAACCCTAGGGTTGGGCCTTAAGCTTCATAACCCATTTTAATTTTTTAAAAATACTAAAAATGTGAAAAACTACTTTGTATATATATATAATCTCATTAAGCTTACATATCAACAATAATTGTCATTAAATCTACAAATATATCAAATATAAATAGAAAAACAAAAAAATATTTAAGCTTCGTTCTCAAGTTCAAGCCCATCCTATTTATTTAATAGGCCTACTTTTTTAGGTCAAGCCCAATCCAATAAGCTTGAAAATGTGGCTTAAATCTACCTAAAATGCTTTGAGTTTGGGCTAGCCAGATAAGACCATGAATAGGTCTAACACCATCATTGGTAAAAAATTTAGAAAAGAGATCAAATAAAAAAGCATTGGACGAGGCCTAGCTAAAATGTTACATTGTTTGAGAGGATAGCTTACCTTTAGTGAACCTAATGGTGAGAAGCTAACAAAGCCATGAGATTAGGATTTGGGGAGCACAAGAAGTATGGAAATAGGGGTAGATGATTAGGTCAGTAATAGAACATGGAGTGGTTGTTTTGATAGGTGACACAGTGTGGAATGATATGCATGACTCAAAAGATAAATCAAAAGATATAGACATAAAAAGAAAGAGAAAGGAGTTATTATTATTGTTGCCATCACTATAATCTTCGTGATATTGGAGTTGTTGTTGGTAGCGGTGACATGGTTGGAGAAAAAAGAATAAAAGAAGAAGTAAAAGCAAGTGAAACTTGAGAATAAAAAAAAAGGTATCATGTAGAGCAAGAGAGTTTATCTTAATATTTTTAGAAGAAATGAGCTAGAAAAGATAGGCACAAGCCAAATGAATACGAGAAGAAATAGAGCTATGTGGAGCAAGAGAGTTGATCTTAATTTTTTTCTTAAAAAATGCTAATCTTATGCTTTGATTTAAGCTCAATTTAAAATTATTTTCATACTCCAAAACATTTTTCTAATCCATCCTGCATATCATATCATTGTAAAGTAAAAATAATATTAAAATATTTTCAAACATTCTAGTATTCTAAGATATCCACATATCCTAAAATCATTAAGTATATAATAATTAATTATTTAATATAAAATATTAATATAATTTTATATTTTAAAAATAAATAAATCATTAGTATTTAAAAAAGTATTTAATGAATAATTCAACAATATCATGGCGGTCGGACTGATGATGACCCACGGCTCGCCGGTCGATATCCGGTCTGGATTTAATAGCCGTGCTCGCCCCTCCATCGAATTTTTATATGCTTTATTGCGAACCGCGGCTCCCGCTGCCTGCCCGCCCTGCCCTCCCTTCCGCCTCGCCGCTGCTTCCGCTGCCCTTATCTCAACCCGGCCGCTGATTTCTGCCCTCCGCCGTCGCCTTTCCGCCACGACTTTCTCCCTTCCTCTCTCTGTCTGGGCCCGCCGGCGTTGCTTCTCCGACCCGATACCGATAGAAACCAGCATTTCCCTCTCTCTTCATCCACCCTTCCATTCAAAACTTTTCTAGTCCGTCATGGCGATCGAATGCCTCGTCTTAGGTTGAAAATTCCATCTACTCCCTATCTCATCCCCTCTCAATCTTTTTGCTTCTACGCTTTCTTTCTTTCCTTTTTCGCGAGACTTTTATAATGGCTTGGAATCCGAATTACTCTTCAGGAGCGGGGCAAGAGGTGGGAAAGAGCTGCGTCGTGGTCTCCATCGGGGGAAAGAGGATCATGTTCGACTGTGGGATGCACATGGGCTATCTCGATCACCGCCGTTATCCCGACTTCTCTCTCATCTCCGAGACCGGTGATTTCAACTCTGCTCTCACCTGCATCATCATCACTCACTTGTAAGAAATTCTCACCTGATCTAGAAGTCTTGCTCTAGATGTTGACCAAGAAATTTATTGGTTGCTTAAGGAATTATTTTTAGCTCTTCCGTTTGCTAGGAAGAGTCTTTGTTGTTTCAAGGGTTCTATTTTGGGAGTAGTGGGCAGTATACTGTTATAAAAAGAGGGCATTTTGCTGGAATGGTGGTTTTTTTTTTTTTTTTTCCCCTCTTCTATAGTCTCGTAAAGCACAATCGTTTTACTTAGTGCTGAATATTTAGTGAGCTGAATATCAGACCACATGCAGTTTTAGTTTCAATAATTTTGATGCATAGGTAGTTTCTCGTTTGCGTTTCAATGTTTCGGCAAAGAAAAAAATCATTAAAAAAAAAAAAAAAAGGCAATGAAAGCCAATAATGCATCTATCACAGAGTCTAAGAATTTTATATTAGTGGAAGCGTTGGTTGAATGGTTTTTCATTCTTGCAAACAGGAATTCTGGAATTATAATCTTTTTTTAATGTCAAATGCCTATGAAATATTTAAAAAAATCAGCTTATGCGTTATATTAAATTATGATATATTATTGATTTTTTTGATAAATATAATTATCTAACAAATGACTATGCAAATATTTATAAGAATTAATTATATAAGTATGAATCTGTACATGATTATGAACATGATTTGACAACTGCCATCATATCAAGTACCAGAGTTCAGATGTTCAGATTATAATTGTTAAAATTTGAAAATAAAGTTACAATTAGATACTCTTTCTATTTATTTTTATGATTGAAGCTCAGATCTTGTGATGGAAGATTGAATTCGAAATAAATTTTTAATCCAAGCCAACCTATCCCAATAGAAATTGATCGGGATTGAATTCAAACTTTTGACATGGTGTAGATATGGATCTGGATTGGACAACATCAAAACTCAATCCAATCCAACCTACTTGCCATCCTAGCCAGGATGTGGATAACCTTTGGTGGGTAACCTAGATTAAATGCAAGGTTTTAAAAATTGCAAATTGGCAACTGTTTGAGCTCATGACTGAATTCTTTTCTAGGACATGTTAAAGGTAATAATAAGTTATTAATGCCTCAGTAAGCTGCTATGGAATAATAGTTTGTTGAGTTGTGTTTTGGGTTGTAAATTTGGATAGTTTGTCTCTCTGGCTTCTGTTCGACTGCATCGCCCACTCTACTTTCTTGACATTCTTCCACTATATATATGAATGTACATATATACATACTTTGCATGCATGCATGTATGCACACGCACACACACACACACACGCACACACACACACACACACACACACACACACACACACACAGACACACACACACACATACTAGTCAATCTTATTATATTGCATCAGAAACTTAGAAGTGATTATAACTCTGTACCTCTTTGGATCATATTGAAGTTATCTTTTGAAAACTTATATTTTTCAGCCATTTGGATCATGTTGGAGCGCTTCCTTACTTTACAGAAGTCTGTGGGTATCAGGGGCCTATTTTCATGACAGTAAGATCACAAACTCTATATTGCCATTTTCTAAATTGTTTTTGCTGTGAATGTATGAACTTTGTTTGAAAAACAATTCTGCTTTCATGAGATGGTTCAACAATATGCAAATCTTTTCTTGACATTTTCTTTTTTTAAATTCCAGTTACAACAATAAATTGCCATTAGCTAGTTTTGTTGTCTTTATTTGGTCTGATGATCCTTGGTTCATATAATTGCATGGGAATATCATGATTTTTTTTTGGTTTTTTAATTTTGTTTAGGATAATTTGTAGGCGAATGCCTTATGATTCACCTTTCAAACATTTTGGGCAGACAAAATTTTTCTCCTCTATACTTAAAATTTTTGTTGAGGACTGTTTCTTTTTCTTTCTTTATTTACTTTATCATCCATGTAGTTCTATAATTGGCATCTTATACTGATAGATTCACATAATCTGCGTATTTTATCTTGATGTACATTGATGATCACTGTTTTTTGAAAGATTATAAATCCATTAAAGTGGATTCTATAAACCCTCCCATTCAAATCTTGCACAAAATGGAACTAAGATCAGGCAATGGAGTCACTGGTACAGAAAGAGATGCAAACTCCAAAATGTAGCCAAGAGGTATAGCCTTTGCATGTAGCCCTATCGCACCATGCTTATCTGTCTAGATCTAATTTTTATTACCTAGATGCTCATGTCTAGTCCCTAAAATCCGTGTTGGACGCATATTTGAGGTGGATATGCATCAGAGACTTGAATACTTGTCAAATTATTTTGACTGCAGCTTTTAGAAATTGGCGGAGAGTTTCACTTTTCTACTAGAATTTGACCCACTACAAAATGTTAAAAGCGAGGCTTTGTTCTTCTTAGAGATTGGTCAAGAATATAGGTACTAAAGTAACTTAGCAAAATGCCATTTTGCTAAAATTTTGTAAGTTCGATGAGAGGTTTGAATGAGAAAGATGTATACCAAAAAACCTCAACAAAGAATATCTTTTAGTGTTTTCTTTTATATAGTATTTAAGTACATAATATTTTATTTTAAAATTATTTTTCTACATATCTTTGTATCTTCTTTTTTCCCTCTTGCTGAGTTGGACATGTGGCCAAATCCAATTCTTGTGTTTTTGTCTGTGTGATACCTGATATAATTATTTCTGGTTATGTATAGGCACTTAAAACCTGACATAAAGAAGAAATGACATAGTTGATAATCTTTCAAATCGGGTTTTGATTTATATTAACAGTTTTAGGAAAAAAAGCAACAGAATGTTTTAATAGTAAATGATATAAAGAAAATAAAGTTGAGCCATATCAAAAAATATGTATATATACATGTACATGCATCCATTCAGAACATATGCGCAAAGATATGTACTTTTATATGTACATATATACTATATATGTGCATTCATATGATGTATACATGCATATTGATTTAGATGGTAATAGGATTTCCTAATTTTTGAAGATCTTTTCAAATGTATAAGATTTTCTTGATTTGAAGGATCTAGTTATTAAAGGAAACTCCTGATTATACACAATGATTTATTTCCTCAATTATGCATTAGTTTCATTAGGAGGTTTTTTTTACAATTTGTATTTAGCTTTCCGTAAATAATTAGGGTTTTACCCTATAAATATGTAATAGCTCTTTTGGCTTAGCATGGTGAAATAATATTATTGGTTTGTTTTCTTTAGAGGCTCAACCCCGTCGAAGTGGTTATTAAGAGGCCTGACCCCCTCGAAGCAGTTATCTGGAGGCATGATTCCCTCGAAGTGATCACAGTTATCCCAAATTCCCTATTATATCTATCGTTGCGATCGGGGTTTGCAACAGATGGTTATAATATAAATAGGGTAAGAGAAGCTTGCATCCATAACCAAATTGAGATGGCAAAATGAAAATCTAAATGGTTGGATATTATTAACAAAATCTAAATTGCTTATCAACAAATATATATATATATATATATATGATCTGGAAGCCCTTGATCCATGTATTTAGTTCCTCCTAAATTAAATACCATATGGTGTCATTGGAACTATTTATTGAGGTCAATTGATATATAGTAGTAGGCTATATAAATATATTCACACAAACTAGATACAAACTTATATGCACATATTATTTATGGATAGTTATAATTTGCATAAGGTGGAACTAGCAGACTAGACACCTCCTGCCAAGAATTCAAAGGTGGGGTTGCAAAGAGAAGATTTTAATTGTTGGATATGATCTACAAAATCTGAAATCCTAACAAGTAAAATGATGTAAGGTTTGGAGAACCCTTACCTATGCATCAAGTTGCCCTAAAATTAAAACACAATATAATGTGATTTGAACTATTTATTGGGGTCACTTGATGCATAGATGGTTCCCAAAACATCTATTTTTATCATAAATTACATGCAATGATTTAGATCTTCATTTTGCAAACATCACCATCAAAGGTAGACCTATGAGGGGGTTGGGATGCCATGACCCCCCTAGCATTTCTAAAAATTCCTTATATGGCTATAATCTATGCCCCAAATAGCTAGTAAAGGAAACAATGGCCCATCCGATTAGAGAAGCTTAGTTGGCCTTGAAACTAATTGCTAAAGTTCCTTCACACTCTTTTGAGGTCTCTCTCTATCACCTCCCTCTCTTCGTCTATTTCCCCTCCTGTCTCTCTCTTTCCACTTCTTTTTATTCTTTGAATTCGAAGCCACCTAATACTTTTTTTTTAGCAGCCAATTTTTCAATATTTATGTCAAATATGTCTTGTAAATTTATGAGAACCTCGACCAAATTATAGCAATAGGAAAATGTTACTATAGATTCCTTTCCATGCAAAATCTCTTGCTAACATTGCATTGTTAACCTGATCTAACGTTATTTTGTAGAACTGAAAGAGATTGGAGTTTAATAAATACATGAATAAAAACTATGGATAAAGAAAATGATGTAGGAGTGAATGAAGATGAAAAGGTAAGCACTAGGCAATTTCTTTTCTTTCTCCTTTTATTTTTAAAAATATATAAGACGGCCATAAGACTAGCTATGCTTTATAGTACAGAATGTTTGACGGTTAGAAAAATGATATGCGTATAAGATGAGTGTGGTTGAAATGAAAATGGTAGGATGAATGTATAGTAATATTAGAAAGGAGAGAATAAGAAATGAAGCCATTCATAAAAAGATGGAGGTAGCATCATTCAAGGACAGATTGGGAGAAAGACATCTTGGATGATGTTGGCATGTACAATGTAGACATATGGATGCATTGTATAGAGTGATTTGATACACATAGAGGAAAAAGAGTTAGAGAGGTAGATTGAAAATTACATTGGAGGAAGTAGTAAGGAAAGACTTGAATCTTTACATTGTTCAGAATGTATGGCTCTAAATCAAGTGGAATGGAGAAAAGATTCATGTAACCGACCTCAATTAGTTTAGTATTAAGGCTTTATTGTTGTTATTTTATATTCAAAAATATATTTTTATATATTTTTGATTTATGTTTGAGACTTGGTATCCCTTCTATTCTTTTTAAAATTTTTCAAATGATTGTATATTTTGTCTCATCATCTTTGTTATGACCATTATATGATCGAAGAATACCTCTCAAGTTAAAGAAAAAAAAATTATAAGACTGTCATAAGATTAATTATGCTTTATGGTACGTCATATTGGTCGTTTAAAAAATTATATGTACACAAAATGAATTTAGCTGAAATGAGAATGTTAAGATGAATATTTGCTCATACAAGAAAAGTTAGAATAGAAAATGAAATCATTCGTAAAAGGATGGAGATGGCACTAATTGAGGACAAATTGAAAAAAGGACAACCTAAATGAGTAGGATATTTGCAACATAGACTCAGAAATGTGCCGATACGAAGTGGTGATTTGATACACGTTGAAGAAAAAGAAGGCAGAGGTAGATGTGAAAATTATATGAAAAGAAGTCATAAAGAAAAATTTAATATCTTTGCATCTTACAAAAAAAATGACTCTAAATGGAGGAGAATGGAGGAAAAAGGATTCATGTAGCCGATCTCAACTAGTTTAAAATTAAGACTTCGTTATTACTGCTGTATCTTTATTATGTTCATTGAAATTTACTTGGAAATTATTTGAATAAAAAAGAGATAAGATTTGTCTAAGGAAAGGTTTAATTTATAATCTACAAAACTACAAACACCCTATTTGCTTAGATGAATAAAACAGCCTATTACAGCTTGTTTCTTTAGTTTTGTGGTAGATACATCGGACAATGTCTGAAGCACAACTCTAATGATTATATGTTATATTTTCGAGAAAGAAAAATTTTAATGCAATTTTCATTAACATAAATATAACAATTTATAGATAATTTTTGTCTTAGATGTATGTATATATTGGCTCTCCAAAGGGGAAATTTCTGGTTCCTCTTCCGGCCATCATCGTATTTGGTAATTTTGTATTAAGTGTAAAGCTCTCCTTTTACATCCTTTGCATGTGATAAAAGTTAGCCATATATGTATTTCTATATGTGAACATAATGGTACAGGAAAATGCTTTGCATCTCCCAAAAGCTCCCTGAAACATCCCTTTTTTTTTTCCAAATCATTAAGGGCAAAGTTGGCATTTTGGTTCAATCCTCCATGTATGGAGCTAAAAACTGGGTTTATCCTCATTTCTTGGAGGTTGTTGGGGGGGAATTGTAGCAGCATCCAATTTTAATACGAGAAATTTGTAGTATAAATTCAGAACTTAGATTGGACATAATTTGCCATATCCTCTAAGAGGCTGAGGAATGAGAAGCTTATGTTACAATGAAAGTGATATTGTTTAGTTAAAAGTTAGAAAGAAGACTCACTTAGGTACAAACCTTTTTAACTAATATTAGTTGATAGTTTTTTTTTTTTCTTTTATATTTTACATATGCATTCCCTGTTTTTGTTAGAATTCTTTCAGCCTTGAGTAATATGGCTTAAAAGTGGAGTGGCTAAAATTGTTTTTTCTTAACTATGAATCTATGATGAGGAAAGCCTTTCTTTTTTCCTTTCCCCCTTTTTTTTTTTTTGACATGGAATGCTAAATATATCACTTATATGAGGCAATATACATCCAATGTTTATGTCTGTCCTCATTATGCAGTATCCAACAAAGGCTTTGGCCCCTCTGATGTTAGAAGATTACCGTAAAGTTATGGTAGAGCGAAGAGGAGAGGAAGAACAATTTAGCTATGATCACATTGTGGATTGTATGAAGAAAGGTATGTGTTAGTTTCCTGTACTTAGTAATTATTTTGAAGGATTTATTAACTATCATGGATGATATGGATGAAGTGTTGGACTTAAGTTTATCAATCTGTCATTAAGATCCTCTTACTAGATCCATCACCCTTCCTCATTCTTCTAATTGCTCCACACCTGCTGTGTAGTCCTTTGAATCAAAACCTCTTTTATCTATTCTTCCATGCATGGTTTATAATATCATGCCAAACTGTCCAGGTTGGCCTCTCTTCTATCATATCGACAATGAACTTGGTGGGTTGGTGATCTCAATATGGTATTTGGTCCAAACCAATGTGAAGTGGTCCTTACCAGGCCAACCTGCCCAGAACTGCTAGCTTCCAAGCATTTCTGGGCCGGCAGGGACCTCATACCAGTTTTGAGCCTTAATAATTTGGAGAGAATTTCTCCCTCTATTTTGAGGTAAGAGAGGAGAAGGAGAGGAGAAAGAGAGATGGGTGAGTACATACAAGGGGCTTATATATGTTGCATTTACGATTTTAATATAATTATTTTATATTTTCATCATTATACTTGGTTAATTTAACATGTACTTTATAGTAACATCATTCTTTATGCATGTAACATAAAAAAATAAATTATGTTAAATTTAAACATGAAAAATAAACTCATAAAATCTTATTTTCTGTTCAAAACTAAAGAAAGGCAGCTTATAAGCCTTGGAACAAGAAGAATGTTATTTTTGGTGTACCATTATGGTTTGCAACAATTTGTTATGGCATTGGTGTTGGTCTCCTACTATATGCAATCTAGTGCCAATACTGTGAACCTTGCTTCCAAAATAGAGATTTTTTTTGGTCATGGAATCAATATATTTCATTCTTTTTGTTGTTTGATTGTATATATATTTGATTAATATAGCCATAATTAAAGTTATTTTGTTTTTCGTATTTTAATGACTTGTTCTTGACAATTAGTTTTTCACCCAGCTATATACCACTTTGCTTTTTGATTCTTCCCCAAATTTCATTTTTTTTTATTTTTATTTTGAACCAATTATAATAGATGAGCTTAAGCACACGTTGTAAATAAAAATAACTTAAAACAATAAAAATTATAACTGATGTAAGTTGGAGTTAGCTATATGAATCCTTTTTCTTCATTCCGCTCGGTTTATGACCATGCTCTCTATAAGAATTTATGTAAGTTATAAATTATGTATATTATTATTATAGTTGATTCCCTTCATTTAGGATGCCTTCATCTATCCCAATACTTCCACCTTCCTAATATGGCATGGCTTTACCACCAAATAAACAAAATGCGGTTCTTGTGAAAACAAATGGTTGACAGAAAAGAGTTCATGTCTACTATTATGATGGGAACTTTGGGGCACACATCTCTACCTCTTGAGCACCATTGGACTGACACATTACTTGTAGATATATTTTCAATTCTCTTTCAAGAGTGATTAGACTTGAAGTTATTTCAAACATCTTCCACCTTGTTCATTTTCCCTATTATTTAATTTTCTAACCACTCCAACATTTATATCTCTTTCATAGCAACCCACTCAAGGGTCTTGGGCCACGTGCATCTTGTATGTAGGATTCTAGAAGAAAGAGATGATTGACTGGAGTTTGTAGAGAGATCAACAGGAAATGGGTAGTAATCAGTCATGAGAGATGTCAGAGTGAGTTGAAATCAAGATGATCTAAAGGATAAAATCATAGTCCAAATGAGTAGAAAAGAAATCAGATCAGATCCAAAGGATGCATAGGCAAGATGCATATGCTTGGGATTCCATAAGGTAATAAGAGTTAGAGAGGGATTCCATAAAGTAATAAGAATTAGAGAGGAATATTAGTGGCATTGTATGCCAAACCATCTCGAATTGGATGGTTCAGGGTGAATCGATCCAAATCGTCCTGGAACTGGGATGGATCGGCCTTTTAGTTCGGTATGAGAGGCGAACCAACGCCATATAGACCGAATCGATCCCGTAGCAATGTAGAACCAAACCGAACCATACCGAATCGAACCATACCGAACTGTCCAGTTCGGCTTGATTCAGGATGATTCATGGATTGGGGCCCCCTAATCCACCTGACCAGTATGCCACTGGTTCAGTACAATATGGTCCATGCCAAACCATACCAGTCTGGTACCGAAATGGTTCTTAGCATAATTGAGATGGTTATCAGATGGCTATTATGTTGGTTGACGTGTACTTATGTTGCTAAAATCTGAGTGGATGAAAATTTGATGCCAGTTGAGTTGTCCTCAAATCATTAAAACTATGAGAGGGCAAAGCCAAAATTAATTGGTTGGCAGGCCATAATATTAATTAATTTTTATTCTTTAAGCATCCTAGCAAGATTAGAATATTATTATGCTTGTTTATTATAATATTATCAAATTTCAAAATAATAGCTTAAGTAATGTTACAATAGCCCCATTATTTCAATTTCATCCCTTCTCATTATGTCAATATGTGTGCGTGAACATGTGCTCTAATGGCAGCTAATTTACTTTTCAACATCTATCCTATTACAGTAATATTGTTTAAACTTAAAAATAACTAATGCTATTTTTCTCTTAATGTCTATAATTTCTGCTGTAATGACTAGCTATATTTGTTGTAACAACCATTAATATATTCTTAAGAAAATTGATTGATAGTTGATTAGGTATATAGTGACTGTTATTTCAACTATAATGATATAATAATTTAGTCGAGGCTCATTATTTTGGGCATTGCCACTATCTACTTTACAAACTATAAATAACTGGCTCTCAAAGCCCTAATGCAGGAAGTAAATTTTTAGCTCAACGCTAATGAAGGCTATTATCTTTAAGATCTTGTTGATCTTAAGAAAATTTTCTAGATCCTATAGTGGCCCTTTTGATTAGGGTTTTGGTCAATATTTCTTTACGAGAATTTAATTTATTGAAAATCCTAACAAGGTTACTGAGTAGAGAATATTAGGAAAACAAACATCTCAATTTAAGGGGCTCCTATGGCAAGTATTTTAGTGGGGTCTATGCACCATTGGCCCTGAAACACTTGAGGGCACGTGATGAGGGGTTGGCTGGTGGGGGCAGGGATTTAGGTGGGATGGGATGGGAAGGGTTATAGATAATACCAAAAATAAGAACTTTGGTGGGGAATGTGAGTAGACTGCAGAGTATTTATAAGTGTTTAATTTTTTTGCTTTTGGGACATACAAGGCTATTTTGTGTAGCAATCCGAGTATTGCTGTCTTAGAGTTGGTGAGGAACTCCTGCGTAGAGAGTTGTTTTAAATTATTTCTAAGGTCTACGGAATCGTATTGGGAGCCCTTGCTAGCCGATGACCAATTCAATATAATATCGGTACATACTGTACTGAACCACAATAAACTGGTGCCGCAGAACAGAGAGAAGAGGAGAGAAAGAAAGGGGAGAGAGAGAGAGAGGGAGGGTGAAAAGGGAAAGGAAAAAATTTATTGGTACGACTATATGGGGAGGGGATGACTATCTAGGTGATGTTGCTGATTTGACTGATTCCCCGTTTGCCCCTTGGGATGACTATCCAGGTGAGGGATGGGCGAGGGATGACGAGTGATAGGCGGGCGAAGAGCAAAGCATTTAGGGTTTCATGGGAGAGGTATCAAGCAAAACTCAAAAAGGTAAAGATGCCTTTTATCAGTATTAAACGGGTCAAAACCAAACCCATCCATCTGAACCCAATAACACTAATCGTTTTTAATAGCTGAATCGACCCAGCTCTATGCTGATATGGTTCGGTTTGCCTTGAACTGGCCGGTTCAAAACAGTTCAGCGGTCATTGATTATTTCAAAGGTAAGGGTAGTCTTTAGATTACACAAATTTTTACACGGAAAGAAATTTTCATTCTTTGATGTAGTTTTGGCCTTTGAGATTTTGCATATGGTGCTACTTTTGTGCTTTTGCTTAGTGCACTAATAGATTTAATGAACCACGATTTGCTATAGTGGTTCTGAAAACCTTGATGGAATGACTAATTATCTTCTTCACAAAATTGCATGTTTGGTTATTATTTGGTGATAAACATGTTGAAGTATTTAAAATAAAAAAATATATAGTGTTTTATGCCATATGAAGTGTCTTATATGGTTTCGTTTACATATGAGACAATGTAAAATTTTATTTTTCAATTTCTGCATCAACTATATTGCAGCTCTACAATGAAGTATGTGTTCTACAGGCTGGTTTATTCTGTCTTTTGCTGATGATTTCTCTTACCCTTCGTTGGAGCAGTGCATTTTTTTGGGGTTAAATATTTATAGGTTAATGGGAGTGTGATTCATATACTATCTAATTTATTGTTTGAGGTAGACTTGGCTGCATTTGAATATAGCTAAGTTCAGAATTCAGTCATGTTCCCCACCTTTAGATCCACACGGATCCTGCAGCCATCCATCTTTTCTACTTTTTCCATCTTCGAGATCCGTAAACTGTGTCGATCCAAAGGAGGGAGAGGTGACCGGATTTAGGTTTGGCTACATTCGAATGTAGCCAAGTCTACCTATATATTGTTCTCTGATTTCTGTTAACTATCGCTTTGTATGCTTGTACTGTCAGTAGCGTACTTGCTTAAGATATTTCTTCATCTTTCTTGTAGTTTCAACATTGGACCTGAAGCAGACTGTTCAAGTTGATAAAGATCTTCAGATCCGTGCCTATTATGCTGGGCATGTATGTTAGTAGTACTTATGTTTTTGGCATGACTCTTTCTTTGTCCTTTTCCAGGTCATGTTATGAAAACTTTGCCTGTGAATCTTTTGGATCTTGCACTGTGCAATTATAATTTCTCTTGCAATTTCTTTCTTCATATCTTATTCATTCTTCTTGAAACCAATCTCAGTTTATGATAATCATCAATAGAAGAGAATAGTTTTTCAGAAACATTCATGATTTCTTGATGCAAAATTCTACAGGGAAAGAGTTGCACCATGAGCAACTGTGGAAGTAATGAAGTAGTAAAAACTCCAAAAGAAAGCCAAAGATTTGCTTTCCTGCCGCAGAAAGTGGACAGATTAAAATTGATTTTGAATTTAGCAAGGGAAGCAATAGAGGCTGTGCTAGAATTTTTAGTTTGGCCACAAAGGTTAAAGAATACCAGATGGGATTTGTAGTGCTCTGGGAAATTTATACTAAGTGAATTTTATGGATTCATTGAAAAAGAAAATGCATAGATTTTTGTTTTTAGGAGGAAACAAGGAAATAAAGGACTCTCATGTTCTGAGTTTGGTTTTTAGGTTTGAAGGGGTTATAGAGATGAAAATAGTAGATAAATAGATCATTTCAGATCAGGCAAGCTCTAACTCCTGCACAATTTGCTTAGATGCCAAAAGAATCAACGATTAAGTGGTTTATCAGCAGTCACTGCACAGGGAGAAAATTGTTTTTTTTTTAACCCTTAACTAAAACAGATGCATTAGATTAGATCCGTAGCTCAAAAAGAAAGTCAACAGGGTCTTAAGTGAAGAAATCTGACACAAAATATAAAGAGTAAGGGGATGGAACAAAGGAAGAATGGGAAGAACTTAGAGAGGAAGAGGAAGAGGAAGAGCCCTGCAAACTAAATCTCACAACTGACTCCTACTGCTTGGGCAATATGCTCAACTTACCTGGCTTGTGCTGTTTTTATTACCTAATTTCAGTTCCTTTAGGAATTAGTACTCCAGATAAAGAAACTGAATTCCTACATTGAACCCAAACTACTACTGGTTGTGTCCGAGACATCTTAAAAAATAATCAATATAAAAGAAAATGGTATACTATGAGCTGGGTTTCCAACATCCCTTAAAACCCTCATATAATTCCTGACATACTTTAATCTCCATTTAGTTGTCTTGAACAATGAATCTCTTAACCCATGAATTTCTCACTTGCTTTCCATTTGTGCATAATTTTGGCTTTAAAGCTTGGACAGGAACATAATGCCTGGACTTATATGAGATTGGAAAAGGTGTCTTTATTAGTGATCTGCTTGATGATAATGCTCTTTCAATGCTAAGGCTGCTCTTTTCATCCATTACACCTACCATCATGCATTAGATGCCTCTCCTCAATGGACATTGCATTCAGCTTTTTGGCAGGGGTTTTGTAACTGACTACTAGGATACCAGGTCATGTCTCTGGTTTGTGAAGGATTGTCCTCTGCTCATAGCATCGATCCACTGGTATCAGCTGACACAAAATTTCACAGGAGAAACTATGTTTCTTCCAGCAAATGAAAGTTTTCTCTTCTGCTTTTCTACATGAAAGTACCGTTTATAGGCTGCTGTGGAAATAGAGGTATGGGCTACTACCATTGTTGTGGGAATCTGTGTAGGCACGTGTTAGTCCCACATTGGGTGTGCATTGGGGTGGTCTTGGGTCCTTAAGAAGGTCCAAGGACTGCAATTAATAACCTTTTGGCGAGCTCGTTTTGGGTGGGGGTGTTGGCTTGTTGCAATATAGCCCGAACTTATCATCATTGCTTGATTATGATGCTAGCCTATTTTTTCATTCTTATATTTGTGTGAATATTAAGTGTAAATCATATCATTTTTTTGGTTGTACATTTTTTGGCAAAACCTGTCTTATGCTATATGTTCTTTAAATTAACTCGCTTGGTTTGCTTCTTTTTTTTCCTATATATAATTCTTTTCCTCTTAAGTCTTACTAATTTTAATTTGTTTAAATCACGTTTCAGGTTCTTGGAGCTGCAATGATTTATGCAAAGGTTGGAGATGCTGCTATGGTATATACTGGGGATTACAATATGACACCAGATAGACATCTTGGAGCAGCTCAAATTGATCACTTAAAGCTGGACCTTCTTATAACAGAGTATGACACAACTTAATCTAGATTGAAATTGCCAACACAGTTACATGTCTGGAATATATCACCATAAAACTTATCTGTAATCTTGTCAGTATGGATCTTTCTTGTTCTTGAGCATAGACACAATTCCAGTGGCACCCACTAGGTGGCTCACAAATCTTATATGAACAACTTATTTATTCTTTTTTCTATAATTTTAAAAAAGATGCTATAATTCTTGAAGAAACAACTTGAAGAATGAATCTTGTAACTGAAATATTCTCTTACATAGGGCATGGAAAAGATAAGCTTTTGTGGTAATTTGTTATATGCTCTGCGAAAAGCATGTCCTGATCCTTTAATATGACAAGGGTTTGATATCTTATCCCTTGAAGCAGTGCATTCGAAAATCAAAAGTCAAGGGTTAGATGTCCATTTGTGAAGGTATTAAATCTAGTCTCTTCATTGCATACTTATTTTGAGGGAAATCTATGTTTTTAAGTGTCTTTAACAGGAACTGATTCACATGCATCTGATTTGTTAACATTAAGGGATTTGTTTTCTTGATCCTCACCCTTTTGAGTTTCTAGCATGTTCCTAATGTTAGACGCTATTTAAAGCCACAATTTGATTTATAGAGGCCTGTGGAATTGGTTGTTGGTGTAAAATATACCTGTAACTCAGTCTGTTAACATTTATCACCTACCCGGTACCATAAGTTATACAGTAACGGTTATGGGTCTATATGCTACTATGTTATATGATCATTCATTTTCCTTATTTTCTTTGTTTCTGTAGATCCACATATGCAACAACTATACGTGATTCCAAATATGCTCGAGAGAGGGAGTTCCTAAAGGCTGTATGTAAACCATTTCATTCTTTCCATCAGTAGAATTATCTAATTAAATCTGAGTACTTTGCTAGAACAATGTTGATTGCACTTGGAATGTGATGCTTCAGTCCTCTGGTTGCTAGTGAAGTGCTTGGCATCTGCCTCCAAAATCATACCATCGATGAACCCACTTGTCATGCAGGCTAACATATCACACCATTGTTGATCCTCAAGCAAGCAACAGTTCATCCATGGGTTGCTGGATATTTCAGCTGGGGCCAGAATTCAAATGTTTGTTCTGAAACATTGTTAAGAAATAATTGTCATGAAGTCTTAAAAAGAAGAAATAATTACTAAAATTACCTATAAGTTGCAGGTAGAGAATGGAAAAAAAACAAAAATATTCTCTATATGTCTAGGTGCATATATATTAGAATGATTAATAAAATTTTAATGTCATATAATAATGATGAAGCATACACTATTAGTATCCTAATTTAAGGGTTAAATAAAGTAGTTTGGAAGTTAGCCTAAAAATAGGATTATAAATTGAAGGTCATTGTCAACAAAACCTATGTAGTAGTTTGTCAAGGTACAAAATTGCATCTGGACAAGCAGGGACAATGGTTTTTGCTGTGCAGCTTGTTGTGTCCTTGCTTGTATCCATCACTTTCTTGTTCTGCTTTATTGATAAAAATCACAGGCATTGATCCATCCCTTAGTCAGCTGGCTAGTGTTAACTAGCTTCCTCAGTGTAACCTTATGGCATTGAGATTCTACTTTTGTCATGGATTTCCTATGATCAAAAAATATTTATGATGCTTGTGAGACCGATTTTCCACTTTATAAGGGCCATAACCTTCAATTGCTCTAGACATTGCTTACAGGTGACTGTCAATACTTAAAAGCTACTCATCTAGGTTTAGAAATGTGAGTCAAATTAAAATTTCTGAAGAAATCAACACTTCCATCAACAAGATACTGGAAGAATCTCCACACAGCTCCTATGAATATGTAAGAATGAAATCAGTGAGGAAGTAGCACTAATCTTTTAGAGCATCCACAAAATTGAACTTGTGGTTGGCATATATATATTGAAAGCAATGTATGCCGAACCATCTCAAATTGGGTGTTACAAGGCAAACCGAAACGAATCAAACTGGCCCAAAACTGGAACGATTCGGCCTTTCAGTTCGATATGGGGGGTGAACTACCTCGAACTGATCGAATTAAATTGTATTGAACTGCTTGGTTTGGCCCGATTCGGAGCGGCTCATAGCTTGGATTCCCCTAGTACATCCAATCGGTACACCACCAGTTTGGCACAGTATGCCCTGAACTGAACGATATTGATTCCCAGTATAACGAACCTTAGTTGAAAGTAATGACGATGGAATTGTTAGGTTTCAAATGGGATTGATACTTTATCTAAATGTACTAGTCGTAAGATCAATGGTTAAGTAGAGTAACAAAAAGAAGAGAAAGACCGGTGAAAATAATAATAAATAGAGTATAAAGGAAAGAAAGGGGGTTCCTGTCAAACTTTAGTTTGCTTTATTTTTCTCCAACTGAAATATCTGAAAATTCTTTAAAATTGCTAATCTACAAGTGTGCTAATTACTAGATGTTAAAACAACTAGGAAATTTTGTTTCCTACTCCTATCATCTCATCTAATAAGGCCTAGAACTCTTTCGACATAATTTAATGAAAAATGCTAAATTTCTCCCCTCTAGTCACTGCTCGAATCACAAGTCCCCATGTTGCTGTTGGTGATTGGCGGGATGATATTCAGGGACCTTCCTGATGCCACCTACCCGAGTGCCGCATCAATCCTTAACTACCATGGTGAACCAGTGATCTGAGCGGTGACTAGAGGGGTGATCCATAACAATAATTTAATTCAAGAGCAGACTAATCAATTTGAAATTTCACTCAGCTAAAAGTTTCCAGATGACAACCATATAAAAGGATCGAGAAAATGCTACTGATTTGGAGCAAGGTTTTAAGTGTTGCCCACACTGACATGGTATGGTACCAATATGGTGCGGGTCCTCATTACACCCCCCTGCCAGTGCATGGTGTAGGTGTTGCATAGACTCCAGCACTCTAGCATGTGTTAGCATGGGGCATATACTGTATTGTATAGGATATTGGTGCACTTAAAATCTTGATGGGAACTGAGAATTCCAAAAAAGGTCTGCAATTCTCTTACTTGCGTGTGGTGTGCTTTGGTATAGATTTGATAGGAATAAAAATAAAAAAATTTAACGGCACTTCTAATCTATGCATTGCTGCTCAACTTGTCGAATGAATTTGCATTTTTGCCAATTTCAATTTTGGTTGTATGATGTGATATTTTTAAAGAATTCTTATATTTTGTATAAATAAGGTTGCACCTATGTGCAGGCTTTGTATTTACTTGAAACAACATTGAGATGATTTACAAAAATCCAATACTTGCATAAATTAATGGGTAGTTTGATTTGTTAAAGCAAGATGAGCTTGCCAATTCTTAAATGAACTGAACTTGCTAGGGCTTTTTTTTTTCAAAAAAAATTAGTGACTTCAGGGCTTTGAATGGAGTTTAAGATTTCAGATTTGATCAATTAGATCCAATGGTCATAATATTAAGAATGCGACTTGAAATAACAACATTGTCCTCATTATTTTGCATAGATCCTATTAAAACGTAAGAGATTTTGATAATTGTATTTACTTGGACATGAAGTGGTGGTTTTCTTTGGTGTTTATGAATTTTGTAAAGGACATGGACATAATAGTTAGATTTTGAGATGCATTGGAGAGTAATAGCAAAATTGGGGATCAGAGACCTTACTCATACAAAATATCTTATAATTAAATATAAAATTGTTTGTTTGAAAAGTTAAGTTTCAGTTATAAAGGAAAGAATGAAATTCAATAAATTTCATTTTCATGGCAATAATTTCTATGTATTTAGCATGCTGTAGAGATTACTAGTTTCATTCTTTTCATATTTGCTAATTTAATAAATGCAATTTTTATTTGTGAGTTTTAAGAGTGACATTAGCATCTACTAACTTGGGAACTTGAGCCAATATATTTTCTGAATGAAGAATGCTCCCAGTAATTGTAAGACGAGAATATTTATAATTATTGAGTAATTTCATGCTTTAGATGCTCATGATGAGGTAGAGATGGACATAATGGTCTCAGAAGAAATATTGATGTGGAGGAATAGAGTTCCTCTAAATTGTGTCCCAATGATGCATGTATCAAGGTGAACAGCCAGCCCATGTGCTGACCGAATGGTTGAATTATGTTAAATGTCTATAACAAGGAGGCAGCCATGTGTAGATTGTGATGGTTCTTAGCATGAAGGGCACAATATAGCCCAATGTGAAATGGTGGAAGGTTAACAAGAAATAAGCACTTGGTTTTGATGGAAATAAGGAAACCCTAAGATCCTTGAAGACATGAGAAAGTGAGGGGAAAATGAATAAATACCTTAGATCTCAGCTATTGTGATGGGAAATTGGGAACTCCTAGGGGTAGACTCTGCTCTCTTTTTTGACTCTACCTTTACAATAATTACCAAATTACCATTCATCTCTCTTAACATGTTATATCACAGCATTTGATCTTCTCAAATTTTTTTTCTCATCTCAGCCACATGCATTATGCATGCGCTGACGCTATTCTCTTAAGACAGCAGGTTCAACCAAAACAAGAGTAAGAGGTATCAAGCCTTTAATATATATGCAGAATAACTACAGTTGATCTAATATAGGTAAAAGGAATACTGAGGGTTAAGATGAAAAAGGATGTCTAAAGGCCTACAGAACATAAACTAATTTAAGGATAACTAATGGAAGCTATAGCAGAACTTCAGAGTGATTCTTCTTATAGTCTATATGGGTTTATCTACACGTTGGTTAGAATTTCTAAAATTTTTGGTTTGCTATTTAACTTTAGATGCTCCGAGCCACATAGTCTGGAAAATCTTTTGCAACATTAGTGCAGAGGTTTTTTGTAACATTACCCTTCTAGTGTGATAAAGGTGCATTAGACTAGTAGCTTAGGTTAGGCAAATTATTAGTCAGAATTCCATTTTGATCTTTTCTATTTTAAAATTTAATTTCTTTATTCGTAGTCTTCTAGTTTCAGGGGTTTTAATTTGCAATTTGATCATCTATTTTAGAAAAATTATGTAGGCGCTAGTTAACATGCCCTGTTTGTCCCTAAATTTGTCAAATTTCTTAAAAAAACGATCACAAGCCAGATGTATGTTGTGGATACTTTTATGAAAATTAAAAATTTATTTGTTTTGTTGGTTACTAGACATGAAGTCACTCCATGAAAATAACCTCCATGGTTGACCCGTATGTGTGTAGGTTCACTCATCTACACAAAGCTCATTTTGTTTCTTTCAAAATTTTAGGATGATCCTTGGTTATCTTATATCAGAAATTGTAGTTTTACTTTTAGTTATGACCTCAGGATTTCAAAAGCAGGACTTGAAGATTGTAAAATCTGGCTTCGTTGTCAAAGGGAGCAAAATTTATATTTTTGATGCAATTGCTCAAGCCTCAGGTTGACCTGGAGCAACCAATATTGTTGAAGAGGAAGTTTGAAAGTAGAATGGAGAAGGCATACTTTTTTTTTTTTTTTTTGGGTGAAAACTTAATTCTCAATCTTGCTTTTCCTTTAGTAAACCCTAAAATGCTTAATATTCCTGTTTACCAGGAAGACTCACCTCTGATCTCTGTCAAATGTGTTGTGATTAGAACAAAGGAAAAGATGTAAAGTGGTCTAGTTGTGGGAAATAGAGAGAACATGTGAATGGGGCAATTGACTCTTCTTGTCCTTTTTCTTTTTTCTTTCTTTTCTCTTTGCTTCCTTACTTCTGCATTGAACCCCATGACCTCCTGTTCTTTCTTTGTTGCATCATTTGTTAAGGCACTAATTTGCATGAAACAAGGGTACATCCACATAGGTAGCAAGCCACTCCCTTGTTGTGGATATCTGGAGGCTTGTACAACTTAAAAATTTCAACTCACTTAAAGTGGTTGAAGTTGAAACCTACTCATAGTTGGGAGATCTAAAAACTTAAGAACTTTCTATTAAGATATTAAATTAGAAAAAAAAAAGTCACAAATTGATGCTTATGACTTGTAATATAGCCTTAAAACAGAAAAGAATATGGAATATAGGATGGTACAACAACAACAACAACAACAAAAATCCTAAACTCATACTGTGGGTTTGTTTTGATTTACTTAAAAATAATCATGTCTCATGATCTTACATGTTATCTCAAATTACAATTTATGACTTTGTAATACTACATGTTTGTTTCTGCGGTATAGAAAATGTTTTAAGCCACCCATTAATGTATGTGAGTACTTACTTAGGCCCATGTACTTGTCAAAGATGCCTTTCTAAAGTTTTCAATGGGTAGTTGCATTAGAAGGTGGGCTTTAATGATCGAATCCTCCATGGACACAACTTTGAGGAAGTGATTCCTAAATCCTTGAAGCATGGAAAGTTGGGGAGAAGGTGTTGGATTGATTGCGATTGTGCAACAATTTACTATTAAGGGGCACTCCTACAATATGGGCACTTATAGATATGTTATGTCTCTCTAAAATAGTCTATGAATGATTGACAACTAAGTCATATAATTCCATATGGAAATTATAAAATCTACGCCTATAGATCTACCATGGTCATCACCATCTTTTTTAACTTTATGTAAGTAGTACAGATGGCATGTTGGCTTGACCATTCCAGTGGTGGATATTTTGTTTGATATTTTCATACATCCTATTTCTTAGGTCCATAAATGCATCAGTGGTGGCGGTAAAGTTCTAATACCTACATTTGCTCTGGGGAGAGCTCAGGTATTTAATTCTCTGAGGTTTTTTTTTTATTTTTTCATTTGCTCTTGCTTTCATGTTTTCTTGCTTAAGAACATTTTTCTATTGTTTAGGCTTTGTGTTTTAAATGGATTAAATTCCTTAGTACTAAATGTTGTTAACTTCTAGAGTATCGAAAAAATTGATTATTGAATTTCGATCAACATGTATGTTTGTCTTTCTTTATATGCTGTATCATTGTTCATTTCTAATATTTTATCCTTTCTTTTCTCTATCTAAAAAAAAGCTCTATAGTGTTGTCAATCCCAAAGACAATCATTTCATCAATAGAAATTTTTTCAGAAACCTTCTATCTGGTAAGAGTTACTTGTCCTTGAAAAAGTTACAAGATAGTGCATGCTCCCCTCAGTGCCTGTTTCTTCCTTCCTCAAAATCTTGCGCCACTTTCTCCTCTTGAACTAAACATGGTGTCTGTGGAAGTTGATATTACTAGTGTCTGTGGAAGTTGCAGCAATACTTGTAATAGGCTCAAGCACAACAGGCTTTTTTATGTTGTTTCTTGCTGGCAAGGCCGTGATACAGTCCCATAAATTTGGAGGAAAAAGCACTAATGGAGAAGAAAGAGGAGGTTCTTGAGTGCTTCAAGAAATGAGCAGCAGCAAGCACTTTGGCGGGATTCAGTATGGTAGGGAATGGTAATAGATGATGCAGCTTTGTTGGCTAGAGGCTTGCTAGGAAGTTATAAGAGCTTGACAAATGGTGAAAGATGAACAGTATGCCATGCAATCCTCAAACTTCCAACAGATGCATCATAGTCTGGAATGGTCATTGATGATCTCAATTTTACTACGTTGCAAACAATGCATTAGGTTAGTGCTTATATAAAGTATTGTAAAGTGCATACAACATCCATTTTAGTTGTTTAGTAGGGTGAAGAAACACTTGGACGGTTGAATCATCTGAACAAGTTGCAAGAAAATCTTGATATAGCTAATATTTAAAACCATATCAAACTTAAATATCAACCCATGAAGGTGACCCAACAGCACTTTTAGAGATGTGACCAGTGACGGTCAAGGCAGCAAACTTCTTAATGTTCAAGGTCTGATGACCAACAAGCTTTCATGTGTGCATAACCTTAGGAAAATGACGATCTCCATTAGATAGTGCTGGATCCATCTTGCATGTATGACTAGGCATAACATGGTCTGTGAGATATGTCATTTTTGAGGTGGAAAACATTGCATAGTCAATCTAACACTTGATCAAACCTCATATAAAGTCACCAAGAGGATGAAACATTTCTCTTAGAAGACAAATGGACTGCCAAAAGAGTTGCAATGCAGAGCAACTAAACCTTTTTTCAAAATGATGGAAGGTAAAAATTAAGAAGAGAAAGTAGCAGTTATCAAGCTCTCAGCAAAAATGGCACTATATTGGAAAGGATGGTTTTTGGTGCAAAATATGGTCGTAGTTCTAGTCAGTCACTAGTATGGTATGTGCTGTGCCATGTTCTCACATACATTGCAAAGGACTTTAAAAGTAGATCTAAATAGGTGCCTTGCCAACTTGCATGGTGTCCATATTGGCCCAGCACTGTAGGACCAGCTGGGACAGATCAACATGGTTGGCACTTGAGACCATGTTTGTAAGAAAGCAAGATTTGTTATTCACAAGTCAGAGGGGTGTGTAGGGATAAAATAAAGTAAATGGAAATTACCTTGAAGCCAAAGGAAGGACATGAGAGGTCAGATGGAATGGAGGTAACAATAAGCAAGAAGAGAGAAGGAAAAAAATCCGACCATGCCCAAGTCATTCTTGTCCTAGAGAAAAAAAGTAATTTTTGGCCAACATGAATAAAGATAGAGGAAATGGAAATATGAAGCACGAAAGGAAGTCAAACAAAAAAAGTAAAATGAAAAAAACCACAATATAGTAATGCACATCTGGACGGTAAACAGGTTTTTAAATTAAAACTTTTGAAAAAGGCGCATTCCGTAGAAAGAGGTTGGAGCTGGTTCTAGCAAGGCAAAAGATAGAATGAAATGAGGCACCATCTTACAACATATTTGGGGAGCCACAATGGCTGAAGGAGTTCATGAACAACAAAAAGTGAGTTACTTCTATATATGTTTGACATTTAAATTTTGGGATCCCAGTGACACATTGAAAATTAAGTGATATCTGAATTTCATTGGCATAATTTGAACCAATGAAATGGACAATAGTATAGGCCATTTGATCAAAATGGAGAGTACCTTGATGTAGCTACCCAGGAGCATCTACTAAACATGCATTTGTGTATGAAGTATTTGTCTCTCAACACTGTCGTAATACCTGACAAGTAATATTAAGACGCATTGCGAACATATATGCTGCTAGGTTTTCACTTTGAATGCCGTCTCAGTTTTGTTGGACCAGAACAATGTCTATTGCTTAAGCCTAGCTTTCAATCTAGAATTATTTCTACAATCTGATTCAATAATTCTTTTTCCATGCTTGAGATTTGTTGTTAGTAATTCAACTATACTTTTTATATGCTATTTTGACATCTAGTTAATGTGCATTAGGAACTCTGCATTTTGTTGGATGATTACTGGGAGCGCATGAATTTAAAGATTCCTATCTACTTTTCAGCTGGTATGTTCTAGTTGTATGCCTTTTTTTCTTTTTCTTTACTACATAAATTTTGAATCAAGTATCCCAACAACTATTGTGATACTAGACATGTTCAAAAGATTATTCCTTTTTTTTTTTTTTTTTGGTGATTTAGTTTGAAAGATTATGCTGCTGCACATGCTTTACTCCGTGTCACACACTTGTGACATATGAGTATATAATTATGCTGACTTATATATCTTCTCCACAATCATCTTATAAAATGTCTAAGGTGAAGGTGATACTGTTGCATTCTCTTGCCTTGATGTTATTCTCAGTGTGATCTCTGATATCTAATTCAAATAATAATTTTTTGATAATGTTGCTGAGGGGATTTGGATCTTTGTTTGGTTTGCACCAACAGCTGCCTCCACTCAGGGTTAAGGAGCCAAAAGCCTTAAGCTTAGCGTAAGGGTTTCTTTACAGTTCTAGTGATGTGTCCTTGGGTTTAAAGATGAGCTTTAAATTTTTCTTTTTGTCACATTTAATTTTGGCAATATGTTTCCAAGGATGTAAGTTGAGACCTTAGTGTCTACTTTACCTAAGTTGCATATGATTTTGGGGTGTGTATAACTGTCACTGTTTCTTTCCCCGTGAAGTACTGGATGCACCTGCTGGCTCATTTTGGCCAAGATATCAATGGCCTGCTGGTGCTAGGCTGAAATAAAGGCATGATATGTTTCTTGAGAGTTAAGATATTATAGTATTACTGCCTTACTTATGGCAGGGAATAACCTTCCACAAGATACTGAATGAATATAAATTAATGAAATCTAGGTTTCTTTCTTCTTCATAAAAATCTTACTTTAGTTTCATCTCTCTGCAAATATCGTGGATCAGATTAATTCCAGATTCTAGAATACTGCATGTTAGATCTTTCCTATCTTTCACATCATGTTTTCTCAGTCCCTTAATGAACACACAACCCTATTATTTCCTTAAAATATCCTGTTTTTGTACAGTGTAATTTGATTTGATCTCATTACTTTGTGACAATTGAACTGTGTAGGAAAATTGAAGTGCCTCTCTACTTTGTGACAATTGAATCGTGAGTTGTTATTGGTTTGGTTTTTGTGTCATAGATATAATCTTTTTATGCCATGAAAAAGATGAACTAAGAAAACACTATCCATATGTTAACTAGTTTTAATTTGGTTTGTGGTGGCATGTATTGTATATGTAGCGGTTTTGTATTCGTAGTGATGTAAAATTTCAACATGCAATGTATGTGTGATCTTGACTACTTTTCTCATGGTTATGTTTAGGTTTGACCATTCAGGCCAATATGTATTATAAAATGCTTATTGGATGGACCAGCCAAAAGATCAAAGACACATTTGCAATACGCAATACATTCGACTTCAAACATGGTACATTCTCGAGTGAATTATTTCTGTATGATAGTTGTATCAGCATAAATATTTCATCTGGAAACAGAAACCATTTGAGTGTTTTTTTGGCTAATAGTTGCATTAACTCAAAGAAAGATCTGAGCAGATTTCCTTATTATTGTTTTTATTTGTCTTTTTGTTGCTAAGCCATTCACTATAATGATCTACTTGAGATATTTTATAAGAAATAACATTGATAATATTATCTATTGTTGCACAAGTTATTGTACAGCACATGCAATGTCATGACTTAAGCAACATGATATCCACAAATGTAGTTAAAGAGCAGCTGCATCTATCAACATGTCTCAACTAGAACTGGTTGGTGACTGATGCATTTTGACACATAAATATCGTTAGAAAATCTAATCAAAATAGCTGATTCTTACTTGTTCTTAGCAGCAATCTTAATCCAAACCGAATTCTTTAAATAATCTACTTCCTACTGAACCAATCCACAATCAGCTAGAATCAACCAAGCCAAGCATGAAGCTTGTGATTGGCAATTGTTGATATACCATCAAATTTCACATATTTATTGTGTTCTCACATTTTTACGCTATCCAATTTAACATTAATTATTAGTCTTTAATTTCCTAATAGTTTTAGGCTCTATTTGAATTGGCTGTTGGGACCCCTTTAGGTGACTGCTGGCCAACAGCTATGTGAAATGGCTGTTTGTTAATAGTCGGGTTGACAACTAATCCAAACAGATCCTTAGGTAAAATTTCATATAATTTCCTGTCCTTTCCTTCTTAGCTTACAAACCAGTCAAAAATTTATTGGGGCATTCCCGCACTCGCTAGTCCCTTTCATGACTGTAGTTAATCATATACTAAACTTTTATTTTCTGAATGACATATTTGTCGCTTGTTAGTTATAAATATAAACCTTCTAAAGTTCACTCTCTCATCCACCCTGCACGTGCCCCCACCCCTTACGGAAAAAAAAAAAAGAAAAAAAAGTTGTTTCCCCATTCATCTCATCTGCCTAGTCACTTTTTTTCTTCCTAATTGTTTCTCCCTTTCTCTCCCAGTCTCCCTATTGCCCATTCTGTTGTTTTTTTTTCCATCGTTTTTCCTTTCTCCCTGCCATATATGTAAAAGATGCCGTAGATATATACTTGTTTCGGTGCCTCCATATAGATGATTTTATTCTGGGGAGAAAACTCACTGCTGTGGATCTTCTTGATCATCTCAGTCACATGAAACCCATCATGCGCCATAGATCTGGTGCAGCCACCTTATGCCATCATCGTGATCGGCAGTATCTCACTGGCTTCCAAATACTTTGTCTTTTGCAATTCCCATGTCTCATCAACTCCCAAAAACCTTCGTCATCCACTCTTCCCTCACCAATGAATGCACCAAACTTGGTGGTTTCATGACCCTCCTCTATCTGTTTTGCTGTCCAATAACAACCTCCTCGTGAGTGGCTTTACCAACATAAAACCCATGGCTAAACTCTCCTCTCTTTGTTATGACCAGGGTCATTAACTTTTCAGTGGTATCAATAATCAACACTTACCCAATTACCAACCAGCTTAGCCGGCCAACAAAGAAGACAGTATTTTCCTTGTTTTCTAGGACATGGGTGTCCTGTTACTAGCCTTCGTGACAGATTCGCATGCTTCTGGGAGAGAGGATGTGGTGGATGAAGAGAGAATTGAGATCTGTTGGTTTTAAAGTGTGATTTAGTGGGGTAAATGTCAAAATTCTAATATTGAAAGTGTTGAAAAGGTCTGTCTGTCTGGTTTGGCAGGATGAAAATGACATGAGAAGTTTAAAAAACAATCCTCTAGTTAGTCTCTAGCTGAGCTGTGAGACAAACAAATGTGGGGGTTTTCTTAAGAAGCTAAAGGTAGTATGGAGCTTTTTCAAAATTTGACATAACTATATTATAGTTTTCATCATATTCTTGTGTCAAATATTTTATTTATTTTTGTTATATTTATATATACTGAATCAAAACAACTTTTGGATTGTCATATTTTAAACCTGAATTACTTTTCTTAGTGGTGCATAAGCAAACAATATGTGCATTAATTGTTAATCTGTCTAAGTCTGAAAATCTTATAAGTTTGACCAAAACTTTACAAAATAAATTTTAAGATAATTTTTTTTGATACTTTATTTTTTCATTATTTCTAAGTTAAATTAATTTTCTAGGACCTTTATCCAAAGTGGAAATACCTAACGTGATATTTGCTAAGCCAGGATTTTTTGAAATTCTTCAAATTTGTTCTTGAGAGGAAGAGTTGACTTTTCATTCTTAAAAAAAATTAATTTTTTTGATATTTTTATTAAATTCAAATAGGGGTATTTTCTTATCATTTTAAGATATTTACTTAAATGATTTGAATGCAAGAGAGAGAGAGAGAGGATAACAGCTCATGGAAGATTCTCAACCTCCTCTCTATTTAAGTGTCCCCCAACCCACCCCATCCCACGCCTGAACCAACCCAAGCCACATTAAAAAAAATGAAAAACTATGAAAAAAATAAAAATATATAAAAAAAAGGGTGTACTAGCCCAAACCATTGGTACACTGCCGGTTCGGTTAAATTTGGTATTGAACCAAAACAAACCGGTTTGATACTGATTCAATACTGGTATGTGTACCTTAGTTTTAACACATAAAATAATTCATATCTATGTGAGTTGTTCCTTGTTTATTTAAAATATGATTCAGTTAATTGACATGTAGCATGAGCCATGTAAAACTAAATTTTACATACCTATTCGTTTCAATTTAATTTAAAGTTATCTAGTGCAAACAGTTAGGGTAATTTATGTGATCATTTATAATTTGACAACATGTATAAAATATAGCCCCTTTGGATGGGTAGATTTGCTTTGGATCATTTAAATTTTCCATTTAAGGTTGAAAACTTTGTCTATCATTAAATTGATTTAATTTGATCATAGATTCTTGAGTATGTTGTTCATATTTGAAATTCATATCATATTTCATTCTTTACGGACATATTTTGGTTTATGAATAGAACCATAACCTAACCATTACATTTGATTCATCGTTTGAATTGAAGTGTGTGTAGCTTTATATTCTGAGCTAATTTGATCTGTATGTTGTGACAACCCGAGGTGGAAATTGATCTGGGCAATAGGCAGCAGCCTGTCTTTATTGACTCATGGTGGGTTAGATAAAATAGGAAATGTAGCAGCATGAGTCTGTTTAGTTTTGATAAGCACTTTCCTTTCACATTAGAATAGCTGATATAGCTATGTTCCTTTCTAAGGAGCAAGTCGGCTCACCTCCCTACTCGACTACACAGTCTTACCAACTCCATAATCACATAGTAGAAAAAAAAAAAAAAAAGCATTACAAACGAAAATATAAGCGATTCACTGCTAAAAAGAAAAAAAATGTTGGATAGAAAGATTTAAGAATTTAGAATATTTTACTATGTTGAGCATATTAATAGGTTATTGGTTTGGTAAAATGAATTTTACGGTCAGCATCTTCTATTGTTGTTTAACTTATAGGATAGAGGTTAGTCATATTTTTGTAGTCATGGCTTCTATTAGTTTTAAAAAATGTTGGAATTATTCCAAATTATTGAGAATTTTGCTCTTAGGAACCTCATCAATCAAATATCCAATATCTTGAATTCCAAATTCCTAGGATTCTTTGTTTACTAAATGGACCCAGTCATGAAGAAAGCATTCCTTCATAGTTTTTTGCACATTTTTGTACCACCGCATCATCAGGAGAAGCCAGCATCTACTATTCCTTTCAAGGATCTTTTGGGGCCTTTTGATGCTTACGTTCTACGTGCAATATATGTTGCTTGGGTTTGTCATCTAGAATTTAGGTGATGGAACAACTAAAATATCATAGATGCAGTTTACTGTTAGTTCATTTGTTATGAGCTGTTATTTGATCAAAACCAAGACAATCAAACAAGGTAAGTTGCTTTTGGTTTTGCTATGTTATGTAGGATATGATATTTTGTGTAATTTATTGTTTCTAAATGCTTATTCTTCTGTAACTATCAAATGGAAATTAAAAGAATTCTCACTCCCTATGTTTTTATTTTTCTGACTTGTTTCTGTATTTTATCTTAAACTTTTGCTGATGGTTTGCAATGTTACAGTATGCCCCTTTGACCGCTCTTTTATAAACGCACCTGGGCCATGTGTTCTTTTTGCAACACCTGGGATGATCAGTGGTGGATTTTCACTTGAGGTATTCAAGCAATGGGCTCCATCTGAAAAGAACCTTGTCACACTTCCTGGGTACTCTCTTGTCATTTTACATGCCGTACTGAAAGTTTTTTTTTTCAATCTTCAAAGCTACGATGTATGCTGCTGAAAGCTTGTTAGATGTATAACCTAGTGATGTTGAATATGTAAAACATAGTCTACACATGTTTTAGTTGTGGTTGGTGAATGAGGAGTTAGAAATAACCTTTTTTCAGAAAGAAGTTACCAGCAACCTTAAACAGGAATGCCTGGTGGTGAGAGTTTAGGAAGCTGACTCTGTATAGGTGCGACAATCCTTGATGGCTAGGGTTAGATACGTGTTAACTTGCTCGAGTCAGGGTCTAGCTAGAACAAGTGACAAGATTTGGCTATAACACTGTTGCTCAATAAGCAGTAACTGGGAACAGCTAGGTAGCTTTATATTTTTAAGCAACTTTTCTCTTGCATATCGATGCTGTATGATAATGCTCATCGGCTTCATCTCATATCCTTCTGGCTCTCTGTATGATGATCTAGATTCTGCCTGTCATGACCATGATAAAATGACTGGGAAGGATAGTAAGATAGATTTAAGGCTTGAGTCAAGCAACACAGAAGGCATTCTCTCATTTTTATTAGAATTCTTGAGCTTATACACTGACCAAACAATGCTTGCTCAATTTGAAGAAGCAAAGCAACAGCTCACTGTATGATGTTCGGTGAAGTTATAGACATCTCTCATATAAGGAGGTCTAGATCTAGGTGTGAGGGCCAGCAGAAGGTCTCAACTTTCAACAAACAGGGAGTACAGAACCCAAGGGTTGAGGTAATGTTGCTGGCATGGCGATGCTTTCTGGTAATGCACTGCCGTGGCATGCATCATCCCATGCTGATCAGCACTTAAATCCATCATAGAAAGCAATTAAAATTTTTCAGCAGCTCTCAATTTGTTGGTTGCAATACTGGTTGCCAACTAAATTTTATACCCTTACAAGACTGTTTGAACAATGCATATTTCAGTGAGCAGGTTGTTTCAAAGGAACCATATTTATGTTGCTCAATCACCAATAACAAGGTGTCATTTAATCTGTATATACAACTTGATTACTTTGTAGGCAATCTTGCTTTCAATTTCCATCAGATACAACCTATAATTATACCACACGTATATATTGAACACCATACCTCTTGCAGGTCCATGACTAATAATCTTATATTCGCCACCAATATGCTAAGTAGCCAGGTTTCTTTAATGGTAGAATTTTAGAATCATCTTCTCCAATGCAGATTATTTTACCAGAAACTATATACAAGGCAAAAAGAAGGCTGATAACCTTATCATCCTAGCCAATCCACTCAACGTTTTGCATATAAGTATTTGATAAATCAGTTTTTAGTTTATGCTATGAAATATGAATTTGGCAACCTGATAACCTGCTATACAGAATTGCATTGCAGATAAATGCAAGCATGCCTTTTGGTTTGCCTCAACAATAAATTAGCTCAAAGAATTAATACGTGAAGTTCGAGGTGCATCCTGAGTGAGTGTTATTACATTTAAAAAGTGAATTAATTGGAAGGTTTAACATATTCCATTCATCTTGAATCTGGTTTGCGTTCTAAATTACCTTTTTCTTCATACCATTTTCTGCATGCATCCCCATGGTGAACAGCCCTTTCCATAAGATGTAGTTTCACTTGTAATTTTCTTATATTAATTTAGTAATATCTCTTTTCTCTGTTCAGGTACTGTGTTGCTGGAACCATAGGGCATAAGTTGATGTCAGGTAAACCCACGAGAATTGATTTGGACAAAGACACCCACATCAACGTTCGGTGCCAGGTTTTATTTAAACCCTAATGTTTTATCCTTTCACTTGAGACATATCCAACTAGTAGAGACAACTTTATACATAAAGTGGCCACTAACTAGTGTGCAGTGGAACGATAAATAGTTATTATCAGAAAGGGTATCAGCAAGATTCGTCATACTGAGAATTAGTACCATTTCATTATCAAACTAGTATAGTGCGTACCATACTAAACCGACAGCATACCAATTATTCTGTACCAAACCAATGACATATCAGTTAGGTGAATTGAAAGGTTTCAACCCATAAAGTGCCTCATACTAAGCCGAACCAGATGGTTTGATATGGTATGGGATGGTTCGGTATGATACGAGATCAGTATGAGATTGGTATAGGACGGCTTTGGATTATATAGGGTGATTTGGATTAGTACTGGCCCCATACCATTTTGAAATAGTAAACCATATGGTTCTGCACTAGTATGGTTCGGTATGCTCCTTATTGGATGGTTCGGTATGTCACATACTGGATGGTTCGGTACAGTTCGGCATACCTTGGGTATTAGTCATGGGATAACTTCTACGTAAGGCTTACCTACTTAGTATACTAATTGGGTTTTGTGCTCGTAACTAAGATTTTATACAAATAAGATATGGATGAGCTCATAGTTGATCCAAACCTAAGTAAAAAGGCTCACCCAATCCAATCTAGGAACTTGGGGTGGAGAGAGAACAATCAATTCAAGCCAATTAAAGATCAAATATGTGATCTAAATGACTGATCTGATCTAAATTTGTGATCAAATATGTGCTAAGGTTCCATATTTCAGACTGTGGATTTCACAATCTAAAGGCACTGAACCTGGAGGTTGGGTGGGACAGAATGATTAAAAAACTAAGCTGATATGTGATGACACTTGGAAGCTATGCAAATAGTTTAAAGTCCCTTAATATTTGTGTAACAAGAAGCAGCTAACTATCAAGATGACAACATTCCTTTTATATAGTTCTCTCCCTCACCGGCCCACCATCCCTTCTACTGGTATAATAACTGCATGAAGAAGAAGATGCATCTTTTCCTCTCTTAAATATTTATAGTTTCCAGACCTCAAGTCTCTTTTCATTTATTTTTTTCTCCTTTTGTGATCCATCTCGGTTGAGCTCATCTCCTACTTAAACCTTTATTAGGATGATGGAAACAAAGTATTTTTTTTATGGTTTGGAGGAACTGTTTTGATTTTTCTTTTTTTATTTCCTGGGCAGTTGTTGTGAAGGACAATTTGGTTCAACTTAGAACGCTTTTAGCATGTATTAAGCATTTCTACTGAAAGGACCTATTCTTAATTATTTGGTTTCCTTCTAAAACTCTAGTTACTTAACCTTTTGTTTTTTTTCTTTATATTCTGTTCAATGTACTCATTAATTTTCTTGTACACACCAGATCCATCAGCTGTCTTTTAGTCCCCACACAGATGCCAAAGGGATAATGGATCTTGTAGAATTTCTTTCCCCAAAACATGTTATGCTAGTGCATGGAGAGAAGCCTAAAATGGCCACACTAAAGGGAAGAATTCAATCTGAATTGGGAATTCAGTGTTATGATCCAGCAAACAACGAGACAGTGCTCATCCCTACAACCCAGAATGTGAAAATAAATGCCACTAAAATGTTTATCAGAAGTTGTTCTAGTGGCGACTTCCACAATGCAAAGAACAGTATACCTTGCCTTTCAGATTCTAGTTCCAGAGACATTGAAGCCTCTAATTTGGTAAGAAATGAAAAGGCTGCTGAAGGCATCCTAATAATGGAGAAAAACAAAACTGCAAAGATTGTCTATGAAGATGAGTTTCCACAGATATTGCATGTGGAGGAGCATAAGATTCAGTTTCAATACTCTTACCCTGCAGAAGTGTGCAGGGAACAAGTATTCTGCCAGTCAAGCAGCGGAGTACCGTCGTCTAATGGGAGCTTTCCAGAGACAGGTTAGGCTACAGTGTTCACTAGCAAATGATACACTTCAGTCAGCCACACTCTGCTTCACTTATTGCTGGCTAAAAGGAGAAACCTTGTCAAGTACAAACATATCAGATATGCTTCTGATTGTCTCCAGCTAAATTACATGTTTGTTCCGACTACTTTCGTACAAGACAAGGAAGGAAAAAAAAAAAATGTGCAGGTAGATTACCAGTATATGTCTGCTGTATTTGGCAACCGCTCACCAGTTGATGAAAAGCTGGCCAGATATCTCTCAATCATGAGATATGGATTTAAGTGGGCTGACTTGGCTCATAAGCCAAGTAGAAATGACTAGTCTCTGCAGTGAGTTATTTATAACTGTAAGCCATGTTACACATACACTGAATGTTACCATAATGTGTAATGATCCATGACAGGAGATTTTACTAAGCTGAGGCAATGCCTTGGATGAGTTTAAGATGACTCGAGGTCCCAAATTTTGTTCACTTTGTATAGTGGCGAATTCCGTGGATGAAGTGTGACACCCCTTTTCTTTCACTTCCCCAGGTTTGGTTTGGTGTTTTTGCTGTTATTATTGGTTTTGTACAGTGGCAAGTGCAAACGAACTATATAATCAGGTTGAAACAGGGGGCACATCTACTCGGTTAATATATGTATACGTTTGATCATGCTTAGCTCTCATTTTAATGGTTAGCCAAATGATTCGCTAATGGGACTCTGAACCTAGGGGTGATGATTTATAGCTCCATTTAAGTGGATTTGTGCTTGGTATAAATGAGCTCGGAGTGCAAGAAGGTACTTATTTATTAAATATATCAAGTTAAGGTTAAGAATCCAGACCTAACTAACCTATTTTAACTTGTTGAACAATTGGGTAAAGTCAACACAGCTACAACATGACCCGTTTAGAATATATTTAATTTGTTTAAAGCATGCAAGACTTTCACCCTATAATCACAGACCTCGCCCAATTGAAGTTGTTTATTAATTGGTTTGCGTGTCACGTCAGATTTCATGTTTAATAAACAAGTTGTGGTTGAGTTTGGGTTTTAGACTGTCTTATAAACTAAAAAAGCTGTGGTTGAGTCTGGGTTTTAGACTGTGTTACAAACTGGTTGGACGCCTATACCTCAATCCAACAAAGACCCAACGTTGCTACCACCTATACCTGAGCCTAGGACGCTAGTACCTTATATATTTTTGGAGATTTTTAACTTGCACATTAAATATGTGCAAAAATAAACAATATTATTAACCCTAGCACATCAAAATGCATGATAAAAAAACATAAATTAAATATTTTTTATTATATATATATATATATATATATATATATAGAAAGAGAGAGAGAGAGAGAGAGAGCTTAAGTTTGTTAAACTGGTTATTTTATTCTTACATTCATCTTAAAGACATCTTATTGTTTTGCAAGATTTTTGATTTATATAAATCTAAAAGTAGAAAAAAATGATCGAATTTGAGTTGAGCTATACGATCGTAGCTAAATTTAACTTTTTCTCTCTCTCTCTCTCTCTCTCTCTCTATATATATATATATATATATATATATATATATATTAGCGAGTTTTCTTGTCACTAGTTGAATGGGAATGAGAAGTTGTTTAAGCTTTGTATTTCTCTTTCTTCGTTAAAGAACTAGGAATGGCGGAAATATCTGGGCAAAAAAAGAATCAAACCAAGGTCTGTTGGATGGATATAACTTAGTTCTGTACATGCGGGCTGTGCGGTGAGAGTTTCTCTCTCTTTTACGGACTAAGGTGGTGCTTTTAAGTGTTTTTAAAACGTAGGAGAAAGACTCTCACCACACAATCCACAAGCATGGAATTGTACGTTAAGTTCCATGCCTACCATGCCTCTGCTCTTACCGACTCTGCTAGTCCGGAAAAAGGAAAAGAACTCGAGCACCACCACGCTAGATTTGGGCCACAGCCTAAATCTCGTCAGACACCCTAATGTAGATAGATTTGTGACTTCAGTTAAGTTCAAGCTGCCCAGATTGCATCCTTGGGGTAAAGCTTTTCAAAAGGCCAGATTGGAATTGGGTGAACTTGATCTAACCAATTTACAACCCTGGTCTAGTTCGACCTTATAGTTTCATGACTGTTTACTAATCTATTATTGCCAATGATAGACAAGCAATATACAAGACTAGAAAAGGGTTAATTTGTAGACAAAAGAAATAAGTTCCCTTGTGCACACCTTAACGATTCTTTTTGTAAAATGTCTGCTGGTAGCGGGCAAAGACTTTGCATGTGAGAGGAGAGAAAGGAGATGCAATGTGAAACAAATGTTGGAAGAGAGCATAAATTGTTGTTTGGAAATTGCCACAAGAAAAAACAACCAGGAATTGATTATAAACAAGTATCTGGTATGTAGATAGCTTGTAAATTTCTCAATTCATCAACAGAAACAGATTAAAACAAAATCCTGAATTCTTGTATTTTATGTGACTATGGTTGTGTACAAGTATAAAACATAACAAGCGATCTAGTTTGTGCTCTTTAAAATGGCATGTGGATTAATATATCTATTGCAGTGAATTTAGAGGAAAGAAAAAAAAAAAAAGCAAATCAAGTACTTCATACAGAAATAACCTAGATGTTCTGCATGACTATAAGCAAACGACCAACTTTAGATCAATTATGGTTGATACTTAAAACATTTTTAATATTTGGGGAAGACGTGCAATTTGCTTCATTTCCAATCATTGAGGCAATGACTGCACAAACAATCATTTATAACATATCACTGGAAATACCAAAGCAGTAAAACCAAGCTCGTCACGGATTTTAGTGAAATATGAAAAATATACAATGGCTACATATGATACCAAAATGCTTGGTAATAACTACTTTTGTAATCACCACTTCAAAAAGACCAATAGAAACAATCAGATTTCAATCAATAAGGATATCGATATTTTTTTGGTAAAAATATCTGGTTTCCACAGTGAAAAAAA
Organism: Metroxylon sagu; assembly: GCA_017589505.3. NCBI lineage: Eukaryota > Viridiplantae > Streptophyta > Magnoliopsida > Arecales > Arecaceae > Metroxylon > Metroxylon sagu. Next base: position 847,228 of record JACVBY030000550.1, read on the forward strand.
CCTACAGTTGTGCATAACAAAGGCCAGATAATTTCAATCTAGAAAATTTCACACTAAAACATCAAAATGCACTTTAATTTTCTAACTCTAACAAAGTGCAAAATATTTTAACACAATTTTCTATAAAATTAAAATTTTCATAAAAAGTGATGATCAATCTTAGTCTCAATAAACATGTACTTTTTAAATGAGATAGGTTTCTTGCTGATATCATAGACCTCAGAACAACCTATGCTTCACACAAAAGATCAAATACCGCTCATATTAAATTTTCAAAACCAAGTGACAAAAACTTTGATTTTAATTGGTCAACCACTTTGCTCATCAATTGATCATCTAAATTGAGTGGATATCACCATCATCTGTAACTTTGATCTCCAAAATAGTGCACTTCATCAATACTTAGTTTGTTTTCACTGTATGTTACATTTCAATGATAATTTGCTGACTCATTCTTTCCTTTTAAAAAGAAAAGTTTCCTGGCACTGGATCAAAACAAGGATTTTACATAAAAGAAAATATTTTTTTACGCACCAATAAATGCTATCCTCCACTTATGTTTGTGTCAGAACCAAGCAGTGTACCCAAAAGTTATTTCAAAGAAAAATGACATACATAAATGATGCTTAGAATTCAATGTTCCACCTATTTCATGACAATTTTGATCCCTTAGAAACTAGAAAATTCTTCTCTCATAAAATGATGCCCCACTCTGTATAGTGAAAAGGCCATAAGTTAAGAAAGGTACACCAATATAGCAGTACTGAAAGGTCATAAGTTAAGAGAGCGCAATCAAATTCATCAATGGAAAAGATTTCAAAATATGCAGGGCCAATCCATTATCCCACCTATTAGGTGTTGGCTTTATGGGGAAAAGTGTGATCCACAGCCAAGGATGTTTTCTGATTAGCATCAACCCTTTCTATATTGCTTATAAATTTCAAGCCAAGGAATTAGGTAAAAGAGGTGGTCTGCAAGGAAAAGACCAGTTAACAAGTAGGAAGAACCTATGTACAGGTACAGACTCTAAGCTCGAGTGTTTTGACAAACTGGTTGGCACACAAGATGATCTTACATGTACTATAAAAAGGCAATATATGGATCAAAGATGTTAATCAACTAACAATGATGGAGAACCAAGTGCATTCCATCAACATCTTGATTGAATCGTTCATTAGGCAATTAAAAAATAAGAGAACTTACATAGAATCATGGACATAGCACTTGGAACCAAATGAACCGAATGGTGAGTGGAGATCACATGAAAATGTGCTGGATGGAAGTCTAAACCGTCCAGTCTCTTATATATGGACACTGCAGAAATGATAAATTGATGTCCAGAAGTAATAAAAAGGCGCCAATTCATATGAGATTTCAAAAGCTTCACAGAGGTGAAAAATGAAATTAGTATGCGCTAATATACCATCATGTCTCTATCTACTTTGGTGGCTCCTAGGTTTTCTAACTAGTTCATTGATCAACGATGTATAAACTGCAAAATCTGAAACCATTCCCTTTTCACCCCTTAATTCCTCATGGTTCTCAACTTCTCCATGCTTGCAATGCCCCTCTAAAAGAATATTGTAAGTGACATCATCCGGGACAACTCCTACATTAAGCATAGCATTCAAGAGCATGTTAGCATTCTTCATCTGGCCAAGCTTACAAAGCCCATTCATGATCACATTATATGTGACAACCCCTGGCTTATGACCCTTACTTTGCATCTCCCTTAACAACTTAAAACCTGTCTTAACTTCCCCCTTCTTACAAAATGCGTCAATTACCATGGTATATGTAACCTCATCAGGGACCATACCAGCCCTCACCATCTCATGTAGAGTCCTCTCCGCGTCCACCACCCATCCTTCTCTACTCAACCCTGAAATAAGTGCTGTGTAGGTCACATCATCTAACTTGACCCCTTCAGCCACCATTCTCCTTTTAACCTCAATCGCCATCTCCAATTGTCCCTCCTTGCAACACCCATCAATGAGAGTAGTGTAAGTCACCTTGTCAGGCTTCAGACCTCTTCCCCTCATTTCCTCCACAACCCGCTTCGCCTCCCTCAAATCCCCGGTCTTGCAGAGGCCATTCACAAGAGCATTGAAAGTAACCAAATCTGGTTTAATGCCTTTCCTACACATCTCTCTATAAATCTCCATCCCAGCCACAACCTTCCCATCTTTACAGTGCCCATCAATCAACGTGGTGAATGTAACAGCATTGGGAACCAATCCTCTAGAGCACATTTCATCGAACAAATGGTTGGCATCGTCCAATCTGCTAGCTTTACACAATCCCCTGATCAGAACACTGTAGGTAAAAACATCAGGATCGAGCCCAGCTTCCACCATCCGTTTCTTCAAATCAAATCCGGCGTCCAAGTCGCCAACTTTACAATACCCATTGACGAGAGTGTTGAAGCTGACGGCAGTGGGCTCGGTTTTAAACCTCCGAATCTCATCGAAAATCGAATGGGCCTCCCTGACCTTACCCTCCTTGCAGAGAGCGTGCATCAGCACGTTGAAAGTCTGCACCTTGGGGGGGAATCCGGCGTGGAGGATCTCGGAGTAGAAGGCCCAGGCGGCGGCGGGGGAGCCGGACCCGATGAGTTGGTGGAGGAGGTGGGCGGAGGAGCGGAAGGGGAGGGTGAGGCGGTGCCGGAGGGCGAGGCGGAGGCAGTGGATGGCGTCGGAGACGAGGCCGGCGTCGGCGTACTCTAGGGCGAGGGCGTCGAGGAGGGAAGGGTGAGGGGGGCGGGGGGCAGCGCCCTGGACGGCGGCGGAGAAGAGGGCGGGGGCGGAGTGGCGGCCGCGGCGGGCGACGAGGAGGCGGAGGAGGGGCTGGGCGAGGGAGGGGAGGCGGCAGCGGTAGAGGAGGTGGGCCATGGCGAGGTAGGAGAGGGGGGTGTGGCGGAAGGGGGGCGGGAGGAGAGCCAGTGGAAGAAGGAGAGGAGGGAGGAGGGGGGGAGGGAGAGGGGGTTGAGGGAGAGGAGGGAGACGAAGAGGGCCGGGGTGAGGGAGGGGAGGAGGGATTTGAGGGAGGATTCGAGGGGGGTTTTTGGGGAGTCGGCGATGGCGCGGGAGATGGTGAGGAGGAGGGGGTCGGCGGGCTGGGGAGGGGGAGGAGAGAACCATGGGGAAGGCTTGGAGGAGGAGGTAGAGGTGGAGGTGGAGAGAGGCTTCGAGCGGAAGTGGAGAGGAGAGAGGAAGGAAGGTGGGAATTGGGAGGGAGGCTTCCTTGAGAGAGCGTGCATGGCTTTGCGGGGGAAGCGTTGAATCAGTTGCTCTCATTTGATCAACAGCATGGACAAGCGAAAAATAATTTAAAATTATTTAAAGGCTAAACTATATTTTTGTTTCTCAAACTTTAACTTACAATTTATTATGATCCTCAAATTTTATTGTTATTACATCTTAGTCCCTCTAAGTTTTAAAAATTTTATATTTTTAATGTTTTATGATCGAATAAAATTGATGAAATAATTTGTATGTTACCTTAATACTAACATATAAACACTTTTTTCTACCATCACATTAATTACTATGCTGATTTTAATCGATTTCATATAATAAGAATTTAAAAATATAATATTTTTAAAGCATGTAGGATTAAACTGTAATAACTTAAAATTTAAGGATTAAAATAAATTTTGAGCAAAAAAATTTGATAGCTAAATGTATATTTACATCTTGCTTAAATAAATAAATAATATAAACATCTTAAAGTGATGAGTATTTTATATTCTAAAAAAAAATTATAATTTTATAATCCCTTTAATTGGTTCTATATTTATTTTGCTTCCCTATAGGTAAATAAGAGAAATTCAAAGCTACCAGTTCTTTGTCCATATACTTTTATGTGATGGTAAAACTAGAAATTAGATAAAACAAACCCTCACATATTATGTAAAGATGAAATTAAAAATTATATAAAATTCTACGTAATTATTAATTTTGCCACAAGAAGTTCATATTTTGAGACATATGATGATATTTTACCCATAATCAAGAACAAAATGGATGATACTCATTTGATGAATATCCATTGGATAATTGTTTTTACTATTTGATTTATGAGAGATAATGCATCAAAATATATAGCTGTAGGGAATATGATAGCCGGAAACTATGCACACATTTTCAAAATCAATCAAAGTGAAAAGTATTTACTGTTTTGGAAGATTATTAATGATAGATGGTTTAATTTTTTAAATTGTTATGCATATGTGGCAGTAGCAGCTTATTTGAAATCTCATTTGTCTCATGAGATGTGAAAAGATAATTCAGCAATGACACATGAAGGACTACAGTTAATAGAGCTAAGAAGCCACCATTCCTTGGATTCTAACATAATTGGAGTTATGACAATAGATTCCCAAAAAGAGTCTCATCCAAGTAAGGGTGGCCTTATTCATCTATTTTTAATTATATCTTACAAACTTGTAAATACGTTATCAATATTTTTTTGTATTATGTGATAGGACTTGTAAATAGTGGGGCATGTGGGGTGGTTTGGTTCATAATTTGCAAAGGTTTACTGTTAAAATTTTAAACTGACCTCGCAGTGCCCTGGCATGTGAGAGAAATTGGGGTGCTTTTGAGGTTGCACACATAAAAAAACACACAAAAAGTAAATTAAAATTCGAGAAGTTGCAAGATTTGGTCCTCAATAGAATGAATAACCATCTAAATAAAACCATGGCAAAGAAAGAGAAGGCTGATTCAAAGCCAACCGACATTGATAAAATGAGTGCTTGTGGAGATTATTATTAAGGAGTTGATCTTAAAGTAGAGGGAGGGGAGAGTGATGTAGGAGAAAGCGAGGACCTAAATGCATCCAAGTTTACTGTTCAAGGATTCCTTTAATTTCAAAATTATCTTATGTGCTTTGTTTTGGACAATCACTGAGACTTGACTTTGCAATAGATTTGGAGCTATGATATTTGAAACTTTTATGCTAAATTATGTTTGTAGGCAATATGAATAATATCTATGATGCTTATAAATACCCATTATTTTATTCTGTTCAAAAATATTTAATCTTTAGTTGTTTAAATATCCTAAATTTTCCAACATTTTTTTTTTTTCAGATGTGCCAGAATTTTTTTTTTTTTTCTCTGAATTACAAACTTCTCAACCTTCACCTTAAAATTTTCCATCCCAACCAAAGGTAGACCTCCACAATAACTCTCTAGTATTGCTTCATATTGCAGTCACCAAGCTGATGCACCCACTTAAAAAATAGATATGAAACTTAGTGACAAAAGTTCTGAGAATGCATCCATCTGGTAGTTGTGCAAAGAGCTGTACAAGTTTGTGACCTGTGAGGGAGGCTCTTTCCTCTCCTCCTACAATAGATCAATAGATTAATCAAGAAAATATTTTCCAAGTTCAGAAAAAAAAAAAAAAAAAAAACTCACCACATGGAAATCACAAACCAATGTAATTCTCAGCCATGAACAAGCATCTATCAACTGTTTAAAGACAGTACTTTAACAGCAAGATAGCTACAGCAGCTCAAGCATTTACACCAGTGGCATCTCTTCAGGCATAACAACTTGATCAAGGGTGAAAATGCTCAATGCTTTCCCAGAGATAATGATAGACCTGAGTGCAAGAAGCTTACCTTGTTCCTTGAAGCTTTTATCTTTTCCGTTGCCTTTTTACCCTTCTTCACTTCTGTCAAGAACTGATCCAACCCAAAGGAATCATTCTCTTCTGGCTTTTCAAACTCTATTAGTCCCTCTCTCATAGCATTATCATCAAGGCAGCCGGAGCCGGAGCAATGCAAGTCCTCTTCCTACCAAGCCTTCTGAGCCTCCATTTCTCTTTCAGCATCAACTCCTTCTAAAACCTTAACCTCTTTATAGCAGCCTCTCTAGCCTTTGATTTACTGTAATATCCCAAACTCATCTATTGATCTAATTAATTTGTTAGTGAGCCAGAATCACATGATCCTAAAAACTCGAGTGAAAATTAATTGGTAGCAAGTAAACTTAAGTTATAGACACTTCAAACTTTTCTTTTTCATCCGATGTGAAACTATTTTTAGAGTATCATAATTACATGCAAAGCCTTCACAAAGTTATCACTTCGTCCGCTAGATGGTCTACTTAATTCCCCTCTCCAATTTTTGTTCATGCTTCTCCTCTCCTGATGCTGTCTTTGGAACAAGTGCAAGTACACAATCTCTAACTTCCAAAGAACAAAGATTACTCACTTCACCCCTAAACCGCTTCACCTTTAAGCTTGGATTGGCCTTTAAATTGATCTAAGTTATCTAAAAATTAATATTAATTAATCCTAATCCTTAATCTAAGTGAATCGTAATCTAAACATTTGCACTTATCCTAACCGCTCAATTGATTACTTATAAAAAGATATGACCATAACCTTTTACCTACTTTTAACATCAACCATAAACACCTTCTCCTTCTCTTGCATTCATTGGGAGAAATTTTGTACATTTGAAAACCCATCCTACCAAACCACTTTTAGGCCCACTTTTTCTTTCTTCCAACCTTGTTTCAAATTTATGAGAATCTATTTTTAGGATTCGATCAAGCAAAGAGAAAAGAGAGAATATCAATAGAAAAGCCAAACAAAAGAATGCTCCAACATCAATGCCTACTTCAAATCCGAAAGTATTCTTAAATAAAATTATAAATTTAAATCTTCAAAAGATCTCGAAACATAAAAGTTAAATTTTTAAATTATAAATTAAAAATTCATAGAGTTATTCCTCATGAATTCGGATCAATGGCATTATTAAATACCATCTCAATAAGAGCTCAAATTTTTCCTAGAGGACAACAATCCAATTCTCTACTCATATGTTTATGATAGCTGGTAAAAAAGTCAACTGCAGCTATTTTTTTATTAATTATGTAAGACATCTATTTTTCAACATCAGCGTGAAAGCTGCTAATAATATATTAAAAAAGAGAGAGAGAAACTACACCTCAAAATCCTTCATTCAATTTATAAAATTGGTACAAATTATTTATTTCAAGTAATATAACATGTAACAAATGGGATTGATCCACCTAGAGTTGACCCACAGCCGCACCCCGAGGGCAAATTTTCAAACACCTGGCTACGTCCTGTTGATTGGGCAACCGTTATTAGCTGGACCAGGGACCCCGGAAGCCCGTGAGACCCTAAAACCATGAACCAGCTTCCTCCACTCACCACTAATGTCCACCTGAATGTCTTAGGTCATGTGGGCCCGACAACAGCAGAGGTCAACAATCCCACTGGTTGAAAATGCTGTTCGCTGTCCGCAAAAGCACTGCATGGGTCTACCTACCTTGGTGTATGGCAGCAAGTCAAAACCTCCGACACAAAAACAAAACCGGGATGGCAAAGTCTACGGGCATTCTCACGACTTTTTAATGTTTGGTCCGAGATACCAAATCCGAGGACACCAAACTCATCATCACGTCACCAGGTCACATCTAATGGAAAAATAGAAATTAATAGTAAAGATTCAAAATTTCAATCAGTCTCCATCCTAAATCCAATCTACCGTTTCTTTTTCTACCCATCATTAGAGAGAGAGCGAGCCAAAGAGTGAGCAGTCTCGAAGGAGGGAGGGTTTATGGAAGACGAGGATTCGACCGTGACGGTCTCCCCCCAGCCGCTGCTTTGGCCGGCCCGGTCGCAGGCCCAGCCGGCTAGGTCGAGCCGGCTGCTGACCATCCTGGGCCGGGCGACGGGCCAGCGGGAGCCGTCGATGCTGGTGCGCGAGACGGCGGCGCTGCAGCTGGAGGAGCGGCGCGCCGACTGGGCGTACTCCCGGCCGGCGGTGGCGCTGGACATCGCCTGCAACCTGGCCTTCGTCGTGGTGTCCGTCGCCGTGCTGGGGGCCACCACGGGAGAGCGGCCCAACGTGCCGGTCCGGGTCTGGGTCGCCGGGTACGCGGTGCAGTGCATGCTCCACGTGGCGCTGGTCTGGTCGGAGTACCGGCGGCGGAGCGCACGGCCGCGGGGGGTGGAGGAGGGGGGTGGCGGCGGCGGGGAGAGGGCGCGGTCGGACTCCGATGCCGGGGACAGCGAGGAGGATGGGGAGGAGGGCGGAGCGGGGAGAGGTCAGCAGTCCAGGTATGTGAGAAATGATATTTGAATGAAATTTGTTGAATTTTCATGAAAGTTCAATTTTTTTTTTTTTCACCGTTATGATTAGGGTTAGGGTTTTTATGGTTATCTCAAATTGCGTAGGATCTGTTTGATTTATGTGAAAGTCAGTGAAATGGTCAGTGATTTCTCTTGAGTTTATTTTTACCTTTTCCTTTTTTTTTTTTTTTTTTATAGCGATAAAGAGCTACATTGCCATATTAGAATTTCAGCTGGTAAAAGGGAGAATTTTTGGTTCTCTAGCCTATACCAGATTAAGGGAGGGTTTAATTGGAGAGCAAAGTTTGGATTTGGTGTTCAAGTCTTGTGCTGTCTATTTTTTTTTTTTTTTTAATGATATTGTGCAGTTCACAGTCTAGAGCCATGAATATGTAAGATTATTGAGGGGGGGGGAGGGGGAAGTTGATGGCATGAAAGCACTCTGTATGGCATGAGAATTTTTGAATAAGCAAATTCCTTAGTAGGGAATGGGTTTTGAGGGTTGGAAATTTTGGGAGAGATGGTTTGATGAATTCCGGTATTGGCAGGATTTTGATGATTGGGATGTGGTCTGGAGCTGTATGTAGTATAGGAGTATGTGAGAGGAGTTGTTCAGCAGCTCTATAGTCCAAGTGCTTGATTTTTTTGAAAGAATGGGACTTATTTGTGGTCCGGTTATCTCCCCAGCCAGTCACCCCCTCCCCTCCTCTCATACCATGCGTGCTGTGCATTCAAGGGGGAGTGTCCAGTGTCACAAGAGAGGGGGGGGGGGGGGGGGTGGGGGGGGTGTGGCAACTGCAAAGAGGGTTGCACCTCTGCGCACTATGCTAGAAGGGAGTTCCTCTTCCCTATTTCTCTCCCTCCCCTGCTCCAACATTGCCATCGGTCCTTCCCCCTCTTCCAAAGGTCGCTCTCTCTCCCTCTCTATCTCCCTCACTGCCTCTCCATCTCCGTCTCTCTCTCACTGCGATCAATGGCTGAATAGGGGATGGCACGAGAGCCACCCTTGTTTGCCACCGCAGCTACCCCCCCTTCTCTCTCTCTCTCTCTCTCTCTCTCTCTCTTTGGATTCAAGTACAACTTGAAAGCTGGATGAAAGTGTTCTTGTTGTTGTTGTATTCAAGGACAGCAGCCTGTGCGCAAGTAAGGAAAAGCGTTAGTAGTGGATGAAAGTGTACCAATTGTGGATAAAGTAATATTTTTACTTTGCAACAATACACTGATATACTTTCGCAAACTGGTAGAATTGTGGACTTCCTTATCTTCAGACAATAATATTTTGGATGATGCTTCTATTATAAGGAAAAGTGTTAGTAGTGGATGAAAGTGTACCAATTGTGGATAAAGTAATATTTTTTACTTTGCAACAATACACTGATATACTTTTGCAAACTGGTAGAATTGTGGATTTCCTTATCTTCAGACAATAATATTTTGGATGATGCTTCTATTGTAGTGGTTAGTTGTACAATGAGATCTTTAGGTTTGGATAAATACTGCTAATGCATGTGATGGATTTAAGAAAAAATAATTGATGATATCTATGATCTCGAGGCATCTGTTGATAAAACTATTTAAGAAATTTTTTATTTTATAAAGATATTCTTCTTATATATGGGCATCTCATAGCCGCACAAAAGCATTCAGCAAAGCCAAGGCATTTGGATTGTTGTTGTTCTTGCTGCTGCTGCTTTTATTAAAATATGAAAATTTTTAAAATTTTAACATAATGCTAAAATTTTACTGAAAAAATGTAAATATGGAAACTCACTAAAACTTTCCTTGAAGGAAACAAACTCAAAACTTGAACTCCTTGACATAAGCACTACATTCTATTCTTGCGAACAGTTCGAGCATAGACTACTCCCAAGAATGAGAAAAAGGAAGCTAAAATGTGTTAATTAACTATTGATATGCTGCAGTATGTGTTGTCACTTGATAAACTTAACATTGTCCACATGGCATTTATAATCTGAGTTAAAAAAATAAAATAAAATCTTATGCAGGAGGTAGCAATTTCGTGAATTGTCCAGATCTTTTCCCTTGGAAGAGAATGTCTTACTTCTCTGTAGTCTCTATCAATCAACAAAGAAAAAAATATCTTTGGGATCCGAATCACTTATTCTGCATTTCATTTGCCCCCTTGTTTGAGCAAAATATTTTAGGTTCTATGTGTTTCAAATAAATGTGAAATCTTTGTCTTTATAAGTTATAATACTAATGAGTGACGGTGATTGGTGCCAGTGCTGCAAAACGATATGAATCTCTTAATACTGTGGCATCCTTTCTGTGGTGGCTTATTGGCTTCTATTGGGTGGTTTGTGGTGGTGAAACTCTCTTGCAAAATGCTCCAAGGCTTTACTGGTAAGCTTAATGTTTGTCTTGAAAAAACACTTTTTGGTCTCCTTCTTGAAGATACTGAATAGGAGTATAAATTATCTAGTTTGGTTCTATGCACCCATTATCATCAATGTCTTAAGCTTTTAGGATGTTCATTGACAATCAGCTAGGACTCTGGTCCTCAGCCCCACAACCTGGTGACTGGAGGAAATGGATGCCTCCTTGCAGCCATTATTGAAAGAACATGTGCCGAGTTTGTTTTATGCTGCTGATTTTAGCTTATGGCATCATGAAACTGTTAAATCTTTCCCTATAGCGCATTAAGTTTCCTAAAGGTTTAAAGTTTCTCAATGATTATTCCATGTTTTATTTGAGATTCTAAGTAAGATTTTTTTTTTTTTTTTTTTTTTAAGTTTTTATATGATAAGGACCATTTTTTTCATTTTTTTCTCAGAACGACCTTTATAGGGATCACATTATTGATGAATTGCTTAAAACAAAGATTAAACATATTCTCTTTCAATTTATGCTGAAATTTAGATGATGGTATGTTGATGGCATGCATTACTTTTCCGTCTACTGAGATAGGTTATATCCTTTTATTCTCACAATTCTTCCTGTCCTTATTTCATTTAAATCGAACTGAAGATTTCTAGTCTTTCATATATAATCAAGATAATGAAAGGACAACTGAAAACCACCTGTTGATCACCTTCAAAACCTCACCCCCCCCCCCTCTTCCCCCCTCCAAAAAAAAAAAAAAAAAAAATTAGTTTTCATCAATGAATCTCCTAGCTTTTATATGGGATCATTAGGGTCTGATTTCCTTTCAAAACAATTATTTTCATTGTATATACAATTACTTCCTTACATTCTATCTTTTTTCATCATGTCTTTCACAGGATGACAGTAGTTTTCCTTGTATTTGATGTCTTCTTTGCCATCGTTTGTGTGGCTTTGGCCTGTATTATTGGGATCGCGCTTTGCTGTTGCTTGCCTTGCATTATTGCGCTTCTTTATGCTGTGGCAGGCCAGGTAAGAGTGGCAGGATTTAATAGTCAACAAAGAAGTGATTTGAGAGAGCTCACAATTGCTACTTATTTTCATTCATTTGTTGTGAATGAACAGCAAGGTGCATCAAACGCAGATATTAGCATTCTTCCTAGATATAGATATGCTGAGACTTGTGACAATGGGCAAAAGACAACTGAAGAAGGATTAATGGTTCCCATTGTAAATAGCAGTGGAATTTCAACAAGTGAACGTGTTTTAGAGCATGAGGATGCAGTAAGGCTCCATATCTCTCATAATATTTCTTTGTTCTATCTATGGAAGTTTAGAGTAAAACTCTCCTTTGACATGTTTTTTTTTTTAAATTTCTCATTTGATTTGTTTCTATTAATAATCTTGTTTGTACCTCATTTGAAGACCTTTAAAACCATTTTCTTGGTATTGAGGCTTAATAATCACTGCTGCTACATGAATCAATTTTTCCTTTCCTATTGTGAAATTGTAGTGGTGCCATCTACAACTTCCCAGGAACATGAAGAGAAACATACATTTGTTTAATACATTCTTGAAGCTTGATTTGTTACCTGCGGTTAGACTGATGTTGGCTGCAAATCTGCAATTTTCAATATTCATATATTTCCCAAAGTTTGAAAAAACACTGTGTTAGTTTTTTAAACTAGACATGGATGAGAAACATTGCACTGACAAGATTGGTTGTTCCCATGCTTTGCATCTTATTGTGTTTACAAAGGATTTTTCATATAAAACCTTATGCTTTCATGATTTATTACAAACTCCCTATTATATTATTACCTACTAAATGCTTCCATGATAACTCATTAACAGGGTCTACCCAATTACTGTATAATAACTCTTTGCCCTCCATAATGATTTTGTCACAACTTACGTCTGCATTTTGTCCTACCTGCTCTTCTTTGGTCTAACCAATTGCTGAGAAGACCAAACCATCCCCTTGCTTCTCTTCCTGTCCTTGCATACTTTGTGACTGATACCATAATTTAAGGTCATATATGCAAATTCGGAGAAAGGAGGGAAAAAGGCATTGATTGTTCTTTTTTTAATTTTCTTTCTTATTTTAGAATTAGGTAAAAGGGTATCAATCAAAAGCATGGACATGCTGTTAAAAAACATATCGCTAAGAATGGAGAGCCCATGATCCTATAGATTGTTTGATTCAGTGGTTTGCAGTTTCGTTTCCCTTTCCAATTCCCATGTCCTAGATGAGAACTGTGTTATATTAACTTGGTGAAGCTGTCATATCTCTCCCTTCTGTTTACCAGCATGTATGGTTTCCATTGATTAGTTATATGAATTGATTTCTATCATCTTGAACTCCATGTGAACTTCTACTGCACAATTAACTTGTCACTTTTATAAGAAGGATTGAAGGTTAGCTCTAAAAGAAATTGCATTAACCTTACAAGTTCATATTTTGGTTGTACATATGATTGCTTTTAGTACCATGGAAAGATGGAGTCAGTAAACGGTATAGTTCATGAAGCGGTTTTGTTGCTACTTGAAGATTTCATCATGTTAATTGATGGCTTGATGGACTTTAGACTGAAAAAGTGTGGGGGAAAGAGGGGGGAAAAAGTATAGGAGCTTTTTGATCGATCCAGGTTCCATACCTCCCCCCCCCTCCTCTCCTTGTCTCTCTCTCTAAATACATAGACACTTGCAGAATTGGGATATGGGATGAGCTAAGAAGGGGTAGGGAATGCATGAGATGTCTAAGTGCTGGTACTTTCTCATTTGGTTAGATAAAAGAAGCAGGGTTCGGTATGTGAGAGAAGGCAGGGACCTGCTATCATAGCAAAAACAGAGGGCAAAAGCAGAAATCTCATGCCAGTTGGATGTTTTCAATTATTATTTGTGATTAGAAACTAGAGTAAAATAATAATCTCATGACTAAATGCTATGCTGATTTGTAGGAGAGGAAAAGGTAAGAATTTTTCTGAAAAAGATCCTAAAAGCATGAGGGGGTCATGTAAAAATTTCCCTTTTTGTAAAATAAATTATATAAGACGATGTTGTAGCTTTTTACTAGATTAACCAAGGTACTCCCATAAATGAGAATATTTCCCATTAATATTTCACATGAAGTTCAAGCCTTGCTTGCATCAGTTTTATATAACGCATTCTCTACTTATATTGACCTTAATTTTGTATTTTCCTCTTATATTTCTTCATATTTGGATCCCTGTATATCTATATTCTTAGCATATTTATTTGTTTGTCTTTGATAAGTCTCCATGTTCAACTGGTTGTATGGACACTCTTTGTATTATATTTAGATACATAGCTTGCTGAATGTCCTGTGATTAGCTTTCTTTCTTTTTGGCTTTTTTCGATGGTTATATCAATTGCATTATGGTGGTATATTTGTTGTCTGACTATGATGACCTTGTGCTTCTCCAGGTTTATCTTCAGTTAAGATTCAAGCTGTTTCCACCTTTTGTGTTATGAGAAAATCCTTTTAGCATAATTATGAAACATTAATTGAATTATTTGACTTGAAATTGAACATTTGAGTCATAGTGCAGAATCTATATTGACAAGGTGACATCATACCACCTGTAATTTTCATAAGATTAAGGTACAGAAGACTAGAAGGTGGGGATTAGTCAGCCTTACTAGTTACTGTCCTCAATAGGCAAACCACTTAAGCAAAACTTAAAAAAGAACCAGAAGTTAAGAGCTACTTACAAAGAACAGGACCCATCCCATGCATTAACAGAATAGAAGATAATAGGCAAATAATCAATATCTGCTACAGAAAAATGAAAACTCATACAAGAATAGAGGAAACTAGCCACTTAAAAGAAGAGAAACTCAGATGGATAAGTCTCGTAGTTATAAATGGATTGGTAATCATCGATCTCTGTTCAATGGGAAGCGACCAACCTGCTAGCCCCATACTCTAGAAATTGAATTCTTGCAGGAATTTTTTCCTTGAAATCTTTGAATTTTCTTTCCAACCAATAATTTTAGCAAAAGTTAAGTGACAAAATGTTCAAAAAGTGATGGTGTGTTTACTGTAGTTGAGATTGTTTGGTTTCTTCTAGATCATGTTTTTCCAAAAGAAGAGGGAAACGTTGTACCCATTTGGCATGCTTGAGACGCGACTGAGCTGGACGAGATGGTTTACAATTTGATCCTGTCAGCAGTGTTTAAAATTTCTGTTCTTTCTTTTTGCAAGAAGCATGTTCTTGGGTTTTCTTAGGCACCTGCAGACCAATCTCTGTGAATAACTGGCCAACACAGTCATCAATTAAGAATTCTAATGTCCAGGGGCTTGAAATTTTAATTTCAGCTCCTTTTCCTGTATAAGGACACTAACAGGGTGCTTGAAAATTGGCCTCTTAATTGTTCTTCACAGCATCTTCATTTTTAACTATTTGCATGAGAGAAGGGGATAATTCCACAGCACTCAACCTCAAATTTCATGCAAGTTCTATTATTTTGTTTCTGGAGCATGCTATTACTTATCATCGTGCTATGTAATTTTGTTTTCCATTGGATCATATGAAATTATCTGATACCATAAAGTGTTATTTTAAAGTTGCAAAATTAGGGAGAAGTCAGTTAAGAACATGCTAAATAGGGAAACACAAATATGTGGTTATCTGATTAGTTAAGTTATTTGATTATAAATGTAATATATGTATGTTACTATTTAATTAGACTTCACATTAAAATATGTCTTCATAAGGTACCATGGCATATATGAAATCCATACCTTTGTTACTTGTGTAAAACATAGAATTTCTGTAAAGGTAGATTTATTGTTGTTAATGAGACCAACCTATTGAATTATATTGATAATTATTTATAGATCTTTTTCCGATTTTTCAACTTAAGTTCTAGCTGATTTCCATCTATAACTCTATTCATTTTGTTTAGCTGAATGGTTTTTAGTTTTTACCCAAGCCTGGCCTGGAGGAGGTCAAACAGGCTGTACCCATCTGGCATCGCATTTCAAATTGCCAGTCCAAAAATTAATTTGATTTGGTTCCTTAGAATTTTAATTCTGGGCTTATCAGGTGCTTTGTTCCACAAGGTTTGAGTAATCAAGCAAGAGACAGATATATGAGGTCCCTTGCTTCTCTCTTCAAGGAACAAAACTTGTAAAAATATCATCAAATATGTAAAGATTATTCTTCTCATCACCTCATAAGTAAATATTCTATCCTTGCAAACCTAGCAAATGCTCGACAAAGATTGACATGAGTAACAAAAGTAATGAAAACTGATCCAGATCTAATGCTAGGAGGTTTGCCATTATGGTTATTTTCTCGCTTATTCTAGTGGTGGAATAATTACAGATTCACTTGAATATCTGTGTTATGCACGGACAACTAGATCATTAGAACACTTGAAATAGTTAATAAAATCACACCCATTACCTAGTGATTAAACTTGTATCCTTTGAAAAGCTGTGTAAAAGCAGTACTAAATAATTACTATCACTAGTAACAATGATTGAATTAAACCAAATTGTTTTAATACCAGAAACACAAAGTCGGTAACCATGTAGATTATCAGTATAATGATCAATAAAAGCAAAAATGTTGAAGTAGAAGAGCATATACATGGATTTCACATAGCTTGATAGAGCAAATGAGTACCAAGTTAATGCTAGAAAGAGGCTAGGTTGGGATAAATACAGGCATTACATGGACTTCAAAATTTGTATCCTAGTTAAAAGTTTGGATGTTGGCTAGTCTCATTTACTGCTTGCATCAAGTTGCATTGGCAGAGAAAAATGATCCAATAAATCAATTTGTTGAATTGAGCACCTAAACCTTGGCCAGTATTCATATTTGGTTTGGTTTGGGTTAGATTAGGTTTATGTTTGAGTCCAACAACAACAACAACAATAAAGCCTTAATTCCAAACTAGTCGGGGTCGGCTATATGAATCCTTTTTCTTCATTCAGCTCTGTTTCGAGTCATATTTTTTATAAGATGCAAAAATTCTGATTCTTTCTTTATCACTTCCTCCCATGTGATTTTCGGTCTATCTCTATCTCTTTTTTCTTCTACATGTATAAAGTCATTCTTTCGCACAGGTGCATTTATAGGTCTACGTTGCACATGTCCCAACCATTTAAGTCGTACCTTTCTTAATTTATCCTCGATTGGAGCTATCTCTACCTTTCTACGAATGGTTTCAGTTCTTATTGTATCTTTTCTTATATTACCACGCATCCATCTTAATGTTTTCATTTCCGGTACATTCACCTTATGTACGTGTACTTTTCTAATTGCCCAACATTCCGTGTCATAAAGCATGAATGGTTTTATGGTTGCCCTATAAAACTTTTCCTTCAACTTAGTAGGTATTCTATGATCACATAATATTCCAATTGCACTTCTTCATTTTATCCAAGCTGCTTTAATCCTATAGACAACATCATCTTCAATCTTCCTTATGAATAATTGATCCTAAATACCAAAAATGATCATTTCTGATAACTTTATGATCCCCAATTAGTACTCTACATTCATCTTCATTTCTAATTGTAATAAAATTATATTTCATATATTCTGTCTTTATTTTACTTAACCTAAAACCTTTAGATTCTAATACATTTCGCCATAATTCTAACTTACAATTAATTTTAGCCTTAGTTTCATCTACTAGTTCTATAACATCTGCAAATAACATGCACCATGAAATATCATTCTGAATATGTCTAGTAAGCTCATTCATAACTAAAGCAAAAAGATAGGGACTAAGAGCAGATCCCTGAAATAAGCCTACTGTAATAGAAAATTCGCTAGTATTACCATAAATAGTTCTTACACTAATAACTATTCCATCATACATATCTTTTATTATATTAATATACTTAACAGGTACTCATTTCTTTTCTAGCACCCATCATAAAATTTTTTTAGGGATCTTGTTATATGCTTTCTCTAAATCAATAAAAACCGTATGAAAATCTTATTTCTTTGTTTTATATATCTCTATTAATCTCTTAAAGAGAAAAATAGCTTTTATGGTCGAACTTCTTTATATAAAACCAAATTGATTCTCTAATATTTTTGTAGTAAATCTCAACCTATGTTCAATTTCTCTTTCTCGAAGTTTCATAGTATAATTCATGAGTTTGATACCATGATAATTAGAGCAGTTTAGAATATCTCCTTTATTCTTATAAATTAATGCTATAATTCTCTTCCTCCATTCATTAGGCATCTTTTTAGTTTCTAAAATCCTATTAAATAAATTTATCATATACTTTACTTCAGCATCATCTAAACATTTTCAAATTTCTATAAGAAACTTATCAAGTCCCATAGCTTATCGTACTTTTATTTTATTTTTTTTATAGCATCATTTACTTCAAATGTCATAATTCTACAAATATACACTATAACTTTATCCTCAATGGATCTAATAAAATATCCTAAATTATTTACATAATTTTTATTTAATAATTTATTAAAATAGCTTCTCCATCTTTCTTTGATCTCTTTCTTCTTAACCAAAACTTTTTTATCATCATTTTTAATATATTTAATCTGAAACATATCTCTAGTATATCTGTCTCTTACTCTTGCAATTTTATATATGCCTTTCTTTTCATCTTTAGTTTTTAGCTTGTGATCTAATTTCCTATATGCCTTACATCTAGCCTTTCGTACCATTTTTTTAACTTCTTTCTTAACCATTTTATAGTTTTCATGTGCTTCTTCATTCTTACATTTAGATAGTTTTTTATAGCACTCTCTTGTAGCCTTAACTGATAATTAAAGTTTTTTATTCCACCATCAAGTTTTCTTATCATATGGTCATTTTCTTTTGACTTTCCCAATACCTTTATAGCTACTTTTCTAATACCATTGCTCTTTTTCCATATGGTATTAATCTCTCCATTTATACTCCATCTTTAAAAGTTATTAATTTCTCTTTTTTCATATTCTACCACTTAATCCTTTGAATCTTATACCTTATAATCTTTTTCCTTTATTTTGAATGCATATATCCATAATTATTAATTTATTTTGTATAATTAGATCCTTATTTGGTGTAACTTTGCAATCATTACAAAATACTCGATCAATCTTTCTAGTAAGTACTAGCATTATATCCACTTTTAAATCATATGCCATTGAAAACTTTAAAATAGTATTTTTCTCATCATTTATATCTCCAAATATATAACTTACATGTACTTTTTCAAAACTTATATTATACTTTCCTATATGTCCTTTCAAATCTCCTCCAATAAATATTTTTTCTCTAGTAAAAATCTCTTGAATTAGTTCATATCATCCTAAAAACTTTGCTTTGTCACACTATCTAAACCTACTTGAGGAGCATAAGCACTAGTAATATTTATTGACTTTTCATTTATCACTAATTTAATCAAAATTATTCTATTTTCTATCCTCTCAATGTCTGCAACTTCATCTTTTAGACTTTTATCTACAATAATTTCTACTCCATTTTTATTCCTATCTTTGCCTGTATACCAAAGTTTAAAACCATTAACCTCTTTTGCTTTTTCATCTATCCACTTGGTCTCCTGCAAGCAAGCTACGTTAATTCTTCTTCTTGTCATTGTATCTATTAGTTCCATTAACTTTCTTGTTAATGACCCTGTATTTTTATGTATGAGTTCTTTATACATAGTCGATCCCAAGCTCGGATAAAGGAGAAGGGTTGCGGTAGGTTGACAGTCAGCGTAAAACTATAGTCATACCCTATGAATATGTTTAGGTCCAATAAGCCTTTCATAAATACTTGATTCATAAAACATAGGGTGTTGAAGCTTCAAATCTTAACATATTTATGTATGAGACATTGCGTTTGATTGCGTACTTCTATCAGCTAACTCGAGTGGCTTTCATTAAGATTAATTGTCTTTACAACTTTAAACCTTTGGTCAAGCATTTCTTTTTTGAAGCCCGAAAATGACCAACGAAGATTAGGCTTTGTCTAAGTGCTTGCGGCGGCAAGGAGCCAAGGTCTGTTAGCTTCAACATGGTGTTTGGTGGGGTTGGGCCTGGGTTTATCTAGGATGTAAGCCCCATTTAGTAGTGCTTTTGGATGGCCCAAAAATGCTTTGGAAGGGTAAAAGCGCTTTTTCAGTGTTTTTAAGATTTTTGGCAAAAATTCTAAAAGTGCTTTTAGGATAATGCAAAGTTATTAAACGCTCTGTTTGGAAAAGCCCAAGTTCGGAGCTTTCCAAAAAGCTTTACTTGGAAAAGTAGTTTTAATTAGACTTGAAGGCCATAGATTCAAACCAGAAGAATAACTGCATTTAAAATTATAACCAAGGTTGGCCAAAGTGAATTGGCACCCTGCACCGACTGGCAACTGGTTTGGTATGATACCAAATCACACTATACCAAACCATGGTGAATTGATGCTGCAGAACAAAGAGAGGAGAGAGAGAAAAAAACCCAACTAACTTGTGGAGGAGGGGGAAAGAAAGGGGGAGATGCTCGTAACCAACTTCCCACCATGCTAGAAAAAGAAAAAAAAAAAGAAAGAGAGGGGGGGGGGGGGGGAGGAGAGGGAGAGACAAGGCCGCCGCCGTTGGAAAAAAAAAAAGAGGGAGAGAGAGGCATACCATTGAAGTTGAAGGAAAAGAGAGGGCCTTGAGAGAGAAGGAGAGAGAGGGCCTTGAGGGAGAAGGAGAGAGAGGGCCACTAGAACAGGGTTACCACCATTGGAAGAAAAAAAAAGAGAGAAGAGAGGAGTGTAAAGCTAGAAGAAGAGCGGAGAGGGAGAGTGGAGAGAGACGTACCTTTGGTGATAGCGAGGGTGACGGCAAGGAAATTCAATGTGGGTGACAGCGAGGATGTTTCAGCGGAGGGAGGGGGGGGGCTAGGTTTTTTTCCGAAGGCATCGAAGAAGACATCGAAACCCTCGCGAATTATCAAGAGCCGAATGAAATTTAATAGCAATTCATGTTTTAAAACGGGTTGAATCCGATCCAAACCTGTTATGGAGAGAACTGTTTTACAGTGCCGAATTGAACCAGTTCCAGATCAGTTTGGTTTGGGAATCCTTGACTATAACATAATAACAATATAATATTATTATAATAATATAATATATTAAAATATTATCATAATATTATTATAATACATTATAAATAAAAATATAATTATTCTGATTGTATGAAAATATTATTATATTATATAGCATTATAATTTTGTAATATTGTCATATTATATTATTAGATAATAATTATCATAATTTTAATAATATATTAGACTGTACTTATGAAATAATAGTAAATTATAATAATTTTACAGTATAATCATTATTATATTATTATATTTTTATATTTTTTTATACTATGTTATATATTATAATATGATATATTTAATATTATTGTGTTATAATATTGTTAGAATAATTTGTAAATTAGAAATAATTTATAATAATGTTTTTTAATAGGTTAGGCAGTTGGAAGTACTATGCAATATTTTTTATCATTTTTATTTCAAAAGCACTTTCTTAATTTAATTACGAAACAGATGTTAAAGTGTCACAACATTTTTTAAATAAACTTGGGTAGTCAACCCAATCTGTGCCTAGCCATTTTTGTTTGTAAATCATGTGATCACCTTTGTAACTTTAATCTAGAATTCGGGCATTTCTCTCTTGCAGAGGCTGAAAAATACTAGCTGGGGTCAATTAAGATTGAGCTTGATATAAGAGATTGTGACCAGAAAGAGTCAAGGTACAATATGATTGACATTTTGTCTGGTAGGATTGTCAAGCAAAATGTTCATTATGGCTGGTGAAGGTGTTGTCTTATTAGGAATTTAGCTACATGCGATCTTGATCCTACTAACAGCAAGTCTCAAGTTTCCTTTTCCATGTGAACTTTGTCCAGGGCTTTATAGTTTCATTTTAAAATCTATTGAATCAGTGAAGAAATATAGATGATGATAGACAGCAATGAATTTTTATGTCAGGTCACTTATTTTCCATTTTGGCAATTAAGCATATATTATTCACTCTCCTGGAACTTGGACACTTAGAGGTTGGTTGTGTAGATGTAGATTAGATTGGTCATACAGGTCATTTATTCCCAATCTTTTCTTTCTACTTTTGGAATTTTTGCTATTTATATCAAACACTAAAATTCTGTAATAGGTGACTGAGAAGAAAACCTGTCGGTTTTTTTTTTTTTTAAATGAGAATGGGGGATGGGTCAGGGGAAAGTTTTCTAAAGAAGCAAATCTTTTTGCATTTCTCGCTGAAAGTTATGCAATAAAGAAAGAATTGAAGTATCCATTAGTACGCTGTTAGTATGGTACGGTAGTTAATCAAAGTAGTTTCCCTCTGATGCTGGCACAGCAAAAACAGAGTAGTTTACCTCTGATGCTGGCGCAGCAAAAACGAGGTGATGTGCGATACATTTAGCAGTACCTTACTAGTATGGATGGAACTTAGCTGTAAATTGGCCCTCACATAGTCTTGTCTGGCTTACCAATTATGATTCATGGCATCTTGACTGCTTCTTTGTTAAGCTACAGTTTTCTTGTAACTCAAACCAGAATATTTATGTCTATTCGGCAAACTTCTGAATTATTATCCCTTATTTGAACATTGGTTATGTGCCACAAATGTATTTCATATCTGAATTTCTTATACTGATCATGTGCTGAAGTGTTTATTTTACTAGCCTGCATGATTGGCCGGCCCGGCCAAGTTTACCATAAAACATTCTAAATCTTGTCCCCTTTGGACAATTTTTCATGTATTGGAGCATACTAACCACACCTTTTCAGTTTTGTTATTATTTAATTATAATCATATGTCTATCGGTGCATCTTGTGTACTACTGGAGTTCCTAGGACTTACATGTGACAGATAATCATGTTTCAACCATAAATCCTATCAGCTTGCATGCCCAAAATCTGCTAATAACAATGTAGTTTTGCTTGAACGAGTTTGGAACACCGTCACCAATCTGGTGCAGAATGTTGCAATCCTGAAGGATGGAATGCCCTATTATTCTCTGATATACTCGAAACATTGTGATTTCAGTTAGATTTTTGCTGTCTTATTTTTTTCCCCCCCCTCCTTTTCAGGAGTGTTGTATTTGCCTAATGCCATATGAAGATGGAACCGAACTCCATGCACTTCCATGCAACCATCATTTCCACTCCACATGCGTTGTCAAATGGCTCCGGATCAATGCAACCTGCCCTCTTTGCAAGTATAACATTCTCAAGGGCAATGATGTCCTGTGAAGAACTAAAATCAACATGACTTTTTTCTGTTTCTCTCCTTGTCTGTATACAAGAATGCAAAAGAATGAAGAAATGCCATTGGTGCCAGAATTGACTTGGCTGTAGACTTCACATTCTCTTGGCATGGTGAGCTGATAAGAAACTTGCTGGATGTGGATGAATGTTTGGTGCAGCTGGTTTGATTTGAAGATCGCATCTTATATAAATTTGGCTTGGTTTAACATTGTTGAAGAGTTTCGGTCTTGTAACAGCTTTTGCCTTTTCTCTCTCAAGTGAAGATATGATAGATTTATTGCAGCAACATTTACCAGCTTTAAAGTTCTTCATACTTGCTAATGTTATTGTGAAGTTTCAAGCCTTCTATGAAAGTATTACCTTGGTTATGTGAAGTTCTATGCAGCTGTGTCCTTTCTTTCTTTCTGTTCTGAAAGATGCTATTTGGTTGCTGGCTTCACTCCAGATATGTATAGCAGGAAATTTCTCAGAAAAAGCCATCTTCTTTTTTCACTTGCTCAGTTATGTTAGCAGTGGACTTTGCTCTGAGAATGGAATTATTGATGATCCTTGCTATCTTAATAAGCATACTTGTTGCCCTGACATTCAATAAATTCTCATAAATTTTCACTCCAGATTTGCTCTTTGGGGCACCATGTGGTCCCACCACCGGTGCAAGCCGGATGGATTTCAACGGGATCCAAGCCTGAGCCCCTTCACTTCCATGGAATTTGTGCTGCATAGCAGCAACAAAATCAAGAAGCCTGTAAACTACTCTTGAGTGGCCATTGCACCCACAAACTTATTGGTTAAGACCCAAGAAGCAAGTCTTGCTTTGCTCTGCAGGATGCTTTCTGATGCTTTTGATAGCAGCCAAGCCACCATCCCATTGACTAGGTTTCTTCTTCTTTTTCCATTTTTCCTCCCTTCTCTTCCCTGTTTAATGGTGGAGGCCAGAGTCACCTCTCAACCTTCATATCCTAAGAGAGTGTACCACTGTTCGCTGAGTTTAGCTCAGTGACCTATTGACTAGGTCTTGATACATACCATATAGATGGCTGCAATTAAAAATTTTTTATGATGAGAAACAAAATAAATCCAAAAGTGTATAAGTGTTGAGATCTGACTCTATCAAGTTCAATGCGGAGGGTTTTTGATGTCGTATTATAATACCTCATAAAAATATAATACCTCATAAAAATAATCTCACGATCGATGGAAAAGAATGGGTTGAGAATGAACAAGTTTGTCTGCTACTAATTAAACCTATATTAGAGTTTTCAAGGCTACATACATGTAGCCCGTTACAAGTTAATTGAGCTAGCAAACAGGTTTAGAGTATCATAAATTATGTTAAAGCCAACCTAAATGTACGAAAGTTGGTAGCGGAAGAAAATAGCTACTTATATTGCAATGTAAAGAAAGCTCATAATAGTACGAAGTCACTTTTGGAGCGCTAACAATTTCGTTCGAGGTAGATTCTGGTTAGCTTGTAGCAAGACGTCGTTTGAAAGAAAATTTGTAATACCCATAAAATAGTTTTATATTGGATGGAAAAGAATGGGTTGAAGAGATTACAATTCAAGTTCACCTACTATCAATTGACTTGCACTTAAATTTTTAAGGTTATATAAATTCAGCCTATTAACGAGTTAATTGAACAAGTAGATGGGCTTGGAGTCTTGCGTATAAAACAGTCATGTTTTAGGGATTTAAAATAGATTTTATAATATTAATATGAGATATTGGATTTTTATTGCATTAAGCTATTTGTTTCTTCGCAATATGGCATTATGCAATTGAAAATGTGATCAAAATAACTATTTTATACACTGGATTTATTGAAACTACCGATCATCATTCCTATTATAAGATTTGTTGCTCAAATGGCCTTATCACTCTCTAACATTGAAATTTAATATCTTACATTTTTAATATATTAATGCAATGTTAATGTAAGATTATTATTATAATAAGATATATGATTATTAGAACATCAAATAATTTTATAACATCTTGCTACTAAATAATTCTTATCCTAATGGAATAACATAATTATTTGTCTTGCATTCAAGCCAACTATCGAGAATTGTAAGGGTTAATCAAATTCGAATCCGAATGGGGGATATATGGTAATCCAAATAGGATTAATACGGTAATCTTAAATCATTATCCACTAATAATCCTTATACTAAGATGATTGATCCTTGATTATATGTGCTAGCGATCAAAGATCCCTATGATCTAAAATCATTGCATTTGGTGTGCGAGACGAATCTTGGATCATTGCTCATGAATTACCCAAGTTAATTAATCACTCTTTATCTTAAAAAATAATTATCCCTAATATATTTTACTATAATATTATAATCATAATATATTTTATAATATTACAATATTATATTATAATAACGTAATGTTATAATTATTATAATTAAATTGTTATAATATAAACTTTATAATATTAAATTACATTATCTTATTATGAAAATAACATCAGTAATATTATATATCAAAATGATGTGTTGAGGGTAGGCTGAACGATGTGTGATCAAGATGGTGCCTAAGAAACCAAAGTGTGAGTGCCAAATTAAAGTTGAATGGTGATTTGAAGTTGTGCGCGCTCTCGTCCAAGCTCGACGCCCGTTCGGGCAATATGCCCGCCCTTTCTTGGTTCCGACACCGAGTCCTGGGGTTGTGCCCTAATCCCATCGCCGCATCCAAATTGATCCAAAACCCCGCCAACACCCATCTCTAAAAACCCTCTTCGCGCCTCTCTTTTCCCTCCCGGTGGATCTCCAAAACTCCTCCGCCTCCTCCTCCTCCTCCTCCTCCTCCTCCCTTCTTCCCCACCATTTATTCTCTCGCTCTCTTTCGCTCTCTCCCTCTGAGGGAAATAAATGGCGTGGGAGGACGAGATCGTCGGACTGGACGTGGCTTCCGCCGGCGTCGTCGTGAGCGAGCTTATCCAGAAGGAAGCCGCCGGCCAGGTCGACCTGAGAGAGGCTCTCGAGGATTCGAAGCTCGCCGGCCTCCCCTACTCCTCCCATCCCAAGGAGGTACTCTCGTCTTGTCCCCTCGTTCAATTAGAAAGAAACCCACTAGCATCGCAGCACTAGCGTTTTTTACCATTCCCCCAATTTAGTTTTCCCTTTTTTTTAAATTATTTTTTTCGTTTTACATTTGAGAAATTATTTTCTTTGCTGGAGTAATCCAAGAAGTTGATCTTGAAAATTTAATATGTGTATAGATGATTAAAGAAGAAAATCTGCAACGCTTTTTGAAAAAAATAATTACTTAAGAGTAAAATTCCAGGCTGATGCAGTTTGATGATGGTCTGTGGTCGGGATGTTTTCCTTTTCAGCTGGAAAAAAAAAAATTAAAACAATTTGAAATTTCACATAATAGAGGTTGTCATGTGGTTGCTGTGTAGTTGTCACTAGTATAGTTGCATCGCTTCCTAGGGTTGATCTTATGCAATGTTTTTGGAAGGAATGCAGCTAGATGATCACTCGATGCCTTGGGAGAAAACAGGGTCTATTAAGTTCATGAAGATGTGAAAATAAATAGAGACTGAAGGCAAACAATGTAATTTAATGAAGGATGTTTCACATCACCCAAGAATCTATTTCTTGAGTAGCATCTTATGCTAACCAATATAATCAGAACTTTTCCTACAATATGTGCAACAATATTAGTTGATGTTCTGGGAAAGGAAAACATGCTTAACAATTCAAGCGATTTAATAAAACGAGCCTCTCAAGTGAAATAGAAATAACCAATGCGAATTTAGAGGTAGATAACAAATTAAGAATTAGTGGAACTCACAAAAAGATAAGATGCTTCGGAACCAATGAAAGGTCACCCTTTATCTAGCTAATATACTTGACACCCCTCCCTGCTCCAAAACATATTCCAAACCCATTCCTTGTTGGGCCTTTAGTTGTGCTCTTAGCAGTCAGTCTGCATAGAGGGTCTGCTTAAGTGATTAGGCTCCGAAATGAGGTAGGTTGGTGGCCACCTAAGCCTTGGTGGCTGAGAAGGTTGTCTTTTGAATTTATATCAGTGGTGCTCTGTGATTAATCTCCTTAAAGACCCCACCTTGACTAGTTAAATTAGGGATGGTGGATTTTGTTGATTTGTAGGATTTATTGTTTGGAACAGCATAGGAGTCTCATCTATCTAGGATATAAAATTGATTCTTGGTTTGTTTTATGCTCAACTAAGAATTGTGCCTACTATATTTTAATGAATTTTTGTGGAAATTGATAGATTAATTTCTATTTGTAAGATGTACTGCTATTTGTGTCTCTTTTAGATATTGCGTGCGTGCGCGCGCACACACAGACACACACACACAGAGAGAGAGAGAGAGAGAGAGAGAGAGAGAGAGAGAGATTTATTTAATACAGAGGGAATGAATTTATTTGCCCTATAAATATATCACAATCCTAAGGGATCAGTTCTTATTAACCATTATACACTAAATCTAAGCATCACAGGCATTTGCTTGTAGCTATTGCTAGTAGCAGAACAAAGTCTTCGAAGGCATGGTGTCTCAATATCAATTATGAGCTTTGTGAAGTTCCAAAGCTTTTTTTTCCTCGGTTGGGGTTTCAAGTTTCATATGATTCCTTATAACCTGTGAACTTTGGAGCCTAAAATTAAAGGAGGGTGGATTTTTTAGCATGTTCTATTCTTTGGGGGTGAAAAGCAGATGTTGAGAGTAAATGCATTCCATTATGGCGGAAATATTCCCCCATGGAACACCTAGAATATGGGGCAAGAAATTGCAGAGGAGCAGGATCCAAAGCACTGGCTGCTACCAGAATGGAATATTCAAAGCATTCACTTTTGGAATAATTTGAACTGATTGTTCCATAGTTGAGCGTTTCTGTCCAATTGTTACGTAGACACAAGAAACTTAAAATAACAGTGCTAAATATTGTTTTTGAGGGGCAAGGAATCACTTGAACAGCTTAATCTGATAATTTATCTACATTTTTCATCTGAGGTGTTGTTAAAAAGGAAGCCATGTCATTTATCAATTCTTTTATCACAGTTATGAGAAATGTCAACGCCACATTAACTACACTATGTTTGAAAGCTGTGATCTCCTTGATCATCATGGATCTTAAACTCATTAATTTGTTAAATGGAAAAACACTCATTATGCTTGTCCTCTTTATGGGGAAAAGTAGTTTTATGATGCTTACTTCTTGGCCACTTCAGCATACTGCCTTTGGTGCCTAACCATGCACTGTGCTGCTAAGCTTTTGAAGCAGTTCCAAACCTGGAACTTACTTCAATATGAAGCACAGATGAATGAAGTCAAATTGTAGCACTTTTGCTTGAGAAATATTGCCCTCTCAACATCCTCTATCAGTCATCCTTTCCATTTATAGGCCTTGGAGGACACAAAAAGTTTGGAGAACTGTTTGAGAACACCATGCATAAGTAATGTATTGACATAAAGACTAATTGAAAATTTGGTGATAATGGGTAGTTAAGCTTTAAATATGTGTTCATGAAAATGGAATATGGCTTTTAAAGTTTCTAGTCTTTATTAGTTGTGATTGGTGCATGTGTCTCCTAGAGTTCATGAATGAAGTTATGTTATGATATATCAATGTAAGGGATATAAAAGCCATATAATATTTTTATAAAGCAAGGTTTTCGATATTCGTAGTATCGGCCCGTCCTACTAGTACCATATTATTCTGATGAGGAAACAATACCTAGGATGGGTATGGGATGCTAGCTTATTAATGGATTGGCATATTCCTCCCCCTCCTAGTTGAAATAGGTTCGTACAAACCTGTTCGACTAATGCCAAGTTTGACCCAACCAAATTTCTTTTCCTTTCTTTTTCTTTTTAAGGATGAAGAGAGCAGGGGGACATGCTTTCTTTTCTTGTGAGTTCAGTCATGGGGGTGTGCTGACAGAAATAGAGAGAGGAGGTGAAAGAGTGGAATGGAGATGAGAAAGAAGGGGAAGGAGGTCTGACCTACCTTCACGACAATCTGGCCTCCTCAACATTGGAAACCTCAAGTATTTAGTAAGACTTCACTCCTTTTTTCTCCCCACCACTAATTTAGCCAAAAAAATAAGGCATGGATGTTTAGAAGACCTGCAGACACTCCACTTAAAACTAAGCAGGATGTTATTTCACTTAAAGTCATGATTATATTCAAGGTACACCGAACTGCATACCAGTACCGAACTGGTACTAGACTAGTTCGGTATGAACTGATGGCATGCTTGTTTTCCTCTTTTTTTTTTTCATTTTTTTTATTTCTTTGATATTTTTCAATTTTTTCTTTCCTTTGGCATACACATCATTTTCTTTGATAGTTTTTCAATTTTCTAGTTCATGAACTAAGAATTTCTCTTCTTTGTATGGGAATCTACCACCAAACTTCATATACACGTAGTGTAAAATGGTGTAGTCCCATGATCAAATTTATAGGGATGAGCTTAATGTGTTGATGGCAAATTTATCCCATTTATATCAATGGCCATATGATTCAGCAAAAGAATTTATTTCTTCATTTAGAAGGCTGAGGCATGAATTCTATTTACTATTGCCCGAATAAAAAATTCTGAAAATAGCATTTGTGGTCACAAATAGATAAGGAAAGAGCAATGAGCTTCTTGGTGTGGATAATGATTTATTCTTTGAAGTACCTGCAAAGAACATAGTCTCACCAAACTTAAATGACCTCTGAAACAAGCTCAAGAAGGGAGTCAAGGTTATGAAACGGAATGGTAGAAAAAAGTTTGGAAAAATTCTATCTTGAGATAATGTTCTTCCTTGATTAGCATGCTCATCTGCTACAGCTCTCGAATCAATCACATGCTTATCAATGATTAAATAGGCGCATGATTTCATGCAACCATTTTTCAATTATAGTTCGTTCACATCCTGTTGTTTTATTATCAAGAGATGGTTTGTGATAAAAGAAAATGATTTATGCATCCTATTAAGGCCATATATAACAAATACTCATATCAAGATTTTGGTTGATATGAGTAGATCATCCTTACATTTACAATACATCATAAAATCATGCCAAAATTCTAAATTTTGACATGATTTCCTCACCTTTTTCCATTTTCAGCCCATTTACGGTGGGAAAAAAGAGAGGGAGGAGAATGGGAGGAGTCATATATGATTTTGGACCGAAATCCTTTCTCCTTTGTGACATAGCATAGGATACAATTAATAGATACTATAATTAGTAGGACCATGCCAAACTTCACAAGAACTAGCAGATTCATAGGCGAAGACTTCGATAATAGCATATTTAAGGATTTAGAGTTTTCTGTCGGATTTTCTTTTAAATTTTTCATTAGAGATGGTGTTGAATTTTAGTCAGGTTTTTATATTTGTACCCAAATAATTCTATTATATTTTCCTATTATTGAGTCCTCTTTCTAGTATGATTTTTCTACTGGGTTTAATGTTTGAATTAGGATTAGGGTGTGGTCAATATATTCTCCTGAGTCATTATAAAAAATTATCTTTTGAGATATTAATAAAAATTTATTTTAGCGAGAATTTTCTTCATTGATGGAAGGTTCTTTAATTCAAAATTTTAGATTGCTTTAGTTTTGCGTGTTTGATCTCTGAGTTCAAAATCTATCAATCAACTCACCTTTCACTTTTTATGTTGCATTACTTTAGCTTAAATCTTCTGAAAAATGAAGAATATTTTAAGTTCCCAAAGAGAGAGAGAGAGAGCTCATGGAAGGCTCTTAGCCTCCTTATCTCTACTTAAATGAGCCCCAACCCACCCTACCTCACCTCTGAACTGAACCAAAGCGGGCAGTTTGACATGGTTAGAACCAGTTTGAACCTTGTACCAGACCAAGGGACTTTTTCATATGGGTTTCTGACCAGTTTGGTTCGGTTTAGGATGAACTTGCTGGTTCATTTAGTTCTTTCTCCCTTAATTATATTATACTTAACATGATTGATAAGTTATGTTTCACTTATATTTGTTAGCATTTTTTTAATTTTATTGCAACTAAAATTTTATGGCTCAAGGAATGCTAAGGCAAGGGACAAAGTGAGGCTCATGCCTTGGTAAAGTGAGGCATATAAGGGTGTGCGTATGTGTGCGTACATATATAGAGAGCTTAATATGACTACACTCAAGTGGATCTTCACTTAGATCCAATCATATCTAGATTGGATGATAAGTGCTACATCAATAAATTGAGTTGTTGGTTGTGTTTCACTACTTCTACAATGCTTAAGCACTAAAAATCATGTGATTTGAAGACCCTTGGCCTATATATTAAATGGTAAAAAAAAACATGTATTATTTGTGTTATCTAAACTATCTAATTTTTTGACCATTGAACCAAGATTAGGATATCCAAATCACATGATTTTTGGAGTTTAGGCATTTTAAAGGTAACATATCACATCTGATAGCTTGGATCATTAGTGTGAGACTTCCTTTGCCTAATCTAGACCTAACCAAATTGACTAGAGATCTACTCGAGTGTAGCTATGTCAAATGCACACTCTCTCTCTATTTATTTATCAAATTAGTAAGGCTGTGTTAATGCTTGATTTTGCAAAAATTGTTTGATAAATGGGTGTGATGTAGATAGTGTTTTATTGAGTTCTTTAGTTGCAAATATAGAGCTAAATCTGAATCATGAGCACCTGCTGCATAAAATTTAACATGGTTGATCTTTGGATCTTGAAATTACTCACTTGTTCAAAAAATATGAGTAGAAATGTAAGGAATTATAAAATCTGTGCGATTCATGTTTTTGAGGTGAAAGTATTGGCAGACATTCTGGATTTTGGACAATATTGTCTTCTGGACTTCTACTCCATATACTTCATATTCCTGGTTATATAAGCATTCAACCATGATCACTAGCAAACTTTTGGGTCTTGATTCTCCTTTACCTGCTGTATTGATCTTTAATGATACCAGAGGAGATTGCACCTTTAGTTCATTTCTTTTTCTGGACCTTTTTTTGTGGGGAGGGGGTGGTAATGTCTATTTTTACAGTTCAATTGCTTGTGTTATGACTCCTGATCTAAATACTTGAAATTAGAAACTGCCCTGTTGGAGCTAAAATGTAGGAAATTTTCGTTCTTAATTTATATGGATATAGTGTGTACTTTGTCACTTGTCAGTTTCTTCCCCTTGCTAAACTGCCTTCTCATGTTCTTGTAACTTATTTTTAATAATTGTTTGATGATTGTGCTGTAGTGGCCTCCACTGTTAGAAGTTGCAGAGACTTGGGAATTACCTCCTGTGCTAGTTGAAAGATACAATGCAGCTGGTGGTGAAGGAACAGCATTATGTGGAATTTTTCCAGAGATACGCCGTGCTTGGGCATCAGTTGACAATTCTCTGTTTCTTTGGCGCTTTGATAGCTGGTGAGGTTACACCATGAAGGATGCTCATCCTAACCTGTCATATCAACTACTCTGTAATCCTCTTTCAGACTACATTCCGAAGTGGCTACCATTTTCGTATAATAAGGCACATAATTTTTAT
The DNA here is from genome assembly GCA_017589505.3 of Metroxylon sagu. Taxonomy (NCBI): domain Eukaryota; kingdom Viridiplantae; phylum Streptophyta; class Magnoliopsida; order Arecales; family Arecaceae; genus Metroxylon; species Metroxylon sagu. The sequence goes on from JACVBY030000550.1 coordinate 879,481, forward strand.
GTGTCATAATTTTTATATGTTTAATATAGTGCTGTTTGAGAATATCCTTGTGGTTCAGTATGATACTTTCTTTCAGCAAGCACCACAGAAAACATTCAAATTAGATTTCGCTAAAAAAGGTAAACCTACGCTTGAAAAGACTTTATAATCTGGCAGGCAGTTTACAACCTTTGAAAAAAAAATCGCCTTGTAGATTTTCTAAAGCCCATTGTTTCTTAATTTTGAGTGCATTATCAATTTATCTCCTTTAAAAAAAAGATGGCATTATCAATTTAAAATTTTCAGCAATTGAATAGTTTTACACTTTTGACTCAGTATCTTTGTTCATGGCCAGAGACTTGTAGTCCAGGAATCTCATGCTAAAAGTGTTTTATTACCAGAATATCTCTTATTTAAAGTGTCTTTTCTATGTTTAGGAATGGCCAATGCTCTGAATACAATGGTGAGGATCGTGCAATTTGTGCTGTAGGACTTGTCAGACCAAAGCCTGGAACTTTTGTGGAAGCAATCCAATATCTTTTAGTGCTTGCAACTCCAGTTGAGGTACATATTAAGTAATCGATGTTTATGTTTTCCAGATTAAATAACTTCAAATGATAGATAAGTATCTATTTAAACATTGAGTAAAGATTTTCATTATACCAAAAACCTAGGCATTGGATGCTGATGTACTTTAGTCAGATTAGTTATTTCTCAGATGCTGTTCTATTCTACAAACATCATGTCCACAAGGATCAATTTGGTTGAACACATTAATGTAAAAAAAGCATCCTTTGTTTTAGTGCAACTTGTGCTAATTTCTGTCGAAACAGTTCAGGAGATTAGTGTAACATATTCGCATTGACTTGTTAGGATCCTAGAAACAAGGATAGCAAATTCATCCTTCTCGCTGCCTTCTTATTCATCTCCTCTCTACCAACTTGAGTCTAAACTACATGTCTATGACCAATTAGGTACATATCCCTGCTTGCTGGCCTTATGGTTTTAGTTGCAGGTCCCCCTCTTGCCTGAAGTTGCCTAAGAATTTGATCCTTCAAGTTGACAAATCCTCTTAATAATCGTCAATGATTCTTAGAGGGATAACATTAGTTTGACAATTGCCCCTAATAACTGTTTGATTCTTCATGGAACATCCATCCTTGAAGTTGTGCTACATAAACAACCCAATGTGATGAGAAAATGACTTGGGCAAGGGTGACACTTTTGCAAGAATATCTAAATTCTCTACCAAATTTCCAGATCGACTTTAATTTATGGTTGAGTGCTTATAGTGTTGTCTAAAAATCTAATATATCATTTATCTTGTATTTGGATATTAAGAATTATGATTCAAAATTTTCAGGGTGGCTAGACAGTCCCCAAGCAGTAGGGACACCTGACCATGATGGTACTTAGGACCTCCTAGAGACATGGGTAATCTAAACTATGGTCTTTCTTTTTCAAATCAGACAACCAGATAAAGCATTGCAGCACAATAGGAGCTATATCTGATTCATACCAAAGCATGATTCCATCTATTAAATCAAACAAGTCCAGTCTTTCTGCTGAGAAAAATGAAAAACAAGATGACATTGTTAAAGAAAGTATCAAAACAAAAATATTTAAGCTTATAGCATCCAATGCAATCTCTTCCAAGTGCTTCATTGTACTGTACTTGATTTGAAATGGGAATGTAAATTTTAAAGCAACAATTTTCGCTTCGAGGGGAATGAACCTATCAAAATGTGTTTTGAAGCGAATAAACCCTCCTCTTTCTCCATCAGAAGAACAAAATTAAGTCCGAACTCTTTCTCCATATTCATTGATATGAGGGTTATCTAGAATTACATAACGTTGTGATGCCAATTTATCACCACTCATCCATTATCTGACCCACGGCCGAATAAATGCCCCATCTGGCTGCTTAGTTACATCAAACTAAAACGAATTGCATGCCCATCATCAAATGAATCTTAAGTCACTCTTTTTGAATAAAATAAGCATGATTGGTAAGCACAATATTATTAATATACTCTATAGCTACATCACTGGAGGTCTGGGCAACAATGAACAATAATTTATGAATTATAATGAGAGCAATTAAGAGGGAATCGATGGAGGGATGGCAACAATTTAGTCAAGGATTAGACAAAATAGGTGTTCTATTTGAGGAAGTAGATGCTCTGAATCTGGAAGATCTCAATTTCGGTGGCAATGGCAACCAACATGTGTGAACTGATGAAATGGACATTACTTACTCACCCAAGGTGAATCATACAAGTGTTCTAGTTCTGCAGATCCATCTACCTATTCCATTGCTTAGAGTTCCCATGATAAAAAGGCATGTTGTTGTTCACATTGTCTGCATAATTTCCTGTGTGCGTGAAAGTTGTTTTGTAACAACTCATTACTTTGTATGAGAGGCAAAGAAAGGGCGATCAACTTTCTTGTCATCAAAGCAACTATGACTAGGGATCCTGAAGCAATTGCATCTTTTGTGCAATTTGTCCTTGAAGGCAAGGTCATGGTTATGGGAGTGGAATGCCATATACTTATTTTATCCAAGAAAAAAGGTATTATTATTGAAAGTGCATGTTTTGTGCACTTTATGCTTGAAGACAAGGTCATTATTATGGGGGTGGAATGCCATGTACTTATTTTTATTCAAAAAAAGTTATTACGTTTAATTATAAGATTTGGAGTTGTTTCATAATGTGCATTTAGTAGTTTTTTTATTCTAATTAGTTAAGTAGTCATTTGAGCTGGTTATTTGCAGTGTGTTTGATAATAGGCAGCATGGTGATAAGTTGGCATCATAAATTACTCCTTGCAATTCTTCTCAAACTCTTTGGTAAATGAAAATGGAGGAATTTTGACTTAGGTCTTGTTTGGCGTTGCTTTTGGAGGGCCAAAGAGCTTTTTTTTTTTTTTTTTTGGTGATTTTGATGTGTTTGATAAAATTTTTGAAGCAACTTTCTAGCTCCTTTAAAAGATGAAAAAAGATCTATCGAGGAAAAGCTCCTATTTAGAACTTTTGGGCAAAAGATCTTCTTGGGTTGTGTTGGAAAGTTATTTTCATTGAACCTAAAGGACACAAGTTTGAAACATTTACTATTATAATATGATAGTAATTTAATATTAATATAATATGAGATAATAATTATCATATCATAGTATAATAAAATAATATTATTATAATATAATATGATATCATATGATAATTATATTACATTATAAGAAATGTTGTATAAAATTATTATTAATATTATAATATTATTATAATAAAAGTATAATAATAAAATATTGTTATAACCATCATATAATTATGTAGTACAATATTATGTAATACTTTGATGTCATACAATAGAATATAGTGTAATAATATATTTATTACAATAAAAATATAATAATATATTATCATAATACTATTACATTATAAAAATATTATGTGTATGTTGGACATATAAAATTATTATTTATTATATTATTTAGATGAAAATATCAAATAAATAATTATAAATTATGAATACTTTATAATAATTATTTTTAATACAAATGGTTAGATAATTGAAAGCATTATGCAGTCTTTTTTTTGTATTTTTTTATTAATAAAGCACTTTTTTAGTTTAGTTAGTAAGCACATGTTAAAGTTTTACACTACTTTAGAAATGTAGTTACCAAACAACAAACAACTCTTTATTAAAAGCTTTACTAGTGAAAGCTCTGCTATCTAAAGCTTGACAGGAAAAAGCTCTACCATTTATTGCAATATCAAACGAGGCCTTAAGTTTAATCTTCCTTGGAGATTTTAAAGGGTTGATTTCTTGAAGTAGATCTTTAGAGTGTTGACTTCAATTCAACAACTTGTGTGATCTAGCAAGTAATGACCATATGTAGTTCATAATAAATAAGTAATTTAACATAATGAACAACAACATCAACAACAATGACAATAAAACTTTAATCTCAAACTAGTTGGTGTTAGCTATATGAATCCTTTTTCTTTATTTCATTTGGTTTAGAATCATATTTTATGTAAGATGTAAAGATATTATTATTATTTTTTACTTCTTTTTACATAATTTTTGATCTACTTCTACTTTCTTTTCCTTCTAAATGTATATAATCATTCCTTCGCATCGATGCATCCCTAGATCTACATTGGATATATCCAAATCATCTAAGTCATTATTCTCAATTCATCTTCAATTGGTGTTACCTTTACTTTTTTATGAATGATTGCATTTCTTCTTCTATCTTATCTTATATTATCACACATCCATCTTAACGTTCTTATTTTAGCTATATTTATCTTGTGTATATATAATTTTCTAATTATCTAACATTCCATACAATAAATTATGGCTAATTTTATAGCTGTCTTATAAAATTTTTCTTTCAACTTGGCAGGTATTTTACGATAATATAATATTTTAGCTGCATTTCTTCATTTTATCCAATTTGCTTTAATTCTATGGACAATATCATCCTCAATCTCTCTTTTCTTATGAATAATTAATCCTAAATATTAAAAATGATTACTTTTAAAAATTTTATTATTCTTAATTTTTACTTAATATTCATCTCTATTTTTAATTGTACTAAAATTGCATTACATGAATTGTTTTTATTCTACTTAACCTAAAACCTTTAGATTTTAATATATTTCTTTGTATGATTAATTTTATCCTTATTTTCATCCATTAGTACTTTATCATCTGCGAATAATATGCACTATGAAATATTATTCTGAATATGTCTAGGAAGCTTATTCATAACTAATGCAAAAAAGTACGGACCAAGAGATCCTTGAGATAAACCTATTGTAATTGAAAATTCTTTAATATTTTCATTAGTAGTTCTGACACTAGTAACCGCTTTGTCATACATATCTTTTATTTTAATGGGTGTTCTTTTATTTTTTAGCATCTACTAAACAACTTTTATAGGGACTTTATCATATGCTTTCTCTGATCAATAAAAATCATGTGAAGATCTAGTCTTTTTTCTTTATACTTCTTTATTACCCTTCTAAGAAGAAAAATGGTTTTTATAGTTGACCTTGTTGGCATCAACCTAAATTGATTTTCTAATATTTTTATATTATATCTCAATCTATGCTTTATTACCGTTTCTTAAAGTTTCATAGTGTGACTTATGATTTTAATAATATGAGTTAGAGCATTTTTTAATATCATTTTTATTCTTATAAATCGATATTATAATGCTCTTCTTCCAGTCATTAGGCATCTTCTTAGTCTCTAAGATTTTATTAAATAAATTTATCCAAGTTACTCCTACATCACCTAAATATTTCTAAACCTCGAAAGAAACTTTGTTAGGTCTTACTATTATTCTTATTTTCATCCTCTTCATTTTTTTTTTTACCTTAGATATCCTAAGTATACGAGTATACAGAATATTTTTATCCTCAATAGAATTAGTAAGATGTCCTAAATTATCTATTTGATTTTTATTTAATAATTTATTAAAATAACTTCTCCATTTTTCTTTAATCTCGTCCTTCTTAATCAAAATTTTTTATCATCATCTTTAATTGATTTAACTTGAATCATATCTCTAATTTTTCTCTCTTTTAGTCTTACGATTCTATATATATTTTTCTTTCCATCTTGTGATACAACTCTTCATATGTTTTAAATTTAGCCTTTCGTATTGCCTTTTTTAACTTATCTCTTAGCCATTTTATAGCTTTCATATGTTTCTTTATTCTTACATTTAAATAATTTTCTATAACACTTTCTTTTGGCCTTAACCGCCAATTGAACTTTTTTATTCCACCATTAAGTTTTTTTACCATATAGTTCTTTTTCTTTTGACTCTCTTAGCACTTTTATAGCTACTTTCCTAATATTATCAATCATCTCTTCCCATATTTTATTGATTTCTCCATTTAGAGCCTATCTGGTTCATCATTCTATCCTTCATCATTCTATCCATCATCTTTGATTCGTCATTTATTTACTTTGAAATCTAAAAAGCAACAAAAACAAAATATAATCAGAAATTGGAATAAGATGATGAAAATCTTATAAGGAAATGGGAGATAGATGATGATGTTAAGAACATTAAAAGAAAAGGCTAAGAGGACTTGGAAATAAAAGATTAATGAAATAAAAAAAAGAGAAATATTAGATAAAAAACTGAGTGAAAGAATTTGAATAAAAAGGACTGAAAAATAGCAAAAATAAAATAAGAAGAGTGTAAGAACAGAAAAGTTAGAGTAAAAATAGATGAGAAAATGAAAGTAAAAGAATCAAAAAAAGGATAAGAAGATGAGGAGAAGATGGAAAGAATAAATGGGGAAGAAAATAAGAAAATAGAAGAGAGAGAATTGGAAGAATATAAGAAGAAAAAAATATGGGGTTGTTTAGGGGCATCATGTACCTGTTTAAGTGGTTGGATGACTGGTGATGGTTTCAAGAAGTTTGTCAATGCATGTGCACTGTGCAGGCTGGTAGAGAGATTTCAATGGGCGGCAAATTAGTGGAAGATTGTCAGTGTATTTGTAGAGTTATTGATCTCTATGTCCCAAAGTATTTTCTGATGGAGAAGGGAGGTGCCAGGAGACTTAGGGATGAGTTGACTTAGCTACTTGTGTTTGTATAATTGCAAGTCCCCCTTTGAAACGTGTCTTAGAGCATCATAACATTGACGAGCCAACAGGAGTACATTCTCAAAATGTGTCTCAATGGCCAACCTTGACAACCCTTTAAGGTTTTTGTTCTTTATCTACTTAGCTAATGAATTATCAGTTTGACTGCAAATAAGTAATTCTGTTAAAGCAAGAAAACATAAAAAAGGCATATAACAGGTGTCAGATACCAAATTTTTTTCCTAAGAAACAATCCATCAACAAAATAAGAGCCTAGCCTGAATGTGTTTTTCACATATTCAAACCTTCATAAGAATTAAGTGCATGGTAGCCAATCTAGTTTTAGCTCTTATCACATGCAAGCGGTATTTTGCCCTCAAATTCTCCAACTAGATCACTGCTAAAATATCCTGATCTAGATCAAAGTGTATCATGCAACATTACATAGGAAAACCTTGAAGCTCACACCATGCTGTAGAAGATGATCTTTGGGATATGCACTATGGACTTAGGTTTTATTAGGTGTGGGAGCATGTATAAGTGTCGCAACCTTTCGATATTTAATATTTTTTTCTTGCAGAGATACATCTGTAAGTCAGGTACTTCAGGCTAAATCAAAGGGTCTAGGAAACAAAAAGGATATCTGATATTCGTTTCAAGTTATAATTATGATGGCCTCTGATTTGATCAATGACAATGTGCCATTTTTTTCCTGCTGAACTTAAATGAGGTACTGAGAAATAAGGGATCTCAAGCCCACCTTTCCACCTCATCTGTCTTGTTTCTCAGATCTTCTGAAAAAATGAAAGCCTTGTTGATGTGTCTGGTATCTAGTGCTGAGTAAAGAAATTGCGTTTATGTTATTGGTAAACATCCTCACGGAAGGTATAGTTCTACTTTCATCCCTTCAAGCTTAGAAATTGTTCCTGATGATATTATTATGCTCCTCATGAATTTTCATAGAAGGATGATTTTTCAAGACTTGTTGTTTATTAATTCTTCCTTTATGGTGTTAGCTGATTCTCATAGGAGTATTTTGCACTGCAAATGCGGATGGAACGGACCCATATGCTGAACTTTCCTTACAGCCTTTACCTGAGTATACAATAGCATCTGATGGTGTTATCATGACCTGCATTACATGCACAGATAGAGGTCGAATTTTCCTAGCTGGGCGTGATGGTCACATATATGAAATGCAGTATTCTAGTGGCTCAGGCTGGCATAAGTGTTGTCGCAAGGTTTGCCTCACAGCAGGCTTGGGCAGTCTTGTTTCAAGGTATGTGTTGTGTATGTAATGTTGGATAACGTGTCATTTTTTGCCTAAGCAAGTTTTGTTGCCATTTTACATCCTTGCATAACATGTCCCAGCTCAATTGTTCTGTGCTGATATCCAGATGGGTCTTGCCAAATGCTCTTAAATTTGGATCTTTTGATCCAATTGTGAATATGGTAGTTGATAATGAAAGGCATATTTTGTATTCTCGAACAGAAGATATGAAACTACAGGTCTTCGACTTAGGAGCAAATGGTGATGGTCCAGTTAAAAGAATTGCTGAAGAGAAAAAATTGATTGATCCCCAAGAGACACAATATGGGGGTGGAAGGTCCGCAGGATCAAGAACAAATACTCGTGCAACAAAAGCATCTATAGTTTTCATTGGTCCTTTATCTATTATGGAATCAAAATGGCTGCATGCTGTTGTTGTTTTATCAGATGGCAGAAGATTGTACCTTACTACTTCAGATGGAAAGGGTTGTTTAACTGGACAAAGTAATGCTCATCAAAGGCCGTGCTGCTTAAAAGTTTTGGCAACTAGGCCATCACCTCCTTTAGGAGTTGGTGGTGGACTCACTTTTGGTGCTATGTCTGCAGCTAGTAGAACTGGGGCCGATGATCTTTCTCTGAAGGTGGAAACAGCCTTTTATTCAGCCGGAATACTTATGCTTTCAGATTTATCAGCCCCAGCCTTGTCCTCTCTTTTAACTGTTAATAGGGATTCAAGTCCGCAGTCACTTCTTTCTGGTAGCTTTGGAACGTCTTCATCAAGTGCTCGTGCATTATGTGAGATAGTATCATCCTTGCCTCTGGAGGGTCGAATGCTTTTTGCAGCTGATGTTTTACCCATGCCAGATACAGCAGTAGCTGTGCAGTCATTGTACTCAGATACAGAAGGTTGCACTTTTACAGGATTTGAAGAATCATGTGAGAAGGCATCAAGGAAACTTTGGGCTAGAGGAGACTTGTCAACTCAACATATCTTACCTCGGAGGAGGATTGTTGTATTCAGTACAATGGGTATGATGGAGATAATTTTTAACAGACCAGTGGATATTCTGAGAAGGTTGTTAGAGTCCAATTCACCAAGATCACAGATAGAGGAATTTTTTAAGCGTTTTGGAACTGGAGAAGCTGCGTCAATGTGTTTAATGATAGCAGCAAATTTGATTTATGATGAAAATCTAATAAGCAACACAGTTGCTGAGAAAGCTGCAGAAGTATTTGAGGACCCAAGGTTCATTGCAATGCCAGAACCTAACAGTTTGTTAAACAATAGAACTTCAGTTGAAGGCTTCAGCATGGGGCAGGTTGTGCAGGAGGCTGAACCTGTGTTTTCTGGTGCACATGAAGGACTTAGCTTGTGCTCATCTAGGCTGCTCTTTCCTATATGGGAACTACCTTTTATGATTATCCGTGGGGAAGTAGGCTCTGATGCTCGCTTTAATGAAGGTGTGATAGTGTGCAGACTATCTGTTGCAGCAATGCAAGTCATTGAAAGCAAAATTCGTTCCTTAGAACAGTTTATGAGGTCTAGAAGAAACCAGAGAAGGGGCCTGTATGGTTATGTAGCTGGGCTAGGAGATCTAACCAGTTCTGTTGTTTACTCAGAGTCAGGAGCTAGTGGTCAAAGTACAGGTAGAAATTTATTAGTATCATACTCACAAAATGCTGAACCAGAAGATCGTATGGTACCAACTAAAAGGCGGCGACTTCCTTATAGTTCTGCTGAATTGGTTGCCATGGAGGTAAAAGAGATATTACTTGGACCACATACATTTACTTGGTATATAAATAGCTAACTTTCTGAAAAATAAATAGCTAACTTTCTGAACCTGTGCAGGTGAGGGCAATTGAATGTCTCAGGAGGCTGCTTCGAAGATCTAGTGAAGCATTATTCTTACTTCAACTTATTTCAAAGCACCATGCCAGTCGCTTGGTACAAAGTTTAGATAGTAATCTACGCCGGAAACTTGTTCATATGACATTCCATCAGTTGGTATGTTCTCAGGAGGGAGAGCAGCTCGCCATGCAGCTTATTTCAGGACTCATGGAGGTAAATTGCATGCAATGGAACTTGTATCTCGTATTGCTGGCATCCATATAATTGCTCCTTCCAACATTTTATCAGTTACCAAGTATGGTTAATAGTGGTATATGTCTGATGTTTGGTTGCATATCTACATTTTGATTTTTGAGAATATCCCCTTAGAATTTTATTTTTGTTTTATAAATTTTGTTCCAGTATTACATTGGTCCAGATACCCGGAGCACCATAGATGAGATTAGTGTGAAACTTCAAGAGGGCTGTCCAAGTTACTACAATGAGTCTAATCATAAATATTTCCTAGCAGTAGATTATCTTGAGAGAGCTTCTGTCACCATTACCTCTGAGGAGCAAGAAAATCTTACTAGAGATGCTTTCACTCTTTTAAGCAAAATTCCACAACCTGCAGATTTGAGCACCGTATGCAAACGGTTTGAAGATTTGCGGTCAGCTTCCTTCTTGGAAAAGATACATTTTTTATTTTCTATATCTGGTTGCTCAGCAGTATTGACAACTTCAATCTATCCTCATAAAACAGTTATTCATTTAAACACAAACTATATGCTTCTTGTATTGTAGATTTTATGAAGCTGTGGTACGACTGCCTCTGCGAAAAGCTCAAGCTCTTGACCCTAAAGGTGATGCATTCAATGATAAAATTGATCCAGGCAATCGAGACTGTGCACTTGCTCAACGTGAACAATGTTATAACATCATTATAAATGCCCTTGGTTCTCTGGCAAAAAAAGGGACACAGACGGAATTCGGTGCTTCTGTTAGATTTTCGGGCATGGAAACTGTGCTTGACCAGGCTTCAAGGAACAAGTACATTTGCCAAATTATTCAGCTTAGTGTTCAATGGCCTGACACAGCCTTTCATGAGCGTTTGTACAGGACATTAATTGTGCTTGGCCTTGAGGATGAGTTATTGGAGTATGGGGGTTCTGATTTGGTTTCATTTTTACAGAATTCTGGCAGAAAGCCAGCAGAAGAGGTTTGTTCTTGGAGTTGAATTATCCTGAAATTTTTTACTAAGATGAAAACTTCTGCCTCTAATCAATTTTAGTATATGTGATTAAGTGCATGATGGATAAATAATAAGTACAGACATTCATTTTTACTTTATAAATATTTTTAAACTTTCTACTGGGTTTACACATCTATATTTTTAATTTGCATGTCATTTGTATGGAAAGCATTTTGACCTCTACCTTACAATGCATCCACAGAGAAAACTATTGTACGTTTCTTTTTCCTTTTTTAGGCAAATTATGTTTGTTCTAACTTGCATATTTAATTCTATAACTTGACATCATGGAAAAATATTTTTAGAAGTGAAAAGTTAACATGATATTTTTGTTTTTATTTTTTTGTGGGGTTTAGTTGTGTTGGGGGGGGGGTGAACTTGAGTTATAATTTCAAATTTTTCTTTCCCATCTAATGTTAGTCTATTTTGGGGTATTATAATTTTCCGTCCTTTATCATGCGACATCCTTATCGCATGCTACAAGCTAGCCACAATCTATCTCGAGTGAAGTTGTTGGTGCTGTAAAGGTAGCTTCACGCCGTAGTGAGACTCTCTCTACCACTATCCCATGGGTAGCACTTTCCTTCTGCTTACCAACTTCTGTACACTCGTGTCTATTCTGATATAATTTGTAACGCCCCAAGCCTACTTGCAGTCCAAGTAACCTGTTGGAGGGCTGGATCCATATGGCCTTAAAAAATTTGAGTTCAAGTTAATTGGTAGCAGGTGAATTTGAGTTATAAGCTTTTTAAAATTTTCTTTCACATTCAATGTGGGATTATTTTGGGTATTACAGGGGTTCTGTTCTTTGAAACCTATTTTTTCGACCTCTTCTTCTTTTTTTTTGGTGGGTTGGGGGGGGGGGGTGTTCTTCAAAAATTAAGATTTAGTGTTAGTTTGATGATCAGATTAGCAGCTGGGTTTGCAGAGATGCAGATTTGTATCACTTTGTTTAACTTCTTTCTTTGCTTTTCAAGCTCAGGCTGTCACAGCAATAACAGCAATGGCTTCTGCAATGTGTGGTTTGGATGGACCTATTCCTTCTAGTCATACCAAGTATCTTGACCTTCTAGCAAAATATTATGTCCTGAAGCGGCAGCATATTCTTGCTGCTCATATACTGTACAGGTTGTCAGAAAGGCAATGCACTGATGCAGGAGAAGCCCCTACTCTAGAACAGAGGTTTGTAAATTACTTAGTTATGTCGCATTACAGATAGTTATGTTGCATTACAGATTTTCTTGAAAACTGTGTTCCCGTTTCCACTGGCAAGTTGATGATCTATTCTGGCACATTTCTGTTTTCTTTTGGAAACAGGCATCAGTATCTCAGCAATGCAGTTTTACAGGCTAAAAGTGCAATTAATAATGGCAGTATGGTAAGTTCAACAAGAAAGACTATTGATGATGGATTGCAAGATATGCTTGAAGCAAAGCTTACTGTTCTTCAATTCCAAATGAAAATTAAAGAAGAGCTTGAGGCAATAGCATCAAGGTTAGAGGATTTGCCAAGCACCAGTGGGTCCCCTCCTAGTGACCCTTTACATACTGGTCTGGTGGTTGATCTTCATATTGCAAAGGCTGCTAAAGACAAGGCAAAAGAGTTAATGTTGGAATTAAAAAGTATCACTCAGTTATACAATGAATATGCTGTTCCTTTTAACCTTTGGGAGGTATGTCCCTTTAACTCAGCATTCTCTATGGAAATTTCTCTTTTACTTTGAGATTTATAAAGATCTTGATTATCAAATGTCTCTATGCAACAGCTCCAAACCTGAAATTCAATTTGATGTCGTACACATCATGTTTATGTTTTCTAGCTTTACTGTTTTGCTGTCACAAGAAATGTTGCAATTGACTTAGGATCAGGTCAGAGCACGTCATAACAATTAAACTAGATGAAACATGTAGGACCGATGGGGGTGGATGTGCATTTAATTTGTGCTTTCTTTATGTCAATAATTTGCACCTAGTGTGCTCAAAATTTAGTGAATTGCCTGTGGACAAATAAAGTCTTTATCTTTAGATTCATATATTATTTTCCTTTCCAAAAAACACCAGAAGATTTTGAGCCATTAACATTTCTAAAGAAGACAATGTGATTTTTGTTAATTAATTCAGGTAGAACAGGTCTGTTATCTAGATCCACATTGAAAATCTTATGCAAGACATTTCTGAGAGAAAATGGGTCTATGACTTTTGAGCTATATAGCTTCAAGGCTTCTTGGGATGAGGTTTCAGAGAATCTGTTTAATTTTCTTCAGAAAAAAAAATGATCTCAAAATGAACCTCTGGTGGCACAACACACTTGCTTCTTGACTATCATTCAAGAAGTCTGGAAAGGAATTGGACAACTCGTACAAAATAGTCAACTTCTCTGGGTCAAAAGCAATCAAAGCTTAATTTCATCTCCTGTAGTCTCTCTTGTTATCCTCTCATTTGCCTCTCTGGAAACAGCCTTTAAGAATGGTCAGTTAGCTTTCAATATAAATTGGTGAAGTATTTGGAAGTGATTGCTGAAATGGCTTTCATTGCTTCTGTATCAGAAATCAGATTACTGGACTGGTCCTTTGATCTGATAGTAATGCTGTCTGACAATCTGCATAAGATTGAGTCATTAGAAAAAAGAGGTGTAACCTGTTAGTATGACTATGCTTCAGCCTATTGGGTATCTGTTTATTTGCTCTTCTATCAAGTTATCTCTACTTTTTATAGCTGCAAAATTTTTATTTCTGACCAACTGTGATGCTGGGTGAGGTGAGGAACCTATTTCGTTTTATAAAAAACACTTCCTTTTGGTCCATGCCTTTTAAATTATAAATGAGAGAGATGATAGTTGTTTTAATTAAAAATGTGGTGTTATAAATGTGTTTACTAAAAACCTTCTCTTATGCTCAAAATGTAAGGCCTATTTTTTTGGTAATAATATTGATCATTAATATAGTAGAGTCAAAACATCATGCTCTTTTGCATTTGCCCAATGCCAGTAGTTCTGGTTTAATTGCTTCTCCTCATTTGGCAGCTAATTGGGGTTGAACAATCACTGACAATGAAGAAGAGAGTTCCTACTTCAGTCACCTTATAGTCGTGGAACTTTGCTTTCTCCAAATATAAAATTTCAAGTCATTCCTCCTGTAGATAGGCATTTCAGAAATATTTTTGCCATATAAACTCAGCATGGTTTTGGCCCTGATGGTTTTTAAGAGTCGGTTTTAATCAGGAGGCCACTATGGTCTCCAAAGCTATTTGGAAGATATTCAAGGAAGGAATTGACATATTCTTGTATAGGAAGTACATCCAAAATCTCTGTTAAATCTTTTAGTGATTCTTCTAAGGCCTAGGACCAAACTGGAGCAATTGAGTTTTAGGTAATGAAACCACTGGCAACAACGAAAGCATTGGAATCAGAAAAGCAATATGTCTCCTATTTCTGGTGAATATCTAATGGTGTTAAAGCTACCTAAAAGTCAGAATAAGTACCATGCCACCATCCCAGCTCAATTATTATTTCTCCTCTAATTAGCAAAGTTGGAAAGTAGATAATAGAAGTTGCAGCTCATTTGCATGGCAATTTATAGCCAAACGGTAGGTTCCAAAAGAAGCATATCCTTCCTATAATGTTATTCTTAGAATTTGCTGGGAGGTACTAAATATACTAAATATTCCAAAATCTATTTAAAATCTGATTAATTTTATATGTCCAATGGCCTAACAGAGCTTTTAGAACTATAAGTGCTTTAGAAATCTGTGTCATTTAGTAGGGCCATTTAGGTGTCCAGCATTCAAAACCATCAACTATTATTAAACCAAACAAATTTGTAGCCCCTTCTCCCTATTGTTTGATCTTCTCTTTCCTGAAAGGCATTCTCAAGCTTATTTGAGATCTTCTGATCCTGAATTCTGTAGTAAAAGTCTTTGTCACCCAGGCCCTTTAATTTGGCCTAAAGCACTGTTGGTTGACATTTAAACATGGAGATTGGTTTGACACTTGGACAGGGCTCCTTAAGAAGAATTGTCAGATATTGAAAGGACCGATGTTAGTCTTGTACCAGCACCTAACACCTGAACCGAGCCCATGTAATATAGGTAAAAATTTTAGGATTTGCAACATGTCTCTGCTTTCATTTGCTCTTGCTACTATTTTCCTCCAGATTTTAGAAGGTAAATGGGATGTAGCATTGGAGCCAAAGGTGATAGCTTCAAAATTTAAAGAAACTTCCATGACAGGATCCGTAGATCTCCTTAAAGTGGTTGGGCCCTACTAAACTTAATGTTTCACCTTCACATATCACACTTATATAATGCCCTATAAATGTATTTTTTTGGCATCTCTCAACTTTTTCTATAAAAAAAACTTCCCCGCTTGTTCGCCTTGAGGGGCTTTGAGGTGTTATCACAGAGGTCTGTGTGGCCTGAATCTGTTGGAATTTGGACCAGTTCAGTGAAATATAATATCAATCTCAGTATCTTCACAAATACCTGCACATTCATGGTTAACATCTTCCATAAATTTGTTCTTTTCTGTCCAAAACTTATTAGCAGGATGATCACAGTATTACAAAAATATGACATTCAGATATAAATCATCTATATCGACTTTAACTCTTGATCGCTTGTATCAATCACTTCTAATATAGTCAAACTCTCTTTTATCTCAATTTAAACACACACCCTTGCAAATCTTAATTTCTCTATTGTTTGAGTCCATAAAAAGAGGGTTCTAAAGAAACATGCATTCTTGCTTAGAGAATCAACTGACAAATGTGAAGTTGCAGTGAAGGGTATCTCACCCATGTTGCAGTCCAAAGGAAGTTTTACTTAAGTTCCATTTCTTTGCTCTGTTTTTCTGAGGAAAGTAATGTGCCTGTCCATTAACCATGTTCCTCCTTCCACCACTATAGATGTAAGCCCTAATTTATGTACAAAGCTTTCCTTTCTATTCCAGTTTCTCTTGAGGAATCTCTTTAGGACTCAAAGCCAGTTTCCTTTTATGGATATATCGCATACAAATGTCATCCCGGCCTTTGTATTGTCAGCAAGCTCCTCTAAAGTGTTAAAGGCCATACTCTTTCCATTGGTTATCTTTAGGCTTATGAAAAGGAGCTCAAGATTTCTTTCTTTTTTTCTTTTAATAAGATAAAGATCTGATGGATGCTAATCCGATTCATTAAGCTAATGAACAACAGTACAGAGACCACTTTAGAGAGAAGGGAGAAACAAATCTATCAATCTAAAATTAGGATGCAGAGCTCGATTCTTCTTTAGTATTTCTTTAGTCACAAGAAACCTCATTTGCTTGATCACCTGAAGCATGAAACAGTTCTTATCCTTAAAGAAGTGCCTGTTTCTTTCCAACCAAATATACTAGCAGACTACTCGACCAAATGATTCCATCCTTTCCTTGAATCACAACCAATCTTCCACCAAGAAATCACCGTCAAGGTTTGTAGTCTCTTCCCCTCTATCAGACAAGACACAAGACACAGAAAGTTTAGTTTTTGAAGCAAAGAAGCATCTACATCATCCTCACACCTCTAATTTATGGGGTAAGCTAGGGAAAGTTTCTCAGGTTTGAAGAGAGTCCTGGAAAGGCTAGGGGCTTGCTAGGTGTTGGCTTTCTCCCTCCACCCAACTCTGATGAAGGATACTCTCCCTGAGACTGCATAGCATCCATTATTTCTGCTGGGTAGCTCTTAAAAAAAAGAAGCATGACTTTAAATTGCTTAAGTTGTTAGTAACTTAGCATAGTAGGTTGTAAACTAAAAAAATATCAGGCTTGTAATGAATGTTCATAGGGTATGACTATAGTTCTACATTG
The DNA here is from genome assembly GCA_017589505.3 of Metroxylon sagu. Classification (NCBI taxonomy): domain Eukaryota; kingdom Viridiplantae; phylum Streptophyta; class Magnoliopsida; order Arecales; family Arecaceae; genus Metroxylon; species Metroxylon sagu. The sequence continues at coordinate 896,246 of JACVBY030000550.1, forward strand.
GCCATTAACCTATTGCAACTATCCTCCTTTATTCAGGCTTGGCACCGGCTTTGTATAAAACTCATGTTTTGTACATAAGCAGAGTTGGGTTTGAAGGAATGTCTAGGGAATTATTGTCTAGTACAGGAAAATTGCAACACAGATTTTTAACATTTGCCATATTGTTAGAAACTATCTTTTATGTCTAACTCCTTGATCTTTAGAAACTTCATGTATATGTTACATCTATGCTTCTGTAGTATCTTACTTTTTCATCACTTACAAATGTTAGTTTTTGAGATTATTTTTAGTAACTAAAAGCTTTCTTCCTTTTGCTATTCTGATCAGATATGCCTGGAAATGCTTAACTTTGCAAATTATTCTGGAGATGCTGACAGTAAAATTGTTAGAGAAATCTGGGCTAGACTTCTTGATCAAGCTCTTTCAAGAGGAGGTGTTGCTGAAGCCTGCTCTGTGTTGAAGAGGGTTGGATCGAATCTTTATCCTGGAGATGGGGCTTGCTTTCCTTTAGAGACACTGTGTCTTCATCTTGAGAAGGCTGCTCTGGTAACATGTCTATATCTCCATCATACTGACTCGATTTATTTCTCTCATGTGTATATCAACTATTATTGATGTTTCCCTGAATCCGCAATGCACCTGGGAGTTTGACCTGGTTCAAGTTCTTAGATCTAGTTTTATTCTCAGCTCAGACCTGGCTGTTTGAGTATTAATGAACGAAGAATTTTAGCTGGACTCAGCTCTTAATAAGCTAAAGCTTGCAAACCAACATTTTAGCTTCTCTTGTTATGCCATTAGTACAACCAGAAGCATGGATTTAGGTTACAGTGTTCTGATTTTAAAGTCGACAAGTTTTATTTTGAGGCAAATGCTGATTCTTTGAGTTTGGCTTCCATTATTTAAGACATGTCTCAAAAGTGAGCACCTCCTTTGGCAGGAGCGGTTAGAATCAGGACTTGAACTTGTGGGGGGTGAGGATGTTGCAAGAGCCCTTCTTGCAGCCTGTAAAGGTGCACAAGAGCCTGTATTAAATATCTATGACCAATTGCTATCAAACAGAGCTGTTTTGCCTTCACCAACTCTGAGACTGCGGCTTCTCCAATCAGTCCTTGTGATCCTTCATGAGTGGGCTATGTCTGCACTTGCAGATAGAATGGGTATTACAACAGCTGGTGCTTCCATTATATTTGGTGGAACATCATCATTAGAACAGACAGCCACAATAAATCAAGGAATTCGGGACAAAATCGCTACAGCAGCAAACAGGTCAGTTTCTTCTTTCTGTCTCTGTATGATAAAATGGTTTTGTGCCTGCTTTCTCCCATTAAATTAGCAATCATCTGTTTCCGCAAATTGCTAGGGTTTTGTAAGTCTTCAATACAGGTTCTCCTCACAAGCAGTCAGTCTTGTTTTTATTCAGCGAAGATTTGTGCAACTTGTGAAACTTATTTTCTTTTTCATTCAAATTCCATGCTTTTATAAATCAGGGATCAAACTATTATTGCAATCTTAGAAGTCACTCTTTTTCATTTTATGATGTTTTCTATAAGCAAGTTGAGTTTTTAGATATAACAAGGTTAATTTTGCATCACATGAAAATAGGTACATGACTGAAGTGCGGAGATTGCCCCTTCCACAAAGTCAGACTGCAGTTGTTTATCAAGGTTTTCGAGAATTGGAAGAAAAACTGTTGTCTCCTACTTTCCTTGGCCCATACTGATGTTTTTGTTCATATTCCATTGAACTTAGCCTAGCTAATCAGCTCATCTTTGTATTCTGCCACCACAGAAAAATATAGTTGTTTTGATAGAAAATGTCAATTAACTATATTTGATGTGTGCAATCTCGCTGTGTACTCCTTAAGATCGCATGCGAAATTTTGTAGTTTATGATTGAAAAAAATGTAGAAGATACTTAGTCATATATGGTACTGTGGTTAAATCTAGACTTTTTTTTAATTAAATATATAAATATTTGCTAATGTCAACACATTTAAACATTAAATAATAATTGTCAGCATCCAATTTTGAACTCATTAATGAGATGGGACCTTCTGGGAAACTAATTTCATCTGCTCCAATCAAATACCTGCTAACTCTGTGGCTGTGATGTTAAAAGAAGTGTTTTAGCCTCTAAGATATTGATTGTGACGAGTATTTGGCAGCAGTGATTTAAGTCTTGGCGAGAGGGGGTTTATCTCGGCTATCCCATCTTATCTCAGAAAGATTTCTAAACTGGTCTGGACTGTTCCGTTCTGTCTTGATCATAATACATTATAGTGTTAATTTTAAATAGATCTAATTTATTATAAAAATATACTTTTATAGTTCAAATATGTTTAAAAATCAAATAAAATATTAGAGCTTCATAATTTTTTTTAAGAAAAATGCATTTCAAGTAAGTACTGAGACACCCAACCTGGTTGGATATCGGGACGGGACATGGGGTGTCTCATCCATGAAAAAACCGAGATGCCTGTCTCACAAGATCTAAAACCTTCCTTGGTAGTCCTGCTGAATTTTAGAACTTTATTAAGAAGAGTAGAAGCTTAAGACTAAAAGACACCTGGTGAATAGTTCTGATATCTTATGGACGATAACATTATGGAAATCAATAATTGCAATCCAAAATGTTGTTCTGCCATGTTGTCTAGTAATCCTTGATGGTTTCTTATCTCTTCACTATATGATCCTCAATTTGAGTATCTTGCTTGACGCTAAGATCTGTTTCTGACCCCACCTTTGTCTATTGGACAAGAGTTCCAATTGACAAGGGCAGCCCTAGGTCTTCCTACACTGGCAAGTTTAATGGTAGGCCTCTTTTCTGCCCAAGAGTGCCTTGACCAGATTCAGTGTCAGTTCACCAGAGGTTTGATTCTAAATTGGCAGCTAGTTTTGAAAATCTGCCTAATCCTTCCATGGATTTGGTGTAGCCATCCTTGTTCTGATTGTTTTGATCCCACTGAGTCACAGCTCTGCTTTTTAAATATTCCCTGGCGGAATTCCATCATTATCTTCAATAACAGCTGCTTTTTATTTATTGTTATGGTTATTACATTAAAATTGATTTGGATTCTAGTGAACTTTACCTCAGTCTCAGTCTTGGGTAGCTATTGTTGGTGTGACAAAAATAGGCTTCAGATCTGCTAATGATGAAACTTTAACTCCAGATCAGTTAACTACAAGGAATTTCTGAATAGAAGGTTATTCTGTTTGCTACCAGATGAAACATACCGAAGAAGATAATAAATATCACTGGAATTGTTTGGTTTACCCATGTCTAACAGTGAGCTTGTGGAATCCTAATAAATGCCATTTATCAAGGGAATCCTCAGGGAACTAGCCGGATTTTGCCCAATGTTGCTGGCCTCACGCATGCCATAAAAATGCGGACCATTGTTTCATTATTCCTGCATGAATTACATCAAGATTTTTTTTATTTTTCCTTCCCCAAAGAACAATCAAGCAGAATCTTTATTTGTCATAACTATATGTTAGTGTTTACATGTTCAAGTTACAACAGTGATAATGTTATCTCTGCATCTCCTGAATGAATGCCTGCCATTTTATTTACTTAAATGCAATAGGATGTGACTACACCAAGACTGTCCACAGATACAGGCAAAGTACACCACTCAGGCTATCAGTCAGGAGTGATTGTGAGAATGAAAGAAGCCTGAGATGATTTCTATATTCTTCCAGTAGTATGACCTCTTTTCTGGGAATCATGGTCAGGGTTAGTTTTAGTTCTATAATCTAACAGTGCTCAAAATCCTGACCTGGTATTTTGTTTCTATTTACCGAAAATCTTTTTGCTTGCAAAGCTATCATGGCATTTTGAGCATTTGACCTCCATGATGATTTGGTAAATGCTTTCTTTACAATTCCTGAACTATGAAGCTTGTAGGACCAGTAGTCCTACAAGAAAATTTTGCTATATTTAAAATGATGAAACTGGTTCATGGTCCTTATCATAAGAGGTGGCGGCTGTATCTGATACAAGCTTTATTGCTGTGTGGCGATCACCAAAAAGTAGTCTTCTATATTTGCGTTGCACACTTCTCAGAGAAAGCATAAGCCTGAGCCAGTGATTGATCTTTTCAATTTGTCGAAGCAAGTAGTCCTTGGGGTCCTCTATGTTGCAAAGATAAGGCACTTCAGAATAGCATAGATCTCCTCTGCTTGTGCGTGTGCCTGGTCCCCCACTTCAAACATTTGGATCTCATTGCAAATCTTAATCCATTTTGACTCCAAGCTTCCCCCTCACACCTCTTGCTTTCAACTTCCAAACTTGCCTACTTTCACCTTCCTGCAGCTGAGCATATGCAGACCATTAAGATGTTAACATGCTGGATTATTGGGTTTCAATAGAAATGTTTCTCAGGTGCCAGCTACCCCTTGATGATATCCTCGTGAGTTGAGAGTATTGCAAGCTCCAAGCAGTGCTCCCCAGGCAGACATCTCTGGCTCAACCAGCAACCTTAATTACTTCCTCAGCATTTTTCAAAATGCACGGCCTAGGAGATCAAACATACAAATGTAATTCCCTGCATTGGCTTTGATCTCTTGTTCCTCAACCATGGATATAAAACATTGATGCCTTGTTCTAGATGCCTATTGTGGCTACAAGCTGAAAGAAGCAAGAGGAAGGTAATATTATTGGGGCATATTCTTTCCCTCTGCATTTGTCTAAAAAGGCCAAATACTTTTTGTGCATGCTTTGCGTAGCCAGGTGTCACTAGTTTCAGATTATCACATATCTCCCATTCATCCTGTCAAAATATCTTCTTGCTTCTTCAAATGATCTACATTACTGCACTGTCCAAAACTACTGAACAATGAACCAGCCCTTTTTAGTCATGCAATCATGGAGCTGTTCCGCTGGCTCAAGTGTAGGTAGGTTCACACACAAGTCTAGTATTGGAAAAAAAAAAAAAAAAAAAGAAGCGCCCCCTTGTAATTCTAATTCTATGAAACAAGGCCTTCAGACAGATGCCAGGTGATAATACTTCTTGCAACCAGTCTCCTGCTAAAGCTGGGGAAGATTATATTATTCATGATTTTACTTGTTCTTTATTTTAATATTTTTGAACTGAAACAGAAGTCATTATTATTTAATAATCCTAAACGCTTTAGTTGGAAAGCCCAAAACCCATGACATTGAAAATGTACACTGGAATTTTCGAAATTCATGTTTTCCTCTCCTCGCACTTTCCTCGAAACCTTATGGCTTTCTTTACATTATTGTACCTTTTCTTTTAAATAATCAGACACATAAAAATTCTCAGCTCCCGGAAAAAAGAAAATGTACTTTCAAAAATATCATGCTTTTAAGATTAAAAGTCCCAGAAGCAGCCCTATGGTCGGACACAATCTTTAGCCTTCTCAATAAATCCTTCAGAGAAGTTGGATCATTTCAGTGCCATCTCAAACATAAGAGATTCAGTTTAAGAACACATTGTAAATAATCCCCATATGAACGCCGCCTCATCCTTGCTATTTCTAAATTACTGCTCTCACCAAAACCTCAAAAAATATTAATAGACTAAATTCACAGCATCATCATCCACAATTTTCTCCTCCCATGAAGAGAGTCGATAGCTACTCATTCATTCATCACATTCAAAATGCAACGCGTTCAGAGACGGATTAGGAAGAAAATAGTAATAAAAAAACAAGATGAACTTCCGCAATTTTTGATTGAAACTTTAAATGTATGCTTCTCCTCACCGAAGTTTGACAAAAAGGAAACCTCAGAGGAACGAACAAGCTAACATTAATCCAGATTATATCTTCACATCAACCACCACTGATTCTGGACAAGCTAGCCAGCCAAATGAAAAACAGAGGAGTAACAAAAAGATCCAAGCCGACTTCAAACACACACGCTTTGCTCTTCTTACTCATAAGCTTCTTCCCAATCATCCACCTCTTCAGGCATCTCTGCCTTATCAACTCCAGCGCTCTGCCCTGCTCTTGGTTCCATCACCATACCACCTTCCACATCACCACCACGATTCTCCACCGACTCAGATGGCACTGAATTCATACCTGTATCTGAATCGAGAACAGTCCACCGGTTTGGCGTAGCTGAGATTGGGGCAGCTTCATTGCCTCTCCACACAGGCACAGCAACTGCTCCATCCTGGCCGCCAGACCACTCCCCACCCCATGAATCCGATTCTGAGGCAAGAGCCTTCTTCCATGGATTGCTACTCTTTGCAGCCACAGCTCCTTCCCTAGACCCCACTCCCCACGCATTATTCGCCGAGGGACCTGATGCTCCAGCATTATGAAGAACCACTACAGCGCCTTGGTAAGGAGACCCATGATCCAGCCTCCTCAGAGCAGTAGCCGCCCTTGCTGGATCCCCAAAAACAGCTAAGGCGTTCTTGTCATTCAACCACACCAGCTCACATTCTCCACCGAACCTCAGAACTAAAGCACTTATATCTGCATCCCTTGGCAAGTCCAGCATTGCAACCACAAGCCTAGGATCCATGTCGATTAGAGGATCATAAGCCAATGGATGGGGAGCAGTCACTGGGATGCCAGGTTTAGAGCCCAGGATCCGAGCAGGAGGCCTGGACTTGGGTGTAACATGAACCACCAGGAACCTCTTCGGCTCCCAACCTGCTGCTTGGACTGAGAGTTTCCACCTCTCAGCAATGTGCCTAACAGCATCTCTCTTCTCCTTCAACATATGACAGAAAACATGGACTCTAAGGCCACTTGATGAACTTCCCTTGGCCTTTCCCAGCACCAAGAACTTGAACCTCTCCTCAACAGAGAGCACCCACTTCGGTTCTCGTCTGAAAAGGTCAGCAAGCAAGTCTGATGCAGAAGTGTTCTCCCCAAAATGCAAGGCATCCAAGTTAGGGGGAGTTATGTCGAACGCCTCTGCGAGGACTCGTCTCCTCTCCAGCTTCGCACACTCCTCGTCGCAGGTGAGCTTCCTCTGTCCAAGAGGCACCTTCTTCCCATTGGCCTGCACTGGCTGTAAGGGAACAGGGAGCTTCTGAATGATAGAGGCTTCAAACACGGTGTCTACATGGAATCCACTTGTGCTGCCTCCAGCTCCACAGGGCACACTGGCGGTTATCCGGCCACAAGAACAAGTGATGGTTACCGGGAAATCACACTTGAGATCGGGACAAGGTGCCGAAGGATGGCATGAAGCAGTGCATGTGTGCTTGCAATCCCTCCTCGGAGCACCACAGACCTGCCCACATGAAGGCTTCACCCCAGAGACAGAGCCAGAGCCAGAGCCAGAGTCAGAGCCAGAGCCACCGGAAGAATCGCAAGGAAGAGGATGGCAAGTTCTCGCACAAGCATGCAATCCACATTGACGAGTCTTCCCACAGAGCTGGTTGCATCGGATATCCTTCGACCCACAGGGTATATTTCTCAACAACACATGCCCTCCGATGCATTCCTTTGCCACAGGGACCGAGCACGGCGGACAATCCCCAAAATGGCAGGGGTGCGACGCCGCGTGCCCACAAGGCTGGGGGAACGAGCAAGGGTCGGGGCATGAAGGGGTCGGAGTGCCACAAGGGAGTGGCGGAGGGATCCATGTCTTCCCACAGGCACAGGTAAGATCAGTGAAGATGGTCTCGAGACACGGCGGGCAGTGGCCGCTGTGGCAGAGCAGCTGGCACGAGTGCTGCCCGCACCGAAGCCTCTTCCCGCAAGGCATCGAGCACAGATGTGGATCCCAATCGTCCCCTGAGAGCTGGGCGCCAGGCTTCGACAACGGGCAGCAGCGCTCGCAGCACCGGTGCCGCCCGCAGTTCTTCTTCCGGCCGCAAGGCTTATCACAAACAAAATTATCCCCTTCTTCCGAAACCTTGTAGCATTCCACAGTCCGGCTCGATGATCCACAGCGGCATTTCTGATCGACCCGAACCAAACAAGGGGGACAGTCCCCCTCATGGCAAGTCTCTCTGCATCGATGAAGCCCACAAATAAGGAGCTTCTCACAAACCTCCGAACAGGTAGCGATCGGATCCAAGCAACTCTCCCTCTCCTCCTTCAATTCGGTCTTTCCACAGTGGCAAGTTTTTATCTTTTCCGGCAGGAGGTCGCACTCCCCGCATGGGCCCCGGTGGCAACGCTCGTTGCAGTAGTGATTCCCACAAGAGAGCGTCCGCCCGCAAATGGAATCGCACGAGAAGACCCCGTCGATCTCATCGATATCACCCTTCACCGCCATGTCGCCGCAAATCACCGCCTCGGTCTTCTTCTTGCAGAAGCACGAGGCGGAGATGAGGACGCGGCAGGGGCTGCAGGCGCCGGTGTGGCAGACGCGATCGCAGCGGTGGCGGCCGCAGGAGAGGAGGCGGTTGCACAGCTGGCCGCAGGTTAACGGGTTCTTGCGATCGGAGCACCGACGGACGATGGTCTTCTTCCCACACGGGCACGGCCGGCGGGGGGCGAAGGCCTTGCAGGCCGGGCAGGGGCCTGGGTGGCACTGGAGGACGCACACATGAGGGCACCGGCTGTCGTCATCCCCGGTCGACGTTGGCGGAGTCCTGTCAAGGGGTTTCCCGCATGGCTCGCCGCACGAGTGAGGGGTGAGGTAGAAATCATTCGAGGGATCACGGCGGCTGCCACAGAAGCAGGTGTAGATGAGATCGTTAGCCGGGGTGGCCTGCACCGACTGGCATCCAGGGCACCGCCACCCGCCGGCGCTACCGTCGGCAGCCACGGCGGGGGCGCCGGTGTCGGCCGAGGTAGGAGAGCGGGCCCACTTCCGGATGCAAGGAAGGTGGAAGATCGAGAAGCAGCTGGAGCAGGACCAAATCGGTGCAGATCGGCGGACCATATCGTAGCAGATCATGCACTCCACCACGCCCCTCGCGAGCTTGTCCTGGATCTCCTGGACCAGCTGCGGCAGGGAACCCCGGTCCGCCCCATCCGGCGGCGTCGCCGAAGGGGGCGCGGGACGGGCCACGTAGGCCTGGCGGGGCGGCTGGTGGTTCCGATTACGATGGTGGCCGAGATTAAGGCCGGGGACGTTGGTGGAATCACCGCCGGAAGACGGTGGTGGCTGCTGAATGGAGGAGGAGGAGGAGGAGGAGGAGGAGGAGGAGGCAGCGGGGGCGGATCCGCGGGGGATCCATTCTTGGCGGTTTCCGCTGGTGGCAGCGGGGCGGTGGTGGGGGCGGGGTCCGCTGCCGGAGCCGGTCCTCCGGTCATTGCGGGGGCGGGGGCTCTCGGAGGAGGCCGGTCGCATCGTGGGAGGACCGCTCGAAACCTCGATCTCGGATCCCGATCCCGTGGCCTTGGAAATGGTTACCCTAACCCTATCCGAAAGAGGGGAGGAAAAGAGAGAAGGGGGATACCGGCCGAAGGAAGGAACTATCCGGCTATTCCTTCTGTATTCTTCTTTCCTCGGACCCTATTTTCTTAGGGTTGGAATAAAAGGTGGGGAGGAGGAGGCGGGTATTTAAGGGTGAGCGGAAGCTTGGGGAAGACGTAACGAGTTCCCGGGTCGGCGACTCGGCGAGTCGGCAGTCGGGGAGGCGGGGCTCATCACCAGCGGTGGGATTTGATTTTTCTATTTTTTTTTCTTTCGTTTCTCCTACGGCTATCGCGTTGGATCTTCATCGGACGACGGCTGTGATCGGTCACTGTAACAGAGACATGTGGTCGCGGGAGCGGGGAGAGGTGTGGTTCGGGTTGTTCCGTCTCGCCTGAGATATTTTAAATTCGATGGAAGAATTTTATAAAAGAAAAACACAACGGCATGTCTGGTGCTCCAAAATGGATGTCACAGCAAACAACCCTGACCCGTACCGATATCTTCCTGCCACCTGGCCAGAGAATGCGATGGTGAACGTGTTTCTCGTTGAGGGAAATAGGAAGAATTGGAGACCAAGAAACCTATCGGGCGTGCCACGGTTTCGAGCGTCAGCATAAATTCGCCTTGGGTATTTTGGAGTCATTAGAGATCATTTCTTGGGCAGAGCATGTTCCAAGCTTCCTGGAATCAACCGGGCTTGTGGCCTCCGCCTCTGTAGCGCTGGGAGGTCTTTTAGCTTTCAACTTGTCCTGGCAGTGTGTTAGAGGCCTTGTTTCGTTCTAGACTCTTGAAGTCCGTTAGTTTTTCACCATTATGTGATCAACTCAGACTTCATTCTAGCCTTTATTAGGATTTTTGGTTAACCATCGTGATGACTTTTAGGATGATTGATTATAAGATTATTTATCATCCAATATTATCAAGTTTGATATTAGATATTTTAATAATAAAATATTATCAGTGTCTGTTTGAAAATGAAAGATCATCGTGTGTGAATGTAATATCAATAATATTTCTAAAAATATATTTGCATAATATATAAATATAAAATCTATAATTTTAAACTAAGAATTATATGATTATCTAAACGGCATTAAACTTGTTATATAATTATAAAAAATATTCTTTTAGTTCGATTTAAATATCCATAATATAAACATCAAATTGATCAAACCAAAAGAATTAATCAACTTCAACAACCTAATCATTCCAAACTTATACTCAAAATATGAAAACATATATTTTAATGATGAAAATATGCTCGTAAAAAGTGCTTGTAATTTTTTATTACATTAAAGATAATTTTATCCTTTTAATGATAAATATAGGGATAAAATTGTTCATAAATTTTGATGCACATCATCATCATCACGATGATTCAACATTTTCAACCTTTTGAAAGTAAAGTTAAGATTATCTCTTTGGATAGTGATCACAAATCACTGTCAAAATGGGGATACCAAATAAAATAATTTTATCATTGTCTCAAAACCATCAGTGATGATCCAAATATCGCCTCAGACCAAATACTACCTATGTTAAATCATATTTTTTGCACACTTTTTACATGTGTTCCAATATCATGAAGTTAATGGAAGGTTCCCTTCATTTCAATGCCAAAATGTTGTGGTTCATACTCAATATGTTTATATCATGCAAAATCTTCATTCCTCCACATGTTAGGGGTGCTATCAGGTTGGTTTGAGTTTGGGTTTCACTAATCCAAAATCATACATACTGCAGTCTGAATTTTCTTCCATAACTTATATGTAGTGAAAGGTTGGGTGTTTGGTATTGAAAAAAAATATCATAAGATAGTTCAGGCAGGCATATAAGACCCCCATATTCTAACCAATGTGCATGGGTTTGGCCAGGCATGGATTAGGTTCAGCTCCATGACAGATGGCAAGCTCATCATTAATAGTATAAAAGATAAGACAATGATCATAACTAATCTCTGATGACCGAACCATAAGTAAAGTTAGAAGTGACATGAGTACCATCCATAAGATTAGAAGTGATGAAATCTCAAAATGGTGGGGCTAGTTTTACTGCACTACAGCTTCCCTTGGCCATTTCCACCTACCAATCAAGTCCAACAACAGGAAGCAGAGTTCCCTCTGTACTCTACTAGCCTGCCATTCCCATTAATATATAATATAAAGGATACTTCTTTCAAGCTCGCACTTGTTTTTATTTGCAGGCTAAAAATTCTGTCGAATATTTGAAGAGGTAACATGTTCATTGGACTGCCAATTTCCTTTAATCTACATTAAATAGGTGTCAGCCATGAACAAGTGGGTTTTGATATGGAGCCCTTAAGGAGGAGAATTCATGGTTCCTGAAAGTAAACAATGAACCACACAATATTCATATTAAAACATATTTTGTTTTATTTTTTTTTCTTTTATTTATAATAAAATAAAGCAAGTAAAATTTTAGATCTCATGGAATGCTCCACTGTCTCATCCCATGCCAATGGTTATCCTAATAGAACATTTCAACAAATACCCTGCATCTTTCCCCTTTTTTTCCTTTTATTTTTCTTTTCCTTTTTTTGTTGTTTCTTCATGCTAAAATCATCACACTCAAATTTTCCTTGGAGGATTTCCTAGATGATATTCATGTGGAAAGGTAGGTCCTAATGTCATCCATTGTATTAGCTATGATCAGGGATTTATACTACGTACCTTATTAGTTATTTTCAGTAGTATAAATAATTAGTTGAGTTCAAATGATATTATTTATTATTTTATAGAATCTGTTGTTTCAAGTTGTCAATAATCTATAACCAAAAAGTTTAATCTTAAAACTGAAAAAGAAAAATCATATGTAACTTTGATCATTTTAAACATTAGCCAAGATTATTAAATCTTATCCTTAGAAAGATATTAAAAACATATTAAGTAACCATCTAATTGATAAAATTATCTGCCCATATATTTAATTAATTTTTATTTGAATTATTGATTTAGGCCATATCATTTAACCCATTTGCAACAAGAAGTTGATTATATGTTGTGCAAACAAAGAAAAGAACTGTTGATTCAATACTGCAAAACTAACTCTTACAAAGACAAGAGTGAAGCACAAAGCGGCCCTATTAAAATAATAATAATAATAAAAATAAGCCTCAGTATGAGACCTAATAAATAATATATATTAATTTGAAAGAGAACTATTAGATCCAACAGTCACTGTCAAATCAACCGTAAGGAAAAGGGTTGTGTAAGAGAGAAAATACATTTAGCAACTTTTTTTCATCTTTTCTATATATAAATTTAAATTGAAGAGTTTTTTTTTTTTCCCAATAGGTTTCTTCAAGATTAGAATTTTCTCATAGATTTAGGATAGAAAATTATTTGAATATACTTGTCATAGTATTATGATTGCATAAAATCTTAATAAATTACGTTGCTTTGTGAATCACAACATTGAATAAAATCTCTTTGAAAAAAATCAAACTCTGAACTCAGTTTAAAAAAAATGAGAAGATAATTCTATCCCCCGTAATAATCTTTACAAGTCTCTAGTTACTGCTTAAGAAATCTTTCTCATGAACACATGTATCACGCATGCTAAATACTAATATCATATAAAACAAACTTTTATAAGGAATTCAACCCAATTAGATGTATGATGCTCTCTCATGTTCCTCAATAGCATTCTTAGATCTTGTTTTGAATACAATCTTCTTTTTTATTTAAGAGAGATAATAGAAATTTAGTGATCAAATGACAGAGTGCATTTATCATATGATATAAATTTAATGAAAAAAATCTATGATGTCTTTAGGTTACTTGCTAAGGTTGGTTGCCCGTGTTATTAATTATGATTTAGTTTTAAGTTGTCTTTGTAATAGAAACAAATAAATCTTATCAGAGTGCACAGCATTGTTTACAATAGATATTGATATTCCATTTCATATTACGATTTTAGAACTTTATAGATTATTTTTTTAATTTTCTAATTTTTCTATTTTTTTAATTTTCTAATTTTTCTTTGCTTTTTATATAATATTTATATTTTATTTATAAATATTTAATGGCATTTATATCTTACGCTAGAATACTATATCTCAACCATTGAAGTTGGAAAAAAGACAATTTTAAAATTGGTCTCTCCTTTAGTCTCACATAACATGAGAGATGTAGTTTTCTTTCTCTTTCTTTTTTTTTTTTTAATATTTTGCATCTTTTGTTCTAATGTAGGCTAAACTATAGTATTGACTTTCAAATTTAGGAGGCTATATCATTTTAATCCCTCAACTTAAAAAAATTATAAAACTAATCTTAAACTTTTCTTTTTGTTTCACTTTGATTCCTACCGTCACAGAAGAGACATCGTTTGATTTTTATCTCATCCCTCCCCCACTCCGTCCGAGGGAAGGGCCTCCCCCATCCCTCACCCACAGAGGAGGCCGCAATGGAGGGGGGGATGAAGGAGGTCATGGCGGAGGCAGAATGCCACGTGTATGAAAAGAGAGCCGCTGGATGCCACGTGTATATGGTGGAGGCAGGGGGAGGAGGCTGTTTTTTTTATAAAGATAATTGGATATTGGGTTAACGAATTAACAGATTGATAATGGGTTTTAAATTTAATTTTACTACCTGGATGCTATGTGTGCTGCCACGCGGAATATAATTGAATGGCATCTCCCCTGTTTAACAGTAGAAATCAAAGTGAAACAAAAAGAAAGTTTGAAATCACTTTGCAATTTTTTAAAGTTCAGAAATTAAAGTGACATAATCTCCTAAGTTTCGAGATCAATACTGTAGTTTAGTTTATTTTATTTGAGTTTAGAAATTAAAGTGATATAATCTCCTAAGTTTTAGGATCAATACTATAGTTTAATCTATTTTATATGCAACCTCTGAGTTATAAACCTCATTTATCCGTACATATAACTTGGCTTCGAGAGCTGCACATATGCCTAGCATCATACACTATGATATATAATTTTTTTCCCCATTATTGATGGAACTGGCATAAAATGGGCTGGTTGTTGAAGACTTCCTTAAGCTGGTTGGCATCAGGTTGAGTTGTAGGGTTTTGGAAGTCAGCTATCGCTAGTAGTTCATGGCCAGTGGGACAAATCAGCATTAGTTGTCGCCAACCAGATGATGGCACTGCTTTTTACTAGTTGGACTTACTGTAGCTATTCCTAACAATTGATGCATAACAAACAATCATACACAAGCTAATTTCATCATAAATAACATACGATTCCAGTGGAAACTCAATTTTTATCATAGGCAATATAAGGGACCTTGGCTGTTCCCTACTTACTAATAATGTATTCTATTCTCATTAGCCAAGCAACTATTTCTAATTATACCTTTTACTTATCAATTGTCATTCAAAAATTACTCCAATAAAATCTCTCTCTCTCTCTCTCTCTCTCTCTCTCTACCTGATGTTATATTGTGAATACGATACTAGGTTAGGATTAGATGATATCTAGATAGCATCATCATTGTGCTACCCTATGTATTGAACTTTTTTTTGAAAAGAGATGACACAAATGACCAACGTGTCTCCAAAAATATAGATCAGCAATTGCTTGATTAGGTTTTTTTTTTTCTAAAAGATTTAATATATATTTGTCAACAACCAGAACTAACGCATATCTAGTTGATAACATTTGTGAGAGGGAAGTAGGATATAAGGAACAGCTTAGATGCAACCTATCTATCAAGGCAGATATTGTTCTCTTAGAAACACTATCAACTGGATATGTATTATTGATACATGACTGCTAAAATTTAAGCAAGTAGCTAATAGTTGGTAACCTATGATGCAGCGAGATATGCCACTCATCATAACCCTTCTCTTCTGAAAAAAAGAGTGCAATACTCGATAAGAATCATAAAAAGTGGTGTCAGTGATTGGTCTTGCCATATGTGCAATCCATGGGGCACGGACCTTTGCACACATGATAAATTCTTTTTTAATTGAAAAAGTTTAGATTGTAAATAGTCGCTATGGAATACAGAGAGGTCCCGCAGAAGGCTTATGCATATAGCATACCACACATCATCATCTAATGTGATTCCATCTAACCTTAATCTTAAGGATGGATCAACCTTAATATTAAGGATGGTGGAGCGAATCCTGTGGATGATCTAGCCTAATATTACATATATTTTTGTTCCTCTCCAATACTTAAATGGAATATGAGATACAACACTTATGCAAAGAAGGAAACAATATTGCAGATTGATAGGCAAATTTTGGCAGACAGGAAGCTATAAATATGGACTCAAACTATAATTTTTCTATTATTTTCAGTTAATTTTGTTTTTTGATTGTTCAGGCATAAGAACGCAACAGGTAATTAGTGGCTGGTTTGGCCACATATATTTAGGAAAAAAAAAAAAAAAAAATCCTATACCATTTGGGTTCGATGTACAGTCTTGGAGTCCAAATTTTATAGCTAACTACTATTATATGCAAATAAACCTGAAGTTCTCTGACAAAACTTAGCAGGCAATATATCCTATTTGTTCCAACTAAATTGTTTGGTATGCAAACAAGTCCAAATAGAATTGCGTACATGTCAGATCTGAATCTTCTTCTTAACCCATTTGTACACCTTCTTGTCTACTGCTGCATTGGTATAGGCACATGGAGAAGTGATAGCTTGCTTGGCTTGCAGCAAAGTTAAGGTGGTCGGTGTTCTATATTTTCATCAACTTGCCGTTGATTGTAATGCCTTTCCTTTTTATTTGAGGAACATATTTGTGTGATTTATATTTATAAATCATCAGTGGTTGCACAGATTCTTCAATTGGCTTCCCTTTTCTTATGTGCGCTCTTTGCCTCTACTTCATCTAATTGGAGTATTTTCCACTATTTCTCCAGCCAGAGGAGAAAGACGTCTTTAATATTAAAGAGATAAACATACCATATTTGCTGAATGACGTCTTTTTCTAGACATCTTTTTCTATCTGTGTTTCCCTCAGACTCTCCTCTACCTAGAAAGTAAATATAGACAAGTTTTCATTTTTACAGAATCTATATAGCAATCGTTCAATCTCTGTGTGCTCTCATTCACACATCAATGTCATAAGTGATAGATGTCGGAGCATCTAAATGCAGCACACTGGCTTTCTATCTCATAAACAAAACCCAAATGCACCAAGCAGACAAACTAACAGACTATGGGAGTTGGGAGGAAATTTTCAGGAGGTTTATGAACTATGATGAATGCCTTCTGGCTATCTACCCCACTTATTGATAAGATTACAACTACAGCTGCATCCAACCATATATGGATACCTAAACTATAGTACACAAGCATTTTCCTCTTGCAGTCCAGTTTAAAAGTACACCATAGAGTCTAGCCTTGAACTATATTTTAAGTGAACATGTGAGTATCTTTTACGCATAGATGAAAGCAAATGACCAAATTATAAGACATAACATAGCTTTCTAATCTAGATCAAAATAAAACACTTTGTGAAATTAGAAGGCCAGGAAAACTAACTAGTGCAGCCATAAAAGTAGCCAATTCCTAGGAGAAAAGGCAGATCTACATCTACATGATATTACTTGCTTCAGAAGTTAGTCATCATCTTTGTATGGGTATTCCTCTGGAACTTGCTTCAGAAGTTTCACTCGCAGTTCATATGCATCGTCCCCATGTAGCACATCTCGGACCCAGGTGACTTCAGTCTTCATTGACACCTAAATCAATAGCAACAGATAGCTCTGTGAACAAATAAAGTATATAAACATATTCACATGATATTCAAATACATCATATATTGTGCAACATATGTAACACATGCTATGCATCTTTGCAGGCAACAAATTGTTACCAATATGAAATGAAAAATTCAGCAAATATAGCAAATAAAATAATTAACAGCAAGGTTTTTCTTAAACTGTGGTTTCTTCTGTCGTAATACAATGATACCTGCTATTAGGGTTGAGCCTTGCAGCCAATATTTGACCTTTCTCACAAAAAGTGCGTTGCAGATTTAAACAGCAAATTACTTTTCATTAAAATATGTTTATCATCCTCATGTGCCCATGCTGTGCAACAATTCTAAGAAATAGGACATGCTCACCGGGAATTCATAAAATGAGGATTTTCCCCCTCTTAAGAATGGAAGGCAGCAAAATGTGCCTGAAACTTATCTTAAAGATAACCACCAAGAGCCAAAGCGAAGGTCTTATATCTTCTATTGGGACAAATTCGAGCACTCCATTCTGAGGGACAAATGATAGGTTAAATGTTTATCAAAGGAGGGGAAGTATATATCATTTTGAACTTTATAGCGCTACCTAGACACCTGGCATAGGTGCCAAGTGTCAAGTGTTATATCTTCTATCAAGACAATTTCAGGCACTCCATTCTTAAATGACAAACAATAGATTAAACGTTTATCACACAGGGAAAAGTATCTATCTACATGACTACATATCATTTTGAATTACAGTGTTACCTGGACACTTGGCATGGCTACCAATTGTCTAGGCGTCCTTGAGTGTGTTGTTTGTGTGATGTAATTAATGCAATAGTCATGAGTTTTAAAAGGGGAAGGAGAGTGATAGATGCTATTTGAGTAATTTAACTGAGCTTGCAATTTGTTTAAGTTATTTCCTAGGTTCATTTAAAATTTAAGATGTGTTAAGATACTTAAATCGATAATTAACCATAATACATTTCAAAGCATTCATATAAGAGTGATAACTTCACACTAAAATTATAGGGCACTTTGGTTGAAGCATCCCCAAAAGAATACTTCACTTAAAAATGTTCAACACTTAAACTAAAAGTCTCCGACATGCTACAGAAAAAAGTGTAAAGCATCAGAAAGTTTCTGCTTTGATTAGCAGAATACTTTTACATGGAATGTCTAGTCCTGTTGTGTCGTGTTGTCCCATGTCCAAGTATCCAAAAGTGTCAACACTCCCAGAGCTTAAAAACAAAGTGTCCACGCAACATATATTCAGGATAACTAAATATCTATATGAGTGTTTTGACCAAAAAAATTGAATAATAAAACAGCATAACAAAATTTTAAACATATGAGAAGCAAACCAATAGAATTGAAAAACCAACCATTTCCAATGCTCCTCTTATAACTCCACTCAGGATGTTGCAGTAATGAAGGCCCTGGCATGTATCAGGAAGCTCAACAAAGTCGACCAGGGGATTATCATCCAAAACAAGGCTGCAGCTTGTCCCCTCAGCATCCCAATTAGTCACAGATGCAGTGACCCCTAAGAACATTTTGAAACCAACCTGTTGCCAAAGCTTATATCAAAAAAGTTATCCATGAATGATCAAAATATGGCAGTATCTTATCCTATGTAGGATGCTGAAGTGATAAAAAAAACAAGGCAAGGAAAAAAAAAACTGAAAAAAGAAATAAGCAATTTAGTAACTACAAGAAAGATGAATGTCTTTCACTTAAAAGATTATCATTATAATTCATAAACAATTCATTTCTGAAGTTCAACATGACCTCCTATACATAAATCACTATAAAGTTATACACATCCAATGAAGTCCAAAGATGCTAGTCCACCCCATAAGAGTTTGAGCCTCATTCCTCGTGATTTTAACATGCATACTATTTGTTGGAAACAGATGACCAGTCAAGTTAATCTTGGCATGTAACCATAATACCAATTACTGCCATTTCTGACAGATGGGCATCAAAAAGTTTGTCTTTAGAAAGCAAGATATGTCAATGCACCAAAAGCAGTAAAATGCAGCAAAATTAACATTAATTCAACTGACTACTGTTAGACATCTAATTGATTTGGATCTATTTCATCTGTATGGCAAAAAAATAAGTCATAAACATCAGCTAGAGAGAGGGGGGGGGGGATGAAAAAAATCAATCACCCTTACAAACTTATCTATAGACGAATGACTTCCAACCACCAATGAATTAGCAAACAGAAACTAAAGCTGATGTACTTGACTTTGTGGAAAAGGCCAATAACTACTCAATAGGGTGTGCATGGTGAAGGGAAAAGAGAAAGCAGGAGTTTCAAGACTTTTCTTGCCAAGGAAAAAGTTTGCATTTTAACAAATTCAGGAGATAGTGCACTGAATTTTGGTTATAACAACAAAGAGGTAAAGAGAGGAAATATCAATTCCCAACTCTTGAAGAGCGTGATCTGCCATATAATCTTGAGCCTTGTGTTTTATCACATGGCACTCCACCTTGATAGTAGAGTGCAGGTTTCTTGCCATTTAAGCAACCAAGGATTAAAGCATGGAGTATATAACTAGCGGTATATAGAATCTGATCATGCCAACAAAGGCATGATCACGAATCAAATGAACATAACTGATACAAGAAACTAAGTTCAATATTTGTTTTAGGAGCATGTTTCTGCCTGAACTTGATTCAAAAAGTTACAATGCTGTGTTCCTTATCAGATGATAGTAAGTTTGCAGATTGAAATGGGCCAAATTTTAAAACAACATATTTCATGATTAAAAATAGGAAGTACTCATTTAAAGCATGATTAATATGGAAAAGGTGGTTAAGAATATATGAATTATATTTTGTCCATTTTAAATTCGTAATCATGCCTTTTATTAAAAAAACAGTGACAAGTATGCCGAGTTGCATGCATATTTTTTAAATAAATATCAAGACTACCTAGCACTTCAACCACATGGAAAAATAGATGGTAAAAAAGAATACTTGGTAGCATCAAAAAGTTACCATCTATAACTGAGATCATGCTTGGAATCATCTAAACTACAGATGACTCAGTCAAATACGTTAAAAGTTCCAAAGAAATTCAAATGTTTCAGCCAAGTATATGCAACACAGAGTTAACTAACAGTCAATCAGTCAAAAATATGCATGTAGATTGCTGAAAAAGGTATGAATTGAATTAGATGCTTCATTAACTTGGAGAATACAGCCTCATGAATGACACACAGTGGCGCACAGAACTGTATACATATGCATACACACTTACACAAGATTACTACCTCTGAACCCTCCTCATAGCATATGTTATTGACATCTAGTTTGTTTCATCTAGATGTCAATAACATATGCGATGACGGTGAAGAACAAAAGCATATGAAGAATTGGTGAACTGAGTAGTACTTTATCCACTCCTGAAACCTGGCTTGTTCTAAAATTAACCAGAATACTTTCCAAGCACTTATGAAAACTGGGTTGCTCTAACACACATAGCATTTCTATCACCTTATATTACATAGAGTTTTCCTTATGACTCAAACATTTACATAAACATGGAAGAGCCTCGGTGGCATGCAGATATCTGGCTGAAGAAGCAAGTCTCTTTATCAATCAGCTGAAGAAACAATGAATCAAATTCAGACATAACTCATGATAAAATGCATGCTGTAAAGGCTCAAAATTGGTAATGGATACCAGAAGCTTATCTAGCTGGTGTATACAAAAAAGGTGTATCTGAGTTGACAATTATCGGACCCATGACTTGAAGCTTTGTTAAGACTTGAGAATAAATTGTTTATTGATGTCCCACCTTACTAGAATGGTATCACAATTTGCAAACCTAAACATCCTGATTGGATACACTAAAATCTTGTAAGATGTCCACAGCCAGTAGAGAGCAAAAGATAAGGCTAAAAAACTTGTTGAAGAGGTGCAAAGTCAAAAGCTTTGATAAATCCCAAGGAACAGACTCCCAACCTAGGTAAGCAGGGAATTGTCAAGTGGCATTGGATCCATGTTATCTGCACATTCCATAAACATGCAAGGTGACAAGAAAAAAGCATAAAAATCATCCCAAGAAGAAGATCATATTAGAACAAGCTCAAAATGATATGATAAACCAATAATGAGATGAGAAAGTGAAGAAAATATGCATCCAAAAATTAATTTCCCATCTGGAACAGGCACTGTTTGAATTATTAAAGTTTGCTTACCAAATGACAATCAGAAAAATCAATGCAAAAAAGCTCTCATTGAGCCAAACAAAAAATCCAAAGGAGGTTACAAGTATTGTTTAGATCAACATGATTTGCATAGACAAGCAGTAATATCAGTACCAACTATTTCAAGAGATCCAATTAGCCGGCAAGCTTAAATGAACCAAATGTAAGACTGAAAATGTGATTAACTTCTAGGAAGCAAATTAGGAGGAAAAATCCAGCCCAAGATCTAATCAATGATTGACATTATGATTTTATGACTCTTTTGGAAAAAGAAAAAGAATGAGAGTTACACTTAACATGGTTGGAGCATATGCACTTATAATTGACCAACAGAGGTAAACAAAATAATGATCCGGGCACACAAACCTAGATATGTAAGTATGTCTTACAGGCAGAAATTCATATGAGAAATAAACCAGTTCAGTAAAAGGAAAAAACAGATATGAGCAAAATGGTTAATAAATCATACTCAATTTCTTTTAGAAAAGTGATAGTGCATCCAAACAAATATAAATTAACTTGATACATGCAAAGCTTGGAGCATAAATAAAGATGATAAATCTGAAAAACACCTTTGCAATCACATCAGCTGTTTCCTTGAAGTCAACACATCTCGATACATTGGACTTGGCCAGAAACTCATCAATCAATCTAACTCCAATATTGTAACCCCTACAAAACATGCCTCATTAGTTCACTAGTCAAACAACAAAAGAATATCTTTTACTTTTTCCATTCCACCCTATTTATACCATATATGCATGCATGGCATCTGAACTTACCAGGAATTAACTGCAAAATCTGCCCAAATATTAAAAGGTAGTTAACTACATTTCTGTTTCCCCTACCACTTTAGGTAAACAACAGCTCAAGTCGGAGGCATGGCCAAAATAAGATTTTATAATATCATAGCATATTTAAGACAGCTTAACATCAAAATGATACAAGAGATCACAATGGGGGAGTTTACTGTAAATAGTCAGATTCTGGGAAAAGAAGAATGTGGTTTCCTAAAACTGGCCAAGACATGGCAGACACCTTATGAAGAGAAGCACCTGAGGTACCTAGGAAATGGGAAACCTTTTTCAGTATCCAAATCACTAGGAAGTGTGTAGATGGCCTACGAGCCTGATTTGGACACTCAGGTAAATGTCTAGGTTTCTCATAGAATGAATCAAGGAAAGCAACCCAAATTGAGCTTTAGTAATCTGGATCAGGTTTGGCACTAGTCAGGTGCAAGACCTAGAAGAACCAAAACCTGAGCCCTAAATTTTTAAAATTGCAAAGGTACATGACTAGAGAGTTTCAGGAATTCTAAGAAGGCACTGCTACCATTGCTATCACATACATATATGTGTTAGTGTGTTTTGATGCTCATTCAAAAAAGAGAGACTTAAAGGAGAAAGGAAACTTATAACTGCTATATAACAAAAAAATTTGAATAGTCATGAGTGTGCAAGTTGTTCTATTTATCTGCTAGCTTCATAAAAGTCACTTAAGATATTTGAGATACTTAAATTGATTATCAACCATGACATATTTACATTTAAAAACAATGTATTTCAAAAAGTATTCATATAATTGTGATATCTTTATATTAAAAAAATAAAAAAGTGTCCACAAAACCTCAACACCTTTATATTTGAACAATAATGACAATTCACTGAAAGTGACTATGCATAATACTCCCAGAAAAGGCCAAGCATCTAACCGTGTCATGCTATGTTCATGTGTCCAAAAGTGTCAACACTCCTAAATAGCATCAAAATGGAGCGTCCAATTAACATAGCTCAAACTAAGATGCAAAGTTCTCTTCTTTGGCAACTCTTACAAATATGATCAAAATCTTTCTTTCTTTTTTTTTTTTTCATTTGATGGCACAAGAGCTACCATTTGATGTAGGCCTAGATCCTCTCACTGGGAAAAGATCCGAATAGAGGGATGCCAAATGTTGGACCAAAGTCTTGTTAGCCTCTCAAAATCATTTTGAAACTAATCTCATAACAATGAAAGACCACCATTATGTATCTATTAAGTCATTAAAATATTACTGACTACTGCAAATTCTCTCAAAATGGAAATTCCCCTTGTTAATATCTATCTTGATAGTTGAAGAATATGGTTTGGGATGCATAACTCTGAAAAACCTGTAAACAATTTTTAATAGGATTCACAACACAATCCACTTTAATTTATGCTCGTTGTTTTGATGTTAAATAGATATATAATATGACAATGTCACATAATCTTAGCCTTCTAATCATGATAAGTAGGTGGCATCTAGTTTTCCTATAAAAAAATAACATGAACAAGAGAAAGGTTGAAACCTTTGGTGCTTTAGAGACTTAATTTCATGAAGATCAGAATCAATGTTATTCTAGGTATTCCCTTAATCAATGTTCCATTTACTTTTTGATCCATCAAACTGTACCACCTGAGTAAAATGTATGGAATCTTAGTTGAAGAATGATGCAGGTGTCCAAATGACTCCAATGAAAGATGATGGATGCTTAAGTGTTACAGTAACAATTTAATTATTTAACCTAGTAATCTTAGGGGTTAAGCATGAGTACAAAGGATGAAAGAGAAGTCGGGAAATTTGTCACAGGACCTCCTTAAGCAGTCAGATCCGTTTCACCTCTCCTAGAGGCATAGTGTTTTACAGGTTAATTTGTATATCTTCTGTATTTGTATCATTATTTCCACTTGAGTACAATGCAAGCACCAAATTATTTTAAACTTCATATAAAGATAAATTAAATCCAATAACAGCAAAATCAAATCAAAGAACACATAAAATCCCATATCAAAACGAAGCAACCCTTACAAATTCCTCCTTCCAACTAAAAGTAACCACAGAAACACTCATCCTTTTATGAATTGAGTCCATTAAGTAACAACACTGGTTTGTATTTCTTCAAATCATCTACGGTCTAACACTCCAAATTAAACATTGTAAATTAAAACGCATGAGATAGAGAAGCTAATCGATCGATCCAACTTAAATCACGAATCATTTCAAAAAGGAGAGAAACTTTGAGTCTAAAAACATGAGTTGAAGAGAATCACAAGGGGAGATGAAGGGAAAGTTACATCTGATCGAGCTGCTTGTTGACCTCCTCCACCTCCTCCAGATCCGTGAGGAGCTGCCGCACGATCGCGCCATACGTGAGGGTGAACAGCTCCGCGTTCTGTTCTCAAAAAATCAAACAGAAGTTAGAGACGGAGAGATGGATATGGAGAGGACGCGAGAGCTAGGGTTAGGGTTTCGGTGTCGGTTTCTTACGACGCGTTCGATGCTGGCGAAGATCGCATCGCCGGTCCTTGGGGCGAGAGGGGCCATCGGAGTTTCTCTGAGGACGGGCCGGAGGGGTGGAAGCGTCGATGTCAAGGCCGCGTTACGAACTCACCTAATAGCACAGGCCAGAGGGTACGGGACCCAACAATATGGGCCGGGCTTGGCGTTTTAGGTCTTGCTTAGAACTATATATATATATATATATATATGCGCAAGTGACGTTTATAAAAGAAGCAACCCTATGGCTATTAAAATAATTTCTGAGGCTTCTTGCGACGTCATGATAGAAACGATACGGTGAAAAACAATGGATGAAGATAATCAAATCTAATTCAATTATTTTTTTAATCCAAATATACTTTAAAGAAAATCATATGGTAAGATTATGTGAGAAGAAGGATGATTTAAAAAAAAAAAAAAAACATCATGATATTATAAAATTTCTAGAGCCACATCCAACTTTTTTCGGGTTAAATTATAGAATACATGTTACACCTTAAGATCTAAAAATTAGATTCTGTATAAATATGTAAGATCTTTCCATTGTATAACTGATATGAAATTAGATAATCTTCAATATGAACTCTTATCGTTAAGCTAAGAGCATATGTCCAAATCTACGTTTAGATCAAATAGACTCTTATACACTTCTTTTGACTTTCTCACTAGATTAAGAGCTCATGTCCAAATTTATATTCAAATCCAATGAACTCTTATACACTTCTCCTGACATTTTCACTCAACTAAGAGTTTATGTCCATATCTACATCTAAATCTAATCGAATCTAATAATGAATTTGCTCTTGTACCATTTATATTCAATACCTGACAAAAATAATTAAAAATATTATTTAAGCTCCTTGAACTGAGTATCCAGAACTTTCAATCTCAACCATTCATTCTGCGCTACAGTTTCATGTGTCAAGATTAAGCATGCATGCATGCATGAGAACTCGACGTCTCTGCCCACCAAAAGAGGCTCCACTGCTCCTATGGCGACTCCACCAGGCACCTGGCCCAAAAGACACAACACCATCACTGTGAAAGTTCTCTTGCTCACAAGTGGCTCGTTTTGTTTGGCAGCATGTCTCCAACTCCAACTCCAACTCCAACTCCAACAATCATATACTTGGAGGAAACAGGAAGTCATTGGTAGATATTGGAATATGATTATAATTTTCCACCAAGGCGTTGTATTTTAACCATTTCAATTGAAGGTGGAGGATTGAGAAAATGGAGAACTTTGGTTGGATTGAGGAAAGTACATGCTTTACCGCTTCATGCCTTCCCTAAACATAAACTGTCATCGTCTCCCCTTTATCAGGTCTTGTCTTACCTTCAAAAACTAGTCAAACCATCCATCATCTGTAACCAGTGTAACCAGTAATTTAATGTCCGCCAAAGATTTCAAAGCACTGGCATGCTTCTGAAAATGAACCCATGGCACTTAAAACGTAGAGCTCGCTGTTTTTGGCCTGGTCCAAAACATAAGACCCAGTCTGGGATCAACCCAAAAAAAGCAAGTTTACAAACACCAACAGAACCATCTCGATTTGATTCCTTACGAGGAACAGCATGTAATTCTTGCCCGAGGTAAGATTTTAAATTTTATGGAACCAAGCCATTTTAAATTTTTTATGTTTCATCCCGACATTTAGGATAACCGTTTCAAATATTCTAAGAGACATTCCATTGGAACTTGAAACCATAACCAGTTCGTCATAGAAACAGGCCACTCTCTGGTCAAGCTTTAAATTTTTTTCAAGACTTTGGGGTCTGGACCATGCTCCTCAGACCCTCTGACCACGGTAAGAGGCAAGATGGCACCAAAAGTTGCATGTAATGACTTGCCATGAACCATGAATGTTGCAAGAAAAGAGAGCAGAAGAGGCTGTCATGTGTGCTGTTTGCTCACAGCTGCATATACTTCACAGCTATTAAAAACACACATTACATTGAGTAATCCACCTCCATCACCATCGTAACTGGTGAAATAGAAGCCAAAACCACACCACTGACAGCTAAGAAATCCCAAAATAATGGCATGCTTTATGATGGTTACAGAAACACAGCGGCAAAATGACTTTCTACATGCTATGTTCATTTCCCTGAAAGACTTACAAAGCATAGATCTTCCTCTCATGATCAGACAGAGAACCCGGTTCGGAAAAAGCCGAGTAAAGAGACCAGGAGAAGGACTTGCTACCATTTGCTCTCTTAATATGCCTCTGTGAATCTTCACCAGAGTTGAAACACTGCCGAAGAACGAAGTAGCCCATGATCAAAACAGTCCCGACCATGATAGGCCCTCCAAGTGATGTTATTGCGATAGCCATCCAGGAGGCTTCATCTCCCACAACCACAAAAGCTATAGAAAGAAAAGCAGCACAGGTGCTCAGACAGGCAGTCCACATGAGCTTATTTATAACTGAGACAACAAGCTTCTGAGCACCAGTTTCCCATGCAACCAAAGTGATCTGAATTACAACAACAGCAAGGGAAATAAAAAGAGCAGTGGCATTCAGAAGGCAGAAAACACGGAACTCCATAGTTCCAGCTATATAGGCCTTGCCAGCATCTTGTCCTTGTTGAAAATATTGACCAGGTAAATTGAATATGGCTGTGAAAGCAATGGAGGCAATTAATACTGCAACCATTGTTACTGAATTGATGGTATTCTGCACAGCTTCTCTATGCAGTTTTTTCAGCTCTTTTGCAATCCCTGTGACCCGCTTGTTAGTCTGAGCATTCTGAAGGAGTTGTGTATGAACGTCGTGCTTTATATCGCTCACAGCTCTCCTGATCTCTGATGTTTCATCAATCTGGCCGACATTCCTGGCATGCTTGGCACCGGCCTCTGATAGGCTTTCCATAATATCCATTTGAGATTCACCATATGGGACTTTTTCTGCCAAATCCATTGCAGTTTCATTCTGATTGTTAATTGCATTGACTTCAATAGATTCATAGCACAATAGAAGTTGCACCATCTGAGGAAGGGGAAGAAAATGAGTATCATATCATCCACTGGTTGTCCACAATAAAAGCATTTTGAGATAAAATGTAGCAATGAAATTCCTCATAGTCAAATTCATTAGAACTAATACTTTTAACAATCCCAAAGTGGATTTGAAGTAATTTAGAATAGGCAAATCATCTGAATAGCAAGATGCTATTTGAGAAACCAAGAAAAGAAGATCTAAGCACCAAGCCGTTTTGAAAATTAAGTTACAAAAAACCCAGTTAAATAATGTTAGAAAGATTTCACAGGAAATCCATATGAAAGTACATTTTGAGCCAACATAATATTAGAGTAATATCAGTGTTACCATTATCTTATATTCAGCGGAAAATTGTTAAATATGGTTACATCCATTATTTCCCATTCACAATTGTAACTGTGTAATTGATTTTTGTTCACGAAGGAAAAACTATTTATGAAGGACAGCTCAATGAGTCTGAAAATATTTGCTTTTTTATGTTCCAGTATATGTTTGTAATCATCAGCGGAACAATACGAGCATGATCCAAATATGTCATCCATATTATTTTATTGGTCTGGAATTTGGTACATAATACAACATGCAACAATCTTGTCAGTGCAGTGTGCGAATGGTATCAAGACAATTAGTTGTGCTTAACTTTAGTCCTCAAATTCTTTAACAAGTTTTGTTTCTTGTACTGACATTTGAAACTATCAAAAAAGCATATAATTTAAGAGACCAGTGGCATTATTGGCTTCAGAATGTGATGAGACAAATCATAAGCTATAACATGAAAAAAAATTATGCAAATGTATATGCTACTTGAAGCATTATAAAAATAATATGAGCAACATGAGCAAAGTAGATCAAAAGAATGCTATTCAATCAACTAAGAGGTTTTAACACCATAAAAAAAAGCCATGGCTTCTAAATAATGAAAGAAAAGGGTATACCTCTTTTTTCATTATTAATGAAACAATAAAAAAAGTAACATACTAATATTTATGCATATTGAGTCCCAAATATAAACCCCCCAACAGAAAATCATCATACCTGTGGCCGCCATTTTCTGGTGGCTATATGCAAAGCTGTATTTCCCTTCTTGTCACGCAGATTAAGTATTGAAACATCAGCAAGCAATAGCTCCTCGACAACATCAGGATTTCGACCTTTTACAGCCATATGAAGTGCTGTCTGGCCCTTCTTGTCTATGATGGATGCTACTCCTGGATCCCTTTCTATTAGTGTTTTGACTATCTCATGATAACCAATCCTTGCAGCCATGTGCAGCGATGTTTTTCCATTCTTCCTCACAATCCTTATTACACTGTCATCAACATCCAGAATGGCATTGACCACATCCAAATGATTGATAACAGCAGCTGAATAAAGAGGGCTAGTGTTGGATGAATCACATAACTTGCATAGTTCGGGCCACAGACTTAAAAATTCTTTCACAATCCCTGCAACAAATGAAGATTGGCTCAGATATCGCACGTCTTGCTAAAAAATAAAGCATTTCTCCAAGTTGCAAATTTTAGATTTACCAAGCTTATGATTTCACTACTCTATCCCATAAATTCGTTTCCTGGTCCCAAAGTATCCTAAATCGATCATCAACA
The DNA here is from genome assembly GCA_017589505.3 of Metroxylon sagu. NCBI lineage: Eukaryota > Viridiplantae > Streptophyta > Magnoliopsida > Arecales > Arecaceae > Metroxylon > Metroxylon sagu. The sequence goes on from JACVBY030000550.1 coordinate 925,370, forward strand.
TTTCTTACTGAAAGTGTTTCTAAGTGACTATGTATGTTTTAAGAATTTTAAAGAACATGATGTCAGGTAACAATGCAGAAAATACCTCCATTTTTCAAGATTTTGAACTTAAAACATTCGTGTGAGGAAAGTCCTCAAAAAATGAACTTGGAAATGAATGACTTCTGGATGACTCCATTGCAGATCACAAAGCTAAGATTCATTTCATATATCTAAAAATTACAATATTCCCGAGCCATCGATGCAAGTTCACACTGAATGTTGGTTCTTTATAAACCAATGCAAGCAACATAGGCAATATTGCACTGTAATTTAAGTCAGAGCTTAACTATGAGGCAATTCAACAGAAATGAGATTTGTTTAGTTTAGGAAAACCACATACATTACACTCAGACAAACAAAAGCACATTATGATAAAACCCAATTTCTGGCTTTTTTTTTTTTTTGTTCAAGGTTTAGAATCGATTCATTAATTCCCATCTGTTTTAGCAAGATGCAAACAGATGTACACTGCCATCTCTAATTTCTCTACAATATTTTAGATCACAGATTTGAACTTTTGGCTCAGAAAAAGAATTAGCAAAAGAATAGCAACAAAAGAAACACTTAACATACTTTGCTAAACAAATGCTCATCAGAAATTAGCACAGAAAATTCACTTTCACTGAAAATTTGACAGGAACAGTGAGAAGCCATCTCTGAATTTTGGTAACCTTCCAATTCTTTCAATGATAATTAATTGATCCTATCGTGCTCGGTACCAATTCAGCCCGTACAGCATAAATAGCTCAAAAATCTTGGTGTTCTTTTTTTTTTTTTTTTAAAGTCAAGTAAATCACAAAGATCTCATCGTTTTCCATTTTTTCACCTAAAAATCAAAATTTTCTTCGAAGTTAAGACTTTATAGACTTTACTTCCACTAGATTTCTTGTCCAACATTGTACCCATCAAACAAAAACCGAATCAGAGGACAGAGATCGTCTGGGCGGTGGCCCCGGGAAAAAGGAGAGAAGAGCTCACCGACGTGGCCCTGCTTGGCGGCGACGTGGAAGGCGTTGAGGTCGCGGCGGGACCTGAGGGTGGCGGTCTCGAAATTGCAGAGGCGGACGAGGTAGCGGAAGAGCTCCTCGTAGTTGTTCTCCGCCGCAATGTACAGCGCCGTCTCCCCGGCGTCCGTCTGCGCGGCCACCAGCGCCGCCGCGGCCTCATCCCCGCCGACTTCCGGACCCTCCACCAGTCGCCGGACGGCGTCCAGGTCCCCCGACCGGACCGCCAAGAAGAAGGCCTGTTGAGATCGGAGCCGTAAATCCATCTCTCCCTCTCCCTCTCCCTCTCCCTCTCTCCCTCTCTGGCTGCCCTTCCTTGGATCGATTTCTACTCTAAAAAAACGTGATTTTTATGAGAAAGTTAAGGTTGTATTTTTTAGTTTACTCCGTTCCAAACGGGTTAGGTGACAAGCTGTCCCTATTAAACCCAGTTCGATCCATAGCTGAAGAGCCGTAAACTAATTCCCCTTTAAAATTTGGTTCAACCTAAAATTTTAGCCTGAATTGATTCGAACCGAATCCAAATATAAACATTTTGAGTTGGATTCACCATATTTCATTCCATTCCGGCTGAAAATATTTTTATGAACTTAATTTTAACAGTTAATGAAGTAGGTTCGATCTAAAATTATAATTCAAATACCTAATAGAATCGAGTTAGATTCCAATGTGTCCCTATCCAATTCAATATTAGCCTTTAAGGATAAATGTTAGTGATTTTTCTGGTTGTAACTGGATTGAATAAATAGAGTAAAGGAAAGATGGAAAGGTATTATAAACTCTAAAGATTAAATAATTTGATGAAAGAAAAAAATTTTTTTTTTTTTTTTTTCTTCACCTCTCCATCTTATATATAAGGCTCTACGAAAAAAAAAAAAAAAAAAACAGAGATTTTAGGGACTAGTTCTATAGTGGAAAAATAATATTTAGTCCTAAATATAATGCCAAATGTTGTGATCTCTAGCAGCAAAAAGATTTGCCTTAGTGGCAATTTCTTTGCAACTATAAATATTTTTTAGTGTCAAAATATAAATATTGTTGCTGAAATTTTTGGCAACGGCGACCATAAAAGCCACTCTGTTTCTGCCACCAGCTCACTGCTACAAGTAGAGATTATATATATATATATATATTTTAAGTTAAAAGGAAATAAGCTAAGGTCTAAAGGATTCAGCAACACAATGAAAGGTATACTCTCTGTGAAGAAAGATAGAATAAAAGAACAGAGAACGTAACCAACCCAAGAAATAAATTCCTAACAACTCATACAATTAAAAAAAAAAAAATCAATGAAAGGATGAAACAAATCTAAGCTAAAAACCCAACAACTCAGCTGGACTAGCTCAGCAGCTCAATAATTGTGGCCCAAACCGCTAAGATTCCAACTAAAAAGCAGCTTAAAATTCAACGGGAAAGCAAGTTGACTTCCACAGCAGCCACGCCTAGAAAACTTCTACATCAATCTATTAATTAATTCATATATTTGTATTAAGATAATATATTATTTTTATATTTATTTAAGTAATTTTATATAATAAAATATTAAAAGTGTAATATTTTTAAAACATAAGGAGGTAAACTGTACTAATTGAAAGTTTGAGAATAAAAACGAATTTTGAATGAAAGTTTAAGGATCGAAAAGTATATTATCGCTAATAATAATTTACATGCTCTCTATCTCATGATGATGAGGAGTGCAAGAAAAGAATTTTTGAAGTAATGAATAAGTCATGTTGTATTATATCTAAAAGACTATATTATCGCAGTGAGAAGGTTATAATCATATAAGACTTTGGTTTTTTAACTGAGATTTAATGCATTAGATTAGTAGGTTGGATTCAAATTATTCGACTTTCGACATACTAATCGGTTAGGCTGAATTCAAGCCAAGGCCTCTCAATCAAGTCATGAGAGTTATATACACATATTCATATATATACATAAATATATATGCATTGTTGATGCTAATTTTTGACTCATCGCATCAATGGATAAAATTTAGTAGAGAAAAAAAAAAAAATCTAAACTCAGCGTGTACACCAAAGGATCCTTTGCCGATGGAGATATTTGCCTAAGAAATTAGGAATCAGCTTCAAAAGAACATGAAAATTAGTTGCAATTACCTCAAGCAAACATAAGAGAAGTGGAGATCTCTCCCTCTCAAATCTCTTTGGCACTCAAATTAATGTTATTGAATTTGAGGAAAAAAAGAAAAGAGAGAGAAAGATAAGAGAGAAAAGAGTCTTATATATCGCCTGAATGAAGCTTTTTTCTTTATTTATAAGTGTTTGAAAAGGGTTTATTCTACTAACCAAAGGTTAAGCTTTTTAGTGATGAATGGCTTAACATTATTAATTTAACCTTAGTGGGTTAAATCAATTTTTGTAGTGAAAAAAATAATTAGAAGGTAATCCTGATCAATTTACTTTTAATCAATCAGATTTCAACACACGGATTTAGTATTTATTTAATCACCCTTCATAGTTGTTATCATCTTATTTTGCTATGTGTTGTTATTTTATGCTTGTGATAATTTTACCCTCATTGCATATATATTGAGAGATAAACAAAGACTAAGTAGATGTATATTTAGAGTTAATTAGGTCATGATTGGACAATGAAGGTGGACAATGAAAGTCTAACATCAATGATTTAAACTATAAGATATCATTTATTACTTTCAAATATTTAGCAACAAAAATCTTATGAACTAAGGAGGCTCAATAGTGCATCAAGTAATCGAAAATTGAATAATTTTAAAGAAAATGAAACAATGCATAGTAATAGGTTCGGATTCTTTCACTCATATGATTTTTAATGTCTAAGTAGTTTAAGAATAGTAGAATATATACAATAAGTTGAATCATTAATGTTGGATGTCTATCATCTAAATATGAACTAATTAGATTTGAGCAAACAATTACTCGGCTGGATCCCAATCTACCTCCACATATACAAGACAAAACTCAAGTCAACAGCGTAACCCAATGGACAAGAAAGTTCCATAAAGTGGCCAATTTTTTTGTCAGGCCTAATTTCAAAGTTCAAAGTTTTTGTAGAAAATAAGTTGGTTTGGTATTTAAGCATAATTTTTTTTAACCCTTCTCTATTTTTTGTTTTTATTCATGGCTAAAAAGCTTGAACTAGGCTATCATGTCAACTTTCCTTTACACTAAGATGTCATGCTATCAATAGGAATAACCTCATCAGATACACTAGCTAAAATGTATTATTTGAATTTATTAACCTTGTTTAAGGGCTCAAGATCTTTGGGCATGGATGATGGGCTCGGTTTGACCACAAGAGCCTATTAAAACATGATGTATGATGTTGCAGGTCTCCAAGTCAGCCCATGCCTTTTTGAAGAATCATGCACCCATGACATACGGTCTGGCATGCCTTCCCTTTCCATCTGTAGTCATGCATTGATGATGAGTTTGATTTGCTTTGATATTATTTATAACCATTCAAAATCTTCTTAAAGGCTGATTTTTATTTTTTTTATTTTTTATTTTTGCTTTATATTAGCTTTCAAGATCTCTACTTATTGATGATGGCCCAAGTCCAACTTCTATTTAGGTTATCAGGCTCTATATCAGTACTTAAGATATGTGTGGTTCTTAAACCTTGAATAAGTACTCGTATTATCCACATATAAGTAATAGGTATGTATAATAAATGCTATAGCATCTTCTAGTCATGCATAACCAATGAACCCACTCTACTTTAATATTATTTATAATAATGCAGGATCTCACTCTTAAAAACTAGTTTCTTGGTCTTGTACAAGTACTCAAAGTTTCTACATATGGATAATGAATCGAACCGGATTGCTATTTGGATTCCTTAACATTATCTTTTAGATGCACGAGTAATAATATGATAATTCAGAACTTCATCTAATAAGCTAGCTAATAAAGTATTATTTAAATTTCTTGATTCTATATCAATAACCAAATTATACCTATTATATTATTATTATAAAACTAAATACAAATCAGATCGGCTCTTATATAAGCTTTGATTAACTTTGATATTATTTTTTAAGCAACCTAGGACTTCACCTTGAAAGACTATTTTCTTGGTTTTATATAAGTACTCAAGATCTTCAGACAAGAAGAGTTGGTTAAATCCAACCATAAGGATAGTTGGTTATACAATGTTCCCTAATCACACATGAGAAATGTCCAATCCAGTTAGGTACCATTTTCTAGCAATCTAGAACCTTACCTTACAAGATTAGTATTCTTCTGTTCTAAAAAAAAAAAAAAGCTAAGTTTTCTACATAGATAATGATTTAGGTTTGACTACAAGCCTTGCGATGCAATGTCTTTTGGTCATTCAATAGATAGAGTTGTTAGCTTTGATATCATTTGTAATAAGCTTATAATTTTATCCATGAAGTAAGAGAAGTATTATTTGAATTTCTTAGAGTTATATAAATTTTTAAATTTTTATAATAGATAATCAATATAAAACTGAACAAAATGGATCCATATAAATCCTTATGGGAATTGTTTAATGTATAAGATTTTCTGTTTTGGGTCACCCACAAGCCAAGCACCCAAAACTTTGCAGAGCCATTTGGATGGTGGGCGATGTTGGCCTCAACTCCAATCAAGTAAATAGAGTTTGAGTAGAATTTACAATCAGCTGGCACGTGACTAATTAAGTAACAGCATTGGGTAGCACTTTCGGACATGATCCATGAATTTCACTCGAAGTTAATAAATTCAAAATGAATATAAATATATTTGGATCAAAATTAGATTAACTTGTTAGGTTCAATTATTAAATAGATTAATTCATATAATTCGATCCATTAATCTGAATATGAATCATCATACTTATTTATCTAAATTAATATTATATTTAATTACTTATTAATAATTATATGTTTATATAAAAATTTTATCTTTATCTTTTTTTTTCTTTTGATTAAAAAAAAATATTTATCCTTTAGTTCTAATTTTGACTATATTGTTACTTTATAAGGGAATTGGTTTTAAACCTGTTAAATAAGTTATATGAGTTATATGGATTATATGAATTATATGGATCATGCATATACGTAACTAATGTAATACATGGATTGAATTTGAATTTAAATTTTTAACTTAATTAATAAATAAATTAAATTAAAATTAATTTATTTATCATTATATTTTAAGATTAAATTAATTTGTTTATGATCCGTTGATGCATTTTGCCATGAGAATGGCAGCATGAAATTTTACATCGTTGCGCTCACGCACGCATGACATGGCCAGAGGTGGACGTGGCACGGTCCAGAAAGAATTTGGAACGAGAAGTATTAGGCCAGAACCCAATGGCCGAAAGGGACGGGATCACATGCGAACATTTCAGCTGTGATGATGAGATAAATTGGCACCGCTAATTTAGACATCATTTTGGTCAAGTCCAGGTTAGAAATCACCAAGTCTTCCACCAAGTCACGGCCAGGAATCATAAGCCATTGCCCATAGGCTACTCCTTTAATTATACCTCGTCCAGAGAAAACTTAGCCACAAGTTAGCCAAAGTCAAATTTCAGAATTTGGAAAAAATAATAAAAAATAAGTTTTTCAAAAACAATTCAATTTATGAACAAAAATTAGCAAAAAAAAAAATAAAATAAAAATACAATATTAATACTTATGTTCATTTATCTACTCATGTAAACACAAGGCAATTAAATCAGAGAAAAAATAACAAATAATTCTAGGTATTTAAAATAATTCAGAGAATAATGTTAGTGTTTGAGGGAAGAGCAGACAAAGTTTTAAAAAAAAGTTACTTCCATGAACATTGTCTCAGTGCTGGCTTTTAGCTTTTTTGTCTGGTGGTGCTCCACCTAGACTTTTCATGAAGGTCTTTTCCATGCTCCATTATAGGAGAAGCATCTCCTTGTTTGCATGCTTGAATGTGATGTTAATTTACAAGTCATTAGCATTCTCCAACAGTGAACAAAGTGGTCAGAAAGGCACTGTAGAGGGGACTACTTTGGCATAAAAGTAATGATCTCACCTTCACTTTAGTTCACCTTAGCACTGAAGAAATCTAATATATTTATATATGCCTTGTCTTAGGCAACCCCAGTGTATGAAAACTTGAGCCGTTAGTGCTCCATGGCTGTAACTTTTTTTTTTATGGGGTGGCAGTCATCTTTCTTGATAACTAATTCATGCTTTTAGTTTGGATTGAAGTTGCTTGAAGAACTCTTAACATGATGGTGCCCAGTGACCCAGACACCACACTGGAAGTAATTTGGGTCATCAATACAATATTCAAGGATCTGAGAGATTTTGATGCACACTATAAATAAAAGGTGGCCATGTGACTCATAGTCCAACCAATATGAAGAGGCTACCAAATCTTTAATTGAACTCATCATCCTCCATATCCCTTTGTCGTTACATGGGAACAAACTCACCTATGTTCTCTTGTTTTATAAAAAAATATATTAGGTTATAACCGATAGATGCTAGATGATATTCAATAGCTTAAATCATTTATGCTAGATGTTCATCATATGTTAATTCACCTCTCCCTTTATATATATATATATAAATGATAGTTTTAAAATAAAAAAATTAGATTTTATTACTATCCTTTATATGAAAAATATTTGAATGATTTTCCTTGAATGCATGGATTATTCACCTACATGGTTCTACTTAGTTTGGATATTTCTTTTTTTTCAAATCAAGTTAGAAATTTCAATTTTTTCAAAAAAAAAAAAAAGCTTTTCCTCTTGAGCTCTTTCTTGAAAATAAACTTATTCACCTAAAATTCTTTTCATGATAAAAAAAATCTAAAATGTTAATATAATGGAAAAGATTTTTTGTAAACCAAATTCTATCGATAACAATCCCATTCAATTAAATATAAATATAAATATAAATAAAAAGATGCTTTGAGATAATCTTATTAATATATAGTCTTATCTAATCGCATGCTAATAATTATGAAATTTTTTTTTAAATCATATCCAATTAATTGAGTGCCATATTTTAATTTCACAAAGGTTATTCGTGCATCCTCTTTCGTTTCTTCTCTCAAACATACATCGCATATGTCTAATTATTAATACTACTAAATTAGAATGCACATAAATTGGATTGAATAGTTTAAAGATATTTTTGAAACCAAATCGATTAAAATTAGTTTTTTAAAACTGAAATCAAAATTGAACCGACCGTTCTATTAAACTGAATCGAATCAAACTAAGAAATTGGTTTAGTTTATTGATTTACCTTTATCCACTTTAGAATCGAAACCGAGCCGACTATTCCAGTGAACCAAACTAAACCGAACCAAAAAATTTGGTACAATTTATCGTTTTATCTCTATCTACTTTAAATCATCACGAGACTTATTTTTATAATAAATTTTATGTGATTAAATGGTAGTCCAATTATTCATAATAAAATCATTTATTCATCTTAATTTTAATTATAGTACAAATAAAGACTCATATAATATATACACATGATCCGGTTTAGTTTATATTGATTTTTTAAAAACTAAACTAAAACCAACCAACTTTTTCAATTTCAGAAATATGTAAAATAAAACCAAACAAGAGACCCAAAAAAAAAAAAAAAAAAAACTGATTTGAATGGAATAGAAGTCATGATCCGAATTGGTTTTACGATTTAATTAGCTTTCTTATATACCTCTACTATTAAATATATTTACTAGTAATTAGCCCTATCAGCCAGTAACCAACACAAACTCTACAAAGATTATTCCCATGGAAGGGAAAATCAAAATTATGCAGCCTATCTCTGCCAAATAACAATAATGCCTCAAAAGAGGCCAACTTGGGGAATAGCAGAAAGCTTCCAATTTGCACCCAAGGCATGATGCAGCTGATTGGTAGCATCACCATACATTCTATTCTCCAGTAACAACAAAGATCAGGCTTATGCAATCTAAACAAAGTTTGGCGTTATTTAAAAGCAAGGCCTTATTAGAGCCTCAACAGTTCCATGATACCAAGATCATAGATTAAACAGAGCATTGTCCAAGAGGGGTTTACCACCTCCATTGCCAAGCTAGCTGATAGCAGGCAAAGAGGAAAGAGTTTGATGAAGATGGTTGTAGGAGATGAAGGTGGGGCCTGAGGATTTTAAGCAAGTGTGGCTGAAGGCAGGTAGATCCACTTGGGTGCAACCACTTGGCCACCCTCTGCCATAGAGAAGGAATTCTTTGTCTGTTTCACTTATTCAATACCCCTGGCCCTACATAAATGGTAGCCTGACAAGCACAATGAGCTAAAAAACAATTTAAGTCTAGAAATCAGTTCATATCATATGACCATCACATTATCCATAGAAGTCAGTGAATTTTAAAGGGAAAATTGTAGCCCTCACACTAAACTTCCTGTTTCTCAGAGAACAAGATTCTAATCTCTAAGCATATGTTCTCTTGGATGAGGCCAACATGGCACCTTAGTGGCCCTCATTGCACTGCCCATAGAATTAACAAGAATCCTCCTGTTCTTATGGCTGAGACCAGCTTGCCAACTTACTGGAAAATTCTTGGCAAAAGGATGGTTGGGATGCAAGGTGGCCAAGGTTGGAGGGATAGGCTCTGATGTGGACTGTTCATGTGCTCTGGGCCAGTTTTGAGCCAGACAAATTATGGATTCTTTGTTGGGATCATTCAAGTTGAAGGGACTACATTTGGCCAAATGAGTGGTTGGTAATTAACATTCTTGAAACTTGTTGAAGAAGTATTTGTAAGTGGATCTACAAGATGAAGAGCATTTCATATTTATGTAGGAGGAGGAGGAGGCATCATTGCAAGTTAAGCATATGAAAGACAGCAGAAGTATGCTTTGAGCAGTGGAAGAGAATAGTAAGTTGATAGAGTATAATTTTATTGGTGATTAAGTTATTAGATATGGACATGGACACTTATGAAACAAAACTCCTCAAAAGAGGAACTAGAAATTTTTTTTTTTTTTTTTTTTTTTTGGGAGAAAAAAAGTGTTGATGAAAGGTATGGTTTCATGGAATCAAGTGGAAGTTGGAAAATCAGGGCCAAGGGTCCCTTGGAGTTATATTGGAGACCCCAAGTAGTGAAGCAAATATAAGATGATGAACAATTCATAAGGAAAATGATAGATTAAAAATAGCTCAACAAATAGGAGCCAAGGAAGGAAATCATTGGCTTCAAAATGGTTTCTTCATGGCTATCTCTAATTCCCACCATCATCATTGGAAAATTGAGTTCTAGGAGAACATATTTTCCATGCAACAAAGTGTTGCAAACAGAGCAAACTAAATCATAACCTAGCAGTAGTACCACCTCTCTTCAATTTGAAAGAGATTTGAAGTTTAAAGATTGAGAGAATTCCCCAAGTGTCTTTTTTTTTTTTTTTTAACACTTTATTTCTTATATTTTTAATAAAGAGTGTGTCAATGCTTCAATTTCTATAAAGGCAACAAAAACATCAGCAAGTGCATGACAGATGAGATTATGGGAATATATCAGCTGATGTGAATCTACATCTGACACTAACTACTGGTTTCTTTAAAATAACTAGCATGATTCTCGCACTGTTACTCTTAAAAATATATATATTTTAAAGAGAAACCAGTTGTAAATTAATATGAGCATCACTCTTGCACAATCTACAAGCACACACCAAATGGAATGGTTTGATAGTGATAGAGAATCATCAATTTAATGTTAATTGTTCCTTTCCACGTCTCATTCTCTTTTCCATGTCAATGATCATTTCTCACACCCCTTTCTTGATGTGGTGTAATAAATTTACGACCACGAACCAATCATTATATGCTATATCACGTAGATTATCCTTTAATTAATGTAGAGTAGTAAGATGCCGAGCTGAATTCCATGAAGGTGACTTATAGCTTGATGTTGGAGTTTTGAGTCTTTGATTGATATTGATGGAGAAGACAATGATGCAGAAAACCATTATGATCCCCTTGTGTTAAATCCATGAGAATGGTTAGAATTATGTGATGCAAGATCCTTGTAGCTGCAAAACTTGAATTATAAGGTCAACTCATTCAAGAGCCAGTAACAAGGCAGGGAAGACCTGAAACAATTTGCTAGTAATGAGAAATAATGACTTGAGAAACTTCAGAAACAAAGTGCGGCTCATCTAAGCCTCAGGGGGCCATTGTTTGGGACTGAGCTACTTGAATGTCTTTGTCATTGTCCAAGCCCTTTTGTTTTATAACTTTGGAGGAGTTCTCTGGTTTCTTTGGCAATTATTTAATAGCTTTGGAATTCTAAGCAATGAAGAAACAACACACACAAGGCCTATGACCAGTTATGCCTTGAGACTAACAATATTTAAATTCTAATGAACAAATGGGACAACTTATGCAACAAGAAACAGATGGCTGCTGGCCAACAACCAAGGGGTAGAGAACAGAAGAAGAGGGTTTGCATTGTTGTTCCAATGTTTTACTATCTAAATCTATGTGCAAAAGATATGTATAATAAGTAATAAAATAAAGATATATCTATTGTTTTTTTTAATTCAGATCTAGACATGTTCCAGTATCACTGAGATCATCAACACTTAACAAGCGGCTTGCAACAAAGAATTAAAAAAGAACAAAATCTATGAGAAATAGAATAAGATGTGATGGTGTCTTAGAGGCTGAAGAAAATTGGGTTCCATTGCAGTTTAGTCAAGGTCAAACTACCAAAAATGATAGCAACATTTATAAAGAGTTAGTAAGGACTTAGTTGTGCTGTCAACAAAGCAACCACAAATGACCCTAAAGTTTCTTGGACAAAATTTCATTGTAGTGGTCTCTATTCTTTTAAGAAAATAATTAACCTTTAAACTCCAGAAGATTAGAAAGGTAAATGCACTTAGAGCCATATATTTGGAGAGTAATCACTGAATGTTAACTTGACACTAGCACATGATTTCTTTGCACAAAATTTTTATATCAGCACTGTTGGATCCCAAAATTTGATCCTACATCTGATCATCCCACTGACCTATTGATTTTTGAACTACTAAAGTTAATTGTATAATTTAAGCCTAGTTTTAGAGCTCAAACTCTATCTCAAGCCAAATTTAAGTTGATCAAAGTCATTCATCTCACATCGAGCTATAAGCAAACAGTGTCAAAGTCCTAATCTCTTATATTCATATACCTAATCTAATTATATAAAAAAATTAATTAAATAAAAAAAATTATCTCTAACTCTCTCTCTCTCTCTCTCTCTACATTAGAAGTCGTTGAGGTATGGTAACATTTTAGCAATAGTAATAAAAGATAAAATATAGCACGATCCTTCTCAACGTTGATCGATTTATACATCGATTCCAAAGAAAATTTATTTTTAAAGATCTTAAAATTTTTGTTTTAGCACATAAAATCTCCTTCCGTCCATCTTCATCATGAGGCGCTAGCATGACATGATTATGCGGTGGCAAATCTTTTAAGTAACATAAAAATTATATTTTAAACTCATGGAAGTAAAACTATTACGATTTCAAAAGACAAAATTGACCTCCCACCAAGTTGATGGACGAAATGATTCTTTATTCATCTAAATAAAAATTTTGGAGTATTCTTTTAAAAAATAAAACTTGCTATGTTAATCAGATGAATCTCATCTTAATTTTTCATAATAATGACTCAAATATAATGCTTTTTAATTTTTTTTTTAAAAAATAAAATTTTAACCTTATCTATTTAAAACTTTCATTCTAAGTCTTTATCTATTTATATCATATATTTTTGTTCTTAAATTTTTCTTTATTTACAGCATCAAGTATTATAGTAAAAACCTAATAATAATAATAATGTATCTAAATATTTGATTTTTTAATGGTGGATTAAAAAAAAAAATTCTGAATAAAAATATCCCAAAGAACGACCAGATTTCGTAGGAGGGAATCCCTCCACGTTGGCCGCCGCAGGCCGCGAGGAAGCGCCGAGCGGGTCCCACCGACCTTATCGCTTTCCTATTGGTTCGCGGTGGCACTCCCCTGCACCTCATTGGTGGTTCCGACGTCACGCTGTGGGACCCCCACGGCATGGACGCTTCGATGGGAACGACGGCTGGCGGTTACCACGATGCCCCAAATCGGCGCCCCATTCGCCGTGGACCATTCGCTCGCGCTCTTCACGTGCTGACACAATTATTGATGACGGTGTTAAACAAGTGCTTTAAACCACGGTTTAATACAATAGATATTGTAGCATCGAAGTTTCGAATTCCATTAAAGTTTTACAACAATGTGATTCATAGGACGCACAAAATTAAAATTAAATTAAATTAAATAAAAATTTCATCACCTTACAACTCCTATGGTCGGGATCAAGATCATTAAGACTTACTCCGTTTTAGGTGCACTAATTTATGGAATAGTTTGAATGAAATGATTATTATTAAATTTTTTAGGAAGGTAATGGCATAGATTTTTTTTTTTTTTTTTAACATTAGCAAGAGATTCATTAAGTTCATTAATTTATATATTTAATTAAAGGGCTAATTAATCATAATGTCAATAAATTGGGATATTTCAAACACTTACGTACATGAGAGAAGAGGGGAATGTTTTCATAGTCACGAAAAGTTAAGATTATATTATTTTTATATATGCTAATTAAAATAGTATAATATTAATGAAGGATTATTTTTGAAGATGAGTTGGTGATTTTGGAATGAAAATTGAAATAATTAATTCTATCCAATTTTAATTCTATCTTCAATTAAAATCATATCTTACAAAGGATACTATTTCAGCATGATAATTAATGGTTATTATCAATCTCATCCTTTTTTGTTCTCAATTACAAGCTTTTTTTTATTTTACGAAATTAATGTTAAACCGAATATATATATATATATATTTAAAAAATTTTAAAATAATCAAATTTTAAAATTTTTAATTCATAAATAAAATAAAAAATTCAGATTGATTGTAATTTTAAGATTTAAATTAATTAAATAAGAATAATATAAATCAAATTGTATTTCATTTTTATGTGAATCAAAGTGAAGGAAATAAACAATTCCAATTCTGATTTTAATGAAATTTAATTTTCATTACGATTTCAATTCTAAATTCAATCTTGAATCAAACGGATCCTAAAGTTACTATTTTAGTTGTTGAATTAATTCATTTAATTGAAGTGCAATGCACATACAACTAAATATATACAATTATACCCTCTTAGTCCTCCAATATATAAATCAAGGAATTATTAAATTTTTATAGTATAAGATGAAGAAAATCAGAGGGGCATCATGCCACTTTATTTAAAGAAATGAAAATTTATAAAAATGTCATCTAAATTTGATGTAGAGAATTCTTTTTTTAATCTTTAAACATTATTATATATACATTCCACCAACCCACTCAAGTCTTTTTTTTTTTTTGGACAAACCTAACCCATTCTATTCCACGTGACACATGCTATTTACATTACTCGGCTTTGAAAGTAAGTGAAGATAATATGATATTTTATAATTTCGACATAATAAAAGTAAAAAATTTTCCAACCATCATCCAAATCAACAAGATATATATATATAAAAAAAAAACTTGCTAGTGCTCTTGTTTTGGATCTTAATTCGATTGATCTTTTCTTAAGTATGCTTTTACAAAACATGAATAATTTTTAATTAAAAAAAATCAATTCCTTGTAGGCAAGCATGGTTATTAGATTTATCGTCATAAATTTATAGACTTAGCACTTACATTAATTCCATCATTTTTTTTAACAATAATTGCCTAAATTAAGGTTATAAAAAAAATTAAATTAAAAATCTCTTTTAATTTTAAGAAGACAAATTATTTATAAACTGCATTCATTGGCTATTTATTGATAGGGTGACATATTTTCCAAATAGATTAAATGCATCAATCCAAAATTCAATCAATATTAATGTAAAATAGATAATAATAATAAAAACATTAAAAATATTAAAAAATTTTTATCTCTCTCTCTCTCTCATGCACACACACACAGAATATTACTAATTTTTACTTTTATTTTTAAGGGCATGTGGTTTTGCATTGGATTAAAAATCTGAAGTATTCTGCATAAATTGGATTCATATTTTATAAATATTATTTTTTTTTATAATTTTATTTTTAGTCAAATACGTAATTGATCGATACTTATCTGTTGGAATTAAGAACTAATTTTTATTATAAAGGACAAGGTTTTTAGGGATTAAAAGCTAACCCATAAACTTTGTAAGGAACCTAAAGATCTAATTTTGAACAACCACCTTCATCCACGAAGCCGAAGTCTTTGGCTGGTGGAGGCTGTCACGCGAGACTCTCTCTCTCTCTCTCTCTCTCTCGAGTATTTTTGCCATATCGTTATAAAATTAGTCTCATAATAAATCGATGATTACCGGTTCAGTCGGTTGTGGTTAGGTAAAACCGACATTCCAAAAGTCCAACCGCGGTTAGGAGAAAAAATGGCAAAAAAAAATAATAAAAAAATAAATCCGGCGCCACCAACTGCCGCCACTCACGAGTTTCCGATAACTCTCTCTCTCTTAAAAAAAAATAAAAAAAATTATAACTCCAATTCATGGTTTTTTAAGTATAAATGTATATAATAAGTAAATATTTAATTTAATATTTTAGTTCGTCTTTAATTATATTTCCTTTTATGACCTCAGCACCAGCCCTGGTGCCAATATAACGCTCAGCCGTCGCTCCCTCTGCTCCTCGCTCGCTCGCTCATCGCTCTCCCTCTCTCTATAGATTTACGGTCCTCTTCGCTTCGTGGCAGCCATGTCTCTGCTCACAGATCTCATCAACCTGAACCTCTCCGAGACCACGGAGAAGATCATAGCCGAGTACATATGGTTGGTCCTTCCCCCCTCTTCATCTTTTTCACCTTTCCCTAGTTTTTTTTTTTTTTTGCCCGGGGGGTGGGTTTATCGAATTTCACCTTAAAAACTGTTCTTTGGTTGATGTTTTGTTGGAAAAATCGTTCCTTTTTGATTTGTTTTGGAGGACATATGGTTGGTTCGCCCTTTTTTTTTTTTTTTTTTCCTTAGTTTTTTTTATCGCTTTCCATCCTAAAAACTCTTCTTTGGTTGATGTTTTGTCCTTCTTTTTTTTTCCTTGGTTTTTTATCGCTTTCGACCATAAAAACTGTTTTTTGGTTGATTTTTTGTGGGAAAAATCGCTCTTTTTTATTTGTTTTGGGTTTTCGTGACATGATTATGAATCTTACTTGATGTCCTCTAAACTACTTAATGCTGTGGTGGTGATTTTGTTAGTCTTTTCTTGAATCTCAATGATTTGCTTATTTGGAGGCTATTTTTTTTTATTGGAAAAATTGCTCTTTTGTGTTCTTTTTTGGGTTTTTACAACTTGAGCCTGATCTATTTTTGGAGTCCTTGGATTTGGTATTGGCAGTGCTGGAATTTGGTTTGACTTTCCTTGGTAGATCTCTACTCCTTTCTTGTCGTAGTAATTCACTATGTTCTCAGATCCTTTCCTTATCTAAAAATTCTCCTCTTTTTTCCTTTTGATGATCGACTCTGTTGAATGTTGTGCTGCTTCAGATCTTATTTCAGCCTATTTATTTCTATTTTCTCAATTTTTATCTTCTTCTTTTTCTTCTTTTTATTTCATGTGTCACTTTCCCTCATATCAGTTTTTCTACTTCTGTTTCTATCTAGTCTTGTGGGAAAAATTATGCATTTATTCCTCCTTAACTATTTGTTCCGGATCTCCAATAACTATGTATTGCTTTTTTACAAATTTGTTTCAATAATCTGTTTTCCATGCAACAGGATCGGAGGATCTGGCATGGACATCCGGAGCAAAGCAAAGGTGAGACATTTACATCACAGTTGAAATTTCTGTATTTACTTTTCTTTTGTCCAGCTTTGATTGATATAGCTAACTGAGTTATTGCATCCTTTTGGTAAAGCACTCATCTTTTCTTATTGAACAGACTCTGCCAGGGCCTGTTACTGATCCCAGCAAGCTCCCAACGTGGAACTATGATGGTTCGAGCACAGGCCAAGCTCCTGGTGAAGACAGTGAAGTGATACTTTAGTAAGTCTTGCACCCCTCCTATCTATACCTTTTATCTCTTGATGGTCTTTGCAAAGTTATTTCTTTAATTGTTCTGGCTATAATAACATGTGTGTTTTGGTATGTTTTGATGTGGATGTATAGCCCTCAAGCCATTTTCAGGGATCCTTTTAGGAGGGGGAACAATATTCTTGTAAGTGTATCTTTCCCTTAAGCTTCTTCCTGTAACCTTCATGACTCTGCATCCAATATTTTTTTGGTGTTTGGTTAAATTTATTGGAATTACCTTAAGCTGGCTCATTATTTTAGATTCAGATAAGCTTACCAATACTAGTTTTTGTTTCATCTGTGTCTTTTTTGCCTTTTCTCCATTGTAATAACTAATAACATTAGAGGAATTAGTTTTCTGTAAATTTAGGAGGGCAAAATAGAAAGGCATATGGTTAATATTTATTTCTTGTGGTTGTCATGTAATTATGTACATCTCTTAATTTACTAGCAAATAGAAATTGATCGTGGCATCATCATTCACTAGAAATTAATTAAATATTTTCTTTTATAGTCTTGGTTCTTATAATTTTTTCTTTTTTTTTTTTATGATTCTTTTGGCTTCAACCTTCTTGCTTCACAGTTTTTTTTCTAAAAAAAAAAATATTTTACTCATCAGATTTTAACTTCCTGCTGTTATTCTTGTCATTCATTTGCTTTGCTGTAGATTATTTAAAATTTTCTTGTCACAATATTCTTTTCAACTTAACATGATATGTCTTTTTTTAATTGACATATAGGTCATGTGTGACTGTTATACTCCGGCAGGCGAGCCGATCCCTACAAACAAAAGATTTAATGCTGCTAAGATATTTAGCCACCCTGATGTTGCTGCTGAGGAACCTTGGTATATATGGATATGTGGTTATGCTGTTAATCGTATTGTTTGATAATTTTGTCATTTTTCTTATCTTGGGATGATTGTCTTTCTGTTCATTTTGTTTTGGTCTCTCTTTTTAAATGAAAAACAGGTATGGAATAGAGCAGGAGTACACCCTCCTGCAGAAAGATGTTAAATGGCCACTTGGGTGGCCAGTGGGTGGCTACCCCGGTCCTCAGGTATTAATTTTGAACTAGCTTCAGGTGCTTGTATGAGAGATTTCATTCTTCTTTCTTGTTTAACAAATTGTTATTACTTGTTTATTCATACTCAATTCACAAATGACTTTTCTTTCTTTTCTTTTTCTTTTTCTTTTTTTTTTAATTGAGCTGTACCAGGCAAATTTATTAAAAATCCCTTCTGGAAGATACCTTTTGATGGCTCTCTAACCTTTTTTCATTATAAGAAACCTCTGACCTTTAACCTCTAGAGTTTCTTTGTTAATCATAGAGGGACTTTGGAAAATAGCAATAAAAAACAATGAAGCTTATTCAGGTGAAAAGAAAAACATCATGCTTTTGTTGTTTCTGCTGATTTTAATTTTCTGAAACTTTGAAGCTTTTGTCATTTATATGTTCTCTTCACCAACGTTTTCAATCCTAGTATTTCCATGGCGTGGGATGCGCTGCCGTCCTCACTTGTTCCATACTTGAGACGGAGGATGTTTCAAGATGCGCTGATTGAGACGATGGCAAGACGGCCCTATCCTAACGTTCCATAGGACGTCTTTCCAAGATTTAAAACTATGCTCTTGATAATTGTCTAAAGTTCTTTGATTTACTTAGAAAGTGTTGAATGTGAATTGATTTTTTTTTTTTTTTTTTCTTGAGCACTTCTTTTTCAAAAGTTCTTGAAGATGAATCTCTTCTCAGCTGGTGTGCTAATCTTGTTGATGCTATTCTTTCCTGTTTAATGTTTGAACTTTTCAGGCAAGTCTAATGAATGTGCATTATGTACCAGGGTCCCTATTATTGTGCTGCTGGTGTGGACAAAGCTTTTGGCCGGGACATAGTTGACTCCCACTACAAAGCTTGCCTGTATGCAGGGATTAACATCAGTGGTATCAATGGCGAAGTTATGCCAGGCCAGGTAATACCACTGTTATCTATTGTCGCTCCCTTGTTGGAAAGGCTACATTTTGTTCTTAACATGACATCATTTATCATTGCTAATTTCATGCAGTGGGAGTTCCAAGTTGGCCCTTCTGTTGGCATATCTGCTGGTGATGAGTTATGGGTTGCTCGCTACATATTGGAGGCAAGTTGCAAACAACTAACTAGATATGATAGGAATAACTTCATAATTTTTGAACTCATATTGCTTTGACGAATTTGATTAAATTGATTCTTTTTGCCTGGCTAATTTCTGTTTTCTTTTTACCGTCTGCAGAGGATCACTGAAATTGCGGGTGTTGTTCTCTCCTTTGACCCTAAGCCAATCCAGGTAGGATCAGTTCTCTTGTTCCTTCTCTAACTACAACTAGTTCTTTGGCAAGATGTAGTTTGTTTTCAAAAACATATGATGATGATGATGATCATGATGTTTGGTATTTGAAATTGTTTCTGAATATTTGGTGCCATTAGGGAGATTGGAATGGTGCTGGTGCTCATACAAATTACAGGTATTGCAGTTCACCTTGAGTCATTATTGGCAACTTGAATTGTAATGGGTTTTTTTTTTGCCTCTCTTTTTGTGATCATTTATTTTCTTTTCTGTGTTTTGCTTTCAGTACCAAATCCACGAGAAGTGATGGAGGGTATGAAGTCATAAAGAAGGCCATTGCAAAGCTTGGCAAGAGGCATAAGGAGCACATTGCTGCTTATGGAGAAGGGAACGAGCGCCGCCTCACCGGTCGGCATGAGACTGCTGATATCAACACCTTCATATGGGTATGTGTAGTTTCATTGATCACAATAATGTTCTTGGAGGGATAAACTTTGAAAGAACACGTTTATTATCATTATGTTTGTTCCATGGTTGATAGGGAGTTGCAAACCGAGGTGCATCGATTCGAGTAGGCCGTGAGACTGAGAAGAATGGCAAAGGTAATTATCTTCTGCAACTTTT
Organism: Metroxylon sagu; assembly: GCA_017589505.3. Taxonomy (NCBI): domain Eukaryota; kingdom Viridiplantae; phylum Streptophyta; class Magnoliopsida; order Arecales; family Arecaceae; genus Metroxylon; species Metroxylon sagu. Next base: position 945,443 of record JACVBY030000550.1, read on the forward strand.
ACCATTCTTACATTCATTCTTGCGTCTGCAACTTCAATACATTATCTACTTCCTTAAGAAGGACACAATCATAGTGAGTATTTACTTGCTTTCAGGTTATTTTGAGGATCGGAGGCCAGCATCAAACATGGATCCATATGTTGTCACTTCCATGATTGCCGAGACTACCATCATTTGGAAGCCATGAGTGTTGCAGATCTGTCATGTTCTCTGTGGAGGCCTTCCACATATGTTTTCCATTGGATTCCAAATTCTGAGGCTTTCATTGCATTGGAAAGTCTCATACTTTCATCTGTGGTCTTGATTGACTATCTGGTTGTGTTAGTAGTCCAAGGGTGGGTCATTGTCCTGTTGGGATTTGGTGGTCAAGCAGGTGGGCTTTAGCTGTTACTGATTGCTTCCCCCTCCCTTTTCATTTCACTATATCCCCAAAAACAAAAGCAATAAATATGTAGTGTTATTTGTCCGTTTTAGTCATGCATTACTGTGTTATTTCAATAAGCAGTGATACTTGATTTGTGGTTTTCTACGCGTGGAGGCCATATTATCTATTCGTCTACCAAAAACTCCACTGGAAACTGGTCTCATCTGCCAAAAACTCCTCTGGAAACTGGCCTTATTTTTACCACTTATATCAAGTTTACATGAGTATACTGTTGGACAAATTCTAAGCTTTTCCATTAGCTGAAAGGGGATTTTTTTTTCCCAAGGAAGCGATGTTCGATATTTAATTATTAAAATTATCATGTTGCCACTTGAATCAGACACTTAGCTTCGTGATTTAGATCTCTATAATTAACTTCTGAGCAAATTAACATCACCTAATTTAGTCAAATTAGGTTTAAATCTCTGCCCACTTTCTCAACAACATTTTCTTTTTCTTTTTCTTTTTTTCTGATTTTCTTAATATGCTAAGCAAGATTCAGCATCTTGATATCATATCCCGAATCGGTAGCACGCTAATACAGTATACAGTTTGATCCAGTGTATCGAGACTGGTACATGATTTAGTGTATCAAGACTTAGTATGTCTTCTATACCAATACACGAGATTGTATGCATTAATATAACCTATCATGATATTACCAGTACATGAGATGGTATGCATTAATATAGCATATCATGATATTACTGGTACACAAGACAGTATGCATTAATGTAGCATACCATGATATTATGGAATTACGAAATGAAATAGAATTGTTACAAATCCTAAAAACAAGGTTCCCTCACTGTCAAAGGCATAGCAGATCTATGCACAACCAGATTTTCTTTGCTTTTATGACACTCTTGCTAGAAGCTGAAACAGCAAAGGAAGTAGGTACAACAAAGGAAGTAGGTACAAGGACTGGAAAGTTGACATGTGATGTAATGAGCCACCTAATCCTATGCATGGAAGTATGGAAGTTGTTGGATTAGTGTGGTGTTGTTGGAATCATCATTTGACTCGCAAATCCAGTTGACTGTCCTTGCTTACAGGTAAAGGATCAATCATTCTTTTGGACAGCATGGACAATCTGATTTCAAATAAGAATGCTACTTTGTTCTTTCAGTGAGATCCTGATCACCCAAAGGAAGGGCAACATCAGATTAGTATTGGATTCTACAAGGCTATTACACAAATGAAAGGGAATAATTTGCAGCATCCTGTTGGAAATATCACTAGACAACTGAGGCTCTCTATTCTCAAGTCATGAAGCATGACGTGACAAAAAGATGGATCTTGTCCACAGACAGTCTTCTCAAAGCAACAACAGAGTCATCATCTCTAAACAGGGATTATAGAAAAAACTGCTACATATGAATGGTCTGTGGTTCACAAAAGTCTTCCATTTTGCTGATAAGGTTTTGAATTCTAGATGTGTCTGTGTTTGGTGAGTAATCAGGGTGAGGTACTGGACACAACTTCTCCCAGCAATTGTCATCATTGGGCTATCAGTTTATAGAAGCATATGGATGGAAAAATTGGCTCCCAGGCCAAGACAACCTTCCCATTATCTGAGCAATTTGGTAGTTTTGCCAGTATTACATTAAATTCCTCACCACATGGTCATATATGCTTATCAGAAAGAGAAGTTTGGGGAAGAAAAATCACAAGTAGTGGTATAACAGCTTTTTGCTGGAGAGAAAAAAAAAAAAAAAAAAAACACAACACAACAGCTTTCCTTTTCGAAGAAAATTATTTGTTTATTTATTTATTATTTTTTAACATAAGTCTACAACCATAATTATAAATGGTTGAGAAATTTTTTTGGATATTCCAAGCCTCAGAATATCATCAAGTTTTTCTGGTAGACACTAAATAACTATTGTCTTTATCATTTTAATCTAGGAAATTATGTACTTCTCTAGTTAATATGAGAAAGGTGAATAAACGATAAAATTTGTATGGGCTTTTGATGATATTATCCCTTTTGTTGTAAATTAATCATAGAGTTAAACTATTTACTTTATATTAAATCTTTAAAAAAAAAATAACTATTTAAAGTCAGCGATGGATTATTCAGATTGAAAATTTAAACAGTTGAAAATAATATATATTGCTAAAAATGTCTTGAAATCACTCAAGCATCTCGATACAAAAATTAATGGTTTTAATAGCACTACCATATTTTACTATGATCTAATCATTAGAAAACCTAGTCAATTTATATCTACCAATGTTTTAAAATGAGTATTCAGAGTTAATAATGTAGTTAATACCCTTCATGTTTATACCCACTCTATATATAGGTCAAAGCATCAAAATACATGAATTTTTGTTTTTAGGTACTTTTCTAATATAAATCATCATCAATGATATCAATCTTCAATTTAAATTATTTACTCATTGATTTTAAAGTTATCACACTTTTGTTAAAATATAATTTAAAGCCCTAATTCCTAACTATGTATAAGGATCATTCTTTTAGAAACTTTTAAAAAGAATCTCAAGCTAAGATTCCATTAATTGCCTCCATGTCACTATTGCATGGTTTTGAACTCTTGTTGCCACCCTCAGGGAGGTTAGCATTCTTGTCACCACTCTTGTTGCTTTGATCTTCCCATTAACATGCATCATTAGAGTTGGATTTTTTTAATGCTAGTTGTGTAGATAATAAACTCAGTTTACTACCATCCTACGATGATGACTTTTTCGAACTCAAAAGAATAAAACTTATCAAGTATTTTTCTTAGATAAAGGACACAATAATATGCCAACATGTAAAAGAAAAATTTTTATACACATGAATCTCTCAAGAAAGGGATGATATGCAAAAATATCCAATGGTCATCTTTCAAGATTTTCATAAATAGTTGAACAATGTCTTTATGAAATAAATATATACATTGATTGTCAAAGTCTTAGCAGCATATTAGCATCCCCGTATTAAGAAATTCAACATTCATGTTGCTCTTTAGATTGTTAAGTCTTTTCAATCATTCACCCCCTTAATTGTTGTAACCTAATAAATCATTAGGACAACCTAGCTACATTTCAATTACTAATTAATAAAAAGACCAAGAGGATAAAAAAGAAGAAAGATGAAAAATTTATGATTTCCATGCATTCATGGTTTTATTTGTGAGTTTTGGCTTCTGGGAGATTGTAGTAGTAATTTAATTGACCAATCAGACTATTACATGAAAATAATTGGCCTTATAGGTCATGAGAGAGATTTGTTTCGTTCTCTATAAGATCTAAAATGAGGACCAATTAATTAAGTAGTGGGTTCCAAACAAATGAAGCCTATTAAAGGGATTAGCCTTCTTGCCACATCAGTGAGAAGAGAGGGACCGGAACCTATAGCTCGCTTTTGCCTCTTTAGACAGGCTTTATGTTACTTATGACCATCCTTTTTCCAAAAAAAAAAAGAAAAAAATCTCCTAGTTGGACAAGGAGAGAAAAATTTAGAGGAAGGACCCTAGGATTTGATCTCTTCCTTTTCTATAAAAAATGTAGAGAGCAGACTAAACTGGTTGATTAACACAAATAACTCCTTTTCTTTTGTTCACATAATGGCATGAAAATTTGAAATAAAATCCTTTTACTCTCCTCGTAAGCGAAATGGATCCAAGCAAGGCTTATGCAGGTATAAAGATTAGAGATTGTGCTTTAGCATCAGTTAGGAATGTGATTGTGAGATCTTTCCCATTGATTTGCAAAATTCGATCATTCATTTAAGATATATTTTCTTTCTTCCATAATTAATTGTCATAAAAATTTTTGCATGCACCATATCAATCTTGTAGCATAGTAAATCATTTCAAGCTCCATTCTTCCTACATACCAAGATTTCAATATACATAGATTGTTTTAATTTGGATCCAAGGATTAGCAATATCTTGCTATGTAATTCTACTGTTCACGCAATTGCTCTCTCTTTTGTGGGAAGTGATGAAAAATTTTGTAGCTTATTGGGTATAGGTGAGAGAGAAAATCTAGGATAATGATTTTGTTTATAGAACTCTCTTAATACTGCTGAGGTCTACCCTCCTTTCTATCAGGATGACTGACATGCTACAGTAGGGGCATACATTTATCTGCACAATAAAAGAGCTATCTCAGATCTTGGCGAAGGTGAATCTGACTCTACTGCTAGTGGATTCTCTCATGTTGAAAATGTCTGCTTGCTTAAACTTTCTCACTGGGACTTTTAAAAAGTACTCAGGGACTGTATGCAATACCAAAGCTGAAAGCTCTTACTGCCAAAAATGGCAATTAAAATTTTAAATTATCCAAATTATCTGGTTCAGGTACCATTGGTAACATTCTTGCAGAAGTAGTTTTCTTCTACTTGTAATTAGAATCTCTTCTGCCTAAGATTGAAGCAATGAAATTTTTATAATTCTTGACATGAGAAAATATTCTGATAATACTTTTGCATGTTGCTACAGTAGCAGTGCAGAGTGTCAGAATCATATCAACCTACTTATAAATGAGATTATCATCCCTGATCAGATTAATTAAAGGAATATGATAAAGCACCATGAATGTTTGATGAAAAAATCCTCTTGCAAGTTAATATGTCCATCTTTGGAGAAACCTTATAAAGCCATCTCCATGTGTGAAATTGATTCTCATCAAAGATTGTTAAGGTGGTAAAACTGACAGCAGCAATTGCATATTATGCCCTGCCACTTCTATATCAGTTTTCCATGGAGATGCCAAGTCATCAGATAGCTACCAATAAGTGACTGATTTTGGTACATCTAGATGCATTCCTTTAGATAAGATCCATCTACAGATTTTCAAGGAACAATTGGATTTCAATCCTAAATTCTACAATGCTTTGTATAGGGCAATGAAACTAATAGCCCATGATGATGTTGTTCCTTTTTAGGCATACTAAGTATCAAGATAACTCTGCAAGGGCGTCTTATTCATCTCTTTGGTTTGCAAGGATTGCAGGGTGGATTTAACCACAACTAGGAAGGCTGACCTATAACCTACTCCGCGAGAGAGTTATTTAGTCACTCAATGGATAGTTTATAAGTTAAATGAATTAGTGTACATAAATATTCAACATGGTTCGTGACTCAGATGTTTTAACTATAGGAGATGTGATGGTTCAACAATATTGAATTTGGATTAAACATTAAGCCTTCTAATGATTGATTAAAGAAAGAAAATAAATGTCTAATGTTGAACCATAGAAAGCTACACCTCTAGCACCCCTAACTGGAAATTTTGTTCAAGGTGCTCCATGGTTGCACCATTTTAAAAGACAGAAAAGGGAATGGGCTGCAGTATTGAAAAATTGTTTTTTGAATTAAGCACCCAGCCTCATAATGATTAATTAAAGAAGGAAAGTAAACATCTGATGTTAAATGATAGAAAGTTAAATCTCTAGCACCCCTAATTGCAAATTTTGTTTGAGGTGCTCATTGGTTGCTTAAGTATAAAAGACACAGGAAACAGAATGTGTGATATATTTAAATAGTAGTTTGTTCTCATCTGCTGCAAGGTTCACTTTCACGAAAAGCTAAAGAACCTCAAATTATCAAATCTACATGATTTCAGAAAAAGTTTTATCTGTTACTAAGTGCAACGTCATTAATTATATGCCCTCAGATGTTTGCTCAGATTAGCAATGCAATTAAATGGTTGAACCGACAAATCCTTAAGACACTCTAAACGATTTGAGATCAATTCACTTCATGTGCTCTCTTTAATTTTTGTATGTTTGCATGTTTGTTCTGATAAGTAATGCAGTTAAATGCTTAGAACAGCAGATATTCAAGTCATCATCTGTGAAAATTGCAGTCAAACCATGCCACAGAGATTAATAAACCCAAAACTAAACATCCCAAAAAAAATTTGGGAATCCATTTGTCGGGCAAGTCCTACAATTCTTACAAGAAAAAAGTAGGGGCATGGACAGCATGTGTAAATGCTTCTCTCCATCACATAAAAACAAGTACAGGGACAAGATGTGATTATTCAAATAAGGCAGCGCATCTTTCTATCGAAGTATGAACCAATAGATATTTCAAACTTACAATAGGTAGTTGATGGGATTTAGCCTCAGGAACTGAGGTGTCCAGTTGTCATTCCATCTAAGTGGAAATGAAAGAGCAATCCAAAGCACCCACCATTCCTCCATTTCGGTTCATCCATTACATTGAGAGATCATAGGTATTTCCAGACATGGCCTCACTCTCTGCAGCATTGATCTCTTGCCCAACTGACTCGAATTTTCCCTCCATCTCTCCCTTCTCTGATTCAAGTTTCTCTATAAGCCACTGCAGTTCCTTGATATATTGCTGATCATACTCCTTCCTCTGTTCAGATATTTCACGGTACTGCCGCGCCTCTCTCTCGAGAAAAGCTTTCTCATTTTGAAGCCACATGATCTTGGCTGTTGCCTCATCAGCAGCAGAAGCAGCGGCCTTCCTTTCCTCCTCCAATTCCCTGCCCGCCTCAGCCCGAAGCCTTCTTTCCTTCATGATCTCGTTTCTTAACCTCATTACCTCGTCTCCATCAAACCCTTCTTCCTCTTTATTATCTTTCTCCCCTTCCTCCTCTTCAAACTCATCACATAAATCTTTCATCCCGCTCCTACCAAAGCTATTTCTGCCTTCCCATTTCAGCGAACACGTTCTCTCCACCACCGCCCCCTTGCTCCCCTTGGAACTTCCACATAGAAAAAAACCCTTCCTAGATTGGATTTTGGAGCCACAGGAGGGACAAACGCTGCCACTGAAGCCGAACTCCCCTCGCCGATCGGCCGGCACATTGCGGAATTGCCCGAGAACCCTCTCGAGCTCCTCCATCCTTCGGCCAAGGCGCCACACTCGAAACCCCAAGAACAGCAGAGGAAACAACACAACTAGGCCATAAATGGTCCCAGAAGAGAGGGGGATATCGAGAGAGCCAAGCGCCAAGTTCCAATCTTGCGAGGCCGGAGAGGCCCAAAGAAGGGCCACGAATCCAAACTCGATTGCGAGAAAGAAGAGGAGGCCTCCCCCGGCGTGCAAGCGGGTTATGGCCCTGCAGAACATCTCATGGAGCCCAGAGCTTAAATTTTTGGACGCCATCGCTGAAAAGAAGCAAATTTTCGAACCTTTCAGCGATTTGGAGCAAAGGTAACCTAATTATATATCGAGGAGAGAGCGAGAGAGCGAATGTTACCTTCTCGATGAACGGGGAAGAGAGCCTCAGGTATTGTGGGCGAAACCGCTGGGCCCCCGGGATGAAGGCGGCCGCTGAAGGAGATGGAGTAGTTCGGAAAAAGGGTGCGTGGCAGGATGCTAGTGGAATACGATGACTTCCTTGCGATAGAGGCGTTGTAGCTGATCACGAAGTAATGGAAATCTTCGCAGGACATTGAAGGGTCTGCGAGAACACCGCGGATAAATGCGATTTACGAGATGGTGCAAGAATGTCTTGCATTTAACGGATGCCGTTCGTTTTTGTTGACAAGAAGTGATTTTTAAAATTAAAATTAAATTTTTTAAAATTAAATTTTTTTAATATAAAATATTTAAATTATCGTAATTGATTGATCAAAAATAGATATTTTCTTAGAAAAGAATAAAGGTATCATGTTTGGTTGAATAGTTTCTTATTCAAAAAAGTAATGCAGAATATCAATTATAATTTTAAAAAATAAAAATAGAATATTTATTCAAATTTCTAAATTTGGATCAAATCATCGCAATGCCATCCTTCACCAAATAAAAAAATATATAAAAAAATCTTCAAACCATCTTAAAAATAGAAAAAATAACGAAATCACAGTAAAAAAATTAAATTGACATAACAACAAAGCATCAATCTGTAAAAAAAATCTCTGGCCTATTGATTTGGGAAAAAGGATATACGATAAAAAAGAAGGAGAGTATATTGAAAAGAAAAAGAAAATATGCGGTGGGAAAGTAAATCTCACGGTACCGATGGGATTTTGTTTGGCCTCGCATAAAATGCAGAAATTCAAAATGCAGAAATTCAAATGACGGGAGAATAAAGTTTGCTTTCCATAAAATGCCTTCCATAAAATGCAGAAATTCAAATGACGTGAGAATAGAGTATTCCTGCGGATGGGCCCTACGAACCAAGCATTCTAATTTGTGTGAGAAACAAAATTTCGTGATCTCTTCTACCGTGAATCAAACGAGCCCATAGAGATGAGATACCTTAAAAATTTAAATACATTTTGATTGAGAGAAGAACCGTACAATCAAAAGGATTGAAAGAATAACACCGTTATGAAAAACTATTTAGCCATGTAACAAAGATAAATATTAAATTTAAAATGAGCAAGGGTTAAGGTTCATCGTCTCGATAAGAATGATATTAATATAATATTAATATGTATCCATAAAGAGATTTGATTCCATTACGTTATGTTTAGGATAAGATTATATGCATCAATACGGAATATCATAGAATATATATATATATATGTATGTATTATGATATAGGCTATGTTCGTAAATGGAGTTTGCTACAGTATAATTGGAGTAGGTTTATTTGCGATATTTTGCTAGATAAATTGAATATCCTAATCATTCGATAGATTTGCTACGGTACTCCTTCATTATTTTTAAAGCCATCTTCACCGTTATTCTTAAAGCCATCTTCACCCATAATTTCTTTCTTCATGCGAAGACCTTCCTCTTTTCATCATAATCCCAATCTTAATGCAAAATAGTTTATTTTTTTTTTTTTTTTTCACATATGCATCTTTATAAATACCTAAAATTACACATATAATGGCTCAACTTTACTGTTTACATGCATTTGCCTATAATTAGTTCTTTTTAAGTGGATCATCTACATCATTTATTATGGTAAAGGAGGGCATGGGCTGAACTGGGCTTAGAGTGAAAAAGGCGACGCAAGGTATTGAGTTGGGCTAGACCCAACGCTTGACCAGCTGATGCCTCTGGTCAAGCGGCCTAACCCCATGCCTGCTAGCTTAAGCCCGGCCTGATGGGAGTCTCCAAGGGCCCAAACCTAGTCGAGGTCCCATCGAGCCTGTGTTGTAGTTATATGTTTTAGCTATATGATATATGTAATGCATTTAGATGGGGTGGTTAAAGCTTTGGTCCTGTGCTTAATTCTCTTCATAATTTTTGTGAAATAATTTTATATGCAAATATAAATATAGAAAAAATATTTATTAATATGTAAATATATATTAAAAATATATATAATATCTTTAAAAAATATATTTATTTATTTTGGATTAGGCTCAAGCTTAGAAAGAATAAGCCCGACCCGACTACTCTTTATCATTTTTCTAATCTTCTCTCAACACTTCTTCTCTATGGAGCTGTTTGTTATGGGATGATTTTGCAAAGATCACCGATGATCCTTGGACGATGATAATATCACTCTATTTGGTATCTCTATTATGCAGTGATGTATTATCATCATGTGATTAGGATCACTATTTGGGGATGATCCTAATCTCACCTTTAGATCACTATAGTGATAGTGATTTTCACCAAAAAAATTGAGATAACTTTGTCTCTATATTTACCAATCTCTCCCCTATATTATAATAAAATGATATATAAATATTATATATTATAATATAATACATAATATATATTCATAGTATTATTAATAATATTATATAATTTATACATAATATATTATATAATATAATATGAGGTAGATTTGGTTACATTTGAATGTAGCCAAACGTAAATCCAGTCACGTCCCTAATCTTTAGATCCACACAGTTCATGAATCCCAAAAATGAAAAAAGTGAGAAAGATGGGGATGGCTTCGAGATCTGTGTGGATTCAAGGTAAAAAAGATGATCAAATCCTATACTCGGTTATATTCGAATATAGTCAAATCTACTTTATATAATAATATTATTATTATATAAACATATTATATAAACATATTATTAGGGGTATTATTGGTATTGTTTGTATGATAACCTTTCATTTTCATGATATACTAAACATAGCGATTTATGGTCATCGATGATCTTTGAAAATATTTTGTATCATGTGAGGTGATGTTGGATTATGATCCTATTACTGATGATTAATCAAACAATCATGTTAGATTATTATGATCATTGATGATCAATGTTGGATCATTGATCAACGACTCATGCATCAACACTGAAAAAAAAAGGATGAAAATATTTAAGATGTTTGGGTTGGACAGAGCTTACTTCTTCTCTAAAAAGAGCATCATTTCATTGAAGGAGCTAAACCGATCCCTCTCTCATCCTTGTATTCCCCATGGCCACATTCTGTAACAAAATTCTATTAACTTTATTTTATTTATGCGCACCAATTATGCATAACACCGATTTAAAAAGATAATCAAATAATAAAAAAAATTACAAAAAAAAAAAGTTTATAGCACCATAACAAAAGCCTGATTTAAAAATAATGAACAAATACCATAGCAAACCTCATTACTGAATTATATCCTTATAAATGGAAACTATTCTTCCAAGGTACCTCGGCTACTTTACAGGACATGATCTCCGGGCAGCTAGTTTGTGATCATAACCTAATACAAGCTGTGAAAGAATTTTCAAGGCTCCCATCAAAAAATAATATTCATCAAGGGCCACTCATGGATTATTTTCCATGTCACATTTAAGAACTCAATAACCTGGAATTTTCCATCGCCATCCATCCATCAGAGGAAGGCTTTAGTTATCTGCATATATTTTAAGAGACAAAACAGTTTAATCATATCATTTTTTTTCAAATTCAGAGAACCATGTCAGGTATTCAGATGCACATTAAAAAAAACCTCATGGCTTCAAAAGTTCCATGTAATATTATGAAAATTTTGCTCACCTGGGAGCTCCAATAATTTATTCAGCAAATGACACGAGAATATATACCAAACTACATTATTAAGGTGACACAGATAGCTGGATACAATATCTCAGGGTCTTTAAAGGTCTACTACAAATCCTATATTTGAGGCCTTGTCTGAACTATATAAATCTCCCCATCCTTCACCACCCCTTCTATATCCTGGGCAGAACCAAAAATGTCTTCAACGATCTTTCCAGCCTCTGCAATTCTCTGGAATATTGACTGTTGGTAGGATTTATTACACAGAAGTGGGTCACTAGAGTAGTCCAGAACAACCTTCTCCATTTTATCCATGGTTATGCTGCAACAAGTATAAAATATGTAGAACATTACGCTCTAACCAAGGACTAACAGTAAGATATTTCTAAACAATCTGTTTAGAGTTTATCCTTTGCGTAAACTCATGGAAGAAGTTAACAGAAAATGACAGAGAAACAGCATGTAAAAGATTTGATGAACCTGTCATAAAGTCCAGCACCAGCATATCCTTCCAAGTCTTCCCCATTGGAGTCTGATCTGAATATTAGTGATTTTTTGATAAACATTCCCACAGGTTTGCTGGGATAACTGATGATCTGGAAGAAAAGATGCATGTTAAAACAGGATATTAATTTGCACCATAGCAAGTGGTAGATACATGACCTCTCAAACATTCAAAATTCTAGCATAGTTTAATCTGGTTTTTCCCCCAATTCCAGCTATAACAACAGGAGGCCAACAGGCATGCATATGCACTACAAAGAACCATCTGATTCAAAGAATGATTTTCATAAGTGAAATGGCTTATAAGGTCAATAATATCTATGCAAAATGCGACAAAATGCCAACTGGGTGGTGGTGAATTGTCATTTGTGAGTATTATTCTTCGAGTGGGTGGGTAACATTAATAGAAACCTCCGATAAAGTAGTTAAAGGCAGGCAAAAGAAAGTACAGGGAATTGTATAGGCTGGTGTTCCTGAAAATTCAAGGTTTCAGTGTCACTATAATCACTTTTAATGAAGGCCTATTCAAGCATCTGGTCAATGCGTTGATGAGATCTCTCCCTTGCTTGTCAGAAGTTGGGAAGTAAAGACATGAAAGAAAGCAAGAAACAGAGATTGGTGGAGGCCCGGTTTCTCTATCTCCAAGTTTTCTAGGATACCTTCATCTAAGATTTTTAAGTTTTATGGGATAAGAGTGTCCTGATTTCTCCATGAAATAGGATGCCCCAGGCGATTGTCCTGGTTGGGTATCCCAGTAGGTACCCCTTATCTCTCTTCCCTTTTTTTTCCTCTATCTATTTCTTACTTTGTTTGTTTTCTTTTTCTTTCTTCTTTCTTTCTTTTTTTTTTTTCTCTCTCTTCCTTTCTTTCCTATTTCTTCTTCTGTCCATCCCTTATTTCTCTCTCCCTTTCTTTCTTCCATTTTTCTCTCTCTTTCCATCTTTTTTTTTTTTTGTATTTTCATCATCTGAATAGGTTTTGAAGCGCCCCCCCCCCCCCCCCCAAAAAAAAAGGAAAAAAAAAAAATCTCTCCCAGACTTAAAAAACCTTGCCTTAATACATCAAAGAAAATGATATCTAGAATCCTGAAAGTTTTGGAATTGAGGGATGTATAGACACCCACAAAGTGCTCATCTTTTTGTCCATTCACTGCATCTCTTCAAGCCTTATCTGTCAAATGGGAGATATGAGATATCACATGGATGACAAACTGTAAAGGAATGCAGAATCTCATATCTGGATTAGTCTTAACTACAAACAAACTATGTGCACCCCCTTCAGCACACCGATTCAATTGTTTCTCCTGTTCATTATTTAACTCCCAAGACATAAATGGGCATCAAAACACCCCTCGCCCCCCACAAAAAAAAAAAACGAGGTCATTTTGTTCAGATAATTCATGCATCGGCTATCATGCTACCAACGGAAATTCACTGTGGATCTATAATCTGACCAACCAAAAGCAGTATTATGTCTACACTTTGGAATGTTGGAAATTTAGGTTAATGGTAAATTCCCCCACATTTTAGATGTAAAAAAATGATGACATTAATTTTCCATTTATCCTATCTTGCTAACAGTGTCTGGTGTAATTCAAAGCCTTGATTATTGTACTGAATCACAGGATGTTATATAACAATCTGGCTTTGGCTGTTATGCCACAGATGCCTGATGTGCATAGTGTCACTGTGTCAGGTTTTCTGAGAAGATTCTTTTGATGCCTTGATACCAGACAGACCATCAGTCTATAGGATCACAAATAAGATATTTTGAGAATTTTTCATTCATAATATGATATTTTGAAAGTTGATAATACCACTTCATCAAATAAGTTAAAAAAAAAAAAAATACAATGTCATAATGAGGTCTGGCTTTGTTTGCCTACGCATGCATAAAGCATGAGAGAATTAGCTGAGTGAAGAAATTAGAGCATATAAATGATGTTGTATTAGATATCTTACATTTGGAGATTTTAGTGCAGACTTCTTGGTAATAAAGCTCATAGCCCGACCTGGATATGCACCCACCAACGTTTCTCCCAAGCCCTTAACAATCTTTTCTCCAACAAAATAGTAAATGATTAAATGTCCATTTGCAAAGAATACTGCAACAAGTTCTTTTTCATGCTTACCTCTGTGTAGATCTCTGAGGGGTTTCCGGAAATGGGATTTCTTGTATGGCTTACAAAAGCATAATCAGCATTGATTACTTCTTGAACCAAAACAGCCATACAGAGATCATCATGGTTCAATTTAGCTTTTCTGCAACTAACATATGCTCTTTCATTCCACTTTGAGGCCCAAACCTGAGAAGCGCCATGAAAGTAATTAAGCAGATTTATGGCACTTTGATAATGCCCATAGAGCTTATTTGCTAAATTAACTTTTCACTCCAACTTTTGGAAGTAAAGTGCTTTTGCAAAGAGGAAATTAATGACTTTTTTCTAGTTAAAAAATAGCATCGATTTTCCAATCATGAATGACTTACAAATTCTGATAAAAGACTGATACAAGATATATGAAACACAGCACAACAAAAACAAACAAATATTGCATTGACATACAAATTCTGGTAAAAGGTTGAAACAAGATATATGAGACGGAGCACAACAAAAATTTGCATTGATATGTATTTCAACAAAAACCCTTGCTTAACACCAAAATTGTTAACTGCTTGGAATGATCATATTACCATTTTTATGGATAATATGATATATTGTATGCAAACAAGTGGTTTTGAAATCCATGAAATTTTGCAAAGCATGTGATTTATGCATAAAGAGGGGAATGTTTAATTCATGAGTTTTAATCAGTTATTGATCATTCTTCTCCATTTTGATGACACAACACAAATGGTATCTCAGTACTGACAAAGCATCCATAACATATATTATTGTTGCAAAATTAATGATGCACTTGGTTGGAATAAGAAACTAGATGAGGCATCAAAGTTGGATAAATGAAGAACAACGTGATGATGGATCATTAGAGATAGTGGTAACATCAGATTTAGCCATAATATGTTGAACTATCTCGAACCGGACGGTTTGGGGTGAACTGAACCGAATCGGATTGGAACCGGAACGGTTTGGCCTGTCGGTTTGGTACAGAGGGAGAACTGACCAAACCAACCCCAAACCAACTGAAGGGATAATACCGAACTAACCCGAACTGCCTCGCTCCGAACCGAACCACTCAGTTCGGCCTGATTTGGATGGTTCATGGCTTAGGGTCCCCTATTCCACTTAACCAATACGCCACTGGTATGGTTCGGTACGTCCGGTACTGAACCATACCGATTCGGTACCAAAACGATACTAATTCCCGGTTTGGCGAACCTTGGATTTAGCCCTTAATAGAAACTACCGATCAATAAGGCCTCAAATCTAAATAGTTGGAACAATAGTAGCTGATTATTGTTATTATGATTATGGTGCCTTAGAATGGATCATGTTTGAAATCATATGCACTATTAGAATTAAAAACTGAATATAATACTTACATGCATTAAGTATATGAACCATTAAAATTGTGTGGCAAAGCAAGATTAAGTTAACCATTAGAGAAAGACACAACATGAACTCAATTATTCAAACTCCAGAAGAGAGCATCCTAGAAAGGGTTGAGAAAGATAATGGGTTCATACAATGGAAAAGAATGTATGGTTTTATCTCTTATGTGAAATGGATTTCCAAAGTTCACGGTCTCGGTACCAAACCCATACTAGTACCACATTGGTATAATGTTAGTACGCTCGGTACATGGGTCAATATAGTGTACCGAGACTCGATATGCACCCCATACCAAGTCTTGGTTTGGTAACGATACAATATGATATGCCTATTATGATGCGGTATGTACTAGTACAACATGTCATATTATGATTTTGTTTCTTTTTTTAATTTGTTTTTTAAAACTTGTGAGCTGTGCTAAAAGTCCTAGCAATTTCTTTTTTAGGTATTTTGTAGGCATATCAACCTACAATAAGTACATTGCATTTATCGATCATTAAATTCTTGTTGAGTAAAGGTAAACAAGAGATTAATTCTCTGATACAGCTAATATTAATGGCCATGTTAATGATGCTCCATGAGTCCATACGTAGAGGCTAGACAGTATTGTAGCTCTTAGGGATGCTCAAGAAGTGGTCGGTATCATCAATTGTCCTCCCATTGAATCCTACTTGATTTTTCCCTTCCATTCTCTTTTTCTCTCTGGTTGTTTCTGCTTTTTCCCTCTTATCTAATCTATCTACATGTTCTACAAACAATAGATGACCTTAAACCTGGCAAGATTTCTGCTTAGACTTCTACAAGCCTTGTCATTCATTATTGACTAGAAAATTCCTTCAGCAGAGTCTCCACCCTTTATTCATGAATGCTGAAATTTATTGATAGCAGTAGAAACATGAAAATGCAAGATATTTCAGATAGCAAATCCACAAGAGAACATTTCATAAGCCTTTTTCACAAAACCCAAAACCCTGGGAAGACCCCACCGACTCCCTCTTTTTTCTCATCTTGCAAGAAACTTCAATCTATTTAAATTTCTATTATTTAGCAGCAAATTCTAAAATTCTCCTTAAATCCCATATTGCATATATGCAGCCCTAACCCTAGGGTCCTGCATCAACTCTACAACGACCTAACTTTCAATGATATTACTGCAACATGAGCTTCTCTAATACAAGAAGTATCTATATGAAAACTGTGTAAGACACCTATAAACAAGGTTTGCAATCTCGATACCAGATCAAGTATTGGTACCATGCTGTTACAGTGTTAGTATGCTTGGTACAGGGGTTTGTTTGATACTGAGACTTGGTATACCCCTGATATCGAGTATTGGTTTGGTATGGTATACCCTACAGCACAATATGCATCAGTATGATGAACCTTGCCTACAAAAACTGAAAATGTTTAAATAAAGTAACAGGTCATCTATAATTTTTAATATGATTTTTGAGATTCTTTGTGAGAAATATAAACGCATACTATTAGCTTATTCAGGACTAGTACTAAGCAGTGCTAAATGGTATCTATTAGTACTGCTCTAGGATGGTACTGATATAGATGTTAGAGAAGGTACCTACAAGTTTGAGTTTGAACATGGACGGAATAAGAGAGAATATCTATTTCAAGACGCAACACTAACCCGTGTTGGGATAGGAGCACCCACAAGCATCCCATTTAGTGCATCCTAGGACATCTCCTATCTTGAGTATCAAGATGAGATGAGATGGTAGTGCA
Organism: Metroxylon sagu; assembly: GCA_017589505.3. NCBI lineage: Eukaryota > Viridiplantae > Streptophyta > Magnoliopsida > Arecales > Arecaceae > Metroxylon > Metroxylon sagu. The sequence goes on from JACVBY030000550.1 coordinate 962,466, forward strand.
TCCCATCTCACAAAACAAAATTAGGATAGCCCCATCTCATGGGATTTGAATTATCGATCCAAATGTCAATCTAATGAATGTCCACAACAACAACAACATGTCAGAAGATACTAACTACCAACTTGATGAGAAAGATCAAGAGCAAGAAACTTATACTGATAAAGGTGAATCATTTGCAGTGGCAAGGATATTGCCAAATCAAAAGTATGAGGAGAACCCACCATGATACAATATTTTTCGCACACAATGTATTGTCAACAACAAACTTTGCGATTTGATCATAAATGAAGGTTGCAGTGAAACTACATGTCTCATGTAATGGTGTACAAATTACTTTTAGGTGGTGTTTGGTTTGTGGTAATATAATAATATCAGGAATCTTACGTTCTTGATAATTTTTGCACTTGATAATCAAATTACTTGGAAAGCAAGATTACCATATTTGGTTTGTCTTAATAATATTACCTTACATTCCTAGAAATGCAAGATTTCATATTACCATATTCTTGAATTCTATTTGTATATTGTTATAAATCTTTTTTTGTCTTTTACATGGCTGTCTTTTTTGAGTTAAAATATAAAATGTCCTAGTAAAAAGCAAGGATTTTTCATAAAATCATTTTAGAAATATCATATATCTAAATATTATGAATATTTAATATATATTATATATAAATATGTAATAATATATTATATATTTAGCAATATATATAATAATATTTAAATAACATAAATTATTTAATATATAATAATTTAATATACAAAAAGGTCATAAATATTAATAATTTTAAATTTAATATTTATATATTATTATAAAAATATATAATAGTATTAAATATTAAATATTATGTTAATATTAAATCTAATATTAATATAATTAATTCTATATTTAATATTAAATATAAATATAATATTAAATATTTAAGTATTATCAAGTGCATATTAAATATATAATTAGATTAAACATTATTAAATAGAAGTCAAGAGTGTAATTTAAGATTACTAGACTTTGGTAATCTCAGATACCAACCTTTTAAAAAGAAATCAGATTACTATGATTTATAGTAATCTTAGATCACCAGAAATCAAATATTATTACCCAGATTATCATGACTAATTGCCAAATATAATAATCTGTATGGTAATCTCAGATTACCACACAACACCCCTTAAAGATAGAGATAGATCCTTTTTTGTACAAAATTAGTTAGAACAAAAAGGTTGGCCAGTTTAAAGTGATTAAACAATGTCAGATTCCACATTGTATTAAAAAAGTTTACAAAGATGAGGTGGTGGTGATGTAGTAGATATGGATGCATATTAGATATTACTTGCAGACCATGGCAGCATGACAGACTACTCATAAAGGAAAAGATGATTTTCATATTTCTCACCAAGATGGGAACAAGATAATCCTTACTCCAATGGCAAAGAAACATCATCCCAAAACTATTGAAGTAGAGAAGTAATGTTACTTAAAACAGAATAATTAAAAGGATATCAAGAACAGAAAAGTGCCAAAGTATAGATCAGACATTATATCTTCAATAAAGCTATCAGAGACAAACATAGCTATTAAAAATGTGACTGACCAAATTGGACCTTTTCATGAGCAAGTACAACGAACAACAAACTTGGGATGATTGTCCTCAAGTGGAGGGGATTGCTGTAAGACAAGCTTCCGGCAAGTTCAAGTATGGACAGGGTATGAAGAAATCAAGGAGGCTTGAAGATGGAACCAGCAAAAATGATATAGTGGGCTTATGTGGGCATACCTCATTACCAAACATTATCTGGTCTAGATGTTTAAGTCCTAGTTGGTTCAGTCTTATCTCTTTGATGGTGTGATCCAATGAGGCTATTTGAAGCATTGTAGGAGACCCAAGATAAGAGCATGGATAAAAGTTCCTCTATCATTGGAGAAGGCTGCGGTCTAGAAATCATAGAATAGAATTGGTCACTGTAGTTTGTGCAAGTCCTTTTAAACAAGCCAAAGCTTTAGTTCTGTTAGGAGCCTAAGTTCTTTATTATTTTAGAAAGGGTGAAGTCCTCTCCATAATCCAGTAGGAGAAGGAATTCAAAAGCTATAAGAGGAGAACAAGACTGTCACCATGTAGCTGAATTTTTCTATCAATAAAATACTATTCTACTTCATTCCTTCTCTCTGTAAATCCAAGAGATTGCAAGCTTGGCTTGTGAGCTACTTTGCAAGGTTAAGAGGATGGTGATCTTCTTGAGTTCATCTCATTTGTGCTTCATAAGGTATGGACCAGTATTGATGGGTACCGAGGCAAAAAGGGTGGAAGATCCAATTTTTTTGTTTTCTTCTAGTCCCAATCCTATCGCTCTGTAAAGTACTGTACTCTACCAGACCAAATCAATATGGGTCCCCGCATTGTGATTTTAACTCTTGATGAAGATCCTAGGAAAACGTATGTGTTACTTGTGTACAAGGTTAGGCTCACAGTCATGCACCATGGATATAGATTGTGAGCCACCACAATCATCACCATCATCAGAATGTTTTTTAACCAGATGGGCTTTTCTTTAAAAAAATTCAGTTTCTCTTACACCACTCAATGTTGAATGTTATTAAAGATACACTCATTATATACCAAATATAACTTCCTACATTAGTTAGCAAATGACTAAAGAACAACAAAAGAGTTAAATGCTTTTATGTGGATTTCTTGCTTCACTATGGAATGAAAACCCTAGCAGCTAATTGCTAATGCTCAAATTATGATAAACTTTAACTCTATCATTAATAAAAGCTACTGATGCATTGCGAAAGGAGACCTTCTTTATGGCTTGCCATGCTTGGTTCCACCTTTCCTCACCCTCATCACCAGGCCAACACAGTCTTGAATTTTTCATTTGGTATTTAAGTTCGCTCATCTGCCATGAATGCCAGAAAAATCATTAAGAAAAGCAAGATATATGTTCTCCATATGAATCTCATTTGGTAGATTATATATGATGTTAATGCATAACAGTCCATCAAAATTTAATCATTCTACCAACTTACAAAAACCAAGTGAAACACAGTTTTCTGCTCAAAAGTTACCGAAATAGATGGTGACATTAAACAAATTACATCCATCGAGAATTAAAATTTCTGAAGTTTACAACTTATGTATAGAACTGAGCAGTAGCCATCCTCAGATGGATCATCTTGCACTCATCATATTTAATAAAGATATTGCAATTATTATGTACTTAAATATTAGATGATTATTTGACAAATTAGATGGAAATTAATCATTAAAATAGAGGTTGCATGACATTTTTTGGAGAAAATACAGAAGCAGTTGCTACAAAATCAAGGTTCAAGTGCTATCATATGATAATTCAAGAATAATTTTCAATTATATATAGATTCTTACAACTCAGAAAGAAGTTCAGCCTATACAGTTCTTCTTGCTGTGATAAAATTTGGGAAAAAAAAATGCAGATTTTAGTAAAAATTTAGAGAATATTAGAAGGTTGCAAGACATGCTGTTATATATGTAAATGACTAGGTACTGCAACAGACACTATCCTCATCCAAAACTAACATGTGCTGCCATGTATTAGAAGCTAAGGCTTCTCAATATATGGTTTGGTTTTCATTTGTTAAAACAAGACAATGATTAAAAAAATGATGCTGTCACTGCTTTATTTGCTTAAGTACCTATGTAACCTATCAGTTACCACCCACTATGACACCTGGTATGCTATCAATTTTATTTACATCACAACATCATTGTCAGATATCTATAATGATATCATTCTAATATTAAAAAGTAAAATACTTCAAGATTTTTTGAGGGTTTGCAAAATATCAGATTCAACAGAATGTTCCTGATAGGTGGTGTGGATGCTTTTCTATGCTATAAAACATTTGTGACAGAGACTAATTTCCTGCTGGAAATTGTTACAAGTTATTTCATGTGTTAGAAAGGTAAATCATACATTATACGTGATGATGCCATGTCCAAAACCAAATTAGTTCTTTAACACAATGCACAGGCATGCACATGCATTCTCATGCACAAGCATTAACTGTGCACGCTAGAAACACAACTTATTGTCATAAGGTCTATATGTAAACTGTTTAGTGCACTCCCCTCTTTTTTCATATCTTTTACTTTTTTCAAGTTTATTCCATTTCATTTAAATATGAACAAAATTCAAAACAATTACTTTCAAATTTTCAACAGAAACAAGATCCTTTCCAGCTATTAAAAAGAAGCTCTCAGCTTAAACTCCTCATCACATGTATAGCATCTTGTACAAACATGCAGAGGCTGAGGAATACCTAAATGAAAACCTGCATCGTGAGTGTGAAAATAAAATTAAAAAAAAAAATCATTTGAATATAAACTAGAACTAATACTTTAGTAATTAGTATCAACTGATTTCAGTCTATTTCCAGTAAAGCCCTTCAGGCTTTTCAAAGATAAGCAAATCCCCAGATATTAATGAAAGTATTAACTGTTAGCCAAGGCTAAGATTTAATTCATTGATAAGAAGCTTCATATTAAATTCAACAATTATTGACTATTATAAATACAAGCACAGAATCACAGATATATGAAAGTTACCAACTGAAAAGGAGCTTGCATTTCCAGTATAGCATCTTGTATCATTTGAAGTTTTGCAATGTCTCCTCCATTTACTAGTCTGCTGAAGAAAGAAATTTGCTTTGCCAAATCCTGTAAGAAAATAAAAGAATAGCCTAATTCGAGAAATTGAAAAATATGCTGGTGAATATCATGATCGCAACATCAAAACATAATTACTGAAAAACCCATAGATGATTGTGTTATCATAAATAGGACTTTCTCACAGAAAATCATGATCATTTATACTGACAATTAGCATACTTTTGCAAATAATTGCAATTATAAGAAATGCTTATATTCTCAGATGAAGTTTTCTCAACAGTCAACAGATTATCTTCTATGCAGAGCTTCTACAAATAATATCAAAAACTAGTTCTATAATAATTTTTATGACACGAAAAGTTCATCTAATTCTATGCAGACCTTCTATAAATAATATCCCATGTCCAGACAGTTAGCATACTGTGTGTCATCAATATCATGGTACGCAAACATTATTGAAATGTAACACTACGTTCTGTGTTTTGTGCTGTTTGTGTGTGCATGTTTTCGTATCCATGCACCATGGTATGTTAAAATATGTAGTATGTAAAAATGATTCTATGAAACAGAAGTAGAAAAGGTATAACACAAATAGCTCATTTTTGCTTAAGTTGTTTATAATACATGTAAAATTGTTTAGGGTGAGTCAACCACCATACATGGAAGATCTAGTGATCTTCACAATGGGGCCCTAGAAAAAGGGCCAGTATCTGTAAACTGTGGTGCAGATTAATTTTGGTTTGAGGGCATATATTGGGCTACAATAATCTGCACTACGTTTTGAACCAAGCAAATTTTAAGCACTTTGGTTTGCAGGCTTCATTACTTGAGGCTTCATGATCTGGTTTGGAGGCAACATTACTTAAGGCTTCATGATCTCGTTTGGAGGCACAGTGAACTGAAATAAATATAGTTAATAATGCAGCAATTAATGATTAGCAAGGCGTATTAGCTTGAAGAATATCTGCTACATCACCAGGCAACATCACAAGTTCAGAACATATCCAAGTTTGCAAACTCCAAGCAGTCAAAAGATGTCCAAGTAATTAGAGGTATACATGAAGTTTGACCAAGCAACGACAGTGGGTCAGTTTTTTTCAATACAACCATCACAGTGCGGGAGACAAAAATAAGGTGATACCACAATCGAATTTCCAAAATAGTGTGGCTCATAAGGTGAGAAAAGCAAGGTGCCAATCAGTGTAAGGTTCATGGGTGACAGTGGTAGAGCCAAGGGGGAGCCAGGGGTGGCCCCACACAGTGAAAAAATTGTCTCAGCACCTTACTATCAGAATCCTGTCCCCATGCCCCCACCCCAAAAGGGGACGTACTCTCTTTTCTTTCCCAGCCTACTCCAATGCATTCTTCATGATTTGTAAAATTAGACATGGGACTCTGTCATATTATGCAATATTTCTTTATTAAAATCTGCAGCAAACTGCTATATTGTGAGCTAACGTAGACCCAACAAGATATTGACATGTAGTGATACCAAACAGGAAGAAAAAACTCAGTAAAATTCTATCGCAGAAAACCACTGCATTGAAATGAGGACTCCCTCTATCTCTCTCTCTCTCTCACTCTCTATCTGTATGTATGTTTGTATCTATGCTTTGTTCCTTCAAGTTATGATTTGAAGAATGTGGGAGAAAAAAAATAAGGAGAGGGGTTTGTGTAAAGCTGCCATCCCATCCCATGCATCCCTTAACTTTAGGGGTGGGCATGGGCTGGGCGGCCCGTGGGCTAGCCTGAGCTTGGCCTGGAAATTTAAGGGCTTGGGCCATGAATTTTAGCCATAAGGCCTGAGCCAAGCCTGAATTTCTAGGCCCATTTAAATTCGGGTTGGGCCTAGGCTTAGGAAAATAGACCGAGCCTGACCCGGTCCGAATATAATATTTTTATATAAAAATATTTATATATATTTTATGCTTTTCTATATATATATATATATATAATGATTTCTTAAAGGCCATTGAAGTGACTCAGACCAAGTTAGATGCTAAAGCTATAGCCAACCCACTACCTTTTTATTTTTAACCATATCTTAATATATATTATATATATTATAGAATTGTAATACCTAATAAGAGAATCCTATCGGACTGGGCTCGGGCTAACAATAGCTAACCCGACTTCAGGTCGGACCTAGCCTGGTTGTTGGCCTAGCTCGAGCCTAACCCATGCCCACCTCCACTTACCTTTTGCTCAACATATATGATAAGTTTTTCTTATTCTTTATGCAATAATTAGATTGAAGAGACAACAAAATGAAATGGTAGATTAGATGAGGAAGGAGGATTCTATGTGGGTCCTATACCAGATGCAACCCTCCCCCCTCCTCTTCTGAAAAAAGGCTCCTCTACTAGTGAGTGACCACATAGCTACCTTCTTAGAGATGTTCAAACCAAGGTTCACACTCTCGGCATTATCCTAGTACAAAGATCAATTCGATGTATTGGTACTCAATATGCCCCTTGAACCATGCATCGCTTTGATACCACTACGTTACAATATGCTCGGTAAGCACTGGTACAACACACCATGGTTCGAACTTCTACTCTTTTCATCAAGGATATTTCAAATCAGATACAATATAATAGTGGACATCTTGATGACATTTCATTTAGATAGAGGGATCTACTAGATTTGGATGTGGACACACCTTCAAATGATGTTTGAAAAAAATGATGCATTTGATAAGAGCCTGATTTATGTAAACATAGAAATTCCTAGCCTTTCTCTTCTTGAAATTATGTTCATTCTTTCAAGGAAAACGTGTATTTGATGTTGCAAACTAATCAAGTAATTGCGATTATAAGAAAAGGAGAAAGCTATTGTCATCATTATGATGTCTGCCACTAGAGCTTTAGACCTCCCTATAATGCTTGATACAACAACAACTACAACAACAACAACAATAAAGTCTTAATCCCAAATTAGTTGGGGTCGGCTACATGAATCCTTTTTCTCCATTCCGCTTGGTTTTGAGTCCCTATGATGCTTGATGAATATTAATAATGTAAAGGAGTAGTTTGAACTTTGAACAATGTATAACAAATGGTTTCCTGTCTCAAATCCCAAAAAATTAGTTACAGGATATAAAGGATACGATAGTTTAACAAAGTTATATCCCTATGCATCAAGAAAAACTAGCAGTCTCTCAACAAAATATTACATCCATTGGGCCATGATGAATTATGAAATAAGAGCTAAAAAAGCATGATTTCCCAAGCATTGCACAGTAAACATTTTCTGATCTTGGATGTTGAAGTTAGGCAATTACCTTGTTAATCTCTGCTGAAATTGAAGCTTCAAACACTCCAAAAGGAAGGGCAACCGATATTGGAACTTTTATCCAGGATGGAACTCTACCTCTAAGATATTCGATGTTGTTGGATTTAGCACCAACCTACACATTCGAAATTAAATCATATTACTAAATATCCGTGCTGCTCATCTCTACTGATGCAATTAGTGCCACCAAACTTGCCAATAACTTCCCTTCTTTCCCATCCCCAGAAAATAATTCCAATTGATTAATACAATTTTTGGAATCAGGAATCAATATGTGCTTCACATCAATTCTTTGTGACATCACAACTGATAAAACAATAAGGCAACTAAAGTAAGAGATGAAAACTGAATAAATAATGTCCAAGAAAGCAAACTGACCAGATATTAGGAGGAAATTTAGTAGCAAGTATACATATAATGTCAGTGAGGCCATAGCACACCGTCATGCAAATATATATCATTTTGAGTACTTCAAATTTAATTACTTTCTTGACCATGTGTATACTTGATGCTGGACAACCATAGGGAACCCAATAACTGATGTCTGTGTAACAAATATGATAAATCCTCACTCAAACTGACACAAAACCTGTAAATGAAAAATTACAATATGATGTAATGTAAGGCTAACTAAGAATCTGAAATTAAAATCCTGGCCTAATTATATGCAGAAATTCAACTCATAACTAATCCTAACCACATGCTTAATGCATGGGAAAGTAAACTATGCATGGATCAGCTTAATTATTTGACAAAAAGTAGAAAAGACAATTAAAATACAAACTACAGCAAATGATTACATCAAAGTTATCAAAAGTTTGTTAAAAGATGACCAGTGATGGGTCTAAGTTTGCTATTACTCAAAGGCCATTGCTGCTGTCCAGAAGCATCCTGCATGGCGCCTTGCAATAGATGGTATCAACACCAAAGCATTGAAGCCCTTCTTAAAGTACAAAGACCAATTGACCTCTAGAACCCTAAATCACCAACCTAGGTTGTCGCCGTAGGCTTCAGGAAAAGAGTTCAGATTCAGCATCCAACAAATCAAAGATTTCCAGGCCTGACACAATCAGATTTATCTGCTATTACAGCAGGTTAGATCTGAACTCTGCTGGGCATCCAACAGGCCTTGGCAGATAATGAGAACAAGGTTTTTCTTTTTTCTTTAGTCTCTTGTTACAGCAAGTGGATTAGGGTGCAGAAAAGCTAGGAGCTGCCAATTGTGCTTAAAACATTAGGATGAAGAAAGGAACCAACAAAAGCAAGAGGCAGACCCAAAGAAAATAAAAGGAAGAGGAAAGGGTAAAGAAATAACTTAACTCGCAAAACAGCTGATTGGGCATCACTCCCTGGGCTTTACACCCACGTCCATGCATCACACATAAGAAAGAAGAAAAGGAGGCTCTCATTTCATCTCCAAACCCTATAACAAAGAAGCCTTTAAAACGGCACTGTAGTGTGACTGGTCATGCTACAGCACCATGAACCTAGTGATTTGCCCAATTTTTATTTCTGAAATGCCCTCTTGAACTTTTAATGACACGTTTCACTTAAATTTAGTCCTTTGTAAACTAAACAAAACAAAACATGGACTAAAAGGACTAAAACAGAAACTATAATTAAAACAAAATTGACCGACCCAAAAACTCGACAAGCTCGAAGGATGCTTAACAATGTTCACGAAGCTCACATCTGGCACCCTAGCACCCAAGTCAATCGAAATACTCAAAAGACTTCTCAAGAGTTGAGTATAGACATGAAATTCTCAATCCCATCAACTCTCCCCAACTTGGAAAAATTTGCCTCTAGCGAATAGAGGTTGTGGTGTCTCTCAAGCAACTCTGGATTAAGCTTTTGTAGCCCGTCAACGGTGATCCATTTGCTATACAAAGCTGAACATCCTTGGCACTTGACCAAATATTTCTAAAATCCACCAGTGTTGGCAAAAACTATTTGCTCATCAATGACGTCCTCAATCTCCTCCTCTTTCTTCTTCCTTAGCGGTGGGTGAGCTGGAGTGGGAGGTAGGGAGAGTGTAGACACTTAACCACATGGAGAAGCAGAAGATGCAGCAGTAGAAGCACTAGGAAGCCGTATAGGAAATCAAGAAGGAAAAGGCTCAGAAGGTATGTATGCAGGCTCTTGCTAGAGAGTCAATTCTTCTACATTAAACACGGAAGATCCCAATGTCTTTACAAAGACCCAACTCCTACACATTTATATCAATGGATCGTAAGGCATGATAAGGACCTGTCCTTCTAACATGCAACATTTTCAAGGCTCCAAGTGGGAATCTTGTCGAACAGCTTAAACCAGCACCATATCTCCCTCTCCAAACTCTTGGTATACGTGAGGGATATCTGCTGCAGATTTCATTGCTCAAAGCTAATTTTTGGCAAATTTCAGCATGCAAATGAATAAACATACTAAGGTTAGATGAACCAACAAACCAGTACTGAACCAACAGCGTACCATTGATTCGATATTTTTTGCAATTTTTTATTTTTTCACTGGTTTTCAATTTTTTTCTTTTGTTTTCCAGGTATATGAGGCTGAGAGCCTCTTGTAAGCTCTCATCCTCTCTCTTCTGTCTGATGCAATAGAAAATTGGAGTGTCATATTGAGCATTTTTCAAACAGCTTTCTAGAAATAGCTCATGAACTTTACATCCCTATTCCAGGTTTGCCGTACCGACCTATGCCAAAAAAATGCTCGGTATGGTACCAACTTTTGATTTGGTATGAACCGAACCAATCTGAACCGAGTAGAACCAACCCGTACCGTTTGATACCAAGTAGTATTATGATTAAGATTGAGAAAAGAATAGGCATCATATCCCAGTATGAGATCTGTATTGTACCGAACCGGTAATGTACGATTACAGTTCTCAATACTAATTTTCTGGACATTGTCCCTATTTGAGATGTTAATTTTAGAGAGACCGTGCAACCTAACTATCTTGCAAAAGAACAATTTTGTGGGCTAGGATGCATCAGCAATTTTGCTACAGGGAATAAAATATTTTATCTTAGAAAATTGATCCACTACAACCAGGATGGAATCATGATCTCTAAGTATCCTAGGAAAACCTAAAATAAAGTCTAAACTAATGCCCTTTCATGGTGCATGTGGAATGGGCAACAATGTGTACAAAATGTGTTTAGCTTTCTATCCTCTATTACCTTAACACATCCATATGAGTTATGAGTTATGACATTGAGCAACTATGCCTGCCAAGTCATGTTTGAGGCTAGGCCAAAAGAACCCATACTCCACTATGGTAATCATTTTATCCCCCCCAAAACCTGCAACTCTGCTTGCATGTAATACCAAAATCAAATAATCCCTCAAAAGACATGCTAGGAATGCATAAGCAACTACTAAATAAGTAGCCTATGAATTACATATTCTATGCTATGAGAAGGTGAGTCAGTGGTCGGAGTAGTGTATATCTCCCGAAAATCTTGACACGAAGGCTAGTCATGAATAATCCTATCAAAACCCTCCCCTTATTTAGTCATGTTATGTAATATGGCTTCTACCCTACCAAGTGCATCTGATGGTTTGTTCGCAATACCTAAGCAATGTTTAAGAACAAGTGTACTCTTGCAAAAACTTAAGCCACTTAGCATGTCGATGCCTTAATTATTTCTAGGAATTTACGTACCACAGGGTCTGATGATCAGAATACAAAATGAATTCCCTAATTAGCAAATGATGATGCCTTAGAGCTTAAATGATGGCATAGAAATCTTCAGACACACGGAGTGTCTCTATTGTGCCTCATTCAATTTCTCAGTAAACATGACAAAATGGCCTTCTAGATACAAAATTTCTCCTATGCCCACACTTGAGACATTACATGCTATAACAAAATCCTTAGAAAAATTAAGGAGTCTTAACACAAGGGCTTACTATGGTTTTTCTTTGATTTCCAGGAAGGCTTTGGTCACTGCCATAGTCCATTTGAACTCCTCTTTCTTTAGACAATTTGTGATGGGAGCAATGAAAACTCCTGACCTTATGAATACTAGAAGTTTTGGGATGCTCGATTGAACCTTGCTTTCTCAAGGTTGATTGCAACACCCTCACTAGAGACAACAAACCCAAGGAAGTGAATAGTATAACTCATGGAAGTACATTTCATCAAATTAGTGTCAGGTTTCTTGCAATGGAGAACCACAAATACCTGACATAACTGAAGAAGGTGCTCTTCCTTGGATCTATTATATATGAAAATGTTGTCGAAGTAAATGATGAGGAAATTGCCTTTGAAACGATGCAACACTTGAGTCATGACCCTCATGATTGTGCTAGGTGCATTGTCAGTCCAAAAGGCATAACCATTGTTTTCAAACCCAAGCAAATTGGTCGGTTCAGGGTTCGGCCCCGACCAAACTGACTAGATTGGTTATTGGTTCATTTCACCGCGTTAGTTCAGTTCCACTGAAAAACCATAAAAAAAGGATAAAAACTGAAAAAATATGAAAAAACAAAAAAAAATTAGAAAAAAAGCAGTACGTTGCCGGTTCAATTCAATTCGCCCCCGAATAGAACTAGTTCTGCACTGGTTTGGCACCAGTTTGTGATTTTGCAGACCTTAGGGTTAGTACCCACATAGTCTATCGTTTATCTTAAATGTGGTTTTGTAGTCATCACCCTCTTTAATATGAATCTGATGGTATCCATCATGTAGATCTTAGAGAACACCAATCCAGCCATCATATCTAACATATCATTAAGTTTAGGTATCAGAACCTATACTTGATGGTAATCTTGTTGATGGCTCTACTACTTATGCAATTTATCCAGCTGCCATCCTTTCTAGGGGTGAGTAGTACAAGAACAACGCAAGGACTATGCCTCTCACAAATAAATTTCTTGTGAAATAACTCATCCAGCAGATGGTTCAACTCAGTATGCTCACTAGCATTCATCTCTTTTAAGGATGACCTAGGTGCAGGATTGATGGCATGTAGTGTATCTCTCAGTGGTGGTAACTCATCACTAATTCTTCAACCATGATGTCACTGAAATCAACGAGTGCCTCGCTAACCTCCTCAAGAAGCTCCAGTATAGACCCGATTGGCGGCTTTATATCCTCAATAGCCATAAGAGCATGGACAACCCCTTTCTTCCTAGTCTCTCAAACTACTTATTAAGCACATGGAGGGGTTTCTTTTTGCTTAATAGATTGTTTAGTTCTTTAGATTGACTCTTTTGACTCTCTTTCGGCTTAGACAGATCCAACACAATTCTCTCCTAATTTGCTTGAAAACATATGTATTGGACCTTCCAAAGTGGATCACATTAAAATCTAAGAGACAAGGTCATCCTAGCAAAATATAAGCAACATCCACAGAAAGGCCATTATACAAAATAAGATCCCAAGATACTAGTAGTCGCATAAGGACCAGGCACACAAAAAAATTCTTGGATAAGGACCAATATATTAGTACATAGGAAGTTAGGAATTAACATACCATTTCACTTGAGAACTCCTGAGCTGAGATCGCAAATCTGCCACTGAAAATCTTCTTCTTTAATGTCACTCTTGGAAAGAAAGAAGCTTTTGATGGATAAAAAGAACAAACTGATTTGACTTCACTGCACTAATATATAATAGCTTAGATGTCAAAAAAAAACAAAGTTTGCTATGAAGATGCAGCGATAGCCAAACCAGCTTGCCTGTACGCTAGACCTGATGCCGTCAGTCTTATTGAAATTTCCTTTCCCTTCTTCAATCGGAGATCTTGAAGAATATTTTGATCAAAGCATGTAGCAAAACACACCTATAGTATGCAGATAATCATATCTTCTAGTTAAGCAATTATACTTGGAAATTATCTCTTTCAACATAGATATAAAAGTACAAGATAAGTAAATAAATAAATAAAATATTAGACCCATATCTCAAGTCAAAATAAAGGTCCTTGTAGTTGTATCCCTCAGCTGACAATACTTAATCATTACATATTTCTATTATGATACCTTATTATTTCTAGCTCTTATAGAAACATGAGATAGAACATCAGGCATATCTGGTGTTAGCACCCCGACCACTCCATCTGGGATTTCTTCCTCACCAGTCACTCTGTTTGAAATTATAATCGTTGATCGATTGAAGACTTTACTCTGAACATCTATAAGCTTGTTCACACAATCTATGAAACCACATGCTTCCACAGGGCTGATAACCTGCCAGCTGCCACAAATATGTAACCAACATATGATTGAAGTATATAGAAGTATATACTGAAAAGGAATTGTTGTTAAATAGCTAAAATATAGTTCCATCCATCAAACCTTTTACCTGCCTAAGTTTGCTGTATTTCGAAGTATGGGATTTAGATGATTAACGAGTATTGAGAGAGTTGCTCCAGACCCTACTCTTACTAATTCCTCTGTGAAACTGGCAACCTGAGATACAGAGAGCTCAACTATTCAAAATGATAACAAACCATCAGATCATGGACCTGACATAACAATCAAAATTGAAATCTTACAGCCCAAGACTCCACTCTAAGCAATTTGCCTAGATATTCTGCACTTGGTTGTATCATTTTCACGTAATATTGAGCCTTATCAGCAAGTGTCAGCTGTATACGATCAAGAACAGCTTTTGTATGCAAAGCCCACTGCTGATCATGAGGTTTACATGAATCACAGGCATGGTGCCACTCCTTCAACCAAAAAGAAGAAATAATACCAACAATTAAGGAAAAGTGAATGGATATGAATAGAAAACCATGTAGAAAGTAGGAACAATATAATGCATACTAAGCATTGCAGTGCCAAAAACAGCTGGTATAATAAATTAAGCAGAGATACTCTAAGATAATTAAGAATTTCATAAATAACATGATGTAGCATATCAAGGTCAAAGATATTTCACACAAACTAAATGGGTCTCATAGACATGTTGTAATCAATCATCATCTTTTTGCTGCATAAGGGTACTTTCTTTTTGTATATTTAAAAGGACAATGGAATCCAATGTCCTAATCATATGAAAGCAGTGTTACCTGGACAAAGCTGTGAAAGTGCCTTAACTGTAGGATACTGGAAAGAATAGTGGTGTCTATAGATACACAGGAAAGGAACACTAACCTCTTAAAAGTAATAATATCAATAAGTAGGAAAAACAAAAATCCCATTCCAGCTTTGTGACATCCCAACCCCCTTACCTGTGATAGGTCACTGTTATATGTTTGTTATATGGATTCCTACCTTGTCAATGGCCATAAATCAAAGAAGATTTATATCTGTGGGAAACAGCTCATGTTGTGAAGAACTAGAGTGTCCTTAGTCTTGACCAAAGAGGGTAATGCAGAACTCATGAGTGATCCAAAAGCTGGAGATTAAAGCATCAAGAAAAGGTTCTGCAGGTGCCAGGCATTAGTAATGGTTCCTCTGGTTAATTGATGTCAAATGAAGATGAGAAATTCAAATTGCTGTCAACTATTAATAAATTCAACCATCTCAAAGTCAGAGCCTCTCAGATGTCATTTAATGTTTGTGCAGATGGTAATTAAATGCTCTAATTATTAGCACTTACAAACTGTAAATTCAAACAAGAATGTGGTCGCACACTACATGATGTTGTGAGGTATTTTATGGACTGTTATCATCATTAAGGGCCTGTTTGGATGCTGGAAGACCTTTTCAGACTGATAAGATCTTCCTGGAAGGTCTTTGGTTCTAAAAATGCAGTGAAGCTGGGCAGTTTGAAGAAATCAGGGCAGTTGAATGATAAGCAATTCCTATTTTTCAAGGATAATTCATTCCTTCCCCGAGGTAATTTAGCTTATTCCAGAAAAAAGGGATTAGCTGCTCCCCAACTGTATGGATCTCTTTAAACCGCCTTTAAAACCAAGGAACCATCAGGAAGATCTTATCAGTCACATATGATCTTCCGGCATCCAAACAGGTTCCAAAGGACAATGAGTGATATGGACGATCAGAAAGAAGATGAAAATCAAGAAAAGGCCCAAAGACACTCCCCCTAAAAAAATACGGAAAAAAAAATAAAAATTGTTTCCAAGTACTACAGAATGAGTAGGCCTTGAGATGTCAAACTTGTACATTAAAAACAAATCAAATGGTGGGTTTGGAATCTTTTTATCACCAAAAAAGTTAGGCTCTGTTTTATAGAAGTTGATAGCAGCAAGTAAATATAAGCCCAAAAATCACACACTTTTGTGATGACAAGCTGGCCAGTGCACCAGTTCATAGAAATTCACAAGGCATACACATCCAACAATTTTAAATAGGTAATAAGCAAGTTTATCTTCCATAGTAAATCTTCAATATCTTCACAAATCAAGGAACATGACACTTGGCTCGAATACCATGTTAGCTGCTGCAGCATGATGCAGAAGTGTGTCATGCACAAATGTATGACAAGCCTTAGTTCCTCACATGCTATATAAATGAACTAAATGATTGTCATTTGTACTTGTATGATACAAATTTGTAAACCAATATTTATTCCCTATATCTAGCATAATTAGAGATGGTGAATACAAAATCAGATCTAAGATGTTATAATAGATTCATTGGCATGTTATCTTTAATTTGAACAAGTTCCATAATTTTGTGTTAATTGTTCTTCTAATCACATACAAAAACTTAATAAGATAATAAAGAGGACAAATTAAATGAAATGAAGCAAATATCTATTGCATTTTAAAGATAGCCTCCATACCTTGGTGATATAAATAAGGTCTTCATTGTTGACTGTTGAAAGGCACAAGTTTTCAAGCATCAAAGATATCAAAGACATAATTTCCTACACAGATAATGGGATTCCTAATTGGTAAGTTTACAAATATGAAAGATCAAAAATAAAAAGTCTATTCAAGGTATATAAAAGGATTACCTGTAAATGCACATTGCTCAGTTCACTGAAGCTCTTCTCTACAGATGTTTTAACAGCTGAATCCAAAGCAAGGTCAAGGTATATAAAATCTTTCAACCTCCCACTGGCCCCAAAAAGAATTGGACGAAGTTCAATGCGTGATTCTAGTAATTTCTGGAAACATATGAAAACAGATTAAAATTTAACTGGAGATATTAAGAATATATTTTGGCATGATTTCATTTGGCAACCTCCAACAGAAGACCAATGTTCTTTTCTCCTGCATGCACTTGGATGAAGTTCAATGATTCCTGCAATTACAATTCTGAGTAACTTCCTGTCTCTCTTTCAACTAAAAACTAAACAATATATAAGCTTCCTAGCAATAAAATTAGCAACATTCTTTCTAAAATTATATAGTCTATATATGCATGACTGTAAACATGATATATTTTCATGTATGCCTTCACCATTTGTCTCCTTTAAATTGGCCAGGGTGATTGTTTATTTAAAATTGCCTTGGGAGACAGGCTTGTTGGTTTTTGTGGGTTGGCGGGGGTGGGGGGAGGGAATACTCTTTTCTCCCATTATCTCATTATTGCCCCCAACCCTACAGAGCTTCTCACTATGAGTAGAGGTGGGCATGGCTCGGGCAGCCTATGGGCTGACTTGAAAATTAAGGGCCCGAGCCATGATTTTAGGCCTATAGAGCCTGGGCTAAGCCTAAATTTCTGGGCCTAGACTAGGCCTGGATTTCTAGATCCATTCAATTTTCAGGCCAGACTCGAGTTTAAAAAAAAATAGGCCCAACCCAACCTAGCCTAACCCAAAAATAAATAAATAATATTATATTGCATTTTAAAATATTATATAGATATATGTACTTTAACGAAAAATAAAGTTTTAAAGGTGTTTGGTAAGATTCGGGGTTGGCTGGATAAAAAGACCGCAGTCTAACCACCCGAGCAAACGAATACTATCATTACATAATGCTTATATAAATGCTTTATATAAGTGTGGGCTGGCCGAGCCAGGCTCAGGCCTTAAGAAATTCCTATGGGGCTGGGCCCGAACCGGTTAGCCCGAGTTCAGGCCCAGCCAAATACCTTGGGCTCTCTTTTTAATCCACAGCCCGACCCCGCTCGAGCCCACCCGTAACTATGAGATATTACAATGTGAAGCCTTTTACTCTCATTGCCTTACAAATCATCAAAAATTCCTTGCTGCACCCACCACCTCTAATGTAAGTATCAAAGTATATATTTTTCCACCTCATGACTGAACACAGTTCTAGGTTGAATTCACTGTTGCCTTAATAAACAAAAGGGATCATAGGAATGTTTTTCTGCATTCTTGGTGCAAAACACTCTTTGATGTATACTTTGCCAGAACAACAACCTGTGGTTGATGGAGCCCTCACTACCTTTACCCATAACTCCGAGTTCAACCCCCAGGAATTGAAGGAGCTGCCATTGCTTGCTGTTAAGGCAACAGATGCTGCACTGGACTGTGTCTAATGTTCTGATGGTAATGAGATTGAGGTTGTAGGGAGTTGTACAAGCAAAAGACCAACAAAGGGAATAAGGGTGTGGACACTGTGGATAGCTTTTGTCCATGTGCTCACCCTCTGTGTGGATATTCTTTGTCCACCTGGTTGACGGTGGCCCTGCATGTCCAGCAAGCATTGTACAAGGTAATTCTTGTCTTTTACTACATTCCTCAGGCTGTCCCATTCACAGAGCCGCATATGGCCCATCAATAAAATAGGGAACAAAGTAGGCATTAGCCCTTGGTATTTATATGGGTACTAGGTGCTAGAAGAGAGGAAGATGGTACAAGAACTAAGGTCCTTGATATCATCGGAGCAAATCTCAGGAGCAGAGGGAAAAGGGTTCGAAGAAATGGTTGGTGACAAGGAAGAGAATAAAAACAAGAGTATAGAGAGAGGTTTGGACATGGCAAGAGCTGGGATCCTGATAGGTATAGGAACTACTGTTTGAATGTGTTCTCGGAAGAGATCATAGGAAAGAGAGTCTGGTGGTTGGGGCTTTAGTCATTTTTAAGTATCAACAAGCAGAGAGGTCTTCAGACCAAGGGGTGAGATAGTTCTGTACCAACACTAGGAGCCTTATTACCCAGGCAGTCAACACAAAAGAGTTTGGCTGATAATGAAATGGATGGGTAAGGTACAAAACATCAACACTTTCCTCAGACTCTTGAAAATGAGAAAAGAATCCAAATTATTCTTTAAGGGGCCAAATAATCATTAAACTAGTTAACGGATGGATTTAAATTTGCCAGTGGATGGCAGTTAAATGGAACAGTACATATGCAATTTACCAAATTTGTAGGGATATATCGGTAATTTAAATTTTACAGGGATACATGTGCAAAGAGGCAGGTTTCTATGGATACATATGCGAAAATTCCTTTTGTGAAATTTATAAAGTACCTGGAGCTTTGGTGGCAAAAAATTAACGGAATGGCTTTTTCCCATGTTCATAGAATCATGACCCTGAAATTTATATTTAGGAACAATGTAAGCACTTGCTTAAGCTGCAAAGGCATGAGAAGATGAGGGAAGTAAAGGCACTTTCCACATAGAAACAGTTAAACTAACCTTGCACGTATAGCCCAAGCAAGTGGCAACTGCAGATTCAAGATCAGCACCTGAATGAACAGCCTATGCAAAGCATGCAAAGAAAGGGATCTGAAATATCTCCAATGCTGCTTTAATAAATTGAACTTATAACAGAAGGCTGACACTACATAAGTTGGTCGCAATTTGAAACTAGATGTTGGAAATAGATGCATCAGATCCTAACTGAGATACTATTGCAAGTTATACTCTTGCCTTTTGTAGCATCAAAATTTGTTTGATTCTGATTAAATTGGTAAGGGAAATTTATATAATGTATATCACCAAATGACCTCCAATTAACCATAAGGCTGCAAAAGAAGCCTAACAGGGTGAAAAATAAGGCTGTTTGGGTACTAAGGGGGCGTTCAAGCTTGGCTCAGGCAAGCAATCTTGGCTAATGGCATTTGAGTGAGATAATGTCAGAGCTAAGCTTCTGAAATACTTGTTCAACTTTTAATTTCAGCTGGCTTACGAGATAGGCCTCAATATCTGGCTTAAGCTCAGTTTGTTGTTCATTTGAACAAGCTGATTTCTATGCTAACTCATAGCATTTCATGAATAGTTCAGGTTGCAGCCTAATTGCCATAGCAGGGAAAGAATCTATCAACAGAATAGAAAATGATGAAGAATGCTTAGATACATCCTCATTTAAATGTACAAGTGAAAAGGCCCTAAGAGTCAGTTATATATTTTCATGTGCGAAGCATTTTAAACAAACCTTTAGCGTCCTCAAGTATGCTGCAAGATCACGAATAAGTCCTTCTTTAGCTTCAGCATGGAATTGAGGTTCTGAAACAATGGGTCGGTCATAACTCGCAAGTATGTGTTTTGTCAGACCATTTGAATTCAATGTTCTCCAGTAAACATTTATATCAAAATTACTTTTGGCATAATCCAAGAGAGCCTGATTCAAATAAAAGATAACAATCACTTTAAATTTATTGAAAGTTTCTAAAAAATTAAATAGCATTCGGAAGCTTGCCTGGCATATGATAACATCATCCGGGCTGCTGTTATTATGCAATTTTTGGTGCCACTCCTCCATCATGCCACTTTTGCAGTGATTATTCCTCTAAATCAGTAACATAACAACAAAATTAGATTGCAGATTAAAAATGAGTGACAACCAATCAATGTGACTACATAAAGAAACAAACCTGAAGAACTAGTATTTCATCTCGAATTCGTTGCCCAAGATCACCTTGTCCCCCACGGCCCACGGTTGCCAAAATTAATCTCAAGATTTCTCTATCATCTTGTTGTTCAGTATATATTCTTTCCAAAAAATTGGTGAACTCATCTTGAGCTGCACTAATTTCTCTGGACCAAAACCACCCATTTTACATTTCAGCAACAATAGTCCCAGACCATCATAAATATGAACTTTCCCCATCAATGCAGAATATGAATATACAAACACATACATATATATATATATATATATATATATATATGCATATATACATGCACTTATATACTGTGACGTGCATATAATATATATGCTCATTAAAATAAATTATTCTCATTTGTAGGAAAAGAAGATGAATTTTGAGGTAAAAATTGTGCAACTTCAAAATTCAAATTGTAAGACAAATAAGAATTTTGAGAGACATTAAACAGCATGTATGTTCAAAGCAATAATATTATGACATTATTAATGTTTCTTCTGACAGCTAATCTAGATGCTAAATAACTTCTGAGGAAGTGACAAATAATAGTTTGCATAATGAAATATTAAAGTTGTCAAGCAGAAGAGAGAAGACAAGTAATTTTGAGGAATGAGGGGGGGAGAGGGGTGATGAAGAAAAAGGTTTCTGTTTCAGTGATATAGGATTGACGATCTTATACTCTATATAATACTAAGAGGCCTGGACATGTTTGGAACTGATCTCAAAATTTGCAAACAATCATGTTACCAAATTCCTCCAACCCTCCTCACACACAAAAGAAAGGCACTTGGTCTAAACCAAGGATTTAAAAACTGAGGTACCAACATCATTATGGTCATTGGCTGGTAAATGTAAACCAGAGTATGTGATTAGCACAGGCTGGCATCCGCTAGTTCAAATGAGCATGCGCGCATGCACACAGAGGTGTACCAATGTTATGGCATCGGTATGTGGGGCAGCATGGGTCAATCTAGGACAGAATAGGTTGGTACAGGGTCAGTTTGGTGCTAGCCAGTATGGTACATATTGAGAGGTAATAGAGCAACATGGCAGCACCAATAT
The DNA here is from genome assembly GCA_017589505.3 of Metroxylon sagu. NCBI lineage: Eukaryota > Viridiplantae > Streptophyta > Magnoliopsida > Arecales > Arecaceae > Metroxylon > Metroxylon sagu. The sequence goes on from JACVBY030000550.1 coordinate 984,141, forward strand.
TGGTCCTAGGCAAAATGGTACATATCTTTAGAGATTGTTCTTAAGATAATCATGCTGACCATTGATAAATTCTTTGGTGAAATTATTGAAAAATTGATGCTTATGACCCTTTTTTCCCCTACTTTTCAATGGACAAAATAAGAATCAATAGTAGCAGTATGTCATAGTCCACATCGATTAATAAAAGGGGTAACCACATGGATTTATAAGTCTGGGCTGGTCATCCACCCAACAACTTAAGCTTTTGCACTATGAGTTCATGATAGGTGATATGAGAGCCAGCCCAATGTGCATTATAACCTTTATTAGTCATGTGAGGCCCTCATTGGGGATATCAATATTGAGTGGGATTTGGTAGGGTCACATAGGACCCAAGCCTTGGATGGGCCCTCTCTCGAGGATGAGCCAATCCATGATGAGGATGTCATGAGATTGGGTGGAGGAGATTGTCATAGACCCCACACTTTTAGCATGAAATATTCAATAGAATCCTATACCAACATTAACAACATGATTTGTTGCCAATGCTAATATTGCCAATAAGCCCCTAAAGCACCTTTCTAACTATATCCTAGATGCAATCTCTAACATACTCCCTGAAAAATTCAAAGTTGCATTAATATTCCACTTTTTCAAAGTTAATAGGGTATTTGACCTCTAACATTCCAAACTGTCACATTTAAATTTTTTTTTCCAAACCATCACATTTATTTATTTTTTACTTTATTTAAAAAAAAGAAAAAAAATCAACAATAAAGCCTTAATTCTAAACTAGTTGGGGTTGGTTACATGAATTCTTTTTCTCCATTATGCTCGATTTAAAATCCTTTTTTTTTTGTAAGATGTAAAAATATTAAATCTTTCTTTCTCACTTCCTACAATATAATTTTCAGTGTACCTTAACTTTTTTTTCCTTCTACATGTATCAAATCGATCCTTCACACCAATGTATCCTTAGGTCTAAAGTTACAAATGTCCAAACTATCTAAATCGTCCTTTCCTCAATTTGTTCTCAATTAGTATTATCTTCATCTTTTTATGAGTCACTCAATTTCTTATTTTATCTTTTCTTATATTATCACACATCCATCTCAACATTCTCATTTTAATCACATTCATCTTTTGTATATATAATTTTGTAACCACCCAACATTTTGTATCATAAAGTATAACTATTCTTATGGTTGTCTTTTAAAATTTTTCCTTTAACTTGATAAATATTCTATGATCACACAATATTCTATTTGTACTTCACTATTTCATTCAACCTACTTGATCCTATGAACAATATTATTTCCAATTTCTCTTTTTAGGAGCTTCATGATCCTTAATTTTACTCTACATTCATCTCTATTTCTATTAAAAAAATGTCTAATAAGCTGTTCCATAACTAATGCAAAAAGATAAGGACTAAAGTTTATCTAATTCTTGTTTTTCTTTAAAAAAGAAACATCAAAAAAATTAATTTGAAAATTTGCCTCTTTATGAAGTATTGCAGAAAAGTTAATAGAATTTTTATACATATCTTCTTTTTACAAACAAAAAATAAAGGAATTTTTTTCTTTGTCATCAACAAACAAATGTCTTCCGTCCCTATAAGGTACGATTTGGGTAATCATTTTGGTAACTTAATCTTTTGTCAAAGTGTTTGGGCACCATGAATTTTGGTCTCAGACAATTAAGTTGTTCTATTCTATCTTTGCTTTCATGTTACTTTTTTTATATATGGTTTGCTCACACTTGAACCCTGAAAGGAAAAAGTTTTCTATTTTAAGTTTGCACATACATAAGGCATTGTTAATAACTTCGTTTCTTGACCATAAAATCCTAAAACAAATTTCCATTTTTAATAGACTTTCGAACTATAACAAAGAGCTTATGCAACACTTATATAATATGGTAGTTTTATGTTCACAAGTACCAAAAAGATAGGTGTATAATTTAAGAAGTTATGTGAGAAAACTTTCGCAAGGATAGAATCATGGACCTTGAGCACCTTCCAAAATCCTAAAGATAACATGTTTACTTGTAAACAAGGTTCGCCATACCAAAAACTGGTACTATTTTGGTACTAGATCAATGCAGTTTGGTAAGGGGCATACCATACCAAACCGGCAGTGTATCAATTAGGTGAACTGGAAAGCCCCAACCCATGAACCGCCTTATACTAAGTTGAACCAGGCAATTTGGGGTCGGTATGGGGTGGTCCAAGGCGGTATGAGACAATTCGACTCCTGTACCAAATCAAACCATCGAACTACACCAATTTCAGGATGGTTGGGTACGATTCGATATGGTTGTAAATATTTAGGAGAAGGCCTAAAGATATTAATAAAAATTGGTCAAACCCATTAACCAAGAGAAAACAAAGACAACTTTTGCATGTTGCTTGACATATAACATAGTATAGGCCTATGTTATTGACATATTAATTCAAGGATTGTAAAATTGATCCAACTATTCAGTTCAGGTGTACCACACTGAATTGTTGCGAAATTGGTGAATTTTAAGTCAGATTCCATTTGCAACAGTGCTTCCAATTAGATACAAAACAATTTGACAATACAATAGAAGTAGAAACTGTTAATACTGCATCAAAATATAAAAACATAAAAGAAATTATGAAAGTTTATATGCTAAAGAAAAAAATGCATTGAGTTACCGTGGTTTCACATTGTAATTCTTATTCCAACAAAGTTGCCTGCATGCCATGAACCGCAACCATACCAATACACCAATGAGACCCAACTCCCCTTCATTTTTACACCGTCCTGTCAACTCTTTCGCAATGTTGAATCTGCACAAAATATCATTACACCTTGCGTCATCTTACCGAATTCAATAAATTCAAGTTGCAATGCCTTTCGTAAGATCTAATGCAAAGATGCACTTTCCTAACTACATTTTTTCTCCAGAATACTTATCAAATATCTTTCAAACAAGAATGATAATTCATCAATAGGCCATGGACATCGGACAATCACATGATCAATCTAGTGGAGATACCTGTGCATTAATGACCTTTCAGCATCCTTTTCTCTCTCAGATATTTCATCAAGCAACCATTTGCAAATTTTTGTTCCATCCCCTTCACCCTACATAAACCAAATAACCCTGACATCAGATCCGATGATCTGAGAGAAACATTTAGCCATAATTTACCTGTTTTCAACTAAAAAAATTTAAGTATGTATTCAAGTATAGAAGTACTGTGTTGGTGGTGTGCCGGCCTGGTACTGGCACAGTATGTGTCAAGTCTTGCTGTTCTACCAGTGCTTGGCATATTGACAAACACTGGTATGGCAGCCTGCCAAGTACCGACATGTCACTAGTATTGTGCCAATGACAAAAGCTTGTGAGAAATTGGCATGCACATATCACAGTGCCAAACAACACTCGTATACAAGGATGAAATACAATACACTCATGATGGTGATCATAACAAGAGCATATTATAGAAAGTAATTGATTTTTTTAGCAATTAGATGATAAAAAACCTACATTATATAGACCATGAAGTAGTAGTACAGAAAGAAAAAAATTCTTCTGTACTTTAATAACTATTGCTGTGATTTGCAAGTAAATAGAATTTAATAAGAACATAATTTTTACAGTAACAAGAAGGATATCCTTGTGGGCAGTATGTAGAAGACCTTTCCAGGTGTTGGTTTCACTGATTTCAGGCTTATACGGAAATTTGAACCATTGTCCTTCAACCAAAACCCACCAGACCACAGCACAAATTGGATTCCCACAAGATTCCTTCCCTTGAGGTTGATGTCCACGTACTGCATACAAGATAAATTAAAAGATTTACACATGAAATACAAAATATGGTCAAGTGTGATGTTGCTAGCTCATTTTGCTCTATGCGAATACAACATATAAACTGTTCACCAAAACTAACCTATATTATATTCTGAAAAGAGTAATATTTATAAATTATCTCTAATTATATGATATCCTCAACAGCAATTTATTTATGGAACTCTAGGAGAGAGTATACAGTAGAATCAATAGCTTGCTAAGGCATGCAATATATTTAAACTTGTAACAACATAGGAATTACCATTTCATTTTTTTGTCACCACTATATAACATACAAACAATGTATCAACTAATAAATACTTCTCTGTCCATTGTAACCTTCTATTTTCTCACTGCAATGTCAGCTCCATATCAATTTACTATTTATACCTGCCCCCTCTTCCTTTGAAGTTGTGATGCTGGACTGTCTTATGACAAGCTTTTGGTTAATTACTAAACATTTCTTTTTATTTTTCAGCTTGGTGCTTTCTATTTTTTGATTTGTAAATATTGATGTTTATACTACCAGCTTAGTTGCCAAAGTTGGGGGCAGGTATTGGAGTAGGTTCTAGAAATAGACATTTTGGAAACTCTCAAAGTTTGGAAGTGCTTAGGAAGCACATGAATGTCCTAGTTCACAAAGCACATCTGTTACCTCAAGCAGAAGGTTCCTACTACTAGCGGTGAGCAATGGGTTAAGGTAACCTAAGAACCAACATTAACATGATCTAATATGGTCGGGTTGATTTGATTCTAAGTGCTAATATGGTTGATTCTAGGTCTAGAACCCTAAAACCAAACCTTTTGTGCCGGTTCTCAATTCCGAGGATTAATTTCTTAATTTTTAAAAAAATTAAAGTAGGTTCGATGCCTCGATTTTGACCTGAGAACCTAGCAACCTCCTTTTAATTTATTAAATGAAATTTTAAAAGAAATTAAACATTTTCAAGGATCGAATCTAAGTCATCAAAGACATTTTATAAATTATCTACTATCTCTATTAAACAAGGTTTCCAGAATCATGAACCGGTACCAAAGGTCCCTTCATTAAGAAAAGCATCTTGACCTTCAACCTAGTGACATGTTATGGTTTGGACCTTAAGAAATACATTTTAACTTTAAAATTTTATGAAAAGTTTAATTTTATTATTTGGATGAGCTATAGATCAAATCGGCATAGGTCACTGTGAGGTTCACTATTGTTGTAATTTTGTCTAAATCAAAAAACCCTGCAAGTTTAACCAAGTATTGATCAAAATCTTACAAATTATATTTTAAGATAATTTTTTTGGGTATTTTGTTTTCTCATTATTTCTAAGTTAAAATGATTTTTTAAGATTTTTATTCAAAATGAAAGTATCATAACTTGATATTTGCTAAACTAGGATTTCTTAAAATTCTTTGAATTTGTTCTTGAGAAAGAGTTGACTCTTTATGCTTAAGAAATTTGACTTTTTTAATATTTTTGTTGAATTCAAATAAGGTATTTCTCTTATTGTAGGAGAAACTTTAAGTGTAACATTTAATTAAATGATAATTAAATGATTTCAAACAGAAGTAAAAGAAGATGTGAGCTCACATGAGCCTACTTGCCACCCAGCACACCCCCCACCCATCCCCACCCTGAACTGGTCCAATCCAGGCAGTTTAGCATGGTTTGAACTGGTTCACACCCGTTTAGGGCAGAAATGAACCAAAACTGGAATTCGAGCCAAATTGACTGATTCAGTTCGGTTCGATTATGCCATCCATGCTATTAAGAGACCTTGGATATTATATTAGTCAACATAATAAATTAAAAAAAAAAAGGTCCCAAGCTAATGAAAAAAATCAATTCTACTCTGAAACCAACCCAAAACCGAACTGCTAGCTCGGTTCAGTTCTAAGTTGGGTATAGGATAAAGTTGGTTCGGTTCTAGGTCCAAAAACATAAATCGATTCTAGCCTACAACTTACCCAACCCAACCCCTGCTTTCCCCTACCTGCTACTAAGGCTCCTAACTACTTCTAAACTAAGTAAATTAGAAAATGATACCTTCTAAGTACGATCCATGGCTGATGAAAAAGTTCATGGTTACAGTTTACAACTCGAAACAAACAGGCTTTTTGACTTGCTGATCTCTGCGGATGCTGAAGCTAGTATTTACTTCAGCCTAGTTCACATGAAATTGTTTAGGTGTAAATAAGACTATTAAATATCATAAGAAATAATAAGAAGAAGTTAATAGCAAACATTGTTGGACACTGTTCATGATTTCAAATTCTTACAATTTAACTACAAATTTTGTTTTCAGTTAGGATAATGCATGTGGTCCAACTCTTTTATTATTATCACCTTATGACAACATTGAATGCCACTTTTATAGCATCAGTAATATGTAAGAAATATAACATATAAAGGATATAATCTTCTTACAACATTTTGGTATTGTTTTTAAACAAATAATTTCTTAGTTTGATGCCCATTTTCATCCAAAACCATCCAAATCAAAGAAAAATACCAAGACATTTTGTCCTCATGGAAGATAACATGGTGTTCCTAAATAAAATAAACAGATAATAAATAAATAAATTGCCAAATCACAGTTATGATTTCTGCATGGATGCCAACAGAGCTCTACATTTTCCTCTTGATATAGTTCCTCATTGTTTCACCCATCATTTGATTAAAACAAATTATACTAGTTGACTATTATAAAACAGGATATATTGTAATGCTATTAACTATAGCATGATTGCATAAAAGTAGAATCATAAACCAAATGGTGCTTGGTTGTGTTTATATCCATTTTCATGTACAGAATGAATTAGAGATTACTACTACGCAAATCTGGAACCCATTGATTCGAATATGGCAAAACATTTCAGAGAAAACTCAATGTCCTAAGATAATAACTTGATAACTTGATAACAAATCTAAGAAATAGAAAAGAATATTGCCTGAAATGATGCATGTCCACTTGATATTTCTCTGAAATAAGTCTGACATGCCCCATCTAGCAGCTTTGATCTCTCCGGTAATATCTCTGATGGAGGGACCTTCATTAAGAGGCATCAGAATATTTGTAAAATAAGTAATGACTAATGAGTGCAAAAATTGTAGCTTAAGCTTTTCTCTTTCACATGTGTTAAACTGGATGAAAAATCCACTTTCAACTTACCAACCATTCTCCTGCTGACACCTTTGACACACCCCAGTGAAGCACCGTATTACCTTGCAGATTGACAGCAAGAATGATGTGGCAGTCCCCTCTAACATTTTTCAAGAGGACCTGCAAGCACAAGGCTGTATGAAAACTGCACTGCACAGCAAGAAAGTAAGAGCAATGAATGGGCCATTAGTGCTCACCACTAATTCATTGCTTCCAATATTATATGATTGTCTCCAGTTGATGTTGTCTCCTCCTCCCATTGTCTTCTCAACAAGATTTAAGAAAGTTGATGGATGAAAGTAATTGTCTTTGGCATGTTGCAAAGATTTTTTGGTCAACCACTGGAACACATCATGTCTTTTGTGGTAAAAATATGACAATGAGTTCTTTGCAGGCATAGGTGTCTCTTTATAATCAAAGGTCCTCTTGACAGGATTTTCTTTTAAACTTAAAGTACTTCTAATTTCATCAAGGGAAAGGCACTTTGATAACTGTCTTTGTAGCTCTTCTAAAGCAGCATCATAGTCTTTCTGCATGGTTAAATAAAATTTCATTGTCAGCATGTCAACAGCTGGAAATTGATTCATAATCCTTGCAGTACCAATTTTAACGAGTTTTCATCCAAAATCATCCTCTTTTTTTATCAAGGAAGATTTTCAGCATAAGTGGAACTTTCAAAGTGAAAACTAAGTGTTTCTTTGTGACTAGCGAACCTTCTGCTCTTGAAGCGAGCTGTTAGGTCTGCCTTTACTCTCCCATATTAAATACGCCTTTTGATCTACCAGATCCTTTGGTATTGACGAATGTGAATCACATGCCTCAAACTCGGGTATGTCAATTCGGAAGTTTCCTTGGCTCAGTTTAAACCTAGGAAAAATCAGGCAGCAAAACATAAATTCCAAAGATGAGTCATATGATCTTTGCAATATGAGCAAATAAGTGTGAAAGAAACCAACCATTGATGATGTCTTTCATCCTTCAGAACAAATTCAATGGCATCAAACTTGGGATCTTGCAACTCAATTGTAACCAAGTAGATGTCTCCACTCTAAAATTCAAATTCAAAACACATTGCTAAAACTACATACTCTCTGATTGTCATGTTCACAAGCATAAGAAATCTACTCATAACAAGCAGTAACATAAAATAAGATATTTAGTCATAACAGACTGCTAAAAGTAAATGCTTTCTGATTGCCTTGTCCATAAGTCATAAGTGTAAGAAATCTACTCATAACAAGCAGTAACATAAAATAACCTTTGCAAATGGCGTCTGCAGAGCGCTTCTCTTGTAGATTTTGGTCCCCGTAGGATAATTATCTGGAAGAAACCAGCTTCTACAAAGAGATGTAAAATGATTATATCACTCATTTGAAATACCACATCACAATTCCAATCCAATAACTGAAAGAAGATTCTTTCCAGGTAGAAACTCACGTCTGTCCATCATAGGTGCATCCCCAATGAAGAATCAAGGACCTCGAGCAGTTTATAAGTTGGATTTCAATAAATGAACTACACCCATTCAAAGCTCTAGACACATTAACCTGTAACAGGGAAGCAGAAAGTCCAAAATAGCATTGAAACTCCAATCATGCCAACTTATTCGTCTGAATAACTGACACATAAACAATCTGTATACCTGGAGTTGCATTCCTTCCCCAAGTTCAAATCGATGAACCACAGGTGTCTGCCAAAGGTTGGTCGTCCTCAAAGAAGACATTTTTACCACTTTTCTTTGAACAATTCACTAAAAAGTGTCTAAAAGAAGCAACTTTTCATATATATTAGTAGTCAGAACAAGACAATTAGAGAGAACAAGAGGAAGCAGGGGTAGTCCAAGGAAAAATCTCTCCGCTGAGGAAGATGATGGAAATGGAAGGCAATTGCTTCCCTTATATGAAGCGTTGAGGGATTAAAAGAAGCACAGTAGGGGATCAGATGCATCATTCCACAGCCGTAAAGGGGTGAAGAAAAGAGAGAAAGTAAAGAAAAGTTAGAAGAGCCGGAGGAATCCATTGCTGCCTTTAGGTATTCAAAGGACGAAAGGAGAGGCCTGGGGATTCGAGAATCTGGTTCTGTGACGAACCGTGGTGTGAAACGGAGTAAAAGGAGAAGGAAGGAGAAGGATCCAGACGGAGAGAGCTGGAAAGCGACGCGATGGTTACGTCTCGGGTTTATTGGGAATTTGGAAGGGAAGAGGATGTAGTAACGGTTAATAATGAAAACATGTTGCCTGCCACTTAGAAACCAATGCAACAAGAAGTGTTGCTCCTATCAATGCTAGTGATTCCATTTAATTAAGGCTCTAAGCGAGCAGGATCAATCCATTGAGCTGTTTGTATAAATGGCATAAAATTACATTAATTTTACGAATTCAAAATAAAAATTAAAGATTTTGCAGAATGATGTTAAAGTGTAAAACGTTTTCTCTCGCGACCTGTACCCCTCCCGCCCTCTCTTTCTCCGTGTGGTCCCCCTCCTGCTCCCTTTCTCGGACCGATGGTCCCCCTGGTCGCTTTTTTTTTTTTATTCTAATATTCCCTCTTTTCTTTTCTTCTCTATGGTAGCTGCGAATTCAAACTAGGTAAATTTTTTTTAATTTAATTAAACTATAAAAATTTAAATATACTTTGTTACTGACTAAAAATAATTTAATTATGATTTGTTACAATTTTATGATATTTTTTTAAAAATAAATAAGTTAAATTTTTTTAAAAAAAATTTAAGATTTTTTAAACTACAGCACCGTACTTTTAAAATGCATGACATTTTCTTCATGTCATTTTTGCAAAATTACTTGAATCATAAATTACTTGTGTAAATACATTATCAGTTTCAGGAAAATATAATTTATTTTAAAATTAAATTATATTTAAGCTATTGCCTTGATTGTTTACTGCTATTGGATTAACATTCATTGAAATTATTCTATTAAAAATTATTCTATTAAAAATTATTTTATTAAAAATTTCAGTGTACATTATCATGGTTTCCATCTCATTATCATAGTAATTATGCTTTTTTGTTCAAATAAATCAAACTACATAAATGTTAAACAGATATATTGTATGAGTTTCAAGTGCTTGATGTTCATAAGAATCCAACAATTTGCCATAGTGCTATGCATATGTTCTTGTAGACCTTTGATTTGGCATAAAAGTTGACATGCCCTTATATTTAGTGATCTATAATCACATTTTTTTTATGGTTGATTTTATGCCTTTTTAAATTTTTATTTGCCTATGTGATGTTTTTATTTGCTTAAATATTTTACTTATATGATGTTTTTACTTGTTTTGACTGAGTAGTACGATATAGTTCTTAATGTTTTACATCCAGGACCTCACAATCCTAGTGTTCTCACTCTGCAAGCCTCGCATAGATCAACCAAAATATTTGAGGGCGAGGTATATATTATTGATCAATGATCCTTAATTAGTTAGTATGTGTTTATGTTATTGATATGTATTATTGCAATGAATTTGTTGTAGGAATTACTGGTGTTTAGATACCGTCGATATGACACGCAGATATGAAAGGAGACACCGGGCATGGCACACTCACGAGTGTAATATTATTTGGAGCAGGTTGGCATATATGACGTATATCGAATAGGCTAAATTTGACTCGATGTCAGCCTTATTTCTGCACTTATTGAGAGGTGGTGGCAGGAGACCCACACATTTCATCTCCTATTTAGCGAGGCGATAGTCACACTACAGGATGTCGGTATTCTGAGTGGTTTACGGATTGATGGGTTCGCCGTTACTGGGCTAGATCCGCGCTATACATTACAGCAGTGGCAAGATATATTTGTGAGGTTGTTTGGGGTTGAACCCTCTGCCGAGATCTTTTCTAAAGGCCGTTTCCACTTATCATTCTTCGATCAGTTTTACCGAGACTTTTATTGGATGATAATGTAGATGATGAGGTTGTCCAGCAGTTTGTGAGAAGGCAACTTCTTCGAATCATAGGTGGAGCATCCTTCCAGATACATCCTGATTTTTAGTGAAGTTGATGTATGTGCCTCTTTCAGAAGACCTGAGGCATTTGTTGCTTATAGCTGGGGTTCTGCTACACTCGTCGGTTTGTATTGGGCATTCTATCGTGGAACGAGCCCTACTTAGACAGAGATAGGAGAATATTTACCCTTGCTATAGGTAAACACTTGATTCAATCGAATGAGTTTGGATTTTTTTTTTTTTATTGTTTACTAATATTGAGCATTATTCGAACATTCAGATACGGGCATGGGAACAATTACCCATTTTCCATCCCATCAGACTTGAGACTCCAAAGGCTAGACTTGCTGATGTAGATGATGCTTGGCACTTAGATGCATCATGGGGGCATAGATGGAATGTGAGATTGAACCAAAGGAATGTCCCAACTCATACACTGCGTGCCTATAGAGACTAGTTGGACGTATTGGATGATAGTCCCCAACGGGCATGGCATTATTCAATTTCAAATCTATTTCTAAGGTTATTTTTTTATTTTATGTAGGTAGGTTGTGGATTGATGATTTTTTTACATGCAGTTTATATGGTGTCCTTATACGCTCGAGATTATCTCTATTTTGCCTCCAAGCTGTTTGTTTGGTTCAGATATTTGAATGGCACGGACTCCACTTATTTATTTTGATGTAGTGGAGTGGCATTTGCCGGACCAAGTGCTTCGGCAATTTGGTTGTCGCCAGTCGATACCATTACCATGCGATACGTTACTTCAGCTTCATCAGATAGATCGATGAGGGATGGCACATGCCGCGTGGGATGTCATACACACCACACATATTGCTACATGGAATGAGCGGCGTGAAAACATCATTATTGGGGAGCCTATTGCTGAGGGTGTCGGGCCCCCTTGCGGACGGCATGATTTCTTATGAAAATTAGGTAAAGATCTGCTAGTCTTTATGCTAAACACCATAAAACCCCAGCGATCCTTATCTAATTATCATAAATTACATGCACAAAAATACTGAACCTGTTAAAAACTTAGACCTGCTCATCACATTCATACTGTTTATAAATAACATCATAATTTATTTAATCCTACTCAGATAAAATATAATTTCCATACTTTTCATCACATGATTCTAAGCAGTATAGCCTTATCACAATGCTGTTATAAGGATCATATTCACAATTTCATTCTACAAAAAAAGTCATTTCTCCCGGCCAATCCAAGTCCAACATACATTATAGGGTTACCATTATACACATCCATCCATATACGGTTCAAATACATATACAATCCAATAACTAGCAACCCAAATCACTTTCATGCTTTTCAGGGCCAACCTGCTATCTTTGATCTGAAATCCAAAAATATCAATAATAGAGGGGTGAGACCTAAGTCCCAATGATTGGATAACCATATAACAATGGGAAAAAGCTGAGAACCATATTATAAAACTCATAATAATACCAACACAACATATTGCAACAGATACAAAAATCTTTATAAATGAGATAAGTTAACTTATAAGTTAGCTTATGCTTCCAATAATATAACTTAAATAAAGAAATGCTACATTTATAAAACTTCCTGATGATGGGCTGGGTGTGCTACCACTAAGATACATCCCTACAGTCGCCCTCCTGCAGGTATACTCTCAGTGAGTGAGTGTACTGAGCGCCGATGATCTCCACACCACATGGCACCCCTCATATGTGTGGTTCACCCCAAGTGTGAGCTTGCCCCTTATCCTTAGGCCTCCTGCTTGCCCTCTCCATGGGCTAATATCTCTGAGCTTCCTCGGGCTATATAGTAACCTAGCTCTTAACCGAGCTATGATTCTTGCCCCACTGGGCTGCTTGCAATCTGCCCCATTGGGCTAATCTAGCTTGTACTCTCCCTGGCCTCGGGATCATAGTACGATCGAGTCGCAAGGAGGTGCCGGCTATAATAGTGTGTGCAATGCTCATGCTATGGCACAGTTTACAGGGTGATCAGCCCCATAGATGGCCCCATGCTCTTTATGTTGTATGCTGTAAATATACTCAAATATAAGTTTATACTCTAAAATATAATCAGCTATACTTTCTTTGAAACATTAATATTTATGCATGCCCATGCATTACTTTGAAACATAAATTTGAAAAGTAAATTCCATGCTTTATTGAAACATGTGTTTTTATCCAAACAATGCTTTTCATGAAACTCTATACTTTGCTTTGAAACATGCTCTAGCCCATGTTTCCTTTTCTTTTCTTAAATTCATGCTTTGCCGAAACTTATGCTTTTTGTTCTAAAACTCATGCTTTGCTGAAACTCATGCTTTTTCTGAAACTCATGCTTTGTTTTAAAACAAGCTTTAAAATAATATACATCATAACTAGGTTCTCATTTCCCATATTTATCTACTTGAGATACTATACTTAGCATAACATACTCTGATTTATAGCAAAATATCACTATATTATTATAAACAGTTCACAAAGCTAGATGAAAAACTCACTCACCTTAGCTGTTAGCACACTGCTATGGCTGCTATTTCTCCTGTTCTGCCTCTTTGAACCCAATCTCTTGGCCTAAGTCAATATACATGCATTATTAGGGTCACGTGCACTGAGAGTTTCATGAAACTATGCATGCATGCTCTATGCCTTAGCATCTTAACATAATATTTCTTAATCCCTAACATACTCAAAGATTTATAATATACTCATGCTATCACTTCATTTACCTCTAAATCATGAGGTTTTAACATTATTCTCTAGCTTAGAAAGGTTTGGACTTACCTTAGCAAAGATGAGCTAAACCACCAAGCCTTCTTCCTTTCCTTCTCTTCCTCTTTTTCTCTTCTTCTTCTCTTCTTCTTTTCTTTTTCCTCAAAGATTTACAATATACTCATGTTATCACTTCATTTACCTCTAAATCATGAGGTTTTAACATTATTCTCTAGCTTAGAAAGGTTTGGACTTACCTTAGTAAAGATGAGCTAAACCACCAAGCGTTCTTCCTTTCCTTCTCTTCCTCTTTTTCTCTTCTTCTTCTCTTCTTCTTTTCTTTTTCTTCTTCTCTTCTTTCCCACGGTTGGCTGAACCTCTCCTCTTTCTTTCTCTTTTTTCCCTCTTTTCTCTCTTTTCTTACAGTGGCTTAAAGGCTAAGGAAAGAAGATGGATTTTTAATGTCCTTGAAAATTTCCATTTTGCCCCTATCTATTCTTAAGTCATGCTTTTCAAAGTTTGCATGGCTTCCTCTCTGCCAAGTATTTTTGCCCTTCAATTCTTTTTCCCATTTTGCCCTTAATCAAACTCTCAAATAACTTTTTACCAAATTTTACTTATGCCCCTGATCAATTTCCGTTACCAGATGAACAATAAGGGTTATCCATCTATTAGTCAGCATGAATACTAGTTAATGAGAGGATATGGGTCTCAGACCAATTCCACAGATATTTTTATCCACCGGTGAGAGATATGGGTGACTCCCTGGGAAGTCCTTATTGGTCTCATACCAACTCCAGAGAGAAATTTTCCATAGTAGTTGACTAGGTAGTCGGCTACTATGATTAAAAATTTTCTCAGGCCAATATTACAAAGAGTTTTAACCTGTTAGTCGACTAACTAGTCGACTAACTTCATCAATTCCTTTCCAAAAAGCCATTTTTCATAAGTTAGCTGACTCTAGAGCATTTTTCATAAGTTAGCTGACTCTAGAGCTAGAGTCAGCTAACTTCATCAAATTCTTTCCAAAAGTCATTTTAATATATTCCAACCTCCAAAATTTTCATTCCAACCTTTCCCAAGGATCAAAAACAACTAGTAAACATTGAAATCATTACAAAAACCTCAATTATAAGCCCAAATAAATGACTTTATTAAACTTTTGAAAGGATCATGAGGGAAACTCAAAATAACTTCTAAAATTTCAGCTTTCACTTTTTTTTTTTTAAGATTTCACTCAAATCATTCATACTAGAAGGCTAAACTAACAATAAAAATATACTTAAAATGAAATTACAATACTTCCAAGTTCGGGATATTACAGAGGGAGTTCCATTTACTCCTGGATATATGAAATGGCTTAGGAGTATAACACGTATATGCGTCAGCCATTCTGAGTATCCTACTGCGGGTTACAAAGGGGAAGGAGCTTCATTTGAATTCATGGTATTGTTTTAAAAACATTATTTAATATCATTTTTTTTGAGTTAATATCTTTTATTTTTGATATTATATTGTCATAAACAAGCAGCATTAGAGGTTTTAACAGTTGGCCTTGAATGTGAATCGAGCTATATATTCAACATCGGAGGTCGAGCGGTTAGAGATTTTGAAGGACATGAGGGTGATTTTAGACAACACAATATCTATAATCGGCCATCAGCATGTTCGGAGTACACCTGCAGCAGCATGAGCTCATGAGGAATCGGCGATGGCACACGCATATGAGGATCCTGGGACGAGTGGATTTCATTATACATCATCGCCTTCTTATATGCGGTCGTCATATGCACATGAGTTTTCACACATGGGGCATGCAGGTGAGGGTACATCTGGGAGTCACGATCATACGGCATTGCTGATTGCTAACATTGCTGATATGGATATCACCGAGGTCGGTGAGGATATCTCCCACTATTTTGATGACATTGATATGACAGATACGATCCCCATGCAGGAGGGGGTCTCTCATGTGGTTGACGAGGGCTCTCGACCGATCGCAACATATGCGCGATGCCCT
Source organism: Metroxylon sagu (assembly GCA_017589505.3). Classification (NCBI taxonomy): domain Eukaryota; kingdom Viridiplantae; phylum Streptophyta; class Magnoliopsida; order Arecales; family Arecaceae; genus Metroxylon; species Metroxylon sagu. The sequence goes on from JACVBY030000550.1 coordinate 999,800, forward strand.
AGACGAGTTCGACGACCTCCTAGATGGGGTTGTGGTACTTAGGTTATTGTAAATAAACTAATTGTTGTTAAGACTATTTTGTTTAATATATTAGTTATGTTTTATTTGTTGAGTTATTTATTGTGTTGCTAAAACATTGTGATGGTTTCTGACTTATTGAGGCATTATTAAATTGTTGCCTCCGACAGGTTGAGATGTTGTTTTTGATATTGGCTTTACACATTTCTAGTTGTATTTCAAATAAGTTTCGAAAGAGCTTCAAAAGTGTTGCAGAAGAGTTTCAAAAAAGTTTTGAAAAAGTATCAGATGAGTTTTAAAAGTGTATCAAAAGAGTTTCAAAAGACCTTTGAAACTCTTTTGAGATACTTTTGAAACTCTTTGAAACTCTTCCGAAACTCTTCTGAAACTCTTTTGAAACTCTTTGAAACTCTTCTGAAACTTTTTTAATACACTTCTAAAAAGTTTCAAAAGTGTTTTAGAAGAGTTTTAGAAGAGTTTCAAAAAAATTTTAGAAGTGCATAAAAAGAGTATCAGATAAGTTTCAAAAGTATTTTAGAAGCATTTAAAAAGAGTTTTAAAAAAAAACATATTAGAGTGATACAATTTAAAGAAAAAATAAATAGCTTCAAATAAGATCCAAGACATCGCTCGAAATACAAACTGAAGAAAAAGCACATAAATTAACAGGAGTATAAGCACAAAAAACGTAAAACAACTAGTGAGCCATAATTTTACATGCAGTAGTTTCATACATAAAATATACATTAATTTCAAAATACTACAATTTAGGATCCTAAAGGTCCAACATTTATATTAGGACAATGGCATTGAAAATGACTCGTTTGCTTGCAAATACTATAACGATTTTTACTTCTTAGCTGCACCTCATCCATTTCATTATGAATGCATGTTGACTTAGGCTTACCTTTTTTTCTTCGATCTGAGACGGTTGTGATCAGGAATGCATATGAATGTGTCCATCCAGTAGTCTTCGTGGGGTAACGGATTAAACTCACCTCCCCATACATTTATATAAGAGCCAATTATGTATACTTCATCAACAAAAAGGGTTGTGTCCATTGCAATTTTATGGCACACAGCTAAGACGTATGAACATGGATATTTATAAATTGTTCACTTTCCACAAGAATAATTTCTGTCAATGAGTGACACATTCTGAATGTTCCCTTCACCCCTAAGAGCTTCACTTGACCTTCTTGTAACGACTTCATAGGTGGCTCTCTGCATGTTGTATCTAAACACTCTGTGTTCATTAGCTTTAGTTTGATCTTCAACAAACTTAATTGTCATATGAGGAGTGAAAAAAATATTTCGATTATCCTGCATATATCTCATGGCTTTCGCACGTCTCGTATTGAAATACTTAACAAGACGGTAAAATATTATCTAAACGCAGACCGTTATCAGCACATTTTTAGCTTCCTTTAGTACACTATTAAAAACTTCTAAGAGATTTGTTGTTAGAATACCATAGCAGAAGCCCTCATCGTGTGCCAATGTCTACTTCTCCGGCTCCAACTCCGATAACCAAGTCTAAGCCTTTGCATTCACTCTCTTAATCTGTTCCATGATAAAGTTAAACTTTCAAAGCTGATGTTCTCTCCTTACTTTCCATACAGCTTTTTTTAATTGAACATCTAAGAATCTTGAGTTGAAATTACTGCACACATGTCTCAAGCAGTAGCGATGATAAGCTAGAGATGGAGCACATCTATTACTATTATCTGCTATGGCACTTAGTATACCTGTATGTTGGTCAGAAATAAGACAATTGTCATTTCTGTCTTTCACAACATGACTTCTGAGATTCCATAAAAACCAACTCCAGCTAGCAGTACACTCTTCATCCACAATTGCATAGGCTAGTGAAAATATCCTGTTGTCAGCATCAATGCTTGTCGCAATGAGTATCTTTTCCTTATACTTTCCATAAAGATGCATTTCATCAATAGAAATTATCGAGCGACAATACTGAAACCCCTCGATGGATGGATGAAATGCCCAGAAAACATAATTCAGGACATGTATATTAGAAGTCCCTGCATTGTAGAAATCCCAACAGACTACCGTTCCGGGGTTTGCATTTTGAAGTGCAAGCATGTATTTAGGTAACTTAGCATGTGAGGGTTCCCATTCACCAAATATATCAATCAATGCCTTCTGCTTTCCACGCCATGCTTTGGAGTATGACACAGTATAATGAAATTGTTCTGCCACAGTTGCAATGATGGTTTCAATATTCACACTTGGGTCTTTCTTCACAATATGTTGAACCACATGACTAATAACTCGTGAATTTATATGTTTGTAATCCCGAGTTACATAATTGAATAAACAAGAGTGTGATCCCTCGTACCTTGTGATATCAAAAAATCCATGGTTCTTCAACTTTGTAGCACGCAACCTCCAATGACAATTCTGTGCATTACTTGAAGAGGCATATTTTACAGATCAGAATACTTTCTTCGACTCCACAACATTATATGTGCGATGCTTCTTGATGTGATAAATTTCACATGCTTTCTTTAGTTTATTTTTGCTAGTAAACAACAATTCTGTAACAAACTCAGTCATTGATGAATCCCAAAATTGAGAATTAAAGGGTAATTGCCTTCGAGTACTAACACAATCACCATCCTGCAAATTCAAGTCATGATAAAATTTTGGTATTTGACTATGTGGAAAGACTTGATGATCATGGACCTGACTAGAAACAATTTCTGGATGAGTAAAATATAAGAATAGAACTACAATCAGTTCCAGTTTTATGAACTACATCATCTCCATGTAAGTCTCCATCCTCATCTCGCTCTTCATCAGAGTCATCATGTTCAGGCCAATAGTTATCATCTGCACTCTCATCTGACTCAATTCCCCAACTATTAGTACTAAACTGATTGTTTGCCACATCAACACTTTGTACTACTAGCATAACTCCTTCCATCATCGAGAAATCCACTGAAGTCCTGACCTGCTGTCGGGCTATAGGAGAATTGCCTTCCTGACCTGCTGCTGAGCTATAGAAGAATTGCCTTGAATATCCTCTATATGACTAACATTGTATGGATCTGGAGCATCTTCCTTGAAAACATATAATTCAACATAGCGATAATCTAAAAATTTGGAAGAAAATATCAACATTTTCTCCACATCGTCATTCTCCTCAATTGGATGAAGCATATATTTCTGATGCAATGTCGGAGATCTCCACATCAATCTCAAAATATATTGTTGCACTGAAATTTTAAGCACACTATAAATCCGCTCGACTAACTCAACATAACGTGTTTCCGTGCTCAATTTAAAACTTTTACAAGGAGGTTAATTATATTGTATCCCATCTAAGCCATGTTCAACTGATCTATTACAATAAAGCAGCAATTGAACAGTATCGTTGCTCATCTGAAAAATGGCGTTCAAAATAAATCTAGCATCAATACATAATATTGTATCATCAAGCATAAATTAAAATAAGTAGAAATTTTCTACTGATCAACTGCAAATAAACTAATAATGGAATATGCACGTATTTCAGAAGCATTTATCATTTATATAATAGATACGTATCCTAGCAAATAAAAACTTTGTATCTTAGCAAGTCAACCCAAGTCTCCTAGGCTGCTATCGGCCTAAATCAGTTGAATAAGAAAAATTCAACCTGCTATCAAACAAGAATGCCATACCCAAATACGTATCATTTCTAATCTCATCATCGTTCTTATTATAATATTTAAAATAAAAAAATTAATGAAAGTCATGAACATATGAACAGTAGAGTACATCCTTCAAAAATACTTAAAAAAAATTTATGTGTATTTACAAAATTTTACTTAAAGTTAACCTTTCTTACATTTACAAGTGCAAATCATCAAACAAAAAAAAAACTCTAAGCAATAATAAAAATAAATTAAAAAAAATTATTTCAAAAAACTAGGTATACTTTGCTAAATTACAAGAAATATGGCATAATAAGTCTTATGAACGAAAGAGAACAAACTGATCAAGAAGGAGATTCGTATCTCTCAATACAAAATCCTTTCAAAAGGAGAAGAAGAGTGTTGGGAAAGAGGTAAGATGAGGCAGCGTTTGGGAGAGAAGAATAGGAAGAAGAATGGGGAAGAGGAAAAAAAAAAAGAGTGGAGGCCAGGGTAGAATTGACAAAAACGCCACTCGGAGTGGCATTTTCAGAAACGCCACTCCAAGTGGTGTTTTCCAAGGCCACATCAGCTTTCCCGTGGCGCTGATGTGGCCTCAAAAATGACATTTAAGATATCATTTTTTGCTTGAAAAACATCATTTCAAATATCGTTTTTCACTTTAACACCATTTTTGCAAAATCTTTCGTTCCCACCCCAAATTCGTAAAACTGGTGCAATTTTACACCATTTGTACAAACGGCTCTCAATCCATCATCCGATCTAATTCTAATCCATCTATATTTAAAAATTTATAAATTAAATTAAATTTAAAAATTAAATCTGTTCTAAATTTTAGAGCGAATCTAGCTTTTATATTTACTATTCTAACTCTTAATCCGACTCAAACATAGTTTATCTTGATCCATAAATCTTAATTATATAAATATTATTTTTTTACTTCAATTATCTTTATAAATTTATTAAATAATCTCTAGTTTTAACTAATTCTCCTCTCCATTCTAACATTCTCCTTTTCATTTTTTTAATGATATCTAAATATTTATATTTTTATTATTTATTTAGATAAATTATATTTATAATATCTTTAAGTACATCAATAAATATTTTAAATATCATAATTTATAAATATAAGAATAATCATTTATTTGCATAACATTAAGAGTTTTCGAATAAAAATTTAAGGTTAAGTTGATTTTTTTAATCTTATTTAAATTTTTTAATGGATATATATTTAATTATCAATTATTATGTTTTAATAATAAAAAATAGCTCGATACTTGACTCAAATGAAATATTTTATATTGGACTTAAATAGACCTGAATATTCGATGAGTCTAAAATTCCTTCTATGGATCTGATCCAACCTAATCCACTCAGTAAATGGGTTGGGTCTGGGTCTAAAATCAAAATTCGAATATAAAACTAGGTCGAATTGGGATCAAGTATGACTTGACCTAACTTGACCCATTTGCAGCCCTACATTTAATACGTTATACACATTAAAACTCTCACAATTAATAGATCTCGCTGTTCCTTTTGGGAGTGGGAGGTGCATTACAATTAGAACGGTTACCATGCCACCCACCTCACCTTCTCTTGATGCCACTTCATCCAAACCATGGTGTTTATTGTCACCTTCAATTTTCCAACCATTGGATACTATTAACGTGCCACATCTTTCGACATCATGATGGCCACACGGACGAGATAGATTCAAAAACTTTCTCCCCCTACTCTAACCTACATGCCCTCCTCATACTAAAGCCCACCTAAGTGAGTCTAGAGACCGACGCCATTCCTTTTTCAATGCTACCTTAGCCTCCATCTCAGCATCAAGTAATGATAGAGAGGAAAAAAAGTAAATGAGAGCTAGAGAGGGAACAAAGGGTATGTAGGTAACAAAGAGTACCATACTTAACTTTTATCTTACTTGAAAAGCCTTATCATGTGACCTAAACTCAAGAATTTTATGGTACTTGCCCACTTCCACATGTCGCTTGAACCTTTTAAGAAGATCCACCAGCCTCTCCCCATGGCATCTTCTCGCAATTCATAAATAATTAGTGCTATTGCCATGGGCATGTCCATCAAAAAGAAAAAATCATCTTTGGAAGCTAGATGTGTGGCCTATTGGGGCTTTCTCAGCTCCTTAAATATCATGCCATACATGAGTAAAGGCACGTATATTAGTAGGATCCCTGATCCTTAAAATTTTAAAAGTTCTGTAGTAGTAGTGATTAGTACCGAGAAGTTTTTTTATTTCTTTAAAACTGACCTCTTCAAAAAAAAAAAAAATGTCAAGCACTATAATATATGATAGAAATGATATCATGAAGCTAGTTATTTAGTTCTTTTTGCTTTATTTTATTATAAATAGGAATATATTTATACCAAATTTATATTTTTTTTACTCTAAATGCATGTCAATGAAGATATTAGAATTTTTTAAAATATTTTTTTATTTCTTTTATATTTTTTTGTACTTACATTATTACATAAGCCAGTAAATTATAGCATAACTTAGCCTCCCAAGAGAAAATTTCTCGTTCCGCCATTAGTGTCATGCGTTTCACCATGAAACCTAACCATCTCCTCGTCATATGCTCCTCCTCATGTTGCATGCTACAAGCTAGGTTCAGGAGTCAGCTTTTTTCTGTGATCTCGGATGTGCATTACATGCTAATTACACTTGCAACATCCTCTCTATCTCTAGCATATTCACCTCTCTCACCAACACCATTAAGATCCTCAACGCCTGGCTCCATACCTCCTTCAGCTCCTCCTACCCGATCCTCAGCGACATCTTCTGGTCTCTAAAAGATTTTTCAAAATTTGAGGGAGGATAATTGCTCACCCTTAGATATATGTAGATTCACCTCTCATATGAGCTATTTCATTAATTTTAACTAACCTATATAAGAAAACGTTAGGAATGCAACATTCTTAAAAAATTAGGGACTAAACCATAATAAATTGAAAGTTTGAGGACCAAAATAAATTTTGAGTGAAAGTTTGTGGATCAAAAGGATATTTTTACCTAAAAAAAAAAAAATTATATGATACCAAACACAATACCTTTTAATTTAATGAACTAAAATGATCTATAATAATAAATCAATAACATTTCAAAAATGTGAGTGTTAAAAGTATATATTATAACATATTATATAACAGTATTAACGAAATTACTTGAAGATTTAACAATAGCAAATTATGATTTACATTGGCTTTAGGTTAGTAATAGTAATAAAATAATTTTAAAATAAGATCTTTAATTTATACCTATAATATAAGGAATATAATATAAAGATTTTGAGGAACTTTATATAATTATCACATAAAATTATTTAATCAATCGCTTTAACAAAATTATTAGGTACATTATTGTGATTTATTGGCACTATCATATGTTGTAACAGATATTTATGAACCATAAATATATATTTTACAATTGATAAAAATCTTTCATTGAACAAATCGAGATGGTTGGTATATATATAAAGGGGTATGTGAATTGCTCTTGTACAACTAATGAACCATTGTTTAGCAAACCATTCCTTTGAAAGAATGATTTTTCTAAATCATGCTACCAAAATATATTAAAAAAATAGATGATCATCTCTAATTAGAATAAAAGAAATCATTTAAAGAATTTATGATTACATACATCTCAAGGGTAAGAAAAGCCAATGAACCTCATTGCATGTTATAGAATGAGCAAGAAGCCATGATCCCATGCTATATATGGTGGATAAGGCTAAGTATGTCCCCTTCATACATCAATACTAGGAAATAGATATATTTACTGATGTATAAGTTGCTAAGGAATGAGGATCTTTAAAAATTTCTATGAAAAGTTCAAAGAGAAGTTTGAAGGAGGTTTTGGCTCTAAACTTTCATAAAATTTTATGAGGGAATCTATAACATCATGGATCAAATACAGATTTACATTAATGCAATTGAAACCTCATGTTACTTGGATTTAGAAAAAGTGGTTTTGAAGGTGAGACCTTCAAGCATGTAGCTAGGCAGAGGTCCAAAAAATAAAAATATGGTAGTATTTTTCTAAATTCTCTATATGTATTTTAGAGTTGGAGAAAAAAATAGGAACATAATTGTAGTGCATAAAAAAATATATGCTCCAAGAACTCTACTATGTACTTTAGAGTTGGGAAATACAAAAAACACTTATTAATTCTCTATTTTATATTTTATAAATGAGAAAAAAGTAATAAATACATAGAAAGTCCTAATGACAAATAAAATCCTTTTACAGCCTATAGTTATCCCTTATTTTCATGCATTCTAAGTTATTTTGGCTAGGTAGTAAAAAAGTGGCAAGGTTTTATAATTGATTTTTGAAATTTTTGATATTTTTAAGAGTTTCTAGAAATTACTTTATATAAATAGAAGAGTCTTGTTCCATCTTCTCTCCTAGTTGGCTAATCATTTTTAGTATGACACCTCCTCCCTTACAATCACACTATAACTTTCTCTCTCACAACCCTTAACATTTTAAGTCTTGCTTCACTACCTTGTCTCACTCATGTCGCAAACTTTATAGATAGTTATTTGCATTCACTAGAACAAAATTAGATGACAATGTTAGCTAGTAGAATATACATGGATCAGCTTAATAAGTTTAATAAGCTCTTTATATAGAATTCCTTATACCTAATAGTGTAGTTTCCATCTCTATCCTATGTCTCTGTATCTATACTAACTAGTCTCCACCAAAAAACTACAATAGTAGTGGGAAAGAAGTTGTGATGGTTCAAGGCTAATTGAAATGGCTCACTAAGTCTTATTTAGTGTGTTGTAATAAAAAGGAGAATTCAATCTAAACTTGCTTGAAGTTTGATGAATATTGACCTTCCTTACTAGAGATTGGACGCACATATATTGAGATCTAGAATAGAGGTGGGATTTGTATTGATAGGTATAAACAAGTGTTCAATTCTATACTCTGAAGAAAAGGTCAAAATAAATATTAATTATTTGGGTGATAATGTGTATGCCCTTCATTATAGCAAAGGCAACAATCATGAGTGAGAGGCCAAGTATAGTTTATAAAACTTACCAAGTCTATCTTTACACATTCTAATGATTTGCATTACCTTTTCTTTTTGTTTTGGAGAAGTGGGTAAGTCATTTATAGCAAGATATTGATGGAAATCTAGATTTATCTTGATCAACATCGGTGGGTGAGAAAATTTGTGAAAGACATGAGGTTTTTCAAGATCTTGACTAATATTTTTGGATCGAAATATCAAAATCATGGTCATTATGATAAATTTAAAATTATTAATTTCATTTAAGTACTGATTAGTCTTTCTCGTGTTTCTTTTAATAAAGAGGAATGAGGAAAGATGGCAAAATAAAATATTACTAAATCTTTTTCTAATTTCTCTATCCTGGTTGCAAATAATGAAGGCCCCACTTCATGTTTATTCTAAGACTTTACATTCAAAGTCTTGCATCACCATTCCTAACATAATTGTTGTCATATATATAGAGATTCAAATTTTATTAATCACTATATAATTCATTTACTGAAATAACTAAAATAATAATTGATTTGTTTATACCAGCATTTTGAACATGGTGAACTAGTTTAAACTATCGTGATGATATGGTTAGTAGGGTCTTAGTTCGATTGTAGGTCAATTGTTACTCTTAATTTAATAATCTACTCTCCATTATCTTCTTCTCATTTCAATATAAATTATCATATTCTTGTAAGTCTCTCTCCTTCTTATACGTAACTAAGTAGTAAAAGAGGAAAAAGACAGCTATCTTCAAAGGTCCTATTCATATTTCCACAAAGAGCTAATACCATCATATTCGTTCCTGCAAGCTTTGTAAGATCTAATGTCTCCAACTTTACTTCATTGTGCAATTTGATATCATCTCTATTTTTTTAGGATTCAACTATTCCTGTTCCAATCTCCAAGGATCTAATCATACATGAGATTCGTCAGCCTCATGCCTATTATTATGAGATCAAGATTTGGTCTTCGACCTTCTCATCACTGGTCTCAAATCTTAAACCCTAGCGAAAAAGAGAGATGAAGAAAGAAAGGGAAGCAGAATTGATTATCGAAAAAAGGATAATTATTCAAAAAAAATTATTATTTTGAAATAATACTTTTAATGGGGCAAACTAATAACTCTTATATAAGCAATTCAATAACCAAACAAATAATTTAGATGTATTTATAAAAAATATGGGTTTTTGGCATGACCTAACTTATTGTCACTTGAGGGCAATGAATCTCTGAATACTGGTTCATACAGTGACACCTTATAACTTATTAAGTTATATATAAGTTGAAATAATATTCATAGAATACTTGTCAAGAAGAAAATATTCATAGGCTGAAGAGTTTTTTCTCGTATTGTTCCACATTCATGGGCGTTGCACGTGCCAGCGTGCGAAGTGGTTGCGGAGTATCCCAATTATATATCATCCATCGAGGCTCCCGCGCGGCGAAGCCACGAAACCCTCTCTTCTCCAGTCGTAGAGCGGAAGACAGAGGCAAGGCATGCGAACCAGAAGCCAGTCCAAACGTGAAGAAAATCCGCCCGGTTCGTTCTCTCTTCTCTTTAATCGCTCTTTCGTCCCTAAAATCCATCAAATTCCTAAAATATGTGCGTGTTTCTGTGTTCCTCCCAAAAGCTCTGCGCGATTCGGAGCCCCAGACCCCTCCCGCCCATGGATCACGCCCTGGAAAAGGTCTGTATTGATTTCTTGTTTGTATCCTTTCCGATTCATTAAAAGAAGTCTCTTTTCTGATTCCTTTTGATTGGTTTTGATGTTTCCGGGTCCCCTCGCCGCCATCTCAGTGGAGGACACGGTCAAGAACTCGAAACGGGTTGCCTCTCGCAAAGCTTCTGGTGCGAAACAGCGGCAGGAAAACCCCGTCTCGTTCGAGGAAACTGAAGACGAGGTTAGTCCAGTTCTTGATGTTTCTCGTCTCACACGAAGGGAAAGTTGTCACCTTTATTGCGTTAGCTTTGTCTTTTTGAGGCCGAGACCCAGTTACGGTACGCTTCCAGTTATTTGACTGCCTTTACGGGGGATTTGTTAGCATTTTAGGCGTTTAGAGTTTGGTTATTTTATAAGATTAGGCTTGGTGCCATATGGCAAGTAGAACCAATGTGTCAAAGCCTGGACTAGTTACTTAGCTTCTGGTTATCTTTTTTCCCTCTTTCTCTCTAAGCTAATTGCCCTATATGTGGAACTTGCTAATTTTATGAGGTGTTTGGAATTAGATTATCACCATGGAAGAAGGAGAATTAACAGTACATGTTTTGATAAGATTAGGCTGCCCATGAAATGGGAAGTGGATTAAAGTTTTGAAGAATTTAGACGTGCATTTGTATTTTTTCTCTGATGACCTCTAATGTTGTGTTTCTCAGGTAGGGGTACCAGCAAAAAACAGTGGCGAACTGCATGTCAAGGAAGAGCTCACTCGTGAATTAGGTCTGAAGGGATGTAGTGGGAAAATGGAAGGAAGCACATTAAGTAAAGGGGAAAATGCAGGTGGGAGAATTCGTCCAGATGTGAATGAAATGGATTGGGAAGAGGGTACTATTTCTGTTTTGGAAGCAAGAGAAGGATACTCCCATGATCTTGGGAGGGATGTTACTGTTGAATTCACTGAGTCACCATCAGCTGCTCAGAGGAAGCCTTCTCGCAGGTCTTCTGCTCATGACAAGGCAAATCACAGAAACTTAAAAAGTAGTGATAATTAAAGATGTTATGTTATGCTTCATTAATTTTGGAATTATGGTACTCCTTTTTTAAGCTAAACTTGGGGTTGCTACGTTTCTAGGTCCTAGCTGAACTTGTGCACAAGGTCCATTTGCTGTGTCTACTAGCACGGGGTAGGTTAGTTGACAGTGTCTGCGACGATCCCCTGATTCAGGTTCTTTCTATACTGATACTTGTTGTAACCATATCTGTTTCATCCTTTGTCTTTTTTAACTTGTAAGGCTTATCTCTAGATACCCAGATAAAAATAAAATTTGCGCTACTTAGTAAGCATCTTTGCTATCTCTCTTGCATCTAGCTTTTTGTTGATTGATTTGTACATTTGGACATTTAATCTATTTAGTGGCATATATCCTATGTGGGTACACAATTTGATCTATATGATTTTTGTATAGGAAAGGTTTGCTGCTCATACATTTGAAAGAGGTGGCATACAACAATCTGGCATACATACAGATCTATGCATTTTTCTGTTACTTGATTGGGTTGGTTTTCAGACATTAGTTTATGGTCATACTCATATTTTTGGGTTCTTGATGGGTGATCACAAATACAATTATTTTTTGTTTGGGGGGGGGGGGGTTGTGGTGGTGTTGATGTAGTTTGTACAATATGGACATCTCTTGGCTGTCATCTTGTGGCCAGCATGGGCATTATGTTTATTGTGCATACTTCTTCATATTGTGATAAGCAATAGTCATTGAAGATATCTTGCTATATATATTTTTTTCATGAGCAGGCAAAGCATATTAAGATCGCATGCCACTTTGTTCACTTTACCTAGTTGTATCACTTTAGTACATCCAATATCTTGAACAACTTAAGGATTGCTTCATTGGAGCTCATGCTTCTCTTTATTTATTTTTTATTGTAATGCCAATATTTAGAGAGTGAAGTATAGTCCAATGAAAAGGAAGGGAGATGACAGAAAGGTGGAGGGCGACGAAGGAGAAGGGTGGGGAATGAATAATTTGGAGGGGTCAGTATCTCTAAAAAATTTCAGGGTTTGAACAAGTTTGGGACTCTTTAGTTTGGGAATCCATCTGGAAAGTTGCACCTGTATTATTTGTCAAAGTTCCCTAAGAGCTAAAATTCCTAGGCCTCTTTCTGTGGTGAGTTCTTTTTTTCTTTTTTTTGGTTTGGTGGCGGGGGGGGGGGGGGGGGGAGGCGGGGGGTGTGCATTGATATACAGTTTGTACATACGTCATATTTGATACCAACATCATATGAGTTGGTATCAACAATCCATTGAATTGTATCTGTTTGAGTTCTGCCCTTCTTAGCTGATTGTATTGCAACTCATGCACCCCATTGAACCCCTGCTTATTGAGTTACAGGTTCTTTCAGTATTTCCTTTGGTTGTTCATAGTTTTTCCATATTTACTATTTTAGTAAAATCCTTATTTGATAACTTAATTACAATAATCATTATCAGTTTCCTTTCAGAAAAACCTTTCCCTTTTAGTCTGTGACTGGTTTGAAAAAGGTTTCATTAATAAGGGCTGTAACCCTTAATGGAAATTGATGTTAAAGTTATTCTTAAAGCTGGTAATGAATAGTTGGATTATTTTTGCTGATTATGGTTATTGCTAATGTCTTATATAATCTCATCATCTTTACTAAAATCCTTATCTTACTTAATTTTTGTGCTGTTCCAACACATAAGATCCAGGTCAGTTTTTTTATGGTTCAAGATTCAAGTCCAGATGTGATTATAAGATTATAGCTCCTTCCTCACTCTTTCACACATCTTGTCATTTAAATGCTTTAGAAACACCAAATATTTTCCTCTGTTGAAAAAAATTGAGGCCTGATCTTTTTTTTTTTTTTTTTTTTTTTTAAGTGATCCTTCTTTTGTCTTGCTCTTGGATCTTCACAAGACTGCTCTCTCATGACATTGGGTAAAGCCATTATTCTGGTTCAGAATAGCTCAAGGCAGGGTGGGGATGAGGCAGTTCATTGTAAACGGAGATGAAAAGAGGATGAGGATATAATGCAGATAAAAGAGGGTTGGTTTGCTGATGAAAAAAAGGGGGAAATGGAGTTGTGGTTTGTGGGGGACAGAGATGGTAGAGGGCTGAAGATTGGGAAGGAGTGAGGGAAGACAGTTGGATTAAGGACTAATAAGAGGACCTTTGGGGATTAGGAAAATAGAGGTTGGGGAACCTGGAGATTATATTAGACCGGACTATTTCCATGCAATCAGATATGGACCCAATAAGGAATGGTGTTTTCTTTTAAGATGTAAATCCCATTTGATAAATAGTTTGATCTAGTTTGCCATTTAACAACAGAAATTTGGTTGGATTCCAATAAATTATTTGACTGTCAGCCTGATGGCAACATCTACTGCCTTAAAGTCATTCAGATTTAAGTTGTTGAACAAAGACAGATGGTGTGGCTGATTAGTGTTCAGATATCCTTGTTGTTTAGCATTTTAAACATTGTTGATCCATTTTGTCTTATCGATGCAGCAATCTAATAAGGACACTTTTTTTTTTTCAAAAACTTGTTTTATAAGATTTATCTGGACTGACTAGCACAGAATATCTGAATCTGCCATTTTGAAGATCAAATCAAGGTTCAGCTCTGGTTGAAAGTGCTCTGATTGCATGGTCATGTAATCATGTCCATATTCTCCAGTCTCTATACAGTTTTATTACTTTGTCAGCAATTCTACCTATTCATTACATGGTTTGTTTGTGCTGCTCATTCAGTGAATATATCAGTTCTAAATAATTAGTCTTATGCAAAGTATCATACCTCTAATTTTTTTTTTTTTCTCAAAAAGTTGATCAGTATTAGCTGTTTAATTTATCACCTTGTGTTTTACTTTTTATTTTTTATTTTTACATCAAGAATGTAAATTTAGAAGTATTGAGATGACTCACTCGTTATTACAGGCTTCCTTGGTGTCACTTTTACCATCAAACTTACTAAAGATAGTGGAGGTTCCGAAGCTGACGGCTAGCATGCTGAACTCCCTTGTCAATTGGGTACCGGATGCTATCTTAAATTTTAAGTTTTATTGTTAATTAGCACTCTTATAAGTAGTATTCTTTTGCTGTATATTTCTAATATGTTAGATGGTCAGATCTATTTTGTTTGGTTTACTGATTATTATTACTTCTTTCTGCAGTTTCATAATAATTTCCACATACAGAATCATAATATAGACAGGGGGTCCTTTAAGTCAAATCTTGCCTTTGCTCTTGAAACTCGTGAAGGGACAGCCGAAGAGGTAACTTACGTTTTTTTGCCCTTTTTCGCAAATTCCTTTTCTTCTAGAAGCACGTTTTTTGTGCAATGGACAATTAATTGTAAGAATGAAGTATGCATTTCAAAATTTATATTTAAAATATGTTCAATATAAATATGTTGGCATTGTAGTTGATATTTGTACTTGTTTGTTTTGGTTTAATTTGAAATGGATGTCAAGTATGCTCATATGCACTTCTTTGCAATAGTGATGAGCTGCTAAAGAAATCTGTTTTTATTTATTTTTGAATCACCACATCTATATGCTTGGTATCTTGATTGTAAATACTTAATTATATTACAAAAACAATAACAACAATAACAACAACTAAGCCTTAATCCTAAACTATTATGAGTCGGCTACATCAATCCTTTTTCTCCATTTTACTTTGTTTAGGGCCATACTTTGTAAGATGTATAGATATCAAGTCTTTCCTTACTGCTTACTGTCATGTGATTTTCAATCTATCTCTGCCTCTCTTTTCTTCTATATGTATTAAATCGTTCCTTCGTCTTGGAGCATCCTTAGGCCTGACTTTACTTTTTATTTTATCTTTTCTTATAGTAGCACCAATTCATCTTAACATTCTCATTATTACAAATGCTTCATCATCTATTATGCAAATTCATGTTCTTTTGTTCTTCATCATCTATTATGCAAATTTGTGGTCTATGACCCATCATGAGTTTGAGATAAAGCTGGTTTTGGAGATGTTGGCTGCATATGTTTGTATACTGCATGCGGACTTATTGTGTTCTTATATGTGTTATAGTTATTTTACTAACTTCATTGCAGGCAGTTTATTTCATATTCTCTTTACTAGTGGATATCTGCAGTATTGGTCATAATTCCATTGCTTTCAGTTCATGTTAAACTCATACGCTATATGTTTATGTGGTAAATTCAAGTATATTCAAGGAGTTCTTCCCCCACTCAAGTGTCACAATATCTGACAACTATATGGTTTTGCAATTTGTGAGTTTTGCACTCATAATTTTAGCTAGGCTGCATGGCCCTTTTCTTCAGAAAAAAGGAAGAATAGATATCTTAATTTAATGTTTGATGCAGGTTGCTGCATTGTCGGTGGCCTTATTTAGAGGTCTCAATCTAACAACCCGGTAAGTAATGTTGTAAATCAGCCAGAGCTTTTATTTTGTATGGTTTGACATATTCTTATATCTGGAAAATTTTTTGCATGCCCTTATTGTTGTTTATTAGCATGTGTTAATGCCTTTCAAAGTTATTATATCACACTACAGAATGACAGGTATTGGTGTAGACTAGTTCCCTCCCTTCTAAATTTCCTCTCTTGCCTAGTCAAAGCTTATGTTAGAAGCTAGAGATGGAAGCATATATCATCTTGTGTGATTGTTTGAAACAAAAATGAGTCCTTTCATTATTGGGTTAGGAAAGGGTTGTTACGCATACAATTCTACCATCCTTGAGCTTTCTTGACTTATTATTAGCAACTAACTTGATTCTTCCTTGAGTCATTAGTGGATTGATGTGATAAGCACTATTTACTTCTATAGTGGTGTCATATGTCAAGAGATATTGTTAGATGGGATTCAGTTCCCAATAAAACGAAAATATATCCACTCGTGCTATGTGTAGTTAAAACCATAATATATCTACTCATGCTATGTGTAGTTCACAAGAATGGAAAAAAAAAATCAAAATTGGAATCAGAATGAATGGGAGAAGCTAGAAATCAGATTTAACATTTCCATTTGATTGTTTGGGTGTGACATGCATACTCAAATTCTACAAATATCTGCACAAAATGTCTTATACATCTGTCCTAATCATTTAATCATTGATCACTACGTATGAAACAACAACGAAAGCTCCTCACCTTTCCATTTATTAAATATCTCATGTTTTCTTATGTACCGTAAATAAAATAAAGCATCCACCACATCTAGTTTCATAACAAAAGTTACTTAAGCTTCCTATGTGAGAACTAATATTTCTTAAATTGCACCATTCAAGTAGTGACCTCTCAAAATCTTCTTTCTCATGATCAAGAACAGTAAAATCTGTTATTTCATCATTACAACCTTTCTTGGATAATGCCCACTGTCACTTAGCCATACTGTAATTTCCCATTAATCTTGTCTCTTATCAGCAACTGCAATAGTCAAGCCAATCACCTTTTAAAGTTAATATGTTGCATTGTCAACCTTTGAACCAATTGCTAAAACACTTGTCATTGACACTAAGCAGTTGGATAGAGAAGAAAACAACAGTGACAATGAGAACGAGATGGAGCATAATTGTATCAGGTTTCCAAGGTGAACAAACTCTAGCCCATGGAAGTTGACAAGATGGATCTATAACTTGAGGAAAAATGATTGGCTTTAGGGGCTGGGCATTGGTGTCTCAGCTTTAAACTTGTTGGTTTTTGATGGTTTGCTCGAGCTATACAATGGTGAGGATGAGTTGGTGCATGCCAACCAAGGGATGGACTGCAAACAACCCCTTGTGGTTCTTACCCAAGAATCAATCAACTGATTCAAATTTGGTAAACAAAAAAGGAATCCTACTATTTAATTAAAACCATGATAGTGAGATACTTAAATGAGATGGATTAGATGATGTTGATCTTACCATGTCTGCCACTTAAACATCCATTGCTGGATCGAACAAGGGTGATCCTAGTAATAAAAGTAAAATAAGGAAAGCCTTATGCCTTGGGAATACATCAAGGAGTTGTTTTCCCAATTGGGTCAAAGATTAGAGATGTGGCAGAATGACTTAGGAGATTAGATTGGATATATCATTTGCTGAGTGGAGACAAAAGATTAGTGAGGTACTATTAATGCTGTCTGGTATTAGTATGGATGAGAATTATGAAGTATCATACAAAATTGGTTTTGATCATGGAACAACCATTACCTTTTTTGCTCTTCATGATAATGAGAAATAAGAATTTATGTGATCTTTGATGATGCTAATAAGAAATAGTAGTTCTTATTTAGGAAACTCAAGTAGATATTTTTTAGAACTTGATGTAGTGGATGTTATATTTTTGTTATGGGGGGATAGTTTAATTATTTAGGAAATGGTAAAATGATGTGCTTTTTATTTTATGGATTTGTTGTTTGACATGCATGGATAAATGATCAAATGAATGGATATGTGAGATGCTTTGTGCAAACATAGTTTGAATTAATTTCTTTAAAAAATTATTTAATTTGAATTTTTGGCAAGAATGGAACAGCTGGTAGCCTTGTAAATATATATAATATGTTGAGTCTTTACTCAAGGGCATAATGGGATTTTTTTTTCTGTTCTAGAATATGAGTAGCTGAATTGAACATTGGAATGGAATGACTATTACTTTCCACCAGATTCCTTTCTATCTGGCCCAAATGATGCAATGTGAATGCTGATTTTGATTCCTTTCTTTCCACTCCAATTCCAATTCGAATTCTAAGTGACATAGAAGATGATGATTTATGAAGATTAGGGAAAAAGTGGTTGAAGAAATGAATTGTTAAGAGTTCGATGCATTAAGGAGATGATATAATTAACTGAATTAGATTGATTTTCTGGATCCCTGCATCTTATTTTCATGCATTGGCAAAATTATAGGTTTTGATAACTCATGCAATAATGATTAGATGTTAAACATAAAAAAATTTGCTCAAACATGAGTTCTTTCAAGTGGTACTATTTTGGTTTATGCCACGTTGCTTGAATGCTGATCTAAAACAAATTAGGTAATGTTTGTTGTGGATACAACAAACACTGTTTGATCTCTTTGAAGCAAGATGAGGAGGAGCTTGCTGTGACCATAATCAATGATATGTTTCTTGATGGAGGCCTAGAGTGAGGGAAGAGTCTTAATGGTGGATGGCGATTTCATGACCATAGTAGAGAAGGAACTGGGGTATTTTGATGGTGAAGTAGGATTTTTGACTGCAACAGTGACAAAAATGGAGGTTCCCCATGGTTGACAATCCTAGAAATGGTGATCAAAGATGATTAGGAAGGGTTTATTAGTAGAGGAGGATGTGTTGGGTGGGCCACCATGAAGATGGATCTTGGTGGTTAAGTCGAAAGTGGAAGAAGGCAATAAATAAAGGGACTGTTTTGGGGCTAAAGGAGAACAAGATAGAAGAAATTAAGTGGTTGATGCTGGGAATAATAGTCAATTAAGTGACATGACATAATTTAGGGACAGCTAAACTGAGAATTTTCTTCATGGTGCATCTGAATTGACGGATCCTGGAGCCCTAGTATCAGTAACCACTCTAAATTGGTAAGCTGTAAGCAAATGGACTTGCATGAGGAGGAGATGTGCTAATCTGCACAAACATAGGATTTCATTATTACAAAACCATTTTCGATTTATGTAGTATATTAAGTCGGTTTGTTTTTGAAGGTCAGTCTTGATTGTTGAGGCTGTGCATCCAAGGAGCTTCATTGAGGAATCTCACATTGGAGTCATAAGGTTATGAACTTCTTGCTGAAATTCTTGAAAGTGGACATTTCAATTGATATACAAGCTTAGTTTGCAAGGTTGTGTGTAAGTCCATTCCAAATTATGTATGGAAGGCCTATCTCTATAATTCTAGTAAGTTTGGGATTTTTGTTTCTTGGTGTAGGCTAGACGTGTATATCTTCTAATTGACAAGAAAGATCATTTTATACTGTGTGATTCAAGCTATAACTTTAAAAAAACCTATAAGATATTTCTTCTAACATCATATTCATTTATTTGAATAACATTTAAGTTTTCTGGAGTTGGATGTCTTGTAAGTATCTTTGCTAGGGTATGGCATGTGCAATGCATGTGCTCTATTCAAGTGAAGAGATTTTTTTGAATGATGAACATGATCCGATTGATTAAGCATGAGGACTTGTGCAGGTTTGCATTTAATCATGCATTGACTATGTACTGGGAAGGTCTTGGATGCTTAAGTTGGGTCAATGGCCCTAATTAATAACTTCTAGCTAGCTTTTTTAGGTGAAATATTACGTCATTGCAAATGGTATCAGAGCAAATAAGCCCATAACCCATGTATGACTAGGGACATTATAGCATGGGCCCTTTTGGAGATGACAACAAGTCAATCACGGTGTTTCCATTTCTATTTGATTGGACCTTTCCTTGTCAAGGATTTTAAGGTTTAAATGGGGGAGTTTATGAGGATTTGTGTGGGTGGATGTTTAGTTCCATATTGGTTTTGCATTAGGGAGATTTTGGGTACTTAAGCAGGGGCTAAAGACCCTAACTAATAATTTTTGGCTGGCCTCTTTGGGTGATGTCTTGGGTTGTAATTGGACTATTTGAAATTGACCCTTGTCCTAGTAAGGATGCCAAGGCTTAAATGGAGGTATGTAAGGAACCCTGTAGGCATGTGTTTAGTTCCTCATTGGCTGTCCATCAGAGACATCCTAGATATTTAAGTAGTGCCAAGGACTCCAATTACAACTTCTAGCTCGTCTTTTTGGTGAGGTCTTAGGTTGTTACATTAAGATTGCTTGAAATAAATTTGATTAAATGGAGTCCCCATCTATTCTGTTGGATCTTCTTTCTTTTTTCATGTTATAGTGAATATTAAGGGGTATATATTTATTATAAAGGGCATGCACATATTAGTAAAAGAGGAGACCGTAGTCCCGCACCTTGGTGTTTGCATTATATAATTGGCATGGAAACTCGGTAAATTTGTTATTTCTTGTTATCCTCATATGTTCATGCTTTTGTCTTCTTCATGTATCTCATGACTCATTTCTTGATAATATATTTTCATTTATAAGATTATCACACCGCTATGTATTGTTTGTATATCGACAATTATATATTACTGTCCTAATGTTCTGCTTTGGAGTTCTTGAAAAGGTTTTTAGGTGATGTTCAATGTCTATGAAAAGTGCAGCATCTTTGAGTTTTACCAAATTCAGATAGTTGGAGTCAGATCTCATTACTCACATAGCTAATTTGATGGTCAATTGAAATGAAAGTGCAGCATCTTTGAGTTTTACTAAGTTCAGATAGTTGGAGTCAGATCTCATTACTCACATAGCTAATTTGATGGTCAATTGAAATATGATTGTATGAAATTAGCAAAAGTAGGGAAGCCCAAAATTCCATGATTGATGGCTGTGATCATGCAAAGAAACAAAAAAATGAGATGAGATTATTAAAAGAAAAGGTCCCATGAAATAGACTCTTGTGTTCTTAGCCTCCTTCAGTCACTCACTTCTTATAGATGATGGGAAAAGACATCAAGAAAGGTGTATATATGCTTTCTGCTCAACCAATTGGTTTGAGATTCTAATGAGCAAGGTTTCACAGCCGGCTGCCTTGCTTGGGTGCTTGGCACTTTACAGGCTTTCAAGTGAGGCAGCTGCCCGACTGCTTAGGTCGGCACTTAGGGTGGATTCCTTGCTGTCTAGGAGCTGCCTTTGTCTCCAGCGGGCATCTTCTGAATTGATTTATTAAAGACATCATCAAAATTTTTAACTGATTCTCTCTTTACATTAAAATAGTTTAAAGGAAAAAGAAGTTCAATTCATTTATAATGTGTTCTCTTAGGTACTAATTGATGCTTGAACATTATTAAAAACTTTAAATATTCTAACTCAGTAGTTAGATCGAATATTTCATTATTATGTAGCTTAGGCGGTTGGCAACCTTACTGTTTATTGGTATGATGCCATTTTATGTGCTTTTTGTGAACTATATATATGATCCTTTGTACGAAAAAGGTGAAGTTATTTTAATTTTAGGAGTTCTTTTACTCAAGCATCTGTCTGGCTGTCTAGGATTGTTTTTTTTCAGTTTTTATTTGGGTGATGGTGGGTTTTTTTTTTCTTTTTTTTTTTGTTGGTTTTTTTTTTTTTGGGCGGGGGGGAGATGGGATTCTGTAGGCTTGAATAATGGAATGCTTGAATATATTTTGTTGTTGTATTTCCATACTGCCAGTTAAAGAGAATAATGGTTACGCATTCTGGAACACAAAAGGTGGGGGAGGTGTGACCTGTTGCATAATTGCATAAAGCAGACATGACTATGAAAGATGTGGCTTGGTTATTAGTTGAATATTCAAGGATATTTTGATCAATAAATTGCGGCATCATTTGTTTATATCTTTTGTGCGGTTCATTGTGATGTACCCACATGTTTGGGACCATAAATTTGAGGAAATTCAAGTGTAATTGCATTTTAGACTTATACGACCCCAAAGATTCACCTTCACTGTGTTTTACATGGTGATTTAGACAACTACTTGTTTCCAAATTGAGTATTTGGGTGAAGGTTTCTTCAAACTTCAATAGTGTCCTAATATTTGTAAAACAGCTCTGTGTACTTTAATGTGTACCAATGAACTTTTTTTGCCAGCCTAGTACATTATAGTTGGAGAATATTGTATTCACCTCTTAGCACACAAGCAGAACATTTTTTCTGTACTGCACAATGGAACCGTATCAAGATGGAATGATCATATCTGAAATGATCTTGCCAAGAAATGAAGAGTGGTACTAGGGATCCAAGATCCACTTTCTTCTCAAGTCAATCACTGCACCACCTGTCCATTGCATTTACTGTTGCATTTCATGTGGGCAAAAGGTGGCATGACACCATCAAAGAGTGGGATCTATTATGAGAATACATAGATGCCAGATCACAGCAGCTGCATAGATTTCTAAGTAGACTTTTCGAATATGATAAGTATATGTGTAACAGTTATTAAATCATATATGTTGCTTTTAGGTTTGTGGCCGTTCTAGATGTGGCCTCTCTCAAGCCAGATTCTGAGATACCTGGAAGCTCAAACCAAGACGCAGCAAGGTTGGACACAAAGATATTCTCTTCTACAGGTACTGTGGCAAGTCCTTATCAGGTTAATGCTCCATATCCTGCTGTTTCAGTGGATGATACAAATGAAGACATGGCTCATAGAATTTGCCAAAGAGAAAAACATCATAAGAAAGAGAGCAATTCAACCTGTAAGAAGAATTTGCATACAGGTGTAGGTGCTGCTTGTAATTTTGATGATGGAACCAGTGATGCATCAGCCAGCAAAGCATGCAGTGACAACTTGAATTCTTGTATCACCGATTGTGCTGAAAAATCAAAAAGGAAAGGGGATCTAGAGTTTGAATTGCAGTTGGAAATGGCTCTTTCAGCCACTGCATCAGGAACTCGGGAAAAGGTAGGTTCAGATACAGTTGATCTCCCTGGTACCTCATCATCTGTCACTTCCCCTTTTAAAAAAATGAGGAAAATCAGAGCTGAAGAATCTTCAATTCCAACACATGGTAGCTCAAGTGCAGTTTGGTCAAGAAGAACAGGACCTCCCTTGTACTGGGCAGAAGTCTATTGCAGTGGGGAGACATCAACTGGAAGATGGGTGCATGTTGATGCAGCAAATGCTACAGTTGATGGTGCAGATAAAGTAGAAGCTGCTACTGCTGCTTGCAGGAAACCATTGAAATATGTTATTGCTTTTGCTGGAAATGGTGCTAAAGATGTGACTCGCAGGTTTGCCCCTTGTCTTTTTTCCCCCACTTTGCATCACTTTTTAGAATAAAGTTGATCCTACATGTTGAAACCTTTTTGTTTTCATGGTTTCCAAATTGAGGAACTCTTTTAGGACCTTCAGTCTGGAATAAAGGCCAAGCAGCTCTGCTTTATTATTTTTTATCTAAAACAATAACTTTGAGAAATTCATAAATGTTTGCTTTACCCAATTTTCCTCAAAAACTCTTGGTGTGCAAAATGTTGGAATAATGATGTAATTATCCTGTCTTCAAAATATGATCAATGACTTAATAAATTTCCAGGTATTGCATGCACTGGTATAAAATTGCCTCTCAACGAATAAATTCAGAGTGGTGGGATACAGTCTTGGCACCGTTGAAGAAGCTGGAGTCTGGTGCAGCTGGAGGAATAGTTCGCTTGGAAGCATTACAAGAGGTTCCACCTGACCCAGGGAGAAAGGTACTTAGAAGTGCCCTACCCTCTTGAAATGGATTTAGTTAAGAATATCTCACAATATTATCATGTGAATTTGGCTAATGGACATGGTATTGTACCATCTAAGCAGCTTGACAAGTCAATGGCTTTGGAACCTCCAGTTGTGCAGCCTCAGATTTCAAGCAGGAGTTCTCTTGAAGACATGGAGCTTGAAATCAGGGCACTAACTGAGCCTCTTCCAACCAATCAACTGGTATACATACAACACAGATGCTTAAGTCAAAGGAGTATTATCTTGCTCAGTTTTGTACAAAGTTTGCTTACTAAATGAAACGATTTGTTGAATTCAGGCCTATAAAAATCACCATCTTTATGCCCTAGAAAAATGGCTTAACAAGAATCAAATACTGCACCCAAAGGGTCCTGTACTTGGTTATTGTTCTGGTCATCCTGTCTATCCTCGATCTTGTGTTCAGATGCTACAGTCAAGACAAAAATGGTTGCGGGAGGGCTTGCAAGTTAAAACAAATGAAATTCCTGCCAAGGTTGAAGCAACTTAATTTAATTCAAGCATACTTATTGGTTATTCTTTGCATTTAATTTTTTATGATATTGGTGTTTTTCCTCAGGTAGTGAAACGTTCAAAGAAAGTCATCAATTTCCAGACATCTGAACCTAATGTTCTTGAAGAAGATATGGGTGAACCAACCATAGAACTTTATGGAAAGTGGCAATTGGAACCTTTACAACTTCCTCATGCTGTAAATGGTATTGTGCCAAAGGTGAAATTTTACTTCTGTTTCTTATTTAAGATTGCCAAGTGGTTGTTATTTCTGGCGTATTTAAACTTTTGATATCTCCTTTTTGGTTCACTAAACTAGTTGTGCTTTAGCATCTTGTATGTATATTCATTATCTTAAATAACATATAAGTCTAGCAGGTTGAGTTGGCCCTCAGACATGAGGTCGATGGCTACTTATATGTGTAATATATTCCTAGTGTATTCACTAAAATTTGTGTTATGTAACCTCATAATTCCCATTGCTTGCAGATAGACTAGAGACCATAGAATCATCAAAACATGCATATCTTTTAATTGTTTGTCTGTACTCTGCATGCTTGGAATGAGACATACAAAAGAAATTTCTTTCTATTCTTCTGTTTTACACATACTTCTATCTATACAAACGTGGTCATCAGATCAAATGAAGAGGAACAAAGTAAAACAGTGAAAACACCAGAATACTTTGAGGCTGAAAGGAAATTGTGAGCGGCTTTACCGCATTTTATATGTTAGTAGCACAGTTCTGTTTCTTATGCATTATTCAGCTGGCATTAACCTCTTGTTGTACTTATGTTTAACATTTTTGATTAATTCTCTCCAGTTTTAAGACTGAGGCATGCTATAACTTAATTATCTATCTAGAATGAGCGTGGTCAAGTGGAGGTATGGTCCGAGAAGTGTCTTCCACCTGGTACAGTACACTTGAGGTTACCCAGATTGGTTCCAGTTGCAAAGAGGCTGGAGATCGATTTTGCACCTGCCATGGTTGGGTTTGAATATCGTAATGGACGTTGCTTTCCCATGTTCGAAGGGATTGTGGTCTGTAGAGAATTCAAAGATGCTATAATGGAGGTAAGGTCAAACAGCATGAATGAATGGTTGCTGTTTTCTTTCTTCTTTGAAAATTTTGCACTTTTTCTGGCAGCACTGTAAATCCTCTGCATTCATTGCATAAATAATAAAACTTTTTTATTTCTTGAAGTCTGTATTTTTTTTCCAGTCCAAACAATTGTTCAACCAATCAGCAAACTTCTTGTGTAGTAGACTCTTAAAGACACCTTCATGTATGCAGTGTCTTATTGCATAGGTTGTCCTCACATTGATTATTTTGGAATATCTTGTTCTGGCTGGGGTCTGGACATTTGACAGCTCATACCAGCAAAACCCCATATTGAAGGCTCTCTCTCTCTCTCTCTCTCTCTCTCTCTCTCTCTCTCATGGATAGAAGATGGAATATAGGATGCTCACTATGCATCACAAGCATGACATTGCAAGTACTTGTTTGTTGTATTACTTTCAAATGAGCATGCACAGATAATTTTCTTGATATTTCCTTTTTTTTTTTTTTTCCCCTTTGCCAATAGGCATATGCTGAAGAAGAAGAGAGAAGAGAAGTTGAAGAAAGAAGGCGCAATGAAAACCAGGCTCTCTCCAGGTGGTTTCAGCTACTCTCCTCCATTATAACGAGACAACGATTAAAGAACTCTTACGTGGAGCAAGCCCCTCATGACCCTCCCACTGACCAAAAGAATGATACATTTGTTTCCCAACAATATAGTCATGAAACTGACTTACCATCCAGAGGAGCCCAACATGTATCAATGCAACAAAATGCAAGGGCAGTTTTGCCATCTGATCAGGACCATGAGCATGTTTTCCCTATGGAGTACCAAAGCTTTGATGAAGAAAGCTCTATCCGGACAAAGCGATGCCCATGTGGATTCTCTATTCAAGTGGAGGAATTGTAGCCCTATAATCTTACACATGTAAGTTACTGTACCATGATGTTCTCTTGAGAATGTATAGCATATCTATGTTGTTCCATTTTCTCTTTCGATCCCCTCTTTGGTTTTGACAGAACAGATAGGTGCATTATCCACTAGCCTTATCCATTATCAGAGTTGGCTGATGCATGGCTTTGACTCATGGTTGATTCCTATGTCATTAGAAATATCAAGAGCCTGTTTGGACTTTGATTGCTTTTATTTATGAGGCATCTGATTTGTGGAGTGAAGTGGCTTAGAAAGGAATGGAAGGGAAATGAAAGGAATTGGTTGGAAGTCATTGCTCCCCTAGTTCTTCTGGTACTACTATATTCTGCATAATAAGTGCTGCTGCAAATTCTTGTGGGATCTCCATAGAGTTTAATCTCAGAAACATGACATGGTTTTGTGAGCATTGGTTAGTGTGTTTTGGTGCCATCTAGTGCGGTTCGGTTATGACAGGAGGGATAAGTTGGTTGCTCGGCTGAACAGGAGAGGATGTAGCGTGAGAAATATAAATAGCAGGTTCTGTTGAACAAAAAAATATAATTGCTACTAAATAAATAAAAAAAAAAAACATTTAACGAGGGCATTTTTTGCCCTCTACAAAGGTGAATCTGGATGTTACATGGATAAAACTAAACAAAATACAGCTTCATTCTGAAGAGAAGAGATATGTTCCTATACATCCCACAAAATAAATATCAGCTAAAACATCGCATTGTCAGTCAGGTGTTCCAACAGTTGGGCCATTTAATGGAAAATACTTGCACTTGGACCTTGTTCAACTGGCAGGAGAGATCCTGTATCATCAACGCTAGATTCCCAAAGATTGAATAGCAAGCTTGGCTGCAACCATGTTAATGTTTTGCTTAGTGAATACAATTCCATTGCATAATCTTTCTAAAGTTTCTCTTGAATCCATTGCTCGTAGCTTTTCGCTTTGCAGAGCTAGTAATTCTGAACTTGACATTCCTAAAGCATGGAAGAAATTGAAACAGTAAATTAGAATGGGCATGATAAGAGACAATAGTTGATTATCACACCTCGGTTATAATAGAGTAAATTACAACAGATTAACAAATTCTTGCTTTAAAGAATATATGTAATAAAAAGGACGTCTCAGAGTTGTCACTGCTACATCGAAGCTACAGGAAACAATAAAAAAATTTACATGCATGCAGGTCGGCATTCGGATGGAAGCTCTTAGCATTTCTTTTTTCAGCAAGATGGTAGGAAAACCCTGCATCATTTCATTAGGGATGAAATGGGAGAAAACACTCAGAAAAAAGACTCGAGAGAATTAGGCTCAAATGGTCCACACAGAAAGCAAAATACTTAGGAGACCCAGTTAGCAGGTATGATGAAATTAAGTCTTGTATTCTAAGAAAATAAATAGAATAAATGAAACTGTATCATTGACCGTAAACATCCAATGTATTAGAAGTCAATGAACACCACTTTGTGTTGTGTTTGAGTATTAAAAAGAATAAAGTTTTGATGCATTAAGAGGGATTCTTGAAGATATATGCTATCTAGACAGACATATGTTACCCAGTAATGTGCCCACATACATCATACTAAACTATCAGCAATGAAATGTATGCCAGTGATACTGATGATAAGCAGACAAAGAAGCAAAATGCAAATCTTTCATAGACTCATGCCGCCTCACACTTTCAATATCTGCTGGCCTTATTCTTGGAGGCAGGACAGATTTTGAAAAATGATATGCTGGATATATATAGCTATATTTAGTGTGTACCATATGCCCTAATCATGATCATTCTTCTGTATTATGGATATCAGTCCTGCATGCCAGTAATAATAGCATTATTATATTCTTTACAATATTTATGCTAGGACAAAACCATTAGGTTGTTAAACAAGCTTCACAGAATTGACATGATTTTTTTTTTTTTTTTGGAAACCTTAATTGCAGACCTAAATGTTACCATCTTGATATGCAAGGATGAGTTGAAAGTCTAGATGAAATAATCAAAACATGATAGCATGTGTATTGGGGGGAAAGTTCACAGTTTAACTTCATTCAGCACCCAAAAAATTGGACTAAACATAAAACTTAAAATAAAAAAGAAATTTGAGTGTTCAAAAGCTGATGGTCATAGTCATTGCGCTTGGTTTTTTGATTAGTGAATATCTAACCAAAGCTACAAATGAAACTCTTCTTCGAGTCTAATAAGTATTTTTCAGAAAATGAGTTTCATATACGTGCCATGGCAGGATCCTAGCAAGTCAAGAAGGATCTGCTGAATTTATTTAGAAATCCCATCTACTTAAACAATTGAGCATGCATTTGTTGGCATTTGTACCTAAATTGTGTCTCTTGCATTGTAAGCTTCTATATTTTATTGCCTCTTGTCTTGGTTTTGCAAAAAGGGAATCATGTTCTAACCCGGGCAAGTGATTGGTCATATGCATGTCTAGCGGGCATTGTTTTAGCTCTTGCCCATTTTAATATCTAAATATTCAGTGTTGCCAACAAATAAAATATACAGATAAAGAAATGAAGCTCAACATCTCCCTCATACAAAGAAAACAAGATATCTCACGAGACCTAATATAAATTAGGCCAGTGGTTGAATTATAAGTACAAAACAACAAGGTAGAATTGCACCTGAAACAGGTTGGAGTGCTGCAAAAGATAAACGCTCAGCTAGATTTGGAATAACAGCTTGATAACAATCTTCATAAACTTCTCTTTCAGCCCATGTCAGAGAGTTCTTTATATGAGTTTGCAGCAGTTCATTTTTGGATGTCTGATAATTAAGATTTGTTAGTAGAAAGTTGCTTACTGGATAGCAAGGAAGATTAGTAAATAACTACAACCCAAAAGTAAAAATAACAACAATGCATGAGTACCTTCAATTTGATTTGCAAATTATGTAGATTATGGAGAGACTCCCTTAACTCTAGAAGTTTTGAGTCTATTGCACTCTTTTGACCAGAGACAGCATCTAGTATTGGTACAACTACTCCTCTCAAGTATGGTTCCATCTGAGTCAATGAAGAATATCACCATCTAAAAAGTAAATGTTCAGTTTTTTTTTTTTTTAAAAAAAATGCTAGTGAACTATCTAAAGGTATTGAAATAGTTTCAGTCATGAGCAACAGGAACGATAAGCCTCAGAGATTCTTTCGGAATGTGAATGAATTGGATAAAATAAAACACAATGTGATGCCAGGAAAACAGGATGCTTGCCAATTGGGTTCTTAGGGTAATGGTGGATTGCTGAGTTTAACATACGCTAATGAAGCAACAAACTCATTAAATTTCATCATTTTATCTTAAAACAGTGCGTAATATACATCAAAGCCAGATACACTAATAGAAATGTGGTATAAAAATATCGATCCTCATAATGAACAATAGTAGTCATCGGTGACTGCTAGGGGTGGTAATCCTTGAATTAGTCCATTCAAATCTTCTTCAATAAATATTTTTTCTCTAGTAAGAATCTTTTGAATTAACCCATTCATATCCTCCCAAAAACTTTGCTTTGTCATACTAAGCCTACTTGATGAGCGTAAACACTAATAATATTTATTGACTCCTCATCTATCACTAATTTAATTAAAATGATTCTATCTCTTATTCTTTTAATGTCTACAACTTTATCTTTTAGGTTTTTATCTACAATAATTCCTACTTTATTTTTATTCCTATCTTTACCTGTATACCAAAGTTTAAAACCATCAACCTCTTTTGCGTTTTTACTTATCCACTTGGTCGCCTGCAAGCAAGCTACGTTGATTCTCCTTTTAGTTATTATATCTATTAGTTCCATTAACTTTTCTTAACATATTCCAAGTTGCTAAACGTATTTTATTTTATTTTTATTTTTATTTTTATTTTTTTGGACTAACTTCTTTACCCACATCTATCCATGAAGATGTGGGAACCCTTGCTTATTTTTTGTCATATCAGGGCACCAATATGACGCGTCGCTTCCGGAGACCACCCTAGCTATTCTTATCATTTTCACTATATCTGGGGTTTGATGCAACACGTCGCTTCTGCGAAATACCCTAACTTTATCGATTTTCTCTATTAAATTCATGTTCATAGGGTACGACTATAGTTTTACGCTGATCATCAACCTACCGCAACCCTTCTCCTTTATCCGAACTTGGGACCAGCTATGTATAAAAAGCTCATATATAGTATTTTTATCAATCATTAATTATTATTATTATCCCTTCCAAACCAAAATGCTAGCTCTGCCACCAGTGACTTGCTTTCTCAGCTTCTATGTTGACTCCATGCAAGTATCAAGTTTGATTCCAATTGTGAACTATCACAAAACCAGCAACACCTGAATCTTAATTTCCCTTGCCAAGTTTTTTTACAAAGAATACAAACTACTTAGTCACTCCTCCTGCCATCAGTTTCATTAATCATTATCTACGAATTTGCCTTTGCAAATACTTTAACGCAGAAAAATTGAAGAAATAATAAAAAGAAGACAGGTAGAATACTGATTCTTAATTAATAGATGAGCAAAGCAGAACAACTAGGCAAAACAACCAGCATTTGCACTACTCTTTTGCTTAAAAATACCTCAGGCAACCACTTCTTCCAATCTGATCAGCTTATAACTCCTCAATGATTGTAAGCCTCTTTAACAACTAATGCAATTGACCCTGTGATCCAACTGAGTCAAATAAACTTTAGATTTGTTTATGATCAATCTTCAAATCAAGGTTTAGAATCTTTAGATAGACATGCTTCAGGCTCAACCTTCAGATGAATTGAATTTTAGAATGAGATTTGTATAGGACCAATCCCCAACCCTATTTGCAAAACAAAATGATCAAAAGGAGAGACTGAACTATGATATATGTAGATATTTGCAATGAAAAGTCTAATATCATAGAAAACATTTCTCTTTAAAGCTCTAATGACATTCTATAGCTTTCTATTTTATTTTCCTAGAATTTCTCGAAGATAAAGAAAATAGTACATAAAATAGGATGACAGCCAAAACTAATTAAAAAGAGAAAGAAGTGCCCTTCTCCTTCCTTTCTCACTTTAGGTATTTCCCAAATCACTAATTAAAATGCAGGGACTGCACTTACAAGGCTGACCACTCTCTGATTTGCTTTTTATGAATTAGGTGATTTCATCAACCAACCTAAAACATGGTATATTCTAAAGTATGAGTCACCATCACTTAATCTCCAATGCCCATACGATGTTTTGATCTTCTTCCATCTATCTAGCCAACATCTAATATTGCAATCAACATCTAGCCAACATCTTCCACCCTACTCATGTAAGTTCACAGAGAAGTCTATGTCTCTTATATTGCTGAAGCACCTGACTCACAACATCTTTAAATAATTATGAAACTCACTTCCCCCACCCCACAACAAAAAGCAAAAAGAATACAGTGATGAAAAGTCATCACTCCTATTTTTATTCAACCTCCTCAAAAACTGATATAGGAGCTTCTAAAATTTTTCTAAGCAGATTGATACTGGATTTATCTAAATTCAAAAGACTGGCTGTTGATTCTCTTTTGGTAGGTTTTGATGATCTGCATTAGGTGATGATGAAAGCTGCTATGCGACATGGTAACACCGTGCAGATAACACAACATTTATCTCAATGCATGAAACACTGATACAACAAAAGATATCTTCATTTTATTGGCGTAAGTCTATAATCAAAAATTTAACTCTAAAAGCAAGTCAATTGGAAGTACCTGCATCAGTTTCACAATGCGAACACGACTAATGCCCCTAATAGAAACCAATGCTCCAATCTCCAATTGTTTAATCTGAGCCACACAAAGGATAATATTAGGTGGCATACATTTCCTACATAATATATCAAGAGCAGAAGCCTACACTCTCTATGTGGACCAAACAACCATATCTAGCAGCAAAGGAAGCTCCAGCAGAAGATCTGCTTATAAGAACTGGATCTAGCACAAAGTGAACAAAAAGCTTCTTCCTTCTTTGTAATGACTGCAAAAAATAGCACAGACAAGAGATAAGATCCATGCAGATTTCTATTTTAAATAAGACAAGCACTTCTGCTACATGTTTACTCAATCAAGACACATATTCATTTCTTGTATATCAACATACAGAAGCAGGGAGATAAACATTTGAATAACTCTAATACCAGTAAAGTACAACAGAGGTCCCCAGTAACAATGAATTGAACAAGGCATTATTGCAAAAAAAAATTTTATGGGGGTGGGGCAAGGGGGGGGGGGGGGGGTGGGGGCCCGGGGGACTCTTCGGTACGTGATCCAGCAGAAATTAACCAACATAAATATCAAAAATGGAAAAACCGTTTTGTGAGTTTTGCTTTTTTGTATCCCATCTTTCAATTGGATACATGAGACTTATTCACATTTTACTGGCTGCTATGGGTAAAAGCTCCTGGTATGCTTGGATGCATGCAAGACCTTGTTATAAACCACATACAAAGTCAATTACAAGGTTTGTAACTTGGCAATGTTAAATAGACGAGGACCATCTTCATGGCTTGTGCATGCAAACAAAAATCTGATTTCTATGTGTGTATGGTTGCCGAAAGGTAACATGATCAAGTTGGGTGGAGGCCACACAAAAAGGAATGCATATGGGTTGCACATGCCATGTAGATGTTCTCATTTGCACAACCATATATATGCAACAACTCTTAAACAAAAGTAACCTTCTAATTGGATAAATACGTGCACCCATTTACCAAAAAAAAGGGTAAAGAGCACTTTCTTACTTCTTAAAAAAAGAAATATGACTATTTTAACATTAAAATACAATCATAAAGCATGCTAGAGTATCAGATCATACTATATCTTTCTACAACAACCTGGCATTACAAACTTGATGCCAAAAAAGCGAGCTGCTTGTCAGTGCCATTGCTGAAGGTCACCCAACAAGTCTTTATCTAATAACATATCATAATTCTCTTATAATATTGAGGGCCATCCAATCTTTGATAAGACTAAATAGCAAGTATCTGACATATTCAGGTAGTTTCTATGCTAACATCATGGTATAAAAATGTGCCAAGGTCTAAACCCTAAGCGCTTAAACAATATGCAGCTAGATGCATTAGTCAAGATCCTAAAAGAAAAGAGAAAGAAAGGTTAAATCAGCATAATATTGAACCACTGAATAACAGAGTTTAAGAGGGAAGGGGGAGAAGGTTGTATTATGGACCTTCTGCCCGGTAACAAATATCTAATGCTTTCATTTTCAAAACCATAGTTTTCCTCCTATACCAAGTTTGTACTACATTTAGGAACACTCGCATTGACGTCAGCATAATAAAAGCACTCGATATCCTCCCATGAATAACAGGTCATATCCTAGCTGAGGGGCGAGTTTTGTGAATTATTCTTCATCATCAGTTTCATACAAACCCTTTCCCATAACTCCCAACCAGATCACTCCATCAGTGATTCTTATTGGTCTTCCAGTACAGATCCAAGCTCTTCTATATCTTTGTTGAACATGCCCGTAACATCTGAATCGGTTTCCATCAAAACATCCTCAATTGGAACAACTCTCATACTCTTATCTGCAGTCAATTTTTAGCCCTACACTTGCTAGTTTTAGCCGTCATCTACTTTAATATCCTCATCTCCAGATCACCCAACATATGTTTCCAGTGCACATTTTTAGCCTAATATTCAAATTTGTACAACATTATGGGACTCATTCACCTCGTAAAAAGTTTCCTCTCAGTTTTGAAGGCATGCAATGATCGCACATCGACACAGAAGCACCACTCTACTTGGCCCAACCCCTCTACTGTATATGATGTGTTGTCTATGTTTTCAGCATTTGTATAATGGATGTAAAAAAACAAGAGCATCAGGTTATGATATCCTGTATACTCAATTTGGATAGAAGTCTAAGCCATCAACGGCTAAATGATGTCTGACTGGTATAAAGATATATGGCCATTCTTTGAATAAAATGTGTAGGCAAGTAAATTAAGCATATATGGTTAAAATTAAGCATATATGGTTAACCAAGAAAAATATATACATGTACAGAATGAATGTCAAGCGACTACATGAATGGGAAAAGTACCTCCTCCAGTAATGCTAGAAACCTTGCTTCATATAAATGCAATGTCTTGAATTCAGATGGGATTAAAGCCTGCATCACAATATAAAGAAAACAATAAAAAAAAAAAGAAAGATAAGGAGCTAGCCAAGGATAGGTTTAGTAATCATCTGTTTCATGAATGTTAGTAAAGGTTAAAAAAGAGCAGTCCTTGAACCCCATCAATTTTCTAAAAATTTAAGCATGATTGTCTGTCCATCACGAGAATATTTTAAAATAATCAAATAACTCTCTTCTTTAGGGATTGGATATCTGAAAAGCTTCTATACATGAAACAGTGCATGGCAATGAAAACTTGATGGTTGAGCAACTCTATGATCAGTGCTTAAAAATATCTCTAAACTTAGATCGCATCAAAAGAAGGAAATAGTTGGCATGCTTATGGAAAAATATGATTTTATGGGCATAATAGATTATGGCTACAAAGTCATACTATTAAAAAAATGAACTAAGAAGCAGCTTTGATTGTAGTACAGAGCCCATCATTGAACCATAGGATGAATGAATCTGATCATAAGGGTTTATGCATGCATATGTGCTCCATATAACTTTAGTTGAAAGGGAAAAAATCGTAAAGTATGGCCACTGCTTAGTAGGGAGATTA
This sequence comes from Metroxylon sagu, assembly GCA_017589505.3. NCBI lineage: Eukaryota > Viridiplantae > Streptophyta > Magnoliopsida > Arecales > Arecaceae > Metroxylon > Metroxylon sagu. Next base: position 1,034,720 of record JACVBY030000550.1, read on the forward strand.
AATTTTCTGCTACCACTTAAAGGAGGGTCCATTTAGGATTCAGAAGGGGTTGTGAGCAAAATACATGTCTGTAATGACCCTTCAGATAGCCACATGCTTCCCTCGAAGGAAAACGAAAAAAAAGGAGCGAAACTTATATACAAAATCAGCTATGGTACTTAGAAATGACAACACATGATATCAAACCAATATTACCACTATCTATGTGTACCATAAAAGTCCATTATAATCTCTTACTAATTGAGGAAGCATCAACACTAATCCATCATTCAAGTTTTACATATAGTCCCTAGAGAAATGACATCAGGACATGCTTTTGAGAGAACATGGAGCTGTTATACCATTTCCATGCTTAAGTAGGTCAGACTTCTTCCTGGATATTGACGCCAACCAAAGCAACTTCAAATTTCATATGCAACTTTAAATAATCTCATTATACAAAGTTTGGCAAAGTGGTCTATTCAATTGATGTCAATTAACTAAAATCACCTCTAAATCACTCCAATCCATAATCCCACCGAGAACCTAAACCCTTCAAAGAAAAAAAGACAAATTTTAACACGTAAAGATGAACCCCGGTATGCCACCCTCCCGCATCCTTCCGGTATCTTAATTTAATTATCTCATACCAACGCACATAAAACTCTTTCCAAAACCCGACTTCCCTTAATACGGTTCCAATCTCACGCCCCCGAGCTAATTTTACCATCTCACCAGTTTACACACTGTTCTCAAAACCAATCAACAGTTTTCATCTCACCAACACTCTAACAATGAAATTAAATCATTCAGTTATACAAATTTACCCGGAAAAAAATCACATGAGGCTTCTAGTTCTTAAAATTAAAGTGTACGGGAATCTCCAGTGAGATCAATAGTAAGATATATTTCAGAAAACATACGATCACTTTAGAAATAATTTAAAGTGCAAAAAAAAAATAAGGGAGTCTAAAGCATTCCCCCCGCAATACCTCATCCAATTCGAAGGGAAGGAGCGGGAGATCCAAAGAACACGAAGAATCCGGCACCGGAGAACAATACCTCCTCAGACGCCTGATTACTGCGGAACGGCCGGAGCTCGGAGATTTGGAGGACCAATTGAAGCGGACGTTAGCGGGGAAAAGATTAGGGTTGGGGTTTTTGAGAGGGAAGGAGCAGCTCGAGATGGCTCCGGAGCTGGAGAAAGCGGTGGTCGACATGAACTCGAGAAGACGACAGCGGAGGAGAAGAGTAGGGAGCGGGACTTCAGGTGTCTTGAACTCGATTACCGGATAAAATAAAGAAGGATTTCTTCTCGGCCCATTATAAATTACATGAACGTACTCAATTATAAGTTTCATTTGGAGGCGAAATTTTTTTCATGCGTGCTAAGAAAATTTGCACGGTATTTATAATTTTTAATAATATATTTTTATAAATATACCATAACATGAAAGGTGTGAGTTTTTTTTTTTTTTTCAATGTTATATATTTAATTTAAATTTTAAAATTATTGATTTTAAATAAAAATAATGATAAGATAAATAAAATATATGTATTAGATAAAATGTTTTTTTTGAAAAATTTTAATTGATTTGAAATCGTGGATTAAAAAAATAGATAGAATATTTCCTTAAGAAATAAAATTTAAATAATTGATAATATTTTATTTTTTAAAGTTATTGGTTTTAAAGTAAAATATGAGGATAAGATTAATTTTAATGTCATTCGTGAAAGCTAATGATTGGACAATGATATCTCTGGTGTCTTTAAACTAGTAAGAGGTAGAATTTTCACTTAGTTGCAAAAAAAAAATATTTTTTTAATTTTCTTTTTTATACAAATTTTAAAAAGATATAATTTTTATTCAAATAAAAAATTATTTTATAATAAAAAATAAAAAAATATAAATTATGGAGACTGACTGACAGTAAAGAGATAATGATGGATGATGGAGAGATAGCGATGGTACATGATGTAGGCATAATGGTAATATGGTAGGTAGTCGAGATATGATGATGATAGTAGTAATTAGTAATGAGTAATGTATAAAGGTAGGTGGTGGAGGGTGGCAATGGCGGTAGGTGGTATGATATAATGACAATAATAGTGGTAGATGGGGAGGTAGCGATGAAAGGTCATGGATATGGTAATGATATAATGGTGGTGATGATGATAAAGGGTGATGGCAATGGTTGTCATGACACTAGTGATAGGTGATGGAGGGATAATGAATGATAAAGGCATGGTGGTAGTCATAGCAATGGTGGGGAGTGATGAAAGATGGTGGCAACGGTGATGATAGATAATAAAAGTAGAGTAGTAAAAAAATAAAAAAATATTAGTTTATTTAAAAATATATTTCAAACTAATGTGTATTTAGAAAACTAAAAAATATAATTTTTTATTTTTATTTAGAAAGTATTAGATTTGTCAATAATTTTTTTCATTCTTCATGAAAAATAAAAGAAAAAACACTTCTAACTTTCCACTACTGCATACGCCAAAGCATCTCAAATTTTTATATTACGATAGCAGTGATCGTGTGATCGGGTGCGATGGGAAAGTGGTCCCATTGATTTAAAACTTATTTAATGCAGTGGCATAAAATACAATAACTTTTTCAGTTTTATTATATATATATATATATATATATATATTGGCAACAAATTGAGCCAAATTTCTCTCTAGAGATCTGATGAAGTTTGCGGCCCCGTTGTTGTTCCTGACTCAAGATCCCTCTCCTGGCTCGGCATCACCCGCGTTGCCCGCAATTTCTTCTTGACACGCCGGGCCAAAAAAGTAAGGCACAGGGAGTTGCAAACCAACGCCAAGCCGACGTAGATAATGCCCAAGAGATTCCGAACGCTGCCTGCGGCCAAGGCCAGCACCAAGGTGAGCACAACTCCAAACATACAACCGTTGACCAAAGCCAGCCTCACCTCGGCACGGAGGAATCTCTGGTTGACGAGGAGAAGCACGATGATGGCCAGCGACATCACAAAAGCATTGGCGTTGCAATAGAAGAAAATATGGTATAGAACCGGACTTGTGTCAGCCAACACCGGATTGCCGGCGGTGTGTCCTCCGGTGATGCCGGCATTGGTGGTGTAGAAAGAGGAGTCCGGAGATGGCGTGGAGTCGTCCTGCCAGAAGCCACCGGGCGGGTTCAGCGCGGCGTTGTACGATAAAGCGGCGGTCAGGGTGGCGAAGATCATGAGCCAGCCTGGTATCTTCTTGACTGTTATTTTTGTTTTGTGGCTAACAAGAAAGCGCATCTTCGTCTTTGCTCTCCTTGCTGCCGCACTCCGATTGTGATCTTGTGCCACGGGAAGCCCCGGCAGTGGCGGTGGCAGTGGCGGTGGCGGTGGCGGCGGAGTGAACGAGTTCTCCGCACTCTGATTGGGATCTTGTGCCACGGGAAGCCCTGGTGGTGGCGGTGGCGGCGGAGTGAACGAGTTCTCTTGTCCCAGGGGAAGCCCTGGTGGCGGCGGAGTGAACGAGTTCTCCTGTGCCACGGGAAGCCCCGGTGGCGGCGGAGTGAACGAGTTCTCATCGTCTCGAAGAGTCACAGGCAAAGGAGACAAATGTCCCAGCGCCATTGGAAGCCTTGGGATATACAGCTGTGTTGGAGGACACGGTGGAATTATTTGGAATATGATATGAGAGTTTGTTTCGGTTCCGCTAAGAATTTGTAGCAAAAAAAATTTATGCAGCGAAACAGGTTTTATATGGTTTTTTTTTAATATTTGTATGCGTTTGATGATCAGTTATTTGTTTTTTTTTATATGTTTCTTTTTGGCTTGGATTTTATGGAGCCAAGTTGAAACCGAGTTCTCTTTACACCGAACCCGTTGCTATCGGTCTTTTCCTGGTTTGTTAGAATAAATTGGGATTGATGTTGTGATTGCAGGGCATATGATCGAGCTGGCATTAAGTTTGGAGGAGTTGACGCTGGCATCAATTCCACTCTTAGTGACTGCAGTGAAGATTTGAAACAGATAATAAACAAACTCAGGAGGACCGTGGCTTATCTACCTTGGATTCTTCTTACTGGCGGATGAGAAACATTCCTGTAAGAAATATTGTTGGGCATTTGCATTAGTTATATATTCAGAAGGTTTTGAGCATTTATATAGGATTAAAAAGTATAAATAATATTTTTTTTTTAAATTTTTTGTAAACGAGATCCTAAATTATTACAAATGGTATTGCTTTTTTATACTAAAAGCACTGTAAATAAACTTTATTTATATGTTTATAATTAGATTCAATTAGATTTGGATATAAATTTGAACATAAATTCTTAATGAGAATGGTAAAATGAAGTATATAAGAAATATATTAGAAAGATTTTGAATATTTATATATGATCAAAAAAGTCTAGCTTCAGATTTTAGATAGCTACACTTATGGAGGAAGAATAGTTATCATAACACTGGGCTCTTGAGGGATGCTTAGCTTTTCTACTTGTGAACAAAGAGGGATGCTAGGACTCTTGAGGAGAAGCTAACACAATGATTCTTAGCTTCTCCATATAGGCGAAGAGATATTCATGTAACAGAGAAAGGTTTAAAATATACTTTTGGCCCTTAAACTTTTACTTAAAATTTATTTTGGTTCTTAGGCTTTCGACTGTTACAATTTAGTCCCTCATATTTAGGAATGCTGCATTCATGAGACCTTATTATATGGAATTAGTTAAAATCGATGAAATAATTATGCATCATTTTATCTTGAAGTGACAGGATAACATGTTAAATATGATAACAATTTTGTCTTAGAGTGATACATCAGTTATTTTATCAATTTTAATTGATGTCAATGGAATGTTAGAAATGTAATATTTTTTAAATATAAAAAATTAAATTATAATAATAAAAAATTTGATATCAAAAATTATATTTTAACCTTTGTTACATGGTTATCTCTTCCCACTTATGGAGAAGCTAAAGTTTACTTTGCTCACTTCACTATGAATCAGTTGGTTTGCTTTCAGTTTTTCTTGGCCAATATTGCCTGCTATCATATTTTTCTTTTTTTTTAAGAAATCAGGTGGCTGTGAAATTTAAAATTAGCGACCAATTAATTAGCCTGCCGTTCTATAGCCACCGCTAGTCTAAATCAAATAAAAAAAACCGAAGAAACAAACGAGAGCCGTTGCAACAAGCACCAGATCAGTCGAAAACACTCTCTTATAAAACAATAAAAAAAAAAAAAAATCCTTAGAATTGCAGATAATTCTAGTAGAGCAGACTGAAAGGAAATAAGATCGGCTGGTAATTCTCCCAGATATGAAGGAAATAAACACTGTTCAATTAAAAATAGATGAAGAAAATATGCTAAAAAGGAAATAAACTATGAAAAAAATCTTTAATAAAAAAAATAAAAAAAAAAAAAAAAAAAAAAAAGGGACGGAGGGAAGGGATATACCCTGAGAGATTGGTCAATCTTTTCTACCAACCAGAGATATGGGATGGAAGGAGGGCGCGAGGGTGGCCCTATTTATTGCCGACTCGGTGCGGCGAATACGGACGGACGACGAAGAAACCAAGAAACCTAGGCGATGCGTAGACGTGACCTTCAACGAATAAGTTAATTTTTTTTTATCCCTAACTTTCCTTCAAAATGAAGTCCCCAAACTTTCAGCTGTCACCATTTAATCCATCTATATGTTGACTTCCCATTGCATGTCGTGAGTTAAAATTAACAAAATTATCTATCAAAAAAAAAAAAAACTAATGAGCCACCTTAATATAAATATATGAATTTTTATTTATTTTATATGATAAATTATTTTGAGCTTGAGTGAAAGTTGATGCGCTCGTACTAGGGTGGCGTATCAATTATTTAGTTAATTTTTACTAGTTTATGCGATGAAATATCAGAAATATAATATTTTTAAATTATAAGGAAATAAATTATAACAATTGAAAGTTTAAGAATTAAAATAAATTTTAAGTAAAAATTTGAGAATGTTTTTTTTGTTTCCTTTCTCAGGGAGGTAATATTGAGATTAGCTGCGAGTAGGTTATCAATAAGATGTCATTTAGTTTATGATAATAAAATATTATTAAAAATTTTATATTTTTGATAATCTTATACTTGATAATTAGACTATCGATAATGCAAATTCAGTACCTTTAGTTCATAATAATCAAATGCAATAATCATATTATTATCTTCTGGAATTCTATTTGTATTTAGTGATAAATCTTTTTTATTTTTAAATGGCTGTCTTTTTTTTGCTAGAATATTAAATATTTTTGATAAAAAGTAAAGATTCTTTATAAAATTATTTTAAAAATAATATATATATTAAATATTATAATATTATTAAATATGTTATTATATAATATTGATGATATCAAGATCCAACCGAAGGATCTTGAATGTCAATGATGAGATGGATGCTGAGTTGGGAATTAAAGTGGATTATAATCTATTAAACCTTATGAAGGGGAAGTACACATCTAAACTGATACTCATGTGATGGCAGAAGAAGACTCTGAGGGATGCCAAAGGTTGTCTGATTATAACTATCAATGCTCAAGTTAGCAAAGTAAAAAGGCCAAGGGTAGACCTTGTAGCTGTCCCATTTAAGAGAATAGAGGATAGTGTGAATAGCTAGGGCTTGCGGCCAAGCGAGATGCCAAGAAAAATGGGAGATAGAGGAGGAGGGAGAATATGAAAGAGAAGAAAAAACCTTTTTCTTTGAGTAGAGTTTCTTCTCATAAGCGAGTTTTGGTCTCGAGGTCTAAGGTTGTCTCAGTGAAGGTGGCATATTCGATTTCAATGGTAAGGTTAGTGATGGGACTGCTCCATCTATCGCAAGCTATACTCCTGATGTAGGGACAAGCATGAGATGGTTATTGCTTGGTACTATTTGCAAGTCTAGTGGAAGGAATGATTAGCGGTAATGTTAGCTATGCCTTTCTGACATTATTCGATCGTTGTAGGTCGTAGCGATATAGTAAAGACTCAATTAGACTATCACATGCCTTCCACTTCTAAAGTTGAAGAGACATACTTCGGTGGAGTAGATTTGAATGAGCGTCAAATTTGCCTACGGTAAGGTTGTTCTCTCAAGGTGGGCTTTGAGCTTCCTTTGGTGCCTTGGACCTTAGGCTTATAGATTCTTTGAGAGTGCCTTGTGAAGGGCCTCTATGAGCTCTCTCCTTCCTGTTATAAGGGAGAGTTTTTTCGAGTTGCAAGTCCTACTTCGTGCTTTGCTTTAGGTTAACATAAGAATGCTTATTGGGCCTAGGGGTTGGCTACCAAGTTCCTTCGATAGAGAATCGAAGAGGCACTTCCTTGAGATTTGATAGCGATGGCGCCGCATTAAATGTCGGGGCTACATATCATCTTCTATGTCCTAGTGGGCTTGGGCCTTGTGCCTTTCTCTATTACCTTGAGGGATTGAGGCAAGCACCACAATTAGAGGTGGGCATGGTCTGGGCTTAGTCGGGTTCGCATCGGGCTAAGGTTAAAAGGGGTGGCCGAAGGCATTGGGCCGACCTCAAACTTAGGTCGAACATGGCTAGCTTGGGCCTGACTTAGTCGCACTCTTTAAGGGCCCAATCCCAACTTAGCCTAAACTCTTTTATATTATAACCATCTAATATATTCAATATATGTAGAACACAACAAAAAAAAAAAAAAGAGAGGTGGGCTGGTGATAGCCTCTGCCAAGTCCCGTTCTTGATCCTTTAGAAAACCTATTTTGTATTCAAATATATATATATATATACATATTTCTAGGCTAGGCCAAGCTTGGTCGAGTCTAGTTTTCTTAAGCTTAGGCTTGGCTCGAAATTTAAACAAGCAGGTCAGATTAGGCCCTATGGGCTAAAAATAATGATGCGAGCCCTAAAATTTCTAGGGCCAATTGTTATACCCAATTTTAGTGCTTTTGAAGCTTTTGAATTTTCTAGTTTTTTTGCCTTTTCTAATCTTTTAGACTTTATGAGCGCATTTCTTCTTTTTCAATCTTTCTTTAACATCGGTTCTTTCTTCTTTCTCCGTTGCATGTATATTATCGAAAAGAAACGATAATAGAGGATCAGCAAGAGAAAGTAACTAGTGATGAATCGGTGTTGCTCAGTCCTCTACTTTCACAACCTAAGAAAATGATACTTCATGTAGAAGGGTCACCTCCAACCTTGTCTAAAGTTATCTCTGCTCCTATGGCCTCCTTTGTTATGTTGCTTGGGCATTAGGGTTTTCCCCCTTTTGCAAATAGGTTTCTATGGATCCCGGGCTTTCCCATCCACATGCCAACCATATCCATCTCATCTTCTGTTTGGCCTAGTCCCAACTTGGGTAGGCCCATGACCAATACTTTATATGGATGTGGCCTTGTAGATGGAATAACTAATATGTCACTTTGATTTAAATTGATAAGATGACATGCCAATTATTTCATCACCGTAACTTATTAACTTGAAGTTTTTATATTGGTGTCAAAGTAATATATTAGTTATTTCGTCAATCTTAACTAATTCTATGAAATATTTAGGAATGTAATATTTTTAAAATAAAAGAGATTAAATTATAATAACTAAAAATTTATGGATAAAAATGAATTTTGAGCAGAAATTTGTGAATCAAAATATATTTTAGCTTGTTCTTTGCTACATGAATATCTCTTCTCATTCGTTGAGGAAATTTTTCTTATAAAGAAAAAAAAAAAAAAAATCTAGAATCGTAGATAATTCTAGCATAGCAGATATTATCAAAGATCTGAAAGGAAATAAGATCGGTTGATAACTCTTATCAGATCTGAAGGAAATAAACCAAGATGAAAACTCTTCAATTAAAAATAGATGAACAACCAATGACAAGTAATCTAGGCGATGTGAAGACCGTGACCTTCTTGGCTTCGCCGAAAAGGTTTTCAGCCTTTCATTCAGATGAAATCTTCAAACTTTCAGCTGCTACGATAGTGCCTTCTATTAGAATATCATCGCGGCTCAAGGTATGTCCTTTTCTCTTCTTTTCTCTTGTTCTCTGAACTCGTTGTAGTATCCGTTCCTCTGTTCAATGCCTTGGCCGATGTTTGGCTTGGCTTTACTTGGTCTTTAATACGGGATGCCGAGAGTCTTTTCGTGGCCCATCAACTGTTTGTCAAATTGTCTGAAGGATTATAATTTTTCTTCTTTGATTAAAGGTATAGATTATTGTTGCTAATTAGTTATAAATATTATAAATCAATGATGCAGCGAGATGTGCTGCATTCTGGTTCACACGTACCTTAGTCATCATGTTAACGTCTTCCTCGTGACACTGAGAGATTCCGTTTGTTATCTTCTTCAAATTCGTGCACATGATGACTGCATCAAAGTAGTGCCTTTATGTACCCAATTAGAATTCAGGTCAAATTTTTTAGAGCAATGTTTAAAATTTTTAGTTGTATACTAATCCAAGTCCAGTCTTTACTCTTCATTCCTACATTTGCTGCTGCTAATATATTTTGACCTTGGCAATTTTAGGGTGATCCTTTGAACCTGTGGATTTCCATAAGATATGCTATCTTCTTGTTCTCTTATCCTCTTGTTTTTTTTTGAGTGCATTGTAATACCCCACATGAATAGCACCACATCGGATGGGAAAAGAATTATTTGAAGAGATTTAATCTAACTAAGGTGGTTGTCTACATTTTGATGGAAACTCAATTCTTTCGATCATGAAAATGTCATTAAGTTAGTAAATGACAAGTATGAACTGATATCATATTTCTAAGCATATATAATGACTAAGGAAAGATCTTTTACCTTCATGTTGCATCCAGTCATGCATGAAAGTGCTTCTTCGACGAATTTCATGAAAGCTTATACCATGTGCCTTGATTGAGAAGGCAGATCTCTCTCTCTCTCTCTCTCTCTCTCTCTATCTATCTATCTATCTATCTATCTATCTATCTATATATAAATCTCAACTTTAAATAAAGCCAATGTCCCTTGCCAACTTCCACAACAAAATAATCATTCACTAATGTAACAAGAATAATAGTAGCTACGATATATCCGATCAAACCTTCAATTAAATACTTTTTGGCTAAAGATCACTATTACACATTATAACTGAAAAAATCAGAATATAGCAGGTTTATGTGATTACATCACTAACATGGCAGCATTGTAACAAGTTACTGACACATCCGGGTGAGTAGTGGTCATGTTAAAGAATGCCAGTAATTTATAATGCGTAACAAAAATTATGATATATGAAGTAAACTTGAGTTAGGTCATGATGGGACGAAAGTGATATGTGTTATTGAAACCCTACCTCAAGCTTTGTTTAACTTAAACAGATCTTATAGAAGCTTAGATTTAAATCATGACTATTACAAAATATCTAAACTTATCAACATATCATATATTACATAGCATTCATTTATTCAAGCTCTTAAATCTTGTGGAATATAGGCATCCTAATTTATTCAAAGTTTTAAATCTTATGGAATATGGAGATGTCTCACCATCCTATCCTATTCTAACCCTTGGAATGGAAGATGTCTCAAAATATGTCATCAGAATGCTGAAGCGATAGCGAAAATGGTCCCAACCTAAAGCTTGGGATGATACCCCATCTTGACATCCCATAAAATGTTCTGCTAAGATTTGAAGTCATGCATGTATTAACATATGTGATGGGACATAAAAAAATACTATTGAGGCAATAGTGATGCTCCCTTAGTAGTTAATTGGCCCATTAAAAAAAAATCATGGTAACAAATATTGACAGAAGCTCAGTTACTGGGTTGGTACCCTGGCCTTCTGGAGCTATCATGTGTTTGGATCAGAACAGCCAATCAATACTCCTACTCCTACCTCTTGAATCTATCTAGTGGTTATATGTGCTCATGGATGATGGATCGGTATCAAATTGTTTCAATGATCAATAACTAACAGTCGCTAATCAGAACCACATTCTGTTTCAAGGTTTGGCACAACATACAGGCCTGAAACATTTTTTTCCCCCTGTTGAAGTAAACTGTAACATGTGTTTCAATAATGACTAAAAGAAACATGCAATGACAGTAATACACATTCAAAAATAACACTCACAAATCATTTATCATGCTCAGCTCCTCACTTTGGTCATTAGCATTTGCTATGCAAAAATAACGGATGATCTCTGTTATATAAGAATAACCTTAGTAGCTTAGACTCCCATCACCATGTTTAAAACATCACAAGCAGTCAGTCTAAAGCAGGTCTTGAAGCAAAACTTCAATTTCTAATCAACTTAACATCACTAGACTGTATCTTATCTGCCGAATTTGACCTCCCTCCCTTCTTCCCATTACTGCAATGCAGAAAAAGCCTGGAATCCTATGGGTTGGCATGTGTGTTGTTGCTGAACTAATCTTCAGTTTCTTCTTAGTACAAGCTTGCTATCTGGGGGCTACAAAAGACCTGCACTTCCACCAATGTTGCTCTAGACTCATCCCCAAACAGTGATTCCTTCCCATCTTCCCTCTTAGCATAAGACAATCCCAGCCTGGACTTGGCCTGCCTGAGGTCACCAATGCCAGAGTTTGTGTCAGGCCCTGCAAAACCTCCCATGACCGGCGCAAGTGGGGGGCCAACGAGGAGGCCATCAGCTCCAAACTGAGGTCCACCCCTTGCATAATCGAACAGCGCCGCGCCGCTGCCGCCGACCTTTGGAAGTATGATAGGCTCATCATCACCTCCAGCAGCAGCCTCCTTCCAGTAGAATAGGAATGCATCAAAAGTGTCATAGTAATCATCAGTGCTCCTGTATCCTTCAGGATTGAATGCTCCAAACTTGAAGGATTTTGTAGTGTAGCCTATAACCACACAAGGGCCTTTGAAGTCACAGGAGTTGTGGAAGTCAGTTGCACTGAAGCCATCAATAGAGGCCCTATAGCAGCATTTCAGCTCCCTACCTGCCAATCATTGCATATTGATATCAAACCAGTATTTCTAATCAAACATAACATGTTTTACACTCTAAAATTTCAGATGAAGTTGATCAGATCTAATGAAAACATAAAGGTATCCTATTGCACAAGACTCCTGCCACTGTAGGATCTGGACAGGCTGTTTCTATATTAACATTGCGACAATGATCAGGTCCAATGGTTGTGACAACATATAAGCAAAATAAGATTTAAATACCTAAACATGATTCATGATGCATGGCAAGAGTAACAAATTTACAAAGAAGAGTGATGTTTGAGCATTGGATTACCACGTAGGTGTGTGTTAGCTACTAGTGAGAGAGAGAATGGAAGATCGATGTCATGGTACTTTGGAGGTGGTCTCTGTTCTGCTCTCCTGCCCTTTGCCCAATCAAACAGATTAAGAGGGATCCTGTTGCATGTTGGGAGGATAGAATTAGTTATGCAAGCCATGAGTATGAGCAGAAGGGAAGATGTCAGCCCAAATGCTCCTTCCACTGGCAGTTTCAGTACACAAACTCCTTATCCTTAAACCATATGCCATCATCTAGCATATGTCAAATTACCATTGGCTTTTCCCAGAGATCCTGGACCCAAGAGTTGCTGTCATAGATGCTAGAGGGGGCACCATAAAGAGGAGAAAATTGATTTGAGTACTCAAAAGTGTGACTCAAGAAGTCACTCTGCTGGTGTGTTGTGTTCTCATTGCTCCATTTGAATTAGCATCATGTAGTGCACCAGATAATGTAGCAAATTGAATAGTGTTGGACGGTTGAGAGATTTTTCTTGGGTTACTTGAGAGGAAGCATATCAGCCACTGGTTGGAAGTCAATTTGCTGCCTCACCCAGGACCATAGGGCATCCATTTCGATGAATCTGCACCAGATATGGGAGTCATAATGTTGGTGTGTCCAACCATTGCTAGTTAAGACTTCATATCAGTAAAATGTTGGTGGAAATTTTTCCTAAAATGCATGTCCCCCACAGAATATGTCGTACGCTCGCAGCTTCTTGAGCCAACTGAAATGGGCTTGGATTTGAGTTAAATTTGGCTACTGGATGCTTTGTTAATTTTTCCCAAAGAAACCTCCTTCATGTATATTCCTTTAGTTCCAACCTCACAGTGAAACTTTTGCTTACCTTGAACTTGAACTAAAGTCATTGGAAATTAATATATATATATATATATATATATATAGAACTCCATGCCACAAGCCAAAGTTGGCAGAATCTAAGCCAGGATTGTCAAAGTGGCCCAAAAACTGAGGTCCTTGAAATAAGCAAGTTTCATATACTCACGATGAACCTTCTTCCCTCTCTCCTTTTTTCTGAAAAACTCTATGATTCATAAACTGATTGAAATTATTTACCATATGATGGACTGTTAAACATCAAATGCCTCCCATGAGAAGCTGGCACACCGAAATTTTGGTAGTTATTATTATTATTATTATTATTATTATTATTTTCATTTATGAGCTTCTATGACTATGTTCAGCTAAACAACACCAAAAAAAATTTCCTAAGGCAATGTTAGTGGAAGTAGGAACTTTCTATGAAAGATTCATGGGCTCTCACTTTGGCACCAAAATGGCGCATGGGAATGTCAAAGCAAATATGGTGAAAGAATTTCCTCAAGGTCCATTACAAATAAAAACACTTCCAACAAATGATACGATGACTTTGGAGCCAACCACGATGATATCAGATATGATATATTATATTTTCACTTTATATCATTAGTGGTGAATAATTTTGAGGGAGTGAAGTAAACTGAGCTTTACAAATAATGATACCAACTCAGAGACCAAATTCTAATCTTGATCCAAATACAAATCCAATCTTTATTTTACCCCATTCCTACCCAAAACTTGCTCTGACCCAATTCTTCGATGGGTGTGGCTTGTTTTCATATGTAGACCAGAATATTTCAACAGAAGACCAATGACATAAAGTGTTTTTATTTTGTTCCCTTAAGAAAAAAATAAAAAAGAAGAACCCACCCCCAAATGCTTCATTAAGATAATAAAACTTTTAAAGAATAACAAAGAGAGCATCTTTTTTGTGGAGATCAAGCTAAGTTGGTGCTGGGGTGCATGAACATGGCCACCTCTATATTTAAGCCTGAACTCGAGACAGGGTCTGCTTGGATCTTCGATGAAATATATATATATATATATATATATATATATTCATTTTATTTAAAAATAATAATAATAATTATGCTTATAAAATTATATATATATAAAGCATTATAGATTTTGAAAGATAAAGATAAAAATTATAATTTTTTTTTTTTTATTCTTAATCTAGGGATAAAAAAATTTTAGGAGTTGGTGGGAAATAGAGGAGAACAGTAACTGCCATCCTCCTCCCCTCTTTCTTTTATTATTCTTTTTACTCATCCAAACAAACCCTAAAAGCGTTTTTCCACAGACGCGCGAGCCTTGCAAGGCCGGTGTGTTTGAGTGCAAGACGTTGTTGACTCTCAACCCATGCGCTCGCGACCAAATCCAGCACTACGCCACGAGGTTGGACTAGAAATCCAAATAAAGTGAAACAAATCAATACTCCCGACCCCACCAGAGGCCACGGTCACATAGAGTTTCCACTGTGCCACCAGTTCAAGGCCCTGGAAACCTCCACGTCTACCATCCACGTGTATCAATGCACGTGTCAGACAATGAGACCGTATACCCTACCGTTGTATCCCCCGAACCGTTCAGCAGATCCCTGGAATCTCACGCGCTGGCGACCAAGACGGGGTCGAATCTGACCAGATTCCCTGGAATCCAACGCCTGCTATTAAACGTGAAGAACCGCTCTTCGCTCCTCCTGGTTTCGGCGGCTGCCTCTCTCTAGATCGAGGCACGGGAGGCGCGTCTTCGCTTCGCCGTCCGCCGAACCCAGAGAGAGAGAGAGAGAGAGAGAGTGGGGGAAAGCTATGTGCGGAATCCTCGCGGTGTTGGGGTGCGCCGACGCCTCCCTCGCCAAGAGATCTCGAATCATCGAGCTCTCCCGCAGGTATTCCCCTCAAGTTTTTTGTTTTTGATGTGAAAATGTTCTTTTAGATATTGAGAGGTCGATGTTGTATGGGTTGATAGAAATGGAACTGATCTGATGCACATAATATGTTTGAATCATGAAAGTTATAGATTTCCGTCGGCTTTGTTGATATGCGAGACAATGTATTGATGTTAACCAAGGAATTGATTTTTTTTTTTCCCTCTCTTCTTAAAGAAAGAGGTCTTGGATGCGAAATCTGGGTGCAGTCTTTTTTGGACATGTCAATGAATTTATACAATTTAAAGACTATTAAAACTATTCATGATATGTTGCAAAAAAAAAAAAAAAAAAAAAAAAAAGGAATTTTAGTACAAGTTGCCAACTATTCATGAAAGCATGATTTCTTTTTTTGGGTTGCCATGTCATAGGATCGGAAAATTTAAAAAGTCTTGGTCAATTATTGAAAATCAAATATTCCTGTCAAAGGTGATGGGAAAATACTTCCAGTTGAGGTATAAAACAATTGTTTGTTTCATGAGAGACTGCTTTTGGCCGCTATAAATTAGATACATTTTTGTGATCAAAGTTACTGATTGATTGATGAATACTTCTGTGAGATCCAAACTTTGGCATGCTAAATGTTTTAAAAAAGGACGTTTTAGTGCACAAGGTTCCCACCTCTACATGGTTTAGAGAGGGTTAAATACACTCAGTTTTAGCCCCACGTGCAGAGAGTTTTTTTCCATGTTTTGAACCATGACACCCAGGTTACAATGAAGTAACCTTATTTTTAAGTCAAGGCCCACCCTCCTTAATGTTAATTTGGAAGGTGATTAAATATTAGTTGTTGCTTGCCTAGATTTCAGCAGAGATCATTAATTTGTTTCTCATTTCATTGACATTTTCTGTCATGATTTCTTATGATTATATGTGCATGAATCATAATATTTTTTCCAAATAAGTTAATAACTTGCAGAGATTGCTAGTGAAGTTACTTGTTTAGTGTTTAGGGAAACTATACAGTTAATTTTATCATATGAAAAGCTAAAATTAATGGAAGAATGAATCATGACATTTTTGCCAAATAAGTTAATAACTTGCAGAGACTGGCTAGTGAAGTTACTTGTTTAGAGTTTAGGGGAACAATACAGTTAAGTTTATAATATGAAAAGCTAAAATTAATTGAAGAGCTGAATCAGAGATGGTACTGTTGAACAAAATACATGGGTCTGGATTAGTGTCATGTCTTATTCTTTTGGAACCTCTAACCATACTGTTGATGGAATTGTGTTTTGAGCACATTCTATTGGTCAGTTATAGTTACTAATTTTTTCTAATCGAGCTGCTCAGAGTTTACATATATATATCTTATTTGTGGAGACATTTTTTCTAGTCTTCATTAGATGTTTTTTCATAAAGACCAAATGCAACTTTGTATAGTAGCTAGCCATGCTTTTTGATGGAATTTATTTGTATTATGTAGGAGGGGCTCTGTCCTAACTAATGCCAATACTTGTACTAATGTTTCAGCATTCTGTATTGTTAAGGTTGCTTGAGGACACAGACATTCACATGTTGCATAACTTGATGTTGTATGATATTTCTTATTGTTTATTTACCAGTTCTATTGATAAATTGTGATTCTAACATAATTGCTCTTTCTTGAAGTGCATAATGAAAACTATTAGTTTTAGGTCTTGATGTGAATTTTGAATAACCTAAGGACAGATATCGTATCTGTTCTTCTGATTTGTCCTTCTTGAATGCAGGTTACGGCACAGAGGCCCTGATTGGAGTGGCTTGCATTGTTTTCAGGGTTGCTATCTTGCTCACCAACGATTGGCTATTGTAGATCCAACTTCTGGAGATCAACCACTCTATAATGAAGACAAATCAATTGTTGTTACGGTTTGTAATTATACCACAAACTTCTTGTTTCTATTAGATGCATTCAATTTGTTAGGGATTTGAGCTTATTGTTTGTCCAGCACATCCATATATGCATTTTTCTCTGTAAAAATGCCTAAGGCCGTCATGCCATTGTTATTGTTATCATTGTATTGGCACATTTCATTCTGTGGCACAATTCCAGAGTATATGTTCTCTTAAGAATTAATGGTCAGCTACTGAACTCAGCTAGTAATTATGTTTTTAAAGGCGATTCCAACATTTCTTGGGGTATGGTTATCTTTAACCAGAAGTAACCTGAAACCAATCAATATAATTGGCTTATTTTTGCTTCTTTTCAGCCAAAGTGTGACTTGAAATCACCTACCATTAATCAGCACATTGCTGTGGGGGTAGGTCTGTTAATCAGGTGAATATGCCCTGCCTTAGTGGTGTGGCTGTGGGAGCTTCTTTTTATCCTTTTATATATTTGAATATGTTTTTTATATCTTGATGTATTGGCAGATACCATGACTGCTTCATCTTATCTCTAGATTTTCTCGGATATATAATTCACGGTTTGTTAATAAAAAATTATTGCATTGTGCCGTATTTTGGTTGTAAAATACGGAACCAACTCAATTCTGGCTGTGTCCATATATTTTTTTTCCATGAAGCATCCAACTTTCACAATGCCCAAGTTTAATTAATCTACTTTTCTTTGTTATTTTTACATCAGTAATTAATGGAAATGGAGTCTACTTAAGATTTTATAATATGTATCCACTAGAAACATTATCATTGGGCGAGTAGTGTCTGGAACAGTCCCATGGCTGTCATTAATTTTGCACCTTCACCAAAGTTTTTGTCCATCTGTTAGTATTTTTCTAAACTATGAATTTTATTTTATTTTATGATATTGGCCCTTCTCTCTTTGCAAGTTGCCAAGTTGTTGGCAGGAACAATAACAGTCTACTGATGATCAAGTAGCTGTGGTTGCACAGTTTGTGTAGAACCTTCAAACAAAAACTTTTGATGCCATATGGCTACTAGCCTAAAGAAGAAGGAAAGAGAAATGCCATCTATGATTAGATATCACAAAATCGATCATATGTCCCAATCTTAGACCTGCTCAATATGATGTACAGATGATACAAATTCTTTTCTTGCACCTGTTAGAATCTATATGTCAAGGTTTAAGTAATTTTGACCGTATAATTGATGGATTTAAATGGATTTTGGCCTTTTGGTTTTGGAAAATTGAAGAATGGACTCATCCAGCTACTGCATGTCAATTATGAATTTAATTTAGAACTATGGTATGATTATTTAAGACTTTTTTTATATTTTTTAAATTTATTTTCTGCTGTAAAAATTCATATATTTGTTGCAGTCTGGGTCAACGAATGGTTGAACTATGATTTGTTCTTTAAGTGCGTGAGGGTTTATTGTGATATTTTTTTTCGGATATCTGTTAAATGCTCCATCATAACTTCTCTTCTAGTCTATTTTTTATTAATAAATCAATTGGTGACAATGCATAAGCGCAATTGACGTATGTTGTACATGATGTATGGAGTGGGCTTCAATGTGTGTAATGCTAGTTTGTGGTATGATTCCAAGAATGCATGTCTAAAGGTATGGTGCACATCTTAGAAAATGATAGGGTGCAAAGGAATTGTTTGTAAGTGGTGCATATATCTGGCTTAATATGCATGTCAAAAGGTGAGTTTGTTTTGATGTTTCTTCTAGAATCAAGTTGTCAAATGAAGATTCCATGCTTATTGGACATGGATGGCGATGCATATTGTCATATTCTTTATTTGTGCTTGTTGACAGGATTCGTTGCACTTAATTTTTTCTTTCTTTCTTTTTCTCAGTTGTTACATATTGGAGGTTTGTCTGTTCTAGTATGAAACACAAACCTCTAATGCCATTCTATCTGTGTTTCTCCATGTTGTCCATCTCCACATCTACCACTGTAGGTCTGTAACTCCTCCCATCTTAAATAAATATTTCCTACATTGTCCAGTTCTTTAGGGTAGATAAACAAGAGAACCTGACCTTCCAAAGTTGGAGGTGTATTTACCAGAATAACCTGAATAATAAAAAAACTTTGATCTGATGGAAGTTTTTTAGTCATCCAGACATGTTGAATGTGCAAGACTGTAAGATGGATGAAGCCAAAGTCCTTGGTCCCACACTGTATGTCATCACTTCTAAAGTGCGATCCAATATCAAGTTTTTATTCAACTTAGTCTGGAGAACTCTGATTCTTTAACATTAGAATGGTTGATAGTGTTATCCAAATCATCTTAGAAGCATTAGTCATCCTCCTTTTTTGGGTCTTTGCACATGTCAATCATATAAATTCTTGGATCCTGCGATGTATTGATTGGGCTAACAAATTTTATATTTTCGGTTGCTGTTTTTAGGTTAACGGGGAGATCTACAACCATGAGGAGCTGAGAGCAAAACTCACATCTCATGAGTTCCGCACTGGCAGTGACTGTGAAGTGATTGCCCATCTTGTGAGTAATGATGGTTTACAGAGATTTTTTTCCTGTCTCTTTCTTCATGCCGTCATGGGTGTGATTAGGATTTCAGGCCTACGGTACATAGAAGGTGCTAATTAGCCTTCTGCTAAGGTCTCTTGTTGGTTGTACTGGAGATCTGGGGATGGTTGCACCTTCATCATGGTTAATGTGGTTTTGGGATATTGCAAAAGGGTTGCACCACATTATGTAGCCCAAAACTGCCTACAGGCTTCATATATCAGAAAAGAAAGGTTATCTTACTATTTATAAATGCACAAACACCAGTAGATGACAATTTTTTGCGTCCCCTGCATTCTCATTTCTAGAGGTTGTTTGATTTACTCCTTTTTCTTAGAAAAATTTCCTCGATGCTTTCTACAGTATGAAGAGTATGGCGAGGATTTTGTGGATATGTTGGATGGCATGTTCTCATTTGTTCTTCTTGATACCCGTGATAAAAGTTATATTGCTGCCCGTGATCCTATCGGAATTACTCCTCTGTACATGGGCTGGGGTCTTGATGGTATGTTATACATAACCTGCTGGAATACTCCTGTAACATGTACTCTGAAACTTGATGTATTTTAGCACATTTCAGTTTACTGAAAAACTTCATGCTTATCTCTGATCATTTTATGGAAGTTGCTATCACTATTTCTCATAACTGTTCTTAATCTAAAATGGAGCATAATTTAAGTAGAATACTAGTTTCAAGCAATATGAAATTATTTGAGATTGGAGCGATGCAAACTGTGAAATATTCATTTTTCTACTACTTTTGATTTGCTAAGAATGTTTTTGCAAAAATTCAAAACAGTCAGATTTAAAGCTAGGGTTGGCAAAAAAGTCATTTATCATGAACCAAATAGGGCCTGACAAATGAGACTTGATCCACATAGTGGAATCTGCAACATTTTTAGATCAGATAGTTCCAAGAATCATGTCCATATCCTTCTTGGGATTCTGGTTATGTGGGATTTAGATAGACAAGCAGGTTATTCGATGGTAAATAATTATTAATGGCTAGTGGACCATATTATATTGACTTTTGCAGTTGAAAACTTGAAATCTTCAAGAAACTAATATGATATTTTAACTTCTTATGTGGTCATTCAATTCATTACATTAGATGACCGAGAAAACAAATTATAATTTTCATATTAACTTCTCTCTTAGTCATGCAATTCAACTACATTGAGGAGGAATCTATTGAGGAAATATATCTGGCAATTTTCTACCCTTTTTAATCTCTATGGCCACCATCATCCTCTCCTATCCAGACATCTTTTTCTTCCCTTGTTATTATCATTCGGTTTCTTTGGTTGGCAGATTCTGAAAACTAGAAGAGCATCTGGCATTCATTCTGTCAGTTTTTCTCCACTTTCTTGGCAGTAATTTTGCTTCAGTGGACAAGATGTTTCACACAAATTTATACTATGTTGCAAGGAGTCTTCACATTCAGAATACTCCCTGCAGGATTCCATCTGTTAGCTTTTCTGGCCAGAGTGCTCCTTTTAAATTACCTCTGGAATCTCCAAAAAAAAATATTCTCATTTGGTAGCAAATCAGTCCTCGTTGTTATTTCTGAGACAGTGGGTCTCTCATTAGTCAATGGCAACTCTTCTCTGGCTTTTTTTTTTTTTATCCTCTCCCAAAAATCAATCTTCTACTTCTAATCTCTCACAAATAAGGAAGCCAATATGAAAATAGTGGATGTAATGTCACTTCTTAATTTGTTAGAATAGATTTATTTAAGGATGTTCATAAAAGAAGTCCCCATTGCTAAAGGCCTCTAAAAGAAAGTTGATAATTAGGGATCATAGAATGACATAGAGTGCACTATAAATACAATGGGGTGAAGTTTAGATACTAACCATGTAGCACCATCATGATATTACCTTTTTATTGCATCAATATTGGAATGAAATGCCTTCAATGAGTAACATATGCCAATTGAAAACTTTTCCTATTCCTCATATTACATCAAATAAACAATATGATTATCATATGCTGTCTTTTCTGCATTTTTTTTCTTGCCCATGTAAACTGCTTGAGCACTTCTAATGAGTGGTCATTGTTGGTTCTTTGCCAGGATCCGTTTGGTTTGCTTCAGAAATGAAAGCTCTTAGTGATGATTGTGAACGATTTATGTCCTTTCTTCCTGGTCATATATATTCCAGCAAGAAAGGTATGAATTCTAATTGAATAGACTAAATAACATCATAGCTTATGATTGTATAATTAAAATTAAGCAAATTTTGCATTGTGGAAAGTTCATGCCTATTCAATTTAGTTTTCTTTTCTGTTATCATTTATGATTACTAATTTAGAATTTGATGCGATCTCTTTCATGTTGCTCTTATTAATTTATGATTGTCTGCAGGTGCTTTAAGAAGATGGTACAACCCACTCTGGTATTCAGAACGCATACCATCGACTCCTTATGATCCTTTAGTTTTACGGGAGGCCTTTGAGAAGGCATGTGCTGAAAATTTTCTGTTCATGTTACTGAATTTGAATAAACCACACATATCATTGCTAGATACGTCCCCTTTACCTAGTTTCTTGGTATTTATTCTCTTTATTTCTTGAAGTTAGGAGGTGCTGATAACAATTCTTTCAGTGTTTCCTATAATTCTTAGGTTTTTAAGTTATAATAATATTGCAATGCCTTTTTCTAAAATTAACTCCCATGTTATGCATTGATAATGTTGCATGTGGCCTATCTACAACCAAAATGCTTAGTAAATAATTAACAGAACAAGATCTAACTTCGAGTAACTTTTCCAGAATCTGATTTGTGGTTATACCATATTACCAACTTCTGAACCCTGTTAGTATAGTGCATGATCAAACAGTTGATCTGGTGGTCTTTCCCTAAAATGACTTTTTTATTATTTTTTACCATTGGTGACTCATGTTCAAGGTTTGCAAATCTGGTATCGAGACTTATACCAATACATTACCGATTCGCTATTATATGGTTCGGTACGGTATGATACACACCCCATATCAACACAAGATGCCCATTCCTTTCTCACTCTTAACTATAATACTACTCGTACCAGGTGATATGGGTTGGTAAAGTTTTTTCCACATCTTCATATGTAGAAGTTGATCATCAGTCCTATGTTATCAATAGCTTACTTCTTGCTAAAGAGGAAAGGCATTCTTCTTTCTTCCTAAAGAATGAAGCAGGTCAACATTGTGACAGCTCTCTTTGTACCTCTGAGAATTTTAAAACTACTGATAATTATATAGTGTGATAATAGCTTTCAAAATATATTTATTGATAATATATCAAGGATGGAGCATGTAATAACTGAACAGTATTAACTATATCTAGTTTTATGGAGGTACAAAAATATGACCACTGTTTTCAAAATATATCTCTTGCATGCATGTGCTAGTCACCATCTTTGCCTAGTATAAAACTACATTCTAGACTGGGCTTGCTATGTGCACTTAATGTGGTGATGATTAAATCTATCCATCGATAACCACTTTTCTGTTAAACCATGATCTACTTCACATATAACCATAATCTTGTTTCATCACAAATGAAGTTTGATTAATTATGTAGAATTGTTGTTAATGAACTGGTTGAGTTATCATTTAGTATTTGTTTTTCTATATTGCTACATTATTTGTCCTTATGGTCGGATAATTTTGTGATCATGCAGGCTGTTATCAAGAGGCTGATGACAGATGTACCATTTGGTGTACTCTTGTCTGGTGGACTTGACTCCTCCCTGGTTGCTGCGGTTGCTTCACGGCACGTGGCAAAAACAAAAGTTGCCAAACAATGGGGATCTCAGTTGCATACATTCTGCATTGGGTTGAAAGTCAGTTTTTCTTGTTTATGGCTTATACCTGTTCATGCAGTTTACTATAAATCAAGTAATTTTCCATTATTTAAATTGCTTGGACAAAATTTAATGTATGCAAAACACATGTCTGTAGAAAAAAAAGCACGATCCACTGATTTTATGAGATATTATATAAAAAATTAGAAATTAGAAGTTTTTAACTAGTTCATATTATTGTAGAATTTTTTTACTATAATAGTTGTGTTCCAATTATCTGTGCAAATGTGCTTGCTAAGATATATTAACTAGCTCCACACTTGGATAGCCCGATATACCAGCATGGTAAAGGTTTAGGTTAATCTTGAATTTTGAATGTCTTTCTTTGCTATGTTTTGCAATCTCATAAAGTTTCCTATAATAGACATTTTAAAAATGTCAACCATTTAAGTTTTGAGATGTTCTTTTAGAAGATTGCATGATTATTTCCTACTTGCAATTATAAATTGTGGCAACTTATGTTGCCTTTGTTATTTTTGATTTGTTTGGGAAATATAAGTCTTCATCTGGCAGTTAAATTGTTGATCAAATAGATTTTCATCATCCTCCTTTTTGTTTTTAATTGGCAAATGCTGTAAAATAATTAGTTATAGAAAATCAACTGTTGGTACTGTAACTTAGGCGAAATATTTTCATCAAATTAGAAGCGCTAGGTATAAAAAAGAAATTAATGAATTGTATTAAATTGAATTTGATAATTCATTGTGATAAAGGCATTAAATGCATAATCCTGCTTGCATATGAAAGATTTAATATCTGATCTACTATAGCCCTGATAACTAATTTTCATAGATCAAGGTCCTAGTTTTTCTTCCTTCCTGGAATTGTTGAGGTTCCAAACTTCTAGGACTGCCCCTTCATTTTAATGCATCAATATTAGGCAGCTGTTCATGTGTGCATATTGGTTAAGAACCCTAGTGCAGACAACATGAACTTCTGGCTGGTGTAATCATATTCAAGCTAAAGCTGTTCATCCATTATGACATTATAGTTGATTGTTGTAATTCCAAATAACTAAAAAAATCATTTTTTTGTTAATTTGCTTTTACAGGTGTTAACAAAAGAAATGATTGCATTACTATGAATATTACACATGTAATAAATATCACTTTTTTTTTAATAATTACTTAAATGGTAACATATATATTAATGGTAAATTATTACAAATTAAAAAGAATGAAAAAGTTTCTCAATGGACATAGTAATTGTTAAAACTAAAAGGAATTTACTGGGAAGGGTACACGTGTATATCAGCATATTCCATTATTTTATGCATGCAGACAGTTAGAGCAAGTGACATGCAGTGCTGCACATGCTTGCTGGTTTCACTTTGGCAACAAATTATTTTCTCTATTATTAAGCATATTTTGTTTATATGTTGATTATTATGCTTTTATTTTTCAGGGTTCTCCTGATCTGAAAGCTGCTAAAGAAGTTGCAGATTATCTTGGCACTTATCACCATGAGTTTCACTTCACAGTGCAGGTAGTAGGTTTTTCCTTCTTATTTTTATCTGTAAATAAAAGAATAGTACACAACTAATGAATTAATACAGAAGGCAGCCACAATTATTTTTTTTTTAACCCAATGACAGGATGGTATTGATGCACTTGAAGAAGTCATTTATCATATAGAGTCATATGATGTGACCACGATTAGGGCAAGCACCCCAATGTTTCTGATGTCCCGTAAAATTAGGTCCTTGGGTGTGAAGATGGTTCTTTCTGGGGAAGGTTCTGATGAAATATTTGGAGGTTATCTCTATTTTCATAAAGCACCTAGCAAGGAGGAGTTTCATTTGGAAACATGTCGAAAGGTATCCACAAAATGCACTTGTTTCTTTTTCCATGAAACATGATAGTCTATTTAACTGTCCGTTCTAAAGATTTCAGTTTCTTCTAGTATCATTTATAAATAGCATGTGCATCTATGCGATATACTTTAAATATTTATGAATTTTAAGCTTATTTAAGTGTTTTATAGCAACAAAAGTCTTCCACTTATGAGAACTGTATGTTATGACTTCATAAGTTTTATTTACTGCTTGTGTGACAAAAATGTATGATGGATTCTATGAATCCCCTGGAAGATTGATTGCGTATTGCACGATGCTTATAGAGTTTCATGTTTATTGCAGTCCTCTGACCATTTTGTTTTGTTTCTGGTGAGCAGTCCTCTGTTAATTAAAACCCATTTGGTCATACTCTCTCTCTGCTGGTGTGATTTTTATAAGCTCAGGCATTCTTTGCTACGCATTATGTTTCACAATTTCATGACATGTGGTTGAGAAGCAACTTCTGTGCCTGGAGGTTTTTTGTAGGGACCTGATCACCATCATCTTTTATTTTATTGTCAAGTGTTTCCATCTTTAGTAGCATAATTCTTTTCTTATTTAAGGCTTAACTATAATTATCCATGAGATAAATCTTCAGCATGAGCTTGTTGAACCTTTCCTCTTTTGTTAGAAAATTCAGGATTATGCAATTGGGTAGGAATGGCTTTTGATTTTGTTCTTCATGTTGACTAAAATATTTTTCATATATTTTCAGATTAAAGCTCTTCATTTGTATGATTGCTTGAGGGCCAACAAATCAACTTCAGCATGGGGTTTGGAGGCCCGTGTTCCCTTCCTAGACAAAAATTTCATCAATATAGCAATGGACATTGATCCTGAATGGAAAATGGTATTTGCTCGCTTTTCTAATCATTACCACATGGCATCTTTACCACATGACAGCCTTTTAGTACAGCGAATTGCATGAAAGATGAGCTACCTAGCTAAAGTGCAAGTACTTCTATGATTTACAACAATGCCTTCCAGTTTCGTTGGTCCTGTTATAGATTAGAAGCATGTCTTAGTCTATCAAACTTTTTTTTGATTATTTTCTTTATAACAGAATATGTGCACGATTAGATCCATAAGGATAATAACGATAATGAAGTCAAGGGCTTAGATCATGTGTGCAATTCTTATGATGATGATCTGAGTCTATGATCAATTAATTCAGACAATGAAAGGGTAAATCAAAGAATTGAAGATGTGTCGTTGTCCAGATT
Organism: Metroxylon sagu; assembly: GCA_017589505.3. Classification (NCBI taxonomy): domain Eukaryota; kingdom Viridiplantae; phylum Streptophyta; class Magnoliopsida; order Arecales; family Arecaceae; genus Metroxylon; species Metroxylon sagu. Next base: position 1,060,981 of record JACVBY030000550.1, read on the forward strand.
TAACCATAAGATCAATTGCAATCTGTTTAAGCCTCCTTTTGAAGTGGTACCATTCACAGTTGTCCACCCTGCAGTCCCGTGAACAGTTAAAGGTTTTTTTTTTCCCCCTTGTCTTTTTTTATAATCTAATAAAGACTCAAACTGGGGTCAAAGCTAGCTGACTATTCGCAGATTCTTAGGACCCTTTTTTGGTGCACTATGGTCATAATAGTTATGGTGAGAGTCCTTTCTTGAGTAGGAAGTGATGTTTTCTAGTTGTTTTTATCTTTGTAAATAAGGGTCTATAAGTGCTCCCCCTCCCCTCCCCCCAACAGAAAAAAAAAAAGGGGCAATCATTTTTCTCCATTTCTGATATATTAATTCTAATATACTGTTGTGCAGAACTTATTGCGCCTATCTTTCTTTCAGTTTAATCTGAAACTTGATCTTATTTTATCCCTTTTGGCGTAACTTAATGCTGAGATCTTAATTGCTGATTTTGTATTTTTGGAGCTGCCTTCCTTCTCTACTTTATCCAATTTTTTCTTATCAATTTCACAAATCCGTTTGCTTTATGATCTGAATTTGGATTTAGGTTCAACATGGAACTGATTCTTTAATCCTACACTTTATCTTTACCCTTTATATATACACTAGGGAAGGGTTATTTGGCTTCTCGTTTGATCATGGTATCCAAATTTGTCCTCTTCTCTGCTATTTCTGAAAACTGGACAGCGAGATAAAGTTTTAATCTTTAATCTAAATTGAGCTCTTCCATAGAATCTTCCATGCATATGTATGCCATCCCTGAGTGGTAATACATCAATCAAGTTCCATGAGAAGAGAATTTTAAACTTTAGCCTATGGATATCTTTTGGGATACTTTTAACTCCTTTGACAAAGTTACTGGGAGGTTTAAATTTCTACGTTAAGTGCTACAAAAAAATGCAATTCAACTAGTCCCTTCCAATGAATTCAATAATATTAAACTAGTTTTGTTAAGTTAATTTAGTAATCTATGAACACTGCTTATGTTCTTCTTCATGTGCTTCACCGATGACAATATCATCTTTTAAACAATTCAGATAAGACCCGATCTTGGTCGAATTGAGAAGTGGGTCCTGCGCAATGCATTTGATGATGATCAGAATCCTTATCTGCCAAAGGTTTGAGATTATTTTAAAACAACTATATTTATTTTGCTCAAAAACTAACACTAATTTTTGGCGCAAAATTTTCATATCTGATGTTACTATTGTATATTTTGTTCATAGCACATTCTTTACAGGCAGAAAGAACAATTCAGTGATGGAGTGGGATATAGCTGGATTGATGGCTTAAAGGACCATGCAAATCAACATGTATTTCATCTCCATAGCTCAAAAGGACTGATATGAAGCAAATTTGTGCAATTTTATATGTTTATAGGACATTTCATAAGATAACAATAGTTTCATAATTTTATGACAATCATTTCTATTAACCTATATATTTTGCTTCTCAATGGCCAGGTTTCAGATGCCATGTTAATGAATGCATGCTTTGTTTATCCTGAGAATACTCCTACAACAAAAGAAGCCTACTACTACCGAAGAATATTTGAGAAGTTCTTTCCAAAGGTGCGAAAAGAATTTCATCTGAAGCTTTATATTTTAGGAAAGTTTACAATACTTAATGAGAAAATTCAGGGGACTTTTTAAATAGCCAATTATTTTTTCCCTATGTCTCAGGTGTGGTATTTTTTGACATATTTTAAGAATCACATAATTGCATGTTAATAAATTTAGAAAGAAAAATAAGGAGTTGAAATAAATAAGAAATTAATTCTTCTTCTTCTTCTTCTTTGTGTTGGATATATTCTGATATGCAAGATAAATTAACTTTCTAGACTTATAAAAGTTATGCATGTGTGTATTCCTTCTAGAACTTGATATCTTTTCAAATAATTTCATGGTAATGTTCCCTCAGAATATATGAACAGGATATCATCTTGCTTATTGAATTCAAATCATAGTTATTTAATACATAAAATGAGGGGAAAAAATAGGCTTGTTAGCCAGGCTGAGGCTTCTCAAAGCTTTGCATAGTTTTTGAATTTAAGCCTGGATAGATCTTTATTATCCTAGTCCTTCCCAAGGACTTCCAAGTCAATGGACTTGATTTAGATTTACAAACTGCATAAGTATTGGAATATAGTAAGGAGCTTATGTTTTTCTTAGGCATCCAATGTGTTCCATTGGATTAGTACAGGATTGGTTGCTATGTTGGCAAAGATTAGGTCCTTTATTATGGGAAAATGATCATGAAGGAGGCTAGAGAAAAGGGAAAAGGGGAATAGAAATTTGGGGAGAGCGAAGCGAGCATGATACAATTCATACTTTGAGGACTTGGTATTGGCAGACTCTCCTTCTGTTTTAAAAAATGCCACCTTTTTCAATGTGTTGTAGGGAAAGGGTACACTTATTGGCCACATTTGATAAAATGTTACTTGGATGTCTAATTCAACAGCTGCATACACCATATATTTCTGTTATATAAGAATGGATGTGAATTATGAAGAAAGCCCAGTTGGTCTGGTTGTGAATGGATGTCCTTGATACATTGTTGTTCATAGATTACATTGAAGTCATGGTATGCTTTGGCAATTAGAACCCAATTGGAAATTTCAGAGGAAGTTTCAGCGGTAGGTGGTTTCAAGGTTAATTTAGTATAGAGGGCAACTAATATTAATGCTTTGTTGTTTTAATATATTTCTGATCTATGACAATGAACTTGGAACTTAGTAGTTGTTTTAATATAATTCAATGGACCGATGCTGACCATCATGTCTCAAGAATCAAGATCAGTGTAGAGTTGGAACAGATTAGTGGGTCACAAAATCCAGGGAAAAGTTGTTGAGTTATATATCTATATGACTATTTCCAGCAAGTGTAATGGATTGATATAAGTTTTCCAATAATCTGTGGATCAGAAGATAGTTTATCATACCCCTACCAATGATGCAGCTTGGGTGAGCTAACCCTTACCCAACTTGAACTTGCATCAGGCATGCATAGGTCCAAGCAAAGGTTATACACCTAGCTGGGTTGACAAAGGTGAACAAATCAAATTTGGGTGGAGTTCAAGTATTAGGCCACTTAACCCAACTAGAAATTGAGAATAGCTTATGCTATATTTATTGCAAAACCAAAACCATTATTCGTTTCCTTTTTCTTTTGCAATGCCCTATCCTCCACTTTTATTTTCCTCCACAACAAATGCCCCTTTGATGTTGAGCCATTTTCAATCCTCTTTTCTTCACTTATGATCCCCACCAAAATCCTTTGCCCCTCACTATCTCCTGTGTTGGTTCCCCAGTTGGTTCCTATTACCTTCTCTTCTGACTTATACCTGCCATCAGAAACATGGTTCATCTTTTCTCCTATTGTCCTACTACTTGCTTGCTAGTGTTAGGCCTCTTGGTGGTTGGTTGGTAGCAGTGACGATAGAGATAAATGAGGACACAAAGCAATGTTGCTCTGTCCCACCCCAACATCTGGTTCACACTAGCCTCTATTGGTGCTGACCTTCTTATGGGTAGGTGTCGGTCTCTTTTTTCTTTTTTCTGACCTCTCCCAGAACCAGCTGACCCAACCCAATTGAATCCAATTCAAGTAACAGATTTTGAACTCAAGGTTTAAAAATTGAACTTGAGTTATGTATCAGTTAAGGACACTAGGTTAGAGGTCAAGTCAGATTGTCTAAGGCCTTGCTTGGGAAATGGAAAAATCATGCTTAGAAAGTGGATTTTTGGGAAGTATATATCTTCGGTAGTAGGTTCTTGTGAAGTAGGTTCCTGAGATTATATTTGGTTGGCCATGGAAAAGAAGCCTGAGAAACATATTTTCTTGAGTGCCTTATGTTTGATTGGTCACCCATTTTGTTGAAAATTGAGTAAAAAATATCATTTTTCCCCTTAAACATGAGAAGACATGAGATGCAAGTTCATATATTCATGAGTCTTTTCTATTTTTTGACAATAGTAATTAGAATATATTACAAAATTAATATTGATTGGAAAAAGAGCAAATGTAAAGAATTTTTTCGCATGGTTTTCCTTTTTTAGGCTAGGGGCATTTTTGCTATTTATGAAAAAAAAGTGGCTTCCTTTTCTATGAGAAAGTGACTCTCTTATCTCTCATTTGTGTTTCTACTTTTCATACGGATTTAGGAATCTCTTTCCTATGGAAAGAGCACTTTTTCATTGATCGGTTTGAATCCTCCAATCAAACAAAGGCCATTTTTTTCATTTTTTTTAAAGAAGGCTTCTTTCCTATGGATCAATGTCTATTGAACTGTCCCAAACTGACTGGTTCAGGCCGAACCAAACCGTGCCGGCTGGGAACTAGGCCAATATAGTAGTTCAAAATGGTTCGCATTATCGAGTTTGAAACAAATGGCAGGTTTAGGTTCCGTGAGGGTTTTGACCAAACGAATATACTATATTACATATACTAACCAAACGAATATATTTTCTTCTACTCCACACATTCATGATGTAATTGCAGGCTTAGCATTGAATTCGTCAAACCCAAGGTATTCAACATATCATTTAGGAGTAGCAAGTTCTTTAAAACAAATATAAGTGTGAGTCAAATATGGCACTCCCTTTACCTCATCGTGGAACTCAAGTCTTTATGCAGAAAGGAATTCTGTAATTGGGCTATATTTTTCATGCTTCAGAAGAGCAAAATATATAAACCTACTTTTAAAACTCCTGGTCTTACACCCTATGATTGACATAATAGTTCTGAAATAGATTAGCAAGCAGGAGTTATAGTGTGTGCTTTAAAAAGTGGTTGTAACGAGTAATTGGCAGATACTAATCTGCATGTTTGTGGATCTTTTGTTGCTACTCATTTTGTATAATATAAGATCACTCATTATTCTTTCTGATGCAAATCTTCTTTTCAGAAGAGAAAGGAAAATGGTTCATTGTAGAATTAGCCTTTGTTCCTTTTTTTCAGCATTGTGTGCAGCCAAGTGAAACCTACATGTCCTGTAGACATGATCTTTGGCCTATAATGCCATATTTGATTTTCAATTACATAAAATATGGAAATCTAATTTCATATAGAGTTTAAATATTGTTGTCATTTGCAATTCAGGCAAAATTGAGTCTAAACGTTATAATAAGATTGCTTTGGTCTTAGAAGTTTCTTATTGAGTTCAACTACAACTTGAACAGAATGCTGCAAGGTCAACAGTGCCAGGAGGCCCCAGTGTGGCATGCAGTTCTGCCAAGGCAGTAGAATGGGATGCAGCCTGGTCTAAAAATCCCGATCCCTCTGGTCGAGCTGCGCTTGGGGTTCATGCTGCTGCTTACGAGGAGGTAGCAGAAGAAATTCCAGCTTCTGACAATTCCATCTCAGTGATTGGTTTCTCTCCAAAACAAGATGGCATGGTTAAGGCAACCGCAGCGGCTACTGCAGTTTAAATCTTCGCTTCTAGCATCCCCTCATGAAAATAGAATGGAAGTCAGAGAATATTTAAATTGTTTAGTTTTCCTTGTTAACACCTTTGTGTTCTAACCTCCTTTGAACCTTTAATACTTCATCATCTGTTTGTTTTGTCTTTTTAACTTATATTTGGCTCTAGGATATGAATATATATACAGAAAAAAAAAAAAAAAAAAAATGCATTCCAGTTTTTCCATATCCCAAAGCAGCAGCATTTTTATTCTTGGATGTATTAGTTATCCCAGCAAATGGTGCAGGTGGCTGATGTTGAGTCTATAATTTTCGGGATGGAAAGGCCAAGGAATTTTAATTTGCCCAGAATTTTCTGAGTCTTGGCCGATATTGCCGCTGGAACATCAGCTAATACAAAAACATAAGTTTAACTTCTTCATCTTTTTTAGTTGTAATATTTTGTTGCATTTAATTAATCCCTTCTCCCTTTGTCCAAGGAGTTAAATAACACTTTCTTGCTTTCCCTTATCATCCGGAAGAGAAGAGGGCGCGGCACGCGCCAGGCACGCATCACCCGCGCATTGCGGCAGACAAGGCTCAGGCACACATCACCCATGCTCACACCAAAATTTTAGGCGCAAGGAGGGGCGTGCGGGCGGCCGTTTGCTCAGTCTATAAAATGAGGTTACTTGAACCCATAGAGAAAGAGAGTTTGAAGAGTTCTCCACATCCATTTCAAAGGGAAGGAGGAGATCGCTTGACGCACATCTAAACATCACAAGGCACATCTAAGCATCACAAGGCAAGGTTAGCGAGAGATCGCAAGGGCAAGGCAAGGCTAACGAGAGAAGACTTTATGAGAGAAGATTTTGTGAGTTTCTTATAAGTGCTTTTGCATCAAGTTTTGTGAGTCTATCGTGCTCAACTTAGGGGTGCTCAACTTAGGGGCTGCTCAAGAGGGAGAGGGAGGCTACTGATATACCTCGGGCCCCTTTTCCCAATGATAGGGTATATTAGGGTTGATCGAGGCTACTAGTAGTATCCCGGATTAGTAGTACCCCGGATTAGTGCACCCAACTACTCGTGTGTCGGAGGTGTCGAAGAGCGCAGTAAGCCGCCGAGGGCATTGCGCGCAGTCCATTCTGTGAGGCTGACTTGGGGTGTGCAACGCACTAAGGCCGATCGCTCGCTCGGTTAAGAACGCTTATACGTGTTGAAAAAAAAAAAAAAAAATTTAAGTACCTAGCCGGGCTAACAAAGGAGAGTATCTCTGGGGACAGAAGAATATATTTGGAGAAACCGACTAACTGCAAGACAAATATATATGTGTGTGTGTGCTTTTTTTTTTTTTTTTTTTTTTGTTGAGATAAAATCTTTGAAACTGAAAAATATTGTATCGCTATTTTTCAAAAAGTAATATAAACCAAATCAAGTTAAGTTGCGTGTATTTATTATATATATATATTTATTTATTTATTTATATTTATATTTATATTTATATATATGAGAGAGAGATTTAAACATTTTTGAAACTGAAAAAAATTGTTTGATTTCAGCTTAGACTTTTAAGAAACTAATATAAACCGAATAAGTATAGCTGAATATATTTATTATATATATTATATATGAACTTTATTTTATATTATAGTTGATATTAAGGTACTATAAGCATATATAAATAATTAAGCTATATAAAAATTATATATTTTTTCATTGTGAATAACTGAGTTGCCATTTCATCACATAGTTTGATATGAAAATTGATCTCATGGCCATGTAAATTAAGTATAAGCAAATCGACAAATCGAATTGAAACCAAATCAAATTTCTTAATTTGATCCGACTTGGCCTACTAGAACAATTGGTTTTTTGGTCTCAATTTTAAAAATTCAATGCAAATCGATTTGGTTCCGAAACAAAAAGTCTCTAAACTAAAATGATCAAATCCACAGGCACCCTTAGTTCTAAACACGACCATTCTAGTCTTTACCTTGGCCTAATATGATCAATCTCGTAGAAGAGGACTGGTGTTGGGATCTGAAAGATGACCCTTTTGAAAGTTGGATCAAGTCTGGATCAAATGTTCTCTTATTTGATCTCACCTCTGTACTACTTAGATCTTAATCCTGTCAAACATTAGATGAAGCAGCCTAGCTTTATATGTGTCAACCAAAATCCCTGGCCTACGAATTCTTAACCCTCTGTAGCTCACCATATCTTAGTCTAAATTTGTGCCTCTTATGCGACGTCAAAGATAATTTCCTAGGAGAAAAGGGTAAAACCAAGCAAACTAAAGAAAACGCGTTAAGAGGAGTACCCTTCTGACCCAACTTGGTGCTCACTTTCCATGCCTTAACATCAAGAAAGAATCCAGGGTTCGTTTCCTTTTCAAAAGTCCAAGGGTACCAGCTTTTCAACAAAGGTGGCTTTTTTTTGGTGGGATGGTGGAACCGCTCGGTGGCTTCCTATTCTTCTTTTCTTTTATTTTTATTAATGAGAAGGAGTTAGATCGAATATTAGATGTCCTGCCTACCAACCAATGTTTAGGAAAAAAAAAAAAAAAAAAAAAAAAAAGAGCTTTTGATCTTTAAACTTTCAGTTATAATATTATTTAAAATTGATGAAATAGTTATTATGTTAACATAAATACACCAACTGTTTAGCAAACCGATCCCATATAATGAGATATTATGAATGCATTAATTTTAGAACATGAGAAATGAAACGTGAATAATTGAAAGTTTAAGGATTAAAATAAATTTTGAGTGAGTTTGAAAATAAAAAATACATTTTAACAAAAAAATAATAATGTTTATTCTGCCGTGCTTATTTACCACAGAGGATGCATATTACTTTATATTGTTTAGTTAATGCGTTCGCTTTGTTTATTTCCAAGGAAGATTCCTTTTTGATTTAAAATGAAGAACACTAATGCAAACTGATTCGGAGTTTGGTGGCTTTCTTCACCTTAAACATGCGTTACTCTTCTGGACTTTTTCTTTCAACACTAGTTGAAGTACTTCATTAATTTATTTGTAAATTTGTAGATTGATGGAAGGTTCAAATGGCACAACTGAAATGCAAAAATAATTTTACAGATAATGGCTTTCATGTAAGTAACGTAAAATTTCTCAAAAAAAAAGAAAAGTAAAATAAATTATATATGGGTAAAAATTTTTCCTCAGAATAATGATGAGCACCATCAAATTGTTTTGAAAAATATGAAGGAAGGACTACAGGGCTATAACCTAGTTTGCAGATCATCAAATGTTGCTTATGTCTTGCTGACAGAGGCTTCCCCCCCCTTAACCCAATCCATAATTTGACAGGGTTTGACCAGCATCAATTTCTTGTATATATTCTCAATTTGTACAGAGATCAAGTCCCATAGTTTTCATCTTCTTTTATTCATTTCACTAAGATTTAAACCATAAAAAGAATATTAATTTGTGGTATAAAATGAAATAAATGAGGGTGTAGGCTCTAATTTAATAACATGACAGTTTTGCTCAAATGGGGTCCAGTCTTATGTCATGAATTCAGATTTTCTCTGGAGTGAAAGGTTTTCTTCCACCAGACTTTAGCGCATGAAATGTAGCCCCTTAAAGATTTCACTTATCATGAAATTTCACAAAAGACAAACAACTGCTTTCAGTCTTTGATGCACATGAGTCAATTATTACATCACCATAGATTTATTTATAATACTAAATCTCTCCAGTTCATGTGGACCATAAGAGAAACTAGTTTTCCACCCTTATCATCCTTCTAGGTGGGTTTGACTAATTGACAATGTTTGATTAACATTCAATCCAAATGCAGGAAATGGATTCTATTATCTTTTTGGTCAGCCACCATTTGGAAATACTTGCATGGCCTGCTGAATCTGAAGTGGAGAATGACCACTCCTATCCCTACCTTGATTTATTTTCAAAACTACTTCCTATCAAAGACTTTATGCCTTCACACCAGAATGACTCCCTTGTGCTTTCTATCTCCTTTCCTCCAAGGAGTCCATCCCTTTTTTTCCCCACCTCCTTTGTTCCTTGTCCTAGATCCACTTAACCCCGTCTATTTTTTTTTCTCTTTTATTCTTGAAGAATTCCACTTAACTTTATATTTGGGTTCTCGAATAATTCCACAGTTGGCATTCCTTTTAATATTCTCTTTACACCCTTGAAGCACAACATCTCTAGTTCTTTTGTTAATTTCTAGTACTTTTTCTCCATAACTTTAAGCTCTCTTCTTTTCTGAAAGATTTTTTTTTTTTTTTGAAAAAAAACACTTTAATTAGTTTGCCATCTTCTCTTTTTTCTTCTGACAAAAAGCTTTCTTGAAGCACATGCACTTCAATGAGTTGACCACATTGTAAACTATCATGTTCTTGGTGTTAAAGCTCTCATCGCCTCCATCTTTAACCAGAATAGAGAGTTCATTTTTAATCATATAACCTTAACTGCATTAATTCTTGATGTGTTCTTTTAACTGCCCACAGCTTTGTCTAAGAGCGAGTTGGCATTAGCCATTGCTGACAAGTTGAGAGGCGCAGCAGGACTTCTTCAAACGATAGTGACTGTCATCATGGAAATATCTACGTTGAATATTCTCTATATTTTCTCAAAGCTGAAACGGTTCTGGATTGGATGAAATTAGTTGGACAATTCCAAACGATGAATGGAATTTTGCTAGGACTTTCAATCAAGTATAATTTTTTTAGGAAAAAAAAAATCTCATTATTATTGCTGAAAAGATTTTTTTTTTTTTTTTAAATATCATTAAGACTTGACTATTTAAGATGACATCAAATGACAAAATGTCACACATATTTAAATATTATTTGGACCAATTTTTATCATCTAAGAATAAAAAATTGAACAAAAAGACAGTGAATAATGAGTCAATCACTGTCTTCCTTCTATAATGATCAACAAAAAACAATTAGAAGGTTGAAATCTGTCTCTTTCCATTTAGTCTAGAAGAAGATTAAAGAAGAAGCTTAACTATATTTTCATGATAATTGGTGGTTAAATCACTCATGCTTGTTAGGTAAGTTGCATGAAACTTATTAGTTGCCATGAATTCTTTAAGATATTTAATAATGATTTTTTACAGTGAGAATAATACTTATAATTTTTTTTTATAACTATGTCTGACCAAAAACATATAGTATTTTCCATTCACATATACATCTGACTAAAATAGTGTGCCAATAACAATCAGTAGCTTTCATTCGGGTTTGCACCTGGATGTCGTTAGTCTGAAACAAGTTCAATGCAAATAGGGACTAGATGGCACCATGCTGTCATAGTGCTTGGATAAACAAACACACTTAAAATATTTGATGAAGATGAAATGGATTAATTAAAAACTGGATGCAGTTCTTATTGATAAAAAATAATGGACTATGCTAATGAGAGCCCTGCTCTCTCTTTTTGCGTTCAACGGACGTCCAAAGTCTTTTGTGATTAGACTTCCAAACAAGGAGGCCCGTCTTGGCTTTGGTTCAGTCTTTATGCTTGGATCTTGTTAAGAGCGAGCAATACACGCCTTTTTAGAGAGGGAAAGAAAAAAAAAAAAAAAAAAAAATTTAAAGAATAAAAAATTTTAAAAAAGAGAGAACACATCTAAAAGTAAAGTTTTAAATTTGATGGGATTATGCTCTCTTATTTTTTTTATTAAAGGAAATGATAAAGCTGTCTTAATTTTTTTTATAAAAGAAAATGATAAAGCTATCTTAATTTATTTATAAAAGAAAACACTTCACTATCTAATCCCATCTTGATAATGCTGTGATAATGGTGGGATGACAATCTGTCTCAGTATCCCATAGGACATTCAGTCAGGACTTGAAATCATAGTTAAAGATTTAGGCATATGCCATAAAAGTTTAATTCCGTGCACATTTCAATAATATATATACATATATATATATATATATATATATTGCAAGAACAAAACTTTTATCTTTTAAATTAAGGGAAAAAAAAGCTTCTTAACCAAAAAAAAAAAAAGAAAAAAGAAAAAAAGCAATGTGGTTCAAACTAGTTATTAAACTAGTTTTCAATTGACTTGGTTAATAATAAATGCAAAGTTACAGCCATTCATTAATCCTCTCTTCTTTTGAATAAAACATGCATATTCCAAGAATAAAACTTCAATCTTCTAAAAATTAGGTTAAACAAAAGCTGCTCATCAAAAATGTTAGAGAAAAACAATATGGTCCAAAGTAGCTATTAGACTAGTTTTCAATCGAATTGGCTATTTGAGAATAAATAGTAGAGATAAATTTATTCAATATCTTCTATATCTATCCTTTTTATTCCCTCAATTTAATCTCATTTAGTTTTATAGTTGATCATTTTCTCAAGCCAGGGAAAGGAAGACATGAGCATGATACATGCCAATCAATAATGCTTAAGACGAAGAAAGGCCAAAACTTTTGTAAGAAAAGTTCCATACACTAAATTTTTCAATAATTAATTATTTAAAAAGAATTTAAACATCACAAGATATCAACTTGATTGATCTCTATCCATTAGTGTGTAGATTGTAACATCAATTTTGCTTAATAGATTATCTTTTGCGATGGAGGCAGTTGCAATAGATTGTGAGGACATATAGCCATCACAAATAATCATCTACAAAAGGGTGCATGGTTTTGTCTTTATCAGGATTTTTTGCCCTCATCAAAAGTCAACCTTGTAATGTTGGAAAGAAATATAAAGATTTTGAATGTATGTTAGAAATCACATTGGGGCTTTGTTTGGTTGCCAAGAACTTACCAGGAGAAGACACTTTTTCTAAGAAGACCTCACATGATGTTTTGTTTGGTTAACGAAAATCAGCTGGCTACTGAAAATTGGATGATAAAAAAAACGAGTTTCCTAAGAAGTTGCAGCCCAAATTAATTGAAGATGAGAAGATATCTTCTCACAGCATTGCGCTTCCCAGAAGCCAACTCACAGTTAGCCAAAGGAGACCTGGTGCTGCTTTTTCTTAGATAGTAATAAATTATTCCTTTTCTAATTTATTTTCTATTTTAATTAAGAATTAAGATGGGAAGAAACCTGGCTTGAAATCAAGATGAGGGCAAGCTTGAACCCATGTCACTCTTATCTAACACTGCTGACTTTTCCAATTAAGCCAATTGCCATCCTTAAATTTAGTAAAACTTAATTGACTAGTGTTAATTATGTATCTGATAAAAGGAGGATAAAAATCAGCACGCCTGCTGCCCTGATGCATTTCAACTAACAGCATTTTAGAAATCCAAAGTTCAAGAATAGTTCATTCTGATACTTAGGCTTAATTTGAACCGGATCAGGTCAGAATTCAGAAATTTGATTGCAAGTTTGGATTCAAGTCAAGTGTTGGGGATGTCAGTAGGCCTGAGTTGGGCACAGCAATGGAGAAATTAGAATAGGCCAGACTCAGTTCAGTTAACAACTCTGTAAATTAAATATTAACTAATGCTTTATTGATGGAAACATTTAATTAAACGTTGTGATCTGACCTTGTTACACAAAGCTAATGGAGCCATGCTTTGCTTAATTAAAATAACAGCTATCTAGCCGTTATGTACTGAAAAATTGAGCAAACCTAACCTCCCTCACAGCAGATGTTAATTTACTTAAAAGCACTTGAAAAGCCATCTCACAAGATCCATATAGTAATTAATCAGAAAAAAAATAAAAATAAAAAGTCTTCATATCATGCATCTAAACTAGAGGCAAAAGGATTAGAAGGTATCCTAAGCAATACTAAAGGTGTTAAGATTTTGAGCAACATGGCTTTTTAATAGATCTACAGCTGTAGACTTGTGGGAAATTTGGACAAATGGAAGTATTTGACAAATTTCTGCTAGCCATGTTACTTGGCCTGCTTGTAACACACCATGGTGGTTGGTCTCTATATTTTATTTGGTCTATTATATTAGTTACATACCAAAGTTGCAGCAATTTCTCACCACTTGAGTTATGATGAAGGATCCATTGCCTATTAGAAAAGCCAAACTCACCAGAAGCTCTAGCATGAAAGCCTTTTCCATTGGATACTAAAGATTTCACTCCTTTTAATGTCCCATTACAGGTCTTGCAATAGATAGCTTTCCTTCTAATTTACTTTTTATCACTCTTTGAGTGCAGCATCTTTGGCCCTCCTTTGCTTTGCTACTCTTTAGCTCTTTTCTCCTCAGCTTTTAAGCTTTCTCTTCTTTCCTGAAAGAGAACATGCTGCTTTAAACACCCTATCTGCACTGTTGATTTCTTGGTGCCAAAGCTCTCATCTCGTCCACCTCTTGACTAGTTTGGGAGTCCGATTGATCTAAACTGCTATTATTCTTGATGGCGATATTTGAACAGCCCATGGTTTAATCTTCAGTAGTTGATGAGCTATGCAGGAAGACATCGGAGGAAGGCACTGACTTCTGCCTTGGAAATTATGAACTTTGAAAGTCTTCTATGTCTCTTTCAAGTTGATATAGATTTGGTTCAAATGATGCAACGCAATGATAGAATTACTTCATGAACAAATTATAAGAAACAAAAAAAAAAAAGAAAAAAAGAAAAAAAGAGTCGGTGGATGATAGGATTAATTCATGACGGTAATATGGAAAACTTAACACCTCGTCCGCATGTTATGAACTGAAGTCTTCTATGTCATTTAACTAAAAAGACGTAGGTGGCTGATAATTTAATACAGGAGGTTTTCACGTGCCTGGAGTTTGTTAATTTCTTACTCTAATGGATTCACTACCAAGTTGGCAGTGACTTTGATACGTTGCATTAATGCATACCAATTTATAATTCATCTAGGTATAAAGGTATAGCTAGAACTTTGCCTACAGGCTTTGCACATGTTTGCCGTGTAAGTTGGAGCCGCGTTGCGAATAAAATGCAGGCTTGTTTGTTTGTAAAGTGTAATGTATAATGTTAATGGAATTGATCTCATGCTGTCAGCTTGCTTAAGATCATTGGATGCATCCTTTAAATTTATGCAATATTATATAGCCTAGCATAGCTAATATTTCTCACTGGTTTTTTATAGCTAGATATACAACAACAACAATAAAGTCTCAATCTGAAATTAATTAGGGTTGGCTACATTTTTTTAGGCTAATTTTTTTATCCACACCTATCCATAAAGATATGAGAATCCTTACTTTTTATGATACCCGAATGTTGATATGATATATCATTTCTGAGGATCAAGATCCAATGTAATGCAACGCTTTGGTGCCTTCCAAGAATACTCCACTCTATTTATCTTTTTTATTAGATTCATGTTCATAGAGTATGATTATAGTTTTACGTTGACCATCTTTTTCTTTATCTGAGCTTAAGACCAGCTATATATAAATTCATACATAAGTAAAATTATCTAAGGGTGGATATTTTAGTAGCATAGGATGTTATATCACTGTGGGTATTGGTGTATTGATAGAATTATATAATTAAGAATAACTTACAACTCCTACTGGTTTTTTTTTTTTTTGCCACATCATCTATATTCTATAAATCTCATTTTTAAAAAAATGAGAAGAAAAAAGAGGAACGTTCGCATATCTTCCTTTCTTGATTGCTTGGTACGAAGAGGAAGTTTAGAGATTTCTGACTTCTAGCTATCTATTCGAAAATTCAATTAAAATAAGTCACTTGTTTTATTATAATAATGCATGCTACATAAATAGAATAAAAAAAATGTAATTTTTGATACAATTATAATATAACAATTAACAAGAATAAGAAGGGCAAGAATAATAGGCAATTGCAAAACAAAAATCACTAGAAGAAACAGAGAGCATTGCTAAATTGCCGTGTTTAAAATTTTCTTTAATTACTTTTGGATTATAACATTCACATATATTATTTATGAATAGGAGAATAATTCTTGTTAGACTCCTTGATCATGACTTCCTGGAAAATACGTTCGGTCAAGAAAAAATTTAGAATGATCTGAAAACATTTTAATGACTCCGAGAATATTACTTTTAAGTTTGTCAATATTTCTCACAAAGAACAGTTTTTATGATGTTTTAGTCTTCTATGAATTGATGTTGTCAATTAAGACCACAAGTAGATCCAACGGGAAGTTTCAGTTGGCCAAGTTAGTCAACAATTTTTAAATAATAATATGCCTCAATAATTTTTAAATAACAATATGCCAACTTTGAGCCCAAGTTGGATGCATTTGACCTACCAAATCTGTGCGAATTTATACAATATTAAAATAGAATTAAATATATAGCCGTTATGTGGCCAAGATTGAGTAATTTAAACCATTATCACCCAGCACTTCGATTTACTTGGAAGCCGACTACTACTTGAAAAATTCGACCAACTCAGCCACAAATCTTGAATTAAGAGGATGGAGAAAAATGATTTCACCCAGAAATAAAAAAAAAAAAAAAAGAAGGAAAAGGTTAAGCATCAGAACCATTCTCAAGTTTAATCTCCTCTTTAAACTAAAGACTGTCTTCAATCCAAGGGTGATTTGATTCTACTCTTAGCTATCAAGAACATAAAAAAGGCCAAGAGCTAGGATAAGAATAACTCTACATACATAATGAAACATGCCAGCATATAATTGCTGGTGAATACTTGGTCCAAGTCCAAACTGTTCCTAAAGAAATTCTCAGATGTTAAAAAGAAAAGTTATAGCTTAAAATATAGATCATGAAAACCACATTTATTAGATTGAAGCATGTAACATGCTTTGAAAATATAGAAACTAATAAGGTCATTGTCTTCTAATATGACCCAATATCAGTCATAATAATAGATTTTGCTTCCCCTGTCTGGTTAAATGGTTAACCAACCCAAACAGGTTATCTTCCAGATACAAATGACATTGAGAATTCAAGTCACCAACCCATACAAGTCAGCTTTTTAACACAAACAACATTTGACATGTCACCATCCACCATTCAAACAAAAAATTCATGAGCACCAGCATCACATATCACCTAACAGAATAAAGCACTCATGTTCAAGAATAACAAACTGAAGCATCATCATCAAATATCAACAGGAACTCTAGAAAGTAATTACATCAATGACCAAACAGTTACCTTTCTTGCCCACCAAGAAAAGAATAAACTGAGATAAAAGGGCAAGAAGGAAATAAGAAGATTTTTCCGGTTGCTCAAACAAACAACATCTAAAACTCCTAAAAATGTTAAAAGGAAGCCAATTTAATAACATGAAAAAACCACATAAACCATCATAATTGAAAGAAATGAAAGAACATAACCACCTCTTTACTCCCAGGGAAAAACTAACATCCATTGAAGGGGGAAAAAAATGGCAAAGATGGCAATCATTAGCTCCTTGATAACACTAAGGATCCATTCAGTCAAATATCCATGCCAGAAGGTCTGGACTCATCAATGGAATCAGCATGCTTAGATGATTGGTCATCAGAAACGGCGATGCCATTGTGTTCCTTCCACTGGTTTCTTCCAACCAATGCTAGGCTTGACCTCTGGATCTCCTCAATCCGGACCACCACCTCCGACATCAATGGACGCTTGTCTGGATACTGTGCAGCACAATCTATGGCCAGCTGCAATAGCTGAACCATCTCCTCCTCCACATTCTGGTACCTTAGTAGTTCGACATCAAACACCTCTGAAGCCCATTCCTCTCGGACAACAGATTGAACCCACCTTGGCAAATCAGTGCCTTCTTCATTGAGGAAAGCCTGAGCTGGGGCCTTGCCTGTAAGAAGCTCCAGCAGTAGCACACCAAAACTGTACAAATCACCCTTCTGTGAGACCGTTCGGACATCGGTGACTTCTGGTGCACGGTAGCCAGTTGCGCGATTGGGATTGGGTGTAGCAGAGGGGCTTACAAGATTCACAAGGCCATGCTCTGAGACACGGGCTTCATATGATTTGCCCAAGAGGATGTTGGAGGACTTGATGTTGCCATGCGAGACTCCAGGGCCCATCGAGTGGATGTATTCGATGCCCCGGGCTGCAGTGAGGGCAATGGCACATCTTGCCTCCCAGTCAAGAGGGGTGCGACCAGATCCTCTGCTCCCTGTATAATTGGTGAAGATAGCTTCTCTGGTTAGAGGAATTCACTTTCATATTCATCAGAGAAGTAGATGAATGTTACCATTGAGAGAAATACAAGAGGATGATGAAGATATGCTTCTCACATTCTCTAAACAAAACAACTCAATAGATAAACACCAACAAACTTTGTTCAAGAAGGGCATCTCACATTATATTGCATACCCACAGATCCAACATAAATGAAGAATGATAATAATAAATATCAACAATTCTTTTAACAAATCCAATTGCCACAGAAACTGTTTAGTTGAAAAGACAGAATCTAATCAAACTTTCAGTTTTAAGAAAAAAAAGGTAATATAAAAGAACCAACACCCAATTGAAATTTTATAGGGGTAGATACAGTCAATACCAAGACGATCCACTAAAAGACCAGATTTTAGTGAAAGAGTACAGAAGAAACCAGCCCTGACCCACCATGCAAAAGACCTACCAACTTTCATTAATTTTACTACAAGATAATTGAACAATTGAACAAGAAATAACCATACCTTATTGAAGAAAACTAAAGCATTTCAAAGACCACTATCTACTAATATGACGACCGAAAGGCATAGATCACAAGATAGCATCCATTGTCCACTCAATTAACCCAAAAATTTTTTTTGAAAAAAATTCTGGAATACCAAAATAGAAAAGAAAAAAATCGCAACACATTAAACAAATGTAACACTACCACATTTCATCATACAAGACACCAAATCCAATATAAAAGAAGATAACTATCAGAAAGAGAGCTAGCCATAAGTTATGAAGACAAAGGAGGAGGAGGAGGAGGAGGAGGAGGAGGACGAGCTCACCATGAAGAAGAGAGGAGAGGCTTCCCATTGGCATGTAATCATAGACAAGAAGCTTCTCATCTTTGCTGTAGTAAAAGGCTTGCAGTGGCACCAAGCTCTGGTGGTCCATCGCACTGATGGTGGTGAGCTTCTCCCGGAACTCCTTTTCCGGGAGGTTGACATCCCTGAGCCTCTTCACCGCCACCACCACCCCCATCTCCAGCATTGCTTTGTACGTCGTCCCCGTCGTCCCCTTCCCCAACACCTCCGCCGAAGCCCTCAGCAAATCCTCCAGATCGTAGACCTTCGGCCCTCCGCCTAAGAACACCAGGCTCTTCGCATTCCCGCGCGCCCCCGCCGCCGGCGGCTGCGGCCCCGTCCCGTTCTCCACTACCCCCTTCTCCCGCGCCACCGCGACCGTTTCCGGCGCCCTCCCCACCGCAGCCCCCGCCACCGCGTCCACCGACCGCGTCTTGCTTCCTCCGCCCCTCCGGCAGAGGATGACGAGGAGCGCCGCCAGAATCAAAAACCCGACGGCAGCGCCGATCGCGATCCCGGCGATCGCCCCGCCGGAGAGCTTGCTATGCCCTCCCCCGCCGGCATTGCTCCCGCCTCCTGGCGCCGGCCCCGGCGATGTCGGCGCCATCGCCGGCGCCGGCGATGTCGGCGCCGGCGATGTCCCGTTGGAGCAGGCGCCCAGCGGCCCGCCGCAGAGGCCGGTGCCCAAGAACGCCTCCGGCGACATCCTGCCGAGCGACGCCGGGATGGGTCCGCTAAGCGGGTTGTAAGAGACGTTGAACTGGGCGAGGTTCAGTTTGAGGTCGGGGATCTCGCCGGAGAGCCGGTTATTCTCGAGGTAGAGCGTCCCGAGGCGGGTGAGGTTGTTGAACGCCGAAGAGATCCCACCGGTGAAGTTGTTGTAGGCGAGGTTGAGACGGATGAGCTTGTGGAGGGAGAACAAGCCGTCGGGGATCCCGCCGGAGAAGCGGTTCCCCTGGAGATAGACGCCTCGGAGCTCCTGGCAACCGGCGAGGTCCGGCGGGAGGTGGCCGGAGAGGGCGTTGAAACGGAGGCTGACCGACAGGAGCGCCGTGAGGTTACCGAGGGTCCCAGCCGGGATCTGCCCCATGAGGCCAGACCCCGGGAGGTGGAGCTCGCTGACGCGGCCGCCCCTGCACTTCACGCCCACCCAAAAGCACGGCGTCGCCGACGCGTTCCACTGCAGCGCCGCCTGCCCCACGGCGGCGCGGAAGGCCAGCAGCGCCGCCCGGTCGGCCGCCAGATCCGGAGCTCCGCCAGGAAAGCAGCAGAACAGCGGGAGGAGAAGGCAGACGAGAAGAAAGCGCGGTAACTCCATTGGGCTGTGACCAGATACCATCCCTGGAGACTCAAACCATGGACGAGAGAGAGAGAGAGAGAGAATGAGCGAGTTGTTTTTGGCTGCCAGCTATAAAACTTCAAACCCTAACGCCGCTTCTTTTATTTATATTAAAAATAAAAATGGAAACAAGGATCGTATTAAATGTAAACTAACCGTTAATTAATAAATCATTATTATCATCATTATTATTTTTTCTTTCGTTTTGTAGGGAAGCCGGTCTGATTACGCGCAGGAGACCGAGTCTAGAATGTTCCCCGCCCGGTCTGTTTCGATCAAGACCGTCCATTTAGTGGAAAGGTCCGACGTGGGAAACAAGGCGTTCCTTCCCGGCTGTTTGACGTGGCACGCGGGTAATGGGCGACTCGCTTGGCGAGGCGACGGCGGGGAGACGGTTGGTGACGGCGGCGTTCCGGACGAGGCGAGGAAAGCCCGGCTGACGGCGTGGGGATCCGAGGCGTCCTTCCAGCGGTCGGAAAAGATCGCCGACAAGTTCAACGACACCGGAGGAATTGACGGAAGATCGCCGTCGATCAGTAGTTGGACGGCTGTGGTTTCTGATGGGAGAATGCTGTCCGTCTGATGAGGATCGGAGGGTGATGGTGGGGACCACGGAGAGTAACTGGGATTTGGGGACCGCCGGTCAAGCGGATTTTGCCGTCCCAGAATATTTTTTCTGGAGGGCTGCGATTGGATTTGAGATCTCGTTGTCGAGCAAATCGCGCCGGGGGCGACCCTTTACTCGTCTCTCTCCTCAAATTCTTTTCCATTTATGGCCTTGCCGGGGCTTTAAAGGGCAGGATGAATGGATGGCAGGGATTGGATTACAAAGGAATTGATGGTGATCGGTGGAGAGATTGAGAAAGACTATATTATGAGATCATAAGAGGTAAAATGAAGGGTTACTCTACATGTGGATTTGTTTTGAATAGAGAGAGAGAAAAAAACAAAAAAACCATCAGCCATCCTCAATCCATGCCCCATGAATTGCACCTGTCATCAGCTGTCAAAGATTCCCTCTTCTACGCAAATCATTGAATGAGGATCATAATGGAAGAAACATGCGAAGAGACCCAACCCATCGAAGTGTACCGTTAAGCCGAAGTTCCTTTGGATAGATCTGGGACAACAACAATCAACTAGGCATACAAAATATCTAACAATAAAAATATTTATTCATTCAAAAGCATTCTAAATAAAGATAATAAAATATAAAAATTAATGACATAAGATTCTTGTTACAATTGCATAATAAATAAAAGTAAAACAAATCTTAACCAACTTCTAAGATAGCTACATCGATCAGCACGTACAATTTCTACTCCGATCCTTCTTCATTACTGGATCATAAGATAGTTTAATGAGTTCATACTCCGTGAATAGAACTAATTATAAATTTATAATTCAAAAGATTAATACTTATAAAACTTTTAAGAACATAACTGTTATCTTATTTTCCTTTATAATACTTATAATCTTTGAAGTATTTTTGAACTGATTTTTTATATTATTTTATTTAATATAATGTTCTTGTTTTCATTTTTCATTTTTCATTTCATCATAGTCAAGGTTTATATGTCTTTATTTATTAGAGTTTACATGTTATTAAGTTATCATGTCATCTTAATCATGATTTTCATATTTTTATTTAAAATTATATGTCATCTTTTTATCAATACACCACGATCGCATATATTTATGTGATAGGACCAAAGCACCACATCAACCTGAATAAGGGTATATCTTCCATATATATCTCTTATAAAGGTGGGTTACGATATCATTCATTAAGTCATCAAGTTATATCATAGTGAACCGAGAGTGACATATTTTATGATTCTATATTTATTTACATCTAATTAATCCATTACCTAATTATTCTTGTATTTTCTTAGATAATGTTATATATATATATATATATATATATATATATATATATATATATTATTGTTATTATTATTTTTAGTTTCATAATAATATAAATTTTAACTTTTATATTTTACTTATTTGAATTAATGATTTTTTCAAATTATTACTTATGCAAATATGATGACACAATAAAAATTATTAACATATAATTATCAATGCAAAATTTAAAGAGTAACAAAAATTAAAATTATATATATATATTTATTTAAAATTAGGTAATTTATCAAATTGCTAATTTATAATTAGCCTACTTACCTCTCTAGCTAGTCCACAAATTATGTCCAATTAACTTGGCTATTGATTACCTATAACATAATTTTTTATTTTTTAATTTTTACAACCATGATCATGATGGTTAATATTAAATTCTCAAAGAACCCACCTAACCTAAGTCTAAACTCAATACTCAACACACATGGACTTGGGCTGGACCAAATCTTGGGCTAAAGTCTAATTACACTTGGGGTCCAAACTTACCAAGGTCACCTGATTCTAATCCAACTTTAATCCACAACATTGAGACCAAATTGATTCAACCTAATGGATTAGAACCTGGTTGAATAAACTGAGATTTAATCAATTCGGTTCACTAAGCTTTTCAATGTATCTTGGTTCTTATCAAACGGAGCCAATAAGAAAGTTATAGTTAATTTACCAAAGGCCTATCAATGCACATAAAGTTGTTTTTGTTTATGAAAATACCATTCTATTACAATTAAAAATGAGGGTGGTTTTCTCATCTTTTTGGTCCAATTTCTTAATTATTTCCTCTAGAATTACTTGTTAGAGAATTTAGTCATAAAAGACCTAGAAAACTATATTATTATTGTCATTGTTATTATTCTATAGATTGATTGTATTCTATCAAAATTTGGATAGCTTATAAGCCTTAGAAAACCTTCCTTATAAATACTTATGTTCTCCTTCCTTTTGTATCATAATAAATTAAATTAAAATTTGAAACTTTCTAATCGGTGTTCTTGGTGGTACAATTCCATCATACTAGTTTAAGGTCTTCTTCTATTGCAACTTTGAAAGGCCCTATACAAAGCCAGAGGAATTTGATATGGTAGTGAAAGCCTCAGTAAAGATTGAAAATGGGTGCAACTTTGGTCGGGTTGAAGGGTTCAGTCAATGAGATTTCAATTAGTTACCGTAATTTAGATTAGTTTTTAGCTATTTTCTTTACCTTCTTGAAATCTAACTATCCTAGATTTAGCTTTCTTATGATCTTACTTATTTTTTTTGCATTTAAAATAAGTGTAAAAATCTAAAAAAAATATTATTTTATTATTTATTAGAAAATTTACTAATCCTTTTTGATAGAAGAGAACTTGTTTAGGTCTAGTCAAGCTTATTAATCTGCATCTAATTATCTCTTACTCATGAATACCTTTAAGCCTTTGCTTCCACGTCCTAAAATAGGTCAACTTCTATATAGGTACCCTAACCCCTCATACAAGCCAAATCTTGGTCTCTTGCAATTCTCACTCGCCATATCATCAAGTGTTATGCCAAACCCCTTCAATCGAGCTTGACTCTAATACCACTTGTCCTGGGCTTAACTTTATCACATCAAAACTATGCAGTGCTTCAACAACAATTCAACAATGGCAACGAAGCTAAAACCAAGGCAAAACCGACCAAAATGCAAAAAAGTAAAAAATAAAAAATAAAAAATAAAAAATAAAAAGAGAAAAATAAAATGATCACTTGTTTTAATAACCCTAGATCAAGTTAAGACAAACTTAATCATACAAGCAAGAGGAATTTTATGACACTATAAAATCTTAGCCCTTTTTTTTTATTGGTGGCAGACAAGCGATTACCTGGTCAAACAAATGCAGCGCAACTAATTATTGATCCAAACCATACTTAAAGCGATCTGTTGGCAAGTGCCAGATTAGTTACTGGATGTAGACCCAATGATTGAAACTGCTGCGGATGCCATTATAGAACATTTCATAAGTCTACCAAAGGAGGAGGCAGTTGGAGCGTTTCCATATGGGCAGAACTTTTTGATCTTGGTTGGAACGATGCCCCGCAATAGACAGTGTTGGGGTCCTTGAATAGCACGGTTTTCATGGTGGATTTGGATGCATAACCCGAAGCCATCGAGAGTTGCAAAGAAGAGGAAACTCTGTCCCACTGGATAGGGCAAAGAAAATCTAGCTGGACCAATAAATAGCGAACGGAACTTGATAGATATATCAAACAACTTTCTCGAGAAAAGAGGGACATATTAAATAATAAGGCCCACTGGATAAACCGAAGTCCAATGTCAGATAGCACTGAAGGATTGGTGCGATTGGAAGGACCTCTTGAGCCAGAAACATTTTGCGCAACTAAGGAGAAGAATCCTGGAAGAAACAAGGAGAATGATAGGCAACGAGAGGTTCAAAGATAGATTGAAGAATCCAAGTCAGTGATTGCACTTTGATTCATTAGCTCTTTAATTTTCAGCATATTCCTACGGTGGCTTGAAACTCCGGTGCAATGGTTTTGAAACATGAAAGCAGCTTCTTCGAAGCAAGGGCAAGCATAAAATTGGAAGCTAACCTGGTAAATCCACCATGCGAAGACCCAATGCCTCCGGACATAAAGCCAATAACCGCATCATTTATACCACCAAATTCAGCACATGCACCATGCCACCACATAGACTCGACTGCGCCCTTTTTGTTCTGTAAGACCCTGGAGTAAAGTTTAATATAGGTACCAAATTAACATAATTTTCTGGCTTAATTTCCTAGCAAGTTCTAAACGATACCAACCTAGGAGGCATGGAATTGTAATACCATGGTTCAGCTGCTGAGAGGAGCCATCACCGACCAACTCGAACTAGATAAAAGATGGAGCAACCCAAACATTGATGCATGCAAACCTCAAATGAGCTGGAATAACAATCATCCTGGCTTGGGCCCTGCTCATGACAAGATTAAGAAGAAAACCAAAAAACATAACAGTCAAGGGCCATTACAAACCCATGACCGGAACTAGTCAGAAGAAAATCAGGATCTACTCTCTTTACTACTGCAATTCATCCAAGAATATAATATTGGACTTTGTCACAAACAAACCATAAAACTATTTGCTTCACCTCGAAGACACAGCGACAGCTGGAGGAGTATGCATGCCCCCCACAGATGGAGCCACAGTCAACCTCAGCTGTTGGTTCTAAAGTTGGCTTTCGGCAACTCATCTAGCATCAGCCATGTATGTACAAAAATAAATATTAAAAATTAAAAAAAAATTGCTTTTTTTTTTTTTTTCCGCTTATTGTTGTTGTTGTTGGAGGCACTCAACAAAGAACTTCTTAACTTCTTGATTTGGGCCGCGCTATATTCTAACCAAGCGAATCAACTGTTTGTGCTGGTTTTTCCAACATGTTTACAACTGAAAATGGAATAGCAACCTTATGCACAGGAGAAACAGGTGATCTGTTCTCCGATGCAATCAAATATCCCACCCTTACTCAGGGTGTACATGATGAGAGGCTTTATTTCTCCTACAAAAATCATGCCTGAAAAGAAAGCATGACTGCTAGAGGAAGCCTCTTATCCCACGACCAGCAACGGACTCCCTATATATGGCTAGTGCTTCTTCCATGACCTGAGCTTGAGATAACAACTGTGCTCTTCTCTTGCCAGAAGGATGAGTGGAGAGATAGTCCCTTAATGCTGAATCTCCTCCAATCTGTCCCAGTTTTTCATAGACCTTTGGGGCCACACGGGGGTCATATCCAGCTGCAGCAAGTAGTAAGAGCCCAATATAGTCTGCTTCAATTTCCATCCTAACAAAACAAGTCACCTGTCAACAATATTTATACAACCTCAATGCACCAATGGCAACATCTGGAACAATAACATAGAACCTCAATGTACCAATGGCAACATCTGGAACAATAACATAGAACCACAATGCACTGGTGACAACATCTATGAAAAATATATATAACTGATGGCAATGTGATAACTAAACTTCCATATTAAGGACTAAATAATAACGTAGTAGCAAAATTTTAGCAGCCTCGGCCTAGCAGAAGCAGGGTAGCAATGTTGGATACAACAGAAAATATTAAAAATTGCACTAATAGCAATATTTGTATGCATTCACAGGAAAAGTCATCAGAACATAATGCATATTCTAATTCCCAATTCAAGTTTCTTCAAGAGTATAGTTATACGTTACAAAGTGAAAGCTTAAGGCCACTAAACAGGTGCTACATTACATTCAAAAGCATTAAAAAGTTGCTCGCATAACTACAATGCTCCTAGCTAAAGAAATTTAGTAACACTGAGGTTGTATTTCACTCTGCCAGTATGCATCATATTTAGAACTATATATATGAATTTTAGCAAGGTTTTTGTTTGAACTATAGTTCTATGCAGTTGCCTAAGAATTCCAATTGCTAAAAGTTCCACAAAAATTATTATAGCAAGTTAACAAAATGTTACGAGGTGATCCACTACTAACCAGCAAGATATGAAACGAATGCAACAAAAATAAATATCCCAAGGTCAAGAAGCCCACTAAAATCAAACAGAATATCAAGGACTAAAAAAAGACAAAAATCAATGGAAAACAATCAAATTAAAATAGTTCAATATGTTAACTAGGGCTAGTCAATATCTGTTATATTGCCTGTGGTACTTATTATCTTCTATAAGATACTTTATAGTGTTTGGACTAGAACTCAAGACTAGATCGAGATATAACTGCTAATAGATTTCTTGAAGTCATCCTTGCATTCACTTATCACATCTGTTGTTGCCTTTTCAACTAACATAAATCTGATAGTGTCACTCTTATCAAATAGCCAAATAAAGGGTAGGTTTAGCACCCTTTACAGGCTTGATAATTTACTTCATTTCCATGTAGAAGCTTTTGCAGGTTTCATTGGTTCTTTCATTTCTGTGTAGAAGCCTTTAATATAGGACAGTTTTGCTCTTCAAATGCAGCTTCTCCACACCTTTGAATAATACCAGTGGGCCAATCAGTTCAGTATTGGTTTCCCCACAACAGAAACCATCATAAAACCTAAAAGTCTAAGAGGATCCTCTAAATTTGCATCAGAATATCTAAAGCCTCCCACATGTAGTCATAGATAATATTGGTCCATCCAAATTCAGATTTGATCAAATTTATCCTGGTTTTTTTCTGATTTAGCAAAGAACAAGCCATTTATTATGATTATCAAAAGCCACAAAATCCTCACAAAAGGTTTAGGTTCCCACTTGTGCTTTTGTAGTATAAGCTGTGAAATCATTACTTGTATCATCTCCTCAGCACTTGCAGCATAACCCATTATTTAAGTACCATGGAGTTCATTCCGCTATCAAAGGTTCAAAATGTCTACATGATGATAGTTTTATATTGTAACTGAAAATGCCTGCTTATGCCTTCACGGCATATCATTTTGGATTGTCTTCCTCAAAAAACTTCTTTAGCTTCTGATTTAGCCTCTTAAATGCTTGAAGGCTACGCAAAGACAAATAGAACTGGCAATTGATTCAGATCTGGATTGATCTGAATTTTGTAACAGCTTGTTCAGCAGATATTATAAAACAAATTCAAATAGAATCCCATAACTGGAAATAAGATCTGCAGTGGTATTATTCAGATTATTCAGATCTGACGTACTGATCTGTCCTAAAAAAGTAATGTGCTGTACTTCATTACAGCAATATGAAACCTGAATAAAAAAAGAGGAAATGATGGAAAATGAGAGAAGAAAAGTAGAAAATGACAGAGAATAATAGGAAGAAAGGAAGGTGGCCTGCTGCTGCCTTTATTTGTACAAATTCCAAGGCCACCAAAAGAACCAACCACCTTATATAGCCTTGATCAGCCACTAATCCCAGCCCTATTAGGAATCTTTAATTTAGGAAATAAATCAAGCTAAAACATCTATCTGAAACCATGATTTTCTAGGATACACATTATATTCCATGGTAAAAGTTCACGGTACTGTAGCATGAATACTACTTGTGAATAACATGCCACAATAAACTGACCCACTAAAAATAAAAAATTAATGACTATAAAAATGAGAAGGCCTAATACATTGAAAATTAAATAAATTCAAAATGTAATTCATCAATTGCTTCTGCTGCACTTTGGCTTGTCATTGAGCTTGTTCATGTTGTTGGATTGGGTTTCACTTGTATATGGATGTAATGTGCCTTTGCCGTTAAAAGTGCTGTCTTTCTGGCTAATCCTATTAGCTTTTGACTGCTGGTTAAACTTACTTCTTTTAGTTGAATTGCAGGTGCTGGCTTATGCATCATGTCAAACACTGAGGTTGCACAACCAAAATCAGCCTAACAAAATGTGTGCAGAGGATGTAGGAAACACATCACATAATAGCTCCTCTGCCTAGATTTTTCCTGATTGGAAAGTTAACCAAACACCATTGTTTCACCACAAAGATTCTCATGGGCATTGAGATAAGCCAAATAAAACGGATGTTCTTTGTACTCTATCTTCATGTATAGCTTCTTAGCAAAACAACATTTTCAGGATTTCTCCCAACAATGAAGAGATTACATGACATGTCACATGCATCTTGAAGATGCTAGCTCTCCCATTCACATTCCTATTGCTGGTTCTGTGTATGGGCAACTCTTCGTACGGAAAAGAATTCACCACCATTATCTCCTTCAAGTGACACATGCATGAGGAACCTCTTTGTCTTCCTCAGGTAATAACATCTTTAGGATTTCTTGTAATTAATGTCAACTTTTTCTTAGGACACATACTTTAACCCTAAACCAACTATAACATCTAACACCCGCTGTCTTCACTTCAATTTTAAAATTTCTCAGCTGATCACAAATGATTATTTTAGCTTCAATGGGTGGTTTTAAAGAGAAAGACGGTGGCAATGGCCTGGATTGCTAACTTGCTATCCTTTGATTCAGTTTGTCTTAAATTTGCAAGGAAACATGATGCATCTCATCAATTGACCAAAACTTGTGGCCCGCCATCTCGAGTAAATGTTCTTAATCCAAACTACTTCCTTGTCACAAGAGTCTCTTCAGCATTAAAAAAGCTGTTCTCTTAGCCAATTCGTAGAACCACTCATTGTAGGATTCCTTAGAATCTTCACGTTATCTTCGGCCATGATATTTTAACCAGAGGATCTGCTTGTAATCCAGGTGTTCCAATATATATTTCAACTCCTTCATGCATTAATTGATGTTGTGTCCCAACCATTAATTGAGTCCCTTTGTTGCATCCACTTCATATATGTGACTTCACAATTTTGATGATGCAAACTATCTTTGCGTGCTTCTGAAAGCTAAGGCCAATCAAATGAAACCCTCACAACTAGCAATCCAATCTAGGAATAGCTCTCAATTCATCTTGCCATGAAAAATCCAACACATCTACCTTCACTCCTCAAGCTACCATTGACAAATCATCAAGTGGTAGTCGAACAACTTGATGATTTTGGTGGGGATTAACCGAATGATTAGCTTGTCATCCCATATTTCCAAAACTTTCAAGTTTCAACTGGCTGCCATCTCCTTTCCTGGATATTATTTTTCTGTCCACAAAACTCAATAACTCTTGTTTTCTGCCCAGGCATCTCATATGACTTATTTCAATAGAAAATCACCATATTGCTACCCTAGGTTCTAGAAATTGGCGAGGTACTGTCTCAAAAGTCAAGAGGTCAAATCTTGCCGAACAATAAAATTTTTCCAGGGGTTTTTATACCTGTCTTCAGTCACTTCAAATTCTCCATAATTACCTTGAATTGCTTCATATGCGCTCCACATGTTGCTGTGCAACACCAAAATTATGTTAAATGCCAACATATTCTGTTGCAACTCACCAGTTGCTTGATCAACATGTTCAAGATGCTCTTTATGTCACCGGAGGAAGTTATTGCAGTTTGCATCAATCACCTTCACTAATAAAATTTTATTTCACACACTAGATGAAGGAGTAGCAATGCTGCAATACAAAAGTGACGTAGCCTTCTAGGTGTTTGGAGACAACATGAAGAACAAATACCAGATCTGGATCGATCTGAATTATACAAAAGAAATTAGCTCTCTGCTTACCCAATATTGTAAAACAAATCAAAATTGAGGCCCTCAACTGAAATAGAGAACATATCTACAGTTGTATTTTTCAGATCTGATGCTTCACACAACAGTAATGTGTTTTGTAAGAGCTATAACTGGCATTGAAAAGAAAATAGAGGAAAAGATGGAGAATATGAGAAGAACGGAGAAGCAGAATAAAAGAACAAAGAATACAAGTGGAAAGGTTATATTGTTTTCTACATATCATTCAAAAGTGGGAAAGATTTTATTGGACGACAACAAAGCTATAGATGTTGCTGGGATTGGGACAATTCGTATCAAGATATTTGAAAGCATTGTAAGATCTTTGGAGGCTTGGCATACCTTATAATTGATGAAGAACCTAATTTCATCGAGCACACTTGATTACAAATACTTAGCTGAAAATGATGTGTTAAAAGTTTCTAAAGGTGCACTTATGGTAATCAAGGGGAAGCCTGTGAATGGCTTGTATCACATAATTAGAACTAATCTCACCAATACTACTACCGTCACTTCATCTTTGGAGTAGTTAGACTCAGATGGCACTCTATTGTGGTACATGTGGTTGGCGCATATGAGCAAGAAGAGGATGTTGGTGCTTACTTGATGGTGTGAAGATCAAAAAATTAGACTTCTATGAACACTGCGAATATGAAAAATAGAGCAGGGTGAAATTCAACACCAATACTCACTATTTCAAAAGGGTGTTAGATTGCATTCATTCAAACCTTAGGGGACCCAGCCTTCACATTTATTGATGATTACTTAAGGAAGGTCCAGGTGTATTTGAAATTAAAGTTGAGGTGTTTGTCAAATTCAAGTAGTGGAGAGCTGTGATGAAAAAATAGATTAGATGACAAATCAAGATGTTGTCTATGGACCATGGTTTAAAATTCTACAAAGGTGATTTTGACAAGTTCTATATGAATGAAGGTACAGTAAAGCACCATACTATACGGATGATGTTACAACAAAATGGAATTATAGAACAGATAAACGGAACACTCTTAGAGAGAACGCACTCTAATTCTGGACTTAAAAAATTTGTTTGGACTAAAGCAGTAAATACAACAAGTTACTTGATGAATGGGTCACCTCCAACTGCATTGACTTGAAGATGATCTGATCAGCCTATTGACTATTCTGATTTGAAAATATTTGGTTGCTCTGCATATATTGATATTAGTGATAGCAAACTTGAACTAAAGACAAGGAAGTACATATTCCTAAATTGTGGCACTAGGGTGAAAAGTTAGACTGTATTATGTTAAAAATCCTAAGCCATTCAAATTTATGATTAGCAGAGATGTCACATTTGATGATTCTGCTATGATAAAATAGAATGAAGAATCTGTTAAAAATCAGGCAAAGGACTATAATGTCAGCAAAAAAAGTGGAGCTTGATGTAAAAGCTTTAGAGAGAGAGAGTAACAAAACTCGCCAGCTCAGCCCAAAGTAGAGGTGCAAATGGAGGAAACTACACATGATGAGAAACCACATCAACAACCATATAGCATTGCTACTGGGCGTAAAAGGAGGTAGATCAAGCCACCTGCACGATATGTAGATATAGTTGCCTAAGCTCTTGCTATAGCTAAAAGTGTGAAGAATGAACCTTTCACATATAAATAAGCAATGAATCGCAAGGAATCTGCTAAGTGAATAGCGACTATGCATAAAGAAATTGAATCTCTTGAGAAGAATCATACTCAGAAGCTTGTGAAGTTGCGTAAAGGGAAGAGAGTAGTAGGCTGTAAATATGTCAATAAAAAAAAGAAAGGAATACCAGGGGTTGAGGCAACATGGATCAAAGCACGGTTGGTGGATAAAGGCTACACTCAAAAAGAGGGTGTGGACTTTTACAAGGTATTTTCTTCTGTTGTGAAGCATATCTCCATTTGTGTAATACTTACCATGACATGTGAGTTGGACTTGGAGCTCAAACAACTCGATGTTAAAACAGCCTTATTCATGGTGAGTAGAACAAATTCTACATGTCATAGTCAAAGAGTTTTTAAATTCCCAGTAAGGAAAACTATGTTTGCCTACTAAAGAAATCTATATATGGTTTCAAACAATCACTTAGGCAATTTAATAGTACAAGAGATTTGATGCTTTCATGATAGATAATGGCTGCACTAGAAATCACTATGATAGCTATATCTACTATAAGAAGCTCCAAGATGGCTCTTTCATAGATCTGTTGTTGTATGTGGATGATATGTTGATTGTGGTATGACACAAGGCCAAAATCAACAAGTTGAAGACTCAATCAAGTTATGAGTTTGAAATGAAGGACTTAGGTATAACAAAGAAGATTTTGCATATGAAAATCCATAAAAATTGACAAGCAAACATATCGTACTTGTCTCAAAAAAAATACATTGGATAAATCTAAACCAGTGAGTACTACTTTCACTACGCATTTCAAGCAATCGACTTCATTATCAACACAAACTAAGAGGGAGATGTAGCACATGATGTGAGTGCCCTATGTTGGCGCAATCGATAATTTGATATCTGTAATGGTTTGCACTTGATCAGACATTTCACATGCTATTAGTGTGATTAGGAGGCATATGAGTAATCCTAAGAAGACCCAACAAGCAATGAAATGAATCTTTGGATATTTGAAAGGCTCTATAAACATAGACTTAGTATGTTGGAAATCTTCTGGTGGGAATGTTAGCTACATTGACTCTGTTTATATTGGTGATTTGGATTAGAGGTAATCTTTGACTGATTATTACTTTACTTTCTTTAGATATACAGTTAGTTGGAAGACGACACTGTAGGCTACGGTTGCCTTGTCTACAACTAAAGCTCAATATATGGTAGTAACAGAGGGAGTTAAAGGAACAATATGATTATGTGGTCTCATTGATAGTCTTGGCTTACCAATACAGTTTAAAATAGGGCATTGTAACAATTAAAGTATCATTTATTTAACTAAAAATCCTATGCATCATGAGATGATAAAGCACATAAATGTCAGATATCACTTCATCAAGAAGATCATTGCTAAAGGTGCTATTGGAATTCAAAAGATAGCCACAACTAAAAATCCTGCTAATATAGTAACTAAGCCTATTCTAGGAGACAAGTTTACGCATTGAAATTGGCTGGAGTATGTAAAGCCTGATGCCCTAGCATGGAGTCAAATATGACAAAAATGTTATGGCTGACTTGATAAACATCAAAATAAAAAGAGAGATTTATTAGAGTTTAACTTGAGGTCCACAAGCCCAATATGAACATGTTTCCATATATATATATATATATATATATATGTAAAGAAGACGAGTCCTAGTCCTTGTAGGATATTGTGGATCCCTTCTCTGTGTAAACATATGTAGCTCTGACCTTAGAGTATCATCAGATAGCTAGAGAGAGAGAGATTTTGTTAGGTGTAAGCGGGTTTAAAGTTTATATAGAGAATCTTATTATAATCTCCAGCCATGTTAATTCTCTGGTGTTCTTCTTTCTATTTCTTCCTCCCTTCTTTCCTACAGAACCAACATAGAGGATTCTGATAATCCATTATAACAAATTACCTAAAGAACATAAATTTATCCATCAGAGAAATGATGGGAGTAAAATTATCATAACTTTCCTTGGACTTCAGAATCCAAACAGTGGAGCACTTTTATAAGAGATGGAATCTGAGATCATTTGGGACACATTATCCTCATTCAAAATCATCTCAGATCCGCATCTACGTTTTGGTTAAACGAGCTTGAGTGATTCCCTGTCTCATCATCTATTTTCTTTTATTCTGTTATGATCCTCAGTTCATTATCCACCCATTTAAGCATCCAATTTTATGTGTCAATTTTGTTGATGACACCAGCAGTAAGGACATGAAAAATTTCAGAGCTTAAGCAACCAAGATCATAATTGACATACCTCCTTGAGTGAGGAAGCCTGAGGACAAGATCCGACATCGCACTGACAAGCTCTGGCATCCCAAAGAATTGCAAAAGAATCAACTGCAATATTAAAAACCACATACTCTTCGTGATTCCTTCAGCAACATGCCGGGCAACACAATGGCCAACCTACAATCAGAGTCAAATTCTCACCACACCTCCAAAACCAAATTTTAAGTAGATAAATTGAACAAGAGAAGAATAATACCTCATGACCGATGACGGTAGCAATTTCAGCATCGGTCCTGAAATGGTCGAGCAACCCCGTAAAGACGACAATCTTGCCGCCTGGAAGGCAGAAGGCATTGACGATGCTGTCCCTCACCACGAGGATCTCCCAGTTCAATCCTTCCAAGTGCTTGATCGCGGCCCCGCGAAACTTGCCCTTCTTCTGGCTTTGGGGGATCCACTTATCGTCAAGAATCTCATCTTCCCAGCTCCATTTTCCCTCAATTTTTCCATCCTCCCCGCTCAGTGCCAGCAGGGTGCCCCGAGAGCGCTCGGGGACAGCGAAGACGGCGACGCCGGGAAACTCGGAGGCATACTCCATGTCGCTCCAGAGGCGCTCGTCGTGCCGGAGGCCGCGCTGGAGGAAGTCGATGATCTCCTTGGCGATGAGATGGACACGGATGCTTTCGGGGTGGAAGGGGGGGAGGATCTTGTCGCGGAGGACGGCCTTGAGCTGCTCGAACTGGGACTCGCCGAGCTGGCGCTCGAGGGAGGGGGAGAGGAGGATGAAGTGGGTACGCTTCGTGTATGGGACCGTCTCGAGGTGGCCATAGTAGACGGTGACGGCGGCGCCGCCGCCGACGACGGCAACGAGGAGGACGACGCGGGGGTTGTGGTACCAGCGGGGCCCGCCGCGGCGGCGGAAGTGCTCCAGCTGGCGGTTGTCCACGTAGTAGTAGTGGTAGTTCCGCCGCCAGCCGGCGGGGAGGAAGGGTCGGGAGAGAGGCGTGGAGTGGTGATGTTGATGAGGAGGAGGAGGAGGAGGAGGAGGAGGGGAAGGGGGTGGTTTGGGTCGCGGGGTTGGGGTTTTGGGAAGAGGATTGCGATAACGGGAGAGGAGAGACGAGAGGGAGGGCTTTGCTTTCCGGAAAAGATTCATCGTTTTTTTCTTGGGTTAAACATTGGGAGAATTTCTTGCGAGGAAGTGGAGTTATGTGGGTGGGAGTGGGAGGGGGAGAGCGTCGAAGTAGAGCGTGAGGCCAACCGCCAGCGCCCGCGGAGAGGAGAGTGGGAAGAAGAGTCGCAGCATGACGTGGCACGGGGCGAAGCCTGCCGAAGGCTGCGGACGCGCCTGGAAGGTCTGGTTAAACGCGAGAAAGCGCGCGAAAGGAAGGCGCCACGGGCCTGGCCCGGTCCCGTGCGGTCCGATATTTAAACGGACCTTATGAAACCGAGCCCGGCCCGATCATATGAGCTAAAAAATTAGCCCTGAACCTTAAAATTTTTCGAGCTAAGCTCAGGGCTATCCATAGGTTGCCCATCCCTTGTCCAAAGATAAGGCTGCATTGAAAATATTGAGCTCAGTTGAGCACAAATTCTAACTCAACTCGGTCTCCACATCCCCCAACCCTGATTTAGATAGAAGAAAGGGTTGCAATATTTTTATTGATTTATATTTTTGGATTGAAGCTCTAGTATATATAGTTTGATAGTATAATTGTATATGATAAGACAAAAGATATAATTATGTAAACTAAAAGTTATGTTGGACCAGATTGAGCTTGGGAGACTTGAGTTGATTTGAAGGACATTCCTAATCTATTCTTATTTGAGGTTATTCAAAGAATTTATAAAATATCAATCTAATCCTATCTAATAACAACATCAGGCAAATGAATTTAGGTTGAACCCAATCTAAATTGCAATCTTATTGTAAAGGTAGTCATTACTTATATGCTTATGATTTGTAGTATAAGTTTTTTTATGGTAACATGCTATAGCAAAATGATATTTCTAAGAGAGAATTGATACTCACATGCATATGCATCAAGGCCCTTCCCCCAAGCTGTTACAAGTTTTTGGTTAACGTGCTCGCTAAGTGATCTTTCACTTGCCAACAACCACCATCCATCATCCTTTGCCTCAAGGTTGTTTCAAATTCTAATTCTCCTTCAGCTAATCCATCAATTGCTCTTCATAAGAGGATAAAAACTAGACATCCAATTGATCATTTTGTCTCCAATCATGCCCTGTCTCATTCATTTAAACTATTCATTGCTTCTGTATCTTCCATACCTATAACCTCTAAGGTCACTATTGCATTGTTGATCCTAAGTAGATGGAAGCAGTGGATGTAAAAAATGGATGATCTTGAAAGATATGAAAGATTGTTCCTCTACCTTATGGCGGTAATATCTTCGGTTGTAAATAGGTATTACAGTTAAATTTTAACCTATAGGTTCATTTGAGTGATATAACGCTTGGTTTCTAGAAAAAAAGATTCACATATTGAAGGAGAAGGTTATAAAAATCTTTTATATTTATAAAATTAAACTCTGTTCAGAAACACTTAGCTATAGATGTTAAAAAATCTTGGCCACTAAACTTGTTGGATGTAAGAATATTGTTCTTCATGGATATATTCAAGAAGAGACATTTATGAACTTACCACTAGGATATTATCCAAATGTTCAAGCTTGATGGGTTTATTATCCGAAGAAAGTAACATATGAACAAAAACTATATCCTAAGGCTTAATTAGAGAAATTAAGTAAACCTCTTTAGCCAATGACTATTCAATATTTATTTATTGAACTAATAAGTCCACTACAGTCTCTATCATCTGACTCGGGAATGTGTGAATACTTGATCCTCTCACTCTACGCTATGAAATCAGGCTAATCTATTTTTCATGACAGAACTAAGCATGTGGATATAGATTGCCAGTAGAAAGAGTGGTTTCTTAGCTGATCTCTACTCCCTTTGTGTATACCAGTATTTACTTGACTGGTTCACCAAAGCCTCTTCATATTCTAGCCTTCTTGATATCATTGGCGAGTTGTAAATGTTAGACATATATACTCCAGCTTGAGAGGGAGTGCAGAGGAAAGTATTTGCTTATTTATGGTGTTGGGCCGCTTTATGTTTTCCTTATTTATGCTGCTAGATTGTAGCCTGTCCATAATTGGTATAAATATATAATGTATTTTGTTTTTAGAGGATTTCTGTCTTTACATCATAATAAGATTACAATATGAAAAGTTTAGGTGATGAGGAGATATGAATTAATCTCTTTTCTTTCTCCCACATGATTTTCTTGATACTTCCTCTTCTTCTTCCTTCTCATCTTTAGTCTCATAGTTTCTTCTTTCTTTCTCTTTTCTTATTCCAGATCTGATTTAGTTTATCATTAGATCATAAATTAAGATAGTGAGAAATTCATCTATCAATAGAATATATGGCTTCATAAGAATAAGAATTGCATCTGTTCATAGAATATAATTTTACATCATGATGAGCTCAAAAGAGCAATTCAACAGACTTCTGCTCAATTCAAATGCAAATAATACCTACTAATCAGGGGAGAAAATCATTTCAAACAACTTAAGAAATAATATGTACAGATTCAGACATCGAAAAATTAGAGGAAGACACTTTTTTCTTTTTGATTCGTGGACCAACACAAATTATCTTAAAAAGATCTAATATACTGCAAGACCTTACAGCATAGAAAGACTACAGCAATATTTCTGGTGTTACATCTATCAACAGCATGTTTAAAAATTTTTTGATAAAAATTGAAACAAATTTTATCACACTTGAAAAATACAACGCATGGAGTGGATTTTATTTCTTCTTATTCCCAAAATCCATGAGGTCTATCAAAGAATTCTCCAACAATAAAATATGACGATTTATTAGTAAGCTGATATAGATAAACCCTCAAAGCCTTCCTCGTCTGAACGAAAAAGAGGAGAAGCTTTACAGAGATACTAAATAAGAACTAAAAATTTACTAACTTATATTTCGATAATTTTTCTATTAGATGTCACAATTCATAAATATTTCATAAGAAAATTTTCAAATCATGAAAATTGATTTATCCATTTAAAATCATTTTTATATTATAAGAGAAACCGAGATAATTCAAATTGTGTCATCTAAATTGTTGGTGTTATATGGCTTCATCATAGAGGTCCACTGTTCAACTATTGCTTTCTGAAGTCCAGATCTCTATATCAACCTGAAAATTAATAATTATCCTATAAACAATGATGCAGTTAAATAAAATCATCCCCATCCTTATTTTCTGTTACAATGGCTAATGTAGACTAATTCTAACTGGAAAAATTGTATTTCTGAGAAAAAACCAGTATGGGATTGAATTGGGCTAGCGACCATTAATTTCATTATGGTGTTAAACAAAGTTATAAAATGCAATCCACCTACCCCTTTCATTTACACCAAGGAACAAGCTCTTGTCTTGATCCTAGAGAAACAGGATAAAGGAAGAGTGAAAAAAAAAAAGAACAAAAAAAAAAAATGATTTCCTCTCCCCTACAAAATCCATACCCAGTTGGAACAAACATATAAACAGTCAATCAACAGCAATGCCAGAACCATATACAGCTACTGATCATGTCTACTGCTTGGATCTTCATTGTACCATTCAGTAAATCCGCTCTCACCATTTTGCCATCTCTCAAGTTTTCCTCTGAGAGACATTTCTGAATCATCGTCGCTATCATCGTCGCAGCTGGTGGGCTTCCACTGTTCCACCAGGGGAGCCAGCTTATTTACAGCATAGCTCATGTCAGGCCTCTGAGAAGGCTCGCGGACTGTACAGTAGCGTGCTAGTTCTGCCACTTCCCACAAGTTTTTGAGATCTTCTTCATCAAGAACAAGACTACGATCTGGAGTTGACTTTAGGAAGTTTTCCTTGTCAATGATATTTCGGCGGAAGGTGTTTACTAGATTGGCGTTTTCATCAGGGCGGTTGTCATCAAGCACCTTCTCTCCAGTAAGTAGTTCCATTAATATAACTCCAAATGCATAGACATCAATCTTGGTTGTCACTTTTCCAGTGACTGCAAGAAAACCCCATAATGATATAATTTATGGCATGAAATTGCAAATGAACAGAACGGTCAAACTACATAAATTCCAGCTTATAATGTCATCTAACAACGAAATGAAGTCTAACTATACCTATTGGATTAGAATTGACCCTGTTCAAATCATATAAGTCAGAGACAAGTGTGCAATGAAACAGACATTGCAACATAAATTAACCGAGCAAAGTTCTGCAGCGCATCCCACCAGCTAGTACAGGAGGTGGATTTCTTATTCAGGATTGGAAAGGCAGAACATTGCATGCTACTGCTATATCTCTTAAAGTTTCATCAGTCCCTAAAATAGAGCTAATACCTATATGGTTTGATGTTTGTAAAGCTATTAAAGTGTTGAAGTTAGATGCTATTACTATTGAAGGCGACTCCACTATGGTAATATAATGAAAGGAGTTAAAAACCTTGACTTATTTTCATCCTCATCTCAGGAAGCTTAAATCTATTATATTAGCAAGGGGAAGTATCCAATGCAAGCACACCACTTGACAGCAGACAACTTGGCAAATGTAGTAGTCAAATTGGAGCATCCAATATTTTGGAATGAAGTTTTCCTCCAAGCTCGGCATAGATCCTTGATGCCAACACGCAAGAGGTGACATTCCTAAGAGGTTAACTTCGTTATTGTAATAAAAAAAATAAAAGGGACTCAGAATTGCATTAAACTAGTTATATATCCCGGGCAACCATAAATTTAATCCCCCACCACCTTGTCCATAAATGATACAAGCAGCATGCTTCATCTACTTACACTATACTCTAGTTTTGCCACACATCCACATCAGCATTCTCAAATCAATCATGCTCATTCTGTGATCCTAAATGCCCTTAACAGCCAAAAATATTGAGACTTCATTGCTTAAATTTCCAGATTAGCTTTTGCAACAAACTAGCTGTTGAGAAATTTTAACTAAACTGACAATGTGTAATAGCACACATGTCAAATGTCATATAACTCCATGGCATCCTTTGAATGCTCAGAAATAACATCCACATCCGAATGTTCACATATATATATATATATATAATGCACAAAATAGTAGGTAGACAAGAATGTGTTCACGTGCGGATAGATGTATGCATGGATCTATCACTCAAGAAGCAACTTTTATGCGTATTTGTGTTTAATCCAGTGTACAGGAAAACAACAAAGCGCAAGAAACCAGCAAATTTTTGTCGAAGAAATGGAATCAATATAAACAAAATACTTACTTGCATACTCTGGCGCAAGATATCCGAACGTCCCGGCCAGCCGTGTCATCATGGACATCTGCTTGTCCTGTGCAAGCTTAACCAATCCAAAATCCGAAACCTTAGCCCGCTTGTCACCGTCCAGAAGTATATTCGATGGCTTCAGGTCCCTGTGGATAAAACTCTCCTGGGCCAAGCTGTGCAGGTACTGCACACCTCTAGCCACATCCAGAGCTACTGAAAGCCTCTGCTTCCAAGTAAGAGGAGGAAGCCCGGAATCCTTGTATTCAAACAAGTGCTGCTCCAAAGTGCCCCCTGGCATATACTCATAGACCAACAGCTTCTCGTTGCCATCGTCGCAATAGCCTAGGAGGGCAACTAAGTGCCTGTGTCTCACTTTTCGCAACACATCAATCTCTGCTTTGAACTCATCATTCCCTTTGCTACCCATCAAGCCAACCCTGTTCC
The DNA here is from genome assembly GCA_017589505.3 of Metroxylon sagu. Lineage (NCBI taxonomy): Eukaryota > Viridiplantae > Streptophyta > Magnoliopsida > Arecales > Arecaceae > Metroxylon > Metroxylon sagu. Next base: position 1,101,319 of record JACVBY030000550.1, read on the forward strand.
TCTTCACGGCGATCATCGTCCCGTTGAGCTGCCCTTTGTAGACCACTCCGAATCCACCACTCCCTATGATGCAGTCTTCACTGAAACTTTTGGTCGCACTGCTGATGGCCTGGATTGACATCAACATGCCTTGCGAGTCCATGGTACTCCCAGTGCTACTCTGAGTGTGCCTTCCATCGTTTGGATTCATACCCATCACTCCTATCTTCACCAATTCTGGCTCATGGTTGGAGCTCTGTGAGGAGACTCGCGCGAACTTCTTGTGCTTCCTTCGGGGAATGTAGTAAAACAGAGCAGCAGCTAAGCACCCGGTGCCCAATAAGACTCCTACAACGATCCCTGCAATCTTAGCAGCACCGCCTCCTCTGCCTAGATTCGGGTTGCCATCTTTCTTCAGTTCCACATCCTTGCGGAATTCCGGTATGTTCCCCGAGAGGTCGTTGTTGGAAACGTCGACAAGAGTGAGCTTCTGCAACTTCGTTAAGCTCTCTGGTATCTCGCCGGAGAGGCTGTTGCTGCTCAGTAGCAGCTTCTGCAGCGAGGCGAAGTCGGCGATGGCGGGAGAGATGAACCCGTGGTAATGTCTGCTCGCGAAGTTGAGGATGACGATTTCTTGGCCGGCGCAGGTAACGCCTTGCCAGTTTTTACAGGGGTCGTTCCCTGCCCAGGACTCGGCCAGGTCCGCCGGGTACCCGAAGCCCGCCGCGACTTCGAGCAGCTTCGTCACTCTCGGGTCGCACTGATCCGCCTCGCGGGTGACGCAGAAATTGTTGCCCGAGTCGACGTCGGCCTTCACTCCGCTGGCGAACTTGGGAATGGGGCCCTGGAGCTTGTTGTTCGACAAGGTGACGAGCTTCAGCGTGCCGGCGGAGGTCAGGGACGGCGGAACCACGCCTGTGAGGGCGTTGTCCCGGACGTTGAACTCGGTCAAGGAGGCGAGCTTCGAGAGATCCGGGATGGGTCCCGTGAAGCCGTTTGATTGCAGCCATACGATGGACAGTTGGGTCATCGATCCGATCACGTCGATCCGGCCGGTGAACTGGAAGCCGGTCATCTGGCTGTTGAGGACGAGGGACTGAAGGTTGGATCCCTCGAAGGATGATGGGATCTCGCCTTTCATGGCGTTGTAAGAAAGCGACAGCACCTGCAGTCCGAGCATCTTGCCGAAGAACGCAGGGATTTCGCCGGTGACGCTGGCCTTGGAGGCGGAGAAATGCACGAGATTCTCGCACTTGGAGAGGTCATCAGGAATGGACCACGGCTTGAACGGGTTCCTGTCGAGAATCACGGATTGAAGGCTCGTGAGGCCAGAGAAGAAATCGGCAGGCAAGGTGGTGAAGGCGTTGTCGTCGAGGTTGATGATTTGGAGGCTGGCGAGATTGGCGAGGGAGGGGAGGTCACCTTTGATCTGGTTTCCCTGGAGTTGGAGGGATTTGAGGGAGGACAACTTGGAGATGGAGCCCGAGAGCTCGCCGGAGACCCCCTTGTCCTTGAGGTTGATTTCGGCGACGCTCCCGTCGTGGCAGACGACCCCGGGCCAGCTGCATGGTTCGCCGGTGGTCGACTTCCAATTGGGGACAATGAGGCTCCTGGCGATTTCTTGCATGGCTGCGCTGTCGTCGGAGAGAGAGGGAGAAGGGAAGAGAGAGAGGAGGAGGAGGAGGAGGAGGAGGAGGAGAGGGGGTGGAGAGGCTCTCTTTACCTTCCCCATTGTGAAGGCATGGGGAGGAGATGGCTTCGCTTGTGGTTTGTTTTCGTGGATGGAGGATAGGAGAGAAGGGGAAGGAACGGCGAGGGAGGCGGAGAGATGGGCGGGTCTCCTGGGCTGGGGGCCGTCCCTCTCTCCGGCTCCCATCTCTGCGGCGTGCGCTGGAAATAGCGAGTTCCCAACCCCGCCTATTTTTGGGTTCCAAAACGGGAGATTTGGCAGTTCGACAAACGCTGTCGCGTGGCGGCGTGTCGGGAGTCGGAACGGCAAACGGGGAAACGTCGGTTAATAAACGGTCACCGTACGAGGAACAACGCCTGACGTGGATAATTTATTGGGAATTAGAGGTGTGAAGCGGACGTCCCTATGTAGACCGGTCCGGCATGAGATGCCAAAGGTGGACCGTATTAGGCACAGGACAGCTACTATAGTAGTTATGTTTGAAACGGCTCAACCCATCTCATGGGTTGTACCGAATCGATGATGCCTCTAAGGCTTACGGGCCATGCCACTATATAACGATCCATAACAGGCCAATATGGCATAGCCTGTAATTCGTTTATGAGCCCATCAAGCATTAACGGGCCGTATCGCATAATGGTACATGAGCCCATACGAATCTAGCACATCAAATTTTACTGAAAAGAACGAAAATACCCTTCTTCAATGATCAAAAATAGCTAGATAAAGAGGGCATTTTCGTTCAAGTAGTTTCAAGGATATTCTTTTTTTTTTTTTTTTTTTTTTTTTTGTCAAGAAGGCCTATTTATCTTTTCTATTTATCTTCTTCAATTCTTTTCCCTCACTCCACACCAAACCATAAACTTTTTAAACCTTTTTAAAGCTCTCCTAAGCTCTCATAAACCTTTCTCATCTTCTTACAAGTCTTTCAAATTCTCATATGAGGTCTTTATTTTTTTTCTACTTTCTAGTTAGTTATCCTAATTTTTCTCTACTCTCTACTTTTACTTTCTATCCTGTACAACCGAAAATGTCTGGTACTAGTAGCTTTCGCCAACCCTACTAATGCCATATTAACGCCCGTCAAGTCCAAAGCTAGACTCAAGACTTCTGAAGTCTAGCAACACTTCAACATCAAGAATATCACTAGCAAAAGGCTTAGTGCAATCTGTAAAGTCTACGTGAAGGACTACAACTGCAACACTTTTAGAGGAATCATTCATCCGACTCTATACTGTAAGAAACACAAGAATGCAACACCTGAAACTACTCAATCTCATATTAAAATTAGTCAGAAAAGTGAGTTAGAAAAATTTTTATTCTTAAGAATTAAATAGAAATAAACTATTAAAATTTATTACAAACAGTAAAAAATCTTTTACATTAGCCAAAAATTTAAGAATTAAAAGTTATATAAAAATAATTTTAATTCTATATATAAAAAATTATTTGAAACACCACTAAATTTGATTGTTTTAAACACCAAATATGAAGAGAACAACAAAAAAGAAAAACAAAAAAAAGGTGAAAAAGTATTCTATCTCTGTCTCCTCAACCAAACAACCCTCGATGAGCACTTTGCTGAGAGATTGAGACCTTGTTTGAGACGTTTGTTCGTCCCAGAGACCGTTGTTATTGGCCCTTCCGAGTAACCGTCCCATGAAGTAAAGATAGTGTTTGATTAGTGGGTTGAGTAATTAATTGATGATAACTAGAATCCTTCCGGATATGTGATAAGATATATAAATTGTTATAATTTTAATTATAGTCACGCTCGGTGGAATAGGAGGGGTGTAATGTTGTAATGTTGTAGAAAAAGGTAAAATAGAGGTAGGCTAATGGCTTTTGATTTTTTAGCATCAGAAAATAATCTATCTTTATTTTTTTCTCTATTAATTACATATAATTTTCTTTAATGGTATTGTTAATTGCCCCCTTTCTATTAGAAAAAATCCAGCTGTTACCAAAAGAAAGAAAAATTCAGCTACAGTATATAACTGGGTTCAAAAAGAAAAGTATTATATATTTGAAGGCTCAAGAGTATAGATAATAAATAATAATTAATATTCTCAAGCTAAACATCCATTTTATGAATCCTATTAACCAAGATTAATGCTACCGAACTTTCATTATATGCATAAATAATTTTCTAACCATAGAGGTGCAAGGAAAATGATGCAAGTCATAGAATTTGGTGCAATATATGAGGGTTGATTGATAATAAACTTGCCAAGTTAGCATTTATAAATTCAAAAAACTTTTCGAATTCACATAATAGAGGCATGAAGCATTTTTTTTTACTAGCAAACATTTTCAGGGCATTAACTAGTTGCACTATCAATGTTTTATCAGAGATTAACTTTTTTTTGGGGCAAGGAGGTTGATTGCTATTAAGGAATTAAGATGTTCCTAATAACTTGCAAAAAAAAAAAAATAATATAAATTATTTATTTATTTAATAAATATTTAAAGACATCTATTTATGACTTTACCTCCATTTATCACTTAAAATTTCTGCATCTCAGCAACCAACATAGCCATATATTGTGCCTGTTCTTCTTTTCTTTTCTTTTTTTTTGTTTTCATATGAGTGATTAAGATTCACTTTAGTAAAGCACAAATGGTAAATTCAAAATTATCACTTAAAATCTATTTGGGAGACGCTTATAAAATTTTTATATTTTGTTTTCACAAGAAAAGGAAGCATTTTATTTGGTAAATGGCACAGCCTACATGGCTCTAGTAAAAATACAACATCATGTTTTCCCCTTAAAAGATTTATGATATCTCTAGGAAAGAAATAAAATTTTACATGTTCAAAAATCTTCATAAGCTACAAAATCCCTCCTTTGCAACAATTAAGAGGCAAGATAAGGGCTACAGTGTATCAACTTGGACTCAGTCCAACTTGAACGAGACATAATCCAAATTTGCTTCTATTAGGATCTATTAGGGTCAAGTTCAATATAATGAGATTCATATTGATCCAAATCAGAAGTCCTGTGCTAATTCAGGACCCATTCACACTCACCCTCCTAACTTTGACCTAATTTTTATATGAATTCAGGTCATCTTTGATTTCAACAGAATTCTACTCTATTCAATCTATCCACACTCCTAGCCCAAATTGGCTCTCATAAATTATATGATGAAAAGGATCACAACGATTTCCAATATGTCACCTCCTAGGGTGTCAATAGACTGGGTTAGATCAAGAGCAATAAAAAGCTCAATATCTAAATCTCAAGCGCAAGCCTAGCAAAGCTTGAAACAAACTCGATTAAAGGTATTGTTCGAGCCAAGGTGAGCTCAAAAGGTTTCTTATTAAAAGCTTGTTTGGTTTAATTGTTGGCCCCAGCTATTGGTCAACAGTTATTTCATATCATGATAAGGAAACAGTCATTTAAAGACATCCCAACAGTCAATTCCTAATTTTACACACATTCCCAGCCTTGATCTAACCCAAAACTCATTTAGGCCTCTACTTCATGCTTGAGCTTGGTCTGAAGCCCTATAATCCAAGACTGAGCCTCCTTTCTCTTTGGAATTCTCTTCAAACCGTTCCAGCCCATTAATAGCTCTAGTTTGGTAACACATGGCCTGGCTTTAAAAAAAAAAAATTCAATGAGCTTAGAGTTTATTTGGATTAGCTGCTGATCGGCAGTCACTTTAAGGTATTTCAACAGCTCTGGATAGCTAAACCAAAATGGAGCCATGCTTCTTTTTATTGGAAGCTCAATAGGCATTAAACATAAAATGGCAAGGCTCAAACTTTCCCACGGAAACACTGGAACATCCATCACACTTTTTCTCCACGCGTGCAAAGAGGCAAGGTTCAAACGCCATACTTATTTGCAAACAAGAATCAACCAGCGACCTACTCCACCATTTACCAAATGCTAAATGGGCACTGGAATCAAACACACACACAGAGAGAGAGAGAGAGAGAGAGAGAGAGAGAGAGGATTAATGTCTTTTAGCAAGACATGCACTGCACCATACGCCTGGTAACAGGGACCTCAACTTTTCCATTCTGGCAACTCCGTTTTGAGACTCTCGCGTTACTTCTGGGTGTTTCTCGCCTTCTCGCGTGTCGCCAGTCCATGCACGAGCAACGAATCTCTACGCGCCCTGAAGGCCGACTCCTTGGACTTAAGACTTGTTTTATTTTTCCCCTGTTGGGCCCGACAACCTCAGCGCGTGGACAGCAAGTCTTTGAAAGCTTCGTTCCGCCTGATAGGACTGCAATGCGAGTTGCACCTCTGGACGTCGCCTTCTGTGGGAAAATAAAAAATAATAATAATACCTACCAACATGTTTTTAATGGTCAGAATTGTGAAAAAGAATGCAAAACAACGACTACCAAATATGTTTCTATCATCAAAAATATAAAAATAAAAAATAAAATTTATGTTTCTAATTTTTTTAAAAAAAAGTAACAGCGACGCCAAACACGGCCCTCCTCTTTTGCTGTAAATTCCTTGCGTGGTATATTAATTTTTTTTTAAGAAGAAAATGGTGACAGCAACGCCAAAGGAGGCCCTCGTGTTTGCTATAAATTCCTTGCATGGTATGTTAACTTATATATATATATATATATATATATATTTAAGAATAAAATAATCTTCACAGCAGTTTCATTTTATTCATGCAGGAAGTTTCCCACGTTCGTTCTCTTTTTTGGATTTAAGCTCCTGATGATGCTTATCCTTCTCGCGCACACATAGAATAAAGGGTGGGATACAAGAAATTCGAGGGAAACATAAGCTTCTTCAACGTGGTGCTTCAATATATCTCCATCCCAAGATTTAAAATGACAACAGCAAGGAAACCACGGTCCTTCTCCGTGACCCGATTCACTCCTCTCTTGGCCCCCCTTGGCTCCCTCCACCAACTACCTCGACCATCATCAGTCCCCCCTTCCCTTGTCCTCGCCTTCACACCATAGATGAACTCCTATTTCCACCATGCAAAGAACCTAGACCACGCTCTAATGGTATTGTATAAATAAACAAGCATAAACAAAGATGCAACAGCTAAGAAATTTGAGTTTGAATTCTCTTCTTTCAAATTTAAATTTCTTTTATGGTCACCCTATCTAAGTTGATGCAAATATTCTGAGAAGCATCATCAGGAAATGGCTTAGTGAAGAGATAGCAACATGGTGGCTGTAAGGTGAAATATCTAGTAACAAAGGAACCCAAGAGATAGCTTGCCTAGTGATTTCAGTAGTCGTAGAAGCCATGGCATGATGTTCAATTTCAACCTAACATATACTGTTAACTTTTTCTTTATTGGCTTAACTCTTTGGGTCAATTGATTAGCTAATAAGATGTTCTAAGATTCATGGTTAGATGTAAAAATCATAAGATGCAAACAAACTTTAATCACTTGATTCATATTTTTGTCCTCCAAAAGAAAAAAGTGGTATGTCTTGCCAACATGAGCTTTATTTTCAGATAAATGGTGAAGGTCTAAAAACTATTTATGGTAATCTTAGTGCAATATTTTATTTTATTCAAAAATTTTTAAGTTAGAGATACTAGCTTGCTATAGGAGTAGTGTTATAGCCCCAGCCTGACACCCAAAAAGAGTGGGGAGAAAAATCTACTCAACTGGTCAACCACCCAATATAACAGGATTGGTGCATTTCATAAATAATTTAGGTCTATAGGTTGTGATATAGATCACAATAAGATGTGGTTGGCCTGGTATGTAGAGTTTTGCATTGGCACTGAAGTTAGATCCCAACATCTTCCTAATATAAATTTCTTATTCTTATAAGAAAATCACTTGCAAGAAAGTCAACATCTTCCTAATATAAATTTCTTATTCTTATAAGAAAATCACTTGCAAGAAAGTCTTTATGTCTTATAAAAGGTGTGGTCCTAAGCTAAGTGGAATGAAAAAAAAAAAAAAAAAGGATTCATGGAGTCTTGTTGTTGTTGCTGCATGTAATGTCAAGCTGGTTGTACAACTTGTTTATATGTGTGAATCTTTCTACTAAATCTATTATATATTTTCTAGAATTCTTCCTCGAGCAATTGTTACTAATGATAACTTCAGCCAAATTATGGCATTTTATCTTACCATTTTGAGTTTAAGTTCTCCTCTTGTACATGATGGACCTGAGAACTGAGAAAAGAGCCCTTACACCTCGCTAATAAGCCAAGAGCTCAACTCACTCAGTTTTGGGAGCAATAAAATAACCAGTAGGTGCTCTTGCATCAACTCTTCTAGCCTCTCCCAAGGGTCATTCTTTAATTGGAACACTTTGAAGCTGCTGATGGCCACTTTTAACCAGACTTATGCTCCCAGAGTTACTTCTTTGGACAGCTTATTGACTGGTTTATATCGTTCGAACTAGTGATCTTTGAACGTGATGAATGCATGAGATGCATGCTCTTGAATGTTGCCATTATAATAATTACATGGCATTTTTCTTTGAGGATATTGTATACATTTGTTTATTCATTTTATAAAAAGAATAATTTGATTCTTGATGCACATTGACGCATACATTTAGATTGTATTTGGAAGTAGAATAAAAAATCTAGTGTAGTTAAGTTGAACGAAATAATTTTGAGGAAAAAAGGCAAAATAATTACATTTATATAAATAAGTTATTTTTGACATAAATGGAGTAACTAGATTACAAAGAAAGAAAAAGCATTTATAATGCATCAATTTTTTAGAAATGTCAACTTTAACCTCCTCAAAAAGTGATTTATTACATATGTTTAAATAACTATTTGCCTATAAAGAGATTGAGCAACTTGAATAACTTTATTTCTTCTTATTTTGCTTCTAATTGTAGCTTAAAAGTCTTTTTATACATATATTTTAATACAAGATAAGTGGTAGCTTAAATAAATGAGTTCAGCTAAGGTATTTTTTTATTTTTATTTAAAATCGGCCTTCAATTCTATCCATTCAAAGTTTCATTCAAATGCCTTTAGCCTTTTAAACTATCCACTTATGCCTTTGAACTTTACAGCACCACTCACATGCAGCCAAAGCATGATAGAAAAAGCAAAAATAAATATATATCAAATATTCAAAATATATATATTGAACATTCATTAAATATATGTGGGATATTTTAAATTTATTTATTATCCATTTAGTATATAAATCTAGGGTAAAATTTTGATTCGTAAATTCCTAAATTTGTACTACTTTATGAAAGAAAACTAATCTCTTTTTTCAAAGTCAATAATTAAATGGGTCTTATGCACAATTCACCTTTTTTTTTTTTTTTGAACATGTCCCTTCCATTCAACCTTGAAAATAAGTAATGACTATTAACTAGTTTATCATAAGCTTTATAATGATTTTGTGAAACACATGTTACTACAAAAAAATTAGCATACATAGCATTGTTTAAAGTTATAATGAGCTTCAATCTTCTTTATAGTCACAATGAACTTTCCGCAATGCTAAGGTAGGTTAAGGCTTCTTTCCTTGTCAGAATCAACATACAAACATTTTTTAGGGTTATAATAAGCTTCGGTCTTCCTTAAAGTCATAATGAACTTTCCGCCATCCTAAAGTAGATTGCGACTTCTTTCCTAGTCAAAAAGGACATACCAATAATAAAAAAACATAGGATTACTATAAGTAATAGAAACTAAAATTTGAGGCCCATATCAGTTAGAAAGCTTGATAAGTCATCTTCTTCACTAATTTGCCTTCTAAAATATTAAGCTTAACTTAGTTTAAAATTTTAAAGTACTTTAAGATACCAAAAGACCTTGAATTGCTATTGAAAACTACTCCCAAAGAGGTTTGTTTACTCAGCTTACCATTATGATTATTAGCCCAATCATTTGACACCCAACACTTCAAAAATGAATGTTCAAATCTGATTAGGCTATCTCAATTGAGTTGTTATGCAAATTTTTAGTTAATTCTTCTTAATTTCCTAGGTCATTCTTAGTTCAAATTTGGAGTAAATTGATGCACCACAAAGTTTCCATGACTTATAACCTTTATTTGATGGTAAGAATAAGATATTTAATCTTTTTGATAACAATAGGCTTACCGTCCAAATGCTGACATTAGTCCTACATTTTATAAAATAGGAAACTATAATAGTTACTCATTTATCATGTTGATGTGGCATAAAATAAATATCCAATCAACAAGTAGCACATAACAAAAGAGATATATTCTCATAAGAGTAACTCTACTCTAGCTAAAGAATAGGGATAAGACATGAATGCCCAGGACTTCAATCGAATGAAGACTCTAAAATATATCCTGTAGAGGGATCTTTCTAGAATTAATCTCTAAATCCTAAAGGGATCTTTCTAGGATTTTCTAGAACTTAGAGAGATTAAACCCTTCAATTATAAGTACACACCAAGGATTTCATATATGAAAATCTTTTTACCACCTATAGCTTTTGTTTAACTACTTTCTATCTTCCTAATATCTCCTAAAATCCCTAAAGACCAATCTCTTCTTTAGTGCTCTTAGGTGACTTTCCATCTTATTCAGCTGTTAAGGTTTGAGGCCAATTTTAAACATCAACAAATATCAACCATCCAAATCTTAAGGTAAAACGTTATTGATAATTAAATCTAATTGGATTTGATTTATGTTATTAATAATTAAATCTAATTAGATTTTAAATCAATTAATAACTAGTTTCTAGCAGTCTAATCCTTCTAACAACTAACTTCCCACCTATAGAACTCTAAAGATTCTAAAAGTTTGTGAGTCTCCATTTTTCACTTATTTTCCTAGATCTAATCAACTTCTGAAGACCTTATATATTTTTACTAATTCAAGGACTTAAAACATCAACTATACACTCTCTTGGAAGTCTCAAATATCCTGTATCACTATGTGAGGATTTGAAGTATGATATTATGATTTGAAAAGAGATACTCATGTAACTTTAAAATTCCACAAAATGGTTCTAAAGACTGAAAGTATGATATAAAGACGTTCATTTTTTTGAATTTTATCATAAAATTTCTAAAAAGCTTCTTTTATTAGATTGTATGGTAGATGAGGCTAAAGTTTTTAAGAAGTGGATGATAATTAGTACAATTAGCAAAATGACTAGGTTATATACTGGATTTAAATTCTGTACTAACTTGGATTGTTGGATGGGGTCGGAACCCTCTTCTTTTTTCTCAAAAGAAAATGAAAAATGTGTGTTGCTCACAACAATCATGAAATATGATGCTTTTTGTTTCAAGATCAGTACTTATACAACTTTAACATTAACTGCTGAACTTGATTCTCATGTCCACTTTTGCTGTGAATTATTGATCATCCACTCCTTATATCACTGCTTAGTCGACTCGGTTTTTGATTTGACTAACTACTAATGATTTAAAAATTTATCTTGTTTAATACTACAATAATTCAAGAACCACATGATGCAAGTTATGGCTTTTTTTAATTGGCCACTATCTAATAACTGATGGTCCAACAAGTAGGTCACATAAGACATTAGCAAAAGAAAATAGTTCCGGTGTATGATTCACAAGTATACAATATTCAAACCCATTAGTATTAACTTAGATAAAGAGATAGTGCACTAGTTTTATATCAACCAGAGGATTATTTATTACTAAAAGTCTTCTCACTTAATTTACTTTTAACCTTCTCCTCAATTGTCCCACTTTGACCTATTCCAATTTCCTCCACCACCTCCTCATCCTTCTCTTCCTTCTCTATGACCACCACCACCATCACCACTTTCTAGGTCCCATCCTCTCATTTCTTCGAGGTCCTCTTGTTCTCATGGTACACTTCATCTCCTCTTCACACCATTCATATGTAAATTCTATTTCCTCAATGAATAACCCATCTAGATGGAAAGAAACACAGTGCGAAGAGAAATAAAAGAAGAGGGAGAGGGGGAAGGAAGGATACCAAGATGACTATACTCTTGAGCCAAATGGCTCGATTAATAGGAGAAATGTCACATTTTTATAATTCATTGCAACTCTAGGAATCAATAAGCAATTTTATTTTTATAGATCTATCATTATTTTGATGAGAATCCATGCTCGCCATCAATGTCTTGCTTGATGGTCTATTTGTTTTCATGTTTTATTTTTTTTCAAAAAGAATAGATATTGGCATGTGTCAAGCATGTGAGAGGAAACATGATTAACTACCTAATGAGACATGAAGAGGATGAAGATAAGTTGAAATTTCAAGATTCTTTTAAATTTTAAGTATATGTTAGATATGTTAGATAATATTTGTCCTTTTAGTTTTGATTACTGATTCCATAATAAGATATGTTTCTACTGATGGAGCATGAAAAAAGAAATTGGTTGATGGGGAGTTCTTTCCATGTGGAAACACCTCAAGCCTCTACTACAGTATGACCATGCATCTATTAGCTAAAAGTTCGTTTAGATGCATTTAATTAATAGATGAACAGAATGCATGGTTCCTACCTGGAGGATGGTTGGTATATAGGACAAAACTCCATCTGAATTAAGTTATTCTTTATCACTAATTAACAACAAGATGCCATTTGAACTTTAGAATCGTTTGGAATCAATACTTTATTTTTCATCATAGTTTGGCATCATATCTTCGTGGGAAATCATCTCAAGTGATTCTTGTTCTTCCAACATCATCAATAGGATGACTTCTTTAATTTACATTTTTTTATATTATTTTTCAGGGTACTTTCTGTAGGATTTTTTGAGAGAGTAACATGGCAAGAAACTAGCATGTGCTACTCATGTGTACTTCAGGGGCAGTGGGTGGCCAACATGATTGTCTCCTTTAAGAAAATGGGGGAAAAAATAATGCTAATAATTGTTGCAATATGGTGGATTTCAAAGAAATTGGATTCCCTTCACAAGGGGCCAAATAAAATACTGCTGAAAGGTCACAATTATCAGCATTGAGGTGTGCTTAAAAGCACATGCCACATAATTTATATTAACCCACTACTCAAGAAAATAAATGTAAAAAATTCTTGCAATGAAGTAATGAATGTAGATGCTACAGACAAAATCAATATTTCCTAAGGACAAGTGACTGCTCATTTGTCAAAGATGGCAACTAACAATATGTGGTGTTTTTGTTTTCACTGAAAACATTTTTCAAATAAAATGGTAATGATACTATCATTTAAAAAAAAAAACTTTAAAATATAAATAGGACTATTCTCTTTTTTTTCTTTTCTAGTCATTATGAGAAAATAAAAAACAAACATAGATGATGCATGAACTTGGATCAGTTGAAAACATCCCAAAACAAAAGAAACCTTCTGATCCTATCTAATTTATTAAGGTAATATATTTTAGATAAAATTATACTTTTGGGCTTCAAACTTATACTTACTACAGTTAGCCTCTTATATTTTAAGAGTATTGTATATTAGACGTCTTGTTGTAGAGGATCAATTAAAATTATTAAAATAGCTGATGTATTACTCTATCAATCAATATGCATGTTTGTATTAAGGTGACACCTCAGATATTTTATCGATTTTAACTAATTCCATATGATAACACATAAAAAAATGTAATATTTATAAAATATGATGAATTAAATTAAAAATTTAAGGATCGAAATAAATTTTTAGCCAAAAGTTTGAGAAACAAAAGGCACATTTATGCTTACATTTTAAAAAATGGGGTTGATTAATAGTCATTATAACTGCACTAATTAACACCCACCTCAAAGAGTACTGTTCAAACATGGAACTTGGCACCGTTTAGTTTGCACTTAAAAAATTTAATTAAAATCTGTGATCAATCAGAGAAATTAGCTCTCTAGAAGGGAATCTTCAATCAAGTCATATAATAAAATAAACAAACACCAGACAATCTCCATCAAACCGTCCACCGACGTCCACATCACCGTCCATAATTCAAAACCTAATCGGAACCCAATCAAACAAAAGTATTTTAAAAATTTTGGCAGCACGTGGAACCACCCGCCTCCGCCACCCTCTCGAAGGCGCCCGTCGCGGGTGCCTCGCACGCGGATTACACGCAACGCCGCCACGCCGCTTGGCGTCACGTCGCAGGCGAGCGGTCCACCCCCTGGGGTCTCCCCTCTCTCTATTAATGGAGGCCGCTCTCGCTCCTCTCGTCTCCCCCTCTCCATCTCTTTCTCTCTGGCCTCTTAAGGACATCGGATACTAAGGAGAAGGACATCGGATACTAAGGAGAAGGACAAGCTCCGGTTCGACGCTTTCTCTGCTCGTCTGTCTCTTTCGTGTGGTTTTTAGTTGTTTGTTTGAATTCTTGTGAGGAAGGATTGTTGAGGAGGGCGTGGAAGGATGGTGTCATTGGTGTCTCGGCAGGGGAGGCAGCTGCAACGTTACACCGCCGCCGGCCGTCGACTTGTTGTTGGGTTCGTTCTCATGATAGCTTTTCTTGCTTCTTTTCTCTCCTTTGATTGGTTCGGCTTCTATGGAGTCTTGGATGGGAATTAGAACCAAAAAGATCTCTTGGTTTCTTCTCATATTCTTATATTAGATGCACTTGCCAAGAGGTACTGATTTTGAGATCAGGATGAGACTGTCCTGCCATTATTAAAAAAAATTTAAACAGCTCCCCATAAACTCAATGGAAAAAGAATATTTTGATGGATGATTTTTCTGTTCTGAGAATTTAAAATAAAAAAAGAAGAAGAAGAAGAAGGTAATTTCAAATGGTGATTGCACCTCGAATCATGTTTTACTGGTCCACAGATCCTTGTTTCAAAATCAACTTGGGTTTTTAGTTGAAATCAACTCAACATCTTTGTCACATTTAGGCTTTGAATCCAGCAAAAATTGTTACAAGAATCCATTTCTCTTTGTTTGTTTTTTTTCCTTTTGCGATTTATATTTTAGCTAAGATCTCACCACCACCTTGTTTTTGACCGAGCAGATGCGTTCCATACAAATTCAAGGTTGACAAGCCATGTGAGAATGGCATTGATCAAGCAGTGGAGGTTCTTGTTATTAGCTCACAGAAAGGGCATGGAATGATGTTCCCAAAGGTATGCACTCACCAAATTCTCTAACAATAGGAATAATTTGGAAATTATCCCAATGAAATGATTAGCATCTTGTGGAAAGTTGGCCTCCTATGAAATGGTTAGCTTATGATAATAAAGTTTCAAGGCATACCCAATTTTGTTAATTTTATGGAAGAAATGTAACGTCTCAAACCCATCTGTTGATCCCATTAATCTGTTAACGAGCCAAAACTGCATAACTTAAAAACTCAAGTGAAAGTTAATTGGTAGCGGATGAATTTGAGTTATAAGTACATAACACTTTTATTTTCTAAAGACTTATTTTTTTTAGTATTACAATATTCCCTCCTTATAATATGACGTCCTCATCGTACACCATAAACTAAACAAAATCTACCTTCGAGCCAAGTCGTTGGTACTGCAAAGATAGCTTCATGCCATGATGGGACTCTACCACCATCCTATAAGTAGCCATTTTCTTATACCCACCAACTTTCAAGGCTCCGATACCATTTGCAACGCTCCAAGCTCACCCTCTGATCCAATTAATCCGTTAGCGGATCAAAACAATATGGCTCAAAAACTCGAGTGGAAGTTAATTGGTAGCAAGTGAATTTAAGTTATAAGTACATAATACTTTTTTTTCCCATTTAATGTAAGACTTTTTTTATTTTTTTGGGTATTACAAGAAGACATGATTTAGAAGTGTGATACTTCTTTCTATCATTATCTAACATAAGTTTGTGATATGGTTTTCCAGGGAGGTTGGGAGCTTGATGAAACCATAAAAGAAGCAGTTTCTCGAGAGGCTTTGGAGGAAGCTGGTGTTCAAGGAAATATTGAGGTCAGGACATGAACTCTCTTACCTATTAACTGAAATCCTGTATACCATTTTCATAACAGTTGAGACTAGAGGAGACACTCCTGATAAATTTTTAATGTTGACACAGGGTAGCCTTGGCAAATGGAGATATAAAAGCAGAAGTCATGATGCATTTTATGAGGGCATCATGTTCCCTTTGAATGTAACAGAGGAATTGGTTCATTGGCCCGAGATGGATGTGCGAAAAAGAAGATGGGTAAGTATATGTAGAATAGTAAATGAAGCATTCTTAGACATTATCAAAGCCTTATGTGATGATTCCTAACAAGAAACAACTGAACAACTTTCTAATTCCATACTATCATTTGGTGGTGCAGGTGACAGTAGCAGAAGCAAGGGAGGGATGCCAGCATCAATGGATGAAAGAAGCATTAGATAAATTGGTGATGCGCCTCTCGAATTCGAGCAGGCAAGAGATCATCAAAGCATAGCATACCTTCCATGACTTCTATTTGTCTGTACATACAAGCTGCTCAAAACCATGGCTGAGGTTTTCAAATGACTCAGTAATTCTCAAGAGACTAGAAGACAATGCAATTGCATCTTGAATGAACCATAGAATTTGAAAACATCGAATGTAGATGTCAATCAGTTTCTTTGTCAAATAGTTTTACACAGCTTGTCAAATATTCTTGTAACTTTTAGAAGGTTTAAAAAATTTCTTTTGACAAATTTGATGAGCGGTAGATACTGAAGTACTCAACTGGACATGTGTTAAGTGTTGCAACATACAGCAGTCTTTATGGCAATCTGTTGCTGTCATGCTAGCTGGCCAACTAACAGCTACTTTTAAGTTCTTGTTTTCTTATCTGGAAGTCCCAAGTTGTCCCAAATCTTGGCCATGCTACCAGGCCTTTTTGTTGCATGCTACTTGTCATCATAGTATTGTGTTTCCTTGCAAGCATGAGAAGAGTTTTTAGTGCAAGCATTTGGCGCAAGTCCTTTGAAGGTTTGATTTTTTTGCTGAAAGAAACAAATTCCAGGTTAACATGATGATCCAAGTTCATGCAATCAAAGGGATACCTTCGACTTCGAGGAGTAATGATTGGTGTTTATGGATCAGCTCTTTCAGTTCCTCTAAGAAAAAACACCCAATTAGGGAGGGCTAAAAATATATTAGCAATACTGCAGCCATTTGAAGGAGGAGAAAGGAAAAGACTTGAGTCCTCCATGGCCCTGTTTAGTTGCAGGATAAGAGACTCAACAGATCTCATTTGAACCTGTTTTTACTCCATGTTTGATCCCATTCAACAGCCTTCTATTTCAGTCTATTTGGGTTTTATCAGGTTAAATTACTCAATGAAGAGGAATGAAATGAAATTTTTCCAATAGGAAAAAGGTGGATTTCATTTCATGGATTATTTTTGAATTCTAACTTGTTCCATTTTAAGGTGATCAAATAGAAATCAAGCATGTTCCAAGAATGCAGGAAATAAGAAGGAAAAAAGAACAGTTATTTTAAGTATCCACAATTAAACATAAGTCACCAGAATTAAAAGACCCACATGAGGGTTAACATTGGTAGTGGCATGATATATTGTTGAGAGGCACTGTAGTGTCCACACCTTTGACCATACCATCTTGACTGTGCTAAGTACTGCCCATCTCCAGCCATTCCATACACTGGACTCCTTGGTCTTCTTATGTCTACTGCAACTGATTTAGAGAAACCTAGTGTGATGTTTAATCCAAGAATGCAAAGTGGAGTTACTGAAGAGATTGCTAACTGTCTGAGAGTTAAAGGAACTACTGGTATAGGTTAGTACTTCGGTGTAACTATCACTGATAGGTTCCCTTGAAAGTAGAAGTTCCAATTTATGAAGGACAAGGAAGCAACATCATACTAACCTATCAGTGAATTCCCCAGTGGTGAATTCCCATGCCTATGGACTCATTTTCTAATTGTTGTCCTTCAAGATTTGTTAAACTGGCTGGTGGCTACTCTGGGATTTCCTTTGTGGGGCCATGATGCTAATAAAAATGTCCTTCACCTGATTGTTTGGGAGGCAATTTGTAAGCCAAAGTCTGTTGGAGGCCTTGGTTTGCCTCTTCTATGAAACTGGCATTGTTCTCTGATGTCTCCATCAGCAGGCAGGTTGATTCTTGAACCCAACAATTTATAGAGCATAATACTGTGCGTAAAATAAAATTTCAATGGTAAATGGAGTTCTTAAGAGCAGCCAAAATATTTATGTATGCTTATTTATTTGTCGAATTATCAGGCTTATTCAAGGTCAGTTCCATTGGGTAGTAGGAAATGGTGAGAGCATTGGTTACGTCTTACAACTTGACCCATGGATCCTGGTATTCCTCTATGGAGACAGGTGATGATCCCTCTAAACATAGGTCACCCGAGCTGTGTTCTCTTCAGGCAAATTTATTTCTATTTCCCCACCTTAGATGGAACTGTCATCTTCCTGCAACGATTTCCCATTGAAAGTATACTTCAGCAGACGATGTTTAATGCTTGGCCTAAAAGGAGTGGACTCCATTTGATATGTTGGAGAGAGGGGAATTGACATAAGGTGGAAGGAGTCGTATCATGGTTGTCAGTATTGTAGTTCTCCTGTTTGAAGTGCATCCTTTGTCACCAAGGGCAGAGATCCTTTGCAGCAAAACTTTTATCTCAAAAGCATTGGTCTGATCAATGGTTTAAGAAATCCAAATAATACCTTCTTTAAGTAGTATTTTTAGTAATATTTTTAGTAAGGTTATGAGGTATTAGAAATGGTTTAAGAATGAACCCAACTCATGATTTATGTGGATTAAAAAATATTGCAGTTGAGCTCTCTGTATTTATAATTGAATTCGCTTTGATTTAAATATGAACTTCGACATGGACCCTTAGTCTAACGAAAATGTTGAAAAGGAAAGAATAGATGAGAACCCATGCTAATGAGCACTTAGTCCCGCATCGATTATTTACTAAAATTTTTTTAAATATTTATAAAGAATCAAAAAATTTAAATAATATTTTTTGACTAAGATTTTTTAGGTGAGATTACTAAACACTAATAATATTCAAGCTTCATTCTAGCCAACCGCTGGCACTTGATGGCTTGGTTTGAGAAGGAGCTTCAGGGGCTGATTTGGCTCTCAGGGATCATGAAGGCGAGTTGCTTGCTACTGGTGCAATAATTGGGTTGCCAGATCAGTTAGGCACCGAATGCAGAGTGATGTTCGTATCAGAGCAGTGCTATTACCTCCATCCCTATATCTAAAATGTTTTGAGGATGAGAGAGAGAGAGATGTGTTCCTCAAAATTGACCTTGATGGAGCTATGTGGACGAGGTTTCCAACGATATAAACCAAGGCGAGTTTTTCTTTTTCTTTTCTTTTCTTTTCTTTTCTTTTTTTTTTTTTTTTTTTTTTTGAGTTTGCAAGCGCCTGCCCGACCGCTAGAAGCTTTCAAGTGCAGCAATAAGAAGTTATTGGTTGGCATGTAGAAGAAGAATGATAAGAAATAGTCTTCTATCTCTAAACAAAATAGCTCAAGCAACCATCCTAATAAATCCACATCCTCAAAAATCTTTAACGGAAAATACTTTATAGTTTAAACTCCTGGCCTCTACTCGGTCGTCTGTTTGAAAAGCAATCAGTTATATATATTATTAACACAATATAATGCAATTAGAGCTAGATCTTCAATAGTCATCAATCGGAAGGCTCCTTAGAATTAAATCCTCTAGTCCGATCATCTTATAGTGAGGAAAAAGAGAAGATACAGTATGTTCAACAAGATAATGGAGGGGCAGGCATTTCGACCGAAACAATATAGAGATGGACTTGTGGGGTTTTTTTTTTTTTTTTTTTTTGAGGGTGGGTTGGGGGGGATGAACTTAAATGATTTTCAAATACAAAATACTAATATCATTAAATTTAATATACATTGTTTATTTTTTCTTAATTATTCATCATGGTATCAAAGTAATGATTTGCTAGAGGTCGAAGCAGTGGGGGTCAGAGACGCAAATAAGGCATGCGGGTCAAAGGACGTCGTTCAAAGTACGAGATGCTGACCCAAGAGAGGAGGGTAAGGGGAGAATTTCTTTTCTTCCCCCCAAGAGAGGTGTCCAATAAAATAACACCCACAGACTATTCCACGAACAATAACCACCTGGTCCACCATCGAAAGTCTTACACACCCATGCCTGCCGTCTCCGGTGGCATTGTACTTCCTAGTCAACTTCAATCGAGAAAGGCATAGCTGAAACAGCTAGGCATGAAGTGTGTGCTCGTATCATGTCCCGCAGTGGACCTATATATCAGAATCCGAATCTGACAAGGATAATCGTTAGCTAGCTTTCCTGGTATCAAATTTTAGTTTATGCCAGGTGGTGCCAACCATATGGCAGGCAGCAGGCAGCGCTAGTCCACCAGAAGGAATTCCATTCAATGCACCAAATGCCATTTCATTAGGACATGAACATTACTTAATAGACTGAAAAATTGAAAACCAAATATAACTTGCATTCAATCATCAATGCCATCCAAGTGAAAGCCTGACAACTTAGAATAGCTTCAACATTCGCTTACTGAAAGGTGAACTACCATAACAAAGGGACACAGCCCCTGTGTGAAAGCAATATACCCATCAAAATTTACAGATAGAAAACAAACACCATTCCAGCATCAAAATCCTCTACTCCTTGATCTTCCTCCCTTTCAAACTCCTGTATTTCCTTTTTCCCCTTCAAAACAATAGAGGAAACAAGTAGAAATATGCTTCTCTAACAAACGAGCTGAGAACAATTAAAGGGAAGAGTGGTTCCACGTACTTATTTCTTGTTTCCTTCATTTAATTTCTTCATTTCTTTCTCATACTCCGCATTAATCTCTGCTGCTCTTTCCACACATGGCTACTTTTCCTGTTGCCCAGCATAAGATGATGAACGCATCAACCATTAATATAATTTAAAAAGATATAAATCTCAGATTATAGTAGCAACAACTAACAGAATTCTGCTCACGTCATCAGTCATGGATTTCCGCAGAGATTGCACCTGGAGGAGCTTGGTCTTCAGAACAATTCATTTCTGCAGGACCACTATCTTTACTGTCAGGGTCCACATTTAGCTGACCAGAGTTCTCATTACTCTGACCATCAGGAGTCAGATCATCTCTACAACTGTTGTTCGTAGGCTCACCATCTCTCTTCAATGTTTGACTAGGAACATCTGAAACATCACCACTTAACCCAGCACAACAATCTCTTGTCTCTTTAGCCATAGATGTTTCACAAGAATTATCTGCGTGACTGATATTAGCAGGCAAGTCTACTTGCTGATCCAGTTGGCCGGTCTGTCCTGACACAGGAGTATCTGACAATCCAACCACATTGCATTCTGTAATGTCATTGGCATTCTGAGGATGCTGACTAGGACAGTCAGAAACATCACCACCATCTAACCCAGCACAACCATCCACTGTCTCTTTAGTCATAGATGTTTCACCAGAATTACCTGTGTGACTGATATTAACAGGCAAGTCTACTTGCTGATCCAGTTGGCCGGTCTGTCCTGACACAGGAGTATCTGACAATCCAACCACAGTGCACTCTGCAGTATCATTGGCATTCTGAGGATGCTGACTAGGACAATCTGAAACATCATCACCATTTAACCCAGCACAACCATCTACTGTCTCCTTAGTCATAGATGTTTCGCAAGAATTATCTGTGTGACTGATATTAGCAGGCAAGTCTGCTTTCTGATCCAGTTGGTGGGTCTGTCCTGACACAGGAATATCTGACAATTTGACCACAGAGCATTCTGCAATGTCATTGGCATTCTGAGCATGCTGACTAGGACAATCTGAAACAACATCACCATTTAACCTAGCACAACCATCTACTGTCTCTTTAGTCATAGATGTTTCACAAGAATTATCTGTGGGACTCATATTAGCAGGCAAGTCTGATTGCTGATCCAGTTGGTGGGTCTCTCGTGACACAGGAATATCTGAAAATTTGATGACAGAGCATTCTGCAATGTCATTGGCATTCTGAGGATGCTGACTAGGACAATCTGAAACATCATCACCATTTAACCCAGCACAACCATCTACTGTCTCTTTAGTCATAGATGTTTCACAAGAATTATCTGTGTGACTGATATTAGCAAGCAAGTCTACGTGCTGATCCAGTTGGTGGGTCTGTCCTGACACAGGAATATCTGACAATTTGACCACAGAGCATTCTGCAATGTCATTGGCATTCTGAGCATGCTGACTAGGACAATCTAAAACATCATCACCATTTAACCCAGCACAACCATCTACTGCCTCTTTAGTCATAGATGTTTCGCAAGAATTATCTGTGCGACTGATATTAGCAGGCAAGTCTACTTGCTGATCCAGTTGGTGGGTCTGTCCTGACACAGGAGTATCCGACAATCCAACCACAGTGCACTCTGCAATGTCATTGGCATTCTGAGGATGCTGACTAGGACAATCTGAAACATCATCACCATTTAACCCAGCACAACCATCTACTGTCTCTTTAGTCATAGATGTTTCGCAAGAATTATCTGTGCGACTGATATTAGCAGGCAAGTCTACTTGCTGATCCAGTTGGTGGGTCTGTCCTGACACAGGAGTATCCGACAATCCAACCACAGTGCACTCTGCAATGTCATTGGCATTCTGAGGATGCTGACTAGGACAATCTGAAACATCATCACCATTTAACCCAGCACAACCATCTACTGTCTCTTTAGTCATAGATGTTTCCCAAGAATTATCTCCGTGACTGATATTAGCAGGCAAGTCTGATTGCTGATCCAGTTGGTGGGTCTGTCCTGACACAGGAATATCAGACAATTTGACCACAGAGCATTCTACAATGTCATTGGAATTCTGAGGATGCTGACTAGGACAATCTGAAACATCATCACCATTTAACCCAGCACAACCATCTACTGTCTCTTTAGTCATAGATGTTTCACAAGAATTATCTGTGCGACTGATATTAGCAAGCAAGTCTACATGCTGATCCAGTTGCTGGGTCTGTCCTGACACAGGAATATCTAACAATTTGACCACAGAGCATTCTGCAATGTCATTGGCATTCTGAGGATGCTGACTAGGACAATCTGAAACATCATCACCATCTAACCCAGCACAACCATCTACGGTTTCTTTAGTCATAGATGTTTCACAAGAATTATCTGTGGGACTCATATTAGCAGGCAAGTCTGCTTGCTGATCCAGTTGGTGGGTCTGTCCTGACACAGGAATATCAGGCAATTTGACCACAGAGCATTCTGCAATGTCATTGGAATTCTGAGGATGCTGACTAGGACAATCTGAAACATCATCACCATCTAACCCAGCACAACCATCTACTGTCTCTTTAGTCATAGATGTTTCACAAGAATTATCTGTGCAACTGATATTAGCAAGCAAGTCTACATGCTGATCCAGTTGGTGGGTCTGTCCTGACACAGGAATATCTAACAATTTGACCACAGAGCATTCTGCAATGTCATTGGCATTCTGAGGATGCTGACTAGGACAATCTGAAACATCATCACCATCTAACCCAGCACAACCATCTACGGTTTCTTTAGTCATAGATGTTTCACAAGAATTATCTGTGGGACTCATATTAGCAGGCAAGTCTGCTTGCTGATCCAGTTGGTGGGTCTCTCCTGACACAGGAATATCAGACAATTTGACCACAGAGCATTCTGCAATGTCATTGGAATTCTGAGGATGCTGACTAGGACAATCTGGAACATCATCACCATTTAACCCAGCACAACCATCTACTGTCTCTTTAGTCATAGATGTTTCACAAGAATTATCTGTGCGACTGATATTAGCAAGCAAGTCTACATGCTGATCCAGTTGCTGGGTCTGTCCTGACACAGGAGTATCTAACAATTTGACCACAGAGCATTCTGCAATGTCATTGGCATTCTGAGGATGCTGACTAGGACAATCTGAAACATCATCACCATCTAACCCAGCACAACCATCTTCGGTTTCTTTAGTCATAGATGTTTCACAAGAATTATCTGTGGGACTCATATTAGCAGGCAAGTCTGCTTGCTGATCCAGTTGGTGGGTCTCTCCTGACACAGGAATATCAGACAATTTGACCACAGAGCATTCTGCAATGTCATTGGAATTCTGAGGATGCTGACTAGGACAATCTGAAACATCATCACCATTTAACCCAGCACAACCATCTACTGTCTCTTTAGTCATAGATGTTTCACAAGAATTATCTGTGCAACTGATATTAGCAAGCAAGTCTACATGCTGATCCAGTTGGTGGGTCTGTTCTGACACAGGAATATCTAACAATTTGACCACAGAGCATTCTGCAATGTCATTGGCATTCTGAGGATGCTGACTAGGACAATCTGAAACATCATCACCGTCTAACCCAGCACAACCATCTACGGTTTCTTTAGTCATAGATGTTTCACAAGAATTATCTCTGTGACTGAAATTACCAGGCAAGTCTACTTGCTGATCCAGTTGTCCAGTCTGTCCTGACACAGGAGTATCTGAAAATCCAACTACAGTGCACTCTGCAATGTCATTGGCCTTCTGAGGATGCTGACTAGGACAATCTGAAACATCATCACCATTTAACCCAGCACAACCATCTACTGTCTCTTTAGTCATAGATGTTTCGCAAGAATTATTTGTGTGACTGATATTAGCAGGCAAGTCTGCTTGCTGATCCAGTTGGTGGGTCTGTCCTGACACAGGAATATCTGACAATTTGACCACAGAGCATTCTGCAATGTCATTGGCATTCTGAGGATGCTGACTAGGACAATCTGAAATATCACCACCATTTAACCCAGCACAGCCATCTACCATCTTTTTAGTCATAATAGATGTTTCACAAGAATTATCTGTGCAACTGATATTAGCAGGCAAGTCTACATGCTGATCCAGTTGGTGGGTCTGCCCTGACACAGTAATATCTGACAATTGTACCACAGTGCATTCTGCAATGTCATTAGCATTCTGAGGATACTCAGATTTTTGAGATGTAGCAACAGATCCTGGTTCAGCCACTTCAATAACACCACCTTTGTTTTTTTGCTCGTCCAGTGCACATTCAGTTGCCCTGCATATACTAGTTTCTGGTACAGCAGTAGCTGGTGCATGACAATTCAGCATAGGATGATTCTTAATTTCAGCCACAGGAACAGCTTCTTTCGTAGAACCATACTTGCTGGCAGAGCTATCTGGATTCGTTTCTGTCATGGATTGATCAACTGGAATACCTGCAGAAGGATCACATTCGGTTGGCTCACCTATTGGATGTTCAGCAGTAATCCTAGCTTCAGATGTTTGTTTATCATTGCTTGCAACATTACTTGCAATAGAAGCAGAGAAAGAGTTGTCTTCCATTATTGCCTCACCATGACTAATGGTATCATTTAATGCAGCACTAGTGAAAATGCTTGCTGGGCATGCATCAATTGCAGTAGATCCTGTTAAGATTTTCTTCAGTGCACACATTGGCTTGCTTCCAGTGCCTGTTTCAGGCACAACTGGAGATGGTTCTTCACTTTTAACTGCATCTTCTATGACAGACAATGAAGGTACTTCACAAGTCTGATTCTTTGGAGTTTCTGAAAAAGATTGATCTGGTGATGCTTTTTCCTCATCAACAGTAAGTGCATGTTTCTCAAGACGAGTATTAACAACTTCAGAACCAGCAGGTACTGGACAGTCCATCTCTGTACAACTCTGTGAAAGGGGATTTTCATTGTCACTTTTCCTTGCATCTGTGATGACTTGCACGACTTGAGGACAGACATGGGGAACTTCACTAGCCTCCACAATTTTTTCCTTCTCTTTGGCTTCAACTCCAGAAGTGAGGTGAGATGGACCTTCATCAAGCTTAACAGAGATGAAATTTGATAGAGCTTCACCAACTTCCACATCTTTCTCCTCTGCACATTCAACGCCAGGTGGGATGACAGAGTTACTTGGATGCACAGAGCACATTTCTGTAGTAGAGCTCACAGGTCCACTTTCCAACAGGGAAGTTCCTTTAGCATTAGGTTCGAGAACCTCAGGTCCCTCATTTACTTGACATGATTGAGATGCATTTCTTCTGCACAGCTGCTGTGTGGCGGTCTCACTAGGTTGGTTAACTGTTTTATCTATTGCAAGAACCTCCGGTTCTGAAGACAGAATCATAGGCTCCCCCATAACTACAGCAGTTCCACTCTTGCACAACTCTAGTTTTACATCTGCATTGTTATTTGATGTAGATTCCACAGGATCCTGCAATAAGGTACTGCTCTCACCTCCTGTGGAGGATTCAGGTACCTGTGACTGTGTCAAAGAAGCTTTACCTGTAGCATCCCCTGCTTCTGTGTTAGCTGAAGATGATCTGATAACGTTTGGCAAAATTTCATTTACATTAAGGGTTGATGATTTGATAAGATCAACATCACTACCATGCACATTATCTTGGACCAATTTGATTTCTGATTTGACAGATGCAAGAGCAGTACCACTCAAGCTGGCAGCCCTTTCTTCAATCGCAGATATATTGGACTGCCTGTTACATTGTTTGGACAGCTCTTCCTTTTCAGAAGATAATTCCACCGCGGCAGAAAGTGTAACAGGGACCTGAATCTTAGGCAATTTCTCTTCCAAACCAGAAACAGTACCAAAGTCACTCTCCTTTCTCTCTCTCACAGGGACTGCCTTAACAGATTTGCCCTTACTCTCTGATTTCTTTGACCCCTCTGCCTGCTTCAATCCTGCAAGTCGAGCACGGCGTTCACAAGCTGCTGTTGCCGAATTGCTTCTATTTCTTGGTTCGCGAGCAGTGGCCTTTTTCCTTGTAACAGATGCTTTGCTCTCAGGTACTCTTTGGGTTACATTAGGGACTGCAGAGCATTGCACTTGACCTAAAGGAACTGCAACCAGTATTGTTCCCTGCTTCATGCTCTCAGACACAATACCTGGCGTTATGTCAAGGTTTGCATTTTCCTGGTGTTTAATGGCTTCAACAGGCATCGGGCACTGTAGCTGAGCACTGGAGGTGACTTTTTCAGCACTTGCACTACTCATAGGGCTAGCCTTGAGGGCATCGCTATGAGGTTCTACTATAAGAGAGTTTTTAAGGGAAGCATCATGCGACTTTTCAACTAATTTCTGCTTCTCACTGGATTTAATATCAGGACTTGATATCAATTTCTGGACACTTTGACTAGAAGTATCATCTTGTTTTTCAATTGGTTTCTGCTTCTCAAAAGATTTAATGTCAACACTAGCCATTGTTTTCCGGGTGCCTGCAAGAGAAGAATCATCTTGTTTGTTAGTTGGACTCTGCTTCTTCTCAGTTGATTTAACATCAGAACTGGGTATTACTTTCTGGTTGCTTTGAAGAGAAGATTCATCTTGTATTTCAGCTCGCTTCTGCTTATCAGCAGATACCACATCTGTCCCCGTATGATTTCTCTTTTCTTTCAAATCTTGTGCAAACACAGGCATAGCAGATGCAAATGGCACAAACATTTGGCCTGGACGAACTTGCACCATAACACCTTTCACATTATCATGCGCACTAGACTGCATAAAACTCATACTATCCGCACTTGTTGTTGATTTCTTTCCAATAGAAGATGCTTTATTTCCTCCTCCTGATTCTCTCGTGTCCACAGCAGGTGCAATGTTATTAAATTTCTCACTGGAGGCTTTGCCAGAGCCCACATCAACAACTTTTTGCAATCTTGAAATTGGGTTAACCTGGTAACTCACAGGAGGAGCATTCGTAATTCCTGAACTTTTATCAACACTTGGACCCTCTTGGGGAGATGCAGAAATTGCAGATTTATTATTTGCCGCTTCAGTACCATTTGGAGGTCCAGCAACTGTACTAGGTTGAGCACCAGCAGTCGAAGACACAGACTTCTGTTTTCTGCCTCGCCCTCGAGATGTTTCTCCAGTCTGAGTCTTCCGACCCTTAGCTTGGACTGACATGCAAGGGCCAGGTGATGGCAGAAAGGCAGTAGTTCCTACTCCAACCTCATGATGTGTATTCCCGGCAGTTTCCTTTGTAGAAATAGGATCAAGGCCAGCAGCTGTCGAGGAAACAGAAAGGTTTTCACTCTGAGGTCTCGTTTCCTGTTTGCCGATAATATTTGATGGCAGAGCAGCTGGAGATGGTGTAACATCTGTTGCCACTCTCTTTGGCCTACCCCTTCCCCGTTTTGCTGGAGGTGGTGGCTCCTTGCCCGGCTGCAAGGACTCTTTGGATGTGGCTGAGGGATTTTTAGATGAAGCTGACTGCACCTCCAAGCCACTCACTTTAGGGCCACCAGAATCTTTTGCTGCACTTGGATCTTTTGGTGCTCCTGCAGGTTGAGGTGACTCAGGGGAATCAACCTGACAAAGTTTTTCAAATTCTTCTTCTGTCCACTGATCTTCATAAGAGCGGACCTATGGGAAAAATTAAAAAAGAAAATTAATGGAAATACATAAATATAGATAACTTGCTCTGAGTTGCATGTTGGGTGTTCACACCAACCTCGCGAGCCCGTTTGCCCCTTCCATATTGCTGTGTGTCAAGGCCTCCAACATATTCGCCTTTTCTTTTTACATTGACATTTGGGGATTCATATATCATCATAGCCTTGTAGAAAGGCTTCAGATCCTCATCTGTAATAAGACGAGAAGGCATAGGTAATGGCTCCAGCCCCTCTGTTGAACTTCCCTGCACCAATTTCTGCCATGTTGCCTGCAGGCATTTGTGAAGTATCCCCATCACTAAGCATACCTAAGCTCATTAGATTTTAAAGTGCACCATAAACAAATAAAACAGAAACTAAATGCACATGAATCAGCAAGAAAATACAGACCATTTCTTCATCATGCCTTTGTTTGTCAAGAGATTCAAAAACATCAATCTCAGATTCGCTGCAAAAGAGGTCACAATAAAAGAAAGCATGTTATTCACGTTAAACTGTAACGCAACAGAAAGAAGGCTTGTTTACCTTCAAATTTAGCAGTCAATAGAATATCTCTTCTTAAAAGGATAATAGAGTGCTAATGTGACATAAAAAAAGTTACCTGCGGGCTAGAAGGTCATTGAGAGCATCATCATCTAAAACAGGAGCTGCCTCTTCTTTCTTGCACTCCCTAAGGAGGGATTCCAAATATTCCCTTCGATCTTCAGCACTGTGATTTACCAAACCAAAGGCATCAGAATATTAAAAACTGTCCATTGTCACTATTGAAGTCTTAAGACTTCTAATATGAATACCTTGTGTTATTGTCAAAAAAGCCTGCAGTTATGCTCTGATTAGCAACACCCAGTTTGTGCTCGGCTGCAGCTCTAACTTGTTCTTCTACGGTACGGACCTTTATCATGGCAAACATAATATGTCAGGAAATACAATCTTCTGAATTCCATGGATCAGATTCTGAATTACATAACAATCAGCATACTGAAATCATTCGTACAATTGAATGCTTCAGAATTAAAAAATTACAATAAGTGAACTGGAAGGGAATCTCTTGCCAAAAGAACTAGACAAGCATACTGGTAGGCCACTAATATCACCAAGCATATTTTATAATACTTGAAAAAGGCGGTGATATGCTGAAACTTATATGCAGGGACTGAGGACTAAACCTTTAGAATAATTGTAATCCTTGATAATTCAAAAAAGATAACAGAATGACATATGAATATGAATAGAGAGCAGGAAAAAAAAAATCAGTTGATTATTTTTTTTAAAAAAAAACAAAGCAATAAAGAGATGGTAAGCAGGGGGTATAAGATGGCTGCACGTCAAAAAATAGCAAAGACTGAAGTAGCACATGCCTGCGCAGTGGTAGTCTGGCGCTATTATAGAACATATAACGCTTGACATGTAGTGTTGTCAAAAGCTTAAGACATGACGCGCAAAGCACCAAAGGTGAGGTGCTTCTTATAACCTAAAGCGTACTGATGCAAGACACAAGCCACCAAGAGTTAAGGTGCTTCTTATACCCTAGAAAAGGTGCCTTTATCTAGATGCACATAAGGCGAAAAAAGTATGCTTTTTTGATTTAATTTGAAATGCAAGAAAAGCATGCCCTTTTTGAAAAGCTATGTTTGTAATATTTTTTTAAAGTTTACCATATCTATTAGACTATGTTGACTTACGATACACTATCCCATACACAATTATTTTTCTTATCCTATAAAAAAGTTAAAAATTAAAAGACAAAAATAGTACACCAAAAGTTATGCTATAATTTGAGAAAGAAAAGAAAAGACGTTAAGAGACTATAGATTTTGGCAGAGAAAGAGGAGGCTTTCCATTGAATTAATAGACTAAATATGTTACTATTATAATTTTTTTAGCTTTTTCTTGTTCTGTGTTATAAATCTTACTTATATAAATTATTTTACCATTTATTTCAAAAATATATACCTCACCTCAGTCAAGCACACGCCTGCACTTTATGCCTTTCACCTAAGCTAATAGAATCCTTTGCGCTTAGGTGTGCCTAGTGCTTTTGGCAACACCACTGACATGACAGCATGTCACAAACACAATCATGCATTAACACTACAGCATGCTAAAAACTGACATGCAATTGGCATGCAACCAGCTAGACACCAGTAAGTCATGGGTGCATCCCACCGAGCAACATGACCAGCTTTTTAATATATGAAAAATGGAACGTAGTGATTGTGAAGGTGGCCAAAGAATCCATAGAATATAAGTAAATAAGATTTTAACTTCAGTTGCATCATTCTCTTTATACAAACAGCCAGAACAAAATAATCAAACTATTTCCGTTTTCGAGGAAGATGGTTAAGTGGTCATGATATTCTGTCATGATAACAAGAATGACATGAATAACTTAATAGCAATTTTGGATGACTTAATGCTACGGAAGAATGAAACAAAATGAACCTAATGCAACTGACATAATTGGTCATATAGGAGACCTTTTCACATGAATGTATGATAGGGAAAAACAAGAGGAATATATTTAGAATAAAGTTCAAATAAATGGTTACACCAAAAGTTTGCTAAAGAACACAGCTTTAGAGCTTCTTTCACCTTGCAAATTATGATGGTGACCTTGTGCAAGAAAGAACATGAATAAAGTCAAGAACCTGTTCCCAAACCAAATGCAACCACTTAATCGAAGAAAGTCCAGGCATTGAGATAAAAGATTCCATCCAGCTTATGGGGGGAGGAAATTCCAGATCTAGGTATCCAAATGTAGACCTGTGCAGAAGTGGCCCACCCAGCTGGCCTTCAAATGAGCAGGCCTAAGTAGGAACTTAGGCTGGTCAGGCCAAGCGAGGCGTAGATGTAGAGGGCCAATCAACATTCAGATCCAGCCCAAAGTGAGACGGGACGAACCCATCAGCCATCACCCACCCTATCACCTACTACCCACCTCTCTCTCTCTCTCTCTCTCTCTCTCTCTCTCTGTGTGTGTGTGCCGCAGCTAGAGCTGTACTACCAAAGCAGCAAAGAGCTGGACCAGTAAGCACCTTACCAACCTCCTATCTCTCTCCTCCTATCTCTCTCCTTTCACCCAGCAATCCAGCTACTCAAACCTGTTCTCATTTAGTCATGTCTAAACATTAATTGTTTATTCTCATTGGTGCTTTCTAGCAATAGTATCAGGTTTATCAATTATTTATTCTTTAAAATTGCAGTTCATGCACTTGTACACTAGAATGTTCATTTTCTTGGATCATAGTAAAGAAGTTCTATTTGAATGAAAACAGCTGGCATCCCTCTAATTTTATCAGAAAATGTTTACTGATCTGTATTTGATACCAATTATTATATTTTTAGCTATAAAAGGATTGCTAATTGATTGAACCAAATTGCAAACTAATCCCCAACAAGATTTAAACATTTTGGGTTAGGTCTAGGTCATGCTTGATACAGAGTGAGCATATGCACAACAATAAGGTCACTCCATAGTAACTTAGAATTCATAAGTTCAAAACATGGGAACAGTTTCCACATGTTGAGATAAGGCTGCATATATTACACCCTCTTGAGCACCTGCAGTGATGGAAGCCTTGTGCACTCGGCTGCCCTTTTTCCCTAAGGCATGCTTGACCACAGCCCAACATGAATGGCTTGCTAGGTATAAAATTGTTTCCATGTGCACGGCCCATTATGAACTGAGTAGCCAATCGATCAGCACTGGGTCCAAAATCATGACCAAAAATGTAACCAAGTTGCGTCTGGATTAGGGATGCTCCAGTCCTTGCCCCACCTAGTTGCAGCCCGATACCCATTATCATTGTCTCCTCTTGTATCCTCTCTCCCTCTAGACTGGATCCTCTCTCACTTCCACAGTTTATACGCTCCATCTCTTAATGGCATTGCTACAAGGATAGGGAATTTGGGTAACATTAGGTGAGTTGGGCTAGGCCAAGTTGGGCTCTGGACTAAGAACGTAGTGTCAGACCAGGTTACCAATGCCAAAATTAGGCCCGAAATTGGGCCTGGTTCGAGCTAGCACATATTGCCTTGATGTTGTTCTATGGACTTGACCAAGGCCGGTGCAACCCAACAGATGGTCAAATCTACTCAAATGCGGTCATTATCTTCATTACCATTCAACCGCCTATAATAGTTCTAACAAAACCCTCACAACAAGTTGACAAATCAAACTCATTTATCCTTTAACCATCTATTTTGGGTGTCATGATAATCATCAAGTTCTAAAAAATTTATCTAGACCTGCACTAGATGTCAACGCTGGTGGAAAGTTAATCTTACCACTCATAAGCCACTCCAAAACAATATTAACAAAACTGGGTTCTTAAAAGCCACCAAGTAATGGAGAAAATTCTCAATTATCAATTGGTTTTCATTTCTTTTGAGTAACATAATGTCATTCAGCACAAAACAGCTAAAGGATAAGTAGAAGAGGAATGAATGTGATTGCTTGAGAAGCTTTATCAAAGAGCAGAATACTCACCGTCTCCAGCCGTAGAACAAGTACATCCTTCTTTTGGCCAATCCTATGGGCCCTTGCCTGTGCTTGCAGGTCAACCTAAGTATACACCAAGCACTAAACAGGCATCAAGACAGATACAGCAGTCAAGAAACTTGCTAAAAGTTTTTGGATATAATAAGGTATCATATATTGCCTGAGGATTCCAATCAGTGTCAAATATGATGACAGTATCAGCTGCTTGAAGATTTACTCCTACTCCTCCAGCTCGAATACTACCAGACGTCAAAAATAAGTTAACCATTATAATTCTTGCTTATTTGGATATAAAAACTGAAGAGAAATTAGCCAATAATTTTCACTATTAATCCCTAATGAACAAAAAGAGAACGAAAGCCAGTAGTTTCCCAATCCATTATTGAATGCAAAGGAACCTTAGTAGAAATATAAAAAACTGTGAGTCGGGACGATTGAATTCCTCAATGAGAGCTCCACGTTCATGTCCTGAAGTGTGTCCATCCAAACGGAGGTACTTATAATGTTTCCAACTCAGATATTCCTCCATAACATCAAGCAATCTGGTCATTGTGGAGAAAAATAGAACCTGCAGTAATGCCAGCCTGAATCATACAGAATGTAGTACCAACATAATTCTTTCAAGACATCAACAGTTGCATCATAATGAATAGTGAATTTCAGCTCAAACTAGTTTAAAAGCATAACCACAATAGTGCTACATAGGGACCCTTAAAGTTCAAAAATGTTGCAAATATTAATAGAAGGGTTTAAGATACAACAGTAACTAAACAGATCTAGATGCCTGCTACTAGCAATAACCAACTAAGAAAAGTGAAGTTCAAGGTAATATGCTATGATGGTTATGAAATCTAATACATCAAAAAAGTTAAAGTTATTTTTCAATGATGATGCTAAAAAATAAAGTTTACTAGAAAGACCTAAAAGCATATAATTGCCAAACATATGAGTTAAAACTGACTCCCCCTACAAAAAAAAAAAAAGGTGATTCAAAGGGTTTGTTCATAAAACACAGGTGTCATGACAAAAGGTCCAACAAATACTTGCAAGAGGAAAGTAAGAGCAAGACACAGCGTGCTAAGTGAAATAGTTTACACCAATCCCCTCCCCCCTTATGAGTAAATCCAAAGGGTTTGTGCATAAAACACAGGTGTCATGACAACAGGTCCAACAAATACTTGCAAGAGGAAAGTAAGAGCAAGACAGTAAACAGCGTTTTAAGTGAAATAGTTTATGCCAACCCCCTCCCCCCTTATGAGTAAACCCAATGTTGGTGCAGAACCGGAGTATCAATCCAAAAGGGCCAATACAAAGCTTATGATAGAGCAATCGACTGGTAAGCATAAGTGCAAGTAGTTGCATGATAGAAATGGTATGTATTTAGCTGAATATGAAGTTGAAATGGCATTTGGTTCACAAGACAAATCAGTATGTTGCTCAAGATGCATGACCACAAGTGAAGAGTCGCAAGCTTCACCCAAAAGAAAAGAAAAAGAAAAAGAAAGAAATAAAGAAGAAGATGAAGAAGCAACAGCTATGGAGGTGGTGCTGCTAAGGTGTGTCCACATGATAATTGAGAAAGTATCACAACAAACTAGCAAAGCTCAGTCCGTACTCTGCAGCAATGAGTCATTGCAATCTAAAAGATATTAGAACATGGTGATATAAACTCTAAAGGAAGCTTAGAGGGCTAATTTGTTTAGCCAACTGACCCTCTAAACAGGTGGCATGTATTAACATTGAAATGTACACAAGCATGGCTATCGAAAGGGATATCCGCCTACATGGTAATGAACCACAGCAATGATTGTCAGTTGAAGAATTTAGACAGGAATCTCAAAGGCAATGAGAGGAATCGAGCCGAAAGATAGATGACATGACAAACCAGGCGAATAGAGCATGGATGTCAAATATAAGGACATCTTGTCAAAGCAAAATGTTGAGTCATATTTACAGATCTCAAAAGAGGTAAAAGATGGCAAGAAGTGATTCAGAAAAGCAAAAGCATGTGGATTTCTGGAGCAAAACTTGGGGTCCACAGGCATCTTATAGCAAAATAAAGAGAGGCAAATGAAAAGCCATAAACAAACAATGTGAATGGAACTTATTGAAGGTATTGAATCCCATACAAGTAAAATCCAATGACCCAAAGGAATTAAGAAATATAGTCTATAAGTGTAAACCAAAATAGGATCTCTCAAACAATAATTATATTAAAAAAAAGACCAAGTATCAACCTGCAAACAAATCAGAAATCAGCAAAGCAACTTCAATATTTCTAATTGACTGGAGAGGGAGAGAGGAAGAGATTAAATGCCAAGCTCATATCCATCAAAACTTGATAAGGGTTATTAGCTGATCCATTGGATCCTTCAAAAGGAAAGGAAAAAAAAAGGTAAGAATGAAGAGTTTGGCTAACACGAAACCTCTAATTAAATATGTATGAGATTTTCTTTTTCCAATCAGGAAGTTAACTAAACCAAAACAAAACTCAAACTAAAACAAGGGTAGATAAAATGAACAGACTAATAAAACACAAAAGAGACCTAATGAATATGGGCATAAAAATCTTTTAGAAAAAGAAGGGGAAAAAAAAAAACTTAAATGACCTAGAATGAAAGAGCTTATAATTAGATTTGTCATGGCTCAAGACCATTAACAATGCTATGTTGTCGCAAGATGTGGCACCAGGCCTTTAAATGATGGAATGAATATTAAATGGAAGTAACAATAGGTAGAAGAAGAAACAACCGGAGGATAGAACAGGAGAGGAAGACAAGAAGAACAAAATGAGAGTCACACAGCCATAAAACCTAGCCTTTTCCTTCTTACTTTAGCGCATAAAAATGACAAATATCCCTTATGTAGGCAACAGCTGCTTGAATAGATTCCCATTAGAATTTATACAAAATATTCTTTCACACTTACAATTTGTCGGTCACTAGCAGTAACACTAAAATTATTGACCTATTTATCTACCTGTTTACCCATATTGTACTACTACCATTATAGCATTTGTTATATTTAATATTAGCACAAGTTAATGCATGTGCAAAAAGGTTAAAAGAAAATGCCACATTCAAACAAATATAATTTGTGTAGACAAGTTCCATCTACACAAGGAAAAACATGGTGAAGTTTCGCTTACTCGATGATCAGTTGCCTTGAGCTTGGGTAGCAAGCGGTCCAACATTTCAAGCTTTCCACAAAGTCTCACAATAGCGGGCAAATAATGTTTAGGTAATAAAGAATCAACCTGCAAACAAGGAAAAAATAAAATTTAATAGGGAACATCAAGGAAATACGCTAGAGATTCAACTACTGAAATTTGCCTCTTCAGCATGAAGTTGACTGAGGTATGGGTGATTGCATATATTGCGCAATTCCATCACAGTATTATGTACAGAACGGCCCTGGTTGAAGATCATAGAAAGTTTCAGTGAATTAATGGCAAAAATACTAGGATGGTGCACAAAAAAGAGGGTTAAATGAAGGTACCTTT
Source organism: Metroxylon sagu (assembly GCA_017589505.3). Lineage (NCBI taxonomy): Eukaryota > Viridiplantae > Streptophyta > Magnoliopsida > Arecales > Arecaceae > Metroxylon > Metroxylon sagu. Next base: position 1,137,298 of record JACVBY030000550.1, read on the forward strand.
GAATTTCCAATTGAACCAAGATTGTCCTCTACTCTTTTCATTAATAGTTTTTGATAAGCAGAAGCTTCACATCTTACAAGTCTTTCAATTTTCTCGGGCAATTGATTCTCAACCTAGCAAGCAAAGGAAAATGTCCAAAATAAAAGAGTAGCTTCACATCTTCAAAAGAAATTAGCACAACAAATCAAGATTTATTTACATATCAAACTTTTTGGAGACTATTACCTCCACAGAGTAGCTGAAATCCAGAAAAAAATAGTCACAAGTCTATGGGAATCATTCAAATCAACGTTTTAAATCCAGTGGGGCAGATCCATCCCGATTTTTCTGTGAAATGGGATGCACCTTTCTCCCACCTCATCCTACCCCAAAAGTTGGACAAGGCATGTCCCAAAACACACCGATCAAGAAGCTGGAATAATAACAGGATGATCTCATCTTGACACTTAAGAAAATACTATCCCAGCATCCGTGGGATATCCTATCGGGATTTGAAACTACGCATGAAACACCAATAGAAATGCATCAAAATAACTTTAAAACTTGAATGCAATTTCCTCAAAATTTCCTAAGTTACCTTATGCCTAATTGTCTGCAGTAGGACTTCTACAACCAGTTGTTCAGAAATAAGGATCCAGAAACCAACTAAAAAAAGCCCTAAATGTCAATACAATGATGAAAAGAAAATACAAATTACAACAAAAAGGAACTAAGTCTAAACGTAATTTGATATTATCTGCACAGATGACATCACTGTGCAGATCTCATCCATGAGAAATATATGATGCCTGCAAATCTATCCCCCTATAACATATATATAATTGGACAATGAAGTCCCATCTGTTAAATCAGACCATCAAACAGTCACTCTTGTGCATCTCAATCAACGGTTATGCAAAGGATAACAAACACAATCCATTACCTCCTTTGCAGTTATTAGATTTTGTGATCAACTTTCGTCTTGCAGATCTTCAATCTGGTGTTTTACCATCACAATGTCAGATAAACTTTTCCCTTGACCAACAAGCGTTTAATTCTAGCCTCCTTGGGCGATGTACTTTTTAGCATAGACTGACCCAGGTGACTCATCAACAACTTTCAACTCACCGTATGCTATATCTTTGACAACAGATAGTTCTGTCACAGTTTAAACTTCAGCTGTTGGATTTGCAGCTGATTCTTCTAGATGCTTCAAGATGGTTACGATCTCATAGACTGACACCAGATCTTTCATTTTCCACAATCCATGCAGTCGCTTTATATCTCTCTCTCCAACTGACTTTTGGATTTCCACCTCGTACTGCCTAGTTTTCCATGTAATATGAACTTTCACTGATGATAAAAAAAAATTGAGCACATGACAGCAATTTGACAAACCAGTTTTGAATTCATGACATTATTAAAAAAATGTCCTGGTTTACTATGTTCCACCTCAATTTTCAAAAGGTATATTTCCTACGAGGCGCTGACCCCAAATAGTTGGGAAAAGGCTGGAGGGTAATGGTATGGACTATGGACCATATGGTTATGGTATATTTATCACATGATGACATAAACAAAGCAACTGCTGGTGGGTTTTACTAGATGTCACAAGTAGCCAACGGTCATCCTCAAGAAAAGAAAGATTTATGTCCAAAACAAAAGAAATCAGGTCAGAATTTGTGATGACAAGTAGCTTGGCAATTGCAATGCAGAAAATAACCATAAATTTCAAAGCAAGAAGTCAGTTACAAAATTGATAATTTATATGAAGTTGCACACATTGTATGCAGTGGTGACCAGAAGAGTATCCAATATCAAACAAATTTTCTAGTTAGATGTAAAATGCATTTAGAGTATCAACATTTAAAAAAAAAAAAAATGGCACTAATAAAGAAAAGACGTTAATAATGAAAAGCAATGAGTCGTTGCAAGATTAACATAATATGAACATTATTCTGACACAAAGCAGACCTTGTGTTTCACAAGTTCAGAGTTAACCAAAAAAAATGTAAAATCTTGACATAAACATAGATAATGCATTGTAGACCTTATGTTTAAGCCTTCGAAGTACAAAAGGTCGAAGAACTTGGTGAAGGCGGTTTATAATCAAAAGATTCTCCTCCTCGGAAAGTAAAGCCTGCATATATATGACAGCATTTCCATTAATCAAAGATGAACATACCATCATAATTTAATATCATAAACTTGAAGTTTTTCACACACAGACAAAAAAAAAAAAAAAACTTACTTCATCAGGATTGCTATCACCATTACCCTCAAAGGGTTTATTGAACCATTGTGAGAAATCCTCAGATGAGTTGAAAATATTAGGTAACAAGAAATTAAGAAGTGCCCACAGCTCATCAAGATTGTTCTACATAAAAATTGGCAGGTGCTATCAGCAGAAGGAAATTTACTATCAGATTGCAAACAAAAGTTGAGTGTGCAGCAAATTGTTTTGATAAAGATGAAGGGAGAAAGAAATCTCAGCATAGAACAGTAAGCATTTAGACACATGACATCAAACAAAACCTAAGGAGTTAATAAATACATTCAATGCAACTAATTAAACGAAAAGAACATTGATGACTAGTCTTGCTAAGGTAAAAATTCAAAATGCCAAATATAAAAGCAATTAGCATAACAACGGGACAACTCCAAAGATGGGTACAAGACAACCTGTAGAGGTGTTCCAGTCAAGAGCAAGCGGTGAGAGCTCTGGTAATGCCTCAAGTCTGCATTAAGCTTGCAGGATGCATTCTTAATGCGATGGCCTTCATCAATTATTATATAATGCCAATGAATTTTGCTTAACTTCGGCCTATCATGTTTGTTCATCAGGTATTCATAAGTTGTTAGAAGAACATTGAATTTCTGATGAACAATCATTTCTCTGCAGCAGAAACAGATGGTCAAGTTTCCTTTCCACATAAAAAAATGGCAAAACAATATTCTTCAGAACAACATGTCATTACTTGAATAGCCTACGCCTCTCTTCAGGAGGGCCAGCATATGCAATTTTGTTTATACCAGGTGCCCAGAAGCTGATTTCAGATTCCCATCCAGAAAGTACAGATGATGGTACTACGACAAGAAATGGACCCCTATCATTTTTTGTTTCCATAAGATAACATATCAGAGCAATGACCTGTTAATAAGAGACTTGTCAGTTTCTCCTGGCACATTCCGGATGCAGAGATAACAAATGAAACTCGTAGAAGGCATCAAATGAGGGGACATAAAATTGCATTAAGCCATACTTGAACAGTTTTTCCAAGTCCCATTTCATCTGCTAGAATCCCATTTAGGTGGTTATTGTACAAGGAGACCAACCAACGCAAACCATTCATCTGATACCTACAACCAAGTACCAAAAATCACATTAGTTGAACTTCTACTAGAACGTACACTATGACCCATAATCAAAGATTTTGTGGGAAAAGGAAAAAAAAAACACAACTCAGAGTAAATGATAATGAAACTGGAATTTAAGCATTTCTTACTCCCGCAATTTTCCACCCTGAAGAGATATCGGCTGCTCGTTTATGATCTCTTTTACACTGAAAACATAATATTCATCTTATTATAATATTTGAAAGCAAATGAAATAGTAAGTATGACTAGTGTTTTACAAGAATTCTTTCAAAAAATATATGAGAAGAACCATCAGCCATCAATCATGGATATGCAACCATTAAAAAAGTGAGATCTAGAAAATTCAAATCAGATGCTAAGAGTACCTGTGAGCCAATTTATAGTATTTTTCATTGCTTTCCAGATAATGCTGCAGCACAGAAAACCAAGGTCAGATAAAGATAGAAACCATCCTATAAAATACAACAAAACAGCATACCTGAGCCTGGTCACATTCATCTTCATTGTCATCTGCAACCTCATTCTTCTCAACAAAGTTAACTGCTCGGCTCTCATCCATTTCCATCTCAAACAACCTTGACGTTGCCTTAGCATCCTGTAACTTAGAACCCAACTTCTGAAGATACTTCTCTGTCTCTTTGAGGAGCTGTTTAACACGATCTGATTTTGCATCCTATACAGAAACAAATACTTCAATACAAAAAGATGAGTTACAAATACAGCAAAGTAACTAAAAATAGAATGTTAGCAGTGACCTGAACCATTCTCAGGTATCCCTCCACATCATTGTTCTTTAGCAGATTAATCTTTTCACGCTGGATCCTGTCAATCCTCTCTCGATGTATTCGTTCCTTTCTTTTATGAAACTCTTTCACGTATCTATTAAAACCCTTCCAGCGCTCTCTCTTAACCTTGAAGCAGTCCTCTAGTTTCTCTCTGTAAATTCATTGCACAATGTCTGACATCATTAGTGTTGGCATGCTACATGAACAGATGAAACAACAACTAAAGCATCATACAAACTTCAAAAAAATTTTACAATGAGACTGCTGTAGATATTGATGGTGCTTCCAATAAAAGAAAATGAACAGTGGACTGGTGCAACATAATTGCATAATAACACCCACTTGTGGATTTCTATTTCACCAAAGAATTCTTTCTGTCTTTCACGAATTCGCCTTTGCCTCTCTTCCTTCATTTTCTGTTCAAATTTTTCAAGCTGCTTCATTCTCCTTCCATGTCTATGTTTCTTGATTGATTTCAAACGCTCCATGTCAGTTGTGATGGGTTTGAAAAAATCATTCAGGAAATCACTGCCCAGCAAAAAATAAAGGTGTCAAAAAAGGCAATTTGAAAACCAGAAGATACATACCAAATAAAAGATTAAGGCAGTTAAAATGATTCATGCCCTTGCCTTGCTAAGGATTACAGAAAACTTTACTGAAAATATGTATCAAACAAAGAGTTTAGGCACCTGCGTAAACGACGTTGAAGCCGAAGAAGTTGAAGCTTTTTCAATTCAATAACACTTTTTGTCTTGGCAGAGATATCTTCTGATGAACTCACATTTTCCTGATCAATAGAAAATGGATTAGAAGGATATTTTATAGTACAAAGGAAAGCAAAAGAACTAATGTACATCACATAACAGATTTGCATCCATACATCATATCTTATGAAGATTTGCCAGATGGATCTTAAATAATAGAAAGACATATAATCAGGTGGCACGACCAATGTTAGTACTTACTAATCAAGAAGAAAAAAGGATTCATGATACAATGTAATGGTTCCCCACAGCAGCAAATATGAATGTAATCTAGAAATTAGTTTCTGGTGGAAACCCTTGATCCAAATATGAATGTTTTAATGAAACATTACATCTTATTGCGCTGGAATATAATCATCAATATTTGCCACGTTGGATTTCAACATGACTGTTTATTGGGATTTTTGAATCAAACAGTTTGACGCTTTGAGTCCATCATCCTTTTCTGGTACATATTTGATTAGCTGCTTCTTGCTGGAAGTTATGGTTTTCTGTAACAGCTGCACTGCATGTGATTTGGTAGCTAGATGCATCATTTCCAGAGTCATTTGTGGGCGGTATTGAACGAGTAGTCCAAGCTTGGAATATGGCTTAAAATTTTGGAACATTTCATGTTGAGTAAGATATGAAGACTTCTGCAGAACAAATTTGATAATTGATATCATACGCGAAAACAAGAGACTGCCATATTTTGGCCTGATTTTGTTTGTTTTACATTTCTGTTCTGTATTTTCTCTGAAAATTCTAAAGCTGATTAGTTTAGAATTTCAATGTTTTTCTTTGTTCTCACACCTTCTGAATGCAGAAAATCTTTTAACTGGGAGTTGGATCAAAAGCATTATCTCATCCTAATAAGCTTTTCCCTTACCAACTACATGCTGTTGTGTTTTTCAACAACCCTTTAAACAAGCATTATGAAAAGACTAGATTGTGTACTTAGTCATAACAAAACACAAGATATTTTAGACTACTGATCAAAGAGAAAAAGGCATTCTGAATGACATTCATGATCAAGGCTAAGCAAAAGAAAAAACAAATAGGAACATGTGTAGTGCAAATAACAGCTTTTAGCTTGATATTTTCACATCATGGTCGACTGTAGAATTTTGACAAACCTAATATGAGCAAAAGGGTTCAAAAGAATGGGTCACCTGACATGGAATCTCAAATTTAAAACAAAGGCTGCATTTTATAGGATGAAGAAATTGGTAGATCAAATATGTGTCAACCATATTTGGAGAGACTGGTTCTTTGCAATGGTGGTGGTCATAATCGGAGGACAAAAAATGGGATTCTGGATGGCCTCCGCATGAAGTGGAGTTATGGACAAAGAAGGATAAGCTCTTCCATAGTAGATTAAAGCTTTGTTAGAAATGAGATAGAAAGCCTTCTTTTTTCAATATTGACTTAAATCTTTTAATTTTTATAGGAATATGATTGAAGTCCATAAAATTTGTGATTGTTCTCTTGTAAGCTTAAGATCTGCTTTCAAATAATCTTGCCTATCACGTTATGGTATATAACCATATGGTTTGTGTATCAAGAGAGGCCGAACCATCCTAAACCATGCAGTTCGGTCCATACCAACTAGAACCAGTCGATTACCAAGACAAGATGACTGTTCGGGTTTTTATGGGCTTCAAATCTAGCCAAACTGGCCCAAACTAAGTGGAACAATCTCGTTATGCTCAATTCAGTGTGGTTCAAGAGATTCAACCTTTATATAAGATTTCCATCCGGATCTCACCTCCTAGCCCTCCTTTCCTCACCTCTCTCGCACTAGAGTTAGGGTTTTTCACAGTTGCCCACCACCAATGACCAAAGTTCGGTGATGACCCAGTACACATTACCCCCCCCCCCGCCCCCCCGCCTCTCTTCATTTGTGAAAATCCTCCACCACAAATCCTTGCTAATGCAACCCAGACTTCACCCAAGGTCCCTCTCTCCCTTCTTCTCCCTCTCCTCCCCCTCCCCCAGTTCTGGTACACCTCAGGTCGGTGCAATACGTGCAGATACAGCATTGAACCAGTAGCAACCGGTATGACCCCTGATACTGGTTCAGCAAACCTTGTGCAACTTCCAATTTTGCATCTGACTGCGTTCTCTCAGCATGGAAGAAATTTTCCATTTGAATTAATGATTTTTCTGAAAGTGCTCTAGTTAACAAAAACCAAGTATCTAACATTCTACTCTAACATATTATAAATTTCAAAAAGAAAACAGATTCATTGAAGTATGTCCAGAGAAAGACATTAATATGTAGAAGTATTACCTTTAACTTGTCAAAACATGATGCAATTCTTTCCTCAGCCTTCCTCTGTTTTAATCCCCACTTTTGGTCTTCAACAAGTTTCCTTTTCCGGTGATCCAAAATCCACTTTTCTGAGGTAGTGTACTTCGGAGGAGAAGAAGGCATCTCATCAGATGATGATTGGTTCCCCTCTTCTTGAACAGCAGATTTATCGAGCATTATCTCCAAATTTCCATGTTTTACTGTGTCATTGATGGTCAAAGTCTTGAATCCATCGGAACCATACTGCTTTTGGATAACAGAAACTCTCTGTTCATTCAGCCCATTACTTCCAGCATAAACATTGGGTAGACCATTAGAGATTATTGACTCAGAAGCTGCAGAAAGCTTTTCTGAAGGACTAACATGAGTGAAAAACAAGTTTGCATCCTTTGAAGGGTTCACCATGTGCTTGAAGTTTTCAATCTTGCTTCCTATAATCTGTGGATTCTGCTCTTTTACTAGCAACGAAGACTGGTATTTATCTGCCAGTGTGCTTGACTCTGGTATCAGAGCATCTGGCTTAAAAAGCTTGCTTGTACCATCATTGCTACCAATGATAAGAGATTGATTAAAATAAGGTTCTCGATGAAGCACTATAGTTGACGATGGTTCTTTAGAAGGGTCATCATAAATATTGGTTCTTTTTGCAACAGTCCCTTCAAGTTTGGCAGTTGGCTTATTGACACTTAAGACAGATGAAACCTGGTTCGTGGCAACTTGCTGATTAGCATTCTCTGGACCATCCCTATAACAGCGATTATCAGAGGCACCTTTTCCAGCGCATGTTAGAGAATCTGGCTCTCGTGGCATGACCGACACTGCACTTGATTCTGCAGTTTCATGATTCCGCATTTCAGAATCAGTTTTTTGTTTAAAAACTTGAGGTCGCCTGTTTTCTTCTATCACCATAGAATTGTCCAAATTAGGGCATTTCTTGCTCTTTTTCTTTGTGTTTTCTGTATCTTTGGATGATGAGTCTGTCTCCACTATACTTCCAGTAGATGGAGTACCTGGTGGTACTTTGGCAATATCATTTGCCCTATAAAACATAACAGAGCTCTCGTGACTGTTAACAGGCTCCTTTGTAGATGTATCTGCCACCCTGTTGTCAATCAAGCCTTTGCGAGTTCCATCAGCACTGCCACCTAAACAAGTAAATAAAGGGAGAGATAAGCATGTGCAAGAGAATGACACAAACTTTGATATCATCAAAATGCATGCTAACTTAAAAATTTTCTCACCTTCCTTGGAGTAGCTTCCCCCAAGGGCAATTTCAAGATGTAGTTTCCTAGGCATCAAATTATTTCTGCATGCAACAGAGAAAATAGTTCAGCACAAACATCAGATCATTGAGTGGTTGTTGATGCTATAAATCATAAGGGCATGCAGAATCAACATAAAGGATCTTATCATGCCTGAATGCAAGAAATACAAGGCACTGAGCTCTAAGCTGTTTCAATTGCTGCTCCTTAAAAGGCATGTTTGAAGAAGCAGAGGCCTGAGTCAAAAGACTTGTTCCAACATCTTTAGGAGTTCCACTTCTTAGCGTACTTATTTCGGCACTACCATTCGGTTCACCATATAATCTGGCCTCTAACTTTGGTTTAGCAAAGAAATGCTGACTACTTTGTTGAACTGTCTCAGCTTTCACTGGAACATTTTCCTTGTTCTGTCGCTCTTGAATTCCACCTCCCTTTGTAATCCAATCATCATTAGAAAAACAGAGAACACAAAATTTGCAAAAGTCGAACAAAATACACACACAAATGTAAATCTGCCTTAAATGGGCTGTACAACAATAAAAACAAACTATCACATGATGATTAGGGGAAAAATGATAAATCACTATTAAAGCACGACCTGTAAATTCTATATCTGCTAAATATCATATAAACACTAATACAAACATAATGAATTTCCAAGGCTAAAAGTAGGACTATCTATGATATATTATTATATTTATTCTTGCAAAAACAAGCTTAAGAGATGCAACAATAAACAAAGACAAAAGCACCACTACTACCAAAAACAGAATACAGTTAACCTAACTGAATATAGATAACATGATCTTATGGCAATTTCATCTTTCATTACTAGCTCACTCCTAAGCACTCTTGCTTTGTGGCCATCAACACTGTTCAGCCATGGAAGCAATGTAACTGTTCGCTCCACTGAGCATTGGTGATAACACCAAACTAATATAGTCCTGACAAGCAGGTTATAAAATTTTACATTTGGAAGAGAAAAAAGGGAAAGAAAGAGAAGAATAAAAGAAAAAAGAAGAGGAAAAGGGAGGTTGCATGATAAAAGAGGAAAAGGGAAGAAAGAAGAGGAAAAAGGAGGTTGAATGATAACACATAGGTTTATTTTCTTATCATAGCAGAACATTACATACACACTCGCGAACTAATTTCACAAAGACTAGAACACATTGAATGTTAATTTTGGCCTCCATATTTGAAGCATTGCTCCACATGAATGAGGCTCCTAATATATCACATCTTGTTTCACATATAAATTATTAATAGGGAAAATTACAGTAGACCCCTTTAAGTTTGGCCGATTTGCACATTGACTCCAAAAAGGGGGAAAAAAATTAGAAGACCCCAAAGCTTCCATTTTGGTACATGGAGATCCATTTCGTCCATCTATTCCTTAACATCGTTAAGCTATTGAGTGACAGATACTCTGTTCTTCATCTATTGGTCCTTTAGCCAATATCATTTCCCAACTAGCTCTGCCCCACCATTGCCCCACATCCCCATTTACCTTCCTTTCTTCTTGATCCTTAGAGTTAAGAAATTGAAGATAGTTATTTTCTAGTCAAATTTGCCCTTGCGAAATCGCAGCAATCTTACTTCTGCTTGGACTTTGAAGCCAAGTTTGAAGGGTAACTTGGTGTTATCCAAAAAATTTGCAGTTGCACGACCATCACATGCTAGCGCCTCCCAACAAAAATGGATGAAGGGAGTCTTTGAGTACCAAAATAGAAGTTTTGGGATCTTGGAAAAAAAAAATAATGAGATAATTGTGCAAATTGGCAAGCTTGAGGGGGTCTCGCTGTATTTCTTCCTTATTAATAATCACAACAATGGCAACAAATAGAAGTAGAAGGTAAGTTATTCTCCACTGTTGGACTAAATATGATCTTTAAAAGATAAAAACCAGTTTGGTTGGGTTATCATTTCAGGGTTCAACGCATGTGTAGATGTGATATCTCTAAGGACAAAATTTGTGGAAGGGGTTTGGACCATGTTTAACTCCATCTAAAAGATCTTTTTCAGGAAAAAAAAAAGGACAATGGTTCATGGATGCATGTTCCCTAGCATAGCTGCCTCGAATTGTTCAATTTTTGTTTGTTCACTCACAGCAATTTCTTTTTCATAGATTATAGAAGTCAAATAGTTGGAGTCAGAAAAACGAATGGCATTTAAACAAAATAAAAAAGGAGATATGCCTAAGGAGAAGTACATGAATTTGCTTCTGTACCATGGGATGATGAACCAACCTGGGCTTCCAAAAACTTCTCAGAAAATCGTGATGTTCCATCTCTCATGATGCCAGATTTCCTGATCTCCAAATCAGCTGCAGCTTTAGCAGAAACACCTGAGGGGAATTCAGTGCTACTATTCACAGCAATCACATCCTTGCCTTTTTCTGACAAATGAAAGCCTGAGGCCTCAAAACTTCTTTGTGAGTGCATTTTTGAAGCAAACTCATGACCCTCAAACGGAGAACCTGAATAATGAGCTTGAGCTGGAAAACCCATCTTTGCCATCGCAAAAGAGCTGAAAGCACCAGATGTTCCTACATTAAGTCTCCCCATACCATGTGCATGGTTTGCAGGCAAACTTACAGGCTTTGAGCCATCATTTGTTGCCTCATTTGAGTCAATTTTTGATTCATTTCCATTATAAATGGCTTCATTATTGACCATGGGAGAAGTTTCTACGAAGCCAGGAACAGAACCTTGAGAGTTTTCTGATGACAGTGAGAATTTATTCTGGTTCCAGACATAAGCAGAGCCAAAAGTATTTATTCTAGGTGGCAGTAGACTTCCTTTCTGCAGCCCAAAAACACCATGTGCGGAAGACACTTCTTCTTCGTTAAGTTTTGAAGGAGTTACAGGAAATGAACTGGCATTCTTTGTTTTGTCCAAAGTCCTCTCAGAGTGAGCCTGAGCACTTTCTGGTTTGGCTTTATATAATGGTCCAGCACCGCTAGATGATGATGGAAAGTGTTCCGATTGACCAGTAAACTGAACAGAATTTCCTTGTCCATTATCACCACCTTTAACAGCAAATGGACCCTGCACACCACCTTTATTTATCTGTTTCCCTTTTCCTGAGTTATGTCCTGTAGCAGGAACATCTGTCTGCTGGTTATCAGAATGCACATCAGTAGCTGCTTTTGGATCTGTCCTTTTTCTCTTGGCACCAGATTTTTTAGCTTCTTTCTTAGTCACTTGATCTGGTTTTAAAGCGTCATGCCTTTCCTGGGAGTTTGCAGATCTGGTGTCTTCCATTGGTACACTCGCTGGACTTTCATGCTCAGATGACTTGCTGCTTTTCTGAGAGAGAGACCCTTGATGAGGATCAGGTCCCATACTGTCCATCCTACTTGGTCCCACAGTTGGCCTGTTTGAAATGCGTACTTCATGCCTAGTCACATCTGTCGCACCTGGAGCTGCTAAAGAATCTTTCAGCATACCATAACTCTGGAAAGAACCAGCATAAGCTTCTTCCTTCAGTTGACTACTTGATGCAACTTGCCATGTGCTAGCAGGCATACTTTTATGAGCCATATCAATTCCATATGTAGGTGACTGATTCTCTATTGTCTCCTTGTCCTTTGATCTCATTTGTCCCATATCCCCCATGTGAGGCCCACCAGCAAATGGAAATCGAGAAGATCTCAAAGCATCCATATCAAGACCATGCTGACTTATCACAGTTTCCATTGCCCTGATGTACACAAGCATTATAAGTAATCAGGCGGTTTTCAGTTTACAGTTTAGAAAACTTGACATAATGATACATCAAGGTAAATGTCAACAGCGCAAGGTAGGGGGAAAATAATATTGTTTGTTAGATTGTCATAATATCTATCAAAGGTTAAAACCATGGTTCAACAACTCAATTTTGGTTTTAGTTTTGTGTGATCAAAATAAGATTTTTCTTTCTGAGCTAAATGAGATTGAGTTTCCACAATATCAGCAATTTCAGTAGTTTCAGGTTTGATTTGGATAATTTTGGTTGAGCATCAGAAGAATTAAAAACATATAAACTAATATTAGTGAAATTAGAAACAATAAAGACCAGAGTTATACATGATTTGTTGTATCGATACATATCTCCCTATACTAGGCATATTGCGGCTTATTGATACCAAACCAAAACTTAGTACGGAGGGCATACCAAGTCTCAATATGCTAAACCAACCATACACTAGACACACCAACACTATACCAATATGGCACCGGTATAAGATCCGATACCCAGATTGTGAACCTTGGAGTTTTAAATTGTATCAAGACAAGTTTTTAAATCCCATATGATAAAGATGTCCCAGTTTTTTCACAAAACGAAATGCCCTGCGTCTCATCCCGTTTCAATCCCTGACCCGATCATGCTTTACAATAATTGTTTGGGATGCCTTTTTCTTAAAAAAATTATATGTGAAGTTTTAGTGTTTTATTTGATTTTTAAACATATTAAAACTTCAAAAATTATATCTTTATAATAAATTAGATCTATTTAAAATTGACATTATAATATATTATGATCGAGACAGGATGTGATGTCGTCTTGGACCCCATCCCATCGAGATTTGAATCACTATATCAAGGCGCAAAAAATGCACACTTTTTCAGCAACCAAGCAAAGAGACCTTCCCCAGGGCTAATCAAGGTGCCTAGGCTAGGCTTCTTGTGTGCCTTACACTTAGGTATGCCTTTGACAACAATTTATTGGCGATCAAAAACTATATTCAAGAAGAGTACATCATTTTGGTGTTTGATGGAAATCTAACAAGAGAATATCTAAAAGCGTTTAATATTTGATTCTTATCTTTGGTAAATCATCATCAAAATCTTCATCTTCCTAGTATCTCGTTGGAACGAAATGACACAATGCTTTTAAATCTTTTCAAATCCACAAGATCTAGAGAAATGCATTTGTGATTGAAAGAAAAGAATAAATGAATATAATTTGCATGGACAGCTCACCGATACAATCAATTTGGTCTCAAATGTTAGTTCTAGCTGAAGTTCCAAGATTAACCCAAGTTTCAAATTTGCTTTAAGTAGAACTATAATATTTCAGTTTCAGTGCAGGAATTTTGATAGAAACTTAAAACCATGGTTAAAATTAGATAACAAGCCATGAAACTAACTGATTAGAATATTGGTACTCCAATAGCAATTGTAAAAAGCATGCATTGAAAAGGTTCTTGGCAGAGGATAACACCAGTAAACATGCAAGACTAGTTGAATTGAAGGTCAGTGCAAAGTCTTGGCAAAAGGGATTTTGACTGTAAGATCACCCTTGAGTCCATTGTTACTGCAAGGGCATGCCTCATTATTTAAGTCCTTAAGAGCATCCATTACTCCTCAGACAGAGTATTCAATAATAGTTGTGCTTGAAGGTGTTTCTAGATGATTAGGGCTTCCCTCATGCATGTCTAGTGGAAGTGAGAACAAATAAAGAAGAATTCATTAGCAAATTAAAATCAGTTACTCTTTCTTCAATCTTCCCTGGTGTTGTTTGAAAGATTTTGTAGATACATGTTCCCTTTGTTTCATGGTTACATATGGTCCTGTGTGATAGTTTGAAGTTTCAGTTTTGAGAGTATTCTACCGAGAAAACTCATAGTTTTCAGTCTTAGGAAGCAAATCGCCTTTTTAAGACTTGAGCGGATTCCAGTGAAATTGGAATTATATTTTGTGGAAAGAAAAGAGTAACAAGAAGACTTCTATATGAAAACAAAGACTCATGGTTGGAATTATGAACAAGATTACAAGCACTTCACCTTGATATAACTTGATATGGCAATGACTGCTCCTTTCCACTTAATTTCATATGCTGGCATATCTGGGCCAGTTCAGAAAGATTGGCATCAAGTTCTAATATTAGGTTTTAATTCAAGATGAGTTCTCTTGATATGAAAATTGTTACATACCACATAGAGCTTTGTTGCTAATTTAGCAGGCTCATCCTTTGACTCTTGAATAAGTTTATGCAAAAGTTTGGCTGCCTCAACTTCAACATGTTGGGAAGAAGCCATCTCATGAAGAAAACTGTCATCAACACAAAAAGTAGCAGAGCTAAAATCAGAAACACAGCTATTGTTAACTCCACTGTTACATTTTTTAATTAACTTAATAAAAGAAAATTCACATCTATCAGTCACACAAACTGCATCAAATTCAGTTAACCAGGTCAATTCTTCTTCTACATCAACTCCTATTAGAGGTTCAAGTTTGTGCCCATGAATATTCTTAATGTTTCTATGTAAGTCCTTTGAATCATCCCAACCCTTCTCTAGCCTCTCAAGCTGAACCATTCAAACCTCATGAAATCATATGTTATCTATAATGCACACTTAAAAACCATTCAAAAACACTTCATAACTTTATTCTTGATTGATGGTACTCACTAAACCTCCTCTACGTTGCTCATTCCTAACTCCTTCATTTATAATTAAATCACAAATCTAGCTTATTATCTCCAAACTCAAGATGCTTTTAAATGCTGATGATCCATTTCTTGGTAGAGCATCTTGATTTGTGCATCAAAACTAATCTTATAATTGAATGTTTTAAGTTTAAAAGATACCAAAATATTCTTCAAAAAACACGAATTGCAAGTTAATCTAAGTTCTGGTTGGCTTTTTACCACAAAAAAATAATGTATTCATATTGCAACATAAATGTAAAATATTGGCTAGATGGTTCACCTATATGTACTACGGAACAGAGTTATTGGTTCCAAACTCTGAAATGGCATAAAGCACAACTCAGCATTGTTAATGGGTCCAATCCAATGAGTTCTGCACTTTGATCCACACTCTATTAGATCATTTACCCAAGTGTTCATGAACACAAGCAATTTCAAGAAATAGTAGGTAGCACGTTGATGCCATCTAAAAAAACGAAACTGGATAAGGATAAAAGCTGCAACAATGGTTAGCTTTGCTGAGATCAGATCATCATTGATGATTCATTCTAGGGCATGAAGTAAAATGATAGAGTATTGATGGCGATCATGTTTCATAATGCAGATCCTAAGGGTTAGGTTCATTTTCTTTCTTTTCCCCTCCTCTTTTGTTTGTGATCAAACACCCTCCTCCCATTTGATTCCTAATTTGTTTTGCAAAACCATCACCATCATGTTTTCTTCACTTTACATAAATTTCACATTTTGTTTCATTTTTGTTCATTTTTTATCAGGAAATAAAGGAATAAATGGCGAACAAACTACTCTTAGCTGGTTAAGTATGCATGGAACAGGGCTTGTTGACTACATTTAGGTATCAAGAGAACAGTCAGGAAAGATCGCATAAAGCTCATTATCAGTAGATATCAACCATCTAGACATGCAACACTCATAAACGAGAATAAAGCTCCTAAACTGCTACAAGATAAATGAGAAGAACACAAGTCCAAGTAAGCTACTGGCAACTACAGCAACACATTCGAGGCCCTCATCATTTACAAATTGAAGGATTTTATAATACAAACGTTACTCCCATCAAAGAAAAGAGAGAAATGGATAAAGTTTGCATGGGATGTTATATAACAATTCAAAAGATGAATAAGAAGAGGGAGGAGAAGAAGAAGACATCACCTTTTTCCTACAGAAAGGCCATCAACTTTAATTATAAAGCCTTACAAGATAAATTGCACATGAGATTCACTCAAGACCTATACATGGAACAATTAGATATCGATCTGTACCGGAATAAGCCTACAATTCGTCAATTACAAACCCTAACAAATTGGATTGCAGATAATATCAAAATCCCCCCTTTCTACTATCGCTAAAAACACCCAGGGATAGCAAATTTCACCCAAAAAAAAAAAAAACACACAAAAAAATGGAGAAAAAATAAACCACAGAAAATAGGGCACCTATCAGCTCTCTCTCTCTTTCTCTTGGATTCGCTCAAGGGGGAAAAGGAGACGCAGTCGAATCGAAGGCGAACGAAACCCTAACCGCCATCCCACGGAAGCATGGCGAGATTTCCTGTGTGACTGATGGAAGGATGCGGGGGGCCTTGATGGATCGGTGACCAGATGAGGGGGAAAACGGGATGAATCGGTTACAGGAGAAACCCTAAATCCGCCAGAGAGATATCGGAGAGAGCTTTTTTGGTTTTTCTCTCTCGAAGGCTCCCATCGGGGACGGTGGAAAATGGGAAGGCGCGGAACTATATTGACATCGTAGAGGGTTTGCGGAAAAAATGAAGTGGCGTGGACATGGACGCCGGTAAGTCGCACAAAATGTTCCTGGGGCTTACGTAGCGAACATATGTAATGATGGGCTGACGAATCCGGCCCACTTTCTTCCAAGCCGTGGGCTATTTGGTAGCGAGCTTAAATCGGGTGATAAGATTATCAGCTCCTTGATTTATCCAATGCAACGTACCCACGGTGTTACGTATGGAATGCGTTTACTTTCTCGGTAGGTAAGCTTACTTATATTTAAATATAATTAAATATAAATTCGATCACCTTCCATATCATTAGATCCACATAATTTATAATAGAAAAAATAGAAAAGATGAGATGGCTATAAAATCCTTATGGATCCAAGGATGAAAAGATGATCCGATCCTGAACTCCAAATATATAAATTCAACTAAGAGACCTCGAGAACCAATAGAAAATAATAAGATAAATGATGAGATGAGAATTGAAATAGCATGCAATTTTCTCGTTCAATAAAAGAGAACACCATACTCGAGCTAGTGTTATCTTGTAAGGATTGAAAAAGAACATGAGAAGTGTTGGAGGTTATCCACTTAAGGCACTCCAACATTCAGTCAACAAGAAAAAGAGTTGGAGGAGGCCTAAGAGTTAACCTTATAGCCCTCTTGCTTGAAGAACAAGACTAAAGAAAATAGGAGGTTCTATGGCTTATAATTAGTGGGACAAAGATGAGAAAAAAAAAAGTAAAGAAAGAAAGGAAAAAAAAAAAAAAAACCCTGCCTTTGGGTGAAGTCTCCTCTTATGTGCAGGATTAGGGTTGAGTGCTAAAGATCACTTATGCTACAATGACGTGCTTTTATTGTGGTGGTGAGATTAATCAATAGACGAAACTGTTTCACCTACTATGAACCATACCTTCTGGTATAAGGACATGCGTGGGTGTAATTGTTGTCTTATCATGTGTGCAACTTCACAGGGCTAATGCTTAGGGGCTTCATTAGTTGTGCTTTTCTAACACTGTCTAGCTATCATAGGTATTGGTAACATGGCTTAAAAGCCCCATGTCCTTTAACAACATAATAGCTAATTGTTAGCTTAATTCAACTCTATCAATATATATGTATATATACACCCACATATATGTAAGTACGTAACTATCTACTTCTAGTGTTGGCATCATTTGTCATTACCTTTTTTTTATATTTTCAAAAAAAGAAAAGAATTCTTTTTTAAAAAAAATATAACTTATAGTGGTGGTAAGGTAATGGTGATAGCAAGAGAGATAGTAAAATTGTTGGCACAGCACAGTTAATGGTGAGGGTGGTAACTATATAGTGGCAAAGGCAACGACAAAGTAGCAAAGGTAGCGGCAATAATAACAAAAGTATGGTAAGGCAATTACAACAATAGTAGTACCATGAGAATTGCTTATATGGAGGTGATAATAATAATGGCACCTACCAATTATGAAATGATGAAGACAATAATGATGATAGTGATGGTCGTGAGGATGGTAGTGGCTGCATAAATAACTACTGCAGTGGTGGCCAAGGCGACTGCAATGGTAGAGATAGTAACCTCTTCATTAGATTTACTTATTGAAAAATGAAGCGTCAGTTGTAAGGAGGGTAATTTCAATACATAAAGCAAAGACCGATCTCCTTTCACCTTTTAAGATGATAGGGATGGGAGTTACCTTTATCTCTGCTCTATTCCATCTTCGTCCTATTGGTCTCTTACTTAAGTATTATAGTTTTTTATATATATTTTCATATATAATTTAAATAATATTAAATTCTTATTCAATTTAAATTTTTAATTATTTTAATGATAAGTATAAATTTAAAAGATAAATGTTAAATTTATTGATATACTTAGTAATTTTTTAACTATATTACTAATTTTATATTTTTTAAAAAAATAATACATGTAATTAGAGGTGGGGTAAAATGGTAATGGATGTGGATAACAATTATCATTTCAAGAATGAGGTGGAGATGGAGGGGAAAGGATGGGGATGAAGGTTGGTCCGATAGGCTTCATCGATTTGAGTGAGAATGAGGTGGAGATAAATGGGCGAGGATGGGGATGAAGATTGGGTCCTAATAGGGCTACACATAAGTCGAATCTACTCAAGTCATGCTCGATCTCAGTTTAACCCAGTTTTATATTTGAGTTTTAATTTTAGATTCGAACCCAACTCATTTATTGGTTGAGTTAGGTCGAATTGAATTTAGGGAAGGAATTTTAGATTCAACAAGTCATTCAGGTCTATTTGGATCAAACCAAAAATATTAAGATTCAGAATAGGATTGAATTAGGTCATGTTTGCATGTGTGTCAAGCATTTAACTATTTTTTTAAACTAAAATATAGTAATTGATAATCAAATATATATTCATTAAAAAATTAAATGAGATTAAAAAGAATCAATTTAAACTTAATTTTTTATTAAAAACTCTTAGTTCTATTAAATAATTATCTTTAAGTTTATAAATTATGATATTTAAGATATTTATTGTTATATTTAGATATATTATAAATAAAAATTTATTAAAATAAATAATTAAATATAAAATATTTAGAGTGAAAAAGATGAGGAATACCTAGTTATTAAAATAAAAAAAAGAATTAATTTAAATTAGAGCTTATTTAATAAATTTATAAAAATAATTAAATTAAAGAAAATAAGGTTTATATAATTAAAGTTTATGAATTGAAAGGAAGCGGGTTTGGGTTTGATCGAATAAAAAAGTATAAGATTGGAATCATTTTAAAATTTAGGTTAGATTTAATTTTTAAATCCAATCAAATTCATAAATCTTTACATATGGATTGGATCGAATGTAAACAGATTGAGATAAGAGCGGATCTAATCAGATTGAATGGATCAGATCACGGGGCCATGCAATCCATTGGCAGCCTTAGGTTCATTACCGTCTGGTCGGTTGCCATTAATCCTTAAACCAAGTGAAAGTCTTATTTATTTAAAGGATAAACAAAGCGAAAGGCAAGGGATGAACGCATGCTCTCTTAGTATTTTATTTGCCGTGTTGGTTTGGTTCCGTTCAAGCCAACGTCGTCTTTTATTGTTGCTGTAGCGAGCGATCGAAAATCCGAGAGACGGCCGGCGAAATCGGGAGACGATGTCAACCGCAGAGGGCTACGACCGGCTCGCTGCGCTGACGGAATTCGACGAATCCAAGACCGGCGTCCGTGGCCTCGTCGAGTCCGGCGTCACCGCCATCCCCCCAATCTTCCGCCACCCCGACCTCCGCCCCTCCGCCGCCTTCGCCGGCCCCGAACTCTCCATCCCCACCATCGACCTCTCCCTCCCCCACCCCCTCGCCGTCGATCTCATCCGCGCCGCCTCCCGCGACTGGGGCTTCTTCCAGATCACCAACCACGGCGTCCCCCTCCCGGTCATCGACCGGACCATCTCCGCCGTCCGATCCTTCCACGAGCTGCCCCCCGCCGAGCGATCGAAGCACTACTCCCGCTCCACGGCCGGCGGCGTGTCCTACTCCTCGAACGTGGACCTCTACCAGTCGACGGCGGCGAGCTGGCGGGACACGATCCAGATGCAGATGGGCCCGGTCCCGGTGGATCCGGACCGGATCCCGGCGGTGTGCCGGGCGGAGTTGGTGGCGTGGGACAAGCACGTGACCGGGGTGGGGCGGGCTGTGTTGGGGATGTTGGCGGAGGGGCTGGGGGTGGGGCCGGGGCGGCTGGAGGAGATGACGTGCCTCGAAGGGAGGGCCATGGTGTGCCATTACTATCCGCCCTGCCCCGAGCCGGATCTGACTCTTGGGATCGCGGATCACACGGACCCCGGGGTGCTGACGGTCCTGGTACAGGACCACATCGGTGGGCTGCAGGTCAAGAGGAAGGGGGAGGACGGGGAGTGTTCTTGGGTGGACGTGAAGCCTCTGCCTGGGGCTCTGGTGATCAACGTCGGCGATCTTGTACAGGTATGGTCTCGACGCTTTGACTTCCCAGTATAATATCATATGCTAATGGTGAATTGGTGATCTCATTGCTTTATTCTTTGATTGAATGATTTATCAGGCCACATGAGAACTTGTTAGGCCCTAACTTAAAACCAAACACCACCTGTTTGCTAAGTGACATGATCGAAGATGTGCAGCCCATTTAATAAATACATCATTGTCATCTCATGACAAGATGAACCTTGTAATCCCACTCAACATGATCAAAACTCATGCAAGACATTTGACTAAACACTGATTGCAATGATAGAGTTATAGCTATTAGTCTCTGTGAACACTCTAATTTCAGGTCTTATTGTTTGCTTAATGTATTATTCGACAATTGTAGCTTTAACAAATAGAGCTATAACCTAGTTATTGTATCCATCCTACTATTATAATAAGAAAAGAGAAAACTTTGTAAAATGTAAGGATTCAAATCAAGTGGGTTAATTTGTGTTATAGGTTGTCTTGGGCACCTTCTGTGCTATTAGAAATAGAAACAGTCAGCCCTACCCATGCTTGCCCTAAAATACTGTATCAAAACGTAGTCCAACAGGCTATAGTTAAGCTTGGACAACATATGACATAGTACTGGCCCAATCACAGTTCAGACGCTAATCAAGGTGCATATTTGTAATGGGAGATTATTTGTATAGGGAACAATAAAACCATGGGATAGTGGGTGTACAATTCTTGGATGAGTGCCACAATAATTGGGTGATAGAGATAGAGCTTTTTATGCTGAACTTAACAAGGACTAGGACTAGGACTCCTTTTGCGTTAACAAATTACAATCATCATCTCAAGGCGCTCTTAAATCATGTTTGGATAAGTTGAGCCAATTAATTTGAAACTGGATTTACAGATTTTTATAATTAACTCATATAAGTTCCTAAATATATAGATCATACAATAATTAGTAGGTATGATTTTTGTAACATGTAAAAGAGCAAAGCTAGGGAGTGACACCCTACTTTTTGCATGACTTGGGTGATGTTCTGTCTTAATACCCTCACTTGATCCCTCACTTCTCTTCTCTCTTCTCATGCATAAAGAATACTTTTTTAGTGGGATCTGGAAAAGAGTCCTTTTCTTTTGGATTTGGGAAAGATTGGCTGATTTTATGGAAAAGAGGTGCTCTTTCTTGTTTTTCTTAAGGAAATAGTTCCTCTGCTTCTTGAGAATAAATACTTGATCAAACTAATGGAAGCATATTAAATGAAAAAGAAATTTATATTTAAACAATATATATGCAGATAGTGATCTCTGTAAGGTATGCTAGTGATGAATTATCTCTTCTGAATAACAGGTGCATTAGTGATGGTACATTTTTTTCCTTCATTTTTTTTTTAAATTTTATTTTTAACAAGAAAGCACTGGTCTTTGCTATCTATTTTTAATCTTTCTTATATTTGAATTCAAGTTTGTATAGGAGCCATATTTTCCTAAATAACTTTTCAATTTTATAATCTTTTCTTAATTTGAAGCAATCTCCATAAGTAGAGAGGAGTTTTGAGTCTTTTTTGTCCCTGTACTTCTAAAGAGAGGGAGAAGGGGGGAAGAGGGGTTTGGTAGAGGCGTAAAGGAGCAGAAATAGAGGGCGAGGGAAGGAGATCAGGTGGATTAACTGAGACCAAAGAGAGAGGTGATGGGAGTGTTTGATGAAGAAGAGAGTGAATGGGAAGGGGTTTGGATGGGTAAGGAAGTTGATGAATGAAATATGCACCAGGGCACGACACAAAGGGCATACTTGAAACAAAATGTGTTCGCTTTGGGAGGAGAAAGTCTGATTTTAAGAGGGCATGGAAAGGGGTGTGGAAAAGCTAGGCATGGGTTCCTAGCTTTTCTTTATGTAAAATACATATATCTTCTTTCTCTTTTTTGGTAAAATCCCTTTTCCTCTCTATATTCTCAATCTCCATCACTTAACCTCCACCCACACAACTCCAAGCTCTACCTACCTCTGCCTCCCATTTATCTCTTAATATGTAGACCAACCCCTTAAAACACTTTTATCAAATGTGGGAGTGCTGTTGCTGGATTGGTAGCAAGTTTTTACCTATCTTCCCCTCCCTTTATCTCCTTGTTGCTTCGACATCATTAGTTCACATATGATTCTGTTGCACCATCCTCCTCCCTCCATCTCTATCACCTTGCTGCAATTGGTTTAGGTACAAGTTTGCTGCACTGTTGCTTTCTCCCTTTGTCTCCCTTTGTGTAAGGAAGTAGATGAAAGAGATTTGCAAGTCTGCTAATTGGATAAGGTTACGTGTAGGCATATGAGGGTGAGCTTTGGTGCAACAGTAATATTGCTCCATTATGACATGAAAGTTACGAGTTTAGGATACAGAAAAAATCTATCTGCAAGCGGGGGTGAAGCCATGTATATCTCTCTTCAAATCCAACAATAGTGGGAACCTCATGCCTCATGCATTGGGTTAACTGCAGGTATAGTTCCAGTTACATTTAGGTGTTCCTGAATCCATTTTGTGCTAAAAATCATTTTCTATCTTTGAACGTGTCTAATCTTTTGACTTTGCTTACATTGGATGCCCTTCGAAAGGAATTAAACCAATTACTTGATGCTTATTTTATTTTGGAAAAATCTTATTTATTTTTATAAAAAAGGTTGTAAACTTAATTTTTAAGCAACTCCAAAGCAAGGTTTTAGTAAGACAATTGTGGCACATGATGACTTCTTAAAAAACAGCTATAGGTTGTTTACAAATTTCAAAAGTTAAATTTTATAATATTTTAAGCACAACTAGTCGTCAAAAAGAAATTTAAAGATATTACAAAATAATAATATTATTTCACAAAATAATTGTTCATGGAATTTAATATTATTTTTGTTATTATGATTTAATAAACTCAATCAGTATTCCATGAACTATGATAAATTACCAGGAGTCCATATTTATTAATAACACAATATGTCAAGGCTTAGGAAGAGTACAAGCAAAACCAGACTTACCATAGGTGGACATTTTGTTAACAGGAAAACAGTTTCAATATACTTTTTTTCCCCTCCAACTGTTCTCTTATCTATCTATTATCTTTTGTTTTGTATTAATACTATTTGTACTATTGTCAGACTTTTTCTGTTTGTATTATTGTCAGACTTTTTTTTTGGTTTTTTTTTTTTAAACCTTTCATGTGAATATATGCCTCTTCTTGTCCAAACAGCAAAGAAGCAGAAATATTTCTCTTTCCTTTCACATCAAACCAAATAGCTAAAATTCAAATATTTTCTTTTCCTTTAAAATTTCTTTTAATTTTTTTTCCTGTTCCCTCTTTTCTTTCTGCTACTGCCTTTCAGCTAACTCTGTGTGCTATAGAAGAAAAAGCAATTTAATTGAGAAAAGAAAGTGAAAGTCAGCAATATTGAGAAATTTCTCTTATCTAATTGCAGTTAGATATTTAGAATTACATATAGATTGATGGGCTTGTGCATGAAGGGATTAGCTTGATCCACTTGTTGTCTTCTTCATTTCCTTGAATGAAGGGAAAGTTTTAGGAGCCTTTGAGAGCTCTTTGTATGGCTTATTTTTATTTTTGATTTTTGATTTTTACCAAACATTGAAACAAACTTGCCTATAACTTTCAACTCTCTTCGCCTGCACAGATTGTCACAGAATTTGGAAGATAAATTCTTTACAAGAATGGTAAGCAATTAAAACATGTTGGAGACTTAAGTTCGAAGCTACTATGGTTCTTCTTTCACCCTTTTTCCTGTAACATGCATTCATTCTACCAGAAATTTCCAAAGTAACTGTTGTAATGTGTTATGTTGTGGATCTGCTTAGAAGGCTATGACATCGAAACTTGATCTGCTTAAAAGGCCATGACATCGAAACTTTTGTTACTTGCTAAATAGAAAAGTATAATGTGAGTCAGCCAATAAAAAAAGTACAATGTGGGTTAGCGCCTACATGATAGAGGGAAAATATCCATTTGGAATGATTTGATAGCCTTGGACTGTACTAGGGGGGAGGCCAGAGTGCAACTACAACTCCATTTTTCAGACTCCTATGTTCAAGCATTTTGTTATTTTTAAATCTAATTTCAGAATTTTTAATATATACATTTTATTATCCAACAGATCTTTTCCAATGATGAATATAATAGCGTGCAACATCGGGTGGTGGCCAATTCTCATCAAGAAGCAAGGGTCTCAATTGCTGTTTTCTTCAACCCTGCGAAGAGGGGAGAATCTGATTTTTATGGACCTTTAGAGGAGTTGGTGTCACCAGAAAAACCACCACATTATCGGAGTTTCACAATATCAGAGTTCCTGGGAACCTTCTTCAGGAAACAACTAGCTAGTAAATCCTTAATCGAGCACTTTAAATTATAGAAAGATGTGTGGCCCGTGAGTAAAATTACTTAAATAATCCTGCCTTTGGTTCAAAGGGGCAGAATGTGTTATGTAACCTAGAAAATAAAATCCCTTTTACTATTAGAAAGTGGCTCAAACAGATATGGTATGCATCTCTTAGGTTTCCTGTTCATAATGCTTTCTATATCTATCGTGGGCTGAAGTCCCTTTTATAAAAATGTTATAATCAAGGCTATTTATTTATTGGAAGATTCTTAAACAGAGACAGTTAGCTATATCTGAAGGACAGATTACCTTCTTTTTAGTTGGAAATTATTATTCCATCCTTTCATCTTTTGTGAGGCAAATATTAGCTTGATCAGTAACTTCAACAATGTGAGATATTTCATAGTATCAAAGCATTGAAAAAAGATAACCTATCAATCCATGATAGCCGATTGTGTAAATTAAAGTGGTCTGAAACCACCTTGAGCCAACTAATAATCTCTTATCATGTGTTGATATTAGCATTCTTGGCTTTTGCAATGATGGTCATAGCCCATAGAGGTGTCGAAAGGCTTTGCAATGATGCCATGTTCTTAAGGATGATCCTTATTTATTTGGAGAAGGGAATTTATCATACTGTCTTATTTAAAAGGAGGAATACCTTACAGATGATTAAATGATGAGTTCACTACCTGTTTTTCCAATCAATATTTTCTGTGCTTCTCTACTAATATTTGTGGTGAAAGGAGTCATGGTTTGAAAAGGGGAAAGAAGTTCCTTAACTGAAACAGCATGATCAGTCAGAGAGGAAAATGAGTTAGGTGTATATATATATATATATATATATCTTATATCTGATATAGTTCTGTTTGTTCTCATAATATTGATAGTTACATTGCTTTTAGGAAAATTACGAAAAATACTGTCTTCCCTTCTTGGTGAAACCATATTTAAGTTTTCCATCATCCCATGTATAAATCTGCTTCCTATTTTTCTCATTCATACATACATGCCTCTCCTTTCCGATGCTTTCTATTCAGTGCCTAAAGTCTATTCTAAGGCATTATCTTAGCCAAAAAGTGGGGCATTAGAAGTGATAACATTGTCGAAAAAACGTGAGTCAGGATCGTGCCTCACTTGTTTGTTTGAAGCATGTTGTTGATTGTAAATGAGTATATAAATTTAAAGTTAAACTGAAAAGACAGTGGATGGATATAATGCTTGCTTGATTTCAAATTGTTTAGTTAGACTTGTGGATTGATTTAAATCAAATCTTTGGTTTAATTGTGATCTTACTCTTCTTTCTTGATATAGTTTAGCTTAAAAAAAATTTAGATGTGGAAAATGCCTTCTTGAATCAGAAAATAGTGCTGGCCCCTTGGATCATTATGCGAGGGAAGGAAATGAAGGTTTATAAATTAGAATATATGTATATACATATACATATGTATATACATATACATATGTATATGTATATGTATATATAATCTAAATCAATTATATGATTTATATTAGATGGAGACTTGCATCTAGCTTCAAGAATATGTGTTGGGTATGTCTTCAAATCGGATATGTATCTCATACTTGGATACTATTTGTTTTTTTTTTTCTTATCTCTATAAATATGTACATAAATAAACTCTTTTAAGTTCAACCTATCGTAATAATGTTGAAAGTGATATTTTTCCTTTTTGAGTTTGGCTAAGGAAGGTAAAACTAAACCAAACTGATTGAAAACCAGTTTGAAAACCTGTTTCGGTTTGGTTTAAAAGGGGGGTTGGGTTGGATGGCATGTGATTTCTTATGAGCTTACTTAAAAAAGGAGAAGGAAGGTTGAAAGTTGCCAATGAGCTTTCATTCTTTGTTTTCTTATTTATTTCCATATAAATATCATATCCTCTCATCTTTTTTTTTTTTCTATGTACTTAAGATTTTTTATGAAAATAAGAGATATATCTTATTTAAATTTAATACAAATATTTAAAAAATAAAATTCTTTAAAAATAAAAAATTAATTTTTCATCTTAAGAATAAATTCGAAGAATTTTAGAAAATTTTAATTTAGCAAATATTAAATTAGGATACTTTCATATTGATACAATTTTTTTTAAAAAAATTAAATTAATTTAAAAATAATAAAAATAATTAAAAATTAAAAAAAATATTTTAAAATATAATTTGTAAGGTTTTGTTCAATCTTAGTTAAATTTATAGGGTTTTTAAACTTAAATAGGATTATAATAACAGTAAATCTCATATTGATATATAATTGGCTTGATCCATACATTATTAAAATAATAATTAAATTTACTATATAATCTTAAGGTTAAAATATATTTTTTATGATTTCATATTACTAGACCAAAAGTCGGAAGAGGAGAGAGGGGGCTCATAGCCTTTCTCAGCATCTCCTCTCTCTCCTCATCTCTCTCATTAATTTCTAACAAAAATATTTAATAATCAAATATTCTCTCATAAGAGCATTTCAAAGGAAAAAGGTAAACTTGCTGGGCTGCTCAAGGTACCCGGCCAATATAGCATTGAAGGAAACCACTAAAGGTGTTAATAGCTTAAACGAGTACCATACCAACAAGCTATTATTCGATGGTTGCGTCGTGCTTATAATATGACAAATTTTAGTTACCATGTAAATTGAGGCTGGCTACGACTTGGGCCACATATCCCGAGTATATAGATTGCCCATGAAGAATTTTAGCACATCATATATACTCATGTCTTAAATACGTAAGTAAATAATAGAAGTATAGGATCCATTACATATGAAGACCATATATTTAAATTTAAACATAAATAATCAAAGCATGTCTTCCACTATATGTAAATACTACAATTTTATAAGATGCAAAAATAAATAATTGAAATATGCGATCCACTGTAGAAAAGATCATGACGTTCGTAAGTGAATACAAAGTGAATAAAAAGCATGACCTTCAGCATATATAAAGACAAAGATTCTTCCACGCGGAAGTTTGAGAAAGCTATCTGCCACGCAATGGTTCGATGACTTGAGTGAACCTCGAGACTTTGGTCAATAATAAAACCATTATATAACCAAGGGAAGATGACGGCGAAAGGGATGCACCGGAACGCAGGAAGCCTAAGAATCTAAGAAATTAATAAATAAAGCAAGGAGTACTTTATCACGCAACGTAACACAAAGCTGGCCGTCCATGTGTCACGTAGAGGTTGGCGTTTTATATGGCAGGCTAATTTTTTAACACCACTGTCGGCCCCGTGGAGTTGTTAAAAGAAAAAGAAAAAAAAGAAATAATATCCAATTACAGGACCGTTTTCACTGGATTATATGCCGGAACGAAGGTTCGCTGTCTTCCCTTTAAGCTCTCCATCGACCTGGGTGTCTTATCTCTGTCAAAATATGAGGTTTTCATCTACCAGCCATGCTAATGGACCTGGGCACCTGGCAAGATAAGTAGGGTCGGCTCTCACAATCGATGTCACTTTAATTGGTGCTGAGCTACCTTTAATGCAAACAAATACTGTTTTTAAAAAAATAAAATTAGCATTCAAAAAGTTGTTATTTATAAGGCATTAGTGCTCAAAATGTTTTTGAGTTCATAAGGAACGGTCAGGGCCGCTCTACCTCAAGCACATTGTAAATCTAATGTTATACAGTAAATATTGTATTGATATTATCTCTATGCGGAAGCCGGTCTGGATCTTGCTTGAATTAATCTTCAACTGTCACACAAATTGGTGAATCGAAGAGCTTAGATCCTCTTGTAAATATGCTTTGTATTGTACAGTGCTATACATACCTTAATGACTATCATATAAGTATGAACGACTGTGATTGTATTTGAAAAAAAAAAAAATTATCAGTATCTATAACTGACATAAACTCTTCGTGAACGATAGATGTTCGTATTTGAGATAAAATGTGGCAGCTATTGACATATGCATCACACTCTATAGTGCAAAACTTATGCCATAAAGAATCTCATTTTTCAATCAAATGGTGTTAAAGTAATTTTTAATTTTTTCTCTTATTTTTCTTTTACATGTTTAATCTCTTTAAGGGACGTTTGGTATGAGATAATCCATCTAGGATCATTGGTGATCCATAAATGATGATAGCGATAGGATCATCCTGTTTGATTACACTAGGATGTTGCTATATAGTGATGATTTAATATCATTATTTTCATCTTATGAATCATTTTCAAAAGGACACCGTATGTAAAATCTTATATAGCGATCTTGAATTAAAATTTATAAACTAAAATACTTTTTATTTGTAATAAATATATTATAATAGCAATAATTTATATATATAATATGATATATAAAATTAATATATTATATTATGATATTATGATATTATTATACTACAATATAATATAATGTATTATATTATATTATTATATATATATATATATTATAATATAATATTAAATATAATAATTTTAAATTTTTATGTCATACCGAAATTTGATACATTGATGCATCAAACGTTACAATCTTGATTTAAGATTGGACCAGCTCAGGATCAGCGCCAGTGATGATCCAAAATAGAGACCCAGCGCGTCCCTCAAGCTTAGCAATGATTATTTCCACTGTTCGTGGCCTCAAGCAAACTGTTGGCCCTCTCTAACCATAGAGATGCATTACCCCGCGCTGCTGGTCTTCTGTTCCACGTCACCCTCATGCAAGGCATGCCTCCCCCTACCCGTGCCCGAGTGACAACTTAGAAGATTTGTTGGCATCGGAGATTAACGAACGTTCGTACTGCAAGGAAAGTGGAGAGCCAGCAAAGCCTGGAACGTGGCAAGTGGAGGGAGAAGCGCATCCCGACACGCGTCGAGCTACCGTGGCCCTAGAAAGACCCCACGCTGCTGCCGGCTGCTCGGGTGATCTTTAACTCGGTGTGAACCCGCCGGACGGACGTCACGCGATTCCCTGCCCAAAAGAAACGCAAAACGCATGGGGCCCTGGGCCATCCCCCCCCTCTCTCTCTCTCTCTCTCTCTCTCTCTGCTATAAAGAGAGCCTTGGGAGAAGGACACCTCCATCGCTCTCTCTCTCTCGTTCTTTCCCTCTGCGATGTCGTCCTCATCGTCGTCTTCTCATGGTACGATTCTTTTTTCGATTTTTCCAGCCAGTAGGCCTCAGTACTGGCTTCTTTTTCTGGCCATTAATTCTCTTGCTCGTTTGGGTTTCTCGTGTTCAGTGAGTGAGGAGGAGGAGGAGGAGGAGGAGGAGGTGGAGGAGATGAACAGCGGTGATCTGACTCCGCTCCAGAAGCACGTCGCTTTCTTTGACAGGAACAAGGACGGCGTCATCTATCCCTGGGAGACCTATCAAGGTCTCTTCTCTCCTCTTCGATTATTATTCATCATCCTCATTTGTTTACTTCCATATGAATTTTATTTATTATTATTATTATTTTGTTAGGGTTTCGTGCGATTGGGTGCGGCGTTGTCTTGTCCACCTTAAGCGCCGTCTTCATTAATGGCTTCCTCGGCCCCAAAACTCGCTTAGTGAGTTCCGTTTATTTTACTTTATTTTATTCTTTCCCCAGTAACGGCGTTAGATACTTGATGCATGTGGTCACCGCCTGTGAGTAATTTTGTCTTTACCGCCACCATTGGCGAGGAGGACTTTATTATTAATAATAATAATCATCGATTCAATGCCTCCGGCCCCATGAAACATCGATGATGATTATTTTTTAAAAAAAAGTAAAAATGTACTAAATTTATTTTAGACCTCAAACTTTTTAATTATTATTGTTCAGTCCATACGTTCGTATTTAGATGGCACAACCGTGACATTCAACTTATTTTATTTTGTTCTATATATTTTTATGCTTGAAAATATATCCATTTTGAGAGCAATTACATACACGAAAATGTCAAATACAATTTCCATGAACAAATTAAAGAGAATATTTTCTTGATGGAGAAAAGCTCCTCCTTTGTTTTTTGATAAGTAATAAAATCTCCTTCATTGAGCAATTTTTCACTTAAGAATTTCTTGTCGGACAATGAAAACATTGTCATCAGATTTCTTCTTGATATAACTTTAAAGCGAAAATATAATGGCTTTTCTTTACATCCTTCTCAAGGGTCTTTGTAAACCTACTTATCTTTCAACACTATGGATTGCCTTTTCTAAATAATTTCTTTACAATATTAAAATATTCAATCCTATGTTGATAATTTACAAACTTATTGATGATTTTTAGTGATATCGAAATACTTTGAACTGCATGCTTTGTCTATGTCGGATATATATATATATATATGTGTGTGTGTGTGTGTCATATATTGGCACTTGTTGGATGTTTCCATGATAATGTTTTGAATATTTATTTTAAGTATCCTATATTTCAAAGTTTAAAAATGGCCTTGGATGCTTTGATTTGCTTGAGCTACTTCTCTGTTTTAAGAATGAATAGCTAAAACAATGAGTAAGAATTTCATACCCTCCCATATACAAATATGGTTCTTCCATATGGCCAAGATAGCCTTTACATGGGAAATTATGGTATAAACCCATGCTAGCACTTATTGGTATATTATGGTATGAATGCTTATGGATAAGCCTGGACTAATATGCATCCATATAGGCCAATACAGATGGTATCATCATAAGCACCCCTAAACTGTGTTGATGACATGTAGGAACAGCATGTAACACAGCCATAATGATATAGATAAGTGCTTTAGTCCTTGCTTATAACTCTATTAAATCTCTTTTAGGAACATTTACAAGAGGAATTGAATGTAGATTAGGACTACTTGATCATAAGAGGGAGAGAAATAAGATTGAGCACGAAATTGCTTCTAATGAAGAAAAGAGCAAGAAGAGAAAGGGAAGAGGATAGAGTGAATAAGATGACAAAAATGGTGACGAGATGACAAGGAGAGAAAATAAGACTAAAATTTTAATAGGTCTACTCTTACAAAATTTTTGTGAAGATCCAAAATATTTTACAACAGGATCTTAATAACTTTAAGGCTTGTTAACCCAATTTATAGCCAAAATACGACTTTCTTCTCAGTTTAGGACAGGACTCCCAATGAGACAAATTTCTTGAGTCAAAAAAAGGATTGCTAAACCCACTTCAACTAGTGTTATTAGTTTAAGGATGTATATGAACTATTACCCTTACTAACGCAGCTAATGTTTAAAATTTATATAGAATGTAGAATGTAGAACGGAGAAAATTGAAATCCTAGCATCAAAATCTTTATCTTGCATAGTATATGAACATAAAAATGGAAACTTTCAGATGAGGAACATATATGCACATGATTAGTTGCTTTCTCGTTTCATTTCATTTCATGAATTGAGGGTCATCTTTCAAATACAAATAGTTATCTCATAACTCTCTTTTAAATTAATAGATACATTCCTTATGGACCTTTTGGAAATTTGTAAAGCTTAATTTGCAGCTTATTCAGTTTCCACTATTATTCCTCTTAATATATCTTTTTGTTGACATCTGTATAGGGAAAAATACCTTCACCACTTCTCCCTATTTACGTAAAGAACATTCATAAAGGCAAACATGGAAGTGACTCGGGTGTCTATGATAGTGAGGGGAGGCAAGCATCATATATATCTTTTATTTCTATAATTACTACACTGCAGGACTGTTCACAAAATTTACTTGGACATATTTAGAATTATTGCCATCATTAACATTTTGTCTTCGATATTTGAGAAAGAATGATTCCAATCTGGTATTCTTTATAGAGATGTAAGAAAATTTGTATATGTTCTAGATATGAAATGAAAATTTTGATATAACTGAATTTATCTTTACATATATGTTTACATTTTGGACTAACTCTTCGGGGAAAAAATAAATGTATAGCTTCCTTTGAAACTTTACAAAAATTCAATTCTCTGGAGACAAGAACTTTGGAATCTATAAACATGACCATAAAGGGTATGTCTAGAGGATGTTTTATTTTCAATTTTCCTTTAAGTAGGTGCACATGTAGGAAGAGAACATTTGCAAGTATTTTTGTAACTCAGATATTTCTTGCAGTTGCAAAAGATTAGGCTAGTAGTACAATCAATGAAAAAAAGAAATCACAATACATGGACAGTTCTTGACAATTATGATACGTATATATGAATAAGATTTTTACATGGTTCACTTAATAGCTGAAGCTTCCCTACCATATTTAACCCTGTGAAAACAGTAGTCCTTATCTTCAGCAAAGATATGCCTTCTTTTGGTGAAATGAGAAGAAAAAAGTGACTACCACTAGAAAAGACCTTTTTGAAGATCTTCAGTAAAAATAATCTTAGAAGTACCCCTTTTCTTCTTCATAGTTTTAGTTCTCTTTCCTTAGCTTCCTTGCCAATCTTTCTCTCATGAGTAGATATCTGTACATAGATCCTTTGTCATCTGTATGATTTCCAAAGAGTTATATAGAACTGTCTTGGTGATCCACGATGATAAATAAATGGCCTCTATTATATAGGTTGTCAACTAAACTATAGCCTTTATAAGTTTGTTAGGAATATCAAAACAAAATCAAGAAGTCAAATGGGGGAGGAAGCATGTGTTCGCTAGTGCTGTCCTGGGGCCTATATGTGATACAGTCAACATATTTGACTTGGACAGTCTTGACTAAAGCTAGAGTTCTTATGCTTTAAATCTTAGAAGCCTCTTGAACGATTGCCTGGAAGCACTACCCCTTAAAGAACCTTAGTTAAACATTAATGCCTCACAATATATTCCATGTCATCCGTGTTTTTATTTCTTCATCCAAATATGTCTCTTTTTCAGGCTATTACAGTTAGCAGGCCGCCTTTTACTCAATTCTAGGTGATTTCTTGATGAAGGACGTGGCCTTTAACTTCAACAGCCTTTAGGTTGAAAATTCAGAAGCACATTTGGCTTAATGGATGTTTGATAAACTTTATTCCTATAGCTGCTAAAGAAATTTCTTCAAGCGTGAATTATTCATGTCGAATGTCAAGTTGTGAATTTTTTTTTAAGATATATATCGTATATTTTTAAATGGAATATATGTTGCAATATCTCATCTTCAAGACCTATCTTCTTAAATGCAGCCACATGGATACCTACTTGGCTGGCCGCCTCGGCCAAATTTGCTTGAACCCTACTTTAAAGGTTTATTTTCCTTTTCTTTTCCCTATTTGATCCCCATATGATCTGTTTGGAAGGGTCATGGATGCTATTACCAACTAGCAGTAGCTAATGAGTTGATGGATATTTACTAATGAATTTGTTGTCAACAATGTAATGGTTGCTATGGCTAGCACTAGTGCCTTGCATGTGCACATGCGCGTTAGTTTTTTCTTCCTTTCTTTCCTTTGCTCCTTTTTGTCTTCAAAACATTCTCCCCCTTCTCTTCCTCTTCCTAATTTCTCTTTTTCTTTCTCTTCTACTACATATGGCCGTGCTTCCCCTCTTTTTCTATTTTTTTCCCTTTGTTTTGCTTGCTCACCAATTTTCTTCTTGCTATCTCCTCCTCTTTTCCTTCTTCTTGATCGGTGTTAGCTGTGGCCCAAACCTATTGGATGATGCTCCCCTGCCTTCTCTCCTCCTCCTCCTCCTCCTCCTCCTCCTGCTCATCATCATCATCTTTTTCTATTTCTTCAAGTGTTGGCTGCCTGGTATGGCCCTATAGCCTGTTGGCAGCTGTAGTGACAGCAATGCTATTGCGGCTCTCTTCCTCGATATTTATCTTGTGGGGTTTGAAACTTTTGATTCAAGTCTAAAAGGTAGGTTCAATGATGCCATGTATGCTGAAGAAAGAATGTGTCTATATATATATATATATATATATTCGCATGCTTTTTTTTATATATATATTATTAAAGCCATGTATAATGAAGGCTTGAAGGTTTTTCATCTGTGCTAGCCTAGGCCATAGAGGGGATCCACCAGTTGACCTCACCTAGGCAATTTGATAATCTTATTTGAGCTATTGATCTTATTTTTTAATGGTAGGCCCACGAAACATGCAAAAAATAATGAAATGACTGTCTAGGCTGATCTCTTATCTTTGATTAGCCAATATACATTGTGATATAGATAAATAAAACTTCTATTGATGTCAACAAGTTCACTATTTCTGTTCTTTATAATTATTTACAGTATATAACTGAGGTAAATGCACAGACATAATAATATTATTTTAGTAATGAATAATGACTCATACATCTGCAATTCACCTACTCTAGAGTTGGTGTCAACTTGCATTAGTATATTAGAGATTATAAAAGTACCATGATATGAATTCCATTAGGTTGTTCCATACCGTAATCCAGCAAACATCATTGATAGGCCTAATGAGCATGCTTGGGAGGTCTAGTGAAGATTAAACTAGACACTCTAAATGAAAACTAAAACAAGAAGAAATAGCACTAGAAGCTAAAATTACGAACTAAAAGAATTAAAGATAACCGATAGCCTCATGCCTCACTATCAAGAGGGTTTCATCAATGCTCAGAATCTAGCTATCTATTTCAAAGGACATCGTGGCTAAGTACCACTGAAAAAGTGCAAAGTTCTAACTTGCTTGATGATAGAACCCATGATGAGAAAAAATACCAGCAAATCTTCTTGAAATCATAATCCGGATAAATTATTCTGTAAAGTAATTTACGGATCTAATTCTTCATGACTATGTTTTAAGTTAAATATCTTGCATGAGTTCTCACATATCTTTTTGCTGTCAGACACCACCAAATGATTGGTTAAGAACTTGGGTAGTAGAAGACATAATAATTTAAACTCTTTTTCTTTAGTGCGAATGATGCTAGGTATGCAAATATGCTACTATCCAGTGTAGCACTATGCCACTTTCCTGACTTGAACTCAGAAGCTCTCCCTTGAGGACAGAAGATCCAACAGGTTCAGATAAGTTTGGCAGAGTGTATGGCTGGTTTATCTAGCAATATCTATAGTTTGTTCTGTGCAGTGCCAGATTTGGTGGGCATATTCTCTCTCTCTAGCTATACTGCACATGTTTTCTGAATCTAGCATGATGAGCTATTACAGGACTTGTTGCACAACTAATTGATAATCTAGTTTCTTTATTCTTCTTACTAGATATGTTGAAGAAATGGCTATTTATTTATTTATTAATTTCAGACTGTTGATTTGATTTGATTTATGTGAATATCAGGTTTGTTCCTGCAAAATTTGAGGAGATTTTTAAGAAGCATGCTCACACTAATCCTAATGCATTGACATCGAAAGAGTTGATGGAGATGCTTCAGGCAAATCGAATTCCTAAAGACTGCACGGGAAGGTGGGTTACTTTAGAGTTGAAAGCCATTAGAAATTCAATGCTTAGGACTGAGTAAATGTAGGTTATTCTCAGTGCTCCAGTGAAGACACTCACTTTGGGAATGACTTGTAGGCTTGCTAGCTGGACAGAATGGAAACTTTTGTTTGCCCTCTGCAAGGATAAAGATGGATTGCTTCACAGGGAGA
Source organism: Metroxylon sagu (assembly GCA_017589505.3). Classification (NCBI taxonomy): domain Eukaryota; kingdom Viridiplantae; phylum Streptophyta; class Magnoliopsida; order Arecales; family Arecaceae; genus Metroxylon; species Metroxylon sagu. The sequence goes on from JACVBY030000550.1 coordinate 1,173,714, forward strand.
CCATAAGAGCTGTCTTTGATGGAAGCCTATTTCTTACGATGGAGAAGGAGAGAAAGACTCCTCCAACGAAAGCATGATGGTAGATAACCCGGAGAATGGATTGTGTGGCACTGTGACATGCTCATTTTGATAAGCTTATTGTGTGAATTATAACATGTCTTAGAATGTTGGTTACGTTGTGAGACTTGTGAATCTTTATATTATTGGTATTGTTTGTGAATAGACAATTTCAAAAGATAAACTAATGGAATGTAAAGTGTTTTTTTTATATATATTTATTTATTCTAGGAAGGAAAAATTGTGAAGCAGTGGTGTGATTATGGAATGCTGGAATGCTATCTATGGATGATTGGATGCACCCCCACAAGGCAGTTTGAGCCTCCTCTATTATAAACGCAATGGGGGCTTATATTGATTTCCGGATGTTAAGTGTCCAACGAGGGCCAAACTAAGGGAAGCACTGATCATGTAGATCTTTCAAGTATTTTGAAGGTTGCTCTAATGTTGCTGTTTAAGAAAAAATAAATGAGAATGGAAAAAGAATAGGATAGAGAAGGGGGGATGGTCTGGTATGGCAGAGGACTTTTTATTTCCTCAAAGAAATTTCAATTAATCGCTTAATCCTACATCACATAACTTAATCCAATTATTACAAGATGAACACAACCTTAGGCCTTAGCCAAAACCTAACAGAAATCTAATCTAAAAGAGCTAGCGAAAGCAGACTATTTCCCTTATCTTCAAAATTTAATCTACTAACAAAAATAACCATGGCGTTGGCATTCCTCCCCTCTCAAACCCATGTCCTAGAGATTGATGGCTGTCATCTACCATTATTGAATATTATATATATATATATAGAGAGAGAGAGAGAGAGCTAGATTTGACTACATTCAAATCTAGGATTTGGTCATCTTTTCCATACTTAAATTTATATGGATCCTAAAGCCACCTTATTTTTTTTTATTTTTCCTATTTTTGATATTTATAAACTGTATAGTTCAAGGGTAGGGAAGATGATTGACTTTAGGTTTGACTACATTCAAATGTGGCCAAGTATAGATTCTGGAGCCACCCCATCATTTTTACTTTTTCATCTTTGGGATTTATGAAATGTGTAGATCAAAGGATAGGAAAAGTGACTGGATACAAGCTTAGTTACATTCGAATATAACTATATATTCGAATGTAGCTAAGTTTAGGATCCGATCACCTTTCTGACCTTTGGATCTAAATGAATTCTGAAACCATCCATCTTTTCTATTTTTTTCATCTTTGGGATTCATCAACTATATGAATCTGAAGGTGTAAAAAGTGACTAGATTTAGATTTGACTACATTTTAATGTAGCCAAGCCTACCTCTCTCTCTCTCTCTATATATATATATATATATATATATATATATGTATGTATGTCCGCGCTCGCGTGTAGCGAGATTATTTAATATTTTGTTAGTCTCAATGTTTTAACCCCTTTTTACCTTTTAAAAGATTTTTATCTTTCATATTGTTAATCAACTCCTTAGGTTGATAATTGATAATTTGAATGGTAAGATAAGTCTACCGTACATCTTCAAAAAAAAAAAAAAAAGGTTAACCCATGCCAAACAATCTCAAATTAAAGAAATAATTTTTCATCACTTTTAGTTGTACCTTCCATATTAAAATAGATAGGCTTGACACTAAGCTTGGAATTCTAAAGCGAGCAATGGAGGAGTAAGAGATGCGAAAGCCATGGGCTTTAAGTTGAGTTAGCATTTATTCCTGACAAGATGACGTGGCAGTTCATCTATTTTAGACTTGATGAGTTCACGGGTAAGGTTTGGTAGAGTTAGCTAGGAAAATAAGTGACCTACACCCGGCTAGGTTTTCCAAATGCTCATATTTTAGATCTAAACTCAACCAACACATCTAAAAAAAATGGATTAATGAACCGGATCCAGTTGGGTCATACCAAAAGTTGACTTTTCTTGTCTCTAATGTTTAAAAAATAGTTAGATTCAACCATACGTGTGTGTATGTATGTGTGTAAGTATGCATACCCTCCAAGGTAAACTCATTTGAAGAAAGCACTACCCTTGTGATCAACCCTCTCAACTTGACATGCAAAGGTTCAGTTCAAGTCTTTGATGATGCTGTTGTAAGATTAGGAATTTTTTTTTATAAAAAATTTCCTCTTAATTGTTGTAATGCATCTATTTTGAAAACATATTGAAAATAGGTATATGACAACCTTCACATGATCAATATGGATTTAAATCGAATAATATATGTGTCTTACCAAATTCTGTTAAGAAAATAAAATCTTTCTTTTAAGATTCTACGTTGAGTCAAACAAGGTCTTTTTTTTCAATAACTTTATTTATAGCAAATTATTAAGATTTCATAATTCTAAGATTTTTTCAATCCGAAGAATTTTTTTGATTGAAGGGATCTGTCAAGAGAAATTCATAAGCCATAATTATTTACTATTTCCTTAATTATAAGTTATTTACAATTTATGATTTCTTTTCCTAATTATATTAGATTTTTCTTTAGTATTTAGGCTACAATTCTATAAATATGTAGATGTCATATGACTTTTTTTATCATAAAATAATAATATTACTTTCTTTTTTTTAGGCTTAATTCCTTTAAAGTGATTATTTGGAGGCCTAACCTCCTCCTAATTCTGAAATTTTATTTATCAATATGATTTTATACCAACTAGTATTTGAGCAAAATACATTTGTGCATAACTTTCATAATAACCAGGAAAAAATTTTGGGAATTGCAAATTTAGAATCCTATACTATGTCTATAGAAAATTGAGCCTCACCTAAAAGCGAGATTGATGGAATAATTTGACAGACTGATGGATCAAATGCAAGAATCCTTTTTTCAGCTTATCTTGGAAAAATCTAGCAAGAAACCATTTAAAGATGGAATGAGATTTGTTGCTAGTTAGAAAACCCAATCTCAGGTATATAGTTACCATGATTATGTTCTTCCTGGTATGAAGGTTAAATTTTCAAAACGGAAAGAGAGGACCCTACCGGATAGATTTTTAGTATGATTTTTTTTTCAAATTTTATCGCACTTTAGAAATTTCTAAATAAGAGATAGCAATCTTGATAGAGCTGCCACCTAATAATATGATTAGTTTGAATTCTCTTAAGGTGTAACAACTTGAAAATAATTTATTGAGGATCTTTTTATTCGATTTGGTCCAATAGTACAAGAGAATGTTGACAATGAATTAGCCAGGACACAACAAACCTTAAGAGTTATTGAGTATTAGAGTCATTTTGAGCAACTTTCCAATCGAGCATGTGAATGGATAGATAGGCAATTAGGAGAGACATTCATCGAAGAACTTCATGCTAACATAAGGCATGAGGTTAAGGTGTACAAGTCAGGTACAATGATTGCTGCTTTTTTTTTTTTTTTTTTTCGTAATAAGAAAAACTTAAAGATGAAAGCATTGGAAGTAGCAAGGGAGTAAGCAAGCTGGTAACCGATGGTCCTAGTTCAAATCCTATCACCATCTATATGGGTCCTGCTAAATGATTGATATAACTAGTTGAAGGCTTAATTTCCTCGAAGTGATTATCTGTAGGCTTGACTCCTTTGAAACGGTTATCATTATCCTAATTCTTGAATTTTATTTGTCGATACATCTAAGTATGCACCATAAACATACAAGAAACTTTGAATTAAGCATTATTGCAAGAGAGGAAAAGATGGAGTTGTTTCCATATATTTAAAATTGAAGAGTATTAATGAAAATTTGATGAAGATTTTGTACTAATCTTTTCATTGATTGATGTGCATGGTTATTATAACTGTTGCTGCTTTTTCAGACTTTTGGCACTAATAGATGAGATTTATTGAAGAGAAATTCGGTAGAGCACAGTCTCAGTATAAAAAGTTTTCTTCAACAGAAAATTTAGTTTAAAAAGTCAAAAACTCAATCCAATTGCTTCAAAATTTAGCTTAAGAATTTACTACCTTTCTTCAAAATCCTTCCTATGCTCAAAAGATATGCCAAAATACCCAGAGTTTTTTTCTGAAAAAACTTTTCGATGCTCAAATGAGCAACAAGAACTAAGAAAAAAAATAGCAGAACAAAAAAATAAAGGAAAAATAGGAGAGAAAAAGGGGATGGGCCTTATGTGACCAATAATTGAGGCCTTAATCCTCTGTTTATAAGTATCTAAAGTAGGTTAACTATATTAACCATGTCTTGGAGTTTTTGATAATAAGTGGGCTAAAATTATTTCTTTATTGCGCTATATCAATTCTTGAAGTGGATTACATAGTTAAAGAGTGTTTCAAGTCAATTAGTTTCATTTAGCTTATGAATTTAGGATTTTTCTCATTCATTAAATTATTCTAGCCATACCAATTGTCATTTATCATTTTTTGTCATGTGCTCTCATCACATGCATTTGATAAAATTATCTTCATCAATAACAATATGATCGTATTTCAAAGGGTTGACCGAATTGAATAAAATGGAAAGAGCCTAAACTACCCGACAAAATGGAGGAAAGAACCACTATGATTAATAATACAAACATTAGAAAGATATCAAGTTATTATTGGAGGGATGAATGAGATCCACTGCATAAAGATTCGTCTCAGTTCAGCCCACGCTATAATATCCTTCTCGTTGTTGGAATAGCCTATTTTTCTATGAGTTATCGTACATTCTTATGGACGTAATAATAGTATATTCCATAGTAACACTGATATTTCATCATAAAGTATTTTTAAATATTTTAATTTAAACTCAGAGTCGGCTATGAAGGCCAAACTAAGAAGTCAAACTAATGTGGTAGCCATTGTATTTTTCTGTCATTTCTCCTGTATTACATGCTTTCATATTAAAAAAAAATGCATGGAATATGTTTTTCCGTTGCATTTGTTAAATATGATGGTTTCCGCTCTACTAAAAGTATAATTTCTTAAAAATAATTTTATATTATATATAAAAAAAAAATTTAAATACTTGTAAATCAAGTTCACTTGCTATTAATTAATTTGCACTTAAGTTTTTAGGATTACAAGAGATTTCGGCCTGCTAACAAGTTAATTGGACTAGCAAATAGACTTGGGGCGTTATAAATAATATTAAAGCCTTACTTAAGTGTATGAAAATAGACTTGGGGTGTTATAAACGGTATTAAAGCCTTACTCAAGTGTATGAAAGTTGATGGGCAGAAGAAAATGGCTACTCATAAAATCTGATTCGAAATAGATTCTGGATAGGTGAAGTAGATACTGGATAGAGCTAGCTCTATTATGGCGTGAAGGATAGATCCGATAAAGATTTTGATTAGCAACTTGCTATTAATTGATTTATACTTAAATTTTTATAATATTAAATTGTACTTAAATTTTTAGATTCACATAATTTTGACCGACTAATAAATTAATTGGGCCAGCAGACACCGAGTTGTTTACATCTAAGTACCAGGCTCCTGGTCTCATATCCAGTTGTGTTTCCATGTAGCGTCAAAAAAAGAAAAAAGCTCAATTAATCTAAAAGAAAAGCTATATAACATCCAGTTGTGTTTCCATGTAGTGCCAAAAAAAATAAATAAAAGCTCAATTAATCTAAAAGAAAAACTATATAAAGGAAAACTTTAAGTCCTTGAAGTTTTTGGCACTCCTTGAAGTTTTTGGCACCATCTTGGACTATAAAATGGTGGTTGCGGAAGCTACATCATCCGATATTGTTTGCTGCTGCAAGTGAAGATGGCCAAATTATCCCATGCCTCCTACCTCCTCCTCCTCGTCCTCCTCCTCCTCCTCCTCCGAGGTATTCTTCCAACCTCCTCTATCATCCATCCACAACCATATAATATAAGCAACATGATTTCATTTGGCTCAGCAACCGATATTTTTTTCTCTTGCCGATTACATTATTTTTCGAGTCTTAGAAAGCTGGTTTAAGTTTTGTTACTTCTTCCTCGTGTTTCCTTTTTAGTTTTGTTTCTCCTCCTCCTCCTCCTCCTCCTTCGAGGAGTGTTTCCGGTGAGAGGGCGTTATATTGGTGCACTGCTTTTCTTTGTTTTCATTTCATTTGTCTTTTTTTTTTTTGCCTGCCGGGGCGCCGGTGATTCTCCGGCGAAGTGTCCATGGTTGCAGGTGAACCGTCCAGCGTGTGGCACACGCCATGGTGCCATTTTTCTAGCATTTTTGTTGTCCAGATGTGGACATGGCCTGCTTTATTTTAGCTGGCAACTCCAGTTGTGTCACGGACCAGTTATTGTTTCATTTTGTTTTTTAATGGGAAGTTGTTCTCTGTCTCCTAATGAGCCCGAGGCGAGACAAATCCTGCCGAAGGATCGAGCTCATATGATGTTTTCTTTGGTCACGCCGCCTTAAGAGTTTTTTTAGCTGCCAGTTTTGGCTGACTGACAGCTTGACAACGAAACGATAGTTGGCAGACATGAGGAGGAGAGAACTTTATATCAATATAAAAATAAAAATAAAATTACATTATAATATTATATTTGATAATCGAATTATTAGAAACGTAAAATTATTATGTTTAATTTGATTTAATAATGTTAGTTCAGATTTTTAATGATGTAAAAAATTTTTTGTTATAATTTTTTTTAAGTGGTTATCTTTTTTTTTTTTCCTACTAAAATATGAAATATTTTAATTAAAAAAGTCTCCATAAAATCATTTTAGAATTATTATATATTTAAATATTATAAATATTCAATATTAATTATATATAATATAGCATATTTATTAAAATATTATTAAATATATTATTATCTAATATATATTATATATTATATTATTTAATATTATATATATAGTAACTTCTAAATAATATAAATTATTATTATATATTATAATTTATTTAAATATAATAATTTATTATATAAGAAGGCTATAATTAATAATTTTAAATTTATTATTTATATAGTGTTATATAATAATACTAATATTTTAAATATTAAAATTATACTAATATTAAATTAAATATCAATAAAATATATCATATTATATATTAAATAGTTAATATTTAATATGATGATATTAAATATTAGTAAATGTTTATGCAGAAATTAAGGATGTAATATGGAATTATTCAAAGTAATTTTAGATACTTTCCTTCTAGATAGGAATCGAATTATGATAATTTATGATAATTTAAAATTATTAAAAATCAAATATTATTATTCAGATAAGCATATCTAATTTCTTAATGCCGTGGTGATCCCTTAAGATAATCTCGAATTTATCGCCAAACAAACGCCCTCTTGTGGTCATCATTTTATGACTATTTTTTTGTGCAACCAAAGTGATCTCGTGAATCATTTGTTGTAGGGAGCAAAGGGCAAACTGAACTTCAGAAGCACGTTACGTTCTTTGATAAGAACCGCGATGGGGTCATCGACGTCAGTGAGACCATTCAAGGTCTTCTCTTCTCCTTTGTTTCCATTTCATTCACCCTCATATATATATATATATCTTCTATCAACCTGAAAACATTAATTTATATGATTATTTTTGCCAGGTTTTCGAGATCTGGGGTTCAATCCTGCCGTATCCGGAGCGGCCGCCTTGCTCATTCACCAGTTCCTCAGTCCCAAAACTAACAACGTAAACTCGTTTCTCCTCACTCTCCCCTTCTTATTATACGACAAAATGTCAAGACTTATTTGTTGTTGCTGTTGTTTTAATATTTTTGTTTCTATACAAATTAGTGAATTATTACATAAACGTTTTCAAGGCTGTAAACCTTTTCCATTAGTGCTAAAAACTTTGCATATTCTTTTAAAAACAAAAGAGTTTCATCCTTTCATTGTAAATGTTTAGTCTAATTTATTTCTTTTCTTGGATCTTTGAAAACAAAACCAATAAATAAAAAGCATTATCAAATACAACCCTTCTAACTAAGGACTTCTTTGCCTATCCTATAGCAAGCACACGAATTTTTAATCTAATATAAAATATAAATCATAATAAGGCAGATTTAATTTTCTTACGATCAGCAAATCCATCAACCTAATAGAAACTAAAGTTAGTTGCTTTAATATTTATTGAACAATAAGCCTTAATGGACCTTAGGAAGGCTCTTAATTGAAATAGTCTTGGAAATAAATAAAGTAGAACAATATAAATGGAGCTAAAGATGGACTCCATGTATTTCACTGAACATGATTAGTCACTTTATTCTTTCATTTTATTTATTAATATTTATGTTTCAAAAAGAGATAATTATTCCTAAATCTCTTTGTATTTTTTTTTTTAAATTTAAAGTTGCCGGACTATATAAAAATTGTGCATCAATATTTGCATCACTTTATTTCTTTGTTAATTGTAATTTCCTCTTTTTGGATGCTTTGGAAAAAAAAAAAAAAAATCATAATTTATAGTTTCAACAGACAGTTAGATGCATTTTATAGGTTTCTTTCAGAAATCCCATTAGGTAATTAAAAAAAAAAAAACCCTCAGTGCTCTTTCCTTGTTGTCATGCATGCAGGGGACAGGAGGCTTCCTCCCTATTATTGTAGCAAATATTCAAAAAGGCAAACATGGAAGTGATAGTGGTTCCTATGACAGTGAGGGGAGGTAGCATTAGTATATTGTTTATTGCCATTTTTATTGATAAAGTACCATTTTTTATCTAGAAATTCTATTAGCAACTTAGAATTTTATTTCAGTCTTGACAGTTAAATTAATTCTATCAAAATATTGGCACCCCCACCCCCTTTTTATTTTTTTCATTAAAAAAGCAAGCTATTGGCAACATATATTCACACCTAAAAGTTTTCTATTAATATAGATGTCTATGTCTTAAGTCTATTAAAAAAAATTTTAACTTATATAACTTTGTGTGAACTATTGGACAAAAGGATTTTCAAACATTCATTGAGGCAGAGGGTGTCTGCTGACAAAGAATGTCTCATACTTAAATGTCCATGCTAGAGAATGGAACATTTAAGAATGTAATAGAGGACATCCATAACAAATACAGAAAAAATGAGAAAAAAATCATAACACTCAGTATAAGAATTTTTTATGTCTCACTCTCAAGTGGAAGCTTCCTTGAAAACAATTCCTTGAAGGGAATAGACCTTCACATTTAGTGTAAACTTGCTTTCTGTAATCTTTACATGTATCATATACTCTTTGAGAAAACTAATTTCTTGAGATATAAGTCTCAGGATGTTGAACTTATATTTTAGAATTACTCCCAAGAAAGCACCAATATGGAAAGTTGAAGCTAATAATAACAAAATCTTCTAGAGAATAATAACAAAAGGAAAGGGTATTGACATTTATAATCACCAAGTCATTACCATGATTTATCCATAAAGAAAATGGATGAGTGACATTTGGAAATCCTATAGTGATAAAAAAGAAGCTAAAGTCTTGCTTAACAAAGAAATCCTTTTAGTTTTACTAACATTTTTTTAATGTAAATTACGTGATCCACGAATTATCACTATATTTTTCTTCACTGCATATTAATATTTCACAAGATGAATTGGCTATATATGGCAATTGTTTTGATATATTATTTTACATGCTAATAAGCTTGCTTAAATGCTATATCATCACGGGCTAAGTAGGATGTCGAATTCTTATTATTTTAAGATATCTTGGGGCAGCCTTATTGATCTTATAAGGAGGCAACTCCTGCTTAGCCAAAATGATTGATAGGTTGTTTTTGACTTAAAATGGTTAGTTTCATTCGATTTTTATTTGTCAGACTTCAAGATCATTGATCATTCTCTTTCTCTATTTATACTCTATAATTGATTGAGGTGTTTACTTCGAAGGATGATGTTTTCTTGTATGTTATTTCTCGATCTCTCTCTTAGATTGTTAACTTGATATAATTTGTACAATTTTCAGGTTTGTTCCTCAAAAGTTTGAGGAGATTTTTCAGAAGCATGCACATGCTAACCCTAATGCATTGACACACAATGAATTGATTGAGATGCTTAACGCGAATGCTCAAGACAATGATCTAGCTGGACGGTGTGTTCTTGAATTAATGGAGCCTATGAACATAAGAAACTCATTACTTAAAAATTTTAGCCATGCTATGAGTAAAAAATCCATTCTCATCATTCTAACATCCATTCTCGCTTTGGACTTTGTTGCAGGGTGGCTAGCAAATCAGAGTGGGAGTTTTTATACACCATTGCTAAGGATAAAAATGGATCGATGCCAAAGGAGGTTGTAAAATCTGTCTTCGATGGAACCCTATTTTATGAAGTTGCGAACAAGATTAAAAATTGAAAGAAAAGCTGTGACAATGAAAGAATAAATTATATAGCTTCTCCATGTTAGTGAACCAATTATGTAGGATTTGTTTCCCCGATAATGATTATGTATGTCAACAAATTGCAATCGGTGCTTACAATTCTGCAAAATAAATTTTCTTCTCTAAGCTCTCTCCTCTATTATTGCTAGCATCACCATCAAGCCGCTCCCATTATCATAAGTAGGAGTGTTAAAGAAGGCTGATGACTTGCTAACTTTTGATCTAAATCTAGCAGGTGTAAGGTTTGGATACGAAAAATAAATATAAAAAGCTATTAGATTTGGTTTGCATTGTGAAATTGGATCTAAAATCTTATTAGATTGGAATTCAGCCAACGTGGATCTATACCAAAGAAAATCTGAAACTCAATCCAATGATACGTGTGTGTACTCATATATATGTACATATATGTACACACACATATATATATATATGTATACACACACATACATATATATATATATACACACACACATATATATATATATACATATATATATATATATATATGTATGTGTGTGTACATGTTTTAATTTTTCATTTAGAATGTCCAAATAGTTGACACACAAGTATTAGTTTTCCCCACTTTCCCGAAAATAGTTTCACTCTACTCGTCTCCTCTCTTACCGCTATCCCTTCTCTCCTTTTCTTTGCTTTGGTGTGGGAGTCTTGCGAGCCCTTTTGCCTGGCGACGATAACATTGGGTTGGCCAACGGTTTGATCCATATATTGAAAATAAAGAACTCTGTAAGCTTTACATTGTCCTGATATTTCTCATTCATCAAGTTGAATGAACTACTCCTCCCTGTATTTGAGATATGTTTTATAATAAATTGGATTGTGATGTCCTCATGCTCTCTCTCTCTCTCTCTCTCTCTCTCTCTCTCTTTCTATATATATATATATATATAAAGGATGGCAAATCAAGTCAAGTGGTCATAAATAGGTCGAATTAACTTAAAGTATAATGATAAATGGGTCAATCTGAATTCGACCAATTTATTAATCAGGTTAGCAATCTAAACCCAAGCTTGTCCTGTGTATTATATGGGCTATACGATGTGATCCATATAATCCATTTAATAATCGAGTCGTATTCGACTTGATACAAATGCATAACTCGTATGACCCATATAACTTATATGATCTATGTGACCCATATAACCTGTATAACCTGTGCAACATATTTAATACCAATTCACTCATAAAATAATTATATATTCAAAATTATAAATAAAGCATAAATAAAAAAAATTTATTCAAGAAAAAAAAGAGAGAGATAAACATAAAATCCTTATATAAGCATATAATCACTACTATAAAATAATAATTAATTAAAGGATGATATTAACTTAAATAAATAGGTTTAACGAATCATATCTAGATTGGCTGGTTGGATTATATGAATTGATCCATTTAATAATTGGATCAATTATGAGTTAATTTTGGATTAATGGGTCAATCTATGACTTGATTTGTTTATTAATCATGTCTAACGGATTAATTCAATTTTGATCCGAATTTGTTTATGCTCAACTTAAACCCACTAACTTTATACTGGGTTCAAGTTTGGTTCATGAATTATGTCCATAATTACCAATGCTAATATATAAATATATATAGAAGGTGGTATAAGGTAGAAATAGGGCCTCTTACTCCACACTTCTAATACCAATCATGGTTTTTGGGGCAAGGAATATGGTAATGCAATGAGTGACACATTGTAAATCGGTGTCACACTTTATTCTGGCCAAAATGTTGTGCTATTTAATGTTTGAGGTGATTTTGTGATAAAATCCTTAAATTCCAACGGCTACAATTTCAAATAAAAAGAAAGGTCTAAATTATATCTGTAGTCCTTCTATAAATAAAACTAATTATCTTAAGATCCTTTTAAAAGATGAATGGCTTGGATTAGTTCACTTTATTTATTTCAATAGGTGATAGGGCTGGAAGTGGACTCGAATTAGCTCAAAGACCATCAAGCCAGCAAGACTTTGGGCCAAGCCATAGGCGAGGACTGAATAGATTTGGGCGAACTTTAGGCTTCACATTAGAGCCCCAAAAAAATCTTGGGCCGGGTTTGGGTGGCCCAACCCAAGCTTGACCCAAACTCGAATCCAAAGAAGGCCCAAAGCATTGGCTCTTAGTTAGGTCTAAATCTGATCCAAATGCAATTTCAAACCTTAAAATATGGTGGGCTTTCTGAATTTTATATTAAATTTTCTATTAATTATATAAGAATAGCTCTCCATATCATAACAAATTTTCTAAAGTGACTAGATACAATTATTTTAAATGTTACTTATTTTTGTGCAAATATTTAAAAATTAAAAATTAACTCCGTCGATCTAATTTTTTGCTAAAATAGGTTGTTATGGGTTGACCTAATTTGGTTTTGAGCTAGGCCTAAGCTTGGGCTCAAGCCGAGTTCCGATCTAATTTTTGAAAAAAATTGCGAGTTCGAGCTCGACCTAAAGCCCAAAAAAAAGTTTTGGGTTGGGCTTAGGCTAGGGCATGGCCCGAGTCAGCCTAGTCCACTTCTAGCCCTAATAGGTGATAGATAAAAAGAAGCCTATAGATAAATGAATGGGCTAAATTAGGCTAGATCTTTAAATTTTAACAAAAAGAACTTGTAACCATATGGCTTTGAAGGCATTACAAGTCAATAAATGGATTAAATCAATTTATATAGTCTATCAAATTAAAATAACTTATAATTCAATGCCTTTGAAAGCTTTCTAGATTCAAGTATTCAGTTCATCTAATTAGATTAAAAAGACATAAATTCGATGGCTCTAAATGCTTTGTAGATCAATCAATGAACTAGATTAAGTCATTTGTTTCATTTAGTAAAGCAACTTACAACCTAATAGTTCTAAAAGCTTTGCAAATCAATTAATAGACCAAGTCAAATTATTTAATTCATTTAATTAAAGCAATTAGTAATTTGTGACTCTAAAAGTCTACTATTTAGAAGATATTCATCATGCTCGGACCGTTATCAAGTCCGAGCTTATGACATAGCCACATACTCTTAAAGTGTAACCCTGAGAGCAAGCGAGACCCAATAAATCATCACATCTAATAAATCATGATATAGCCTAATATAATATATATTTCATTAACATTGCAAAGAAATTGTTGATCACACATCTCAAGCTTTACATCAGACTTATTTAGAGTATACTATCTTCCACCATCTCACTCCTCCAATCAAGGCTCAGTGACGATGTTTTGAGACTTTATAGAAAATATAGTAAATAGAATGTAAGCTACCAACTTAGCATGAATCTTTATACGTACAAATATGGATGTATAGTAAATAATAAATTAATAATAAACTAATGTATATATTAAAATAACTTTAACATCATGCTACAAAATCATTTATCAATCATAAAGAAGACTTAAAAGATAACTTTTCTTCATTATTTTTGCATTGAACTAATCATAGTCATGCTTCCACCCATAACTAGCTTTCATATTAGAAGCTCAGGACTCGTTTGCCATGTTTTATCTTGTAGTCGGCTATCATTACATCGATGTCAGATGTTTGCTTTGTCTTATTAGTGCACATCAATGTCACATGCCAGCTATCACCAACTAGTACTACGTATTATAAGCCTAGGACCGGCTATTACCATACCAATGTTGTCATATTATAAGCTCAAGATAGGTTACTACCATATCAATGTCCTCATGGTTAGTACACACTCTTATCTTTCAAATAAATTTTATTAAATCCTTGAATGATTTTTTTTAATATCCAAAATATGTTTCAAATTCATATCACCAACAAAATCAAAACTATGCTATTATAGCTTATAAAGTATCTCATATCGATACATAACCAAAAACATATTATTATAACTTAAACTAACTCATATCCATACATAACCAAAACTATGCTATTATAGTTTAAAATAACTCTATTTATATATAAAGAAAACCATGCTATCATAGTTTAAACTATCTCATATCCATACCTAATCAAAACCATGCTAATGGAATGATAAATATGAAAATATGATGAATGCTCATATTTTGCACAAAAGTACATGCAAAGGATTCTTACCTTAATTCACAAATGTAACCAATTCGATGTGCCCACTAACCATCAAAGCACCTAGCATCATCAATAATATTTAATATAATTAGAGAATTAGTCACCCTTGAAAGATTCCTCGAGAGTTGACTCTATTCCTAACCCTAATTTCTAATATCACTGATTTTAATTGAATCAAGTGTAGATGTTTAACTCGGTTTGAAAATCGATGCATGAGACCCTTTGCTAGCCTTCTTGTTCATCTACAAATGGATGATTTCTTGCAACATTTAAATCGATCTAATGATTAGTAACATTATTATTATTAATTCATTATCTTATTATTTATTTATTTTAATTATTTAAGAGAGAGAGAGAGAGAGAGAGAGAGAGAGAGAGAGAGAGAGAGAGAGAGAGGTGGATTAAAAGAACCAGGCTTTAGCCCTAAGCATTTTCCCATAGCAGGGACCAATAATATTTGATACTATTAAATATTTGTAATTAATTAATAGAAAGTTATATTAAAAGGCACAAGGTTTTGGCCCTACCTACAGCTGGGATCTTCGATATTTGATACTATTAAATAATAAATTTATTAATAATTAATTAATATATAAATTAATGGATAAAAAGCTTAAATGCTTTTTTTTTTTTTGGATTAATGGGTTTATTATTAATATAATTTAATGGTTAAAAAGGCTTAAATGCCCTGCTTTCTTATTGGTTAACCGGGCCGCCCTGTTCTTCCTTATCTACGAAGATCGGAGCTCGATCGAGGTGACAACGAGGGAGGATCCAACGACGGAATCCACCGACGACATGGCCAGCCGAGATTCTCCACCCGATGGCCGGCGCAGCAGCAATGGAAGCTCCCTACTGTCGAGCCACAGGGATTCATTCCCCTGTTGTTGCAGGCGGGCGATGGTCACCCTGGCATCCCCCTCCGATGACCTGGCCGGTAAAGAGGGGGTTAGGAAGGGTGCACGAGAGCTGTGGACGAACGGCAGCATGAGTCCAACTGGGGACTTGATCGGTCGATTCCGACCAGTGAATAGGACGAGCATTACTTCTCCGGAGATAGGGACTTACCTGGTATTATGGTTGCCGTAGCTGTGGAGGGGACAGCGGCGATGTCATATATGGTGTTCGTCGCCTCAAACCTCAGCCAATTGTAGCCATCCGATGGCCGCCACGAGCGTAACTCAGCCGACTGAAGGGGAGGGCACCTACAGCGGCAGCTGTAGCGAAACTAGAAAGCAGCGACGAACTGGTAAGAAAGGGGAAGGAGAGACAGGGGATGGTCTGACGGCCCCCAACCCTGAACCCTATCTAGGGGCATCGTGACATGGTCGCATACTTTTAAACTGAATCTTAAAAATCAGACAAGACTTTCTAAACCTCAACCTATAAAGTTATGAAAGCTAAAATTTAAATATATCATTTTTCATATAAGTTATCAATCTTTTACTTTTCTTTTTAGTTGATCAATGCAAAATAAGAAACAAACCTCTAACTAACTATTTTCAAGGTCACTTCTGAAGACCATCCCAAAATTCTAATTTATCAGATAAATATCCTTTTCATTAGCTTGCAAAAAAATAAGATATAATGATATGAGCTAAAAGGCCCAGTAGAACTTCTACACTTATCATCATAAATATGCCAAATAAATAGTTTAGTATATCCAAAATACATTTGAATAAAAGTTATCATAATATATATATAATCATCTAAAAAGTCAATGAAATTCATAACAGAAAAGTATCCAAAATCATCAGAATAACCAAACCCATAACTAAACCAATAGAAAATAACCATATCAAAGCATCAAAAATAACCACCGCACCCGATACCCACCACTATACCGAACCAACGATAATATCCATAACCACTACTACCCAACCCATCCATATAACCACCACTATAACCATGCCAGCCACCACATCCAGATAACCATATCCTTTACCAAACCATCCATGCACTCGTATGCATAACATTACCAAGGAAGTCGCCCTCACTCGTATGCAATACGCCCACGGGGCCCCCTTACCACAGTACGTAAGGCATCCCCTAAGTGAGCCTCTTCCTTAACAAGCATGCATTGCGAGGCATTACTGCTATTACATACTATTACAATCTAACGCTAGTATTACGTATAAACAACCTAACCTAGCGCTACTTCTTCCACACATATTAGTTTATATACTAGTGCCCCGCGTAAATGAACCTAGTCAGGTCCTATACAATGACTTTGTTCTATACCGATCTTCCTCGGGCATACCCCTTTCCCAGTGCAGCCAATTCAGGCGAGAGATGATACAACTCCTCCTGCTAGAACTAGAATCATATACCAGCAGTATCCATTCCATTTCCAGAATATTATCCCATCTCACCTCCAGAAGACTATGCTATATCATATATGAAAAACCCAAAATCTATAATCCTAAATTAAACCAAAAACTGTTTATAACAAGATACCATACCACCATATATAGATATACATAAATTCATAATAATTTATGATGTAACAAATCATGCAAGAAAACCAAACATATATAATATATGCAGGCATGCAAGTTATGAAAATATATTACATAACAGTAGGGTGTAGAACTCCTACCTCAGATCGCTACTCCCATAATTTTCTCAATGCAATACATATAGTGAATGATCACCTATACATAAATAAATAAATAATTTTTAAAATCCATAACCAAATAAAATTACCATTTTATCCTTTTAGCCTAAATATGAAAATGACTCTTTTACCCCTCTCACTCAATGTCTAGCAATCCTTTACTTACCGCTTTTTATTTCAAATTTAATTATTTTCTAATTTTACAAGTTTTCACTAACTTTACAATATTTACAAAAATACCTCTACTTTCATTAACAAATTTTTCTATAAGTACCTTGATTAGTATTCAATTTAAACATCATTATCAAAACTAGACTCACTGCTCATCACCATGGTTTAGTTTCCAAGATCAGATTTGATCAATGAAATTTTAAATAAATCGGTTTCCTTGGGATCATTGAAATCATTTATTTCAACTCAACATGAATATCATATAATTTTTGGATAAAATAGAAATCAGATTATGCATATGTAAACCTAAATTTAAATCTAAAAAGTGAATTTAGCTAATCCCTATGAATTCTATAATCAAATTCTA
The DNA here is from genome assembly GCA_017589505.3 of Metroxylon sagu. Lineage (NCBI taxonomy): Eukaryota > Viridiplantae > Streptophyta > Magnoliopsida > Arecales > Arecaceae > Metroxylon > Metroxylon sagu. The sequence continues at coordinate 1,191,226 of JACVBY030000550.1, forward strand.
ATATTTTATTTTTTACTTTTAATTTAAAAACTAGCCTCAACACTTGAATCAACTCTCTGGCCCACTGATTCAAGCCCAGCCCAATAAGAAGGCTTAAGCCTTCTTCTTCACGCGCGCTCACCCCAATCCCACGCGCCCTCCCCCTCCCACGCGCAACTCCTCCCTCACGCGATGCCGACCATAGCGGCGGCGACCTCTGACAACAGCCCCAAGCCGGTGCCTCTCCCTCTTCCCGTCGGCACTCTCTCTTCTCTCCCTCTTCCCGCCGGCCCCAACCCATTGCCGGCTCCCGCCCCTCCAACTACCCTGCCCCATCGCTCGTTCACCGCTGGTGAAGGGCAGCGGCGCACGCCACTAGGTCTGGTGCCATCCCACGGCAGGACCTAGTAATAAATAGGGAGAAGAAGGCTGTCTTCTTCTCCCAAGCCAGGGGCCACCCAGCCTCCTCCCCCTAGCTGGTCGCCGGCGACCTCACGCTGATGGCTTCAAGTCTCAGACGATGACCATCCCTAGCCTCCCCCTTATAAAAAAATAAAAAAAATAAAAAAAAAAATGCTGTTTCCTCGGTTGATACAGAAAAACAGAGCAAGAAAAAATTTATCTCGATCTTGCCAGAGTTACCGGGGATGATCTAAACTTCTCCAAAAGCTTGCCTCACTCCAGTAATCTTTCCCTCCTTTTTAATAAGAAGATCTCTCACCTATTAATTGGAATTGAGAAAATTATCATGTTTTCCTCCTTGTTAATTAGAAGATCTCTCACCTCCTGGAATTGAGGAAATTATCATGAAATAAAGGAATGAAAAATAGAATAAAGAAAAAATAACGTAATATTTTTTCAGCCTCCTTACCTCACTATAACTCCAACTCCAATGATGCTTTACGATAAAAAAGGTTTAAACTACACCATTTAATAATATGATGCTTCACGGTAAAAAAGATTCAAACTAAATCATTTAATAGTAGTTTTGTTTAGATACAGAAAGAACAGAAGGAAGAAGAAGATGAAAAAGAAGAAGAAGTAAAATAAAAAAGAAAAAAAAAGAAAAGAATGATCAAGCTGTAACTTTTTGAAGGCTCTCATTTTCTTCTTTGATCATTCTCATTGAATTTTTTCTTTTCATCCACTATGAAATGTTCGAAAAAAAAAAAATTCAATTTAACAAGTAAAATTTAATTAAGGTTTAATCTGACTTAGCTTATCTTAATCCTTATTTCTTATTCGTCACAGATGGAGTCAAAGGTTGCGGGATGGTCCCTATTTATAGGTAGAGGAGGGTCGCTTTCAACGGAATCCGGTGAGCTCATTGTCCTCCTCATGGCCTAATGGATTCCAACAGCTTGACGGATTTGATTGATGCCATTAAAGGTAGTTGGAAGGATAGCGGTGGCTGGACGGTGGTTTCGGTGGTTCAGCAGGGGAGGCTGGTTCAGTTGTACGGGGAGAGGAGGAGGAGGAGGAGGAGGAGCTCTGTTCTCAAACTATTACTCTGATTTCTTGCCCCTGTTTAAGTTATCAAAGTGGGACAAACCATATGCCATCTCACTTCCTCCAATTAAATCTTGAAATCCTTGATCTTCAACACTGCTGCATGAAAAATTAATCAAAAGATATTATTTGAATCCTTGGTTTTCTATAAATTCTCAAAATCTTCGTTGATGTAAGACTAAATACAAGTTCTCATGGTATTACGCAGGCAATATTGTTCCAAAGTTCTCACTCTCCTGGAATGAAACCATCCTCTCATCTGATGGAACTGCCAAGATGGAAGCTTTGGTGGGATAAAATGCGCGCCTATTTGGACATTATCCCAGGAATAGGTGGGATAAGACACTCTCTATCCCATTTCTAAAGCGGGCCCAAGTGAATTCCGCTGCGGTGGTAGGTTGCAGGCTACATCAGGGGGACGCCAATCTTGCTCGCCGTTGGCTCTTTTTTCCTCCAAAGATTCGGAATATAAACCTTTACTTCGGTCGCGGACATCCAAAAAGCAATATCGAGATGCACCGACTCATCGCTTAATGATTCAACCCTCAAAGATGTTTCCCATTTCCCTTTCTTTTTCTCTCCAAAACAACTCGTTTCTCTTCGGATTATCTTTCATTGCTGCCCACCATCGCCACTAGGAGTCTGGGCCCTCTCTTACGGGAGAAAACTTGGCGAAGTGCTTCGCTGGTAATATTTTAGGCTACTTGAAAGCCACATATAGAAGCCTCATGTTTTGGTGCCAGCCCACTCCGACTTTGCTTGCTTACTGCATGCTACCACTGCCCTTTTCCACTCTCAAAACTTGGAAGAAAATGCCCACGAAAATTCCTCCCCAGAATCCACCAGTCAGCACAAACCCACCCCTCTCCTGATACCCTCCGCTACAAGTAGCCTCCGCCCTCTTCTCAACCACAAAGCAAGCAACCGTGCTCACACCAATGAGTAAAGAAATCATGCCAAAACTCTCTCTTCTCTTCCTTCTCTTCCTCACCTTCCTCCGTTTCATCTCCCCTTCAGATGTTTACATCTCCGATACTGAGAAAAAAGATGACTACGACTCCTTCGTGTACGCCGGCTGCTCACAGCCCAAGTACACCCCCGGCTCGCCTTACCAGTTCAACGTCGAGTCCCTCCTCACCTCCCTGGTCAACGCCGCCGCATTCTCCGCCTACGCCAACTTCACCTCCTCCACCGCCTCCTCCGCCGCCCCGGCCTATGGTGTCTTCCAGTGCCGCGCCGACCTCCCCGTCTCCATCTGTGGCTCCTGCATCCGCTCCGCCCTCTCCAAGCTCTCCGCCCTCTGTCCCGGCGCCGCCGGCGCCGCCGTTCAGCTCCGCTCCTGCTTCCTCCGCTATGGCAACGACTCCTTCCTCGGCAAGCCCGACAATACCCTCCTATACAAGCGCTGCGGCGGCAACGCCCCCGGAGGGTATAACTCCGACGTCCTACACATGCGCGACGCCGCGCTTGGCTCCCTCGCGACGGCGGAGCCCGATGGGGGGTCGTACCGGGTCGGCGGTTCGGAGTACGTGCAGGCCGTGGCGCAGTGCGTCGGCGACCTCAGCCCCCAGCAGTGCTCCGACTGCGTAGAGTCGGCGGTCGCGCAACTCAAGGCCGCATGCGAGTTCGCCATCGGCGCCGACGTTTATCTCGGCAAGTGCTTCTTGCAGTACTGGTCTAATGGCGTCTACTCCAGACACAATCATGGTAAGCGGCTTTCCGGTCACCGACGGTGGTCGTACCCTCTTCTTTTCTTCTTCTCTTTTCTATATATTTTGGGTTGCGTGTGGATTTAAATTAAAGAATCCTTCTTCGAGCGTTAACTGATGATTGTAGGATTGTCTATTAGGTGTGTATGGCTTGAGGTTTCATCTTATCTTTTGTTTTGATGTATAGAATATGTTCTGTTAATGTGGCCAACTGCAAAGGATGCGTCTAGTGAATAATTTGTCGCTTCCTGGATTAAGGAATATCTCGTCTATATTTAGGTTGTCATGGAGTGTTTTCAAGGTCGGAGAAGCTTGACATGGCTTATAAGTATGCTCATAGTTTTCTTCTCAATACACATAGTTTTTAAGAAATAAGAAAGATTATAAATTAAAAAGAATTGATATAATACACTGAATGTTACGTTGTTAGTCAACGAACTAAATCTTATAATTTGGTCAACTAAAGGGCTGGTTATTAATTTGCACTATTTTATTTCGCCAAGAAGTGAACTTGAAACCAACGGGCTCGTGCTATATTTTGTTAAGACTATTTTGACTATATCACGTAGAACTTGGTAAACCAAGAAGCATAATGGTTTCAGTTCTTTAGATTAAGAGGAAAGTCTTTGTTGGATGTTATAGTTACACACGCAAACTAACCAGCTAAATAAGTTTTTTTTAAATCAGCTTGGTTTAGACTTGGTTTGAGTTCCATTAGCATAGGTTGCAGAGGTTGAGCCTTTTCACAGTGTTAAGAGAGGAGGTCATGTTATAACCATCAAGAGGAATGGACACATCTACCCATCTATCATGTAGTTGAGACGCACGAAATATCCATTGAATCTGTGAGTCTATATTATTGTGCCTAAGAACTTTCCATCGTTTATTTAAGTCGAAGAACTACTGCACTTATGCAAAAAGTTGACGGTTTTTAAGATTTTTCCTTCTGGCAACTTCTACTGAATTCCATTTAAAATCTAAGAATGTTTTAATTGTAGCAAATATAAGAGGAAATCTTATAGAAATAGCTAAACTTTCAGTTGTTCGGACTGAGAATAAAACACTGCAGATTTCTTCCTCCTTAAGTTTAGCGTGACAAAATTTGGTCTCTTTCGGTGGTCCATTGTTCAGAGGTTGACAGGTGGATCACTAGAATTTGTTGCTGAATGGCTAAGAGATCTCCTACTCTCATGCCTCTCTCTCATCAAGTTAACTCTAAAAGTGAACGCTCTAATACAGACAAGACTTCACATTAAGTCATCTGGACGAATATACGACATGGTTTGGTGGCCAACTTGCCGTTACACGTTCGACCAACTTTTCTTTGTAGAAAACCTTTCATATAATAACAGTGCTTTTCCCAGGCCCTCATGACAGTGGTTCCTTCTTTTTAGCTTGTCACAAACCAAATCAAAGGCAAAGAAAATAAAAGGATGCATGCCTTTAGAACCTTTTTGGTTCTTTTTTTTCTTTTTATCCTGTCATACGTTACAAATGTGACTCTTGATTCAGAGATCTCATTGATTTATCTCCGTAGGAGGAAAGTTGATGGCAGTAATTTATTGAAGGCATAGAGAACTGATCTCCATTATTGAACTTTTTTCTTTTTAAAAAATTTCGAAAGGGCCTTTAGATTGCCAGAGGAATCATGATTCATTTGAAATAAAAAAGAAACAGGAGTGCAATAGAAATCGAGCATTTAAATCTATTCACTATTTCTTGCCATAGTATTAGGTAATAATTTTACCATTTTATTTACTTTTCCTTTTTTTTTTTTCCCTTCTTTTCAGGTGTGGCCGGGAAGACTCTAGCTATTGTCCTTGGGCTCATGGCCGGTCTCGTCCTCGTAATTGTCTTCCTCTCCTTCATTAGACGAGCTGGAAGCAGTGGTTCTTCCTCATCCTTGTGTTCAAAATTAACTTGTGCATCCTAGGACTAAACTATTATTCCTTACCAACTTCTTTCTCTCTTGTATAACTGCAGGTAAATTCTAATGGAAATGAGGTAACTTTGTTGTTTTGGGGTCCTTCGTCTCAACTTTTTCGCCCTCTACTTCGCTTGAGCCCTTTGGGGTACTTTTTATAATATCTCCTCAAATAAAAGGGAAGCATTTTAAAAGGGTGGAGAGGGGATTGGAAAGTTGAGGATGAGGGCATGCTTTCCTTGAAGCAAGTGGCAAAATGGAAGAAAGAAGATTCCAAAGCCACCCCACTTAGGGGCTTCCGTATAAATAAACTGCATATAGTTGTTCCTTCAAGTTATTCATTCATGGCTTTAATTGGTGTTCTTCCAGAGCATGTGATGCATCCATCATGTTGTTGTCTCTTTTGTGGGTGGTTTGTGGTAGGGTGCAAGGGTTGGTGACCTGGACTCGTGTACATGAAGGGTTCTTGAGATTATAAAAAATTTATTTGTTAATCAAGTTCGCCAACTCAATTATTTCATACTAATTAGTTAGTTAATTGTAGTTGGAATTCCCACAACTATCACAAAGAATGGCTAAATGGTATCATGGTAGCTTCATGATCTTATGGGACATGCTTTTTCTTATATACGAATTAACTTAATTAGTTGTCTAATATTGTAATTCCTTGAGGAATAAGATTATGTGGAATCTTAATTAGAAGCATGGTTGTTATCGTCCAATGGGCTCTATCTAGCTGGTAGACAAGAATGCACGTGGATAAGCTAGTTTGGTGGAAGCCATCAAAGTTCAACAACCATCAGCAACTAGCATTTACGTCTCAAGAATTGAACGGTTCAAGGAAGAGAGTATGATTTGCAGCAAGGATAATTATCCAAAATATATGAACTTAGTTTAGATTTTAATTGAATCCTTTTATATATATATATAAGAATATCAACTTATAAATTTATTCAATTAAGTATATTTATAACAGCTGTTGACGGTGACTTTCTAGCCTGTCCTACTTTGATGTGATGGAAGTGAAAAAAATTGATTGGATGTCAAAAAATTATGTGAGACGATGTCTATGTGACATAGGCTAATGAAGGATGAAAAAATAAAAAATAAAAAAAACTTTTGCTAATTTTCAACTCTAACCTTAAACAACTATATGGATCTTCTCCTCCTTGTCATTTTTTCATTTCTCACTAGTGTCAACTCAATGTCATGTAGCATCATTTTAGCATTTTTTTTCCTTACCTATGAGGTTAACTAGGATGGACCATCAAGTCACTATTAATAGCTATCAAAAATGTACTTAATTGAATAAATTTTATGAGCTAGATACTCAATTAAAAAAATTAAAAATTTAATTAAAAATTTTAAATAAATTTATGTCTTTTTGGTGTAACCATCTCTTTGTACGAAAAGAATCTAGAAGCAATAAACTATAAACTCTTCCTCTTTGTTGATATGCCCTAGCTTAAATAATTGGTTTACTATCATACAATCCATTAAAAATGTATGAATTATATAAATTAATAGTAATGTGTTCCATGGGATCGGTGGCTCATCATCGCATTTTAGTTGATACTCTTTCACCATCATACCTTTCTTTTTTTAAGGGGGATTAAATTTCCATGATGTGTTACCAAAATTCTCATTTATGATGTTACATCCATGCGCCAAAAGTGAGCTACATATCATAAAGAAATATGGAACGAGTGGATTAGAATGAGAGTTTATTTTAGCTTCTGCACTACTAAAAAACAAAGCATTTCCTCCAAAGGTGGATGTCAATGGAGTTTTCATTTTACAACAAGAAAGAGAAAAAGATAAAGTGAACCAAAAGCATAGCTTTTGCTGAATGATGGGTGGGGCTCAACCTAGACTTCTTGTCACTGTATTCTGGACATCCTTTGCAATTCCACCATTGCCGCCCTTTCATTCCTCTCCCCTTCGTCCTTTACAAAGAAGAAAAGAAACTAATTAAGCGAACCATTTCACTATGATAACAGCTTGATTTCTTCATTCCAAAGTTCTGAAGTTAAAAGTAACTGGCCCAACCTATCAAAGCAGCAATGCCCCCAGGCACCAAGCAATAAGTTCATAAATATAAAGAGCACAGGAACCCTAAGAGCATGGGTCCTCCAATTCCAAAAGGCTTGTGATGAAGGCATATCATGGCCCAGTGCTCGCTCTTATCACAAATCAAAACTACGGGCCGGAAAGATCAATACCACAAGTTTTGTTCAACAATTTGCCTGGGATCAAATAATTCATATAAGCTAGTTTTTATCTTTATCTAACTTGTTAGGAAGACCAGAGAAGAAGACTTTGCTCTCTTGCTTGCATGCATGGAGTGCCACCATCGCTTGATAAGAGGTACAAACCGGCAGTGGTAGATCCTGTTGACTAAAATATTTGAGACTTAAAAATGGCTTTTGGGTTTTTAGTCATTGATACCCTACTGGAAAGTTGGTACTCCACCGATGAATGTTATAAAGGGACATGAACGGTGGAAAACAAAGCGAGTATATCTTAAGTATATCCAGCTCTCCCAACGTGCAATCATTCAGCGGATCTATCTAGAGAGAGAATAAAGCGGTTGCATGGTGTGGAGCAACACTGGGTCAGAGACCCCTTCAACAACTGTACCACTGTTTGCATCATAGGAAAAGCGGATCCAATTAGTTTCATTGCCCTCTCCTTTTCCTTTTTTTTAAAAAAAAAGAGGAGGCAGCATGGGAAGGAGCAGACAAAAAAAAAAAAAGTAGGGTTGTAATTTATAGGAGTAATGAGCTTTTAATTGTTGGGTCGAGATTCTCACTGTGCATCACATAGTGTAGTGTACATTTCTACCTCTCATCCATAGATGAGCAGCTGAAATTTATTCATGATGGGCCTTGCTATTGAATTAAAAAAAAAAAAAAAAAATCTAGCTATACATCTATGTATAAGAGACAAAGATGTATACAACAAAGGAGCCTAAATTCTAATTTAAAGTGTGGTGTACATTTCTGCCTTTTATCGGAGGATAAGCAGCTGGAATTTGCTCCCAATGGACCCTGTTACTGAATTGAAAAAAAATTCTAGCCATACATCTACATATAAGGGACAAAGATGTACACAACAATGGATCCTGACATCTAATTATCGCTCAATAGAATACATGGTAGGATGGACCATGCAATTGAATTTTTTAAAATTTAATTTAAAACTAAAATAATTGGTAAGACAACATTCAAATGCTCGTTTTATTTTAGAAGTATACTTTGATTATTTTGCATAATCTCTTTGCACTTTATCCTGGGGTATCATATCTGAGATGCCATAAAAAGGATGGATTGCCTATCTATTTCTAAGATGTTGAATTTGACAGAAATTATTTTATTACTTTTATTGGTGAATATTCAAATAGATATTGAAAATTTCTTTTTATACCAGGAAATAATTGTTGTATAATATGTGGTTAAATATTAGAAATTTGAAAGATATAGTCAAATAGGAAAATTGAGGACGATGATAATGAGATCTAGGATATGGACAATATATATCTTTTTATTTTAAGAAATAATATCTATATAAAATATTGTTAAATAGGAGATCTAAAAATTATGGTCAACTGGGAGATTTGAGGGATGGCAGTATAAGAAGGATATAGGCTCAATACTTTGGTAGTATCGATAACTTAACAGGCTCGTTGCCGGAAGCTGATCCCCCATCGTCGCAACCTTCTCAATTTGCTGGTATAAAGCTTGTGCTCATAAACTCATACAGTAACAACATCCATCCTTTCTCCATCTCTTCCTCCTCCTCCCCTTATTATCCCATTTTCGAGGAGGGTCATATCACCAACATCAACGTTTCCATGGCATCACCATAGAGCTTAAACTTTCCAATAGTGACAAAACCTAGAAGCCATGAAATAGGAGATGAATGTTTTTGTTGTTAATACCTTGATGTTTATAGCTAATTTACGAGTATGCATTAGGTTGTTTATTACATGCAATGTGACAGAGGATATGTTGTCTATCCTCTTTCATCTACTTCTCTTTTTTTGCTGCTTTTGTTGCTTGCATGCATGTATTATAGGTTTCGGCTTCTATGGAATATATATTATGCAGTTTGTGTGATATAGTTGGAAGAAAGGGGATTGAGGGAGGGAGGGAGGAGAGGAATGTTTAGTGGGAGGAAAGATGTTCTCATGTAAGCTTGAATCATTTTCAGTCGATTGATCTAACTCAATCTGAATCGGTCAACTCTGTTGACCATGTAGGATGCCAGCTTATCTTCTCTTCACTACGTCAACCTGTTGCATCAGCCAAGCAATTATAACGTCAACATTTTTTAATGGCAACGACTAGACTAAAATAAAAAACTAAAGTATAAGGATATTTAAAATTTTTTGGTAGTATAAGAAAAAAAGTGAAAAACTCTCAAAGTTCAAGGGTTAAATGTATGCTTTATCCTAAATTTTTTTTTATTTTTTTTTATAGTTGAAAATATAAGCAAAATTTGGATAGAAGCTTGTCCAAAATTTTAATTATATCTCTATCAATATGTTTAGTTTAGTTTTATTTTAAGAATGTTAGCTTTTCTAATTCCAAATATTATGTTCATTATTAGTTCTATGTATTGACATCGTTTCAAAATTTGACTAGTTTTAATTAATGGATATTGAATTTACTATTGTTAGTTGAATATATTTAAAATTTATAGCATTATTTTAAGTAAGACGCCTTGTATATTAGGAATTTAATTCCCAAGTATGCTGCGGATTATTACATCTTGAATCTACTTTCAGATTTGGAGTGTGACAATATGGTTAATAGTTGGAAATTTTGCTGCTATTGGGGTGGTAAAAGTTTTTAGTTGGCTTATTTAGGAGGACAAGGTACCAAGTGTTGATAATTTGGAGAACAAGAATTGGCCTAATTGTTCAGTTTATCTTCTTTGTAATGATACTGTTAGAAGAAGTTAGCATTTGTTTAACCACTGCAGTTTTGTGGGTCGCATTTTGAACATCTTTAGATTCAAGTTACACATTCTACTAACAACAATAAAGCCTTTATCTCTAACTTAGAAGGTTATATGAATCTTTTCTCTTTATACCAGTTGGTTTATAATTATACTTTCTTAAAATGTAAAGATATCTAGTTTTCTTTGATACCTCCTTACATGTGATTTTAAATCTATTGTTATCTTATTTCTTCATATGCATTAAATCGTTATTTCATATTGGTGCATCCCTAGACCTTGTATATATCTAAACCATTTATGTTATCTTTTTATTCATTCGATCTTAACTGGTACTATCTTTATCTCTTTATGAATAATTTTATTTCTTATTTATATTTATATTAATTTGACTTCAATTGATACTACCTTTATCTTTTTATGAAAAACATTATTTCTTATTCTATTTTTTTTTGTATTACTACATTTTTTTTTCAAAATTTTAATTTTAGCTGCACTAATTTTGTGCACATATTATTTTCTAACCATCCAACATTCTATACCATAAAACGTATATAACCTTATAGCCATCCTATAAAATTTCTCTTCAGTTTGCCAAATATTTGAGGATTACATAGTATGCTAGTCATACTTCTTTATTTTATCCAACCAATTTTGATCATCTAGATAACATTCTCTTCAATTTCTTTTTTTGTATAAACAATTGATCATAAATATCTAAAATAATTACTTTTAAAAACTTCATAATCTTCAAGTTTTACTTTATCTTCATCTCTATTTTTGATTGGCATTCAATGTATTATATCTTGATGTATTTAACCTAAAATTTATGGATTTTAATATTCTTTTTGATAATTCAAATTTATAATTAATCCTACTTAATTTGATTTATTAAGTTTACATCACTTGCAAATAGATGTACCAAGAAATATCTTTCTAAATATGTTTATTAAGTTCATTTGTAACTAGCACAAAAAAATAGATTTAGAGCAAATCCTTAGTATTAGCTTATTATGATTTGAAATTTACATTGGCACTGTCAATCATTCTAACACTAATAATTGCTCTATCGTAGATATTTCTTTCTTTTATAATATACACTATAAGACTTTTATAGAGCTCTATATCTATCATTTTTTTTAAAAAATCAATAAAACTATATAAAAATTTTATTTCTTTTCTCTATACTTCTTTATTAACCTCATAAGAAGAAAAAATAACCTATATCTTTGATTGTTTTAGCATAAAATTAAATTAGTTCTCAGATTTTTTTTCACATCTTAAGTTGGCAGCATTATTTTTTTTTTTGGGGGGGGGGGGAATATGGAAAAAAAAAAAGAATATGAGCAAAACTCTGAGAGTGGGTTGGTCTCTTTTGATAATGGTCATTTAATGGAAGGTCTGAAGGTCCAATTCTTTGAAGACATTTTTAAATAAAATCAGAGATTCCTGGCTAGAACGGCCTTCTTCGTCCCCCCCACCACCCCCCCCCCACCCCACACCCCCCCCAAAAAAAAAAAGAAGCTGATGTGTTGCATTTTGATAGCTCTTGTTTGCAGTACTTTTTGTTGACATTTGATTATTTTAATAAAATGAATTTTCGTTAAGGCAACCTGCCATTCCTCTTAAAAGAAAAAGAATTGGGGGTCCTTAAAAGAACAAATGGCTCGTATAGGAACTTAATTCTTGTTTCTTCAAATAGAGATTGCAAAATGTTTATCATTTCTGTATAGAACTTATATGGTACAAATTAGTGAATAATTGTAGCTACCGTTAATTAGGGAGAGCTTCTACACTGGGAGTTTGGTTTCTTATTTGATTTATTGATGCTAAAACAACTTTTTTCTATTGATGCTCAGCATACTTCTCATGATTCACCAATTTGGTAAATTGATTAAAGGACTGTTGCATGCGTTACTTTGAACCTTATTTCAATCCAATTGGTCTAGCAGAATTCTTTTTTACTTTAGAATTTTCCATAAAAACAGCTCATATATTTAGATTTAGAGAAATCATCATTTTTATTATTTTTTGTTGTTAAGATTGGTTCTTTTGACAGAAGTTTCATTTTTTAGAGTAGATGATGCAATATTTTTCAAAGATTGAAAAAGGGTTTCCATTAAAAGAAATGGAATTATAAACAACTAGAGAAGGGGAATTAAGGAACTCTCAAAATAAGGCTAAAAGAATAAGTGTGGGAAATTTGGACATTGCCTTTTGCCATTTTGTGCAACATTAATTTCTCATAAGTACAACTACATTGCCTTTTTTTCTATCTACGTTTCAAGTTGCAAAGTTTTGGAGGGAAATCATATAATATATTGCTTGATCTTGATTCCTTTTCTCCAAATTTTAGCTACTCTCGCTATTTAGGGGCGTTTGATCCATAGTATCACCATACAGATTATCATATTTGGTAAATAAATATAATAATTAGAGTGTAATATTTGATTCTCAATAACATAAAATTACCATAAACTATGGTAATCCAATTCTCATCTAAAAAAATAGGTATCTGAAATTACCAAAGTTTGGTAATATTAGATTATACTCTTCACTTTCATATAAATATTTAATAATATATTTAAATTATTTAAATTATAATTTTAAATAATTTAATAATATAAATATTATATTTAACTAATATTATTGACTAGTATATTAATAATTTATATTATTTAGATGTTATTAAATATATAAAAAATTATATTATTTAAATATATATTATTTCTAAAAAAATTTTACAAAGACTCTCTTGTTTTATACTAGAATATTTCAATTGGGTTAATTCTAATTAATCCTCCTAAACTATGAGGGTATTTGCACTTGTCCTTCTAAATCAAAAAATTTTGCAATTGATCCCATAATTATGATTTAATTTGCATTTTATTACTACCATTTAAGAAGATATTAAAATTAATGAAAAAGTGGTCAAATAACTATCATGTGACCACTCTTTAATAACTCTAAATCGGCATCTGTTGTTTTATAACTATTGTTAGCATCTATCAATCTATTTTTTAGTGGTTATATGGCAGTCATATGATAGTCATGTGATTACTTTTTCATTAACTTAACACCTTTTCAAATGGCAATAATGAAGTGTAAATTAAATCACAATTAGAGGGTTAATTGTAATTTTCTTAGCATAGGAGGTAAAGTACAGATACTCCATAGTTTAGGAAAGTTGAGCAGAATTATTCCTTTCATATTCTATCCAAAAAAAAAAAGTAGTTTTTTTAAAAAATTAAAAAAGATTTATAGAAAAAATAATTTGTATTAATGAAAATCTATGTTAACATTATCAAAATAAATTAAATATGATAACCTTGCATTTAATCAGGAACCAAATGCTGCCTTACATCAATGAACTTTAATTTGAAGGGAGTGCTAGGGAAAGCCACTTAGGAGCTCGTCAGGGAAAGCCACTTAAAGAGCTTGTCAGTGATTATTTATCTTATTTCCTTGTTAGCCATATGCCGTCTTCAATGGTTATCCTTTTTTCACATTTCCACTTATTATCCTTTTATCTTATTTCGCTTGATATGCTGCCATTTATTGTTGATCCCTCTTATTTTTTTCAGCTTGATTATATGGGTAGACCTTATTTACCTTTTTCAACTTGATATGGTACCATTAAGATGACCCCTCTCATCTTTTTTAGTTTATAAGTAAACATAGTATGCGTATCTTTGCTTTGAATGCAGCATATTTAGATAGAGGCTTCAGTTCACCTCAATACTTGGTCACATCCCACCATCAAACATTCCCACACTTGGTTTTATCGTCATGGGAGAGCTGATGGTGCATTTCCTTGCCCTCTCTCTCTTTATGGCCTTCGGGGTGGCAACGGGCGACCCAATATTATCATGCAGCCAAACTCCTCATCCTCATGCGTGCTATTCCATGGTCAGCACTAGCCTTCTGGTTGCCCAAGCGAAAACCCCGTCCGGCTTCCGTAACTTGGCCCTCCGCGCGGCCATGGACCAGGCGCTGCGAACCCACGAGCATGCATCGGCCATGGATACGAGCTCATTGGATGCCAAGGCCAAAGCTGCGTGGGCTGACTGCTTGGAGCTCAGTGAGGACACCATTAACCAACTTAATCGCTCGACGAGCTCTCCACCAAACGATGACTCTCAGACATGGCTAAGTGCGGCAATGGCCAACCTACAGATGTGCCAAGATGGTTTTAATCTTCTTGGTTCTTCGTTCCCCCTGGGGTCACCCTTTATCTCATTTAACATGTCAGAGTTGCTGAGCAATGCCCTAGCCGTCAACAAGGCAATGGCACCACACAAGTTAGGCAGCGACCGTCGACTGCTACTCTCTCAAGGATTCCCAAAGTGGATATCTGCCACTGATCGCAAGCGTACCGAGTCATCAACAGTAGAAGCCGACCTTGTGGTGGCCAAAGACGGTTCTGGAGACTACGAAACCATTTCAGAAGCCATTGCGGATGCCACAAAGAAAAGTGATGGCAAATCAAGATTTGTGATCTATGTCAAAGCTGGTATCTACCAAGAGAATGTCAAGACATCAATGAACAATCTAACGATAATCGGAGATGGAAAAGATTCTACTGTCATTACTGGTAGTAAAAGCGTGAAGGGTGGCTACTCAATGCTTGAAAGTGCAACTTTCAGTGAGTTCGTTTTCAATCTCTTGATCAAATCTCTCTCTCTCTCTCTCTCTCTCTCTCTCTCTCTCTCTCTCTCTATATATATATATATATATATATATAATTCCATTGCACATCAAACCTAAAGTTCCACCAACTTTTATAACTAGATTATGATCAAAGTATTCACTGACCTGACAAATGTTTCCTATGTTTTCTAACCCTGTTTTCTTATCGACCCTGCTCATGATCTCAGTGGTCAGCGGGAATGGCTTCATCGCTCGAGACGTGACCTTCGAGAACACGGCGGGGCCCGACAAGGATCAGGCAGTTGCCTTCTTGTCAACTTCGGACAGCTCGACCTTGTACCGGTGCGGCTTCAAGGGCTACCAGGACACCCTGTGCGCGTTATCGCAGCGCCAATTCTATCTCAACTGCGACATCTACGGCACGATCGACTTCATCTTTGGCGATTCTATCGCGGTGTTCCAAAACTGCAACATTTACGTCAGAAAGCCCGTGACCGGCCAATCGAACGCGGTGACTGCCCAGGGGCGCGCCAGCGAAGATGAGAACACCGTGATATCGATCACTGATTCAGTGATCACGGCTGCACCGGACCTCGAGCCGGTGCAGGGCTCGGTCCAAACCTATCTCGGTCGGCCGTGGAAGCAATACTCGAGGACGGTATTCATGAAGACGGAATTAGATAGCCTGATCGATCCGGCCGGGTGGCTCGATTGGCCAGGGCAGAATTGCTCAAGTACTGTATTCTATGGGGAGTACCAGAACGAGGGTCCCGGGGCTGACACCAGCAACCGAGTGAATTGGACTGGGTTCCACGTTATTACGAGTGCATCGGAGGCTAACCAGTTCACGGCAGCGAGCTTGCTCGGGAGCGTATCGATTCCGGGACCTGGGGTAGCATATAAATAAATCTGGGCTTTGAGATGGTCTGAAGCCAAGGGTTTACTTATTGTTCATTTTTCGAAAAAAATAATGATGATACCTCTCCAACTTTGACCGAAAAATAATTTGACATGAAAATTTTAAATTTTTTTAGTTGCTTCGGTAATTTATTTTATGGTGTCAATATGACTTTGTTGTCCATTTTTAATTTATAAGGAAGCATAGCATACTCTTGAAATACCCTTTCCTATGAAGCCTTGTTTTTGGGTGGATAAGTTTCATGAAAACCTGATGAATTTTCTTATTGATCAATCTGCTCGTATTCTGGTCAAAAGAATAAGATAGATATGCCAAAGTTTCGTAGGCATCATTTATACAAAAAAGGAAAAATAAGGAAACAGATTTATCTATCGAGAAGAGGGGTAAGTTAGTTTCTCATCTACCATTAAATTCTCTTTTTTTAGTTTAAAAAACATTCTTATCCTTTGTTTATGATTTTCACTTGCTCTATTCATCTTATGCAATTTCCATTTAATTTTCGACTAAAGGATTACCATATGCCATTAAATCTAGCCTCTTTTTTTTTCTTTTTATCTTTTTCATCAATTTTCTTTAAATCATTAATTTTTTACTTTTTTTTTTTTTCTTTTCTTGGCCTTGCATTTGTTTTTCATTGTGACCTTTAATAATACCCGATGACAAATAGAGCCATCAATTTTTTTCATATCAATTTTTTCCTTTTCTTCTTTCAACATCAAAGCTTTTGATAACATTCGATGAAGAATAGAGCTGAGAAGATGATTTTTATCCTTACAATCCTACATATCGCCTCTACCTAGCCTGTACCCTCATCATTTTTTCATATTATTAATTTTTCTTTTTCCTTCTTTTGACTTTTTTTTTTTTACTGCAGCCTCTAGTTGTATTTAATGAAGAATAGACCACCCCCTCTCGAACTCTGATTATTCTCCAATGCCACCCCACCTAGCCTCTACCTATCCTCTAGCCAATAAGAGCGCAACCTCTCCTAATGCGCTCTCAACCTCCTTCTAACATTGTACGAGTATTGTTGAAGAATCGATATCAACAACTTTGAATACCCTTGAGGAAGAAACGGAAGAATAGAACTAAGTTTGATTGTGCTCTTTTTTTATTTATGAGATTAAATATATTTCTAATATTTAGTCATTTTATTTTGTAATCTTATTGATAATTTGACATGAATAGTAACTTTATTTTAAATATATACTTTTAGGAACTATTACTTTAATATATTATCTTAATATTTTATAAGTTTATAATTACTATTTCCATTGGTATCTAATCATATTGTAATTTTATTTTCATACTTTGTCATTTAAAGTAACAAATGGGTAAAAGAATAAAAAAAAAGGGATTGAATTGATCATTGATAAATTAGCTAAAAAGAATGATAAAAAAGAAGCATATATTGAATTCTTAAATAAAAAATACTAAGCCGATCCAAGATGAACCATGGGTCAACCCCCAACTCGATTATTGAACATTAGGGTTCAGTTTTAATGACTCAAACAAATAAGTGGCTCAAATCTAAAAATGGCTCGAACCTGAAATACCTACTCAATTGTTACCTCTACTAGAGAACCAATAAAAGGATACGTAGATCTTCCTCTTCCACTTTCTAAGTTAACTGAAGGGTCTTCAAAAAATATCTTACTTTTTTTGCCCTTTCTTACTTGGCAGAGAGTGCTCCATCATTCTAGTTATAACTTTCCTCATTATTTGTATGCAAAAATCAGTATCAAATGTCAACATTTATTTTCCTTATTAGCCATATAGGTGTTTTTCTTATATTTATCCTCAAACCTTATTTAGCTTGATATGCTAGAATTTATAGGTTGATATGCTTTCTTCGGTCTGAGCTACCTTTTTTTAGCTTGATATGATGCACCAATCCAAACAGATATATATACTCAGGAATGCAATCATCCAACACCTGTTATGTTCTTTCGTTTCTTTTCCACCAAGATTTCCTCACCTTCAATTATCAAACATTCCAGCACTTGGTTTAAGAGAGCTTGAGATGGTCATGGAAAAGTTGATAACAAATTTCCTCGCCTTCTCTCTCTTTATGGCCTTCAGGGTGGCAACGAGCGACCCAATATTGTCGTGCAGCCAAACTCCTTACCCTCATGCGTGCGATTCCACGGCAAGAGCCAGCGCTCGACTTGCACCAATCAAAACCCCGTCCGAGTTCCGTAACCTTGTCCTCAACGAAACCATGAAGCTAGCAGTGCGAGCCCATGATCATGCATTAGCCATGGATACCAGCTCGCTGGATGAGAAGGCAAAAGTTGCCTGGGCTGACTGCTTGGAGCTCAGTGAGGACACCATTAGCCAGCTTAATCGCACGATTGGATCTTCATCATACGACGACTCTCAGACATGGCTTAGTGCGGCGATGACCAATCTGCAGGCATGCCGCAGTGGTTTTGAGGAGCTTGGTTGTCCCTTTCCCTTAGGGTCGCCCTTCACGTCCTACAATATATCAGAGCTGCTATGCGACATGCTGGCCATTAACAAGGCAATGGAACCATATATGTCACGCGGTAATCGTCCATCACTCTCCAATGGATTTCCCAAGTGGATGTCTCTCGACGACCGTAAGCTTCTCCGGTCATCAGCCATGGACGCCGATCTTGTTGTGGCCAAAGACGGATCCGGAGATTACGCAACCATTTCAGAAGCCATTGCAGCTGCCAAACATAACCGCGATGATGCAGCAAGATTCGTGATCCACGTCAAAGCCGGTATTTACAATGAGACCATCAAAACAACAATGGAAAATTTAATGATAATTGGAGATGGGAAAAATGCGACCATTATTACCGGTAGTAAAAGCGTGGAAGATGGCGTCACAACGTCTCGAACTGCAACTTTTGGTGAGTTCTTTTTAGTTTCCGCATCAAATCTATCGCTATAATTCAGGAGAGCATCAAGGATCTTCTCTTTCATTGCATGAGATCTAAAAATTAGGAAGACTCGAGTAACATCCCGATGAAACCTAAACATGAATCCATGACCCAAACATTTGTGGCAACATGACATTAGAGCTAAAGCATCAGACAAGCCTGAGCCAACCTTTAGGGTTGAGCATCAAAGAATTCGATCGCAGGGAAGCTATGGGACTGTTTAGTGACGGAGAACTAGGAGCATTTTTCAGAAACTTTTGTTAACAAAAAATAGGAAACAGAATTTTATGTTCAAATTAAATGTTGTTTTAAATTAAAAAAATATTTTTTTATTATTGTTCTTTCAAAATGAACCAATATTTTTTCTTATTTTTTACTTCCTTGCAACATCAACAACCCTCCATGACTTTTCTTTTAAAAAAAGAAAATCCAAATTGAAAAATAATTTCTTATTTTCGTCAAATGAATATATTCTTTAATTCTTTTTATGGGGAAGAAAATTTGGAAATAGAGATGAAAAGCAGGGACGAAGAATGAAAAATTATTTTCGACGACGACTCAAGAGCTTTATATCTCTAATGTTCCAGAGCGTGCCTACTGATTGACCTTCTCATGGTTTCAGCGATCACAGGTGAAGGCTTCATCGCTCGAAACGTGACCTTCCAGAACACAGCAGGGCCCGATAAGCACCAGGCAGTCGCCTTCTTGTCAAGATCAGACCGCTCAGCCTTGCACCAATGCAGCTTTGAGGGGTACCAAGACACCTTATATGCGTTCTCCCGTCGCCAATTCTATCACGATTGCGACATCTATGGCACGGTTGACTTCATCTTCGGAAACGCTGTTGCACTCTTCCAGAACTGCAACCTTTACGTCAGGAAGCGGACGAACGGCAAAACGAACGTGGTCACGGCCCAGGGGCGGTCCAACGAAAACGAGAACACTGGGATATCGGTTTGCAATTCAGTGGTCACGGCTGCTCCCGACCTCAAGCCGGTGCAAGACTCATTCGGAACCTACCTTGGCCGGCCATGGAAGCAGTACTCGAGGACAGTGTTCATGAATTCACGGTTAGACAGCCTAATTCATCCCGCTGGGTGGCTCGAGTGGAATGGGAATACTAGTAATTTCTCTACTCTATATTATGGGGAGTACATGAACACTGGTCCAGGAGCCAACACTAGCGATCGAGTGAAGTGGCCTGGCTTCCATATTATTACGAGTGCATCGGAGGCCAACAATTTCACAGCGAGGAACTTCTTGTCCGGGGACTTATGGATTCCGGCAACTGGGGTCCCATATAAGCCTGACCTTTGAAATAGTCTCAAGCCAACGTTACATTCACCATTTACTGATGGCTGATAATCCAAATGAGAGACGTTTGTCTATGAAACTTTGAGAGGGACGAGAGTTTCTTTTTTGGATTTTTCCTTGCCTTTTTTTGAGTATGGTTCATTCAATGGAACCTGTCTCAAGGGAGAGGAATTCAATATTCATTTATTGCGCGTTAAATAAAAAGTATATTACAAGGCAATCAAAACTCGTTTATTATGTGTCAAATGAAAAGTACCTTACAAGGAGTCAATACTCATTTATTACGTGTTAAATGGAAAGATTTCTTTTAGAGATAATAATTTTATCCTAAGTTGATACAGATCCATCCCAATCGAAGGAGGATCTTCAAGCTTTGATCAGATTTAAAGTGAACTTTAAATAAAATGAAAAACTTTATGATCGAGCTGATATATATACTCTCCATTTTGAAAACTGCTTCAAACCTACTTCAAATTTAAAGAAATGGATATGGAACAGTAGTAATCAAAGCTCATACACACATAGGCGCACACAAGCGTGCACGTGCGCGCGCGCGCCCACACACACACATATATATATATATATATACCAGCCTAGTAATCAAAGCCCTAATATATTTACTTTGCGATTGAGTAGGAGTGGGGCAACGAGATAGGGTCAAGGATTCACATTCCTCATGGGGTCAAAAATGAGAACTAAGCTTATTGCCCCGATGGGACATTGTCAAAGGTGAAGTGGGGTGTGGAAAGTTAAGGGTGGGCAAAAACCAACCTCAACTTCTCTTATTGCCATTCCTAAAAGTTTCTTACAAGGTTATGCTTTTTTTATTTGCTTTATTTTTTATATTGTTTCTTATGTAGACCAAGCGGTCCTGGTGCATGCATGTGGTCAGAATTAACTTATGGGGCTAATCGTACCTCCACATATGAAATATAGTATAAGCTAGATGTAACATGGCCAACCTTTCATTTCGAACAATCTATCTCCTCGTCTTAAGTAAGGCATCGACCAACTTGGGATCTTCATCTTTTCCTGAAACACAAGCCAATCCAAGCAAGACTCTATTGCCTTACTTGGAAATAAATCTAATCCTTGCCTTATCTAAGGCTTACATTTATCAGAACCATCTAATAAAAGAGTCCGACTAAAACCATACTTCCTCTGAGTGCCTATAAAAGCAGTTTAATGATTCACAGGTGAAGGACTTCTTTTAGCCTTTAGAGCACAGCGTGCTCCTTTATAAAGCTCTAAGCTTTTCATTATTTCTCAACTGACCTAAGCGTCGAAGCACTTTTCCTAAAGAAAAACTTTAGGACTCCTAATACTCTTCCCTTCATATGCAAGAAATCAAACTGTTTAGTGAGATGTTCTCTGCTAGGGCCAAGCTAAAATTGACTCTTGGGTTGATGCTTGAGGACCAGGTTTGGACGTCAATAGATTGGCACCATCTATACGAACCTAAGCAAAGGTATCCAATGATACCGCCGAAATAATGAGATTAAGCATGAACAATCTCCTAGCGGGTGGTAGCCATGCCAAAGTCGGCTCCTAAGATTTTGAGGGAGAGCCAACCAATCTTGCTTCAACTCCACCTCCAACCTTAGCATCGCCACCCTCCTCAATATCGACTATTGTTCAGGAGCAGCTCAATACTCTATCTTAGAGAATGAACGTACTGATTAATATGGTCCTAAAGAATGAACATGCTGATGAATATAATCTCGAGCCAACCAAAGGACACATTGGGCTATTAACCTAGACCAACCTAAGAGTGAACTCGATGATCTCCCATATCATAGGATTAATACTGCTCATCCAAGTCGACCTAAAGAGAAGCTTCAAAATCACCTTTCTAACTTGAAAGAATACATTAGCCCAAGTACACCATCCACAAACCAAAGATTCATATATCAGTGGTTTGAGAAGATTGATTAGAGAATTGCAATGGTGATACAACAAATTTGGAGCCGAGGGGCAAGCTTGTCTGATGAGCTTGATGTACCAACCGAACCTTCATTCACCAAAGAAGTGATGACTGAACTACTACCCCCAAGTTCAAAATACCTCAATTAGATTCTTACGATGGGATGACTGATCTTGTTGGCCATTTGGAAAACTTCAAAGCACTAATGTTATTGCACGAGGCACCTAATGCCATCATGTATTGAGTTTTTTCTATGACCCTAAAGAAGGCAGCTTGCATATGATACTCCAACCTCAAGCCATCCTCTATCAATTCTTTTAGGTAGCTCAGCCAGTTATTCATCAACTACTTTGTCAATAGTCGAAAACATCGGAAGACTTTGACAACCTTGATATAGTTAAAAAGAAGAGAATGAATCATTGAGATTTACCTCCAGTAGTTCAATAGTGAAGAATTGGAAGTGTAAGAGCTGAATATCATGATAGCCATTGCAGCTTTGATAAGTGGCCTAAGGAACTCTAAATTCAGTTTCTTGTTGATGAATTGATCTTCCAAATATATTAATGAACTGCTTAACCAAGTTGAAAAATATATCAATATGGAAGAAATCCATATACGTTGGAAGGAAGATGGTGGAGATCAACCAAGAAATGAACCAAAAGGATGATTAGAAGTCCAAAGAGCTTTAGAAGAAGCCTTGAGGACAAAAAATGCCCCAATGATCAAGAAAACCTCCTTCGATGTTTGAAAAATATACACCTCTTAATAGTCCATGCAACTAAATACCAATGTAGATTAGTCAAGAAAGTTATTTATGTTTGGTGGTTAGATAAGATAAGGACAAAGTTGGCCAAGTAAGACCAAAATAAGTATTGTCAATTTCATTGCGATCATGGCTATGCTACCAAGGAGTGTCAACATATAAGAGATGGAATTGAAAGCCTAAGTGATGTGAACATCGTTAATAACATGACGAAACCCAA
The DNA here is from genome assembly GCA_017589505.3 of Metroxylon sagu. Classification (NCBI taxonomy): domain Eukaryota; kingdom Viridiplantae; phylum Streptophyta; class Magnoliopsida; order Arecales; family Arecaceae; genus Metroxylon; species Metroxylon sagu. The sequence goes on from JACVBY030000550.1 coordinate 1,214,011, forward strand.
CACCAAAATGTGAAACTGAACCCCAAGATCTTCAAGACGTAAGTTTGTTGAGTTTTGACCCGTTACCTAACAAGATAAGAACTAAGAACTCGATAACTGAAGACACCACACCAAGACTCTCAAAAATCATTCAAGAACCTAGGTGATAAGTCTGGTTGCTTGAACACCACAAGAATAAACTTGATAAATTCAAAAGTCTTTTCAAGAATAAAAAAAGAATATAAAATTAACACTTTGATATTATTCTTGACCGTCTCCAAAGGTACAATCCTTCACTCTTTATATAGAGTTCATAAATTATCTAGAATATTCTCTTAAAACATATCTAAAGAAAGTTTTTCCTTGACATATTACATTTCCAAAATTAAGGAATTAACATTTAGAATATTCTTGACGTATTGAATTCCCAAAATTAAGGAATTGATATCTAGAAGATTCTTGACGTATTGAATTCCCAAAATTAAGGGATTGACATCTAGAAGATTCTTGACATATTGAATTCTCAAAATTAAGGGATTGATATCTTGATCCTTTTAAGGCTGAAAATATGTAAGTCCTTAATTAGAAACCTTTAAAACCTTAATCATGGTGAACAGGTTCTCTTGAAACTGATTTGGACTTAAGCTGGCCTCCTATAATTTTGCAATTCACCAACTTATTGCATTAGCGCATTTAACGATTCTTTAAAACGCTTGGCTTTAAATTTTATGACCGATCCACTTGGTAAGCTTAATGGATCATGTACGTGCTGCCCTTGAGTCCCTCCAAGCCCATGTGTGAGTTTTCCTTCTTATGATTGTGCAACTTCATTTGCATCACTAAGCTACCTTGGACAGTATGTATATGGCCATCTTCCAACAAATTCCAACTCTAGGCAAGAGTTTCAACCTAAAGAGAGGATGGACAACTAACCTATGATGGAAGCAACCAATGTAATCCATAAGGGGCTATAATTTCTTCAGCTCGAGCAGGTAAACATTGACGACCATGAAGTCTACCATCACCATTTTTGAATTTGGCTCATCTTTCATAGTAAGTGATCAAGCTATAATTTCTTCAGCTTGAACAGATTTGTCAATGAAGCCAACCAATGGTGCTTCATTCGGCCACAACCAATATAGGTTAATTCCCATTTTTCGGAAGGCTTCATAAAATAATATACTTGCTAAAATTCCATTGTCCACCAATACTCTTGTTACTCAATAATTGACTATTAACACTGAGACAACCTTGTGGGACCTAAACTCCTTGTAGATCCACTATTAAAAAGATAATAATCAGTTTCTCATACCTTGACTTCTTCTTTGAAGGCTCCTTAGCATGAACCTATCAAGCATAAGGAGGTGTTTTTGCCATCGATGAAGTTTTATGATGTTAATCGAAAGACATCAGCTATAACTTTATAATTCATGGTAACAATCCTTCTTTAACCCATCACATGCATATCTGAGCTTGAATTATCATTTTACGGTAAGTACTGATATCTTGGAAAGTTTCTAACTTTCAGGAGGGATAGAAAGTTGTCACTTATTTTGGATCCAAAAATTTCTAAGAAAACGTTTTCCTTCGCCCTCAATTAGTAGAAAAAATAGAATGGAGAGAAAAGGTTTACGTCCTCTTTTCAACCTGCCGCCGAAGTCAGAGGACAGCGAGCAATTGGGGGAGGAGAGGGGAAGGTATCGCACGGCCGAGAGAGAGAAAGAGGGGAAAAGAAGGAAGAAGAAGCGCAGCCAATCTGTTTTGGACGAGCAATTTTTTGATGCAGTTTGTTTCATTGCTCAGAATTCACCGCCTACACAACAGCGGAGCCACATTACAGCCAAAGGGTGAAAAATAAAAAGGGTGGGACCGAGGTCTTGCTTCGTGGCTGAGCCTCAGGGTATTAAAGAGCTAACAAAAGAACTATGCTAGAATTTATAGCTTGATACGCTGTCGTCTGCCTACTTACCTTGATTAACTTGAGATGGTATATATCCTCAATAATGCAATTCAAATCTGTGAGTGTGTGTGTGTTTTTTTTTTTTCTTCTTCTTCTCTCCTTTGCTTTCCATCCATATTTTTGTCACCTTCAATCATCCAAACATTCCAGCCCTTGGTTTAACAAAACTTTAGATGGCCATGGAAAGGCTAGTAACAAATTTCCTTGCCCTTTCTCTCCTTATGGCCTTGAGGGTGGCAACAGCCGACCCAATATTATCGTGTAGCCAAACCCCTTATCCTCATATGTGCAATTCCATGGTTAAGCCCTCTGGTTGCCGAAGCCGGAACCCCGTCCGAGTTCCGTAACTTAGTCCTCAGGGAAGCCGTGAAACTAGCAGTGCGAGCCCATGAGCATGCTTCAGCCGTGGATACGAGTTCTTTGGACGAGAAGGCAAAAGTCGCATGGGCTTATTGCTTGGAGCTCAGCGAGGACACCATTAACCAGCTTAATCGCTCGATTGGGTCTTCATCGTATGACGATTCTCAGACATGGCTTAGTCCGGCAATGGCCAATCTACAGATATGCCGAAGTGGTTTTGATCAGCTTGGTTCTTCCTTTCCCTCTGGGTCGCCCTTCGTCTCCCATAATATATCAGAGTTGCTAAGCAACATGCTGGCCATTAACAAGGCAATGAAACCATACATGTCGGCCGGTAATGGTTGCTTACTCTCCAGTGGATTCCCCAAGTGCATGTCTGCCGCCGACCGTAGGCTTCTCCAGTCATCAGCAATAGAAGCCGATCTTGTTGTGGCCCAAGACGGTTCTGGAGATTACACAACCAGATTACACAACCATTTCGGATGCTATTACAGCTGCCGAAAATGAGAGCAATGGTACGTCAAGATTCGTGATCCACGTCAAAGCCGGAATTTACAGTGAAACTGTCAAAACATCAATGCACAATTTAATGATAACTGGAGAAGGAAAAGATGCGACCATTATTACTGGTAGTAAAAGCGTGGAAGATGGCTTCTCAACGCCTTTAACTGCAACTTTTGGTGAGTTCTTTTCAATCTCCTCATCAAATTTATTTGTACAATTCAGGTGCACATCAAGGATCGTCTCTATCATCACATGAGATCAAAAAAAATAGAGAGACTCACATAATTGAAAACCTAAACATTAATGCATGACCCCAAACATTTATGGCAACATGATTAAGAGTTAAAACATTACTAAAGATGTCAAACAGGTCAATCCGGTACAGCCCGATTCGTTACAATGATCAGACCGCAACTGCTATATCGTATCAACACGGACTACTACAGTATATGGGCCTTGACGGCACGGCACATAGGCCTAGCTCAAGGTGAGCTGCATCGGGTCGTGCCGACCTGCATGCCACATGGGTCAGTTGGCATGCTGGCATATATAATGTTTTTAATATTATTTTTTTAAAAAATTATATACATACCTTTTTTATATGTGGGCAAATTGCTTGTTGCAGCTGTATCATCTTATTCTTTCTCCATCTTCTAGCCATTCGAAGGAAAGTCTTCAATTTTCTAATTTTCATCTTCCTCTTTTGTTTAACATAACCCGAGCCCTAAATTATTGGATTCAATGGGCCAGGCCCAACTTTCTATGCAAATTTTTATTTTTTATTATTTTTATTATTTTAAAACTAATTTAAAGAAATTAAATAAAATAAATTAGATATACTTATCTTCTTTAGGAACCTGTTGTTTGTGCAATTCATTACAGTCATTCATCTTATTTGGCCTTCAAGACCATGACGAATCACGTCATCTTCTATTTTTAATCTTCTACTACTCATTATCATTTGTATTGACCCCGCATTGATTTTGATGATCACAAAACAATTAAGTAGATTACTGATTACTTTGGTATAGATCAATGTGACTTGCAAGTATACAAAGTCACCAAAAGCATCTAAACGGATTCCAAACCTCAAAATGAGTATATGATTCAAGAGAGAGAGTCCCAAGATCTGAGAAGGAGAATTCAAAGTCAGATTAAGCAAATCTCAGATGTTTGACAATGTTCTCAAATGAAGAAAATCTAAGTTGTCTAAGTTATGGTACCAAGTTTACTTGATTCATTGAGTTTCCAAGTCCATGGAATGAATTGTCAAGTTTTGGAGACTTCAGTCAACTCCCACGGCAACTACTGGAACTTGGAATGGAAGATTGAAGCCATTAATCGACCCACATGCAAGCTATCAAGTCAAAAATGTGTCACAATTGGTATTTCAGAGGAAAAACATGGGTTAGTTGGCTCTAGAGCCGACTACTATGACCATGCAGTAGCTTGGCACAAAGTAGTCGGCTCTAGAGCCGACTACTGTGGCATCCACAGTCACCAGGACTGTGTTAGTCAGCTCTAGAGCTGACTAACCTTGCTCGGGATTGGAAAAATCCCAGGTTAGTCGGCTCTGGAGCCGACTAACGCCTGGGTGATCTTGTAACGGCTAGTTCTGACATTCCAACGTTCGGAAACGGTCACTCCAACGGTCCAATCCCTCAACCAACTATAAATACGAGTTAATGTGATGGATTAGTAAGTTTTTAAGTAGATTTTTGAAGGATTACAAGTGAGAAAAAGAGAGATTTAGTAAGTCAAATCCAGCAAAATTTTAGCCTAATCCAGTTTTCAAAAATTACTGTTGCTGAAGTTCAAAAATTCTTTGAAGCCAATTCAAAGCTCCCACCAACCACTCCAGAAGCTTCATCAAGTGCTCTTAACTCCAGCATTCAAAGAAGTGAAGCTCATTCAAAGGAGAAAAGCTTCAAATTTGTAAAGTACTCTGAATTATCTTTATTTGCTCATTAAGGAGTTACACTTACTGAATTTATTTTACATTGTAAATTGTTGAGTTTCAACTTGGTTGAAACTTGTGTAGGGTGTGCCAAACCCTTAATTGGAGGTTGTAAAGGCTCCCTTATGCCTGGAAATAAGATGCTAGCTGAGTAAGCTAGGTTGTAATCATTGGAGAACGATTAGTGGAGAAAATTCTCAAGGGGTTCTTGGGGAGTGGATGTAGGTGCAAGGGTTAGCACCGAACCACTATAAATCCTTATGTTTGTGTGTGCCTTCCACTGTTATTGCTATTTGAGTTAGGTTTGACACTTCACTCCCACACACTCTTATAGCTTTGCAAATATTGCACATATTGGTTAGAATTTTAAAAAGAACCCAATTCACCCTCCCTCTTGGGTTGCTTAGCTGGGCAACAAGTGGTATCAGAGCAGGTTCTCTTGCTTGTATTTGTCTTAACCGACAAAGAGTCCAAGATCTATGGCAGCCCAAATGAGTTCCCTATTGACTGAAGGTCAGTCCACAAACAAACCTCCTTTATTCAATGGCACAAATTACACATATTGTAAGGCTAGGATGAAAATTTTTATTCAAGCACTTGACTATGATCTATGGAGTATCATTGTCAATAGCCCTCATACACCCATTCTTAGAACAAATGGTCTTGAAATCCCCAAACCGGAAGCGAATTGGGATGAGTATGATAAGAAAATGGCACAGCTGAATGCTAAAGCCATGAATATTTTTTATTGTTCACTTGATGCAAATGAATTTAATAGAATTTTTATTTATATTTCTGCCAAAAAAATTTAGGATAGACTTGAGGTCACCCATGAAGGCACAAATAAAGTGAAAGAATCTAAAATTAATATGCTTGTACATAGATATGAACTGTTTAAAATAAAACCAAATAAATCCATTGCTCATATGTTTACAAAATTTACTGATATTGTGAATGGCCTTAAAAGCCTTGGGAAGTCTTATACTAACAGTGATCTAGTGAGAAAAATTTTGAGATCTTTGCCTAGGTTATGGGAAGCTAAGATGACTACAATTCAAGAGGCAAAAAACCTCAACATCCTTCCTCTTGAAGAGCTCATGAGATCACTGATGACTCATGAAATCCAAGTCAGACAACATCTTGATGAGGAGGAGTCCAAAAAGAGGAGAACCATGGCCTTAAAGTGTTCAGATCAAAAGGATGAATGTGATGAATCTTCAGAAGAGAGTGAAGGGGATGATGAGCTTGCTCTCATCACAAGAAAATTTAGAAGATTCATGAGGAAGAAGAAACAAGGAGTGAAGAGAAGGCCACTGCTGAAAGGAGACTTTAGCAAGGAGAAGGATAAGGAGCAGCCTCTCACATGCTATGAATGCAAGAAGCTTGGACACTTCAAGGCTGACTCCACAATTAAAGAAAGGTCCCAAAAAGGCTAAGAAGAAAGCCTTAATGGCAACTTGGAGTGACAGTGATGAAACAAGTTCAGATGATGAGAAACAAGAAACAACAAACTTGTGTCTCATGGCCTGTGAAGAAGAGGTAATCTCTAACTCTCAAACTGAATTTACATTTGATGAATTACAAGATGCATTCTATGATTTACTTGCTGAATTCAAAAAGTTGGGCAGCAAAAACAAAGATTTGAAAAATCAAGTCCATAAACTGCTTTCTGAAAAAGAAAATCTTTCAAATGAAAATTATGTTTTGACCAAGAAAAATCTGAATTTGAAAAATAATGTTAATAAACTGAAACCCATTGTGGATAAGTTTACATTAAGCTCTACAAAATTACAAATGATCCTTGACAACCAAAGAGCTATTTTTAATAAAACCAGATTAGGTTATAATCCTTTGAAAAAGCAAAAGTTTTTGAAAAATATGTTTGTTCCTCCAAACAACTTTTCAAAAATTACATGTTTCAAATGTGAAAAATCAGGACATAAAGCCTATGCATGTAACTCTCACATTAACAAGAATATTAAGAAGATTTGGATTCCTAAAAGAACCATTCATGCTAACCCCAAAGGACCCAAGAAAATTTGGGTACCTAAAAACATAACTTGATATTGTGGCTACAGGTGTGTCTTGTGTCCCGAAATGCAAAAAGAAGATGGTACTTGGATAGCGAGTGCTCAAGACACATGACGGGTGATGAATCTCAATTCATCACTTTGGAAGCTAAGGATGGAGGAGTGGTTACTTTTGGAGACAATGCTCAAGAAAGGATCATTAACATTGGCAAAATTGGTATCACTTCCCATACCTTTATAGATAATATTCTTCTTGTTGATGGATTAAAGCATAATTTGTTAAGCATTAGTCAATTATGTGATAAAGGTTTTAAAGACATTTTTGAATCTTCTATTTGCATGGTTACAAATCCTACTGATGATAGCATGAAATTCATTGGTCATAGACATGGAAATATTTATATAGTAGATCTAAATGAGCTCAATGACCAAAATATAGAATGTCTAGTTGCCATGAATTCTAAATTTAATGATTCTAGCTAGTTATGGCATCGTAGACTTGCTCATGTTAGCATGGATTTGCTTTCCAAACTAATCAAAAGAGATTTAATAAATGGTTTGCCAAAATTAAGTTTTGAAAAAGATAAAATTTGTAATGCATGCCAGTTTGGAAAACAAACTAGAGTTTCACTCAAATCCAAAAATGTGGTTTCAACTTCTTAACCCTTGGAACTTTTACACATGGATTTATTTGGATCAACTAGAACCACAAGTCTAGGTGGTAAACGTTATGGTTTTGTAATCATTAATGATTTTTCTCATTTTACTTAGGTTTTATTTTTAACAAGCAAAGATGAAGCTTTTTTTGCATTTTTAAGGTTTTTCAGAAAAACAACAAATGAAAAAGGTCTTCAAGTTTCATCTATTCGTAATGATCATGGAAAAGAATTTAAAAATCAACATTTTGAAAGTTTCTACAATGAAAAAGAAATTAGCCACAATTTTTCTGTACCTAGAACCCCTCAACAAAATGGAGTTGTTGAAAGAAATAATAGAACCCTTGAAAAAATGGCTCGAGCCATGCTATGTGAAAGCAATCTCCCAAAATACTTTTGGGCTGAGCAATCAATACAGCATGTTATGTTTTGAATCGAGCTCTAATAAGACGTATTTTGAAAAAGACCCCCTATGAACTTTGGAAAGTTAGAAAACCAAACATAGGATATTTTCATGTTTTTAGATGTATATGTTTTATTCTAGATAATGACAAATCGAATCTTGATAAATTTGATGCAAAATCTAATGAAGGAATTTTTCTTGGATATTCTATCAATAGTAGAGCTTATAGAGTATTTAATAAGAAAACATTAGTGGTAGAAGAATCCATTTATATATTATTTGATGAAACTAATGAACTTCCATCAAGGAAGAAGGATATAATTGATGATGCAGGTTTGCTTGAAGAAGGAGCGCACAACATCACACTAAAGGAAAAAGAAGGCTCAAATGAACAACTTAATCAAGAAGACAGCATTGAATCACTCCAACAAACTAAAACTCAAGGTACACATGATTTAGAAAAAGAATGGAGGTATGTCCACAATCACCCCAAAGAACTTATTATTGGTAGCCCATCTCAAGGAATAAGAATTAGGTCTTCATCTAAAGATGCATGCAAATATTTAGCTTTTGTTTCATAAATTGAACCAAAATGTTTGATGAAGCTAAAGATGATCCTGATTGGATAAATGCAATGCATGAAGAGTTAAATCAGTTTGAAAGAAATAATGTATGGTTCCTAGTTGATAGACCAACAAATTATCTCATAATTGGCACTAAATGGGTTTTCAGAAATAAATTGGATGAGCATGGAAATATAATTAGAAATAAAGCAAGATTGGTAGCTAAAGGTTATAATCAGGAAGAAGGCATTGATTTTGATGAAACCTTTGCTCTAGTTGCAAGATTAGAAGCTATTAGATTATTACTTGCTTTTGCATATTTCATGAACTTCAAATTATTTCAAATGGATGTTAAAAGTGTTTTCTTAAATGGATATATTGCTGAAGAAGTATATGTAGATGAAGGGCGTAATGACCTCCAAGGCATGCATATTTTAAAATTTTGGCAACAATTACCACAACGGAAGCTTAAAAATTAAATGTTAATCTATCCAACATGCATCAAGATCATATCTTTGCCTTTTATTATAAGATCGTTTGATCTAAATTATGCATGTAAATAAAATCATCAAGATCATATCTTGATCTTCAAGATAAAAAGTTATACCGCTTGTCTTGAATCCTGCCTTAAGATCTAGGGATCATATTACTTACCTTAAGAACAATAGGTTAATTCGTTATGCTCTACAGCCGTTCAACGTCCAGCCTCTAGGATCGTCCACGTGAAGTCCCCGAATGATCAGATTTTCGAGAGTGCTAACTCGCAAAAAAATAACTTTGCTGATCTTCCTCCAAAATACACCCAGTCTTTTCTTACACCAAAATCACACCAGATTTTTCTGTTCTAACTCTTAGAACTGTAACACTTGGTTCTAACTTTTAGAACCAGAAATTCTCCTCTCTTTTTTTTGATTAATTATTTCTGATGAAGAATGTCCTCTATTTATAGGCAAAATTTAACCTTTAGCCTATTGAATTCTAACACTTAGAATTCCAACATTTGGTAGAAACCAAAAAGGGCACATTAATTCATACACTTGTCAATGCATGGAGAGTTGTATGGATTAAATTCTAACACTTAGAATTTCAATATTTGGTGGAAACCAAAGAGGGCACATTAATTCACACACTTATCAATGCATGGAGAGTTGTGTGGATTAAATTCTAACACTTAGAATTTCAACATTTAGTGGAAACCAAAAAGGCATATTAATTTACACACTTGTCAATGTATGGAGAGTTGTGTGAATTGCTCTTCCAAAGAGGCACATTAATTCATTTAGAGAAAACTAAAAGTTATACATTAAATTCTGCATAAGAATTTAATTTCTCATGAAATGAGATTTTAGTTATCTTATCATGTGAGATCCTCATGCAAGAAAACCTTTTTCACATGGGGTTTGGGTTTAGGTTTTGGTTTAAGCTGATTTGAATTTATTGGATTAAACCCACATAGATTATGGTCCTAGCCCAAATCAATTTTGGCTAGTCCTGACTGTATTTAAATCCAAATCAAGTCTAATTTCAAATCAATATTTGAAATTGATTAGTCCTTCTAATAAACTTAAACCTAATTGAATCTTATTCACTTGTACTTAACCCAATTGAGATAATTCAATCAATCAAATTGATTTATTAAATCAGATACGATTCTCAATCGTTGATCAGTAAATAGATCATCCTGGGAACTTCAATGCATGTGACTCTCTAGGTTCAAACCTAAGTCGGTAGCATAAGAATAATTTTCTATACTAATCGATGTGCCCATCTAGCAATGAAACCCGACGTCCGGATAGGCCGAAGAGTTATCGAGCAAACTCTAAGAACCCTAAGAAATGGTTACCATATAATTCATCCTTTTGACCACAAATGCTAAGGATGGCTTAAGAGTCTATCAATTATAAACAACAAATCCATAAAGTGATTTCAACTTTAGTGATCATATGACCTTCACACGAAATGCCTTGGCCAAGGTCTTGCTAAGTTGAAACACAAGCATTTCTCTTTTTAACAGGATAGGTCAAATTTCATCTTTGATCCACAACTGACTATCACAAGTACTTGACTGCACTCAGTAACCTTCCGTAGCTGGATTAAAAATTCAGGTGGTCTGGCACCTAAGTACAGTGAGTTGCTTGCAAGTCACCGGTTGTAATCTTTAGGTCTTAAGGATACTTATACCCATATCTTCTTGGATCAACTCTTGACAGTAGAGTGTCCAGAAATGAGTCACGTTCGGTGAAATGTACTCCTACATTTTCATCCGTATGTCATACCAGTGTCTCTACACTCCTTTGGTTAGAAGAACAATCAACAAATATGATATACAACGACCTATAATTGATAGTACTATGGCCCTATCATATCATTTGGTCGTAAACATTTTTAAGGACCTTCAAAGATAAATCCTCCTTTATCGTAAAAAATCCTAAGGGCTTCATTACCATAAGGAATTTTAAGAAGATGTTCTTGTAATGAATAAACTGCCAAATAACTTTTATTAATATATAAATTTATATGCAATTTACATCAGCACAATCATCAAATGATTGGCTTTAGGATACAATTCCCAACAGTAGAACAACCACCCGGTTTTGAAAATCGTGAACATCCAAACCATGTATTTAAATTGAACAAAGCTTTATATGGTTTGAAACAAGCACCCCGGGCATGGTATGATAGATTGAGCAAATTCTTGATAAGTAACAATTTTATTAGAGAAAATGTGGACACTACATTATTTATAAAAAGAGAAAATGATGATATGCTTATTGTGCAAATTTATGTGGATGATATCATTTTTAGTGCTACTAATGAAATCTTGTGTCAAGACTTTGCTAAGCTCATGCAGGGAGAGTTCGAGATGAGCATGATGGGTGAACTCAACTATTTTCTCAGACTTCAAATAAAGAAAAATGTAGATGGAATCTTCATTAGCCAAAGCAAATATACAAGAGAAATTCTGAAAAAATTTGGCATGGAGAATTCTAAATGTGTCGGTACCCCTATGAGCTCATCTTGCAAACTTGATATGAATGATAATAGTAAATCAGTAGATTTAAAGCTTTATAGAGGCATGATAGGATCTTTCTTATATTTAACTGCTAGTAGACCTGATATTTTGTTTAGTGTATGCATGTGTGCTAGATTTCAAGCTAATCCTAAAAAAATACACTTAAATGCTGTAAAAAGAATCTTAAGATATTTAAATGGAACTAAAAATCTTGGTCTTTGGTATGCTAAGCAATCCACTGTTGATCTGATTGGTTATTCAGACTCTGATTTTGCCGATTGTAAAATTGATAGAAAATCAACTAGTGGAACTTGCCAATTTCTAGGAGTTAATTTAATCTCATGGTTTAGCAAGAAACAAACTTCAGTTGCTTTGTCTACAGCTGAGGCTGAATACATAGCTGCTGAAAGTTGTTGTGCTCAAATCTTGTGGATTAAGCAACAACTAGAAGATTATGACATTAAACTTAAAGGCATTCTCATAAAATGTGACAATACTAATGCCATTAATTTAACTAAAAATCCAATTCAACACTATAGGACCAAGCACATTGAAATTAGACATCATTTCATTAGAGATCATGTTCAAAATGGAGATATAATACTTGAATTTGTTAGTACTGATAAGCAATTAGCTGATATTTTCACAAAACCCCTTAATGAAAATAAATTTTATGAAATTAGGAGAGAACTTGGCATGTTTGACCCCCTATCAGAATGAGTCAGCTATATAAATAGATTTTTTTAAATTTTTTCTGGACATAGATTTTTTTAAATTTTTTTTGGACATGCTTTTAATAATTAAAAATCATGACAATTAGCCCAACTGACCCCTCTTCATGATCCCATAACATGCGTAGCTTGTAAAAATCATTTTCATTGGGATTTTGAGGACTTTCTGGAGCCCTGGCGTCATGTTCCCCATGTTAGTCGACTAACATGGAGTTAGTCGGCATGGGAGCCGACTAACTCCAAGGAGCGCTCGGTCTATAAGAGAGACCGAACGCCCCTTGGCCTCCCTCACTCTCATCTCTTCTCCAAACCTCCAAATCTTTTTTCCAAAGCCTAGAACCCTCTAAACCCCTCCCTCCACCCTCTCTAAATCCCTTCCTTCCTCCAGATCTAGTGCCCTAGCTCAATGGCTCCACGGACGAAGGTTCCCCGTGTGCGGCAAGGAAAAGTTCCGGAGAGCTCCCGTGAGGGAGGCGCACAAGCCCCTGTCGTGCCCTCTCCCTCAAGGTTCTCTGGCATCTAATCTCTGTCCACAAGAGCCATCTCCAATGGAAGAATCACGGACTTTAGTTTTCTTGCACGGGAACGGTTCACCATTGGGCGGATGCTTTAACAAAGGGGATGGAGCCACATGTGCAAGACTGAGGTTGCTATCTATCCAAAATTGGTAAGGGAGTTTTACTAGAATCTTTCAGTTGATTATACCTCTGCTTCATCCATAGTAAAAGGGATAAATATGGAGCTTCACCGTGCCACCATAGGCAACATTTTGAGAGTCCCTGTTGGTGGGGTCTGTGAGGATTCTCCTGAGGATAAGGCTCACAGGATTAAGACAATCCTAGAAATTGAGGATGGAGAGGGAGTGGACCACCATTTCTTTAAACATTTTAGAGTAAGATTAAAGGGTGAAGAATCCACCAAGCTGCATTATTTGGACTTCTACAATGATCACTCCTTGCACCGAATGGGATTTGTAAAGATTAATGAAAGGTGGACCAGAGGAAGAGGCAGAGATGCAGAGGCAGATGAGCCAGCTGAGGCTGAGGGTCCATCTTCATCTTCACATGAGGAGGCTGGACCTAGCACTAGGCAGCAGCCTGAGGAGCCCACTGCACCCCAGAGGACATCCATTGAGCTCAGTCAGGATCAACTGCAGTACATTATCAGAGAGGTGCCATCTGCTCTCTCCAGCAGGAGTTCAGGAGATAGTGGCTCATCTACAGGTGATTTTACTATGGTACCCCACATTTCCATTGTAACTGAGACCATGACTCAGATGATAATGAGGTTGGACAGGCTGGAGCACTCTGTAAATGTTATTAATGGAATGATGCTGATGCAAGAGATGAGAGGTCACGGATCTGGATCTAGCCGTGACTCTGAGGAGTTAGCCCGTGTGGCTAAAGAAGTGAGACAACTGAGAGCTCAGATTGTGAACTTTGATGAAAGATTTAAGAGACTGGAGATGTCTATTGGTCTCCATCACCACTTGGTCTCCACTATCAGTGATCAGCTGGCTCCAGTAGCATTTCAGCCACCTACCCATCCTGTTCAGCCACCTCCCCAGCCTGGCTTCACATCTGCTCATCCCCGCTCCAGGCCACCTCATGCTTCCTATCGTCCTCCTCCATAAGGATGTGGCTCTGGATCTTCAGCTCAGCCCTCTATTGTATCCTCTGATAAGGAGTAGCTTAGGTTGTCTTGTTGTATTTAGCATGTACTAGGTCTTCTATGTATTGTAATGTTTGTATTAGAACTAAATATTTGTGATGCTAGTCATGTATGAAACTCTTATGTATGAAAGTCTATGTATGAAATTTTATATTTAATGAAATGCTCTCTTTTAAAATTCTGTATATAAAATTCCCTTCTTATGAAATATTTCATGTTAATTGTATGAGATCTTCTATTTTAAATTTGCCATGAAAATTTCTATAATTGAACTATCAAGGATGAGATGTATAAAATTGAGTGCTTAATCTTTCACTTTTTTTTTGATTGATGACAAAAAGGAGGAGAATGGACCCAAGAAAAAATCAAAGTGGGTAAGCACACATTTAAAAAGGAGAAGGATCTTTCTTGTCATGTTTTAGCAAATTTTTTTTTTTCAACAATTCTTCATGGTTCAGCAAGTTTCAAAAATCTGTCATTATGTTTTAACAAGTTTGCAAAGTTTTCAAAAAGTTTCAGCATATTTCAATAAGTGTCAAATGTTTCAAAAAGAAACAATTTGAGCATATGTTTAGGGGGAGAAGAATAAAAATGTTTTCAACAAAATTCATCCTCTTGAGAACAAGATGGTCTTTTTGAATTTTTGCAACAAAAAGGGGGAGGCAAAACCTGTTGGTTTCATTTTATTTTTTCTTAAAACAATTAAGTTTCATTTGAAAACTTTTCTTAAAAATTTTTTATATCAAAAATCAAAGTTTCGGCACACTATGCAGATTTTTGGCACGCTTTTGGCACATACTTGATAAACTACCGAAACTCTAAATTTTTAGAATCAAAATTGTAATTTCAGCATGAAGACAAAGTTTATTGGCATAAATCTTCATCCCTAGCACATAACTTTTACATTTAGCACTGAATTTAATCATTTTGGCACAAAATTCAACTTTTTCATGAAAAATTCAGATTTTTGCTGAAAATTCAACTTTTTGAGTCAAAATTCACTATAAATCGCATCAAAAATCTGATTTCTCTGAATTCAAAACATGAGAAATGAATATCATATTGTTTTTGAAAGACTAATAAAAATTTTTAACTTTTGACTCACATTCTCACTTTTGGCACTCATTTCGAGATTTTTGGCACAAATCCTATATTTGAAACTGACTTAGAAATTTCTTCTGATATGAGCCAAATAATCTAAACCTTATGTTAAGTTCAATGCTGCATTGCTTTAATTTATTATTTTTATCTTATACTTAATGGTTTTGTCATCATCAAAAAGGGAAAGATTGTTGACCCCGCATTGATTTTGATGATCAGAAAACAATTAAGAAGGTTACTGATGACTTTGGTGTAGATCAATGTGACTTGCAGGTATATAAAGTCACCAAAAGTATCTAAATGGATTACAAACCTCAAAATGAGTATATGATTCAAGAGAGAGAGTCCCAAGATCTGAGAAGAAGGATTCAAGGTCAGATTAAGCAAATCTCAGATGTTTGGCAATGTTCTCAAAAGAAGAAAATCCAAGTTGTTTAAGTTATGGTACCAAGTTTACTTGATTCATTGAGTTTCCAAGTCCGTGGAATGAATTGTCAAGTTTTGGAGACTTCAGTCAACTCCCACGGCAACTATTGAAACTTGGAATGGAAGATTAAAACCATTAGCCGATCCACATGCAAGCTATCAAGTCAAAAATGTGTCACAATTGGTATTTCAGAGGAAAAACATGTGTTAGTCGGCTCTAGAGCTGACTACTGTGGCATCCACAGTCACCAGGACTATGCTAGTTGGCTCTAGAGCTGACTAACCTTGCCTGGGATTGGAAAAATCCCAGGTTAGTCGGCTCTGGAGCTGACTAACGTCCTGGGTGACCCTGTAACGGCTAGTTCTGACATTTCAACGTTCGGAAACGGCCACTCCAACGGTTCAATCCCTCAACCAACTATAAATACGAGTTAATGGGATGGATTAGTAAGTTTTTAAGTGGATTTTTTAAGGATTACAAGTGAGAAAAAGAGAGATTTATTAAGTCAAATCCAGCAAAATTTCAGCCTAATCCAGTTTTCAAAAATTACTGTTGCTGAAGTTCAAAAATCCTTTGAAGCCAATTCAAAGCTCCCACCAACCACTCCAGAAGCTTCATCAAGTGCTCTTAACTCCAGCATTCAAAGAAGTGAAGCTCATTCAAGGAAGAAAAGCTTCAAATTTGTAAAGTACTCTGAATTATCTTTATTTGCTCATTAAGGAGCTACACTTGCTGAATTTATTTCACCTTGTGAACTGTTGAGTTTCAATTTGGTTGAAACTTATGTAGGGTGTGCCAAACCCTTAATTGGAGGTTGTAAAGGCTCCCTTGTGCCTAGAAATAAGAAGCTAGCTGAGTAAGCTAGATTGTAATCGTTGGAGAACGATTAGTGGAGGAAATTCCCAAGGGGTTCTTGGGAAGTGGATGTAAGTGCAAGGGTTAGCACCGAACCACTATAAATCCTTGTGTTTGTGTGTGCCTTCCACTGTTATTGCTGTTTGAGTTAGGTTTGACACTTCACTCCCACACACTCTTATAACTTTGCAAATATTGCACATATTGGTTAGAATTTTAAAAAGAACCCAATTCACTCCTCCTCTTGGGTTGCTTAGCTGGGCAACAATTTGAAAATGACTCTTTGTTATCATTCTTCTAACCTTACATCCTCTTTTTGGAATCATATTAATCCTTGAGGCAGATCAGCATCTCCACTACATTGGGCTTCAACCGACTTTTCTCTCATCGAGCATCCATCCGTATTGACGTTGAACTCAAACCCTTGGCCGTAGGGTTGGCAAGAGCTAGTAGCACTAAACATTGTCGATTGTAGAGAATAGAGAATAAAAGTATAGTGTAAAGAAAGATTAGGATAGTTAACTAGAAAGTAGGAAAAAATTAAGACAGCTTAGAAGAATTAGGAAGACTTGTAAGAAGATGAAAAGGGCTTATGAGAGTTTTAAAGAGCTTAGAAAAGCTATAGAAAGGTTTAGAGAGCTTGTGGTTTGGTATAGGGTGAGGAATAAGGGTTAGGGTCTATTTATAAATGTTGAAAGCTTTCAAATGATCCAAATAATCTTGAAAACTAGTCATTTATGACCGTTGGAAAGAGTAAATAGGCCTTCTTAACTAAAAGACTAAAAAACCCTTAAAAACTAGTTGTTTTTGGCTGTTTTGAAGATTATTTTGAGAATTGGATGGAAACGCCCTTCCCAACTAGCTGTTTTTGGCTATTGGAAAAGGGCATTTTTGCCCTTTCGTAATTGGGCCTAGCATGCCAGGTGTATGCCCAACGGGTCGGGCATGGCGTGCCAGCATGCCTGCCCAACGTGCCGACCTGCAAGCCTAGTAATGGGCCGTGCCATTCTAGCTGTATGGGCTGCCATGCCGACACGGTCCATGAGCCTGAAGGGGACGGTCCGATACGGGCAGGCATGGCTATTGTAGCAACTATGTCATCTCTGGCACAGCCTGTCTTATGCCGAACCTAGGCCAGGACAACGCGATTTATATCTCTAAGCATTACACAAGCCTGAACCACTCTACAGGGGGCATTTAGCATGGAGTGATCCGCCTAGGATCACCAGTGATTTTTGGGATGATAATGGGATCATCCCATTTTATTGCGTTAGGGTGATTCTACATGATAATGATTCAAGATTACCCCTATCTTATGAATCACCTCTCAGGGAGTAATTCTATCATCATCCTCAAGGGTGGTGATACAAAATCACCCCCTTTGATGATCTTGGACTAAAATCGATGGATCAAAATACCCTTGATTTTTAATAAATATATTATAATAGCAATAATTTATATACAATAGAATATATAAAATTAATATATTATATAATGCATAATATATAATATTATACAATATTATATTAGTAATCTTTTATTTATAATATACTATATAAGATATAATATATGATATTACATTTTATTAAATCATATTATATTATATTATATTATGTAAATAATATTATAATATAATATAATATTAGTTAATATATTATAATATATAATATAATTTAGTATATTATATTATATGATATTATATTTTATATATTACATTCTATAATATTATATTTTATATATTATAATAATATTATATATATAATAGGAGTAATTTTGGTATTTTATGGTTAGTAATCTTGAATTCTCATAGCATATCAAATATAATGATGTTAGATCATTAATGATCCTTAAGTAGTGTGATATATCATATCAAATATAGTAATATTTAATCATTAGGGATCAGACCACCTCAATATTAGGATCATTAGTGATTTAAAATCACCAAAGTGATCCTAAAATGGTCACCAAATATACCCTTAGAGTTGAACATGAAAGAATTAAATTACGGGTAAGCTATGGGCGTGTTTGGTGATGAAAAACTAGGGGCATTTTTCAGAAAATTTTTTTATAAAAATTCAAAACAGAATTCTATGTTCAAATCATTTTTTTTCAAATAAAAAAAAACTGCATTTTTTATCTTTTTAAATGTATACCAAATTTATAAATCATCTTTAATTGCTTTCTATTATTGTTCTTTCAAAATGAATTAATATTTTTTTCTATTTTCTATTACATACTTCCACCATTTATTATCACCACTACCATTTCCCTCCATCATTAACCACCAAGCACCCTCTATAACCTTTTTTTTATTTTTTTTAAGTTAATAAAAATTAATTTTTTATTTTGAACAAATGAACATATCTTCTTTTAGTTTTTCTAAATGAAAAAAAAAGAGAAAGAAATAGAAATAAAAATAAAGCATAAAAAATTATTTTACACAGCTAAAGAGGCCTAGGTCTCTCAGCTTGCTTACCGATTAACCCTTCTCATGGTTTCAGCGATCACCGGTGACGGCTTCATCGCTCGCAACATGACCTTCCGGAACACAGCAGGGCCCGGGAAGAATCAGGCGGTTGCCTTCATGTAAAGTTCAGACCTTTCAGTCGTGTACCAATGCAGCTTTGAGGGGTTCCAAGATGTCACGGGAATGGCGGAAAAAAACTTTTTTTTTTTCTTTTTTTTTACCTATATCTGCGGCGATAGTGCGCAACTCTCTCAGCAGCATGTAGCCTCGCCTTTCAGGACTATCGTTAGATGAGCACAATAGAAATCAAGAGATGTAAACTCTCCGATCCAACACCGCACGCCCAGATCTGTGATGCCTTCACACATCAAGCCCCAATGCACAAACACAGCATATACGAAAAAACTTTCCAACCTACTTTAAACCCCAATGTATAAACACAGCATATACCAAAAAACTTCTCAACCCACTAATATAAGGCCGTACAAATGGTAGGACACAACCCTATACAAATGTGTCCTACCCTACCCACAAGCACTCAAGAAAGCCTTTCTTTTTCTCTTACCAGAACTCCACTCCAGTATAAGATGGCACCTTATAAGGCCATACAAATGGTAGGACACAACCCACAAATGTGTCCTACCCTACCCACAAGCACTCAAGAAAGCCTTCTTTTTCTCCTATCGAAACTCCACTCCAATACAAGATGGTACTTTACAAATGTGTGCCCTACCCTACCCATAAGCACTCAAGAAAGCTTTTTTTTTTTCTCCTATTGGAACTCCACTCCACAAGCACTCAAGAAAGTCCTTCTTTACCCCATCGGAACTTCACTCCAGTACCCCCATCGGAACTCCACTCCAGTATAAGATGACCCTCGTCTTCTTGTAAACGGTTGCTCTCCAACTCTCAAGTGGATAACGATGGGATTGATTATCAGTACATCACCTGAGAGTCCTCTTATATAGAGTCGCGTCTCTTCTTGAATCATGCTCAAATCTAGAGTTATCTGATTAATTTAAATCTTTGTAAATCATATATGCATGGCACTATCCGTCCTGCCTGGGTCATTCCAATTCTCTCAATGAATATCGTGAATATCTGGCATCGCCTAATCATTGTGCGCACGGTATTATCCGTTCTATTCGGTCCGTATGAATTCTTTGGATGGATATCTCGCATTGTCTCACTCAATCATTACGTCATCATGATCTTCAAATTTGTGGTGTCGAGTTGGATAAAACAAAATTCCATCAAATTGACCTTGGGACCTGATAAAAGATGAGTACCGCGAGTGCGACATTTATAGCACGGTCGACTTCTTCTTCGGCGACGCTAGTGCAGTCTTCCAGAACTGCAACATCTACGTCAAGAAGCCGATGAACGGTCAACCGAACGTGATCACGGCCCAGGGGCGGTACAGCGAAGACGAGAACACTGGGATATCGATTTACGATTCGATGGTGACGGCTGCTCCTGACCTCGAGTGGTGTGGGAACGCTGCTAATTTGAATACTTTGTACCATGGGGAGTACATGAACACTGGTCCAGGAGCCAACACTAGTGATCGAGTGACGTGGCCTGGGTATCATGTTATTACGTCTGAATCGGAGGCCACGTATTTCACGGCGGGGAACTTCTTGTCCGGGGGCTCATGGATTCCGGCAACTGGAGTCCCATGTACGTATGGCCTTTGAAATGGCCTCAAGCGTAAATGGCTGATAACCCATGTTAGAGATGTTTTTCTTTTCTGTTCTTATTTTTTTATGACAAATAAGGAGGATTAAATCCTTCTGAAAGAAGCAGCCAGTTCAGCAAGTTGTGGATGGAACTCAATTATAGAAAAAAAGACATTCCTCCTGTGAAGCAGCCTAATTTGCCGAATAATTTATAACCTAATTTGCCTTTCTATAAACATTAAAGCATTCGGCACTTGAAACAGATGAGATAAGATAATGTATATCTCTCGTATATGGATATTTATAGTCTAACTGTTTTGATCTATAAGATAATTGTAGCTAAATCGCCTTTCAAAATTATGTTGCAATGCTGAAATCTTTTAATTGCCACTTTTAACCAATGTTGAGCACCGGTCAATTTGGCACAAGGCATTGAATTGGTTGTAAAAAGAACGACAAGAGCAAGCAGAACCCATCCACATTGGTCTCTAATTACTATTTCGACTCTAGATACATTAGGATAAATTGATCCATCAAAATTTTTCTTTATATATCCTGATTAGGAAGCGACGAAGAAATAGAGTTTGAAGAATTTTTTACATTCTACCTTGGAGAGATGCCCCAGATGCTAAATCATTGATAATTTTTAATGTGGTGGAACGAATAAATTCCTTTGCTTTGCCCTTAGTCTATCTAGCCATCCAACTAAGGTTAAACCGCTTGTTGCCAAAGTGCACCTCATTTTGTACCTTCCATATCCACCATAGAGAATAGGAGAGGATAGTCTAGACCTTGCTCATAACCTCATTCTCATGCTTTTGAATTAAGAACTCCAAAGCCTATTGCACATATGGAAATTTGAAAGAGGATTTTGATTTAGACAAGTCCACACTAAGTTGGAACCCTAACACTAATAGAAAACTAACAATTGAAAGTTTCATCCATCTAATCACCTCTTGTAGGCAACTAGAACAAAGATAATTCTTTGAGATATAAGTAATGAGTTAGGAAGGCCTTCATGTCATAACTTTCAAATAAAGTACATGACCCTTTGGTGAGTTTTTACTTTTTCAGATGAATCTTATGTTTGGCAAAAAAGTACTACTAATGTATATGCCCAAAACATTATAAATACCCTTCGATGACCTTGCATTCTTTCTCTTCCCTACTCTCCACTTTACTCTTTTTCTTTTCCAAACCTCTATCCTACCAATCCTTGGGAGACCCCAACAAACCTAAAGCAAGACTTTAAGGGGACATTTGGTATAAGGTGATCCACCTAAGATCATCAGTAATATATGAAATGATGATGGGATCATCTCATTTAATTGAACTTAGATAATCCTATATGATAGTGATCCAAAATCATTCCTATCTTATGTATCACGCCTTAACCTATCATCGTCCTAAGGGTAATAATCGAAGAACACCCCTTTGAGATGATTTTGGGCTAAAATTTATAAACCAAAATATTCCTTATTTATAATAAATATATTATAATAATATATATATATAACATGATATACAAAATTAATATGTTATATATAATATTAATTTATATTATAATTAATATATTATGCTATACTAGATTATAATTTATCTATTATAATATAATATAGTACAATGTAATATATCATACTATATTATATTATGTGATATTATATTATATAGTTATAGTAATATAATAAAAATATAATAAAAATAATTTTTATATTTTATGATTAGTAAATTTAGATTTTTATGATATATAAAATGTAATTATATTAGATCATCAATTAATTTTAATCACTGTGATATATTATTTTAAATTATAGGATAATATTCTTTGTTCACTGGGATGAGTTCACCGCAGGACTAAAATCAATAGGGTTATCCAAGAGGGTCACCGAACGCTTGGGCCACGTGTCGACTATAGCTCCATAAAGCAACCCCTCCTTCCCTAGGTAGAGAAGAAAAGAGTGGCGAAGGGAGATCGGAAAAATTAAATAAATAAATAAATAAATTTCTGATCTGGTTCTAGGGTTAGAGTAATCGAGAGTTACGGTTAGGGTTCCTCCGTCGTCGTCGTTGTCGTCGCCAGATATGGCTTTGGAGTGGGTGGTGCTGGGGTACGCGGCGGGGGCAGAGGCGATTATGCTACTGTTTCTGACCCTCCCGGGGCTGGACGGTCTCCGGCGGGGGATGGTGGCGGTGGTGCGGAACGCGCTGAAGCCGCTTCTCTCGGTGGTGCCTTTCTGCCTCTTCCTTCTGATGGACATCTACTGGAAGTACGAGACCCGGCCGACGTGCGACCAGGAGCACGCCTGCACCCCGGCCGAGCACCTCCGCCACCAAAAGTCCATCATGAAGAGCCAGCGCAACGCTCTTCTCATCGCCTCCGCGCTCCTCCTCTACTGGCTCCTATTTGCCGTCACCAACCTCGTCGTGCGCCTCGATCAGCTCAACCAGCGCCTCGAAAAGCTCAAGAGGCAGGAGTGATCGGTTGCCAGGCCCGCAGATCCCTCTTGTAGAAGAATGTAGGGGTAGGAAGAACAGAAGTCCCGATTTCTTACAGGCTTGGCTTCCCCCCTTTTCTTGATTTCTGCTGCTGTTTTGGTTTCGATCTCGTGGAATTTTTCTTTTCTTCTTGTTACTCTTGATATCGTGGTGTGTATGGATATTTTGATTTGTATACTTTATCGCAGCTGCTGTCCATCTTCTGATGAATGAAACCTTGAATTTCGGATTTAGGTTGTTTTATTTTGTCGGACATGTTGAAATTTTGTTTTTGTTCATATCTTATTGGTTTATTTGGTAGGTTTTCGATAAAATGCATGCCCTGGATGGGAATTTTGATAAAACGTTGGAGAAATAGGGCAGAATAATTCCTCTTAGTTGTAATCAGTTGATCTTCAGTCAACAAGATCCCAGAATCCCCTATCAGGGTTTATAGTTATTGCTGATGTTCATCGTCGATGGAAATCCAAAATTGATGTTTGCTGTTGTCAGTTTGTAAGAAAATTTTCCTCTGTTGAAGAAAATCCCGTTAATAAGGAACCAAAGGAATGAATGATATAGGGGAATGATACTGTTGTCTTGGTGCGTTAATTCCTGGATGTTTACCCTGATTAAGATTACAAAGTATGTGTTGTAATTTGTAACATGTCGGATGGGTTTAGTATAATTTATGCTCCTGGTTATACCATGTGCAGTTTGTTGAACATTCTAGCAAGCACATCTCCTACCAGACCATTTAATTCTGGTACCAAAAGGTGCTGTCGCACTTTGTCTATTTATCAATTTCTCCTTGCAATCTTGTTCTTATCATCCTTTTTTTCTTTTCATTTCTTATATTTCTTTCTCTTCTAGTTCTTCTTTCTTATTGCTGGTATTTCACTTATATTCTTATTCTCCTTTTTGTGTCTGAACCCGAACCTTGTTATACTTCTTCTCCTTCCTCTTCAATTTCTAGCTTAGAGGTTTCCTTCTTTTTGAGTTCTGTTTTTGTGATCCAATTCTTAGATTTTTTTTTTTTTTTTTAATAGCCTACAACTGGATCTAACTGATTCTCTATCTTAGCTGGATGGTGTGCTATAGTATTCTTTCATCTGAATAAAAGTCATGTCATCCTGTAATCGTATGTGCACCCTATCACCTATGACCTTTTATGCAGAAGTCCCAGTTCTTTTTAAATACCTTAATAGGAATTCCCTCCTCCATTTTCTAAAATCAACTAAATAATATTTTTAATAGAAATGTGGAAAACAACATAGAGGGCACTTAGGTTGTGCCAAGATGTCTACCCAACTTTTACCTATTTTTCATGATCAATTGCACTTGTAGCACAAGATTCTTGAAGACTTTCTGAGCCAACTGTCACATGTACTTTCATCTCAGGTTTGACATGCAGCCTTTATTGGACCACCCTAATTTTAGCACCATGCTTTGAAGTGGAATCCAAGTCATGCTTTCAGGAAGTTTTATATAGAGTTGCTTGTTAAGTTTAGCTATGTTGTTGATCATAAATTGTTTTTTTCCCATATATTGCATTATTAGTGCCTTTTTGGGCTCTAGGATTGTTAGCTTAGTTCCTCAAAGATGACATTTTGTGAAACTACCGTGAAGAAATTAAGATTTTTAAGGTTAAGATCAAATAATAGGCCATGATATCATGAGCTGATCTTGTTTTACTTACAAAATTTGAATTTTCTAAGAATGATATAGAAATCATGTAAAAAGTGTGCATTGAAACAGTTTGCCACAATTTCTTCAATGCTGCATTTGCGAAATTGTTTATCAGTTTTGGATTGGATTTTTACATTATCTCTTTTTTATTTCCCTAATTATTTGTGCCTTTCAAAGCACATGTTCAAAGCTAGCTTGCATTTTACTTTATTAACAACTTCCAGTTGAGATGTAATAATCAAGTTGGAAAGAGATATGGTGTTTTATCATGTTTGGAGAGAAACAACATTGCAGTGTCACTTAATTCTGCAATCTTTCAGCCCTAGTGATCTAACAATTTATTGCAGATCAGTCAGTCTGTCCCCTATACTTTTGTTCTCTCCCCCTCAAATCTTGTTGCTGGATAGATCTTAAGCTAGATAAAGTAATTAAGTGGAAAATTTTTATAGCCAGATGGTAGTGGCCTTGTTGAGGCCCATTGGAGTTGCACTTTGTGTGCATAGTCTTGGAACTATCATTTTCAAAATGTTTAGTCTGATTAATAGCCTTTTTATTCTGATTTAAAATCTTGCCAGTTAATCTCATCAACCAGAACTGCATAATTTACAAAAACTATCTTTTAACTATGGACTGCCTATGCATCTTTGTTATCTACTCTGGAGGTGGTTGAATACATCCTCTTCTTAGTTTGCATGGAATTCTCACCTATCTTTGTTTAACAACCCTTTTCTGAGCTTCAGAGTGTGATTCTAGATCCAAATATGGATGTCCTGACCAAGCTAAAATTTGTGATTTTGTGCCATGTGAACTATCTACTTTGCAATTAAACAAATATTTAGTGCGTTCATTTGTTTGCAAATCTGCACTGCCTCGGGATATGGTGATGATGGATCCCAACTCCATTCAATGGTGAGTGATCTCCATCTCATGGCTCATGCCATCCGAGTTGCTTTGAATCAATGCAGGGTTTCACAATGGACTCCCGCTGCAACAGTTTGTGATCGCATGTGACATTGCAATTACATACTCTGTCCTGTCACCTTATGGCCTCTGCCCTGCTATAACTACTCAAGTCCCATATCATCATGGTTCCCTTTTTTTCTTTTTGGATTGAATTATCACTTGCTTCTATTTTTGAAAATTGGTCATCCCCAGAGCTTTAGGTGTAACTTATGGGTCGAAGGAGAAATCCAAAATTAGTGATTTTAAATGATATTCACTTGGAAAGATGTTTGTGTTATTTGCTAGCAGCGAAGCTTTGCTAAAACTTTCAAAATTCTTGATTCCCCCTTCTCTTCCTAGTTACAGTGTCAAACTGTTGCCGTGTTTGAATTGCCTACTTTTGCAATTAAAAGAACCTCCACTGAAATAGAAACTACAAATTTGGAGGTCCATTACTTTTCTAGTTAAACAGAAAGCAAAAGGTACTCCTAGAAATAAAATTCTACAAACTGTGATTGAGGCTAGTTCCATATAAGTGTGTAATTCTGTATCTACCCATATTTCCTTTAAATTTTAGCACCTTAAAGTTATCCTTTGTAATCATTCACCGGGTACATTGTCCAGCGGGTGGTTATAATGTAATGGTGAAAGGCTTGTGCTGCCAAGCTCAATGTCATGGGTTTGAATCCTAAGCCAGTGACTCTGTTGGAAAAAAAAAAAAAAGGTTAGGTCTGTCCTCATCCTTTGTAATCTACAACTAATCTATAGTCTCCTATTTCCATGCTGCCTAGTACTAATCTCCATGTAATCTATAGGATCATATTTCACCATTTAGGCCCATATCAAATCTTTTTATGTATTATTAAGGCATTTCAAATTCTATCTTCTTGCCTCCCAAATCTGTTTTCTGCACAATTATGGCTTACCTTCTCAATTTAGCATGGTTTTCTGTAGTGTTCAAAATTTTCCAAGTTTCTCGTCAAGTCAAGGATTATATCAAATCCTTGCATTCGAATATGTTTTCATACGCATGCTTCTTTTTCCTTTGTAATGCTCAATGACTATCTATTCCTATGTTATCAGGTGCAAGTTATGTCCTGATCTTCCTGTTATCTCTTTGAAGATTGCTAGCTATTCTTCTAATCACCACGAACTTTTTGATACCTTTGACTTTCTATCCTGTGCTATCACTATTTTCTTAGCTTACCATCTCTCTATATTTGTGATCATTTCTGAGTGGGTGACCTTACAATATTTATTGAGGTGCTTTTACCAATTGAGACCATTTGCAAGTGGGATCTGGTTCTTGTGCAAAGGTTTTCCAAATTCTCCGCCTTCTACACGTTATATAAATTTTGTTGCTGCTTGTTTTTACAAGACAGCTTGTAGAATATGATCCTATAGAACTAATTACCCAATCCGCCCTATTTCTTGCCAAGGTCAGGATAATTAATAGGGCACTTCTGAGGTATTAAGATCTGAAACTAGATTTGTATTGTTAATGGAAATTGTGGATTGTGGATTTTAATTATAGGTGAAATGAATCCATCAAAAAAAAAATATAGATGAAGTGAAATGGTGTATTTTTGCTACAGTATATTACCATTCAACCAAATCAGTATACGGATGGGCTATCAAACTAAGTTTGCATGGTAGGCGTAGGCATCCTTGCCAAAACAAAAGCTGCTACAATGAAAAAATAGAAAAACTGTTATTCGAACTTGCTTAGTTGATTATCTGTTGAAGGGTTTCGACTTCTACGAATATCATTGCATGTTTTGTTTTCTTCCTGATATGAATCTCCAATATTCTTTTGCATCTGAAGTTGTGATTTAGTAGCAGCATTCTGTAATTCTGCTAGTCAAGTAGAGGTTAAATTCCACTGATATGTTCGGGGAGGGGGACGGTCTATAGTTTTATGAAGCGCATGGTTCGCACTTGGATAACAAATTATTTATCTTAAGCATCGATATTTTGTTGTGCTTCCATCCTATTCTTATTTTCGAGATTAATTGACCATTTTCCATTCCACCCTTGTCGCTTTATTGTTGGTAATCTTACATTCAATTTGGCATGGTTTGAAATGGATTATCTTTCAGTGATATAAGAGAGTGGAAGCATCTTCTCCGATGGAACGTTTTCTGGTTCTACCAATTGGTAGTTTATAGCATGTTCTCCGATGGAACGTTATCTGGTTCTAGCAATCGATAGTTTATGAAGTGAATTCAGGATTGGATCACCCTGACATAAGGATGCACTTCTGGAACCAGAACAAAATCTGCTTTTTATACATAAAATTAAAATTTTACGGCTTACAAGGTATTACATTCAAAACTAAATCTGCAACAATTTAATGTAACTAATAAAATAACTTTTTTACAATCAAATATGATATCAAAATCTACGAAGCAAAACTAAATCAACTCTATATTTAGCATTTCTCTTATCCAAATTTATCATGTGACTCGGTCTTATAAACAGAAAGGTTTAAAAATATTTATGAACTAATGTTAATCAAGTAGACATAATAAAAAAAAAAAATCTTTACTTATATATTAAAATACTCATATTTATAATTCAATAAAACAGTAAAATTTTGGTTGAGTTTTCATAAATAATTTTTTACACTTACATAAACTCATTAATCAATTGCAATAATAAACAGTTCATAAAATTAAAAAAAAGCAGTACGAATTTTTTCTTTCACGCTATGCTTAATACACTTTTATTTATTTAAAAATCACTTTGCATTAACATAACTTTAATCAAGTTTCAAAATATGTAAACAATTCACTGCATTTAATCCCTATGGAGTTGGGATCTTTACGCTTCGAAGTTTTAAATCTAATAATAGTCTTTGTACAAAGCTAGATAGGCTGGGTACATTCATACATAATCTGACTATGAGTTTATAGCATACATGTACATGCATCATATCTTATTTTATATATAAATAATTTAATAATTATATGAAAAATCTATATACATATAAATTTTCAAAATTTAACAAAGATATATTATAACATATACACAAGGAGCTTATTTGATCCGGATTTTTCATATAAATAAGAGATGCAAACAAATTTACAAAATTTATAAATCATCCTTTTATATCATAAACATTTAACTAAATATATTTAATATCTATTTATAATTTTCAAATTAAATGTCATACGCTTTCAAATCATAAAATTTAAAATAAATTTTAACATAATCAAAAAAATATAATAAATCCAAATATATAGATTTTCAAATACGCTTGTATTTAAATAAGCTTATCTAATCCAAAATTCCATATAAAATGGGCATATAAAATATTTTATAAAATTTTAAAATCCTTTTATAAGTTAAAAACCAATCTTAAAAATATTCTATTTAGAGCAAGGTTGCTTGCATCTTTCAGATAAACTTACCAGCACTTCTTACAAACATCCGACTAATCCTTTAAGTTTGATGCTGAAGAACCACATCATCCTTTAACCTTCACCTTTTAGGCAATTAATTTAATACTAAAAGATCTCAATTGAATTCTATTTATAGAGAAATTTTTTTAGGCCAATAGGTTTCTTACTTTTTATAAGATATTAATTCTTAAAACTACACTAATTAGAAAACTAATTTTTTAAAAAAACTAAACTGATTAATATTAAATACATGCATAAAAAATAGATTTCTAATTGCAACCAAACTTTTGAGTGATCTAATATCTATTTCTGAGAAAAAGAGTTATAAAAATTTAGCTACAAACATTCAAAAATATCATCCTTAAATTATCATTGCATATAGCATTTTTATATTTTTTTAGAAAATTTGACGACGTTAACATATGTTCATAAAATCGCTTAGAACATCGTCAATATAACTCCAATTAGAATAATTTAAGATGCGTTAGAAATCACACTTGATAAAACATCATGAACATAGTTACACTTAAAAATTTTGATTATATTGTTTTTGATAAATTTCTCCTTTTAGTTGACCGATACCAGACTAGGGATTATCTGATTAAAGTTCTTTAGTAATCTAAAATCATTACGTTTGGCATAAATGGGAATCCTAAATCACCAAGCATGAAATGCCAAATTTATCACTAATTAATTAACCTCTTTTTACCTTAAAAAATAAACACTCCTAATATATTTTGCAAATACCATGATAATTTATCATTATTTTATATTTTTTTATTATTATAATATTCAAATTTAATCAGAATATTATTTTTTAAAAAAATATTATATTATAATTAAATTATAATATAAGGTGGACTTGACTACATTCGGATGTAACCAAGTTTACAATCTAGTCACCTCTTCTATCGTTGGATTCCAGAGCCAACCCACCTTTTCTACCTTTTCATCTTTGGGATTTTTAAATTTTATGGATCCAAGAATAGGAGAGGTGACCGGATCCAAGCTTAACTACATTAGAATGTAGGCAAGTCTAACTCATTATATATTATAATATTATAATTATTATACTATCATATTTATACTATATAATATTATATTATTACAATATAATGATATTATATGATATTATTATCGTATAATTTTATAATATTAAAATATATTACATTAATGTGAAAATAATATCTAACTTTTTTTTATATGGATAAAAGGCATTTTGATCCCTAAATCTCAAGTTAAGATCACTGTCTATGAGTGATATTCGATACCCAATCTGAAGATAAGTATGGAATCACTAGATTAAGTGATGATTTTAGAGATGGGGTGATCTGCATTACCATTACGTAGTATCATTGTGGTACAATAAAATGCAATGATCTCATCATTTCCATCGAGATCATTGATGATTTTGGATGTCACTCCATAGTTAGATTGAGGACATGGGAAATGTTCGATCCTTGCTAGCCCAGCCCTAATGGGCCCTCGGTGATGCCACATTCCTATGGTATCCAATCAGGTTGCAAAATCTGGTCCAGAGTAATTTAATTTCAAGAACTGAAATTAAATCAATTAAATTAGATGGAGGACTTGCAGACAGCTCCGGGGTGTCAATTTCCGTTGATAAGGAGTAGTGACAGATGCGTTGTGAGGGGGGTGGGTAAACCAAACTGGATGTACTGAATGAAAGCATCACCAACATAGCCTCTTTTCTTTTTTAGTTTCCCATTGGCTCCAAATCCAAGGAGAGGTAGACCAACCTTATCTTGAATTAGGTACCTTATCTTGAATTAGGTGGAAGTAGGTTTTGGAGGATAAACAACACATACAATTCTATCTACCGTGTCATTTAAATATGCACTGCAAAATTGACAACCCAATGTAAGTCCCAGCTTATTTCTTATGCCCAGATGAAATACCTCTAAAATTGGTCCATTATTTGTTTTGGCATCAATGTGTAGCTTTTCCTTCAAGGTTTTATTATAAGGGATTGTTTGGAGTAAATATTTTTATGTATATTTCTGGATAAATTGATTGATATCTAAAATTTAAATATTTTAAGTGCAACAAATTATTCCCGAGCATCTGATTTATCCTTAATTTTGAGATAAAAGATTAAGAGAGGGAGGGATGTTAATCTTTTGATTCTCATAGCTCATTCTTTTGGGGATATCAAATTTACTCAAAAATCTATATATTCCTAGATATATAACTTAGGTAACACTTAAATGAAAAAATAATTTATCCATATTCTTTTATATATTGAAAAGTGAACATAGTATATGTTACCTATATTCTTTTATGTTATAACTTTTTTGAATAAATTGTAAAATCTATTCATCTTTCGTATAATACTCTTTATATTATTAGGCTGACTTTATTAATTATATGCCCTTTATAGTATCAGTTACCTGTCTTGTTTATGATTGTAGCTTAATTTTTTCTTATCAAATTATATTTTCAATCATACTTTCGATATATATTAATTATATATAAATTTTATTATTTAAAAAAATATATTTTTAGAATTACTATTTACTAATTAAAGTATAATATTATATCTTTTTATAAAACATCAATCATATCATAAGAAGATATTTTTATTTTAATCATAAAATTTTTACAAATAATATATTTTTATTTATAAGATAAAATGCTATATCAAAATTTTTCATCTAAAAGTTATTGTTTTTATCAAAATTATTGCCTAAAAATAAACTTGTGATTTGCTCTTTCTTCTCGATATACATCGAGAGTAAAAGATTGAGAAAGAATATATATATATATATATATATATATATATTACCTAATCAGTGGAAAGCTAACTTAATCATTTTTTATATAATAAGCTTTTTCCTTAATTTGATAGGTAAATGATAACTTAGAAATATAATTTACTCATTGAATTTTTTTACCGAAGCAAAAGAATACAATTAAGTTAGTCAATGAAAAAAACAATCAATTCTCTTATCAAATTTTTTCATCAAGAAACGAAACTCAGAAACTCAGAAATGAAATAAAGGATTAACATAGAAATCTAATCCCTTCTGTTTCAAAGTGTCCTTAAGGATGAACTTATTGTAAGATGAAGTTGCTGACCCTTACTCTATTTAAAGTTGCATATACCTTTGAACTTCATTTTTCTCATATAGTCATGGTTCATTTTGATACTATTTTATGTGTGGTGTGGAGAATTCAAGGTGGTCTAAAGCATGGGGCGCATGGTTCTCACGTTGGATTATGGTGAGTCCACAACTCTTTTTATCTTTGGAGGTAGGTAAAGGTAACCGAGCCCTTAAGGTCTTAAAATATGGATATAAAAGCCACTGCAGGCAAGGCTTTACAAGCCCCTGTTTTATTTATGGCCACCACCAAACCTCTCACACGTTTATCTTCTTTGGAACACGACAAAAATTCCAAAAGAGTGCACCTGGAAGCTCGTCCGTGCGAACAATTTACCAGAACTTTGACTCAGTTTTATCCATTCGCCAAGCTTTCAAAAAGCTAGAAACAATGGCTGCTACTTTCTTGACTCAGTCCAATAGCAAACCTTTAGAATAAAATAATAGCTATTATGCTATGTGACCATTGATTCCAACACCAATGTTATTCCATTATAATTTCGATCCCCCACTAAAACCAACATTTATTTGCTTTTGCTTTTTTTAATATTAATATGATTGTTATAACAACTGTTATAAAAAAAAAAAAAAAAGAAAAGAATAATAATAGAAAATAATATTATTATTTTCAAATTACCGTTCTTTAAAAAAATTTATAATTTTTCAGATAATTCAGTCTCTTTAAGGGCAAACATGGTGTTATTTTATTGTAAATGGAGTGACCATTTTAACAGTTACAATGGATATTTTCTATTAGAAAAAAGAAAGTTACAATGACCATTACTTGCCCTACATTGCATCATTTGAATTTTTATTATTAAAAAGTGATTTTACAATGAATATTAAATGGAAAATAATAGGAAAAAATGATAGCATTATTTTCCATTCGCTGATCTCACTTAATAACAAGTTGTTATTTTTTAGAACAATACAATCTCTTTAGGAAGGAAAATTGACTAAAAACTTTGAATCTTAAAAAAAAAGAAAATGTTGGAGAAATAGAGTGCAAATAAAAATATTATCAACTATTTGCTAACCAACTGCTACAGCCATCATTTTAAACATTGATTGTTAGCCATCAAGATGAGAAATAACAACATAAATGATAAATAGTGCCTTTGCTTCTAAACCGCAACACTATTCATAAAATAGAATATTATTTTTATACTTACAAAAAATTTTGAACTAAAAATATTATTTCAATTGAATGAACAGTGAAATGTTGCATAATGGTTACATAAATATTGTGATTTGAATATCCATTACATAAAATGGCAATTTATGTGTTCAAGTTTAGACCTGGATAACATTGTTATTGGATTTGATCTCTCTCTCTCTCTCTCTCTCTTTCTCAGGAAAAAAAAAAGGGATCCTGTTGGGATAATTTTTTTTTTTTTTTTTTGTTACCATCCAACTAATTTATGTTGACATCCTTTCCAGGAACCGTGTTGACTGCTCTGTTGAGAAGACCACGTCACAGAAGAAGTTTCCCTTCTCAAACGTGATGGACTGGGACATCAAGTGTTATGGATAAGGGAAGAGGGCCCTTGTTAATTTTGCACAGCAAATTTTGGTCCCAGGGCTGTAAAATTAGACCATCTGGAAGGAGTTGGCCTGGCTCGGACTTCACTGAGTTATAACTGAGCCTACACCAAACCATATCATTTGGGTTTGGTGAGAGCCTGAGATTCCTTAAAGCTTTCATTTATCTAATTTAAACTTGGTGAAAATATACTTTAGGTCCTTAAACTTTCAATTGCTACAATTTAGTCTCTTTAAGTTTTGAAAACGTTATATTCGTGACGTTTCGTTACATGAATCAATTAAAATTAATAAAATGATTGATATGTCATCATGTAAATCAGTATATGTATTTGTATCAGCATAATATATCAGTTATTTTGTCAAGTTTAACTGATCTCATATAATAGATGTGAGAAATGTAATATTCTTAAAGCATGAGAGATCAAACTGTAATAATTGAAAGTTTAAGAGCTAAAATAAATTTTGAGTGAAAGTTTGAGTATCAAAAGTATATTTTAGCCTTTAAAATTTTATGGGTTCTCAGTGTGATGGTTATTCTACTTTTCAAGTTTCCTTTCTCTTGGTTATTGTTTTGCCTTATTGGCCATGATTGAATTGGTCCCATAGAGTACATGATGGTGTATTTAGTGAATAATAGTTAAAATATGAAAGCCAACTTACTGGTTTCATATGATGGTTAAGCTTATTGAAGGGTTCTTTTAAGGTCCCTTTTTTTTTTCTTTTAAGGGTTTTAATTATAAGGTATTTTTACTTTTCTTTCTAAACCAAAAAAAAAAAAATGCAACCAATCTTTCAATCTCAATTTAAGTTACAATTAATCCCTACTGTTTAAATTAAATGGTAAAAGAAATAAAAAAATAGTCACACAATTGTCATGTAACTATTAAAAATGTCAAATTTTTATAATAAATAATGCAGTAAAGAACAATAATATTCTATCTTTTCTTTTTTTAAGACATACCAAATGATGTTTACAGTGGTCATATGACTGTAGCTGAAATCAAATTTGAGGGATTAATTATAAATTTTTTAATTTAGAAAGGAATGTACAAATATTTCATAATTAAGAAAGATTAAGTAAAATTAAATTTTTTTATTATTATTACCCTGATGCAGAAGGGAGGAAAGACCTTACATCTGTTAGGTCTTTGTTATACCGTTAGGTTCCATAGCTAATTTGATCCTATACTTTGCTTGCCAAGTAAGTGCTCTTTATCCTCTCATTTGGTAGATAATAGCTTCAAAAAAATCTCATGACATCACCCAACCAATCAAAGGAGTTTCCCCCACGCCACAAATTTGCCCCGCTCCTGAAGCCTGCCAAGAATCGTTCAATAGACCATCAAAACTACCGACTCCAATAACCCCTCCCACGGAGCCAAATGTCAAAGAATCCATGGTCCAATTCATCCTAGATTTTGAATTCCTCCATTACAAGGTCCAAGTCTAATATTACTCAAACCTCTATTCCTAAGAGAGAGACAACAACAAAAAGAAAAAAAAAAAAAAGGTGGGGGGGGGAATCTGAAGCATGGTCACAACTCTTAATCCATGGATTCTCTTCCAACTGGGTTTCCATGGGTGCACACAAGTTCTAGCTCGTGCATTTGTACTCATTTCACTTGCCTAACCTTTCAATCTTGCCATCCATTGAGGGTTAATTAAAATGGCCATAAGTTCATGGCTTTTGTTTAATAAAAGACTGTTGAGCCACACTTGCTCCTTTTCCCCACGGTTCAAAGCTCAAAGGTGGCCGTCTCCAGCCGAACAAAGTATAGAGATATTTCCCACCACCTTCGTTTCCTACCTGGTCCTCACATGGAAATCATTTCCCCTCTCCCCCTCCATTCCGTTCAGCTTCTATAAAAGAGACCCAGAGAGAGAAGATTGAGACAAGGTGGCCTTGGCCTGAGAGCTTTCCATTGATCTCTTGGCTCTTGCAATGGAGAACATGGAGCAAAACACGAGAGGTGATCACAAGGAGAGCTTGAGGAAGGGATGCCATGTTCCGGTCCACAGCCAAGTGAGGAGGATCAAGCAAGAGGATGAGAAGATCGAAGGCCAGCTCCAGCCTCCGGTGTTCGAGATGAGACCCGTCCTTCGGGACCTCACAAGGCAGCTCTCGAGGTCGCCTTTGGGGCGTGCGGGCCGAGAGATCCCCGTAGGAGAGTGAGTTGGTTTCAACGCTTGAAAGCTTCCATGGGAGAAGGTTGGTTGGCGGTGGAAGAACAGAAGATTTCTTCTTGGTCTTCTTTCGGTTTTCTTCGTAGGCTATGGAGAGAAGAAGTGTGACGACTTCATGGGAGTTCATGTCCTTCATGATCTCTATCTTGGCTCTTCTTCTTTTTTTTTTTTTTTGCCTTAATTTATTTATGTTTGGTTTTCTTCTAGCCTATGTGAATACCAGTCATCTTGGTTTTGTTTCTTTTGTTTGGATCCTTTTTTTTTGAAAAAACAAAAAAAAAGAAAAAGAAATTCGTTTGGATCCTTTGATATGTTTTGATGTTTTTATTTCTGAACAGAGAGGATGAAATTTTGAACTCCCCCACCAGAGTCTGATCTTTTCATCAACAAAAACACATTGGTGTCTCTGGAGCTGTAACATTTGCTTTCTATTTGTACAAATATACTTGATGCTATCTTTTTTTTTGGGGGGGGGGGGAGCATACTAAAGAGGCTTAATTATCCTGCAACTTTTCCAGTTCCTTGTCAGAAAAAAAAGAAAAGAAAAGAAGAAAAAACAGTTTCTTTCTGGTTCTCCATACAGAGAGAAAAATAGAACAGAAAAGAAGTGCCAGGCCTCCACCACATCATCACCTTAGAAAGGGGCTGAAAAGAGAAAAAATTTGTTTATCTGATTCTAGCTGTTGTTAAACTTCCATTCATTGGAGCAATACACTTCCATTGACAGATTATGGCAGTGTTCCCATAGATCCAACAATTTGGGAATTATTTTCTGGAGCTTCAACATCTTAAACTGTATTTAAATCAGGCAAAGATATCTCACTTGAACCCAATATTTTAAATGTTCTCATAGGCTTAGCTTGGGCAGCAAAGATACTGGGAGAATGGCAACACCTGGAAGGCATGTTTTAGCCTGCTGGATGGAATGATGCAACTGCCCAAGCTAACATGTGAAGCATCAAAATACAGAAAAAGCTCATTTCAAGATAGGTTACCAACAAAAAAGAGATTGATAATCCAATGAGGCAATTTATAATTTGGGAGCATTTGAATAAAGCCATTGACAGTGAAAAAGATACTTTGGACAGAGGATTTTTCCTTTGATAGCATCGTAACTCTCTGAGAAAGCTTTCGCATTACATTAGTGATGATCAACTTCTGTTGGAAACACTCCCTTTCAAAATGGATTCATCCTCCATTATCTCCATGGGGAAGTGCGCTCGTGCAATGATAATGACATTAGAGTGTTCAAATCATGCCTTCATACTGTTTTCTTCTTAGTTGAAAGAAGTACTCCAAAGGCACCTAATAAGCAGCCATCTACCAATCCCCCAATTACCTGAAAAGAAATGAAAAAGATTTTATGCAAAGAAAATCTTCGAAAACCAAACGATGGATTTTGATTATGGCTGCTTAAAGAGATGTTCAGAGAGTTAAATACTTATATACACCCAGCAAAGAAGGCAATAGGTGTACAGCCGATAAAATGGCAGGGCCGCATTCTGATTGCCATTCAAGATACCATTAAGGCCTGGAAAATTCTGAATTCAAGCACAAAAGCAAGTTTGTAGTAAGAAGACAAAAAGAACTACCATGTCAATTCCATTGTATTATAGAAGAATGCAGCAAATTCTGTTGCACTAAACTACCGCATAAGCTGCAACCTTTCTGCTGGTTCTTAACAAATATGTCTTTGAGTTTCAATATTTATAAAGAAACCTTTTGCGAAAGCTTATGCTGGTATGTGTTTAGTTTCACATCAGTTATGGATTGAGAAAATGTTGAATACTTATACAAGAGTAAGAAATCCAAATAATATTTTACTAATTAGATTGTTTGGGTAAGGTCCTGGGTTACTATACCTTTATTGCATCAACAGTAATATTCACAGCCTGAATTGTTGAAATTCTCATCAAGTCTTCAGGGACAGCAAAAAAATCGTACAATTATTCTCCCCTTTGATATGCAAGGTTAGCTACATACCATCATGGTACAGGTGATGAAATGAATAGATGAGAGCTCAGTTGATAAGAATCAGAGTTTTCTGAGAGTTTTCCATGCTTATAGGACCAAATAATAGGTTCATTTTTTTAGCCAAATCTAGGTTTTGAGTTGACTTCTAGTTCTGGTCCGATGGGAACTCCCACTCATAAACGAGTAGCTTCTTAGCTTCCAGCTTATAATGCCTTTTGGGACTCTAAGCTAAGTAAGGAAGAAACCACTTTGTATCCAATTTCACTAAGTGTTTTTTTATCTTTAAAGCAAGTGACTTTGGTCCTCCATCTTTTAATCCTGACAAAACTCTTGCTAGTCAAGCCAATTTACTTAAATTAGCTGATGCAAGCTGGAGCAGGGATGCACAATGAGGATCTAATAATAATAAGAAATTCTGCAGCTTTTAATTTGTTGGTGCAGGATATTTCCGCAATGTGGTACTTGCTATTTGAGACATGTGACATCATTGGAAATCTAATCCCAATCCACCTTGTATTTGTAGTTTTGAATTTTCACAATTCAGTCATTCTGGATTCAGAATATCAAGTCAAAGGCTGAGCATGTGATTAAATATAGCGTTTAGAGTGTTTTTAAAGTTTAACATGTACAGATAAGAGTATCACTACCAAAACCAGTTATTGGACCCAAAAATGTAACAGCCAATGTGGGACAACCTTTTCCATCATCATGATATCAGCAGGACTCAAGGAAAAAAATAATACTTTAAGGGATGAGACAAATATTATATTTATTACTTGTTACATGTCTTGTATTCCATAAATTGGTTCTCAAGCATTTTCCATATGGGTTATTTGATTTCCAGAATTGCTAGAAATTTGTTTGGGACAAGTATTTTATATGCTTTTGAGGAAGGTGATAAAGTTTAAGTGAATAACCGAATGATGTAAACTTCCAATGTATGAAAGAGATGTAATTAGTTCTATTCAAGATGAAATTCCCTCTTCTTTCTCCTTAAGCCAAGTTTCTTTCAATACTTGTGGCCCATCATCCAGCAGTCCTAACTTCAAGTCCTCCATTAGTTGCATACAAAAGTTCTAGTTAAAGACAAATTTACAATTTCACTACAATATTCATGTCATTGTTGAACAGAACTAGTTGAATGCAATTAGTCAGGTGACTCCACAAAACAAATACAACAAAAGAATAGGTCCTAGATCTATGTCACTGTTGAAGTTTTTAGACAGAATCATGTCACAATTGCCACTTCATTAATCGACTGGATTCGGTATACCAATGCAAAAATGTATCAGTATATTCATCTTCATGGAAGGAATGCTGTTCAACACAAACTCCCAACACAACATCATGTTTGGAAGCATCCAAATCTATTGAGTTCTGGTGTTCACATATTTTATGAAAGTTTATATCATGATCAACAGTGCAGATTTTTAATTTATATGTTCTATGATAAAATTTGCACACTAACATTGTTACAATTATTCATGTTTGTGCCTATTTGATATACAGGCAGGAGGCTTCCGAAAATATAGTTGGTTTCTTATTGGTTCTTATGACATAGATCGTGATCAACGATGTGCATTCTCAACTATAGAATATCCATCATTGGTTTTGAATTAGCAGAATTGAAGCCTCAATCCTTCCAGAAGGAGAGTAGACAAACTATATGTGTGCATGTATGTATATATGTACATGTATATTTCCATACAAATGGATATGTATACACATACATACATATTCATGTAAAAGAAAAAGGAATAGTAAAGTTGCATAACATATGTAGAGTTGCAGGCCTATTTCAATTAAACCAATTAGATGTAAGTGGAGTCAACAGTTCGACAGGAAACCTATTTGTATATTTATATATACAAGTACATATATAGGTATATTTATATATACATTTATATGTACACTTATATGCACATGTATATGTATATGCATATATTTGCATGAAAGAGAAAAGGTATCATGAAATCACATAATATTTATAGTGTTATGGACCGATTTCAATTAAACCAGTTTGACTGAAGTGGAGTTAACAGTTCAGAAAGAAAATCTTTAGCAGAGCCCCATCACCCTCTAAATTTAGCTGGACAAAATCTCCTTTTGCCATTTGTCAGGAGATGAAAAGCTAGAGGATGAATCTCCAGCAACCATACTAGTGGCATCAAGAAGAGCTTCATCACACTTTAGTTTAACAAAATAGAATGGATTTGATTCCATCCATAATCAAGAAGGAAAAGGTCATCGTTTAAACAACCACAGTCCAGCATTACTGGAGTATCTTGCTTGATGTGTGTTTCTGCAACCTGTGCATGTTGCAAATCAATTATTCAACTCCAAGAAATGTTAATTTGTGTTGCAACTCTTCTCTAATTTAAGAAGTCTAAATGCACAATCTCTGTCACTAAAAACTTTACTACCAAAAGCTCTACCACCATCAA
Organism: Metroxylon sagu; assembly: GCA_017589505.3. Classification (NCBI taxonomy): domain Eukaryota; kingdom Viridiplantae; phylum Streptophyta; class Magnoliopsida; order Arecales; family Arecaceae; genus Metroxylon; species Metroxylon sagu. The sequence goes on from JACVBY030000550.1 coordinate 1,254,146, forward strand.
CTTGGCCAAAGGAGGCCTAAATAGGAAGAGAAAAACTCTGTTGATTGTTAAATCACCATTAATAATTTGGAAAAAAATAACCTAAGATTATTGGGCTATCTTTCTTTTGCATAAGAGAGTTTCAAGTAAATTTCAACTTTACAAAGACATGCTAGCACTATCAATCAGGAAAGAAAGCGATTATTGACTATAGGGTTTTAAGTCCTAATAGAACAGAGGGTATCTCAGCTGTTCAGTCTCATTTTAGTGAGAAAGCTAGACTAGAATAGGGAAGGGACTCCAAAACCCAACCACACATGAAAAGAAAGAAGAAAAAAATAAAGAATGGAAAAAAATAAAGGAAGGAATGAAGAAGAAAAGGAAAAAAAGAAAGAAAGGAAAGAAGAAGAAAAGGAGAAAAGGAGGAAGGAAAGAAGAAGAAAATTACAAACAAACAAACAAACAAAGAGAAGAAAACAAAAGAAAAGAAAGAAAGGAAGAGAAAAACAAAAGAGAAAAAGAAAGGGGAAGAAAAAGAGAGGAAAAGGAAAGAAGAAAAAAAAGGAAAGAAGGAAGAAAAGAAAATAAGGAAGGGAGAAGAAGAGGAAAGAAAGGAAAAAATAAAAAAATAAAAAAAGGAAAAAATAAAGGAAAGAAGGTGAGAAAAGAAGAAGAAAAGGAAAAAAAATAAAGAAAAGAAGGAAAGAAAGACAAAGAAAAGGAAGAAAAAAAAGTAGGAAAGAAAAAAAAAAGAAAGAATACAAAGAAGAAAAAAAAGAAACAAACAAAGAAAGAGAAGAAAAAAAGGGAAAGAAGATGGAGCATACCTACTAAGACATTCAACCAGAATAGTTACATGAGGTGGAAAGGTAGGGCGTCTCGTTTTGTAGAGAAACCGGAACATCCTATCTCATGTGATTTAAAACCATGATTGATCATATATGATTAAATAATGCAACAGCAACGAAGACAAATCATAAAACTTTGAACCTAAAGAAATACAAATATGATCATCAAATCATAAAAGTTCTAAACACAAAAGATTGAAAGCACAAGACAATGATAATGAGAGATTGATCCGAAACTAACATAGACATATGATTGTAGAAAGATTTTAAATTCCACACAAACTAGCAATGAATTAGTTGCTCCATACTATACTAGTCCAAAGCCGATGCAGGGTGCAGACAATGGTAACTTCAAACCAGCGGCGAACCAATAGGACTTGAGGCATATCGAGCCCAACATGACTCATAACATCAAAATGATTGCTACCACTAGGTACAGCTTAGGATGGGATTTTAAGGTTTTTTATGCTTGTTCTCCATCATTTTAAGGTGGGAAATAGCATAGTGACAAGCCAGCATTACTTTTCATGCGACTTCGATAGGATCAAAGCAATGATCATCAAAATTTGGGGGGAGATGATCATTCCAGCTTGGCAAATACCTCTTTGCAACCTTTTTAAATTTTTTGAAAAAGTAATAATTACTTCACACCATTAAAAAAATAAATAAATCTGGATTAAGATCAAGAGAGGACTAATTAACATGCGCAACAACCTAACATAGAGATCCAAAACTACAAAGCAAAAATTCCTAACACAAGCCCATTAGGCACTCAACCACCAGTTTCCTCGGCACAAATAAATCATACCAATGCCCATCAACAAAAAGAAAATTGTTGGAGTTGAAAAGAATACACCAACACTGAAGAGCTTGCAGAAATATTGCCTCAAAAACCTTCTACAGTAATATTTCTCTTAAAGATGTTTCTTCTCATTAATTAATTCTGTTAATTAAAAAGAAAAATATATGATATCTTGTCCAAGTTTAATGCATCAATTTGCAACAAGGTCCAGCACTAAGTGTTTCCTGTCCAAAGCAGCAATCAACTATTTGTCAGAACCATAGTGGAGCTATGGAAACTGACCAGGAATAACCCAGAGAGAATGAGGGACAAGAGACAACTCAGAGAGAATGAGGAGGGGAAGGGATAACCCAGATAAATTGGCGAGGAGGGATCCTGCAAAGGCAAATACAAGCAAAGAGGATGTTGACACTGAGGCCAGTGAATGGTGATGCTTGACTGTCTGAGTTGAGAATGGTGAGCCTGAAGCAAAAGAGCTATAGCTAGGCAGCAGGCTCATGAGGATAATAATCATTGAAAGCATAGTCAAGGCCATTAAGGCAAGATGTTGTTGCCACTTACCAAAGATAAAGTTAGAGTCGGGGACAAACGTAACATGATAGCAGGAAGTAATTATGCAGAAAACAGCAACAAAATTTTAGTATCAGTTTATATCAGGTTCCTGCTTTAATTATTGACTTGAGTAACTTACCCAGTAAAATCCTGACTGATCACCACAGGCCCCCTCCTTCTAACATATGTTCTCATTTCAAGAAGATATTAAACATTTCATTATGATAACACCTATTCCTTGACACTCTTGGTCTGTGAATTCAATAATCAATATGATCATTGTATTTCTAGCATGATTGCCATAATCATTAGACACTCAATGAAATGTTCGGCAAATGAAAATAACTCAATGGCTAATACCACTCGTCAATCAACTGTGAGAGTTGTTGGTCCCAGTAGGTTAATGAAGCAGCGATCAGAAAAGATGGATGAGGTATGAAGCAGCTAGGAGACTGGTAACACTTACAGAAGGTACCAAGAAAATTGTATTAAAAAATAGTAAAAACTGATTAATATGCATGACAAATAAAAAATACATTAAATAGTTAAATATTTGTTCATGGACTTACTTTTAGTTTATCCCAGCATCCTAACTAGCAAAATGATAGGTTTTCACTACAAGTTGCGCCATAGTATTTAGTTTATCAACCAAAAATGTATATACAAATAACTAATAAGATAATGCAAAAGGCAATGGGATGAAATCATGATTTCATTACTATAGCGCAGGATAATTGCATTTACTGTGCTGACTCCTAGTAGGTTGGGTTGAGGATATGGTGGGCAAAGGGTTAAACTGAAGGACTGGTGAATGTGCTACATCAATAGAGTAGCAGTGTATGACACTACTGTGCTCAGATATCTTTATCTGTGGGATGACTCTCACCTTCCCCTTATTCACCACGATCATTGACAATAATGTATTATGAGTTGCTAGAAATTCTCACTAAGTATGTCAAGCAAAGCACATAATATTTGTTGAGTATAAACTAACTATGAATGCACTCTTAGAACCAAGAGAAAAAAAAAAAGGGGCAGTTCACATCATGCAAACACTCATTGGTAAAATATTTTCAACCATGGATTCAAAAACCACCAGAACATGATGGTATTATTACTACTGCACAATCCCAACCCAAGATGTGAAAACCATGTTTACCAGCATGAACCAGCACCAACAGTACCACAGCAAGATCTAGATCAAAAGGAACACTTTATCTGTAAGTTCGAAACAAATCTAGATCTAGATGTAGGGTTAGGCCAAGATTTTGGAGATTCAGATAATAATATTTACTACCAAAAATTTGCCACCAAGGAGGTGTAGCTCAAATGGTACAGTACTCACTTCCCATGTGAGAGGCACGGGGTTTGATTCCCCATATCATGATGTACTGGGATTCATCCAAGTTTGCTCAGAAGTGACTTTCTATAGCCTTCTTCAACTTGGGCTATGTCATCTTATGAAAAATAAACTTTGGCCTATGTCCATACCTTTAAAAACAGAAATTGAAAAATAAATTATCAGGAATCAGATCACGGGATGGACTCCATGCCAAGGTTGTTTGACTAATCTAAAATGATGTTCCAACTTCTACTTGAATTACTTTATAACAACCCCAACGGAATCACATTAAACTATTCTAAAGTTGCTCAACATTCTAAAGCATATGTTTCCATCAAATCTTTTCCAAGTCAGGCTGCGGTTTCCTTGGTGGGAGTGTATTTGGACACAAACTCAATCAGTTTCACTTCTATGAAACATGCTAGATCAGTGGTTGGACAATAAGGATTCCAGCACTCTGACCTGTAATCAATCTAATTGAGCCAAATCAAAGCCCACTTAGTATTCAATTGGCTAACTTCATCCGGCTTCCTCAGTGCATGGTTTTGAAGCTACTTTGTTGGTGATACCTCAAACTCCTAATGGGCCAACTCCATTTCTGAGTAATGATATAGATAGGCTAAAAGAACATCGGAGACAAGAAATTAGACCTTTTGCCAACCTGTAATCAATCAGATCAGCCTATCTTTTGGTCCTCCTGGTCTGACTGAAACATAGCAGAGTCAATCTATGGATCTAAAGTTTGGTCATTCATCTAAATTTTGGGTTGAACTAATCCCAAGCTAAGCCCTACTCCATCCAAAGAAACTACACAGTCAGGAGTTCCAACCACTAAACATTTTCCTTGAAATAAGATTCTGCAGTGACTTCCTTTGTCCATGCAAAAAGGAGCTCTAATTGTAGTGTACTGGGTTCATAACATTGTGCTCTTTATCAAGTTCAGTCGGAGAATAATTTATTGAAACAATAGACAGGAGCTTAATATAAGAAATGAACATTTTAAAAATGGATGCCTCTCTAAAGATTTTTTTTTTTTTTTTTTTGTTGGTGATTAAAGACACTGATTTCAGGAAAAGTGAATCCAAATTGAATATATGAAGACAAATCGGATACCAGGAGCAATTCTTTTATTTACACAAATAAACTTAGCCATCTACATCCATGCATGCTCTTTAAATGCTACGCTATGCATAACAATGTATTTAATGACTGCAAAAACCACTGACCACAAACTTCACTCCCAATAAATTAAACACTAGATCACTAACAAGATGAAGACGTTATAGTGCTTCCATACAGCTACTACCCTAACCTACAAAACTGTGGTGCTTCCATGGCAAGCGGAGGGAGCCATGGCTTACCTGCTAGCTTGCTGGCCTTCATCAAAATGGCCTTCTGAAGCTCCTTCATTGCTCGCCGCCCGACCGCAGCTTGCGGTCTAGAGATTTCAGTCGGGCCTCGAGCTGAGCCCCGCTGGGGACCGGGAGCTGGTGACAAGCCGGTCGAGGTATCGGTCGATGACGGCCTCGGCGGAGGGGTGGCGAAAGAAGAAGGGGTTGCCGGCTTGCCACCGGGCGAGAGAATGATGACAGCGAGCTGGAGTGCGTCCTTGTTCTTGACCTTATCCATGGCTATTGCTTACAATCTCCATGATGGACTATTGGAGTAAGGAAACACAAGAAGAAGAACTTGGTATTGGTTAAGCTGGAATTAATCCCAAAGCCCCATGGTTGACAGATTTGTCATGCGACGACGGAATTAGAGCTGAGAATCTACCAAATCGACGCCGATTAAGCTGCCCCCAGCCTGGCCCGCAAGGGAACGGTGGCGATCCGGTACGAGAGAGAGTACCTGAGGCGGCGGTCTGGGTTATTGGCGGCGGTCCGGCGATGGAGGGAAGGCGGAGCCGCCGGAGTGCCGCTCGACACGGCAGCAGGGAAACGGCTTGCGGTGAAAAAATGTTTTTAATTGTCGGGCCGGGGTCTACTTGGTCGGGGACGATAAATTAAAGCCGGCCAACCTAAAATCGGGCCGGACTTAATATTGTTCGGATCCAAATTTATCTGGAGCTAGATGGATAAAATAATATTTTTTTTTTATGAAACAGAGAATTTTGAGGGGAAAATCTTTTAAAAATTTATTTTGTTTATAAAAAGTATTAACAAACACAATGATTATTGTTTATATTACTATCTTACGATTTAAGCATTATCAAATTACATCTGTGTCTAAAATATTACATTTTACTGTTGTGTGTTTTAAATTCTATCGAGCCATATGGTTTGTCATTCACACTTAAATATTATGTATTTTAAATACTATCGAATTACATCCAATTACGCTTAACTGTCCATCTGTTTTAAATTTACTAAAGCTTTATTTAATATGCCCAAACTTTCACATGAGTGCAATTTAATAGTGTTTAAAATATATGGTAGTTAAAGTGTAAATATCAAACTATATAAATGTAATTTGATAAAACTTAAAACATATGATAGTTAAGTGTAATATTTTAAATCATGTATGTATAATTTGATAATGTAAAATTACATGATAATAATCTATATTTTATCTTAAAATTTAACATATAAATAGATGCCTAAGGTTTGCCATGGATCAAAGGTATCATTTGATATGATAGGTATTCGTGAACACTATATTTATATTCAGGTAACATGACTAGTAATTTTAAATAGCAAAGCCTGAAGCCAAGAGAATGTAATATTGGAGCTCAAATTAGTTGGAATTAAAGTTATAAGAAAAATGCAGGGGACATTAGGTTAATCATGGTAACAAGATCACTAATGATCTAACATCATCCCATTTAGTGTGAGATATTTCAATAATAAAAAATTACTAGTAATCATATATTACATTTTTTGGTATACCATGCGAATGAAAGATTACCATCCATGCAATGTTAATAACACCTTAAAAACTTGTTTGCATAGGTTATTATAACATATATTGCATATATTTATTATATATAATAAACATAAAATAATAATATAATATTAGTTACATATTAATATATTTTATTATATTATAATATATTATATAAAACAATATATTATTAGATATATTTATGTATTATATTATATTATATTATTATGATATAGAGGGAGAGATTGATAAATATATAGAAAAAGTTATCTAAATATTTTAGTGCTAATGATCATCACTGTAGTGATCTAATATTCTCATATCTTTGGACAAAATTAAAATTATCCTTTTGGACAGTGATCTTAATCCCATAACGATCATAGGTCACTGCATATTTTATTACTATTTTAAGATAACTAATGATATTTTAAAGTTTATTTCATATCAAACACTAATTAATATTATGTCATAATATGGTAGGCATTTTAAATGCGCCATTTCTTGGAGGCCTTGAAGATAAGCCTCAACACCTTCTTTCTTTCTTTTTCTGTCATCCCACATGAATTGTCACGCCCTTTTTAAATTTTTCCTTCCCTACTATACAATTTAAAAGAACTTGCAAAAAAAAAAAAAAAAAAAAAAAAAAAAAAAAAAAAAAGAAAGAAGTGTTCTTTAGATGGCTGACATCTAATTTCTTTGCTATATGTATCACCTAATATCACATCTTCTGCCCCATTTTTAACATAGATTTTTTTAAAAATATAATACATAATTATCAAAATCAAATCAGTCATTAACCCAATCAAAGGATGGCATTAACGATTGGTACTAACCAATGAGTATCAAACTACATGAATAATTAAAACATAATAAAAATTAAAAATATAATTCATAATAATAAATATTGATTATTTTTTAATAAAATTTTACTAATTTAATAACTTTAAAATTTAAAAACTTCAAATTAAATTATTTAAATTATAATAGAATATAATATCAATACTATCACTTAAAATTAATCTTATTTTTTTTTAAAAAAAATAATACTAGTTTATAAATACATAAAAGTATAAAATCATTCTTAATATGATATTAGAGAAACGAAATTGTAAACTTGGTTGAGACTAAGGCAAAGCTGCCATATATACTCCCGATCCACTTTGAACCTACCATGAATCTATATTTTTAGGTATTCTTAAGTTTTTTTAATAATTTTTAAAATATATTTTTATTTTTTTAAGTAGGGTTAGGGTTGAGATTTTTTTTTTTTTTTTTTTTTTTCTTGATCGGAATAGAGACTAAGATTATTGTCCAAAAGAATAAGGGGCGATGGTTAAATTAAGGTATGGAAAGTCGGCGAGATGATGGCCTCATGTCTGCGTTCATATTTACACGTGCGATCAACTGACGCGTGCTAGCCCAGCGCCTCATGGCTGCATTTCAGCGAAACGGAGTGCGCCTGGTCCTCGTCTAATTGCGCCTTTCAATTTGAATCCGCTTCCCCGCCCGCACCCTCAAATTTTCACTGAAAGAGAGAGAGAGAGAGAGAGAGAGAGAGAGAGAGGGACTGCATGCTATGGCGGAGACGGGAGACGAGAAGCGGCTGGCCGCCGAGATCGCGAGAGTTCTGGACGAGTGCCGGCTCTCCCATGCTGTCCACACCCGGAAGCTAAGAGAGCTCTCCGCGCTCCGCTCATCCGCCCCTCCCGGCCTCTTCTTCCCCTCCTTTGCCCGAGCCCTAACTCCTCTCTTCGACTTCGCCCGCCGCACACTCGCCGCCGAGCGCACCGTCCGATTCGTCTCCGCCTTCGCCGCCAGCCGCGGCCCCAAGAACGCCGCTACCTCCGATGCCTTCCTGGGCGAGTTCCTTCGGTTCCTCCTCGTCGCCACCGGCGCCGCCCACCGGACCGCCAGGTTCCGCTCGTGCCAGATCATCTCCGAGGTGCTGTGCCCTTCTACCATTCTGGATCTAGGGTTTTGAAGGATCATCAAAAACCTTTCTGCAATTATTTATTCCCTAAAAAAAAAACCGCAGCTGATTTTTGTTCCCCAAATCGAAATTAGTTAGATTTGGTTCTTTTCTTCCATTTTACTTCAATCCATTTCCTTGATGAATTTCTGATTACTTTTTAAGTCAATTCACAGGTTTTGGGGTTCCTTTGCTGCTGAGATTTGTCTTTTAACAAAGCAAGAACTTTTGCGCACTCCATTTGTTCGATATCTGCCATTCTATAAAGCATGACCATTTCTTGTACTCCTTGAATATTTTTAGCTGCGGTTTAATTGTTCACAAAGCATGAAATGAATCGTTTATGTTATAGTAATTATCCCATCATTCGACTACAATTCTTTTGTTCCATTACCTGGAATATTTGATTTTCTAATTTGTTCTGAATTCACAAAAAGGGGTTTTTCTACTGTTTCTCTAAGCCGAAAATTGAATGATGCGGAATATTACTGAAAGCTTGCAGTGCTATTATTTTGTTCCTCTTTATCATATATTTAGGTATTTTAGTGAATGATGAACTCCTCATTCATTACTTCCTGTTTGTAGATTATAATGCGATTGCCAGATGATGCGGAGGTGAGTGACCAGCTGTGGGATGAGGTGATTGACAACATGAAAGAGCGGGTTGGAGACAAAGTCCCTGCAATTCGTGCCTTTGCAGTGCGTGCTCTGTCACGATTTGCCAATGATGTGGAGAGTGGTGACATCATCAATCTCTTCCTACAAGCTCTGCCTCAAGAACAAAATGCTGTATGCTTCTCTTATAGTTATAGTTGTGCTAAATATCATTATGCGGCTCTGGTTGATCCTCTATAATGTCTAATGTTTTTAGGAGGTTCGAAAAACGTTAGTGTTATCTCTGCTCCCTTCCAATGCTACAGTTGAGGCAATTGTTGGGTCCACGCTCGACGTGAGTGAGTTAGTCCGCAGATCAGCATATTGTGTCCTGGCAAGTAAATTTCCTCTTCAAAGTCTAAGGTAATTGCATCCTATGATAGTCAAAATGAAGTTCAATGAAAAACTGTAATGTCGCTAGTTTAAATAGTATTCTTGTTTGATACAACATCAGCATCAAGCATAGGACCATTATCCTTCAGAGGGGGCTTTCCGATAGATCTTCATCTGTAACAAGAGAATGTTTAAAGATGCTGAAAGATGAGTGGCTTACAAAGTGTTGTGGGGGAGATCCAATTGCCCTTTTGAGGTTTCTTGATGTAGAAACTTATGAATCAGTTGGAGAAGCTGTGATGGAGGCCCTTCTAAAAGATGGCACAGTGCCAGTTCGAGAAGGTCAGAGCATTAGGCAGTATCTGAAATCTTCTAATAATAGTGAAGGTAAGTTGAACAGGTCTGTGACCTCATGAAGATTACTTTATTCACTAACTATTCTATTCACTATCTTTTTACGTTGCCTTTTTTTTTTGGTCATTCGTTCTTTCTTGCTATGCATCTTGGTTGAATGATTTTTGAAAAAAAATTGCTATGGACTAGGCATTGGAAGTCCTAACGGTGATGAGAGTTTTATAAAGCGTACTGTTGATAGAGGGGATGCATTGTTGATGGCTACTTTGCACTAGAAGTCTAGAAGGCAAGTTAGTGAATTTTTCTTCCTGGTTCCACGATATTGCTCTTATTGGGATCATCCTTCCGAGTTGTTTTTGGAAATGGAAATAGTTCATAACAAAGTGAAAAGAAGCCGATGCTTTATCTAAGGCATTGCATTCATATTTGAGGCTACAAATGGTTGAGTGGGATACTAACCTGTTGAATAGATTTAGGCATAGGAAAAGTATTAAATAAATTTATGCTAGCTTTGGCTGATTTTGGTGTAATTTAGCCATGAACCAAGACCCAATTAATTATAATGTTCATATAAACTGCTTTGTATCCATTTCCTTCTTTTCTCCACTTCTTTCTACCATCTATGTCATTGTTTTCTCTATAGCCTCCATCTTTTCTTGTTAATTGCCATTTGCCAATAACCCTACAGGTGCTCCCACAACCTCTCCCTTTTCTCTACCTATGTTATTTCACCCCTTCCCTCTCTTTTCCCGCCTCTTCCCTCTCACTATTTTTCTTAGCATTGGTTTCTCTCTGTGCTTCCCCCATCTTTACTCTTCAAGTCCTCTTTCTCTTTGGGCAGGCTTCAAGCTTATGTCTAGTCTTGACCTAATCATCATATATTTTTGGGCTTGGGCAAAACTTGGGCTTGCCTTCCACCAATTAGGAAAGGATTGTGTCTGTGGTGGCGTGGCCAAACCTGACCCATTTCTAGTCATAGTCATGGATTATTGGTCAAAGAACATAATTGAATCTAAAGCCCTAATTTTTATAATCATGTTAAACACTAGGCACCCAATGAGAAAAATATGCATATAGTATGAATCAGAAAAAAGAAAATAACATGACCATTGTGGAAGTGATTATGCAATGAGATCTTATGGCTCATCAACATATTGTCTCACTGAAGTGGTTGGAGGGAGGTGAAATTGTTTGCAAGGTGGATTCAATAAAGTTTATGGTAATACATAATGACCCATCACTTAATGGCATATGTGGGATTATGTACTTTGGTTTTCCATATAATGGCTTCTTTATATTTCCAAGTAGTTTATGCTTTTAAAGTATGAGTCCTTGTCATCAAGGCCAAAAATTTTAATTTCAGAACATGATTTCTTTCATCTCATTTTAGTTAGGTTTCATAAGAAAAGTAATGTTTAAAGAATAAGTAATCAAATGTTACTGAATTATTAAAGTGACAAATATTGAAAAGGAAATAACATGAGTCTTTGCCATCAAGGTTAAAAATTATTGTTCTAGAACATGTTCGGTTGCTACATTTCATTTTAGTTAGGTTTCAACCATAATAGGCTTAACATCTTTTTTTTAAGAATAAATAAACAAATGCTTATGAATTAAGATATATGTACAACCAACTAGAATACCATGAATTGTATAAAAAATTTCATGAGCAAAAGATATGCTGGAGTACACATATATCATTATATATAATGTAGGAGCAATGAATAAACTCTAAGTCTATTTATATAGTTTTTATTAGATAGTTAAGTTTTAGAAAACTTGTTTGTTCGCAAATGTGGCTTTTAGAGTTACTACGCTTCATTGATTATGGTTTATGCGTATGCTCCTAGAGTTTATAAAAGTATTTATTGCACATGTTTTTTGAATGTTGCCCATGCATTTGTTACATAGTCTATTTATATATAAATATCATTTGTTTTGGAGATATCTTGCCCATGCATCAAGCAACCATAAAATGAATGCTTGTAATATGGTCAGCGACCAAAAGTATATATAGACTATGTAATTTTGCAGATCTAAACAATGATCTTGTTGTGAATATTTTAAAATATATATAGATTAAATTTTAGCTTATTTGAATGTCTAGGCTAGAGATTAAACCAAAACACGATATCATACGATTACTATATTGTTTTGATGCCTGAGTAAAATACCTAGAAAATGTATTATTTTTATCTCTCTGCGTTTTATACACCATATATTAATATTGATGGTATGAATTTTCATTTTAAGAGGTCTAGCATTGATTTCACGAGGAAGCATCTGCAGCCAATTGCATTCTAGCCTAACTTTGTGCAATACAATATTATAAAATTTGATAATTGTATAATATTATCATCATAATGTAATGCTATATAATATAATTCATGAATTTACTTTGTTCTTTACTTATCCCCTGAAGGCATCCAAATTGCATCAGTTAATCTTGATCAACATCCAAACAGAAAGACAAAAGAAGTGTGATTAGTAGTTGGGATAACAACATTTTATCCCAAATGAAAAATATGTTTTATTATTGCTAAAAGATGTATAACCTAACCTGCCTAGTTTAATTTTTCCTTATCCCTGAAGAACCATCTCCTTTCCAAATGAAGCCCTATGTGGTTTATTGGTATAGCATTGTCAAGTGTTTGAGTCAATCAAGTTCATAGATAACATGCGAAAGGGAGATGTAATGCATGTGGAAGTATTTAGGGAACATATTAGCAAGAAGGAATTATAAATTAAGAAACCATATGGGTAAACTAACTATAATCGATTAAAAGACAAAAGCTAATGAGGAAGAAAATAGCCAATGTGGAATCAACATGCTCTTTGAGCCTTGCACCTTCATGGAATTAGCACCCATAACTTGGTTATGTAGTTAGCCATATAGGATTGACACTAGATTTTTTGGGTTTCTACCAAACTTGTATCTTGAATTCACTAGTATCTAAAAGGGATTCTGTCATGCCTTCGACCTGAAATCTCAAGCTAGGAACTTGGCAACCACCGCATATCCATAAGGTGTGACCTCATAAGTATGCAAGGACAATTTGCTCTATTTTTCTTTCTGTTCCCCCTTCTTTTGCAGTTCCTATTTGGACAGGACAGTGAATGATGGTTTCATTGGACAATTTAAGCAGTTGAACCTTTTGTTCAGTGGGTCAAATGGGTTTATGATATTTGCAATTTTAATTGACCCAGGGCATAATTGTTATCAGGTGTTGAGTTGGGCAATCAAATTGGTTGAACACACGTGGGTTTCAAAACTCTGGTTTGAGTTGACATCAGTTTCTAGTTGTTGTTTTGCTCATACTTTTAGTTTCCATGGATGTATTTTATATGTGGACAGGGTCATTGGTTTTCTTGCAAAGCTACTTCATGCTTGACTAATCAATATAATTGTTTGTGGATATTCACATCAGGGGAATTCACTTCTAGCATTCAGCTTATGGAATCAGAGGTTTCTCTTTATTGGAAAACTGTCTGCAGGCGTCTGCAAACTCAAGCTCAAGTAAGGAAAATACCTTGATCATCTCTTCATATATAGCATTGTCCTACTATTTCTTTGACATATATATTGGTGTTATGTGATTTTTTTTTAAAAACTTTTTTATATAGCAATCTCTTCCACTGTTTTCTGTAGTCCTATTAGTTTAAATGCATATTAGCCTATCACCACATTCTATGTATCATGTGTCTGTAGTTTGCGATTAATCATGCACGTCAAATGCAAACAGTGATGGATTAACTAGTAACATAGAAAATCTTCAAGATTGATGTTTGTAGCATCCAATTGACCCTCAGAGAATATTGGGATTGTGAATGAGACTGATAATAAACATGAATTAGATTTGAAAGTTCATTTTGAATATCCAATATTTTCTGTAGTTAAAAGAAAGCAAATTTGTGCATAATATTTCTTATGTGGATGAGGTATCTTGTGATGATTGGCACCACCGCTTATGTAAAAGAGCTCCTAATATTTATTACTGTTACTGGTAATCTCCTACAAGAGACATCATAGACCACATCAGTATCTCTGGAACTGTTGTTTGTTTACCTTTCACTGCATTCTAGCATTATCCCAATATTCATCCTTCATTGGGCTTGTTTTGCTCCCAACTCCTTATTGAACGCATCTGTAAATGCCAACGTCTTGTCAGAGCAATTTTACTTGTGAGCCTCATTTATCTTAATCCATTTATACTTATGCAGCCACTTAAAGCTTAGACAATACAATTAGAATTTGAAACTCATCACTTCTATTGTGTCCATCATCAATTTAGCCTTTGATGTGTATTGAAGCATGTTTATCAGAGCTTAGATGAGGGACTTGCGGTTGTAGATTGGAGGCTCAGGTTCTACCAGCCACTCTGGTCCAGTTTTTAGAACTTTTTTGGCATGAACCAGGTGCTGACTCATCTAAGTATTAGTTCCATACCAGTTTGATATGGTACACCCGGTTTGAATTGATACAGCCCTGGGTCCAAACTCCTCCTCCAATTAGTAATAGAAACATTTAAATCCATAACATCCTAATCCTGTCAAGAAAGACTAGTGAATGAATATATTTGAGTTTGCACTATCTAATAGTAAGTTGTATCATTTAAAATCCAGCTTCAAATTATTATAGCTAATATCAAATTATTATGGCTAAACTAAGGTCTACATTTATAACATTGGATGGTTGAAGCTGAGAGAAGTCATATATCTAATAATATTGTAAACCATGTTCTGTAAAAATGAAACACTATTAGCAAAGCGGTGAAGAATAAAAGAAAGATTTATGTTATTTTTCATGTTTCTTCTGCCAACAATTTTATTCCCTCATAGGCTACATATTCAAATGGAGCGTTGCATTATATTCATTACCATACTTTTTCACCTTTTTGGAAGCTTAGAAGTTCAAACACATTGAGAATTTGGTCAAGTGTTCTCTTCTAAAATGTCGCCAACAATCTTGTTAACGGCTTCATGTTTTGTTAATTATGTTGTTTATTTGATGCCATCAACATATGTGAAGTGGCTTTTTCTATATCCATGTATGGCTGTTGCACTTTGATGCCATTTTTTGTAGACTTATTAAATTCTGTAATGAAGTAGGTTCAGAATTAGATGTTCTGTTCACATGTTATATTTTTAAGTGAAATAGTTGTGAAAAGGCTGGAAGTTTTGATTATGTTCTTATATGACCAGTATATTTCTTGATGTTAAAAAAAAGATTTAAATTCCAAACCAATTTGCTCGTGCTTTAGTGTATTGTGTGGCTTATTTTAATGAAAAATGATTTAAAATTATTTTATTATGGATTGATGGAAAAGAAATGCTGTTGTATGCAACAATTCATCAATTCCTTTCTAATAGTCATATTCTATATGGTTATATAAACAAGAGTAAAACAGAATGAATGCCACCAAGCCATATGTCAGTAAGAATACCAGATCATTTATGTTTAGCTTATATTCTTTAAAATTTAAGAAAGAAATTTATCTAGGCTTAATGAACTAGGAAACCCACATCCACAGTCGATGGGCATTCTTGAAAAGAAAAAGAACTGAGTTGCTGATAAAAATGTTGTGATTGTCACATTAAGGTGCATGGACATGTGCATTGAGATGAGGCCTTGGTAATGATTAAGTGCTCAAGTTTTTGTTGAATATTAAGGAACGAAAGGAGCAGAGGTAGCCTGGATTGGAAGTTGTAGAATGAGTTTGAAGAAAAGCTCGTTTAGAGATGGATAAGCAGTACCCACAGATGAGTTCAGGTGTTTAAATAAGGGACATAGATATATAGTTTGGCACGAAAATGAAGATGATACATAAAATGAAAATGAAAGAACATGCCATAAGCAATTTGAATAATTTAGTCAAGTTATGAGTGTGTGGCCTCATCTAAAATTGAATAATCAAATATTTAATAAATTTAAGCATCAGTTTTCATCTACAATCTACAAATAAGAGACAAGCGTTCCATGGCAAACCACTCTTAATAATTGAAAAAAGAAGGGAAGATAAAAAAGGAATTAAATAAAAAAAGGGAATGCTAAAGAAAGCATCTACCTTTTCATGTTTATTGCCCATGCAAAAAAATATACTATCAATTCTCTAATACACTGGGAGTTGCAGATTTGTTTCTCTTTCTTTCTTTTTTTTTGTTTTCAATTGATAGCCATCCCTACCTCTTGCTTCCTTCAAATTCCCAAGTGAAACGTATACTACTCTTTTCCCCCTTTTGTGAAGAATAAACTGTTAGCACAACTCAAGAAAGAAAGCAAAGAGGAAAACTGAAAGGGATTGTTGAAGCAATATATTCAATTTCATGTCTACTTCAGGCAGATACTGGAGATTATGATCTTTGGGAAGATCATGATATGCATTATAACTTTGTTTCGAGGCACCTAATTGTTTTATGACAATTGAGAGTGGTGACTATTTGAGGTATTAAAATTATTGCTTTGAATGACCTACCTCATTTTGCAGGCATTTGACATCAAGTCTAAGTGCCACCATAACTACTCTCTCAAGTTAAAGTACAATGAATTGCAAGTTCACATATTTAGGTGCCCATGACGAAGATTTTGAACAATGATATGGTTTTTTGCTGGAACTGAAAATATTTTTATTATTCCTTGGTTTGATCATAGAATGATATTGCCGTAATTGTCACTTGTTCACTCAAGGAACTCTCCAATTTAGTTGTCTTGCATCTTCCAAGCCTCTTCTGAACCATCATGCAGGCTAAAGGTTCCGATGCTGCAACTACTACAGGCACTGAAGCAGCAGTGTATGCATCAGAAGCATCAGACAATAATGACCTTTTAGAGGGTATCCTTCCTGTAACAATATCTGATTATGTTGATTTAGTAAAGGCACACCTTTCTGCAGGTGAGTCTGAATCCTTGATCATGCAAATATATAGTTATATTATGTAAATTGAACAACTTGCCCTACATTAGTTTCATATATCATCTTTTCTTGGTCTTAGCTGACATGGGACTTATAGATTCCTGACATATACCACATTCCCCCCCTCTTTCTCAGGACCAAATTATCATTTCACATCCCGGCAGCTGCTGCTACTTGGTGCCATGCTTGATTTCTCAGATACTGCAAACAGGAAGGTTGCTGGAGCTTTTGTGCAGGAACTTTTACTTAGGCCTCTAGATTATGAAGTGTACGATGATGGGAATAAGTTTGTCATAGGAGATGGAATCAATCTTGGTGGAGATAGGGACTGGGCCAGAGCAGTGTCAGAATTGGCCAGGAAAGTGCATGCTTCTGCGGGTGAATTTGAAGCAGTTGTTGCCAGCGTAGTCGTGGAGCTTGCTCGTCCTTGCAGAGACAGAACTGCTGATTACATGCAGTGGATACATTGCCTTGCGGTGACCGGTCTTCTCTTGGAGAACATTGATTCCCTGTGGAGCCTCCATGGAAAAGCCATCGAACCTTCTGAATTACTGCATTCTTTATTGCTTCCAGGGGTATGTGGGGTTGAGCTTTACAGTTACACGCTTGCATAGCATACACAAATGAACACAGTCACATTGATGTCAAATCACTTTATCTGGTCAGACTATTACTTCGCAACTTTGGCAACTCTACTTCCCGTGCTTAGTATCTTTTTTCTCTATTTTATGGAATGCAGGCCAAACAAATTCATGCCGATGTGCAAAGGGTTGCTACAAGATGCCTTTGTCTCTTCGGACTGTTAGAAAGGAGCCCAAGTGGAGAGCTAGTCAAGCAGTTGCGGCTGTCCTTTATTAATGGCCCTGCTCCTGTCAGTATCATGGCTAGTAAGGCATTAATTGATCTTGCTACATGGCATGGTCCTCAAGAAGTTGACAGAGCCATTGGGATGGATCTGCAACAATCTGGTGATGAAAAAAATGGATTTATTGCAGTAGGTTTATCAAAGTTAGAGGACACAAACATTGGATTACTCGACCTCTTGTACTCTGGGTTAGATAAAGATGATTGGGGTGCCAATGTTGAAGGTGATGATCACGAAAGTGTTCATACTGTTATTGGAGAGGGATTTGCAAAGATTCTTCTGCTCCATGAGAATTATCCGACCGTATCCACTTTCTTACATCCTTTGATCTTATGCAAGCTCATCAGCTTGTATTTCAGTGATAGAACGAAAGATCTTCCAAGGTTAATATTTGCATTCTATGCATTTCTAAGTAATGCTAGTTTTTGCATTTCTACTAGTTTTCACATTGCTACTTTGGATATGCATGCAGGTTAAAGCAATGCTTATCTGTGTTCTTTGAGCATTATCCAGTACTCTCACGTGATCACAAGGCAAGTTATGGATGGGGAAGTATCCGATGCATCTAGGCTCAACATCAATCTTTGGAGTCTAATGATTTTTATTTTTTTGGTTCCAAGTATTTATGTGAATACCTGTCTTTGCAGAAGTGTATCTCGAGAGCTTTCATTCCTGTCATGAGGTCTATGTGGCCAGGAATTTATGGTAATTCAGGGGGGTCTAGCACTGTGGTGTCCAGAATGAGAAAGCGGGCAATCCAAGTGTCACGTTTCATGTTGCAAATGATACAAACTCCTTTGTTCTCAAAAGAATATGAGGAAGAACGATCCAGCGAGATTAGTTCTGAAAGCCTTTCTAGTTCAGTGCTGTTATCACATGACTTTGATAGCAGGGAGGAGAGCCTTGCCTTTCGTATTGCTTCAGAGGTAATGTCAATCATTTCAGCAAGGAAATTAATGTTTTTGCGCTTTTTTTTGGTTGCTACACTGCCACTGCTTTTTTTTTTTGACACCATGACTTACCATATTACCCTTATCTGAAGTTGAAAACTTTAAGCCCTTTTTTTTTTTTCGATTCCAACCTGAGTACCGTGATATGGTTATGATCATCTAACGTTGTACATTATATAGGTGGCAAGCTTTCCAGATAAGAAAACCCCTGCTGGAAAATCATACCTCTCAGCGCTGTGTAAGATAGCTGTGTTGATACAGTTCCGGTCATCGGAGCAAGGGGCAATCAAGTGCATGAGGGGATTGCTCAACAACATGATCATATTGTTGTCAACTGACAAGGAACTTGTTAAAGAACTAAATCACATGGCAGGGCGTCTTAAATCTCTTGATGAGCACCCAGATGAAGAACTATCACAGGAGCAAGCTGATGTTATTTTTGGTATGGCATTGTTCTTCTTCTTTTTCTTTCTTTCATTCTCTGTGTTTTTCCTGTCTCTGTCTTTTTGCTTCATTGTCGATTTCTTTGTTATCACATGATCATCCAATCTCAATAAAGTTTTTCCAATGACAAACTTTTTCTACTGTTGCTCTGATATCAGGGAACCTAGGGTTGGATGGTAGCCTCAAATTGGATACATCTGCAGTGCCACCACCAACGCCAGTGCTGCGATCAGCCAGAACTGCTCCAAATAGGAGAAGAGTAAGACGGGAAGCTACTCCTGATGATGAAGAGATCTCATCTGTCCCTGAAGTCCCAATGGCTCCTAGCTTGGTCGGCATGCGCTCTCAGAGGGCAAGCAAGACAGCAGCAATGAGGAAGATGACCACCAAAACTACCATTGAATTCTCAGATGACGAAAAGGAGGGAGAATCGGATGTGACATCTGAGGGTTCTTCGGATGAATCTTTAGATGGCCCTGCTGAGTGAATCATCACAAGTTACTGTAACTGTTACTGTAATTCATGTATGACATACCACTCGTTCGGGCTGCAGTTGTATAAAAACAAGTGTCACGTCTAGCTTACCGCCCAGAGTTCAGTCTCTACAATTGTAAACATTAAGATAACATTGTCTCACCTGCAATTTAAGGAGACTGATTCATGTACCACAAGGACTTTGCATTATTGAACTTGCTTGGCTCATGATGAGATGAGCTATAACAAGTATTTATACGTATTTAATATGGATTTATTTTGCTTATATGTTTTGCTCAAATTCTTTGTTCATACACTAATGCATACATTACATTTATTTTTATTAGATTTGTTTTATAAATGATTTATAAATATCTTCTGTGTAAGTCAAGCATTGTAAATATTTATTTGTTAGTTGCTAGCAATGAAATATTATGCATAGCTAGTGTTATAAGTGAAGTATGATGTGGTCATTCTTTTCTGCATAAAGAAAAAGAAAAGGCACCTATCATAATAGGAATGGTTATGGTCATATTCTTTTTTGGTACATGCATTCTAATTAATATTTTAAATTTTATTTATTTTTAACCCTTATTAAATGTAGTAGTTATAATTGGTTTAGGATATGAAGCCTTATATTATCATTCTATGCGGATTAATTGATTGAAGGATGTCAACAAGAAAGTGTATTTATTTGTTGGTTCTTTCATAAACGCTTGGATAGATTATGGATGCATTGTTGGAGTGAGACAGCATAAAAAGACTTTGATTAGCTTTTTTTGTTTTTATTATCCTAATATTTATAAAATCCATTGATGCTTTT
Source organism: Metroxylon sagu (assembly GCA_017589505.3). Classification (NCBI taxonomy): domain Eukaryota; kingdom Viridiplantae; phylum Streptophyta; class Magnoliopsida; order Arecales; family Arecaceae; genus Metroxylon; species Metroxylon sagu. Next base: position 1,274,329 of record JACVBY030000550.1, read on the forward strand.
GCTAACAACTTGTTTAAAGAAGTTGTTGAGTGGGTTAGATCATGGAACATAGTCCATATGATGGCAAACAATGGAGCAGCTTGCAAATTTGATCTTGCTCTATGGGAGGTATCAAAATTACTTAAAAATTTATATTTTCTTAGATAAGTGTTATTCAGATAACATTTAGATGAAAAAATAATTTACTTATATTTTATTGTATATTAAAAAGTAATTCTGCTATCTATTACTCATATTTTTTTATATTATAATTTTCTCGAATAAATTGTAAAGATCAATTCATCTTTTTAAATACCTTTTATACTGTCGAATTTATTATGCATATTAATTATATACCATCTTTCTATGATTGAAACTCAATTTTCTCTTATCAAATTATATTTTTAGGCATACTTTTGATGTATATAATAATTATATATAAATTTTATTTTTTAAATTAAAATTTGTAGTTATTATTTACTAATTAAATAACAATATTATACTTCTTTATAAAACACAGATTATATCGCAAGAAAATATTTTTATTTTAATTATAAAATCTTTCACAAACATTGTCCTCTTACTTATTTTTTGCAAAATGTATCGAGAGTAAAAAATAAATGAAAGGAAAAATTCAAGAGTATTAATGAAAGAAAAAATTGCAACCATGGAGAGATATTTGAGGGAGATAAAAAAATATTTTATCTAATCTATTGGAAACCAATTTAGATATCTTTCGATTAAATGTCATCCCAAAATGGATGAGTAAATAATAATTTGAGGATGCAACTTATCTTTTTGACTTTTTTGACTGAAACAAAAGAGCTTTTTGCCTTTTTTGATTGAAACAAAAGAGCATGGGTAAATTAGTCTAGAGCAGAGCCTTTATAGCAAAGAGTATAATTTAGATGTATAGAGATCAGTTAATTTTCTCATAGAGCTCATTGACTAAATTTGATTTGACTAAATTTGATTTTGGGTGATTTTATATACAATAATGCAAATGATGAGATGTTAGGGATTTAAGGAGTAAATTTGGAAATTTGTGATACTAATAATGCTAGTTTGGATTGGTTAAATAATAAAATAAATATGGCAAACAATGAAAATAATTTGGTCAATGGGCTTACCAAAGACTTACCAACAATGTTAATTTTTAGAAAAAAAAAAGATGTGAATGTATAGTATTTCTTGAATTTTGAATTGTTGTTTATGTTAAGCTAATTTAGATATATGTGACTTAGAATTTGGATGATGATCTGTGCATAAACTAACTCAAAATATCATATTGTATGACTTTTAGGGGATGATATTTATTTTTAGGCTTTATTATTATTTATACTATAATATTGGTTTGTAGTCTATTATGATTTTTATATATTTTATACTCTTTTATAATATTGTTTACATTTTATAAGTTATATACTAAATAAGTGCTGTTTATGTTATATATATATATAATTTTATATCAAAGAAATGGATATGTTGTTGAAACTTAAAAATTTGAAACTTGTTTTCGATTTATATTATAACATTGTAGGCATTATTTTTATCTTATTATATTCATCTATGATATAAATATCATTATTTAATAAATTTTAAATGTATATAAATGTATATTTTTAATATTTTTGTATAAATAATTAATGGTTAATATTTTATTACATCATGATGATATCATAGTTCAACTCAGATTAAACTATTGATGTTAATTCTTTAATAATAAAAAGATAAACTTCTAATTCCATTATTTATCGAGACAAACTAGCATCAACTATATCATACATTAAAGAATATAAAATATTAAAATATTAATCATATAAATAATTAAATTAATAATTTATAAAATTATATAATATTATTTAGATAAAATTTTTAAATTTAAAATAAATAAAATTAAAAATATACCTTATCTTTACATTCAAATAATCAACTATGAGTGGTGATCAAAATTATGCAATTTTCTGACAAATAACATTTTCAGATCATTTCAGATTATTCATTATTGGATTCAATCGAATTCTTTAATTTTTTTGATCATAATAGATTTGAATTAAAAAAATAAAATTTTATTTTTAATTTTATTACTCTTGGGCTGGAGTAAACTGGATTCAGAGGCCTGAAGAAGAAGAAGACGGGCACGCACCAGGACGGGAGTGGCAGACACTCCACACAATTCTCCGGAGATGCGTCGGAACCTCCACACCAACGGGTGAACAGAGCTAACTTGGAAAAGCGGCAGCATCCCGGGCCCGCCGCGGTCTCAGGCGACGACGGAGAACGGATGCCTTTCCCACGACCAGAAGCAACTAATGACGTAAAAATCCCAGTCCAAACTTTTCACCACCCAGCTTCCCTTTTTTTTTTATTTTTTTTTTATTATTATTATTTCCATCGTCCCATTTTCTAGCTATTGCGATCACTCGCTCTGCCTCAGGTGAGCTAATTCGAGTTCAAATCTTTCCATCTTTAACCAAAGCCGTACCTACTGTCCCTTACCAATCCATTCCTACGTCCATGCGAGTACGCCAGAATTCCAAGCCCGGCGGCCCGGCAAACCCCACCATCCACCTGGAAACTTCTACCCTCCCTCGCTCCCTTCTTCCCTTCTCCATTCCAGCAGCCGTCCAGGCTGCCAAAAAGCTCGCTAATCGTGAACGTAAAATTGGTCAAGAAGTAGCGGGACAAAACCATCCACTAATTCTCGCCCGTCCCCGCGATGTCGGTGTCGTGCGGGATCGAGTGCGTGGTGTGCTTGGGCTGCTCCCGGTGGGCCTGGAAGCGGCTCACCTACGTCGGCTCCTACGACAGCGAGTCGTGGCCGCCGGCCACCGCCGACGAGTTCGAGCCGGTGCCCCGCGTGTGCCGCGCCATCCTCGCCGTCTACGAGGACGACCTCGAACACCCCCGCTTCCCCCCCGCCGGCGGGTACCGCATGAACCACGCCTGGGTCGCCAAACGCGTCACCTACGTGCAGACCGACGGCTGCTGCCCCCGTTACCTCGTCTACGTGGACCACGACGACAAGGAAATCATCCTCGCCGTCCGCGGCCTCAACCTTGTCCGCGAGAGCGACTACAAGGTCCTCCTCGACAACCGCCTCGGCCGCCAGATGTTCGACGGCGGCTTCGTCCACCACGGCCTCCTCAAGGCCGCCACCTGGCTGCTTAACCGCGAGGCGGAGACACTGAAGAAGCTCCTCATCGAGAACGGCCCCGAGTATAAGCTGGTGTTTGCTGGGCACTCGCTTGGCTCCGGGGTTGTGGCGCTCATGACTATAATTGTCGTGAATCACCGGCATCAGTTCGGGGGCATCCCCAGAAGCCAGATCTGGTGCTACGCCATCGCGCCCGCCAGGTGTATGTCGCTGAATCTCGCCGTCAAGTACGCAGATGTCATTTACTCCGTCGTGCTGCAGGCATGTGAATTCCTTTGCTGATTTGATTTATTTCGTTTGATGTGAAAAAGAAGACTTTGAATTCTTGATGTGTAGGATAAATTGAATTCTTGCCCTCCTTTTCTTAAGGTAATTTGCAAATAGGGATGTAAAATTTGGTGATTTAGGTGTGGAAGGTATAGTGTTCATTATTGGTAGAACAGAGGTGGGTGACTTGGATTTGAAGGAAGTGCGAATGTGGATCGATCAGTAAGCAAACGAAGGTCTTTTGGGGATTGGATAATTGATCAGTAAAGCATGTATTTGGCTGGATATGTGGTTTGGTCATGAGGAGAACTGTAATTAATGAAATAGGAGTACGGGACGGTACACTAAGCAATCGAGGGTGTACCTCAATCTATTTTATAGGAATATGCCATGATATTTCTATGAGGTTGTCTGTGAAGAATCCGGTAATTGGTGTCCATGATTCTCAGAGTTGTAGTTTTCTTGTGAAGAGATTTTGGCAATTTAATATGAATGAACTTCTCCATTTTCTTGCCATTGAATTTGTTTGGAGTCATGGTCGAGTGATTCGTCTGATATAATGCTTTGAGCTTTGCTACTTATGCTTTCAAGTCTTGTCTAATTATATTTGATTAGTTAACAAAGAACTCAGTATCAGTGCTCGATCTTGGGAGATTGATGGCATGTTCTTGGATTTCCATGGCTACTAATACACATACATTGAGATTTTAACTCTTTCAGTGAATGCTACTTATGAATATATGCTACTTATAGATGAAATCCATTGGTACATACTTGAGGCCTTTGCCTTGCATATTTGCCCTTGGGTCAAATCATAATATCCATCAGTTTTCAACACCTATTCTTCTGCATGGGTTATCTTCTCAAGCCTCTAATTTGTTATGGTGAACATGGCTTTTTCGTGTTTTTGCAAAACAAGTAAGTTTTGCGATTCAGATTAAATTAATTTAACCTGTTCGACTTTTATGCAAACTGTGCTTAGATCGGTCTTCTCCTCCTAGAACACATTTTACTTCTTTAGATTTTCTGATGTCTCTGTATAAGTTTGACAATATGAGTCAGCTAAGAACTGTGGTAAAGAAAATGGATGGTTAATATTTAATTATGGTCAATGGACAACGTGGGCCTTGTCTGTTATCTCCATGGGCAGTAGGAATCTATTTGGGCAGGAGGGTTCGGTCATACACTTTTTTTGATTTTGTTAACTTTTTGTCAAAAAAGTAAGATTAAAGCGCATGCAAGCAGCTTAATGAGTGAAGGGGCAGCAAATTGACATTGCACACTTAGATTCTTGAACTGGGGATGCTTAGACTTTATATTTTAATACACTAGCACTAAACTTTATCCTTTTTCACTGTTTACAGCTTCATTCCCTTAGGTAATAATCTAAAAACTTCTGATTGCAGCAGACAGTTTCTTCTTTTTGCTCTGTTTTTTGAATGCATTTATATATTCAATTTAACAGCTCGTCTCTACCCCTTTTGTATTAGATCAGTAAAAGGTGCAGAAAATCTTCATTATGTTGATTACGTCTATTTGGAATTTGGTATCATATTAGATGAGAATCCCCATTGGATGTCAGCGTCAATCTTGGCCCCTTATTTATATATTCTTCCAGGATGATTTCTTGCCCAGAACTCCAACACCCTTGGAGTATATTTTTGGATCTATCTTCTGGTGTGTTATTGCATACCCATAGTTTTTGAAGCTTTAATATCTCTGATGTTTCTCTTATGCATATGTGTAGTGTTGTAATCATTTTAAACCAGGTCTTACTGCTTTGGACAGTTTGCCTTGCTTATTATTTTTAGTTTGCATGAGAGACACATTTATTCCAGAAAAGAGAAAGCTTAATGATCCAAGAAGGCTTAATGCTCCTGGTCGGATGTATCATATTGTTGAGAGAAAATTTTGCAGGTAACAAAACTTCTGGCATTCTTTGTGCTACGCAAAAAAAGGGCTACAGTATTCCATGACTTAATAAGATAAACATTAACTGTTTTCCCTATTTTTGCATGCATATGGCAAGCAAATTTGTTATTATTCCATTTGTTTTCAGAATAACATAGACATAACAATTACCAACAAATTCTATCCCATTGTTCGAGATATATGTAAAAAATTACTCTGCCTATTCACTTTACTTTGTTTACTCGCCATTAACTATGCTCGCAGCTCAGATGACTTTCTCTTGAAAGAAATTTGGCTTGATGGAATATTGATTATCAAACTAGTTCAAGGAGGCATGAGGAAAGGATTTTGGGCCTAATGGGGTCACTGGGCTGCAAATGTTATTTAGAGCAATATTTTGACTTGACGGAATCTTTTGAAATTGATTTTGGAGATATGATTTGCCAAAGGGAGAATGTTATAAGGTCTGATCTGATATTTAAAACAATTATTTTAATAGTTAAGTGAATGTATGTTTTTCTGAGATTTCAGACAGTATGAGTTTTGATCATACTTGAACTCTGAAAATTATATATATGACAAAGAATTGCATGGGGCATGTTAAGGATGATGGAATATGGGGTTCTGTGATGTTTTATAAAAGATAAACTACTGAAACATAAATAATATGTGGAGAAAAAAAAACTTTAAAGAGCCAATGGGGTGACATGCTACTTTTCCGTATAGGAAGCAATGCTTGGTTGCCAAGTATTTTCCTTTTCCCTGCCTTAAAGTTTTAGTTCCTCTCTTAGCTCTGGTCCTTTAATACTCCTAAATGGATTTAGAACTTCGTAGTAGTTTCTTTCCCCTTTTAAATTTTTAAAACTTGCTTGGAAAATATGAGCTAAACCTGGTGTTCTCTTCTGAGACCAAAATATGCAGTTATGATGACCTTCACTTCATAACCAAGATACAACACTGGCGATGCACATATGTACAGATTTGATGTATATTGCTAGTGTAGACTCATGGAAAGAATAGACATAGAAGAACTAAATTAAGTACATAGATGTTGTTACATATATCCAGTTAATAAACTACTATAGGTATAATGAACTATTATAGTTATACTCTTCCGGCAATCCAACCAATCCAAATTTCAAGGTAGTCATGCACCAACAGACTCTAGGTGCAGTAAATGGTAGATTAACTAATGATGAAGCAAGCACATATGGATAATCTGACAGTACTAAAAATCATGATGGGATAGTGTGAGATGAGCGAAAATGTTGCTCAAGGATGTAAAACCACACTTTGATTTAGAGGGCAAAAATTGTGAATAATTGGAACCTTTAATGCAAGCAAGCCAAGATTGAATAGTTAGGTAACCATGGAGATTGCATGCAAAGATGAAGGCTTCTTTATTCATGAGTTAAATGTCTATACATGTACACGTACATATATATGTATGTCTATGCATACTTGCATGTGTATAAGCATTATCTAAACTCAAGTTTTTCGAAAAGTCATTATATTATATTACTTTTTAGTAGAACTCGCAAATATATTGAATTTGTGCCTTTTCTTATATTTTTTAGGTTAAGTTGTTAGTTAGTTTGCTGTATAAATTTATGGAATATTATATTTATTTTATATAAGAAAATGTTATCTTTTTGCAAAATGTCTTGTATTTAGTTGCTCATATTAGTTTTTATGAAGTACTGTTATAAGGATTTTTTTTTGGAGGCCTTGGCCTATCAATGGCTAAATTTATTATCTATCTTCTCGTTTAACTCAAAAAATACCTAATATTGATATATATGTATATGATATATACCTAAATAATGAAAGAAATTATTTTAATATGAATTTAAACACTAATGTAAAACTTAAAAGAAACATTTATAGCTAATTTCACTTAGTTTGGCTAAAATTGGCCAAAACCACTTAACCGGATTGAAATTGGCCAATTTCAGCCAAAAACTGAATAGAACTATTGAAAATGACCAAAACCTAAAATTAGGGTCAGTTTCAGTTTGGTCTTGGCCAAAATGAATTGATTTTGCCTGTAACTTAAAAAATTTATATAAGGTTCCATATTTAATCAAGTGGACTGCATTTTATATTAGTATTTACCAATATTCATGAAAAATGCATAACCTTGAGGTCTATCAAGTTTATGCAAAAAAGTATAGATTTGTTAAAGATCATTGAAATTATTAAGTTAAAGATGAACTCAAATCCACCATAGATTGCTCTTGTGAAAAGTAGCTCGAGTGGTGTGATGACCAAATATGTAATTTTCAGTTAATACTTAATATCAATCACTAAATTCAAATCAGCCCCGATATTGTGAGGGAAAATATTTGTTCTTTACTCCACTTCATGACATGCCAATGATTTGACCAATTCTCTTGCTTAGCAAGGTGCTGGGAGGCAAATTTTAGTTGACAACACTGCCCTTGTTTCTTTACTTTCAGACTAATCCATATCATTTTTTTTAATATATTATTATTCCATTTACTTTATCAAAAGCGAACTTAATTACAGAATTCTAGGGTAGAAAATAAAGCTTCAATGCATGAGTTCAATGTACATAATGTACATGACTGTGGCAGTGGAGATCAAGAATTTTGTCTATAACTTTGGGATGTCTGGAAAACAATGTGTACTCTGTATCAGAATTGTGAAACCGATGCATGAGCTATAGTATGTAATTGTTCCATTCCTTTCACTAAACAATTTTCATCACTTGTGAATGAATATACGTTATACCAAAGTACCATTGCTTGATACATATCTTCCATTTTTGTGATTGACACCTACCAAAAATTCTGAGGTGCTGCCTCTAGAATTGTTACAATGCTTTAACAAATCCGTTCCCAGAAATATATAGTTTCATAAATTTGTATTCAATCAACTTTAATCCTTTTGGATAAATTTGAGTATGAAGGGGATGTTTATTATAGCGTTAAATGACCCTAGTTCTCACCAAGAAATGATAGAATTTTTTTTCTTAGTTTTCTGTTTTTAATCTTCTTCATGCCTAGTGGCTTTGACAAAGGAATCACACAAATCCCAAAAGTAGCAAAGAGAAATTATAAACATGATTAGTGATCTAGTAAGGAAGGGGTAGGATTGTGAATGTGATGAAAGTCATCAAGTAGACCTTTAATATAAATCTTATCACCTTTATGCCACCTGTTTTTTGCCTGGTCTTAACTTAACAATTGCTATTCAGATTGGTTTTAAAAGATGGCTGCTCGATGTTCTGCCTGGGAACCCATCTTAATTTTTTTCGCATCACATTTTAGTATGAGGAATGGGTTAAAATCCTGATTTGTATTGGTCCATCCCAGTCATCCGTGGTTGCCTAGTAAGATATCTGGTCCTAGGATGGGTCCAGGACCTAGCCGTGTCAAACCAAGACAACTTGGTTGGAACTGATTTGTATCTAATAGTATGAAACAGGTGGATGAGTAGGACCATTCAGTACCCACCAGTGCCAGCTGGGACACATGAAAAGAAGAGGCCAGGGCCTTTTTCTTTCGGCTGTTAGGTTCATGCACAAAAGGAGGAAAGAGAGAATGGTGAGAAAGAGGAAGAAGGGAACAGAGAGCTCAAATCAGGTGAATATTGCTCAGGACCTGATCATGGGCTCAAAAACCTTCCCTAGTCCTAAATTATAAGCTTACCAAGCCCTAAAAGGCCACTAAACTTCAATCAAAAAATGTTGTCCCAGTGAATTGCTAGGATGCTAAACCATTCCATTGGTTGGTATTAGTACCATTGCCATACCATACTAGCCGAGCAGCTGATTGATAGTGGGTTCCAGACCAGGATGTCAAACCTTGTATGAGATTGATCTATAAATATCAATTTTTCCCAAGTTGATGGTCCTTCTTGATTTATGAAGTCTTATTTGATAAGCTATCTTTATTTATTATACTGTAACTATTATTTTTAATTTATCGTTTTTAGTCTGCCTGGACCTCTAGAGTCCTGCCTAGGCACCTGTAGCGCCTAGGTGCTAGGGAGCCCCTGGTTGCTTAACTGCCACCTAGAGTCTGTTAAAACATCAAATCCTAATTCATTTAGGCAACTCTTTTAAAGTCCAATATTATTAATTTCCTGTGCTGACATTATTGGAATTGCCTTCGGTTTCAAGACTTCCATGAGATCTCTAAAAGTTAGCGTGCACATCACTATCACATGGGGCTGTGATTGAGTTGAGCTTGATTGAGCTTAGATCTGATCGAGCTTAGTTCGAAATTACTTTCAAACTTGGACGCTTGGATCAGGCTTGTTTTGTTTGCTATTATTTCAAGCTCAGTTCGAGCTTAATTTCGAATTGAACCTAGCATGAGCCTAAGTGATCAGCTTGATAATCCTAGATCAGGATGGCGTCAATTCTATATTGAATTAAGCTTGAATTATAGCTTGATTAGCTTGAATCAAGCTTAATTCAATCTTGATTTCAAGCTCAGTTCAATCCTGAATTAACATTTAATTTATTCCAAGCATAAATAAAATATACTGATTAGAGCCTTAATCCAGTAATGCAATATCTATATAATATGATATTTAATATAATTAATTGATCTGGATCAATTTTTGGCTCATCTTGAAATTAATTTTAAGCTTGATCAGTTTAGCTTCAAATCTTGAGCTGAGCTGGAGCTGCTCAGTTCATTTGACAGCTCAATTATCACACAAGAAAGAAACATGTCTTGTATTTTTTTTTAATACTTTGACACTAAAGATGGAAACTTGAATATGCTAGGGGAAGTTGGAATAGAGCTATCGATTTAAGTTAACTAACAAGTGTCAATCAGTCTTTCAATTTATATTTAGTTAAATCTCTTTGAAGTTTTATTCACCTATTTAGTATGTACCTGTGTATCTTCTTAACGTTCCCACAACTAGCATCTTTGGAGGGCTTGTTTCTTTCTTTCCTAAATATCTAAATGGTTAAGGTTACGATGCTTCACTTGCACCACTAAGCTTGCTCGAGTGGTATCACCTCTTGCCCTTGTACAAAGAGCTAGGATTCAACTCTGAGTGGTATCAGCTCTCACTTCAGGCCCCTGGTTAATAGAGCCTTGGTTCTGTGAGCTTTGTCTCAGTCTGCACGGGAACTTAGGCTTTGGCCTAGGTGGGGTGGGGTCAGTATGGGTCATGGGTGGAGATTAGCCTGAACCGGTCTTATTTTTCAACAAAAAAAAAAAAAAAAAAAAAAATCACTTGCACCGATCTTCATCACCGAGGATCATTTTGTAACTATTGCAAAGCCCTAAAATATGTCTCATATAGTTTTGAATTTCTAATGGTCTGGCGTAAGCCAAGTTAGTTCAAACAATTTCTTATGCTTCTTTTGTATAAAAATTCTTCTTTGTTTTCTTTTTTAAATATGTCTCCATCGCAAAAAATCTTCCTCATCTAACCAAATTTTGTTCTCATTCATAGATATTTCATCCAGAGCATTAATATATATATGTGTGTGTGTGTGTGTGTGCGTGCACGTGTGTATGTATCATATTGTAAATCTTCTCTTGGACAACTAGACGATGTTGTTGGATTGGTGTGACTAGGATATTAGTCATTATTTGGTTTACTCATTTAATTATGATTCACAAATTTGGTAAAATATGTTGAGAGGTCCAACTAATGTGGAGAACTGTACATATGTGCCATAGAACAACCTTTGTTTCAGTTTTTTGTGTTCTGTTTGTGCCTCATAATAATACACTGAAAGTATACTTATTAAAAATATTCTCTCAATCAAAAGAAATATATTGACTAGGACTAATGGGGAAACTAAGGAGATTAGACAATAAAAAAACGTTACTAGTCTAAGAAATATAAAACAATGCTGTTCCTGATTCTGTTATCATGCAGAGCACATGAGATTGATTTCTTTGTCAAGCAAGCACTTACATCATTGGAAAACCTTCATGCTATTTGTTATGGCAGATGTGGAAGATATCCTCCTGAAGCAAGGACTGCCATTCCAGTAGAGGGAAGATTTGAACATATTGTGCTATCATGTAGTGCTACATCTGATCATGCAATTATTTGGATAGAACGAGAATCGCAAAAGGCTCTAGATGTAAGTGAAGCCTTCATTATTATCTGTATTGGCCTACCGGTGAGCTTTGAAGTAGTATTAAAACTAATGCTTGGAGCTGCATGATAGATCTAAAGGTGGTTGATTTTCTCAGAGAATGAAAGAAAATGCCAAGGCCACAGGCCCACCACAGCAGCAAAAGATGGAGAGGAAACAGAGCCTTGAACAAGAACACAGGGATGCCCTGGAAAGAGCAATGAACTTGAATATACCACATGCCGTGCCACCAACGAAGCAACCATCTGACGACACTAACACCGCACCTACGGAGAACCAGGGTCAATCAACCTCACACAGCAGTTCAAAATCTATCAGAACTAACTGGGATGAATTGGTGGAGAAGCTCTTCACCAGGAATGCTTCTGGGAATCTTGTTCTCAAGAAAGATATCATTGTCAATGACTAAAATTTGGAATTCTTCTCTCTTTTATAGTTGGTGATATGGGGTTTTGTCTTGTTCCTGTGCAATATAGTTGTGAGGAGCTATGTTGTTCTTCCCTGCCTTAAAAGAAATTGTTGTTCAATACTTTGATGCGTCCAGTCTAGGGGTTTTCCTTGGTTTCCCAAGCTGATGAGGCAGCGCCAGTGGTGTACAAAATGAATCTGTAGGCTGGTCTCATTCAGCCCCTGTTGTATTTTGTTAGTGGGAGTGGAGCAGTCTGAGCACGTGAAAGAAGGATAGAATTTTTGTCCTAATTTTTGTAAGATGTGAATAAACTTTTTGTCCTAATTTTTGCCTGATGGTCTCATCGAGGACTAATTCTCGAGCGAAGCTCAAGCCTGGGATCTACCATGCTTGCCATGGTATTAGAACCAGTAGTGATCAATGGTTGGTTGTTTTGCTCATCTCAGGCTCAATCAAGCTCGAAGAATGATATTTTAAGCAATCGATACAAGTTCAAAGAGGTAAAGATGTTTAAGAGATGGGATTTATTCCCTCCAGTGAGTAAGCGAGGCACCACTTGCTATGATGAGATGAACATAAAAAGAGGAAATCGATAGCCTGTAAAAGGTGGTGTTGTGATTGAAAACTTTGTTTTCTTCTGTCCAGAAGGTAGCAATCCTGGTCAGCTACTAAGATTCGATCTAGCTGTTACAATCTGGCGTTCGAGTGGTCGAGTATCCAAACCAGCTGAGTTGCTTGGGATTTCGAGTTTCTCCAGCACGGTACCTAGTAATGACCAAAGATATTTTACTTTTTTTTTTAAAAAAAAAAAAAACAGTAATGACCAAATATCTTTCTATTATAATTTTTTTTAAAAATAAATATAGAATTTTATTTTAATTTTTTATTAAAATAAAAATGTTAAGCGATGTAAGACGCAAAGTTCACTATTTTCCGGACAAACCGTTATCATGGCCTCGATCAACGGGGGGGGGGTATTGATATTTAAATATAAAATATTTTGGAGAAGAAGCGTAACATTTATGAGATCTTGGGATAATACAAGAACACGTGAACCCTTTTCCCTTTCTTATTCAACAACACGCCAAACGGAGGCATTAGCTTCGTACCCGAATCATGAGAAGGATAGAAGTCAAATAGTCAGTCCCTCGGTTCCTTGAAATTTAAGGCAGCTCGAGATTAAATACGTACCATCCATGTGGTTTTTTTTCTGGTTTACGTGGTGGGCAGTGTTCTTATCTTCTATTCCTGTGGATTAAACGTAATCTTCTGATGGAATGCCTCAACAGTCTGCTGAAGAATGCCTGGGTATTGCTTATGGGCACACTTTCAACGATCCATTTCCATTTATACTCCGCTTTTTTTTCATATGATTTGATTTCTTGCATTGTAAATAAGATTGAGGTTGGATCTTCCAGGATCCTAACTCGAATCGAACCGTCTCAACCCTAGCTTAAATTTTAGATCTTATTTTTGTTTTTATTTTTTATTTTTATTTTTAAATGCAAACCCATTCTATTTATTGATTGAATCAAGTTAAATTCATTAAAAAATAGTAATAATTTTGAAGCTAGTTGGTCATTTGAGTTGGTTCGTAGATACATTACCTGAATGGAGCCCAAAATGTTCAGACCGATTACCAACTAAGAAATAATAAATGATTATCAAATAAATAATTATGAAAAATTTAAATATTTTTTTTTATTTGATTTCTAAAATGAGCACTTTAATGTAGAAGTTTGCAAACTATTGATTGTATTGTAAATAAAGATCTATGCCGAGTTATGAACGTTAAAATAGGACAGTTGGAATAAAGGGCAGAAACTAGCTAAAATGAGAGTCTTTTAATGAATTGAGAAAAGCATTTGAAAAGAAAGAGCAGGCCATTATGTGTGATTTGCATTTCTAAATTGGTTATGCTGAGTTTGAGTTGTGTTGGTTCATTTTTGCAAGGAATCAAAAAGATTTGGATGACTCATAAGCATGCCTAAATTGCAATAAATTTGGATGATTTATAGAGCAGACTTTTGAAACAGGTATAATTTTTGATTCGAACAAATTGGTGGGCCTTAAAATAAATAGATTTAATCGAATCTAATTAGATTAGAACTGAATCAAACAGTAGGTTGAGCCAATTCATTTGTTTTATTGGCTAAAAGAGTACAATTTAACTTCATATTTAAATGGAGCTAATATTGATAGACCATACAAACTTGTAATTTTTTGTTTCTCTTTTTTAAATATTATCATTACTCCTACCACTTTTTTTATCCTTTCTTCAAGAGCAATGAGATATGATCACCCTTTTTTGTCTCCCAAAATAATAAAATGGAGAAAGGAAAACAAGAAGGTATGTTACGCTGGAGTCATAAGTCTGATGACTAATGAAGATCTAGAAGAAAAAAAAAAAGAAAAGAAAAGCAAAATAAAATTAAATTGGATCAATTGGGGGTAAAGACTCAAGATTTCTTAATCCAGTGAGAAGTTTAAGAACAAGTGCATTGACTCTTGACACCTAGCCCTGTTGGAATGGTTCAATAACTTTAATATATTTTTATCTTAAATTATTAATATATTAAAATTCACTTTTATGACCTAATTGTACCTTTTTTAAATTAGTCCATAACATGCTTTAGAGTACAATAATTTGCATGCCGACCCTTATTCTTTAGGTTAAAATACACTTTTAATCCTCAAACTTTTACTTCCTTAAATTTTATTTGTTACAATTTAATTCTTATATTTTAAAAATATTATATTCTTGATATGCTGTTATATATGATTAATTAAAATTGATGAAATAGCTAACATATTATCCTGACACAAACGTATGGATTATTTGACAGAATGATATCTTAGTTATTCCTTCAATTTTAACAGATTATATGTGATAGAACACTAACAATGCAATGTTTTTAAAACATGAAAGGCCGAATTATAACGAATAAAATTTTGAGGACCAAAATGAATTAGGGTGAAAGTTCAAAGATCAAAAGTATATTTCTATTTGTTCTTTATTACGCATCGTTCATAGGTTTTCATCATTAGTATTGTATGTACTTACCATTATTTACTTTTTTATAGTATTTTTGATTGCATGTGAATAGTACCGTAAACAAAAAAAGTTTAAAGGTTTAAGTGAACGGTAAAAAAAAAAAAGAAAAAAAAATATTGAATAAAATTTTTAAATGATGAGTTTAAAGTTTAATTTTTTTAAAAATAATAATAATAATAATAATAATAATAATTAGTCCAACCGAACCTCATTGAACTCTCTGCTGGCATGATCAGCTGATGGCCAGTAACAAACTGGCAGCGACAACTCCCTGCCTTAATTTCCACCACGGACCCACGTACTCCCTATCACGAGCATGGTTAGGTCCAACTGCTTCATGAATCCATCCCACTCCATCCAAATCCGATCCATTCCACTTTTTGGTGGGGTTTCAGAGCATCTACCAGTACGACAGCTCCTTCGTTGAGTGTGGCCACCACTTCCACAATTTCTATGCACAAAACCCCCCCCCAAAAGAACCTGAAATCCCTTTGGAAGTTGCTCGCACCATTGCGTTCTTTCGTGCACATCCTCACCAAGCGTTGCCAAGCTCACAGCCAATTGAATCCGAAAACAGGACCCTAGTGTTATCTCTCAGATACAAATGTTAAAGTTTAGATATATGATGGCCAAAGTCTAGCAAAAAGCATTGCTCTTTTTTTTTTTTTTTCTCCCAAGTTGTAATGGACCTAACTAAGTTTGACCATGGTTGAAGGTATTTGGCCTTTGTAATTTCTTTTGATGATCTTGATTGATCTTGACTCTGGTTTGATTGACTCCCTTATAATATCCATATTTAATATTATGAACTCAAAAAATGGCCTGCCTCCAAATTCAATAGACTACATGTATTGGGTTGATTTTGTGGAATAAAATAATGAGGATGATACGGCCATTAGTAGCCATCGGATTAGAAATGAAAGGTAATGACCAAATATTAATTCCTCATTTGTATTCATTTAGGGGTGGCAATGAGTCAGATCTCTCCTCTTTTTTATATTTTAAAAACTAGTTATCAACTTCATGCCCAATTTTATTATACATAAAAAAAAAAAATATTTGGAACCCACAATCTATGATAAACTAATGGACATTTAAAATATATTAAAAAGCTTAAATTTAAGGGCTTGAACCCAACATTTAGTAATAGAAGGTCTAAATTTGTATAATTGCACATAATCAAGTATACAACTAAATACAATAAAACTTAAGGAAAATATATAAATCCAACACATCATTTATCTTAAGAAAAATGACCTAATTTTAGGAATAGATTCAGAGATAAGTTCGGAAATAAAGACCCGAATCCTCCTTCCATACCTAAATCCGATGGATTTTTAAAAATTTTCTTCATCCCTTCCTTTATCCCTCCAAACCTACTTCCATCAAGAGAGTTCTCTATGAGGATTGAGTTTTTCTATCCCTATTCTTGCCGTTGTATGTATGTGTTTCGTATTGTTTGAATCTAGTAAGATATTATCTTATAAATTTCAGGAGCCTTTAATTGGAAGCAATGGAAATCATTACAGGTATTCGATTCACCCAGATACATAAATTTCAAGGCAATCCATCTAAAAATATGGAAATTATCAAGCATTAGGTTCATTCACAAATTTGATGTTTACTAAGGACAAGTTGTTTTAGATTTTAAGGCTTGGTTTGGCTCCCAAATCGCATTGATGACTTTCCATTGTCATTATATTTAATTCAGACAAAGAAGGGCAGCACCATGGAAGTTGGAACAATATCTTCGACCGAGGGAGCACACCCTAAAACTAAGTTATTTATCTATCTATTTATCTTGTGTGAGTCAAAAAATGTGAATGAAATGGAGCCCAGCTCTTCAAACTGGGGGGAAAAAAAAAAAGTTCAAAAACTCAAATAAAGTTTTGATCCCAATTTGTGCAGTTGCTTAGGTATATTTATTTGGTGTCATGGGAACATGGGGTTCTTCAGCCTGACTTGTATTCAATTTTTGGCATCCACAATGCATTCCAGAGGAAGAAAGGATGGCAAGGAGCCATCCCATTTACCTTGTCTGATTAAAGAATTTGTCTACCACAATGTCTGACCTAGAAACTATAATCTCACTTTTAGCTAATGAATTGCTTTAATCCTATGTTGCAAGAATGTTTTTGACAACCATTTGATGGTTGTATTAAAGACTGACTTCTCAAACTTCGCCAACCGCAATCATACTACAAGAAGGTAATAAAAAAATAATTTTACTATAATACTTTTTTAATACTAAAAATATTAATCATTCAATTTCATTACGAAGGATACAAATATTTATTGTTGCGTGATTGTGCTAAAAATGCTGAACTTCGTAGGCTAATATGTTAAAAAAGAGTGATTTGAAATATGACCGCACCCTCCTTACAGATATGGTGGGACTTGCTTTTTGTGAGATGAGATCAGGTAAAAAGATCTATCCTTCATTGCTACAGTGGAAATGCCGGTATTTTTGTACAAGCCATTACTGCAATTCTACTGGGACTATGGACGTCTGAGGTAGGAAAATAAAGAAGACAGTAGCTCTAATAAAAAAATGAAGGAGATGACAGTAACAAAGAAGATAACAACTTCGATTGAAATGATCAGCTTAAAGCAGAAAGGATCTGTGCTTCTACCAGTAGAGTTAGATGACCAAAAGATTTTTTATATAATTTTAATTTTTTTTTAAGAAAATAATAAAAAATTATTGAAGATGGGATCAACATAAAGAAACCCTTTTCCTCTTTCATTTTCTTACGTCATCACTAATCCTAAAAGACTCTTTGGTTGTAAGAAAGGAATTTCTATTCATTTCCGACCACAAAATCATACTTCCATCTAACAAAAAAGAAGAGGATTAGGAACAAAATTAGAAGCTCAAAGCAATTAACCCCAAGTAAAGAAAGGCTCTCGAATAATATATCATGCACTTCCAAAAAGTATGTTGACATCTTACTTTTAATTGAACTGGTATTAGAACATGTAAGCTAGTTTTTGTATTTCTCATGACTCTAAGATATTGAGCATGCCTTTGAAATTCTCTTCTTATATGGTTATGTTAATTTGGCTATTAATGGGATCTTAGTAGTTTTTAATGTTAATTTCTCGTATACTTAATATTAGGACTTAATTTTTACACATTAAAAGTCTATTGGGCAATGATCATTTTCAAAAATTTTTAACCAATTCTAACGTATGGTTTGAAAGAAATGGTTAACAAGTTTTCATTATAATTCTTGATTTGTATTTTTGGCTCATTTTTCTATTGGATTCATATTTATAAGGTATGATTATAGTTTAACACCGGCAATCAACTTACTTCAATCCTTCTCCTTTATTTGAGTTTTGAATTGATTATATATAAAAACTTTATTCCTATACAATATTTAGGATCGTTTATTGATAAGGAAGAGAGATTAAGAATAATATCGTTCATAGGATTCAAGCAGATTGAATGAGATGGAGGGGTGCAACTGAAATATTATATGATCATAAAATACCTATTAAGTTAAAAAAAAATTTATTAAAAAACCATAAGACTAGTTATGTTTAATGATATGAAATGTTGGGCAACTAAAAAAATACACGTTCATAAGATAAATGCGGTGAAAATAAGAATGTTGAAATGGATGTATAATAATATAAAAAAAGATAAAATAAGAAATAAAATTATTCGTAAAAAAGGTAAAAGTATTTTTAATTGTGTACAAATTAAGACAATAACGACTTAAATGGTTTAGATATATGCAATGTAAATTTAGAGATGCACTTGTATGAAGGAGTGACTTAATACATGAAGAAAAAAGAGAAAGATAGAGATAGATCAAAAATTACAAGTAGTATTAAAGAAAGACTCAGAATTCTTACACCTTACAAAATAAAAAATATGATTCAAAACTAAGTCGAATAAAGAAAAGAATTCATATATCCGATTCAATTAGTTTGGAAACAAAGCTTTGTTATTGTTGTTTAATTTTTGGATCATTTTTATCTTAGACCAAGGCATCATATATTCCATGGTTCACATGATTGTCTCATACATCCTAAGAGCTAGACATCTATTGTGGCCAAGAATGAGGGAACCTAGAGGTTGACAAGTTGATGGTGTTGTGGCATTTCTTGTAAATCAAGCAAATTTCATGTCCTCATTTCTTTCTTTCTTTCTTTCTTAGTTATTAAGCACTTGTGCGACGACGTGGTGACTCATGGTGTGAAGACATGATGGATGACGACAGGGCACTAACGTAGCAGGCAACATGCGGTGATGTAGAAATGATGCGGCTCGAATCGCTACCGCATGGCCATGACATGATGCCGACTTCGCAGCCATTGTTGACACGTCGCCGATGTGGCAGTGGCATATGGCACCAAGGCGATATGTCGCAATGATGTGTGGCTACCATGTGGCATCATTGACATATCGATGACATGGCACTGGAATGACACCGACGTGGCATCATCTCTGATGTTGCGGCTGATAACATTGGCATAGGCTAGAATCATGCAGCATCGACATGGGTGGCATGTGGCACTCAAATAATGGCGATGCGTTGGAAACTTAGCGCTGTGATGTAGAAAGGTGCGGTGGCTTGCGGCGACGGCGTAGCGACCATTGTTCCCACCGCCACCGTTGTTGCAATATGGCGACGGCGGAGCGACGACGTGGTGGCATGCGGTGATGATGGTAGTTCTATCATTCTCCTTATTTTAGTTATTGTTATTGTAAATATCAATAATAAACTAAAATTTTTATTTGTGTTCTTTTATATATACTTCAGTAATAAAATTTAATTTAATTTAATTAATTAATTAATTAATTTTTTTAATGACTTAACGGACCATATTATTAGACGTGATGAATATGAAAAGAATATTAAGATGACCTTCGTAGGCTCTTCTCCATATCATTTTCAACAAATTTTATAAATTATCAGACTTATTTTTTAAAAAAAATTTAACTTTGCTGTTCGTTTGCTAAGCTATCGTGTAAGCTTGTGGTGTCCCTATCTGGAAAGAAAATTAGCGACAAAGTTGGTGCTTGACTGGCGCATTGGTCTCACGTTCGGCGCCGCCTTGCGGCTCCTCCCTTCGCCGCCAAAGGTTCCCCTCGGTCAATTAGAGGGCATAATTGTGTCATTTCACCAGCTTTTTTTTTTTTATAACAAAAAAAAAAAAATCCTGTCACGCTTCCTTAAATCCCCAGGTTCTCACCACCGGTCCATCTCCTCCAAAACCCCTTCCATCCTCTCTCTCTCTCTCTCTCTCTCTCTCTCTCTCTTTCTCCCCTGAGAATAAACTTATTCCGCTCGCCGAGAATAAACTTATTCCGACGCCATGGATCGGGACATCGAGCTCATCCCTTCGTCGCCGACTAACTCCTCCCCCTCGTCCTCCGATCTGGACACGGAGGTAAGAATAATAGAGGAATCGCGAGCAGCTTAAAATTCCCAGAATGCCCTCGTCTCCATGTATTAATTTCTCTAATTTATTATGATAGTCGACCGGTTCGTTCTTCCACGACCGGAGCACGACTCTGGGGACGCTGATGGGCGTCTCCTTCCCGGAGATCGTCGGCCGGCCGGCGAGAATTCTGTCGCGGAGGGAACAAGGCCGCGGCGGCGGCGGCGGCGGAGGAGGAGGAGGAGGAGGAGGAGGAGAGCGGGGATGGTGGAGGCTGAAGCAGAGGGGCGTGCCGGAGAGGAGGCGGCGGCAGCGGCGGCACTGCGGAGGACGGAGGTGGTGGCGGTTGTGCCGGGACGACGCGGTGGGTCCCACCTCGCTGGAGGACTTCCTCCAGGCGGAGCGGCGGCTGGACGGGGGAGGCCACTTCCTGTACGGCGGCGAAGGGGCGATGGCGGAGCACGAGGCGGTGGGCGGCGGGCCGCTGTTCGAGGACGGGAGGGTGCTGCCTCCGGCGGAGGGGCGGCGGCGGCAGCAGCAGAGGGCGGCGGAGGGGCCCGGCTCGCTGGCGAGGCTGCCGGTGCTTCTTGCCGCGATCTGTAGCGGGGGTGAAGGTTAGACCTGTAATCTTAAATCCTCTCTCTCTCTCTCTCTCTCTCTCTCTCTCTCTCTCTCTCTCTCTCGTGTATAAAGTTAAGATTTTATTTTTTTTTATTTGCTCTTTTTGATTTTTGATTTTATTTTTTTAAGAGAGAGAACTCAACTAAGAGAGAGAGAGAGTGAGTGAGAGAGAGCGAGGAAAGGGAAGGGAACTGTTGTGTCGGTTGATTTCTTTTTTTATAAGCTCTCGTGATCTCTTCTTTTTGTTTCTCATTAAATCGAAAGCACGGATTAGATAGAGAAGTCTACTACTCTTGTTTATTTACTTGTATATCGTAACACGGATAACAGATAAGACTACCATTATTGACGTTTTTGCTTTGAAACGAAGCAACTCAACCAACAGAAGCAATGATCAAAATTCTAGTAATATGGAGATTAGAGATTAGTGCTGAGGATTTTGCTTCAAGGCCCAGAAAATTGGTAATAGAGTAAAATCGCACTTCGTTAAGAGTTCAATCCCTCTCAACTCCCTCCAAAAACAAGGAAGATTAGGTTCTCGATCTCTCTTCTTTATTTGTCCAAAAAAGCGTCACCTCCTCTTCTTAAACCTGGGCTTTCCCAGAACGCGTCCGTCCTTGCATCAGAAACGACGGGTGAACCAAAAAGCTTCTGCTGGAAGGCCCATGTCTCAAGACCCAGGTTAGGATCAGTGCTGGAACTCTCCCTTTATTAACTACCGTATGAACCGAGGGCCCTTCTTCAGCTCTCATGCCATTGGCTGCTGCTATTGGAGTCAGAGAATAAATCCAGCCTTTCTGATAAGTATACAAGCAACGGACCTGTACAATATATGAGAAACTCTGGGCGCTTGTTGTTGAAGTTATTATAAAACTTAAAATAGCGGTAGAAACTTAAACGTGTTTAAGGAACCGGGAATAAGATGGAAAAGAAACATTTAATGGATAAATAAAAATATGGTCTTATAATAATTTCTTTAATTTTATATTATTAAATTTAAAATTTAACATTATCATTTTTTAATTAAAAATTTTAAATAAGATAAATAAAGCATATTTATTAGGTTAAATTATTTTTATATTTCAAAAAAAAAGGTTTGAAACCGTAGAAAGATTTTTGGCATATGAGACTTTTGCATGGAAAATGAAAAAAAAAAAAAAAAGATTAAAAAAATAAGAAAGAAGAGAGGCCAAAATAAAGAGTTGATAGAAGAAAGGAAGAAGCTTTTTTTTTTTTTTTTTTCCTATGGTAAATAGTATTTAATATAGGCATACACATGGCATCAAAAGAAAAAATATTGACTATCAACTTCACTTTACTATACTTAATTTTATTAAGTCATTGATATTAGAATAATCCATAAAAAATTAACATTAGTCATGAATATGCATATTATTTATTTCTTGTTAGACTGACCAAAATGTTATATGAATGGCTGCTTGGTTTGACGTTAGAATTGGAATAGGAATTAAATCGAGATTGAATTTTATTGATATCGAAATCGCTCATTTTCTCTAATTGTTTGGTTAGAATTGAAATTGGAATTAAATCAAGATTGAATTTCATTGATATCGAAATCGCTCATTTCCTCTAATTATTTGGTTCACATGGAAATCAAGATTGGATTGATTTCTATTATCGCTGTCTGGCTCATTCAAACCTGTCATGAGCAAAAAACTTTAAAATTAATTATTTTTAATTTTTTATATATATATAATTATTTTAATATTTATTTTATAAATAAATGAACTTAAAAATTAGTGAATAAAAGAAGATAATAATAAATTATAATATAATAACATTTTTGGAGATATAAAAGCCCTTGACTACTAAAAAAGAGAGAAAGAAAAGATCCTTTAGGTTTCTATGTTGTAGTTTGACTAGATTTCTTTTTTAATATGTGATTATAGTATATATTTGGTAAGAAAAGTTGTTCATCTTTTGTTATTCATTACTCGTACTATGAAAATGGAGTGAGAGTAGGAGAGAAGAGGAAGCACGAGAATAGTTATGATGCTGAAATAGAAACTATAATTTTAAGTAAAAGTTCAGATCATAAATTCTCTCTAAAATATATTTTTAATTTCAAATGGAATAGGAATCACATTTCAATTCTATTTAAACAAATAGTAGAGTCAAAGACAGTAATTTTGATTTTCATTTCTCAAGGCCTCATTTTTATGAACCAAATTTCAATTCTATTTAAATAAATAGATTTCGATTTTCATTCTAAGGCTCCATTTTTGTGAACCAAACAGCCCTAAGGATGCTAGCATTGGCTTGAAGAACTTGCTACTACCCTCTAAGCACCTTCTTAGTCCCTTACCTGTCACAGATGCTCTAGAACATTAGAATGATGATAACAATATAAATTAAATACTTTAAACTTTAAAGTAAGCTTTATATCACGATGTTTTCTTTCCTCTTGAAACATTAATCTTTAAATCTATATATTCAAAAATTCTTTGATCACGATATGCATGATAATTTTGGACCTGTATACCAAATAATCAAAAACAAGTATCATTTGAAATATCTTGGAATTATGCATTCATCTGCCTCATTCCATTTTCCTCCAATCATATATTAATACCTTTCAAGAAAATTTTAAATATAAATACATTTTTAGCTCCCAAGAGCTTCCATATGTAGCACAAGGACCAAATAATATTAACAGCATCCTTGTTTAAAATAATATTATTAATATTATTAATGCAAAAGAGATAAGATGTAAGAGAATAAAAAGATTATTTAATATTTACTCCCCTAAATAACTTTTGCCATAAAATCTTGTTAACTTGGCTCTCCCTACATTGGGTAAAGGGGGAAAAAAAAAATCATCTCTTTAGGGGGAGGAGATGAAAAATTACGTTAAGTAACTTTTTATCCCCTTTAAGTTCATGCCAAACAAACACTTTGACTTTTCATCCCCTTTAAGTTCATACCAAACACACACTTTGAATCCTCTTAATGACGGTTCCATGAATACAAAAAGTGGGGCATTGATCTAAGTTGACAGCCAGTCATTTTAAAAAAGCTTCAAACTAACCAACATACCATCAAAATTCTACACCATTGGTATTTTAAAACTTATCTGCAAATGGGTTGACATCTTTGCCAAGGATTTGAAAACATTGCCACGAGAGGAAAACAAGAGGCTAATGAAATCAAAGTTCTGCATAGAATCCTACTCAAAAAAGTTCTAGAAGATCGCACACTCTTTGAAGTTGGAATCACAGCCTCTGGCAACAACTTAAATCCTTTTCCTGTTACAAAATAGGTTCTTTGCTCCCCCTTTATCCGCTTGAGATAGCCCGCTTCTCCTCGAGTACTAGCATATAGAATTTTACTGCCTCCTTCCCCTCCCTTTCTTTGATGCCTGCTGCTCCACCTGTTCCTTGCCTGATACTTCTGATATGTCAGCTGCAAAATTATGAAGAAAACCAATGCGTAAAAACTTAATGGATGTATATTTTAACTGAACTAAATAAATGTTAGCAAATATTAGTAGAATAGGATCACTGAACAAGGTATAACACCATTAGGACCACGGGCCATTAAAGTGAAGAATATGTTGTTGAGCTTCTCCATCTTTTTCGCATCCTGGGCCTGGTCTGTCTTGAACTTCAGACACTGCAAATATCATAATTCTTGCATCAACTTGCCAAGAATTATTAAAGATTTACTTGGTTGAATACTGTGAACATGGATGAAAAAAATTATAGTAGCAGACTTTATGCAAATTAAAGCTTGTTTAACATATTTTAAATGGCACTGCAAAACAGCTTCCCCCCCCCAACCCTAAAAATAAAATAAAATAATCAATATCAAAAATTTAGATATTGGCCAAATGGAACTTGTTTCACCAAGGCTTAGTTTTTTTTGCTTCTAGGGTGTACTTCCTCCACTGCCATTGTAATCAGATCTGTGAGCAGTTATTTTTAGCCCAGATTTATCAATCAGCTCACGGGATGAAGTGTTCGTTGCACATTGCTCACATTTTTTTACCATGCCAGTGCAAATTTTTAGGATATTCACAAAACTAAACAGAAGTTTATCTGTATCTGGTATGAATTCAATGAGGGTGCAAGTACATGAGTAATTTGGGAAAATCTCTTGTGCTAAGACAAAAAATGACTAGCAACATCAAGTCAAGACGATAGAAACAAAACAATTTAAAGGAATTCATAAAAATTTTTCAAAAAACAATTAAAAAATTTGTGAAATGTGCAATAATGCATGAATTATCCATAAAATATACCCAAAACTTTAGAAAATATCTCCACCACAACAAAAATAGGGCAGACAAAATTTGAAAAACAAAACGAAGAATTATTTTAGACATCTTCAACGGTTTGAAGGATTGCATGACAAATCTTATATATCACCGATTCCAAGAAAAACTGCTTGCCTCCTTATGGACCAAAATTTATCATTCTAGCATCCAAATTTCTTATTTTTGGTAGGATAAGATAGTTCTTACGGATGATCGATGGGTTAAAAAACAAGACTCTATGGTAAATTTATCACCGACTCTATCAGTAAGAATCATCTGCTGGAAGTTTATTGCATTTTATGAAAGCCACGTATTCCATGCTCTCAAATAATTTTGTTTACATATGAATAAAGCCAACAATCACTGGCCATATTCTAAGGATTCTTCCTTCCGCCAAATCATCTGACAAACATCCACTGCCACACAATTATTTCCACAAACAAAACGACACCTATTCATAAAATCATTGGTGGGAACTAGGCACAAGCACCTTTTCCTCATAACCATAATCAGCAATCAAATTGCCCATCTAAAAATACAATATTTTAGATAAGTTGAGCAATAAGAACCTAATTAAGATTAATTGGTAGAAGAAGCATTGAGTCACAATAAACAAAAGGAATGAGGAATCTCATCCTTTATTATAGTTCCCATCCAGTGATCCAGGCCATCCCCTAATGGTCACCCCTTGGCCTAGCAACCAGGATTATGGGTTCAAGTCTAGTGTGGTGCACTATCAAGTATTTGGATCTATGCAATTACAATGTGGGTAGGTCTCTCTCCCTTACTCTCAAAAAATAATATTATAGATCACATTCGATCCCTTTAATTATTTTGTATTGAAATTTCAAATAAAAATTCAGTTAATTTCCTGATAGGATAAACTATAAAATCGCCCTGATCATCAAAAAAAAAAAAAAGAAAGGCTCTCAAGCCACTCTATGAGTTATAAGAAAGGATAATTGCACAAAGATCAATAAATATGACAAAATCTTAGAGTGCCAATCTGGTTTTGTGCCAGAAGATCAATGGAGGTTATCTCTGTCAAAGGGAAAATGTCTACATATGGTCTTTACTGACTTGAAGAAAGCATATGATAAGATAACAAATAAAGGTACTTTTGTTGTCTTTTAGAAGAAAATATTTGTAGAGATAAATTGAAATTATGAAGGACATTTATGCAGGAGCAACCATAAGCTTTAAGTATTCCTGGCTATAAAAAGTGTATTTTTAGTCATAGTATGCTTGCATGACTGCACTAAAGATTAGAACTTAGCCCATATCTTTATATGTTAACTATCAATGAACATGCTGCTGATATTCTAGAAAAAGCATTATGACAAATGTTGTTTGAATATGATACAGTGTTGATTAACAAAAGTGGGATCTATTAGAGAAACAACGGAAAGACGGATGAAAACAGGTATGCTAGAGCTTTCAGATCAAGTGGGATAGTGCTTCTAATGCACCATGTGATCATGGAATATCTTGGCAACTAAGAGGAAAATTTTATAGAAGAATTATAAACCTATAATATTATATGGATCAAAATATTGAGTAATATAAAGGTTCTAAGAAAACCAATTGAATGTAACATAACTGATAATGTTTAGATGGATATGGGGTAATATAAGGGTAGAATGAGAAATGAGTGTATTAGAGAAGATGTAGAAATGGCACGAATTAATTACAAAGTGATGAAAAATTGATTGAAATTGTATGAACATGCACAACAAATATATGAGGAAGCTCCAATAGCAAGGTATTTTAATCTTTGTTGAAGGATGCAAAAAAAAAGACAGGAAAGACCTAAGATGACAGGTTGGTAGATTTGCCAACCTTGAAATAACATCAGTTTTGAGAATGAACACTAGAATCTTGAAATATAATCAAAATTTTACCTAATCAGAATGTTCAACAAGTAAGGAGCCATGAAATTAACCCCAAATAGTTGATAAAAGATTTGAGGGTTATGGTTGTGGTAATTCGAACTAAAATTTCACCAAGAAATTTCATCAACAATGCACTCAAACCTAAATACCTTACCATTAAATAGGGACATTTAATCAAGAGCATGCAACGTAGCTTGCCAACAACTGTAAGAACGTGCAATAAATCCTCTTCAAATCTGTAAGTCGAGTGATGCAGACCAATCATCCAAGCAAGTTCACCAAAGTAATATGAGCACCAACTAAAAGTCCTTGAATACAACTCCACAATCCAAGTATCATTCTCCTCTTCCTACTTCCCGCCCCTTCTCAATCAAAAAGAGCTTTTAGCAAACTCTAACAACTTCAGGTACCTAAAGACTCATTTATTCATGCTCATATTCTCATTATAGGAATCATTAAAAAAACAAGCTACAGAACACTTTACTGCTACATAACTCTTCTATTTAACAAATATTTTAATCATGAAATTATCTAGTTGGTGTCACTACCAGAAAATAAACTCCAAAAGCTCACAGTTAATGTGCAACAATGAAAACAAAATGTCTAGATGATGAAGTGCTATCCATGATAATATTTGAAGGCAAATACCACATATTAGAATTGATATATGCAGTTAGTTTAAAACTGCCATGATGTAGCATTGAATATACATACATACATACATACATATATAGACACAGGTACAAGATCAACTACAATATAAAAAGAGGAATTTGCTCTCACTGCAAAATTCAATTTTCAATGCTGAAAAATGCCAACCTAAAACATTGGGTGTGATTTGTCAGGCCTCAGATGCCTATGTAACAAAAAAAAAAAAAAGGGAATTGCGTGTTTGAAGTTCCCTTGCTGATGCATAAAGTCATCCAGAATCAATACATGGTAACTTGCCCCTAAATGTGCTGTGAGGTCTTGAGGCATAGGTGAGAGGCCTCCAAAATTTGCGGCTTTTCATACAAAGAATTCTAGGCCTTGTAAATCACATAAAATTATTTGGGCTTGCATTTTTTAACCACCAAATTTAGATTTTCGTAGTGGGTGTAAGATCCAATGGTAGCACCCTATGTGTATTCCAACTGCACTCCATATATATATATAAAGAATACTTAAAGACACTTAGCTTGAAGCAACAACATAGTTAGCCCAAATAGTAATAGATGGTCAACAACAAGAATTCATAAAGCCAATCAAATAGTTGGAATAACACTTGCTAGTTAATAATTGTTGCTGACTACATATAATTGACAAAATCACTTATGATCAATAATATGCCATAATGAAAGTGAGTCAAAGGTTAACTTGTAACTTATTTCTCTTAACTTAATGAACTGACCTTTAGTTTAGAAAGAGCAAAACTCTTCGGTGTTTGTGCCATGTTGGACTGAGGGGATTGGTGGTGGATTATTTATCTCAGGAAGTAGGCAGTAAGAGTTTTCTCATTAAGAAAGATGGAGAAATATTATTTATATCATCATACGACTTTAATCCTGGAGTTAAGATTTCAATCAAATTAAGTCTAAGAGATCTTGGTCAGAAATGATTTTCTTTATGTTGATTATACATTAACTGGATTTTTATTCAATAGGGGCAACATGTTCATTAGATATGCCTAACTGAACATGCATATGCAATTCCTCTACTAGGGAAAATAAATTTTAAAATAATAGGATGAAAGTAACTGATGGAGTTTGCTCCTCATCAACATATTGCCCAAGAAAGAAGGGAACAAGTGAAAAAATGAAACTAAAAAATGGCATGGATTTTCTTGAGATGATTTTTAATTTGAAATAGAAATTTTGGACACTCTTCACAAAATGGAGGCTTAATGTTAAAATGATGAATCTTGGAAAGGAGAGCAGGTCTCAAAAAGCTTCTATGAAAAGCATTTACAAAGCTTCTCATGCTTTTTGATAACCTTTTATTGGAACAACGATAGGAAAAAGTAAAGTGTAGAATATTTTACACCATGATTGTGAGTTCCACCAAATTCGTAACATCTAAAGTAAGGGCAGCAACCCCATCCCCTTCTTTAAGAAACATAAGTTCAAGAAACAATCGCACATCAAGTCATGACCAAACGAGATAACCAAGCCTATATTATCAAAAGGTGCAAATTAGAATGAGGATAGAGAGAAGAAACATCATACATAGACCAGGCATTCTCTTTTTCTACATCATGGTAATGTCATAGTAGTCTGTATGCCACCACACCGGATGTACCTACTACTTCGGATGGCATACTAACTGCATACACTTGATACTATGTTGGAATTTAATTTTACTAGTACATCCCTCGGTACCAAGATGACAAACCATGTCCTATATCAAATTACCTGACTCAAACTCAGAACACTCATCTGGATCACTATGTTTTTATACGAATTTGCAATGCAACGATTGTAAACCAAGTCAAAGTGATATTGACCTACTTCCAAAAAAACACCATAAGAATCAGGAATTGCCCTTACAATCTGTCCTTTTCTCTATTTCAGCGGGCAATATGATCAATCCTACAAGACAATTGCTCAAAAAAGAGAAACCCTAGAACTAAAGAGATATATATATTAGAGAGAGAGAGAGAGAGAGATCAGGGAACACCTCACGATTGTCGGTAACTTTGAGGACCAGCTTCCCGTCGCAGTGTCTGTACTTCATCACGTACCGGGCCTGCGCGATTAAAGCGATGAATCGATAAGAGAAAAGAAGATCAGAACAAGAGAAAGATCAAACGAAAGAGGAATTAAAAGGAAAAAAAGAAATTTAACAGAGGGGCACGGAATGGAATAGAGAGGGATACCGACTGAGGATCCGCGCGGAAGAGCTGCACGGATCTCTCCACGAACTCGTCCCAAGAAGCTATGTAGACCATTGGAATCGGAAAGAGGAGAGAGAACGAAGGCGACGGTGAGAGGAATCGGAGCGATCGAGCAAAGGCTCGGCTGATATGGGAGTGATAATTTTATACATTAACCACATTTTTCGGCCTGATTTGCATATCATTCAGATCGAATTTATATTGATAGAAAATTAGATCCGACTCAACTCATAAACATCGATTGTATAAACCTTATATTCATCCATTTTATTAAATAAATTCTCATTTAAATTATTTTTCTTTCATCTCAACAACCGATTTTCTTCCATTTATTTTTATTAGATAAATTTTTTATTTATAATATCTTTTAAATATATTAATAAATATTTTAAAAATAATAATTTATAATTTCAACAGTAATCGAATAGAATTAAAAATTTTAAATAAAAATTAAAGTTTAAATTAACTTTTTAAATATATTTAATTTTTTTAATAAATTTATATTAAATTATTAAATTTTAATTATAAAATACTAATTAAATATTTAACTTAAATACATAGATGATTCAATGTAAATCCATTTTAAATCAAAGTATTTAAAATTTAATCCCTGCGAAGCAATCCGAATGGTCCGCTGGAAATAGAAAATGGGATCGGACGGAGATCAACTATGATTATTTGCAACCTCAGTGAAGAGTTTGTTGGAGGCAACGAGCTCTAAACAAGATTTTTTTTTTTTTTTTGAAAAGGGTGCAAATTTGACGGCTAGTGTTGAGACTTGAACTAGTTCTCGAGGGTACCTTTTTACCCTATCAACGTTGAAGCGTGAATGAAAAAAAATAAACAAAACAAAAAAATGTCCACCTCAGCACTGCGGGCGTGAATGAAAAACAAAAACGACGGAGAAAAAAGCTTCCGATATTTTTAACTTTAACATAAAACACGAGCAAAAATCACCAACATTTCCCTTTCTTTTAACTACATTTTTTTTTCTCATCACTTAATTTTACTAAATTCATTAAAATAAAAAAGAATATATTACTAATGATACTTATTCGAAATTATAGGGCTATAATAATACGTGAATCATTTTTTTTATTTAAATTTTAAACTATAAAATTTATTTATATGCTATTAATTTATATGTCATTTAAAATTATTTTTAATTTTAAGCAATCATATAACAAATTATATAACTTAGAGATTATCATCCTTCTTAATAGAATTCTATTATAACATTAATCAGACTAAATCCTAACAAACTAACCATGACCAACATATAAAGATATCATCAATCTTTCAAACAATCTAATGATATGTATCATATATTATATATAATGAGGACAGAAACAAATGAGTTAGCATCCTCCTACTTCTCTAATAACCATCATAAAATTGTAAATGAAAAATGTTCGTATTTAAAATATAAACTTGTAAAACACAAAAAAAAGATCAGGCTCTAAATGTTCACCTAGTGATACTTTACCACCACCACTACTATCACTCCAAAGCATTTGCTTGTTAACTTAAAAAAATTCTCATCATGCAATCACTTCCAAGTCTTGGTTGACTCAACTTCCAATCATATCTTTTTCTTTCTTGCGAGCCCAATCAAAATTACCCTTGCTCTCTTAGATCAGCCAACTCTTCGATAAACATGATAACTAAAACCTGTATCATAATAAAACTATATACCTTAAATGTTGCCACAAAAGTCATTAAAATGATTCTTATCAAAGAATATTGTCTTCAAATCTTCTACAAAGATAAGGGATTTGAGGACCCTAGAATTGAAAATAGAATAAGTAATTGCCTCCTTATATTCATCCATAAATTCTGTATATCAAATATTTCGAACCTCTAGAACTAAGATGTAGAAAAATGTGAGGACTGAAGCTGAAAAGATGCCCTATTAAATAAAGACAAAAATAATATCCCTTATCTTTAAGTTTGTAAAGCAATCATTAGAGCAAGTAAAAATTTTTATTTTATCATCATTTTTTTCTTTATCAAACTATTACAATTAGAATAAGACCCGCATATTTTGTTTAATCATAAGCAATGATTAAATGTTAAAATTAAGATCTTTTTAATCAATAAACTAATACATCTAAATTTATAGTATGAATACAATTACTAATTTATTATGTCACTCTCTGTATTAACAAGCATGTTCTCACCATGGCTTTAATTTACATCACAAGTATTACATTCTAGCATGTTCTCATCATGGCTTCAATTTAGATCAAAAATATTATATTCTAATAGTCATTAATAGGATAGTGTAATGGAATTGATGTATTATCTATTTTCATAAATTTAAAAAAGATGAGTAATAAAAAATATAGAAATAATATTTAATTTAAGTTAAAAACATAGGAGTCTTGCAAATTTTTTTCCATAGTTTCCCTCGAGGGGACGCACCCAAGGGTACTTGAAACTAGAGCGAAACCAAGCTTCCACGTTAGACAATGCTTGTCATGGGTTCTCTACGTGCACGGTTTTACATTTCATTGGACATTTGGATTTTTTTTCATAGAAGAACGAGGACAAACATACGTCAATGGTTATATACATATATAATTTAATAAATGAAGAATAAATGGCAAACATGTAACGATGTAGCTAAATTTCATCATTGTGCACCATTATGGATTAAAAAAAAAAAAAATCGACATATGCTGTAGCCAGTGCATTTTCCACTTACCAGTATCAGAGAGGGTAAAAAACGTCCAAATACACAATCACGAAAGATATCATGCTCTTTTATGCACGAGTCAACATCAAATTAAAAGAAGAAAAAAGAAAAATCCTTGGCAAAAATTACAGCTTCATTGAATTTTTATATAATTTTCTAATTCCATGCTTAAGTAAATCATCAAAATCTAGAAATATCAAGGCATTTTATGGTCCACATTTTAGAAACAAGTGCTGGCGATAAAGTCAAAACACTCAAACTGCAACTGAAGCACTTTTGGAGAATCGAAAAATTGAACACACACAGTGTTTAGCAGGATCCATTAGATATTGAAAGCAATTAGCCCTTGCTGGTAACGTGGCAAGCAGCTCAGGCATTCTCAGTTCTTCTAGGAACTAAAAACTCAGACAATTTCTTCTAGTCAGAGTTGTCTCCGATGCCATTTCTGATAAAGAATCACCAGTGACCATCAGACCCCCCAAAAGCAACCCAAACAATACGTGCAGCAGAAGTTTCAAAAAGAATATGCTCTACTTTGAAATTGTGAATCTAGTCCTGTCCCATTATTCACCCCTCTGCTTTGCAACAAAATGTTCCAGGTTCAAGTCTTAGGTGGTGCACCAACATCTCTCCAACCAGTATCCCCGAAATAAGGAGCCTCATCTGTCCAAGGATAACAATTCCATCCAGAAATACCAACTCCTCCAAATTCATAACCTCATCATCCCTCAGATCACACCTAAAGTTAAGATTGCAAAAGCTCTTTCTTTCTATAACAATTACCGCCCTAACACAGATTTTAAGTGCATTACAAACTAGGAAGACAAGAAAATTCCTGATCTCATTTTTTTTAGAGCACAAGTTTCAAGAAATTAAGTTGTATCCACCTATTTTACTTAAAAACTATTCGTCTAAGAAATTAACCCCTCACCTTCATTCATTCCAAGTTCTAATCACTTTCCAATTTTCACTCATTCCAAGTAATTTAAGATTAAATTGTTTCAAAGACACCCACCAAAGCTACCTATCATGTAGAAATATAACAATAACAAAGCCTTCAAACTGGTAAAGACAAGTAACATGAATTCTTTTTCTTTATTTTGCTCAGATTAAGATAATATAGAAAAGATATTAAGTCATTATTTACTACTTTTCAAATGAATTTCGGTCTACTTTTGCCTAACATATAGACATCATTTATGCTATCGACGTGACCATACCCTTGAACAACAATAGCCTCACACTTTCCTAAAAGCCCAAAGACATCTTTAATAAGGATTTATGCTCAATCCTACAGCCCCAAAAGCCTAAAGTTTTTAATGCATGCATGCTGGAAATGGTATGAATAATTACAAGTGCTATGCCAATCATTTCATCATGAGCCAAATGTCAGCATACTAGAAATTAAGGGAACTTTCAATGATGGAAAATGCACTTGCACAATACTTTCAAAAAGGAAAATTCTTAAGGTGGCTATAGAAGTTTCTCCCCATGCACTTGCCGACCACATGTGATACTCCAATCTACATCTCAAACTAACCGTCACACTTCAATATTGCTTCTCCTTATATGTGGTACCACACAAGCAAACAAGATCATTTCAAAAGAGCATTTTGGAGAACAGGGGCATCCGCACATAAACATATACAAATGGACTGGAACTAAAACCAAGTTGATTTGAGAATAGGAATTCAATAAATTGCATATGCATTACTAATTTTTATCAACAACACAATTAACATATACATATTCCCAAGGAAAGCACTTAATAAGAAAAAGGAGAATTCTTATACTTATAACTAGAAGTGGCAATTTACTCACATAAACACAATTACTCACATAAAGTTATGAGAAACAATCCACGTGGCAATTGTATCTGAGCAGAAGTGTTGAAGAAATATTCGAGTTTTCGATTAGTCCTAAATCAATCAGCAACAGACATTTATATTGACTACAAGGTGTATCAATTATTAATGAGATTTTACAGTTAAGTCATAACATTCTTATTAACTTGTAAAAGTCACAAAGTCGAAATGAAGTTGTTGATTAAGTTGCTGAAGATTGGTGAATGACATTGACATGAGAACCTTCAACTCTTATTAGAATATAACATGTTCCACATAGAGCTAAAAGAAGGATTCTGAGTTCAAGAATCATGTATGAATAGAAATGTGAAAGATCTAAATCTAAATGACTTCAAATCAGAGAATGGTCTTTGATGCTTGAGCTTCCAATCAGCTAAAGAAACATATATTGCTTTAAAACACATGAAACCTTGAAGAGAAACAATAGACAGGTGATTTAGCCATACCTTTTGGTTTTTAAGAATTTTATAAATAGTGGATCACATAATTTTTAGTTTCTAAGTATTCTAGAAGTAATAGACTACATTCAATGGCTCAGATCAGACCCCCATCATCCCATCTAAACCTGATCTGATCAGAATAAAAATTCACTCAAGTGTAACCAAGTCAAATGAAGCTAGATAGAGAGAAAGAGACATAGAGATAGAAAGATTAGCCTGGTAGACAAGTAGATAGATGGACAAACGAACAGAACGGCAGACAGATAGACAAGAGTATAGATGGTGGAATTTTAATTCAAAATAACTGCATAAACCACACTCCA
The DNA here is from genome assembly GCA_017589505.3 of Metroxylon sagu. NCBI lineage: Eukaryota > Viridiplantae > Streptophyta > Magnoliopsida > Arecales > Arecaceae > Metroxylon > Metroxylon sagu. The sequence goes on from JACVBY030000550.1 coordinate 1,309,594, forward strand.
TAGTTCTTTCTTTATCTGTCTAGTTCAGCCTTCATGTATGCCCTAACCAGTATGTCCCTGTTCCCTCGGACCTACAAAGATAGCAGGAATCCTTCATTATTTCCATATGGTATGACTTTGCCATATTTGCCCTGTAAATTTTCTTCAGAGTTAAGAAGTTTGCAGATGACAAACTTTGACTCATAAAAGCAGTGGCTGAGGATGGCTTTGACTAGAAAGAAACATTGTGAAAGCTAGTAGAGTAGCAAAAGAAAGTATTTGTTCAGGATGGGAAAAATTTGGAGATGTGATGGAAAGGATCAATATATTATCATGGGACATCTGGATTTTGTCAAGCAGGAAAGTATACCATAGGTTTCAGTTTTTATCTTGTTAGGCACAAGAAGATTGCCAGCTAATCGTTTTGGTGGTCGGCCATCATTCTTCAGTTTAGCTATGATTCTCTATCCTCTATGTTTTGCCTCTTGAAGTTTTAGCAGGTGCCCATCAAATAAATATATAAAATTAGACAAAAATTGATGGCCAGAAATATACATTTAAGTAGAGCTTATTTTTGAAGACTGAGCAATATTCAGGCATCACATGACACAGATGAAATTTCTGAGAACTGGCACCAAACCTACCTACTTATAAACTAGGTTGGCTCAGTTCAGGTAGATGGTTATTTTTCAGATTCAATGGCAGAAAATGTGCAGGGTGGTGTTTGGATATACATAGATTCATTTCCACTCCCATCCACTTCTTTGGGATTGTTTAAGATCAGGTTTGGTATCAACGCTTATGATAGGGTAATAAGCCTTCCAGATATCAACAAGCAGTAATAAGAATGTAACAAAAATCTATGAATTACAACTGTCTTGAAAAAATACACTAGAATATTTTGCATTATAGTTATCTTAGTTCAAGATGACTCATCAAGGCAAACTGACTGAATGCAAGCCCATATATGGATATACTGTAGCATTACATATGGGAGCATTTGAGCTGAGTCAATTTGAGTAAGGGCAGGGAGCTACCTGGATCACTTTGGTCTGTAATTATTCAAGTTTAGGTCAGGTTTTGTATGTGACAGCAAATGGAAGATATTAATTAAAAGTGGGTTCTAGATTTAGACTCAAACAAACCCATCATTTCATCTGATTTAAACCAATAGAGTTTCACTAGGTCGGTATTGGGATTGGGATTGGATATTGAGAAGAACCACCAACCTGCAGCCCTATCAGAGGTCCAAACATAGCAAAAACATGTCTCCTTGAATCAGAAATGGTGACAAATAGTGAATAAAAATTCCACACAAAACTAAAAAACAATAAGGATTGCGAGCTCTGATAATGACTGGGAAAATTAACCATTCAAACGAGATAATGATGAAAAATTCTCAAAATCACAGATAATTTATCTTCTGTGAATATATAAGTTTTACTGATCAAAATTTATTAATTTGATTAATAACTCTTTGACTCTTTCTCATGGGTGAATCAGAAGACATAGCATAAAACACTACTCGAATGTTGTCACCAGACAGTATGTGATTATTAATCTCTCAACAATTCAGCCTAACAATATCAAATTAAAGAAGAACAAGGGGGCAAAACAACATTATGAAGAAGAACAACGAAGAAAATGTGAAAAACAAAACATATAACACAAATGTATGAGAAGAAATATAAGCAAATGCTGATAATTTCAGCATCCTGTAGTATCATTCATTGGAACATCCTTTCCATCTTCCTTCTTTCCTCAAGAGGTAGAAGATGCTTATTAGACAGCAAATGGAACGACATCCTTACATGTCATGGATCAATAACAGACAGCAAACAATAAAGTCATCATATCTAAGGATGTAACGTAATTTCATTCTTTGAAAACACATGATGAATCAACACCAATTCATTGCAGCAAATCAAGAATCTTGAAGCATAAATCCATTTAGCAATAATTAATAGAACTCATCTATGAACTAATAAACCATGATCCCAAAAATACATTTTGGGATGATGTGGAAGCATGATAATTATTATAATTCCAAAACCCAGATTGAACATGAATATCAAATCAAAAGCATGATAATGCCATAATTTATTATAATTCCAAAACCCAGATTGAACATGAATATCAAATCAAAATTATCCAAATATCAAAAAAATTCATGACAATCCTGCAAAGGATCCGATTCACTGAGCCAACGTTAAGATTCTCACAATTCCACGAGTCTGAGGTTCCCGGAGATAGATACCCATGAGTTATAAATTTCACATAGGAAGAGTAACAGTAGCAGTAAACCGGAAGCTAGCACAAAAGAACGGTGCATCGAAAGACAAACGAGTGAATCACCGGCCCTGCGCAGCGCCGGTGGCATTGAGGCCGAGCAGCATGTTGTTCCCTCCCGGAAGGTAGGCAACATTGGGCGACTTGGAGAGGGTAGCGGCGATCTCCCTAGCAGCCTCGATCCTTCTCAGTTCGAGGATACCCATGCCGACGGCAGCAGTAGCATCCGAGATGAGCTTGGCGGCCTCGCTCTCTCCCTCGGCACGGATGACAGCAGCCCGGCGCTCCTGCTCGGCCCGGGCGACGAGGAACTTGGACCGCTCGGCCTCCTGCTGGGCGACCTGCTTCTTCTCGACGGCCTGGGAGAACTCGGTGCCGTAGGAGAGGTGGGTGATGGCAACGTCGTCGAGGACGATGTTGAAGTCGCGGGCGCGGCGGACGAGGGCGTCGCGGACGAGGGCGGAGACGTGGGGCCGCTCGGTGAGCAGCTGGTCGGCGTTGAACTGGGCGACGACAGCCTTGAGGACCTCGTTGCCGATGGACGGGAGGACCTTCTCGTCGTACTCTGTGCCGAGGGAGGTGAAGATGGTGGGGAGGTGGGCGACGTCAGGGCGGGAGAGGAGGCGGAGGGTGAGGTTGACCATCTGGAGGTCCTTGGTGCCGGAGTTGGAGGAGAAGGTGTGGGGGCGGGTGCGGATGTCGAAGATGTAGGGCTTCTGGAGCCAGGGGACGAGGAAGTGGGTACCCTCGCCCACGGTCTCTTCGAGGACGCCGCGGAACCGGTCGAACAGGACGGCGCGCTGGCCGCCGTCCACCGTGTAGAGGGATGCGTTCAGGAGGCTCGCGCCGAGCCCCAGGCCGATCGCCGTCCGGGCCACGTTTGTCAGGAACGAGACCGCCGCCTGCCCGCCGCCGGCCGCCATTTCGATCGGTTTAAAAACTCGGTGGATCGGTCGACAACGAAGAAGAGAGAAGCGGTGGCGATGGGTGGAATGATGTGACAGAATCTAAAAACCCTAATACCGCCAATTTTATTAGGGTTTTGTTTGCTTGGAGAGGAAGAAGAGCATGGTATTCTGGTGCACCGGAGAGAGCCGTAGTCCTCGGTAGATCAAGGCCGTCTGATTAATGGATTTCCTCGCAATCGAAAAATACGTTTGGGCGTGAACGGTGCAACGGTGCTCTTCTTTGCTTTGATTTTTTCTGATCATCGTACCCATTTGGCAATTGAAAAGCCTGATACGAAAATTCTTCTTGATTCGATAATAGACTTTTTTTTTTTTTTTGATTTTTTTTTCTAGGTCATTGCGCTAATTTCACTGTTGAAAATGTTTTATTCTGAAATTTTTTTATGCAATAGTGCTCTATTTTGTTTTTTTCTTTTTTTTTTTTCCAGATCATTATGCCCATTTTAGAGTTGAAAATAGTTGAGGGGCTCAAAAAATTATTCTTTGGAGAGATTGCAGGAAGTCCCCTTAAATTTGATCGGTTTATATATTAATTT